>JANCRA010000012.1:16327500-17745000 GCA_024362935.1 Setophaga petechia | reverse complement strand
AGTAGGAGTACAGAAAAGTGCTAGCTCTTGATTTTGGGTGTAAAATTCAAGTCAGGTTTTGGACTTAAACACCATCTATATTTCAGATGGGAATTCTGACTGTCTATTCTTCCTTTAATACTGATTTTTCTTGGTTGCTTCTGTTATTTTGTGATTTTTCCCCCAATGAATGGCAGCAATTAAACCAGCACTAAGGGAAACCAAAGTGATTGTGCATTTCATACATTAAGAATTGATTTAGAATTCCACTGTGAAGGAAAAGACAACTGTTGGGGGACTTATACTGGACGTTATCCCATAAACACATTATCAGATTTAATTCATTTTTTGTGCAGCATTATTGACACTTGGACTTTGTTCTTATACATGGGCCATTACTGACTCTTAGTGTGCTCCCTGTTCAGATGCACTGATTAATGGTATAGAGAAAAGAACTACCTTCAAAGTTTAGATAATCTTCCTTAAATTAATATCATTATGGATTAAGAGTCCATTTCTTAAAATGAAACCAGATATTGACTTTATAGTCCTTGTCAGAAACCAGCTTCAATCATGTGAACAGAATATTTTCATATTCAATATTTTTTTTAATTAGGAGAAAAGATATCAAACATATAACTGCATCTTGAGCCCAGTCAAGGCCTTTCTGAAAGAAGCTCTGAAGTGTGTTACTTCTATATATAAGTTAAACTTAGAGTACAAGGACTTGGGTTTTTTTGAAAACACTAGGAATCTATGTGCAAAACAAAAATACTTTCTTACTGTGATGAATTTATATGTTATGCCCCACTCCTGGAAGAGTTCAAGGCCAGGCTGGATGGAGCATTGAGCAACCTGATCTACTGGAATTTTTCCCTGCCTGTGGCAGGGGGGTTGAGATGAGATGATCTTTAATATCCCTTCCAACTCAAACTTTTCCACAATTATATAATTCAATGGTTCTATTTCTAGAAGCTATGAACTACTGAAAACTGCATGCTATGCCTTGTCCTGAATTAAGTGGATTAAGGTGGATCTGAATGCTCCAGATCCTATCTGCTTACATCTTTCTCAGTAATGTGTCACAAGAAGGAAATAAGGTAAGAAAGAAATTATTAGGGTCTGCCAAGTATTTTCTGTGAGATTTCTTGTGTAGGAACTTGTGTTTTCATTAAACACATCCCTACAGAGCCTGCTTTCCTCGAAATTTAAATTTTTTTCAGATAACAAAAGCTTCAGGATTTTCATCAAGAAGGCAATTTTCCACAGGAAGGAATTCTGTTGTTTGACTGTATCTAGAAATTACCAATTTCAGAAGTTTGCTAAGCTGTACTGCAATGTTTATAAATATTTCTGTTAAATCTGAGCACTCTTTACCAAGAACAGAACAGATGAGGACATGCAAGCCATGAAGTGAACAAGTCCAACACACCTTAGCATCTCCTACCCTGCAAGTGCAGACTCCCCTTTCTCCTGTTCCAGTATCCAGCCTGGTTTTCCCTCTCCCTAGTGCTTGGAATACTTTCTCCTCCTCTGATGTCAGTATTCAATCAGAATTGGTTTGCAAATGAAAAAGCTGAACCGGGGAGTCTAATCTGAATAAGAATCAAACCTTTAAAGTTAATTGTAATTAAAAAGATGTTTGGCCTTGATTTAATTCTAAAAATTCAGTGCACATTGACCTTTTAATAGGCCATCTTGTGGGGAAGGGATACATCTCATCTGTTGCACCACACAAAAAGGGATTTCAGGGAATGGACCATCTTGCCTACAAGTTTCATTTTAATCTTAATTAGTTTACTACTATGAACTTTTCTTCTTGGCTGAAGGCAGAGCTGGAAACTGGTATAGCAGGTACTTTTTTCATTTCTTCTGTGTTTTAACTGTAATAAAAGAACCTTCCCAATTTCCTCATAATCTGCTACATGTCAATTCCCTCAGGTTGCTAGCTTCATTCTATTTCTATTTTTAAACTAAGGTAGTTGACTCTTGTTCTTCTCAGCTACCCTTTGCTTAACCTCTAATTTGAGTCTGCCAGTCTTTCCTGTTTGTCACTAGGAAACGCTCTAGTAAGTAAGAAACAAGTTCTTTGTGCAGAGGAGCACAAGCTTGTTTTTCCTTTATTGTTATTTCCTTTATTTTCCATCCTGTGCAGCTTGCTGAGTATTTCACTGTACTGTTATGTCCTGCAATAAATCCACCAAACCCCACAAAATGCAAAAATTGAAGCTGCAGGTGTAAAGACAGCTCAGGCTAGCAGCACACAGGATTTCACCAGAGTGAAATCCAGGGCTTGTGGAAAGCAGAGCAAGGCTGGGCTTGTCTAAAGCAGAACAAGGGTCCTTTACTGAACCAGAACTCCATTTGGGTCTTTATGAGGAACTTAAGCAACTTTTTTCTCAAATTATGCATTATTCAATACTGCAAACTGAAAAAAAAAAAAAAATTAAAACCCAAAAAGTACTCAGACTCTCCCAAAAGTTGCCATATCTTACACCATTACTTTAAAACCATGACCTAAGCCATTTTTTTACTTTACTTGTAAGACTTTGGGAATCATTTGAAGCAGATATTTTAAGCAGTTTTCCTGTGTTATATATCTGAAAATGGAATCTGATGTTCCTCATCTTTTGCAGTCAGGGCTGTGGGTAAAACTTCCTGTATTTCAAGGTTTGCAGTAACTCATGAGAGAAAACTCCCACTAATTAGAGTCAGCTAGATGAGGATTGGAGTGAAGAAGAGGACAGACATATAATGAGGAATTCCATTCAGGAGAGATTGGAATAACCTGTAGGGAAATAGTCTCTATATAATGTGTATGCCATGAAACTCACACGTGAGGAAATAAAATTCCTACTCTTACCTTGTGTGGCACAGCAATTTATGCTTTCCCATGGAAAAAATGGTATCTGCAATTTGTTTGGTTTGGGTGGGGTTTTTTTATGTTACAGTTATTAAAATTAAATGTTTTATGCTATTATTGATGACCTAACTTATTCAAAACTCTCCTCTACCTCTGTGACAATAGATCTTACTTTAAGTCCATTTTAGGCAAAAAAAATTACAGCCCTGCTGTCCTCTAAAGGTTTGTTTCCCCTTTCATTGAATTCCCATGGAGTTTTTAGCACTGGCTTAACTAAGAGTAGGTTCAGTTTTTAAATTCATATTTTTGATTTCAACTAAAAATGCACATTTAATAAAAAGAACATTCTGCTGATAATAAATATTATCATGCTGGAAGACACAACAGTGCAGAAATTATATTCAAGGTAAATGAAATTAAAGTTGTTTTTCTGAAAAGAAACTTCAAGTCTGTGCTCAAAAAAAAAAAAAAAGGCAAAAAAGAGAAAAAAGAATCAGGGAAACAATAAAGCCCTACAAATCAGGTGATGGTGATTCTGATCTATTTGTATTTTAGAAGTATAACCCAAGAGATTAAAAACATGATGACACCATGATAACAGAAATGGTGTAAACATTTCAAATAAGAAAGACTGTGTCATCTAGATAATATGACCTCTGAAGAAAGAGTGGAAGAAACTGTAGTTATTTAAGCTTAACAAGGTGAGAGATTGAGATATTTTATCCCAAGTATAGAGAAAATAATTCTGCAAGGAGGATTGGAAACAACAGTCTGCCATGTTCATGATGGGTACAAAACACAAACAAAAAGCTAGACTTCATCAGGAAAAACAAATCTGGTTCATAGAATAGAAGAAATTTCCTGCCAGGGTGACCAAGTACTAGAATAGATTATTTAACCTTTTCTGAAAATTTCTTGGAGGAATACAGGAGTTAAGGTGACACAGTACAGCTGATCCCATTCAGGGGCAGATGGCTGGATTAACTCAATGTTTCCTGAGCTCTCAGAGCCTGTTCTCCTCTGATAAGAAAACATTTTCCTTTTACAAATATCATCTAGAGAAACTGCCGTTGTTGAAGGTGAAATGTTTTGCAGGAATGTGGTACTTTGGGCAGAGATCTCTTGGGAATTTTGACTTGCATGATTTTGAACTGGGTTTTTCAGCTGATATGCTGAAATGATAATTTCAAGATGTAAAATTAATATTAAGAACAGAATAAAATGGTTTGAAATAATTTCTGTGGTTTTTTTGCCTTTTTAGTGGCCTCTTATGATTTTTTGGGGTTTTTTTTGTTGTTTTAATTTTTGTTTGGTTTTGTTTGTGAGTTTTTTGTTTTGATTGGTTGGTTGGTTGGCTGGTTTGATTTTTTGGTTTTATTTTACTAAATCTACAGCTCACTAAAAAGCAATGATTAATTCAGTTTGGAAAGAAGTCAAATT
Source organism: Setophaga petechia (assembly GCA_024362935.1). Classification (NCBI taxonomy): domain Eukaryota; kingdom Metazoa; phylum Chordata; class Aves; order Passeriformes; family Parulidae; genus Setophaga; species Setophaga petechia. The sequence continues at coordinate 17,740,718 of JANCRA010000012.1, read as the reverse complement.
CTGTAATGCCATTATTTCCTGTATATTTTTGTTTTAAATTCTATCACTGTATCAAAAACATATTTTTTCAGTACTTCCCTTTGCCAAAGGAACAAATTTGGGGCTGTCAATTTTTAAATAAAGCTGGAGTTAGATGACATGTGAATTTTGTAGCTCTTAGGGAATATTATCTATATACAATCAATGGGTTCTGCTGAACTTTATGGAAATGTCTTGTTATGTCAAGGAGCTATAGAAGTTTTACTCTTTCCTGAAGTAACCATTTATTTAAGTGATATTGCATCACAAAACCAGACTTCATCTTTTCCTGTGAGAGACTGCACCAAAAATATCTGTACTTTGACGGGCAGTGATGTTGGGGTTTTTGGTGTAGTGCCTCACTCTCTTGTGTTACTTGGTGAGAAAATGAGTTCTGGGTCAAAGCTTCCTCATAGTGGAAACATTTTAATTTTTTTCTTCTAAGACTTCTAGTAATATCATTTTTAAAAAATTAACACCATCTTTATTTGAACACATAAAGAAAAAAACTTTCAGAAAAAAAATTTGCATAACACTAATAAAAGAAAGTATTTTGTTGTTGATGATAACATCCATACTCACTGATTTAACTCAGTGTCTTTTTTCTGCTCTTGTTCAGAAGCATTCATATAACATGCAGTGCCATAAAACTGTCTTATATGAAATAAAAAAGTTTTTGTATGTTATTTTTTTCCCCCAAGCACACAATGAAGGGAACAATTGACTGTGAGTCAAATTTCTTATTCTTAGGTGAGTTCAGCAACATCTCTAAAAGTTTCTATTGAAACTGAGATTGGAAATTAAAAACAAATATTCAGAGTTGTATTCTTGTGAAGATAATTCAAGATGAAACTTTCAGTAATGTATAATATATTTGTCACCTTTCCAACACAGTACTCAGGATCTCATCCAGAAAAGGAAGGGAAAATAAAAAAAGGACCTGAAAGGTAAAAGAAAGGCTGAGTACACAAAAGAAGGCAGAGTCTGCACAGCAGACTCTCCCTTTCCTCCAAAATATCATTTATACTCACAGGATGCTCTGCAGGGGCAGAGGAGAATGCAGTCAGCCACCCTATGTGCTGTGGGTCCCTTCAAATCTATTAATAACATTGCAAGTGGAAGAAAATTTTTGGCAATTTAGATTTGGTTTCCACAGATTCCACTGGACCTTTGCCTGTGTTTCCCCTCTGTTCAGCCCTGTTCTTCTATTGACAGAACAGCATAGCACAATAAGACTAAGATTTGGTGGAAAGAGATGTTTTGATGTTTTGGTAGGAGGTTTTTACAACAGTTTTCACTTATTTGCATCTCAAGGAGAGATAAGCTCTCTATAACAAAACTCTCTGAATGTTAATAATGCAACAAAAAGATTTAAAAATTCCAGGAAAACAAATTTTGCAAAATTTCTGTTATGAATAAAGGTGAAAAAGGAGAGAACACAAACTGGTTTCCAACTTTAATCAGGTTGCTTAGAGTCTTGCCCAGATGTGTCCAGCTGCAGTTTAGAACTTGTTCAGAGAGACCTCCCACAACCCCCCAGGGGTGTATTCCAGCTTGTCCTTCTTGCAAAATCATCTGCCTTTACATGGTGAGAGTTTCCATTCTGACAGCCTATAACTGCCCCCTTTGGAGTTTTTTTTTGTGGTGCACATCCATGAAAAGCCTGATTCCATCCCCAGTGAATTCTCCATTTATGTCCACTCACTCTGTTCTGTTACTTTTTAAATATTTTTCTTCAAAATGTTTTTTTTTTATTTTTTATTTCAAGCTGTACATAATGTATGCATGTGGAGACAGAGAGAATTCAAATAATTGTGAATTTTCTCATGTGAACTTCTGCATTTTCTCCTGTGAAATAAAGGCTGTCAGAGTATCTTCCAAAGCAAATCCCTAGGTCTAGTCCCATGTTTCATATTTATCCATCATAATGAGATCCAAGGTAATTATGTAATAACATTGAAGGCAATATTTAAGTGCAAGAGCATGAACTCTAAATGGCAATTTTTAACTCAGTGATATAAGACTATGTTATCTATCACACAGATTGTAGGATTTACTTTAAGGAAACAGCTCTACACCAGCCTAAATCCAAGTAAACTGAATTTCAGCTGCCCACCCTCCTTGCTATGTGGGCCCCTGTCACCAGCTGGTGAGCTTGTTAAAGGATCAGACCTAGTAAAAATCATATCCTGCAAAAGGTGGATGTTTCACCAGGAACTGCTGAGGAGAAACTGATAAGTGAGGACATTAATCACTCTTTCCTTAACTGTGGGCTGAGTTTCCAACAATCTGTATGTTCCCAAATAAGTAGCAGTGTTTGGCTCCATCTCACAAATTACTCTATTTTACATAACTTGCAACAACTGCAGTGTTGTAATTTCAGCTGTTGCTAATAATGGGAGGAAACTCTAATGCTCAAAACCCCAAGTCAGTAGAAAAGGATTAAACACATTTTCTAGGGTCATTACATTAATTCACCTCTTTTTTTATGGGGTAGAAAGAAGGTATTAGGTCAGTCATAATTACTGTGCCATGAAAGATCTTCATAAAATACAAAGGGAAAGGGTTAATCATTGCCATTACATGGAATTTACAGGCTTAGCATGATGAATGCTTCACTCATGTTGAAGGTGTTTTTGTTGTTATCCATGGAATAAGGCTGACTTAATTCTCCAGTGATGAGGCTTTGCTTCCATGATTAATGAACAAATTGCTGTTTTCACAAGGGCTCATATCAGCCATTTGTTCCTCCCTGATTGTTTAGGAGACCCTTAAGGCTTTCATTGGGGACCTCATTATTTTCTATATGGCTAGGGAATGAAATAAAGAGAGCCTTAAAGGACATTTATGTCTACATAAAGCAGAACAACTTGTCCATCTAAGGGGAATGAGGATGAAACAGAGATGAAATCAGGAGCCATACAATCACCACCCTCTTTACTCAAAATTATAAAGGACCTAAATGCCATCTTTAAGCTTACTTTCTTTATCAGGATTTAAAATTTTATCATTATCAATAAATCAGTCAGGATTAAATCAGAGTAGAGAGCAATTTGTTTTGATGTAGGTGGGGAAAGAAAGCATAGCAGTGAACCTGATTTACAAATTATGTAACTCAACAGAGCTAATTGCAGCAATATTGATTTATTCCAGCTGAGCATCTGAACTCCAAAAACTTCATAAAGCCCTTGACTTTGTTCCATCCTGTGCTTAACCAAGTGAATGACAATATTTCATTATTGTTTGCTAATGTGCTGAACTTCACATGCCAATATTCCCTTCCCTGACTACAGGCAGAGAGAACTGTGAATGTTCTGTATGTGAATGAACTGTATGTCAATACACCAGTGATGAAAAGATTTTTATTGGAGGAGTTTGTGTAGTCAGCTCTCACCACGTGTAAGTCAATGAAGCCACAGTGATCCACAACAGACACACAATAACCTGTCCCACAACTTTTCATCTTAGCTTCCAGTGGGTAAAGAAAATCATTTGATAAAGCAAAGCAAAAACCTAGCTCTCTGTGCATCTCATATTTTTTTGGGTTCATTAATTTTAATTCTATTTGATTATGTAATACAGGAGTTAAAAAAAGCAATTGGATAACTGGATGAAGAAGAGCTTAGCCATGCCTTCAAGGGGACTGCTACTCTGAATGGTCAACAACAGTCTGGAAGTACTGCAGGACACTACTCAATGTTTTGTATGATCCAGAAGAAAATTCACAGAAAGCCAGAAAATAGGGATGGTCTTTAATCTCAGCCTTCTATCTCCTGACCATGCTTTGGCAGTACCCAAAGTGAGAGTATTCCTGTGCCAAGGGGCACCCCATGGCAAAGGTGGAAGTAAGAAACTGTTTTTTCTAAAGGCATAAATCCTGGCTGTCTCTAAGAGAGAGCTTTCAATCTAAATCTTTGTTTGCTCTAATTTCCTCTCCAAAATCACTTCAAACAAACAAAATAAAACAAACAAAAGCCAAACAAAGAGCATTACTGACTTCCATTGACATGTCTTATCATATAATCACCTGCATATATCTCATTGCTGAGACAAAAGATAATGCAAGATTTTGGATAAATATTATTATATGGTCAACAGAGCCATCTTTTCTGTTAAAGGAAGAAGATGTTTCCTAAATTTTGTGATTCATGGCAGGTCAAGTGCTCCAGGCACAGCGTTCTCATATGGGCTTATCAGGCTCAAAATTATTCACAAACACTTTATATTTTTCTTTCAAGAAGTAGCCCTGCTAGTCAAGTACAATGCTCTTAGAAAGTGATAAGATGTATGTGGATTTTAAAAAGAAAACATTCTGGAGTGTTCCAGCATCTCTGAAAGAAACGAAAAAATATTTTTTACATTGTTTGGTTAATTTTCCTTGTAAAGGGAGAATTTTGCAATCACCTGCAAATACATGTGAAAATACATTTCACTGGAGGTTAGATTGACATGAAACCAGATAAGGTCGGTGGCATCTGCTCAGCCTGCACATATAGAAAAATAAAAAGAAATCAAAATATAGCCTTGTTATAATTTATGCTTTCATTTGTTCAGAAGGATTTCATGGGCATGCAATCCCACAAAACCTGTGGCAAAGTTTTATTAAAGATAGGAATAAGATCATTTCCTTGCACCATGAAAATCAGAGTCTACTGCTTTTAGCACCTGCACTGGACCAAGTTGACAATTTAGGATGCTTTTTTAATCAAAACAGAGAGGCAAAGTGCAATTTGGTGACTGAGGAGATAATAACAGATTTGTGTCAGCACTAAAAGTATCATAAAAACCATTTGATTTTAGGCAGAAATAGGACTTTACCTCAATTTACCAGGGCCTAAACAGACTTGTCAGCAGTAAAACTTTTGGTCATTCTAGAGTTGGGAAGGAAAGTACTCTTTTTATTCAGTTTGGGTTAGTTCTTGTCAAACCTGACATGTTTTCCCTAAATATTTTTACTTTTACTGAATCATGGGGCTCTGACAGAAACTTGTGCTGCTGGAACATGAGAAAACAGTGTGAGAGAGAAGAGGCTGCAAGGACACTTAGTGAAGGACAAAGGCTCAAAATTTAGCGGTGATTATTAAAAAGTGAGACTGGAGGATAAATTAAAATTGTATGAAGAATCCTTACAAAATATTAGGGCTGTTATAGGAATAACATTGCATTCCCTCACCACGAGTACTCCATTTGAGCTTGATCACTTTATCCTAAAAACTAAGGGAAAGAAATAAAAATAAAATAAAAAAAGGACAACATAAAAGATAAAGAGCATAGGTGGTGGGGAAGAGTGTGTACGTGAAAGAGAATAAACAGAACACACTTGATTAAGTTGGATAGAAAGGCAACAAGAAAGAAGTCAGTAATATAAAAAAATATAATAGTAGAGAGATTAACCTGAAGATTCTCTATGTGTTTTCTTTCTTGTTCCATTCCAGAAATCTGAAATGGCAGGTGGTGTAGGCAGAGAAAGATCAGAGCTGTATTTAGGAATACAAATTTGTACCGTGATATTTTTTGAGACATACACATTTGAATGTTAAAAGAAAAATCATGAAGATCTGTAAAAGTCATTCATTTTGACACATGAGCCACATCTTTTCTTAAGAAATTTCATTCAAAGAAATGAAAAAGCTTTCCCTTAATCCATTTTGAAAACTAAGACATGTTCTTAATATACAAAGATTAGCTTTTTTCTTTTAGACAACTGTGGGGTTTTTTATCTCAATAGCTTAATTCAAAATCCTCTCTCATTTCAGGTGGCATTCCTCAGATTTTACATGCATTTGTAGAGACATCTCTGTGACCTCTGTATGTTAGACAGCACTGAAACAGTTTCCTTGAAGAAATCAAAAACAGTGGGTATTGTACACCCCTGAAACTGCTGCAATTTTATATAGCAGGTACCATGGGCAGCTCTAGGGATAAACAACAGAGTTGCTGAGGCAGCAGCAAATCTTCCTGAACTCTTCTCTTTCCTTGCAAGAGTGTAGGAAAACCAGGTTAGGTGCTCTGACTGATGGTACTGGAGGAGGACATTCAGCAGCACAGGATAATAATTGATTTTGTGGTGAGTGGGTTGAACCTGCAGCAGGAAATGTTGCTGTTTCCACCCTTCCCATGCTCTGGTGACAGAAGGACCAGAAAAATCTATATCCCAGTTTTTTGATTTTTAGATACCTGCTTGTTTTACCATTTTTTCTGCTTGTGTTTTAGCTCTGTCCTGAGCCCTGAGCTGGTCCAATTCAGTATTTCCCACCCTGCTGGGAAGTGTCAAGACAGGCTGTCACATGAGTCTTCCACATGTCTGACTACTATTGGCACAGAGTGAATGTCATTTAATCAGGAGAAAGATGCTGCCATCCCATCAGGTGAGCATTTTGAAATTGCCCTCTTCTTTATGTCACAGCAATCTTTTTTTGCTGGTTTTGGGTTTTTGGTTTTTTTTTTTGGTCATGTTTTTTCCTTTTAATGCAGAATAACATGATGCAGGAGCATGTATTCTTTGCTAGCCTGGTACAACAACAAAATAAATAGGACTTTCATCGACTCCATGGACTTTGGATTGAACCCTCTGTATGAAAAAACTCCATCAGCCAAATTAACTTGGTCTCAGGAATGTCAAAAAAGTGAGAAGTCAGTTGGTCAGTGGGTGGAGGACTGGTGCTACATCTCAGCAAGAGAATCTGTTGAGGGTGTAGGAAGAGAAAGAGGATTCTAGTGTCAAGAGAAGGACTTTTTTTAGAGCACACAGACATGCAAACTCTTGAAGGGTGACAGCAATCTTTTATTCCTTTTTAACGGCTCATACGTTCTCAAGGTTAATGATGAAAACCCAGAGGTCAGCAACATCAGCTATTTTCCTGCCAGTCATGCTCCCACCTCCAAAAATGAATGTACAGTATGTCAGGTTTTTCTGCTATTAGTTTTGAACTCAGATAATTGTACCAGCTTTGGTACAGAGGCACCCTGAAAAGAGAAAATGTCAAATGCAACCTTTTCCTTGCTGTAAATGGAGTCTGTCTGCCTTCAAAAGGTGATATCATAACAGGCTTCAATTACAAGTTCTCTTTGTAGTTATGACAGTGAAAATTATTTTAAAAAAAAAGTTTCTGTTCATTTTTTTTTTTTTTCAAATAAACCATCAGAATTTATGAGCTGTTTTGGGAGACACAGCTCATTCCACCTTCACAACAGATGAAATTAAAAGCGACAAAGTATAAATGATTTGCACTGTGCATGATTAACTCTCCAGGAAGGAGCCTGGGGCTGCAGGAAGTGGCTGAGGAGCCATTTAGTAAGATCTGAAAAAAGTTACATGAGTATGAACAATAATAGCAGTTTTGCAGTTTTGTTCTCTTAGTTAGGCAGAGATTACAAAGCCTCATGGGTTTTTTGCTCTAAAACATAAACTCAACACCATTTTCATTTGAGAATTGATGGAAGATTGAGAAAAATGGAAAATTACACTGGCAGTTTGTGACCAACATGGGAGAGTGAAGCAGGAGATACTTGGCATGTTTAGGAACATCAAATCTTATCACTCAGATTGCAATGATCTCACTGCTTCTCTGTCCTGACACAAAGCAAGTCACAGATGCCAGCACACAGAATCAAGGATGTGGGACATGTCTGAGTTACTCACAGAATGGAGTTTGTAGGACATGTCTGAGTTACTTACTTCAAAGTAGCCTGTGATATTCCTTGCACCAAGCTTTGGTGAACAGAAAGTAAAACAAAGATGACTTTGATGCACAAAACAAGCTGTGGCAGAAACTGGGAAAATTATGATTATGTATGGTCTTTGAGAGGGCAGCACTTATCTGTAATATGAGTTTGTACTAGGACTAATGTGAAACAAAGGGTTTGTTCCAGATTGCAGCCTGTGCTGCCTGATTATTGCTCTGTGAACCTGCAGTCACAGGTAATGTGTCTAACAGCTCCGTGAGCTGTGAGCTCTGTCAGTTCCTTCTCCCTCTCACTCAGTGTCTGTTTTCCTCTCAAACAGCTCATCATTTTTTGGCTGCTGAGGTGCCTCACTGCTATCCTATAAAAAGCATGGTAGGTGAAAGACTGAACATGTTCTTTGAATTTTTACTTGGTTTTTGACAGAGGTTGAGCTGAGGGTGGCAAATGTCAGCCACCGGAAATGGCACTAAGTGCTGAAAGAAATCCAGTTTTCTTACTTTGATTTTTCTTTCTCAGACACAGATTCTTCAGCCTTTAAAGGATTGCAAAAGGCTTTCTAGAAAATTCATTTTCTTGAGATTAAATGAACCATACCCATATCATGTCTCACTGTTCCTTTTCTGGCCTATTTTTAAAACCTTTTGCAGAGGCAGGTGAACACTTGGTAAGTAATTGAGAAAACATAATGCATGTTTCCCTAACCTTATCACAAAAACCTCTTGTTATCATTAAATTTTCTTTATTTTAGTCTTTGTTTTAGCAATTAAACATCCATTGCATATGTCCTTACTACTGTGGCCAAGAAAAACACATTTTCCACTTTAACTTTGTAGCATCTCCCCTTATTTTTACTTTTATCAAGTACCCAGCTCCTGCTCTTCTCTTAAACGCTTTTAAATCAGTCTTTACTTCTTTTCTGTGGGAATTCAGTCTTCTGATCATTCCATAGCTTTTCTTTGAAATTTATCAAATTGAATCCAATGATTTAATGGTTGTTGGGATCTGGAGCATGGTGCATGTTGGTTACTCCTATTCTAGGATATTTTTTAGCTTTTGGGTGATACTTATTCCTAGATGTTATTTAAAAATATTTTTTTTATTCCTGCCTGAAATTTCATGCCTATCTTACATGCTGAAATAATAACAGTTGAATAATAGTGCTGCATGAGTGTGTGTGATTATTATCATCCATCAGTCAGGCAGTAAAAGACTTTATTTCTTTTGGAGGTTTGAGGTTTATTCCTTCAGGTCACCCCAGCAGCTACTCATGAACCCTGTCCTCAGTTAGCAATAAGTCATAGTAGCCAGCCAGCTTGCACAGAATGGAAAAAATGAGATTTCTCAGGAAGGCTCTTCAGAAATGATGGGCTGTGTCAAAGTGACCCCTCTCAGAGCAGTCACCAGATGTAGGAATCAAATAGGAAATGTCTATATATAAATTAAGATTGAAATATTAAAAATCTATTCGTGAGAAAAATAGCTGTCTATAGAAATCCATATGGTTGCCACTCTAAATTCTAAATTATTAACTTAACACTAAATTATTTTTTTTAAAAGTTTACTTTTGGCAAAAAGATGCATAAGAATTTCCCAGGCCCATTGATTCTGGTTTAACATCCTTGCTATTCACATCTAGTGGCTTTGAAAATGATGCTAAAACTTCTAGAGACAGGTACTAATAACAGAGTCTTAATTACTGCAGCTAGGGTGGAATGAAGCAGAAAATTCCCTGCCATTCTTTATCTTTTTTTCTCTGTTAACTAAATAATTTAACTGTAAAACGATATGTGTCATCAAGGAAGTGTTATTTAGATTTATGTGTCATATTTCAAATCAGCTACTTTTCAATGTATCTCAACCTAACTTAAATGACATAAAATTATATCACTCATATGCCTAAGAGAGCATCAGTGCAACTCAGTGCAATCAAAAATTATCAAAACAAGTTGCCCTTTTACCCACACAAGCACAGATATCTTCCATATGGTTGCCTGTTTTAATATCTTTACAGTTTTCATGAATTTATTGCTACTACCTCTCTGAGGAAGAGAAAAAAAAAGAAAAAAAAAAAAAGAAGAGGCTGTGTACTTTTATTCCTGATTTAAGTTGCACAGTGGTACAGATATAGACACTCTATGCAACCTGTTAAGGAGAATGGATGAAATTTATGGCAGGACAGACTATTGATTTTATGTTTAAGGTTGCTACTGTTGGAAATACAGTGTAACACTGAAAAATGATCTTAGCTTTTCTTCCTTGAATTCCAACAGTCTCCATGGCCTCAGCTGTAATCTTGGGCATCTTTTTTCCAAATACCTGTATGTAGACTGAGCTGAGGGCTGACTCTGAATTCCAATGCAGCAAATTAAATCAGTGCTGTTTTAGGAAGGACTGCACTCCTTTCTGCAAGGAAGAACCCAAGTTATCTTCTCTGTGACATGAGAGCAAGGAGAGATGTCTAAAGATCCCAGGCCCATTTGGGCTGAGGTCTGAAGAGTTTCCTGTAGTTAAGTCTTCTTTACAAAAAAATCTAGAGATGCCCCAGAACAGAAAGGTGGCTCTTTTAGTCTTGAAGTCATGGGGGAAAAGGCAAATTCTGTACAATAACACAGAGTTCACAGAGATTGTTGATCATCCCATTCTCTCCCACATCCAAATCCACAATATCTGAGGCCAAAGGATTTTTTACTCCGAATTTAGCCATTTGAGAGAGATGGAGAATTTGATTTGGAGAATTTGATTTTGAATGCAGCAAGCAAAATGCCTATGCAGCCTAATACATAGAATTGATTGATATATCAGAAATGTCTTCCTATTATTGGCTGAGTTACAAACAAGAGTCTTCATACACCTTCTTGATCAAACTAAAAATCTATATTACCTCCTTCCTATTTATCAAGCCCTTGAATAATACTAGCTCAATCATCATGCTGTCACATTATGAAGAGTATTTTATTCTTATTCAGAAGGGAGGGAAAAGCATATCCAGCAGTAAAGTAAGATGGATTTTGTTGATATAGTCCTTACTTGGAGGTCACTTCTTTTCTCAAGTCAACATTGGCTTCATGAGGAAGTAGGGATAATATTAGCCAATATTGCTCAAAGTATATTTGATGAAACACTATTTATAGGGCATGACTGTATTTGATGTTAATGATTTTGGTGTAACAATCATTCTATACTCCACTTTTGTGTCTTAATCCTCTGATTCACAGGAACTTGAAGCTCAAATTGTATGTTCTTCAGAAGAAAGGATGCCAAAGGCAAGGTTAAAGCAAGGGAATTAAAACATAGGTTCATGCTTAAAAGCTATCAGCTCTGCTAAATTCCAATTCCCCTTCTACAACCTCCCCATATTATTTTCCTCACTTTTCTCCTAGGCAGTTATTGCCTTATTGCTTTGGTGTGCTCTTGTTTGCAATGTATCCTGCTTCAAGAAAACGAGGCACCTTGCCTTTAAATATTGCTTTAAAGAACCCGTGAAGATTCTGCAGCTGCTTTTCCTGGTTGAACAGTCCTTGATGGGGCTGGGAGGGCAGGGAAGCCTCATTACAGAAGCTGGAAAGCAAATCCCCAGGACTTGGCTTGCCAGGCAGAGCCTTTTGCTGGAGTTCACACAGCTGTGGAGTCCCCAGAAGCAGGGAAGTTTGTCTCAGGCAAGACGAAGAAAAGATAATAAAAGCCTTGTGAGAGTTATTTGGCACTTCAACATAGAAGTGCTTGTACTTCCATCTGGGTTGTATGCAAAATTAGAGAAGCCAGAGCTATATCCTTCTCCTTGGGCTGTTGACAGGAGTTTGGCTCGCACTTTAATGGAATTTTTATGTTTGCCAGAAGGTTAGAACCACAAAAACCTGTGCTGGAAATGGCAACCTATATTGTACATAGGAGTTCATCCTGGCAGATGGAGGACAGAAAGTCAAACCAGTTCTTTCATGTCCTTTGAGCCTTGCAGTTATACCTCACAGTGTTTCTACTTCTGAGCACCTCCTACCCCTTTCCCAATATTGTTTACATTCACTCTTTCTGCTGTTAACCACGGGGGTTTTTTTCAATTCAATTCATGCCTGGCCAAAGTGCTGCCCAAGTTTCTTGAGCAACCAGCTGCTGCTTTTACTTCAACCTTTCATTTGACAGGATTAGAAAACAAAAAACCACATCCAATCAATCCACTGTGGTTTCTTCAGTATTTTCTCAGTATCAATGGGAGCTGCTTCTCAAGTTAAAGTCATGCTCTATGCTGCTGACAGAATTAATGAGGGTGATGTAAGACAACATCATTCCATTCTGATATAATTATCCACAAGTGGCATAATTGGATGGAGGCCCATTGAGCTCAGTTCTATGTGTGTGTGTGTTTGTGCACAGACTTGCCTGTGTATATAGAATTATAGAATTCTAGACTGCTTTGGGTGGGAAAGAACCTGAGTTCTGACCCCTGCCATGGGCAGGAACACCTTCTATTAGACCAGGTTGTTCCAAGCCTTGTTCCACTTGGCCTTGAACACTGCCAGGGATGGGGCTGCCACAGCCTCTTTGGGCAACCTGTGCCACCCTCACCACCCTCACAGTAATGAATTTCTTCTCAAGATCCAACCTAAATCCACTTTCCTTCAGCTTAAAACCTCTTCCTCTTGTCCTATCACTACATACCCTAGTCCAAGTTCCCTCTCCATCTCTCTTGTGGTCCCTTTAGGTACTGGAAGTCTTCTAGAAACTTCTGAAACCTCTTCTTCAATATGTGTCTTCACTGTCTTTAGTGATATATAAAGTGTATCAAGAAAAGGACTACTCAGAATTTTTCAGTAGTAGCACCCATTTCTCTCCTCTGTTTTAATTTTCTTACTATTCTTTAACAGTTATTTTCTAATTACTCTTTAAGAGTAAGTGTTCTGACTACATCTTTTACAGAGGTTTCCCAAATAACTGGGTAAACTAAGGCGTGAGTGGGGAAACTGGGGAAAAGAGGAACTAAGTTTATTGTACCAAACTTCTGAATATTCTGTTTTCTACTAATGTGGGAAAAAAAAACCTGAATGCTATGTAACTCAGAATGACTTCTACTGTGCTCCTTAATATCATATTAAAGAAAGAAAAAAAAAGTATAAGGTTGAAGACCATTACTGCAGTGAACAAAATGGAACAGTAATAAAACCTTGATTTAGACATGAGATTTTAGGATGGATCATTTTGATTGTGTTTTCTCTTCTGCTCAATTCATGCCAAAGTTTTTCACTCAATAGTTTCTATCCTGAGCCACTGTGTATGCCTTCTTTCCACTGTTTCCTGCAAACTTCACTCTAGAGATGGCAACAATTGTGGAAAATCAGTAATTCTGCACATAAAGCTTCATGTTGCTCTGAAATAAAGTATTCTCAGTGAAACAATGGGACTGTCAGAGTCTTTATCTGGTTGAGACTCACTCCCAGAAAAATTTCTCATCTCTTACCAGTTATTAAGCTTTGGCTTATTCACTGCCACTCTCTCAAACTCCAAGAAGGTCAGGGAAAATTAAGTTAAACTGAGTTTATTTTTATTTTTAATTATCTCTAGAATCAGAATTTTAGCCAGCATATCATATTCATTAGTTTTGAATTTTCTTAAAGTTTGTATAAATATTTTTGTATGTTTATAAGCTCACAAATAATATTATTTCCATTTAAAAAAATACTACAAACGCACAAAAAAGTGTTCCCCATGCAACAATTTATTGTTTACTTCAGAAATCAGACGTTTATCTTAGTTCAAGCTTTGTTTAATGCCTTTCTAAACACAAAGTTAACAAGAAACATATCTCTGTGGGTTTTAAGGCTTGGGTTGAAAGTGTTTCAAAATGGGTTGAAAGCAACAGTTGATTTTCTTCGGAAATCCACATTCTCTGGAAATTTAAACTGATTGACCTTGATGGAACAAGGTAGTTCAAAACACTCTGAACCATCTCCATTCATTAGTAGGTACCTGGCTCTCCCTTGCCTTTCATATCTAATTCTGCTACTCATTATATTTGCAACAAAATTTTTCTGGAGACCTGAAGAATTAAAAACACGAGATGTGAATTTGTAATTATTTGGAGGGATAGGGGACTACAATCTTTTAAAAAATTAATGTATAATTCTCTATAGCCATTAGTTTGCATAGTTAAACACATCTTTGCAAAGGTGGATGTAAAGTGAAATTTTCTGATGAAGTAATAGCACAGTCCAATGTCAAAGATGAGATGGTTAAGGTAGTAATCCCATCTTCACCTCCACTCTAGATTGTTTGTTCTTCTCCTCTGCCTCACAAAGTGCTGAGACTCTGTTTGACAAATAACAGTTAAAAAAATCTTTCTCAGAGATAAATCCACACAGATCAATTGACTCCAGTTCACACCCCCCTCAATATCTGGCTTAGTGCTAAGACCTGGCATTTAGAACTAAGGACAAAAAAGATTTTTGGTGGAAAAGAGATGTTATGGCTGCCTCTGGGGAGGGAAGGGAGATGGTGTTTGGGCTGGAAATCGTCCAAACCAGCAAATTCCTAAAGCTGTTGGAGTCTTAATCTCTCACTGGAAGCAGACCTTCATTTCAGAAAAAGAAGGAGAAAATGCTATGATTATTCTAACAGACCTCTGGACACTATCATGAGCTCTTTACCAAAGAAAAAGTGCTCTAGAAATTTCTTCTGCCTCTCTCTTCAGAGTTGGCTCTTCATTTTAATAGCAAATTAAAATGAGGAGCTAATTCCCAAATTCTCAAATGCCAGGGATGCTATCTGCGATGCCACCTGCGTACAAGGGAATTACCTGACAGACCTCCAACTGCTTTGATGGGAGCAGATTTTAAACAGACCTTAGAACATGTGAACATAAAAGGTTTACTACCAGGAAACTCCAAGGCAAATACCACACTTCCTAAAGCAGATTTTATTGTATTCTGAAAAACTTCATTTTATGAGTGAGGATGTACCAATCCACCATGGCAGGAGGGTTGGAGCTGGATGACCTTTAAGGTCCTTTATAAGCCAAGCCATTCTATGATTCTGTTATTCTACTCACAGTATAATTTCCAAGGGCCTGGCTACTCTTCTTGCTTAGAAGTCAACCTTGTCTCTAACAGCATCACTGGTTTTTTGCTGTAAGAGTGCTGCTGAGGGATGTTTGTCATTTTACAAAACTAAGGAGAGAACCCAGGGGACACATGGACATTTCAGCAATATGACCTTAGGAGACCATGCAACTTGGTGAAAAATGCAGAAGTCTATTCACATTAAAAGAGTCAACAACAGTCCTGCAGGTTCTAGCTTAGAGGCATTTTTTGCTTTTTTCACAGAATGAAGAAATATTAGATGGATTTCCCACTGCCATGGAAAGCTTGAGTCTCACAGTACCTCTGAAGACAGGTTGATAGGAACAAGCAAAATTGTTCATTTTGTGAGTCCATGCAAGAGATTTTTGACTTTGTCAGAAATTCCATTTCCTTTAATTTCCAGTATTTTTTGGAATATTTCACCATTGATATTAACTTTAAGTAAAGCCCCTGGAGAGCAGAATTTGGATAAGCATCTCAGCTAATGATCATCACAATAGTAAGACCTATATGGATCTCACAATTGCACTTCTATCCTTTTCCTACTCTTGTTTATAATGTTCATCTGAGGATGATTGGAATATTTTAAGATAATAGTATTTATTTTGGAGCTCCTGGTGGCACAATATTTGAAACTGGAAGCAACAGCTAAAAGCTGGCAAAAAAGTGTTGCAGTGAGAGACAAACCAACCATCTTGAGCCAAGACCCTTTAATGATTCATGCTGCATTGGCTCACCCTGGAGGAGGATTAATAACACCCAGCCAGTCGAGGCGAGTTGGACCCATCCATTTCTAGAGCCAATTCAATCAAAACCTCTGATTGAATAGTCATTCACATCATAGTCACGTCTGGCCTTAAATTTCATACCTTTTCCTGACAATCTGAGTCCTTTAGCTCGTAGAGTATTGATTTATACAGGAGCACAGGAGGTTTGCTGTTCCAGCCTTGCAGTCTGTGCCTGAGCAGGGTCGCTGCATCCTTGGGTCCGGCCGCTCGGCGCGTTCCATGAGCTTTGGATAATGCACAGGTCACTGACTGGAACACTGCACATTCATCTGATTTTCTAGCTGAATGCTAATAGGGCTTCAATATTTGTTCATTCAGCATTGTATTTCCAGTTCCTGCAGTTAATAAAATTTCTTTCCCCAGGAATGGTGCTGGCTAAGGGAATCAGAGTAGTGTTTATTCCCATATTTATTCCCAAAGCCTTTCCTTTCAGTCCCGTCCCTCGCTGACTCAGAGGTCTGTTTTGTATGAAGAAGACAAAGAAAAGGTTATATGATTATCTACAGAAAGCCAAAAAAACATACTTGGTGGCATGCCTTTTTCATTGTTACTTGGAAACCATTAAAATATTAAAATGTCTACAAAAGCAATAAAATGATCACAGGAGTATGTGGTGATATTTAATTTTCCCAGAAGTTAAATATCACTGATAATTAACTGTTAGAAGTTTATTTTGAAATGACATTTCAGTGGAATATCAGACCTTTACAACATAATTAAAGGTTTTCTCATTGTAATGGTGCCCTATTCCTGGTATGAAAGCTGTTTGAAATTATCTATCTGCTTCATAAATGATTTTTTTTAACCTTTTTTTTTTTTCCATTTAATTTGGCCATTTCTTGTTTTGTTTCTCTTTTAACTACTGATCACAGCCATTTCATTAGGAAATTTGGATCTCCAAGACAGGAAAATGGCTCACTTCTAAAATTTTAATTGTTTGATCCGGTATTTTTCTCTGATAAGGTGGATTTTTGCTGCCAGTCTGGAAAGAGTTTGCTCTTAGTACAGTCACTCTAGGACATGGGGCTTTTTTCATATTAGGACTGGGGAAATTTAGGGAAATAGAGTCAGAGTCAAAAAGGCTCTCTGTTCTTAACCTGAAGCATGCTTTTGTCACTCCTCAGATGTCAACCAAAAGGGTCACCTATTCTGTAGAGAAAAGAGAAAACATTCTCCTGTCTGTTGCTGTTGAGAGAGTGATTGTGTGACAGAGCCAAGTGCAAATATAAAGAGATTTTATTCTAACAAGGAAGTGTTTGTGTCACAACTTCCCCATTGCAGAAGACTCTTCTCTACTCTCACTCAGCAAAATTGGCTAATGTCTTACAAAACAAGGAGGTTTAATCCCTATCAGAACATTTCTTGCTCTGCCATGATATTCTACCCAGTCTAATTCTGTCTTCTTCACAGCTTGACATGGTCAAGAAGCCCCTGTAGGGCATCTCACAAAGCCCAGACCCTAACATCAGTTAATCAGTGTCATGGATTAGCAGTGGCAGGAGCTCAGCCCCACACAGCTGCTCCCTCACTCCCACCCAGCTGGACAGGGGAGAGACTCAGCAGGCTTGGAGTGAGAAAACTTGTGGGTCAAGAGAAAAACAGTTTAAAAAGGAAAGCAAAAGCTGCACACATAAACAAAAAATGGAATTAATTCACTTCTTTCTGTGGTCAGGCAGGAAAGCCAGGTCTCATCATGAATCCAGTGACCTGGGGACAAACACCATCACTCTGAATGTCTCTCACTTCCCTCTTATTCCCCCGGCTGTTATTACTGAGCACGGTGCCACAAGCTCTGGAGTATCCCTGGGGTCAGCTGGGGTCAGCTGTCCTGGCTCTGTCCCCTCCCAGCTCCTTGTGCTGCCCCAGCCCCCTCACTGGTGGATGGGGTGAGGAGCAGAAACAGCCTGGGCTGTGTGTAAACACTGCCCAGCAATAAACAAAACACCCCTTGTGTTACCAACGCACTTTTCAGCACAAATTCAGAACACAGCCCCTGAACCAGCTGCTGTGAAGAAAATGAACACTACTCCAACCAAAACCAATACAGTAATTTTCTCCTCCAACCCTACCTTTAAGTTTTAGTTGAAAATTGAGGCCAGCATTTTCAATAGCGGCCCCAAAAATTTCATGTGTTACACAAACAGGATAGTATAAGCATTATAATCATTTTATGGACCACCTTGAGACATCTTTGTGCATTATTATCCAGTGATGTGCTCAGAAAAAGATTTCACTTGCAGTGCTCCAAGGACAGCCTAGCTCCATCAACACTACTAAATGAGATTATACCAGAAATGTTCCTCAAGCTACTAGACTGTTAAAGCAATCCCTGGCAATATTTCCAAGAGAGGGAGCAAATATCCTCCAAGAATTTCTCAAACACAGGCTGAGATCTAGCAGAGAGCAGGGACTATTTCCAATAAACAACTGGAAAGCAACTGTGCCATCTTTGAAGGAAAAGGGTTTAGAGTGTGAATGTGAGTCATAGCATACAGGGTGGTCTTGGTGCCAGACAGCATTAAATTTTAATAGAATAGATAAAACCTTTATTTATCCAATGTTTTGACATCCCAAGAGCAAACAGGCAGTAAGGAAGAGCAATGCAAGTTTACTTCTGGCTCCCCATCACTCTGCTGTGGTATGGCTGGAAGGAAACTGGCAGTGGAGCTGTAAAAGGTTCATCATGCACATATTGTCTCTGAGGCATCAGAGGTGATCCAAAACACTGCCAATATGGCTTTATATAAAGGAGAGAGCAGGCAGCACAGTAATTGCTGGTGGGCACTAAATTCATTTCTTACAGGTCAGAAAACAACCAAGGATGATTCCAGCCAGCAACTATTGCAATAGCAGGCACTGGGATAGGCAGAGGCTACCCTGTGCTTTTGTGGCAAGGGTGCACCTCTGAAAAATCTTCATTTTACAGATATTACTCACTGGAGTCCCCTTAGCTCCATGACTCTCAGATATATTTCTTATCCTTTCTGTTTTATTGGTGAAAAACTGAAATATAGAAAAAAATAAAGGAAGAACAGATTATCTCAAGAGGCTGTCCATAATATTTATTTTTGTCATTACTTTTGTTTCTTTTTGGTCTCCTTTTAAGAGAACTTGGCTCAGAGTTTAAGCTCTGACAAGCTGAAAAGCAATGTAAAGGGCATTAACATCCTATAAATCTGTCCTGTGTCAGGTAATGGATGTCAGGCAGCCTCTTCCAGACTTAAATGGAAGGAAAAAGAAAAAAAGAAAAAAGGTACCTTTTGTTTTCCAGGAAATTCATGGTATTATCAGGAGGATCAACCTTTTTATTTCATTATCAAACAAAATCCTTGGGTCAAAACCAAGCTATGAAGGAGTTATCTTCTAAGAATCAGGAAAGATTGGTGCTGAGGGAAGTGTGCTAACTCTGCTGTCTGCATTTATATTGTATTCCAAACAGGGACCAGCTGGAAACATCCCATAATAACAATCACAGGATGCACAACAATGTCAGAATCATCTACTGGAGCAGACATAGATGTTTTTGGAGAAATTGAAGAGATTTATGCCCTCAAATGTGAGAACAGCAGTGCTTTAGTTCTTAGATGCATTAATAAAGTTGCTTCATGGGAGCTTTCTCATGCTGACAGAAGTAGCACAGGACTGTCCAAAACACAGAAATAATCAGCCAAGTAGAGAATGAACTCAGATTTCTCAAGTATGATTAATTTTGAAGGGTCTTATTTCAACAAAGTAACTAGGGCCTTTAAAAACTTAGATGCTCAAAAATATCAAGATGCCAGGAATCTTGAAGACCTCTTACAAAGCAAGCAGCATCTTTTTCTCCATTTTTCAGGAAGACAATAAAAAGAAACTGGGAAACAGAAATAGAGATAATTTGCAATTAGCAAGTGGCAGAAATAAACTCTCAATTTCCTGGATCCCAACGGACCTACAGTCCAATAAACCACTGAACCCCCACAGTGCTGTTGGAAAGATATTGGCAGATAAGTTATGTCATAACTCACTCTCTGTCTATGAAAAAGCTAATAAGGAAAATTTCATTCTAGAGGGAAAAAAACTCCAAAACCCAAAAACTTAACCCCAGTCTAGCTGATCACAAGTATCTCTCAGATCTTAACACTTTAAATAAATGTTAAGACATTTAAATTGTCTCTTATGTCTTTCATCTCCACCTGCCCTTTCCTGAGGCAGTCCACCAACAGTGTGTGAGACATTCAGATGAGGACAATCAGCAGAGAAAGATTAGATGCTTTAGCCTTGATTAAAAATGCTGAGACATTTCATGAAACAGCTGCACACCACACTCACCAGAAAGTCAGGTTTGACTCAATGGTAGTATGAGCCTAAAAGCTTTCAGTTTCTTCTCTTCTCATTCTGTCTGTTCCTTTTTTCTGTGTCATATATCCCATCTCTGGAAATGTTCAAGGCTGAGCTGGATTGGGCTTGGAGCAGCCTGGTCTAGTGGAAGGAGTCCCTGCCCATGGCAGGAGGGTTGGAAATGAATGATGTTTAGGTGCTCTTCCAACCCCAAACTATTCTGTGATTCTGTGATTCCAAGAATCTGTGACAAAGATTGCAAAGAACTGTGGATTGACAAAGATACAAATTCTCACTTAGGAAATTCCTAAATACATAAAAGAAGGTGACAGGGGGGCAGAAGTCTCTCAAGGAAATTTTTTTAAGTGTTGTTGCATTTTGCTCATCTTTCCAGGACTTCACACAGGCATTATTTAGTAGAGATAAAAAAATAAACTGAACTGCAAACCTTGGAAGTTCCTCCTAGGCTACCTCAAAATAAGAATGCAATTGTCTTTAAAATGATTAAGAGTAGACAGAAGGATGGACTCAGTAGCTGTGCACTTGGGAAAAATTATGTGCACAGATAT
The DNA here is from genome assembly GCA_024362935.1 of Setophaga petechia. NCBI lineage: Eukaryota > Metazoa > Chordata > Aves > Passeriformes > Parulidae > Setophaga > Setophaga petechia. Next base: position 17,720,270 of record JANCRA010000012.1, on the reverse strand, counting down.
CCTATTCCAGCTGATAAAGAAGCATTCATAACTCACTTCTAGATATCAACTGGAATTGTCCCTTCATAAAAGAAAACCAAAATTATCAGATGGTTATGACAAAAATAGTTGAAACCTTTTTACATAAAGATTGCCACAATAGTTTCAGAAATTTAATCTGGACAGCATTCTTTTTCTTTCCTTTTCTTTTCCATTTCCTTTTTTAATCTTAAATGCTGAATTCAATCTCTATTTGATTCCAATCTACCACAAGTTCATAAACAACACATACCTCACTAAGAGGATATGAGTAAAGACCAGCAAGTAATTAAATATCTTTGCTGAACTGGTTCCTGGGAACTGAGGGATTCATTATTTTTGTCTAATGAATTTTCCTAACCTTTGGTTCTGTAGCTGTGCTCCCTCTTCCTTCCCCAGGGACGCTGGCAAATGGATGGAATCGACAGCAGGCGTTTGTTCTTTGACCCAGGGGTATGGCCAGGAACAAGGGCTACCAAAAGGGGTCGATAGATACACAGGTGCCAGGCTGTTAAGGCTTGTGTGTGAATAACTATTGCTGAAAATCAATCTGAGAGCTGCCTGGTGTCAAAAGCAGCCGAGCCCATTTGCAGGTAATGTGGTGATTTTCTTTCAGGCAGGTCAGACACCACACGTAAGAATTTATGATGAAAAACAGGAGAAAGGGGAATAAACCTATGATTATGCAAACCAAGAGAAGAATTTTGTAACAACTGAGACACAATCAGGTGTAGGTAGAGACCAGCACAAACTCTTTAAAGAAGTAAAAGAGATTTTTAACTCAGTGAGAAGTAAAATAAAAATATGTTGGGAAAAACTACAGGATGCAGAGAACTCATTTGGATTTTAAATTGCAATGATAACCATGCAATGGCATTACAGGGAACTTGAAAAGTCTAATTACCATGACATCAGTCACCTAAGTGCAGAGTTATGGGCTGTAAACCCGCTTCTAATCCCTCTTTTCAGTGCTTTAACCCCCTACCCACACAAACAGAAAGGGACTAAAAGACATGGGCAGTCAATCAGTGGTGATAACACCCCCGTACAATCAAGCAGCAGAGTCCAGGGGAGGATTAAGCATGGGGGAATAACAAGGTTATCAACCAGAGAAACAGCAAAACAGCCAAAGAAATTGTAAGGGCATAATAATAGCAAATAGCCTGGGAACAATTCTAAGCAATGAACTCCAGCAAACAAAACCTCACACTGTACTCAATCAATGTGTTTTAAGAAAATATAATGTGTCCAGTGGGTAGACCCCTGGTGTCAGAGTGAAATGAGTTGGTGGCATAATGAGTGTTGTTACTTCTCTCTTCTGTAAATTTGATGCAATCTGTTCCTGTTTATCTTCCTAAAAGAAGCTGGATTTCAACAAAGATCAAGAATGCTTAACTATGTTTTTGTACATCCAGTTAATGTATTTCTCCAAGACAGAGCTAAGAAGAAAGCTGAAATTAAAGACATGTTTTGTCATCTGCTTTGGTAAATGCCTGTCTTGCTAGACTTGGTCGTAGCTTTGAGAAAGTTTTTTTCTGGTTTTCAGCATAAAAGAAATTCTAGAAAACACTCTCTACCTGTGAAAAAAAAATTCTCAAAGAGAAAATATCTATATGAATGCAAAGATCTTCAGACAGGCTACAATTCCTAGAGCTAATTGGTAAGATTAATTGGTAAGTTAAATGGCTGTTCATTAATGATTTCCTGTACACAACCCAACCTTGTCCAGAGATGCTCAAAGAAACACTTTAGATAGAAAATATAACAGAGGCCTATGGTAAACTGGAAAGAGACTCATTCTGGAATAGCCACCAAGCACAACCAAGGCACTCACAGATATGAAAAAAGTGCAAGATCTGTCTCTGACTGGCTCAAATTATGGAGGTAACAGGAGAGCTGAAGCCTGGTGAGTGCCCTGACCTGATCAGGGTGGGACAGATCTCTCTCATGTTTTCATTTCAGCACAGAGCAGAAACACTATTGCTCTGAAATTGCACTAAAATTCTACAGAATTTTCACAGAGCAGAAAAAAAAATACTTTCCATACTTCTCTGTTTGTCACCTCAGACTTTGAGTAGTTTTCACTCTTTAATATAACTATCTTCATAATTTTCTGCAGGTTTGGGAAATGATAATTATATAGTTCCCAACACCCAAAAAATGAAGGGGCAGGTCTAAGTATGAAATCTGTATTGATTAACTTTAAGGGGTATAGATTGAAAAACAGAATCCAATATCAAAATTACACACCTGAGTGCCTTTTTTAGTGCTGGGCAAGAACCACATACTTTAGACCAAAAATATTAAATAAATAGCTTTGTAGAACAAGTTAATATTACATCTGCATGTTACATCTGAACTTCAGCTCCGTGTGAAGCAGAGCTTCTCAGTCAGATCACCAGAGAAGACTCTTCATGAACCTGAAATCCAGCCTGGAATAGGTGCTTCTTATAACACAACTGGAGAAGAAACACACAGAGTTCTGTTTATATTTCATGTGTCTATGCATGTCCTGGGTAATTCACTGTCCCCAGAAGGGGCAGGAGTTCATAATCCCCAACCACTCCTGCATTTGATGGAGCACCAGAAGAATGAATGAGCTGAGATGTTCTTCCTCCTAAGATGAGACTCCTTATTCCTCCTAAGTCACAGTCATCAAGGAAAGGAAGCCAAGATGTGGAAGGGAATGGAGGAGAAGCAAAAGTTTGAGCTGTGGTCATGTAGAAGTGGGGAGTCCTGGTTTGAGCTGCCAGCTTTTGTGCTCTTTCCATTTTCATCCAATGGCTCTACAGATTGATTATCAAAGGCATGACAAAAATTCAGGACTTTTCTTCAAGGTAAATATCTTAATCAGCCCTTCTGGGTTTCGTGTCATCTTTGGCTCTTCACTTTTTGCACTCTTTTCTAGCCAGAGGCAGTCAGTGCTTTCACACACACACACACAAATGGAGGCCAGATCTCTGGGGTTTTTTTCCGTCTGCATTTAAAAACTGAAGCAGTTACAATCCCTAATGGTTCTTACAATCACTAATGGTCAGTCCCCCAGCCCTATTAGCCTATATTTGCAATTTTCCTGTCTGCTGTGATGCTGTCAAGGAGCTGATGAATTACATGGTCCAGTCTTCAAATGCAAATTCAGATTCAGTGACAGCAGCTCTATACCCCAGAAACCTTGAAGACAACCAGGTCTAAGGCATCTGGTTAGTTTTGAACTCTACAAAGTTTGGGTGATAAGTGCATCCACCTAAATCATATTGTACATGGCAACATCACTGTTTTTAAACATTTATAAATGTTACTGTGAGAAATCTTGAAAGAAAGAAGAAATCAAATCACATCTTTCAGCTTCCTTGGCACAAAAAGGAGCTCTAGGTCTCTCTTGCCTTTCAGACACATACTAATACAACTGTCTAAAAGAAACCTCTCCTTAAGAGGGCTTGACAGGAACTGCTGAAAATTCAGAGCAGTGAGATATTGCTAGAATTGTATCATGAAAAGGCAATGGGCATTTTAAATTGCCAACAATTATTTGTGCAAAGTGAGAAAACTCTGCTGAGAAGCACATAAAGAGCCATGCTTAAATGGCTCCTAGAAAATTTCTCATAACTCAAGTTTGAACTAAATGTTTGCAGTCCATAAAAAGCAACTTCTGTCTGCCTCTTGATTTAAAACCAAATCCATAATTTTTTGATTACACTAATTGCAATGCAGTTGAATTCCTCCCTTATTCCTCAGCCACTGGGGACACAAACACATTGCCTTCAATTCTGCCTGAACAACATGCTTGACTTCAAATTATGGACATAGAGAGATTGCATTCCCAGTCATTTCTTCCTCTTCATAAGCAGAATAATGAGTTTTCATTGTAAGAGATCCAAAGCATAAAGTCTTCCATTTGAGACAAAGCCATGTATGGTGGTGTGCTGTTGACACCAGGAAGAAAAATAAAATTGTGTGGCTAAAAATGGAAGATTGATCTTATTTCCCTAGATCCATTTGATGTATCATATGGCCAATGTAAAAGGTAACTGTCACATTCAGGGGTTTAGGAAGAACCCTGTGAGAAACTCAGGACTGTTCTTGTTAAACCTAGCTTCTTATTACCATTAGAATGTGAGCAGTCTGACTGAGATTCCTTTAACTCTCCCTGCCCAAAAGCTCTTTTTCTGTTAATTAGTCTATCTGCTGTCTCATCATAGCTGGAAGCTTTGATTCACAGTTCTTATTAATTGTCACATATTGCACTGCAGACACAATACAGGATAGAACAGAACTGTGAAAGCAGAAAGTGCCTGGCAGAGAACTGAACTTAAGGAGGAGCAATGAGCACTTACAGTAGGAAGAAAAGTACTCCTTCCTTGGAAAAAAAAATCCACATTCCAGAAGTGTGATGTTGTCAAAATACTGACTGGTCTGAATATTGCTTGCTGTATTCAGCAGTGCACAACTCCAATACACAACTCTCTCTCTTCATATTAGTTTCTGTTCTGGGTGCAGATCATAGACTGTTGCCCAGGGTCACAAACCATGCATATACTGAGGTTGAGCTTTAATTAATATGTATTTAATTATTATATCCTTCTTGCACAGATGTTTGGGTCGGGTTCCATGAGTTAGCCATGCACGTCCAGGGTGAAGCTGTTTCTTTTAGAGTCAGTGTAAAACCACAATAGGAAGTCCTTAGCTCCATACTCTGTCCTCCTGAGATTCCTTCCTTATAGTCACCACCAAGAGTCCGAAAAAACTCAGTTTTCTGTATCCTCCATGGTAGTTTTTTATAGACTTGTAAAACAGAACAAAGGAAGACTTTCATTCCCCCAACAAAACCTCCTCACCTTTTTCCCAAAGTCCTTCTCTCAAATTGCCCAACATGGATCTCAAAGGACTTTTACAAGGTTGTCATTGTTGTTGACAACCCTCTTCCAAGCTCCACTCTCCCAGTCAGTGAGGAGAATTATCTAGCTAAGTGTAGAGAGCTGGAATTAGACATCCAACCCTGAGTGAGGCACTCTGGGCTCCCTCCAGGACCAGAGGAAATCAAGACCAATGAACGTGGTCCATTTGGTCCATTTGGTCTACTCTGAGATGCAACTAACCACATCCTGGAAATAAGTGTCTCTAGCCAGAAACAGGCTTAGAAAATTGAGATTGTTCTGCCTGGAGAAGAGAAAGCTCTGGGGTAACCTTATTGAAGCGTTTCAGTATTTGAAGGGAGCATACAAGAAATCAGGAGAGTAAATTTTTACAAGGGGATGTGGTGACAGGACAAGGGTAAATGGCTTTAAACTGGGTGAGAGTAGGTTTAGTTTGGATATTAGGAAGAAATTCTTTACTGTGAGGGTAGTGAGGTCCTGACACAGGCTGTCCAGAGAAGCTGTGGCTGCCCCATCACTGGAGGTTTTCAAGGACAGTTTGGACAAGTTTCTCAACAACCTGTTGTAGTAGAAGGTTCCCTTCTGGTGAAAAAACATCCTGTGACATTTTCCTCATTGCATTGATAATTGTATTAAAACTGAGAGCTCCCAGTTTACAGCAGGCAACTTCCCCTACATCCATCAGCCATCCTTACAAAGAATATGATTATTCCTTTATGCACCCTGTGTTCAAACAGCTGCACATTGATTCAGAAAAAAATTAGAATTTACTGTGTCTACGAGTAAATTTTAAATCACAATAGATAGTAAACTGTTCCAGTAAGGAAAAATGATTGTTTACCAAATTGATAAATAGACCCACTAAGCAGAATCATCAGTGTAAAATGGGCTGATGGTGTTTCCTCAAGGAGAGGTGGCCTTGCCTGTTAGGTTATTTTCTCTGGTTTCCAACATGGCCATGATAATGTTGTTTTCTTCAAAGTTTTCTTCTTCAGATACTCATCCTATTTTGATCTGGACTTGTTGTTCATTGGAACTATGGACTTAACAACTTGGAAATCTTCTGTAAAGGCTTTGCAAGGGTTATGCAGTGACTCAGAAGCAAAGCAGGAACAACCCTCAGTCAGCTCTTGCTCATAGTCTTTCTTGGAGGCTCTTTGCCTGGCTTTAAGTACTTACATGACCATCATCACTCAATCTTTCTTAACAAGAGCATTTTTCATTACTATTATTTTAGAAGTGTTTTGTAATAACTCAGAAGTACTGGGAGGAAAAAAACCTGAAATGGCTCTTTTTATTTTTTTTCCCCTTCACCCAAAATACATGTTTCCTTCCACTGTGTACAATCTGTTTCTGTGGCAGTGGCTTGAGTTTCCTTGGAAACGGCTGCAGGTCAGACCTTGATTGGTTGTGTTGTCAGCTTGATTGCAGTGTTTCAGGCAGTGGGACCTCTGAGTGCAGCTCTGAAGCAAGTAAATAGGGGGCTATCCAAGGGCTTTGCATTAGTGGTCTGAAAGAAACCACACAGATGGCATTTGGGGGAGTGTGTGACACAGGGGCACTGGTTTGAAGAGAACAGGAGACAGCAAGGGATGAAAAAAGAGCCAAATGAGGGGTGTTGGCAGGATGGCTGGGATGGAGGAGTTTGGCTGCAGTGAAAACTGCTGTAGCCTCATCTCTCTCAGAAGGGGCAGCTGACAGCAAGGTGCTGGGGTGGTCTGGACCATGAGTGCCTCAATTACTGGGACTGGAATGCTTTGTTTCCTGTTTGATTCTTCCAGTTACACTGAAAATTTTCTAAGGCACACAGAGATCTTGATACAGTATTAGGAGGGAAAAAGAAAGAAAGATATTTTCTACAGTAGTGTCTAGGAGTCAGTAAATGAAAATACATCACTATAGATGAGAGCAGCATGTTTGTATCCTGCAAACTTTGAGAGTGAATTGCCTAAAAGGACAGCCCTGAGGTTGCTTAGTTTATGAATCTGAGTACAGTAAAAACCACACAGGAAGGGCCTACACACTGAGAAGAAGAGTGGAAAGGTGGGAACAGCACTTCAGAAGGGATCCCTGAGCTTTGGCTCATCCCTTTTCTGTCAGTACATGTAAAAAAGGTACTGAAAATCTTCCTGGGCTCATATGTGAACACGATCACACACACAGTTTGGTGGACAAATCCCGTGTGAAATTTCTAAAACATCCTTTCAGAAGTACAGAGTATCCAGAGTAAACCTTATGTTTCAAGGCTTTGGCTTCTCTTGTTTTTCTTTCCCTTCTGTTCCCTCAACTCCACATAAAATAAGGTTTCATTTTAAACTGCAACAGCACAACAGTGGTGTGCACTTCTGAACCACTCTGCCAGATAAACTTGCACATGGTGATTGTGCTCTGTTCTGACTCTTTACTCCCTAATGCACTTGATAAATTCTCTGGCAAGCAGACATGCCCAGTGCCCAATAACCTCCTGTAAACCTACAGACTTAACAAAAAAAAAAAACAACAAAAAAAAAAAACCGGGAGAGAAGAAAAAAGGTGTTGCTTGTTTTCCAGTTTCATTTATTTTTCTCCCTGACTCACAAGCAGATCACTTTCTGTTAATTAAGTAAAAAGTACTTAGTGGAATCGATCTGAATTCAGGTCTAAGAGGACTTGCTAATTCTCTTGTTAGTTTTAGGAAGCTGGTGGCAAAAAGTATCTATCAAGACAAATTTGTGCAGGCACCACCCATGGCTAGAGTCACAGTCAAATGTCTGCAGTTTAACAATTTCCCTGTGTGTCATCTGAGTGCCAGGGACTGTAAACATCCTTCAGCCTATGAAAAAATGCAAGTTACTGTCACCTGATATAACCTGCTGTGAAATAGATGAACAAAAAATCCCAATTTTCATTATTTTTACGGGTCTGTACACAAATTGTCTCAGTTGTCCTGACACACAGTTATCAGTTAAATTATATTTAACAAGCACAGCCCATTGTGACAGACACATTTTGGCCCACTCTGGCGCTTCAGGAGTTAAACAAGAGAAGGAGGAAAGGGAGGTAAGACAGGGAGAGGAAGGCACCTGTCTACTGTCACACAGAAAACAAACAACAAGTTAAAGGAGGATAAAACCCTCTTGATTTCTTCTCTAGTGCTGTCTCCTGTTAACAGTGTTGCTCTTCTTTTAATAGTGTATGGCTCTTTTTCAAGCAGATGTACAGCTCTCATTAGAGATAATCCTCCATGCTCCCTCATCTTCCCTTTCCCAGCTTTAGACAGATAACACTGGTTACTGTCCCTTTATTGCATTGTTCCATTTTGTGTACTCAGAGAACTATCTGCATTACAATAATCTATGCATGTCAAATGGGATTAGGAAAGCAAATTGAATGAATTAGCCAGAGTTATACAGTAAATTATCAAGGAAATTTTTAACAGGAAAATGCATCACTATAATTATGCAGGTAACACCAAGTAATGTTTTGTATTGAAACTTTTTTAATCTTCGCTGTAGAGAAAATTAAATGATGCAGAAATTATGCTTTCTCCTTAATAATATCTTTCTCTGGAAGAGAAATACATATTGCATGCAATGTATTTGCTAACATCCTTTATATGGTACATAGAGGGAGCTGTTGGCATAGGTTTATTAGACCAATCACTGTGAAAATTTTCCATTATTACCAAACCCTTTATAAGATTTCATTATTACTTTAACTGAAAAAATCATACTGTCATCATCAATATATGAACAAAAAGAATCTCATGAGTTTTAGGCACGTAAAGGAGATATGAAATGTAATACAGCATTCTGCTTTTTGCTGGACATTGGATTCATTAGTATATGAACTCCAATAAACAAAAAGTTTTTTCCTATCTATAAATAGAAAACTAGGGAATATTAGCTTTACAATTTCTAAGTTATATGAAAACATATAAACGAGACAACTGCACATATTCCAATGTGTATGTATGAGATCTATTATTTCTAGTACTGCAGAACAGTCTGAAAGCTGAAATCTTTGTCCTCAGTGGAGTGCAGGGAAACTGCTATCTCTGCCTCTCACTCTCCTAACCTTCAGGGACTTTTTCAGGCTGTTGCTAAAACAAGGGGCACAAAAATATTTAAAGGGGAAGCTCTTACTCTGTGAATAGTTTAGATGCTGTCAATTACCCATGTAAATGCAGCAGGACTCTTTTATTCTATAACTTTTTTTTTTTTTTTCCTCCACACATAAGCACCTAAATTCTCACTAGTTTGCCCTCAGGATAAGTATAAACAGTTAAAATTTGCAAAAACAGATTAACAAATGTACACTATATAAATGGGACAGCGACAAGGGTTGTCTTTAAACTAGTTCATGAAAGATTGGCTAGGGAAAGAGTATTTTTTAATGATGAAATATAAAAAGGAATCCATTCTTTTTTCAAAACTTACAAAATGCTTTATTAACTTTTTTGTCTATGACATTTCATTGCTGAAATTCTAAATGTTTCCAAATTCCTCATGGCTCTTGCAGTGCTGAAATCCTGAAATCATGACTATTCCCTCTGCAGTCCTAGTTCAGAAAACCCCAAACAGGAAGTTCTTGATATGATAGAAGAGACATTTCTTCCCACAAGATGTTTGGCAAAACTGGTGAGACTCACAGCTTCAAAATGCAAGGCAACCTTGGCATTTTTACCCAGATCGGGGCTGAGTGTTTTAAGGTTTATATCAGAGCTGGACATCTCAAAGAAATAGCATTTCTACATTTTGTTAGATAGTCTTAGAGCTTGGAAGCATCTTAAACACTTCATATGATTGGCATGTCATACACTGAGAAGGCTGAACAATAAGAACAGGGTCACTTGATTTCCCAGTGAGCACACGGAGGTTACACGGACATACATGGTCACTTGCCCGTTTTCCATTTGACTTGTAAATGGATTCCATTTATCACTGAACAAAAAGGAAGTTATTTACAATGACTATTCTGTGCCCAATCTCCATTTCAGTGAGAGGTCTGACTGCCTTTGATATAAACAAGAAGGAGCCCTTCATTTCAGCTCACATGTAAATGCAATTTTTTTTTGCTGTTCTACCTTAATGGCTGGAATAACAAGGACTACTGAATGATTTGTGTCTACCTCAAATTTTATATCTATCTGATACTTTAAATTAAAAATTGCATTTCTTACTCGTGGCCTCAATTCAGCACGATACTTAAGCAGAATTTAACTTCAATGCATGCAAATTCCCAGGGATTTAAATAAAGCTATCTGTATATTTAAAGATAGCTTCACACTTTTTGAACAGCAATCGCAGCTGTTGCCAAGATTTCTGCTTTAACAAGCACACAATGTCTGAAGAACCCATTTATTTATTCAGCAACTTGTTTTTGAGACCAAGTGCTTTTAAATCATCCAATTGGGTGCTGCGTTTGTTTTGTATTTTCCTTGCTAATACAATATTTGAAACCATGGTTCCCCTAGAGCAATTTATGAAGGAGGAGAAGGGGCTATTTGGTTTAGTATAGAAGTATCAAAAAATAAAAAATGGAAATTTTTATAATTGAGCTATTTCATGTTTGGAAGAAAACTAAAAGCTAATCTTAACTAAAGTGCTTTCGTTTCAGTTCATGACACTAACAGCTGCTGTAATTGTAGTGTTGAGGCAAAGAAGTTCTGTATTGTGAAAAATATACACTAAATTGTTTCTAAGTATCTCAGAAGATCTTACCTTCTGCCAGAAGATTTATACACTCACAGTGCATTTATTTTTCACTGAACTGTCCTCTCCATAGCAACGAATCACAAAAATGTATATGTACTTCTTGTGGAAAAAGTCAAGATACACAGGCAGCCCATACATTTCCTTAGTTTTCCATAAAATGAATCACAGAATCAAAAAATGGTTTGGGTTGGGAGGACCCTTAAAGATCACCCAGCTCTGACACGTCTGTCATGGGCAGACACACCTTCCCCTGGGTCAGGATGCTCCAGGCTCCATCCAACTTGGCATTGGACACATCCAGGGACGGGGCAACCACGACTTCACTGACCAGGAGATAAACCTGAGACTGAGGATCTAAAGTGTTTCAAAGCATTTATGATCAATCATAAATTGATCATAAATGATCATCAATCATTTATGATAGAATTTAATGAAGACTCCCTCCTGGGCTGGGACAGGGGCAGTTGATGAATACTGACAGACATCACAGGAGAATCCATTTAAAACTGGATGGAATTGTGTGACCTGTGGCTGGGAGATACACCCTGTAACTGGAAGACCAATGGATAAGGATTCAGGATACTGGGAGCTGGTAGGTGGCATTGGAGACTGCTTTTGCCAGCTTTTTCATAGTCTTTGGGAAATAAGATGCTGGTGGTGCTTCATTTAATCTTTGGACACAAGCAGGAAACTTGCAAGACATGGCTCAGGGTTTGTAAGACATCTCTCATCGTGATCATTTTCTCTCCAGTTTACTCAGAGTACTTTGTTTCCTCTTTGTTTCACAGAATTCCCCTTTTCCATAACTACTTTTTATTTAATCAGAAATATAGACTGAAAAATATATAGATCTAGGGATTATCTTTGTACTCCAAAATTCTGGGCACTGGTTGAAAGTTGTGACTTTATGTTCTTTAACTTCTATTGAGAAAAACTTTGGTATGGGAGAGCTCAGTTTCTCAGTTCTGCTTGTTCTTAGTGAACAGGAAAATTCTGGTACAAAATATGTATTTCAGCAAAAAAGTATAAAAAGTCTAAACTAGTTTATGAATTTTTTAGATGGCTTCTAAATTTACTTGACAATACATACATTTGCTGAACAGAAATATTAAACAGATTATAATTTACTACTCATGGAATCTTTTTTTCTCCTATTTTTTCCAACCCAGTACAGCCTCAACATTAACCTTACTTGATGTAGACCAGGGACTTGAACCTAAAACTCCTCCACCACCAATGAAATCACCAGACTATTGAGGCAGTTCAGGTAATTCTTACTAATTTTGTCCTGTTGGAATTCTTCCACTTAAAATGAATGATACAATCACCTTTCTTGTAGTTAGCTAAAACAGTTATCCCAAAAGAAGAAAGTTCAGCAAATTGATGGTTTGGATGATATTTTTTTCCTTTTTTCTAAAACCTCTCTCAAAGGTCTATAATTGGTAAGCAGATAAGAGTGGAAATACAGATTACTATTGAAAAAATTAATTCTTTTCACATGCTATTTAAAGATGAAGTTCAAGGAGACTGCTTTGCAGAGGGGAAAGCAAAATTAGGACTTTCTTAAGGCACACTGGAAATTCTTAGAATTTATTGACTTGGATGCTTTAGTGTGGAGTCTATAAATATATGTCCCATTCTGCTCAATTAACAGCACCAGCTCTTCAAGAAATATAAATCACTGTCTTTGTGGTTCCCATGTTGGTGCAGTCTCCTTTCTTTAATCTCCCATTTATAATCAGGTATAACTTAATAGAAAAATATGCAATTTTGGATCCTCTTTTGAATCATATGCTTCAGAGGGAGCACAGATGGTCCAATAAAGGGTACTTTTGTACTACTCCCAGAGTGTAAAAACTCAATTGCTTAGATAGAATTTAATGAAGACTCACAATAATCTGATACCATCCCAAAACCAGGACAAATAAATGAGAGTAAAACAAACCAGCCATCTGCAATAAGTTTTGCCCCAGCAATTTTGCATTTCAGTAAAGTTTGGATCCTGACTTTAAATGCATAGAACACCATTCAAATGGAATTCAGTATACTGAAAAGGAGTCTGCAGGAGAATTCCTGCATTGAATCCAATGCTTGTGCTCTTTTGGTACCTTTTGTTGGTAATGATAAAAGCTGTAACACATTTATCATTTAATTCTTGTCACTCTTTCCCTATACACACTAAAAGTACCTTTAAAAATTCAAATATTCAGTCAGTTTCTCAAACTTATCTAAGGACTGTCTAAACTTTGACCATGATATCACCATGATATCTTCTGCCCTAGAGAAGTTATATTTTTGTCATTTTACACCTAGAGGAGTAAGAAAGAGATAAGATGATATTTACAGAATTTAGATCTCACCAGCTCAATGGTAAGAATGAGTCCAAGCATAGGCAGGTATTAGGCTCTTGATATTACTTTTTCAGTGTGTTACTCAAACCATTAATAAAGAACTTAATGTGACTCAGGATTCAAATTTTAAACAATTAGGAGATTTATAGGAAACTGTTATTTAGAAAAATTAGTTGCAGTTGTAAAGAGCAAAAAGAGGGTTTTAAAAGCAAAATAGAGTCATGTAAAACACAGACATTCTCACAATGTTTGTGTAGATTCCCTCAAAAGGTTGTATCAAGAGGCTGGGTTTCTGCTTGTCTTGAACATTATTGTAGAGTGATGAGAATCACCAAAGTCCATTGGCCAGAACAGGACTGAATCTTGAACTAAACACTGACTATTGAACAACTAAATTTAGAGGAGGTGAAAGCAGCCCCTAACAGCAACTGGAGCTTCCAAATGAAGCTTCACCAGGTGTCTGCACTTGCTGTCAGATTCATAAGAAACTTCAAGATACACAAGAGACACAGACTGATGGAATGGGTGTGGTTGGAAGGGTTCTTAAAGCCCATCCATTCCAACCCTCTGTTGTGGGCAGGGACATTTTCCACCAACCCAGGGTGCTCAAACCCACACCAGCCTGGCCTTGAACACCTCCAGGGATGGGGCATTCAGATTTTTTCTGGCCAACCTGTTCCAGGACCTCAGCACCCCCACAGTCAGGAATTTCTTCCTAATATCTGATCTAAACCTTCTCTCCCTTTTAGGTTAAAACCAGTCTCTCTTACCCTGTCACTAATGACCTTGTCAAAAGTCCCTCTGTAACTCTCTTTTAGCCCCAAAGTCTGCTCCAGCTCTAAGGCTTCCCCAGAGCCTTCTCTTCTCCAGGCTGAATGACCACAGCTTTCCTGAACTCCTCACTGAATTTATAAATCTGAAATCTTTAAAAATCACAACAGTTGGCTGCTCCTTGTACAATCCCTCATCTTTTAGTTTATGTCAGCATCAGAGGGAGGTTATAATAAAACTCAAAAAAAAGTCCAAGACTGAGAGAACCTCTTAGGTGGGCTGTGACAATATTTATGTTAGAGCTTGGGATCTAGAGCTTGGATGTTACTTGAACTTCTGAGTAAAGGATTATTTAACATGAATTGTTCAATTTTGTCCATCTCAACAATTCTGTGATAATTTGTTCAGAACTGCAACTCCCAAGGAGCAGCAATACTGCAAGACATAATCCTACAATCTCCTTCTGACCTTCTGGCACCTGATTCTGTTTTCTTCATCTTCTCCCTCAATAATCCCGAAAATTGAGATTTTCCAGGAAGGAGATCTGAGTGGTACTTGAAGCATTTCCTAGAAACACTCTTCACACACAGTGCTTATAAAGATGTTACTAACTTCTCATAGCTTTAGAGCTGGCACAACATTCTCAAGACATATAGCAATATATCATCCTGAATATCATCCTTAGTGTGCCAAGAAATCCTCATCATTCTTGTTTTTTAATTTTCAAGTTAAATTGTAAAGAAGAGTAAGCTCTTCTGTTGTCACAGTGACTTCTATATCTGTGAAGTAATTTCTAAATGTTAGCTCGTATAACAATATATTTTCAGGGAAATACATGCATAAATATATTAATTTTTTTTTCTTTGAATGATCTTAAATGTTGGTAGGGTAAGTTAACATTCCAGTCTTTGACTTGTTGTGTTAATTTCCCATCATGTGAAGAGAGCAGAACGTGCAATTCTGTTCTTGTTTTTATTTTTTTTAAGCACAAGTCCCAGGTGTTTCATTTTTTAAAAGATGTTACAGCAATAAAAATGTTATTAAAGTGTCTTTGTTCATGCTGTTATAGCTGAGGTTGTGTCAGCATTTCCATTACAAGCTCATCTTTTTCAGAGAAAATGCTCTGGTCCATTGGGTAAATAACACATGTTTTTCTATGACACACACAGAGGAAAGCTTAGAAATATTAAAGGATAAAATTGTTTAGGATCTTATCTTAATTTCATACGGTGTATGTTGTGTTGTAATTTTTCCCCATGAATGAATAAATCAAGTATTACCTGTCAGTGATCACAAATTTCCTTGTACCACAAACTATGTTATCATCATTTTTTTATGTAGACTTTTTATTTTTTTAATTAAAATCTGGAGAAAATGTATTTCTCATTACCATCATGCATGCATATCATTAGGATAATGCTTTGAAAGTTCAGCTAACCCTTAGAACTGTCATGGAAATGAAGATGTGCTAGGCCCCTAAAAGACAGATCAAAACCAAAGATTTGGGAGGTCATTTTTTTGGTTTTGAGTTCTCACCAGAGCTGGAAGAAGATCTGAGGTGTTTCAGACTTTATGTAGCATCGTGTAACTACTCCATACCATGGGCAACTTCTGATATTTCTGTCTGAAGTGACATGACAAGGCTGTAGAAAGGAATCAGAAATCAGGAAAGATTTCCTCACAGGAAACTGCTGAATAGGACACACCTCAGTCTATTAATTTATTCTCTAAATCTGCTTTCTCAAGAGGCAGCTCACAGACCTTTGGCATTCAGTTTATATGTTTTCAGTCATTCCTTACAATTTCTAGACACCAGCCCCACTGCTAATAACATCACATCTGTTAAACTGAATCCTGGGCTCTTTCCTTGCTCTGGGGCTGTGATCCTGTACTGTGATGAGCTTTTTGGTTATTGCCATGGTCCTCTCATATTTTCACACTCCTCCTGCCTCATCTGACCCTGTAGGAGGTCACATTCCATAACAGCAGCTTGGAAAATAAGTGGTTTGAATTTCTTGCCTGAACTCTTCACTCAGTATTTGTTCCAAAAACAAACACTGTCTTTAATACAAGGGATGGGTGATCTCTGAGCTTGATCTCACTTAGTAGAGGAGGCCAAAAGCTTCAGAGCCTCAGGCTTATTTTTGTTGTTGTTCCTGTTTATTAATCTCTGAATCCTTTAAGACCAAGTATCTTATTGCATCCATGCTTATTGTAAAATACTGAGAAGTTACTTCTGGAAATTGGGATTCAGGGGTGCCAGAAGCTGTACAAAAAATACAGGAGGAGATTTTTCTTATCTACCTTAGATAAGAAAAGAGTTAAGAAAGATTTTCAATGGAGAAATAAACAGAGAAGACAAGTGGAGAGGAGTATTTCCACCACCTTTTGCACACAAGGAGCAGTCATATTAGATAATACACCTTAAGCCAAATGGCAACAGCCATAGAAATGCCCATGTTCTTCCCTTGGCCAGACACAAAATTATCACCTTAACACAAAATTTCATATATTTAAAGATTAAGAATTCACAAAGAAGAGATTGATTTGGCTCATTTAAACTTTTATGTCTATCATCAGATTGTGATTTCCTAATTTTAGCATTATTTGCCCTTGTCCAAGACATGTTTTCCAGGGTCATCATTCATCTGGTGTACTGATTAAAAAGCCTTTCCTTCGTCTGTTCATTTCAATATTTAATACCAAGGTCTTTGATGAGGTGAAGCTACTTTTTCTTTCCTCCTCATAACTTTCATTGTGAATGGATAACTCCTCAGTTTGAGGATATAGATTGCTGTTTTCTTGTTCCAAATTAAGTCCTGTCCTAAGCACACGGTCTCATCACTAATAATGGGCCAAAGGGGTCATTCTTTTTCCAGAGATTCACAGATGTTGTGAGCAAGGCCCTCCTGTCTCTGGATAACTTAATTTGCAGGTGCTTAAAAACAACAAATTCAAAGCAAAGTATTCATGACTTAAATATAAGTTGTTTTGAATATTTTTCTTTAAATCCAGTTTTCTGGAATGAAGTATTTTTGGCATTGACAGTTCTCATAAAGAACAAGCTAATGATTTTCTTCTGAGAATAATATGTGGATAATTAAGATAATGTTTTTAGCAATCTGAAGTGTGTAACTGCCTTCATACAATGTAAATCATTCTTAGTTTGCTGGTTTTTTGTTTTGTTGTTTGGGGTTTTTTTTGCACCCTTCATATATTTAATTTAACTGTGCAACAAAAGAGTAGAAAGAAATAGGATGGTTTGCATAATTGCACAGCTACTTCAAAATTATATTCTTGAGTATTTTTAAATCTTTCACTTGGAAAATTTCTCCATAACTGAACCTTTTAGGATCTTTCCTTTTCTTCCCTCCTAGCTGCATTAATTTTGTGTGTCTAAGAAAGAAGCATTTGCTTTTGCTTTATGAAGGTGTCTGAAAACAGTGAGGCACAGAAAAATATGCATGGCTGTGTATGTTCTCTATATAACATGCAGGTGGATTTTTATGTGTGAATACATAAGCACATTTGCACATACAAGAAGTATTTAATCAACTGTTAGACCTTGAAAGCATAATCGTATTAAAAAGTCACTTATTTTGAAGTTACACTGGAGAGTGGTTATTAATAACTTTGATAAATTGAGGAAAGCTCTGATAGCATAAAGGAAGTGGAGGGATTTTTTCTGATGAGTTTATGAGCACTGGTGGAGAATAAACCTTTGTGGGGGGGAATGGGGGCTTATGTGTCACTCCTGATATTACTTAGCAAGAATTGCAAGGACCAATACTCAGTTTAACACATATTTTCTTGGTGAAAGAGAGGAAAAATGACAGAAACAACTCCAACTTTAGTCTCTTGAACATTTTCCTCTAGATCCTGGTGCCCCTCATGTACCTTAATCCAGTGCAGCTGCTCAGTGCTGTTTGTGAGAAGCTGATACAGGACAAATCTGACTTGGCAGCTGTGCAAGGGCCAACCTGCATCACTCAGCTGCCAGCACCCAGCTTCAGAGAGGAAGGGTGTTTCTGCTCTCAGCTTACACTCATTGCTTTAGGGAAGGGAGTTTCTGGTCTCAGCTTTTGCTCAGAGATGTGAAACAAGAGAGGAAACCTTGAGAAACGACTACACAAAGCTGTAGTTGTCCCTACACTGAACAAAATGTTTGAGCATCAACCATTCTACTTCTGTATTAGACAACCTGATGTAGTGTATACAAAATTAGTGGTAATATTTCCACACACTTTTTCTAAAAGAACAATATTTTGGAGGCTTTATTTTGTGTAAATTATCTGCATATTATTTTTTCCCTTGTAAACTGTCCAAAACCTGAATATCTTCAAGGTTTTATAGTCTTCAGTTGTTCTCTGTTTCTTTCTCCAGAACTAACCAATAGTCTCCATTGAGAAGTTGAAGAGAAATTGTTTCTCACTTGTAAATTCTCTTTAGGGAACTGTTCTGACAGTGACAAAACCCCTGCTGTGAAATGCTTCTCAGAGCAGCCAGATTTATACCCTCAATAATGCTCTGGTGAGATCCCACCTGGGGTCCTGGGGGTCCCCAGCACAGGAAGGACAGAGACTGGTAAAGCAAATCCAGAGGAGGCCACCAAGATGATCAGAGAGCTGGAGCACCCCTGCTGTGTGGAAGGGCTGAGAGAATTGGAATTGTACAGCCCAGAAAGGACAAGGTTTGGGGCGACCTATTTGTGGCCTTCTGGGACCAGAAGGGAATTGTCAGGAAAGATGAACAGAGACTTTTTGCAAGGGTATGTGTTGGAACCCAGGACATCCCTCTGGCCATCCTGGATGGCTCGAGCCCCTGCCAGGGGGCTCAGAGACCTTGGCACAGAGCCCAAGAACCCCCTGTGCCTTTGGTTTTGACCCATGGAAAAAAATTACTAATTTTATATGAGGATTTACAAGCCATGAAAGTTTAAGTAGAATGATAGTTTGTCATAGTGTGAAAAGTGGAATTTTGGGGTTTTTAGAATGAGGGCTCAAGGTCCCAAGATGGAGGAATTTGGGTGTGCCTTGTCCTTCTTTCTCCTTCTTCCTAGCCTCCATCTTCTGGGTGATGGTGGCACTTTTGGATTGGTTTAGAGTAGAAATTCACTGTCTAACACAGGTGATAGGTACTGGAAAATAATCATAAATAAAGTACACGTAGTTTTGGTATGAAAAAACAACACCACTCTGAAGGTGGGGGAGTGTGCCAGACTAACCTGCTGAACAGATCTCAGCAGGTAAGAAAAAGAATGTTATAGATAGCAAAGAATAAACAACCTTGAAACCCAGAACAGAAGAATCCTGACTCCTTCTTTGTCTGCTGAGCTGGGAAAAGAGACTCTGACACATCTCGGGGTCAGCCAGGACCACAGAGAGCCCCAAGAGATATGTGATGGCAAGGGAAAATGGCTTCAAACTAAAAAGAGTAGGTTTAGATGGGATATTAGGGATACATTCTTCACTGTGAAAGTGGTGAGGCCCTGGCACAGGGTGCCCAGAGCAGCTGTGGCTGCCCCTGGATCCCTGGAAGTGTCCAAGGCCAAGTTGGACAGGGCTTGGAGCAGTGTGGGGTAGTGGAAGGTGTCCCTGCCCATGGCAGAGGATTGGATCTGGATGGGCTTTAAGGTCCCTTCCAACCCAAACCATTCTGATTCTGTGATCCTTGGTGCAAACACAGCAGCACTCCTGTGGATTTCATGGTACACTGGATGCATATGAAAGAAATTGCAAGCACTCAAGGAATCTTTTGCCTTTAAATTGAATTGCTTAAAATTAAATAGTTTTAAATAAAACTTTTGCATTTCTGAGCAAAGAGAAAGATTGGTAATCCACGTTTGTAGCTACCAACATGCAGCCTTGTCTCAAAAGTGAGCATGTTTTGGATCTGTCAGATACTGGCTTACATAAAGCTTGCTGTAACTCCAGACAATTTTAGATCTTGTAGATAAACTGGATTTAGAAGCAGCTGAGACATAGAGGAGGAATTTTAGTGTGATTTTGCTGTTTTTTGTAACATTCTGTTACAATGAATGACACAGCTGAACTCAGAGTGATTTATTGAGAATTTAGATCATGTTCAGTATTCCCACTTACAAAAGTCAATTTATCCATAGGTCTCTCTGGGTACATTTCAGAGAAGAAAATGAGTTGTTTTCCATATTTCATAAACAGGTGATGTTTGAAAGCATCCAAATAGGTGATTTCTCCAAAATTTACACTGAATGTCATCAACCCTTTCCCTGCCCATGGCACAGGGGTTGAAAGAGATGATCTTTTAGGTTCCTTTCAACCCAAACCTTTATATGAGTCAAGGAACCAGGGCTGAGAGTAGAAACTTTGACCTCTTTATCTGTACAGACTCCAGATAGGCAATAGTGTTGGCTGCATAAACAGCCAAGACTATTTAGATTTAAAATTATTAATCCTCCTGCTTGCAATTCCTCTACTAACAAAGCATAGACACAGTGTTCAACTGGAAAACTGCAGAGCATGACAGTCAATGTGTTGCTATAATACTTGTTGTTATGAATTAATTAGCTGATTTACATTTATATAGCACACTTCATGCAGAAGCAACACATGGCATTATACACTTAAACTACATTACAATTAAGCAGAAATTCTGCTAGAAAAGTCAAGACAAGGCATCCAAAATAAACCACCCAAAAGCTCAAAAAAATTATGTTTCTCATAGCTCTTATGGGAAGGAGTTTAATTTAAAAAAAAATCAAATCCTTAAGAAAGGGCAAGTACTAGTCTCAATTACAAGGACAGTGACTGATCAGGTGTTCAGGGAGGTAAGTGGAGATGGAAACAAGATTTGAAGAGTACACAAGTACTGTAAAAGTAATTATGTATTTGACAGGAAGCCTGTGCAGGATCCTCCACCTCCATGTGATAAGCCAGTGTATGCAAGGGGCCATTCTAGGTGCTGAATTTTGTGCAAACCAGGGGTTTAGAGGATGCATGGTCAAGGAAGGCTGCAAACATAAAGTGGCAGTAATCCAGCTGTGATGCTAAATAATGTGAGTCAGGAGCTGTGCATCCCACTGAGACACAAATGTTCTTAACCCACTAAATTCCTGAGATTACTAAAATGAAGTCTGAACACCACAGCTCACTTTGGATGATTAAGAAATTAAAATTCCACTCCCAGCCAAACAATGAGTGAAGAATGATTGTTGAAAGCTATTGGATGTAAGTAAAAGTGAGAAAAACAAAATTCATTTTCTCTGACTTAGAGAGTTAGGAAAGAAAAAATTAAAAGATCCAAAGTTTGACTTCTGACAAAAGGCATTAATAAACAAAAGGTACATTATTAGAGAATAAAATTATTTTTAGTGACTTCAGCATGAAAATATTAGGATGATATGTGTTCTTTAATTCTCTTAGAAATAGTGAAGTCTATGAGACACCTGTTTCTGTCTCTGGAACCAAAGGACTGTTCCAGGCAGGAGATCTCAGATGTTAGCACTGATTGAACCATTTCTCCAGAAATGTGCTTCTCTGGGTTCTTCCAATGTCTTACATATTCTTAGGAATAATTTTTGACTGATTGAAATTTCCCTTTTTAACCAAACTCAGTTCCCTCATTTACCATTTATTCTTATATTTTCATTAAGTTCCTGTTCCAGTGAGTGCTAATTTTACACATAAGAAATAAAAGATATTAAAGGATTTGACTCTAAACAATGTTACTTCTTCAAGGTACAAAGTGAACTTCTAATCAACCATATTTGGAGGGAAAACTGAGAATGTGTTTTTCAGAAAACAAGTCTTCCTCAAAAGTTATTTTTTCTTTTCAGCCAAGCACATCTAGATTTACAAAACACTGTGAAAATGTACAGAAAAAAAAGATTATAAACAAACAAAACCAAGCAGAGTTCTGAAAAAAGTATTTAAGCAGCCAACTTGATTAGAAACATGTTGGGGTTTTGGTGGCTTGGTATTGGAAACTCACAGAAGAGTTATTTTCTGGGGTTTTTTAAATTTTATTTTATCTTTTCATAACAAAACCACTGTCATCAGTGGGCAAGAGAGTGAAAGCCAAAGCTTGGGCTCCCAAGCTGAAGACAATTGATGGTGCTACAGTTTGAATATTAAATGAATATTTCCACTTGGACCTCATGGACCATAAGCATTCCACCCATGACATCACATACCTCATGTCCTTCAGATTGCACGAGTTGCCTGCAGGGTTTGCAAATGTGGATTTCATCCTCTGGCATTATAAATTTTGGAGTTGTCATTACCTGAAACACCTTCTCTTTCCTCAGTTCATGCTCAGCTGTGATCCTGAGAGAAAGAAAAGGGTAATAGGTCTTTCCCAGTGTGTCCAAACTCATTCTCTGTGCCACAATCCAGGAAAGCTGCACAAATGCTGCAGTGGGGATTTCTTTCTTGGGGCACTGGTATGAGAAATACACTGTGGGAACGTGGGAGAGCTTAAGGTATTTGGCCAAAATGAAATTATAGCTGTATCAGTGGTCAGCAATAAATTTGAGCAGCCTGGTGTAAATGTTGACAGCTATAAATTACACATGAATGGATAAGTCATACCAGGGGATTGGATGAAACAAAAATTGAAATAAATAAATATATCAGTGAGAAAAAGGGGAAAAAAAAGAAAAAAGGGGTGGGGGGAGAAGGAGAAAGTAGCAATCTACACACCCAGGAAAAACATGTCAGTGTTCCTCCAGCCACACTGGCAGTTTAGACACGGAAAAATTACTGAAGGCAGATCATCATTATCAGAGCAAGAAAAAGATGTCTCTAATAACTGTGTTATCTGCCCTCAAATCTCCAGAGACAAAAATAGACTCATTTGCTCCAAGGTTTCAAGGGTTACAGAGTGAGGCAGGAACCACAGAAAAAGAGATTGATACCAGGGATTAAAGATCACAGCTGCACAGAGAGGAGGTGGAAACAAATTGGCACTGTTTCTAAAGCCCTGATGAAAGAAAATGGTGCCTTGCTAGGGAAGGTGACAACTGAAAGATAAAAGTAGGAAGGAAATGTTTTAATATTAGAGCTGAGCAAAATGTTGGTAATGAAACAGAGCTGCAGTTTTGCTTAGTTTTGCACTCCCTCACAGAGTGAGAGCTTGGATCGCTTTCTCAAGGTGAGCAATCCCAAGCCAATTTATTCTATCTTCTGGTGGAAATGATACAGAGGAAACTGTGATTGCCCTCGCTGAGATACAAAGGCAGCCATATGGTTATCCAGCCTGGTGCACCAGAGTGTTTCACTCCCTTATTGAGTTACCTCAGGCCTGACCAGGCAGAGCTTGGTCCTCTCCCGGGCAGGGATGGAGCTGCCAAGCTGTGCAAAGCTCGGGCTGAGCCGCAAGGTAGCCAAGCAAAGAGCTGCTGTAATGGCCATCAAATCCCCCAGCAGGGCAGGTATTAAATGACAAACCATTAAGGATTAGCCCAGGAGCTGCTGCAGGAAGTGCTAAAGGCTGAGATTTCTGCAGGGGCCTTTCTCTCGTGGGCAGGATGGGATGGATGGACCCAAAGCCCACGATTAAGTGCGTTAAGCTTGCTCACAAAATGGAAACCTTCTCGTCTTAGCACTTGACCATGAGAATTGCTAAGCAGGCAACCCCCCCTTGGACTGGTGGGAGCTGAGAACAGGGGAAAAAAAAATTAAGAATCTTACTTAAATCTGTCTGCTTAGTTAAGATTTTTAATATAGAAACCTAATTTTAGCTACTCCAGTTCCAAATTACAAATAGGGGTGAACAAAGCCCGAAAGAGATATTTCAGAAGCTGTGGTATTTACTGGGTCCCCAGGATGAAGGAGGAATTGAGAATCTGACTCCATGTTCTTAGAAGGCTAATTTATTATTTTATGACATTATATTATATTAAAGAATGCTATACTAAAACTATACTAAAGAATAGGGAATGGATACTTGCAGAAAGCTTAACAAGATACTCATGAAAAACCCATGACTCTCCAGAGCCCTGACACAGGTGGGCTGTAATTGGTCACTAAGGAAAAACAATTCACCTGTTGTATAAACAATCTCCAACCACATTTCAAAGCAGCAAAACACAGGAGAAGCAAATGACATAAGAATTTTTTTGCCTTTTTCTCTGAGGTTTCTCAACTTCCCAGGAGAAAAATCCTGGGCAAGGGGATTTTTCCAGAAAATATGACAGTGAAAAGAAGATTTCTCCCATTTGTTTTCATAAATTTTATTACCAAAATTTTAAAATTTCCTGAAGTATTACCCACTGTTGATTTTGACTGCCTGCTGGTAATGATGCAGTGATGCTGATTCATTAAAACAATTAGAAATTTTAAAAAATATACATAAAATCTTGATTGCATTAGATGTGCACAGTCAAGACATTTTGATAACAAATCTTTGTCTCTGCAAAACTGGTTGTTTTTTTTTTTTTTTTGGAGCCACACCATGGCTGTCCATGTGGCAGGAATACATTGCTGTGCTGGAGGGGAATTTGGAAGAATTTAACTTATTTCTGAGTATTTCATCCTGAAAAGACATTCTTCTGTAAGCACCCAAGCAGCTTCAGTGAACTCATTTTTTTATATGTATGGATAAAGACTTTATGTGTAAGGATATATAGCCTGTAGTAAAGAAGAAGTGTCCATACAGTAATTTTGAATTAAAATCATGGTGGTACAGTACATTAGCTGTGACATTTTCTTCAGTGAATAATAATGACAGGATTGGCAGTGGATTAGGCCCAAGAAAGAAAAGAAATGTCCCCAGGTTGTAAGGAACAATTTATCCCTATATCAGGCTGGGAATCCCAGAGCAGAAGAGGATAATTTGTTATTTCAAGTGAGGTGTTGAAAAGCTTTGGAGCAGGGAAGTGTGTTCTGTCTGCTGACAATAAAAGTTAAAATGGCTAAAGTTCTTATGAATTCTTGTGAAAGTTCATATGAGCTTTAGTTCTCTTTCAGGTGCTGAAAAACGTAGAACAAATCTTTTATGGTGATTAATCAACATCCGTTGGACTGCACAGAAATTACTTAAAATAAAACAGAGTTTGTCATTCCTTGCAACAAGACACTATTGGCCCAAAGAGGTTAACTGAGGACAAATATATTGCTGCTCACTACTTCTCTAGAATAATGTAAAATTAAAAAATAATTAAAAAAATATTAGAAACTTTTTAAAAATGTCTATGCATATACTGTTTTGACTGTTTGGCCTTCTGCTGTCACTTTCTTGTCATACTGCCTGTAAATCCAGAAGATGCAAATACTGCCCTCCCAACCATAAGAAATACAAAATAATTAGAAGGGAATTTGAAACTCTTGTTTTATCATTTATTTCTAGCTGATGGGCTCGAGGAAGTTTAGTTGAGCCAAGTGAAGTTTCATCCACTTTTGCTGTTAAGATGAGAAGGGGCAACTCTCATTTCCAGTGCTGTTTTATCTGCATTCTCTGCCTGCAGAAACACAAACTCTGATTAAAACATTTCATGTGCTTTTCCCTTAAAGCTTTCTCCTGCATAAATGAGCTGGTGATGGATTTCTGCTGAACAGTTTTGAAGCATCTCTGCACCTGAGTTCCCAGCATCCAGGATCATCCAGACACAACTTCAGCCCAAGCTGCTCGATGAATAATTTTAAATGACGAGTGTCACTCACAGATCATTAGTTCACCAGAAGCTGGATCTAGTGTGAATATTTTCAGGAAAAACACTGTAAAAAGAAGAGTTGTGAATAATTATTCATGTTATATAGCTTCCTAGAGATTACTCACCATTAAGCAGATTTAGGTCTTGTTAACCACAGGGAAGGAATTGCTGAAATTCTTTACGTGTACATAGGGACACACTTGGTCCTTGTAAAGTGCCTCGTGTGTTTGTTAGTGCTGCTTCTAGCATACAGTAATTAAGATTTATACTGCTTGAGGATATTTGATGTTAACACTGGAAATGATGTTTTTCTGTAATCAGACTCTAAATGGGGGTAAAAACAAAAGTACACTTGAGACTCCTTGTACTTGCAAGTGTGGAACTGTCATTTATATTTGGTTTAGCACAGTTGTTTAAAGGTGTTGATCTGAGAGCAGTCAGGGTCATATCCAAATGCTGGATCCACAAAGATATAGGGAGTTCTGTATTTTCAAATGATATTTATTAACAGCAGACAGATCTCAGTTATCCAGAGTGAATATAATCCTTGTTTCTACATCCTAGAACTTACTCTGTAGTGACAAGGTCTCTATGGGGGGAACACACATGCTGCTAAAAAAGTTAAAAAATATTTTGGGGAAATTCTGCTTTGTCAATTTTTTTTCTGCAACATTATTGTTTTGGAGTAACAGTCTCTCTGCCATGAAAACTATCCAGTAATCATAGGGAAAAAAAATAGAAAAAAACCTTAAAATCAGCTCCCCATTTTTCTGAGGCACTGCAGTCATGAACCCCAAGGAAAGACGAGAGAGAGAAGGGAGATCAAAACATATTTTGATTGACATGGTCAGGATGCATCCTGCATCACCCTTTCTCTTTCCAGACATCCTAGTCAGAGGAGCAAGAATCTATGCATTGCTAATGATTGCAACACAGCAATGACAGACTTTTTCCTGCTAAATAAATATCCTTTTTCTCAGCAAAGTGAGAAAACATTCTTACTATTAAATTGCAGAAAAATACAGAACTGGAAAATGGAGACCAGAAATCAAATGTGACCTGAGAGATTTATGACTGAGGGAGCAGCCTGGAGTGACACAGTTCCACTAAATTCACATTGGAAAGGAGAAAATGGAATTCTTTCAGAAGAGAAGTACATTTACAATGATGGGCTTGCTTCCCAGTTCAAGACAAATGCTATATTCATCTAGTTGCCAGAATCTGAGTTGTGCTTAATTTGAAAGATAGTTATGGATAGATATATTGATATAGCTTCTGCTATTTTTTCCCTGTTTTTTTTTTTTTTTTTTTTTACTTTTTCACTCTTTTCTAATGTTTTTACCAGAAGACCTGAAACCTGAACATCAATACAAGGAAGCACATTGTGGTGGTATTTGGTTTTTGTTCACTATATCAAGACAGTGCACTCTCATACCTGTCATTTTAAACTAGCTAAAATAAAAGCTTAGTTTAATAAAGTTTTTTTGGATGTTCAAGTGATATTAATGTTTCAAAAATGAAACCCTAAAAATTATAAACTCCAGTGCCACAAATGTACACCTGACATCCTGACATTTATTTTTTAAACATAGATTAGCTTTGAAGTGGTTTAGTTAAAAGAATTTCCCTTTATACACTAGTTTCCAATGCAAGAATAAACAATTCAATTAGATTTATCCAGCTGTTAGGTTGCCTCATCCCAACAAACTTTGAGCACACTGGTTGCTTTCAAAAAAAATTTGTCAGGAACAATGTCATTTAAAAGAAAATTAAATTTGTGAGACTCTCAGCAATCAAACAGGAGACCTAGGTTCAAATTAGTAAGGGAAAAGCAGAAAGGGCTCAGCTGGTAAATGTTCTGTTTGGCCACAGCAATGAGCACATGAAGAGCTCCCAACCAGCCTTAGACTTCCTCTCACATTGACTCATGGAAACATCCAAGGGATACAGGGCAGAGCTGGAGATGTTGGTGTTGGAGTCAAAGAAGGAATAAAGGCACAGGGAAAAAACCTTTTTCATCAGAAAAAAGGTTTCATGAGCTCCACTGCCCAGACAGCTCCTTGGTTTTTATAGTAAGAAGCATTTTCCTGCATTTCAGAGTGTCACTTGGCTGCAGGTGTAAATCAGTGCAGCTTATGGAATTCCAAGGTGTGCTAATTATATCGTCCCTGATCTTCTCTGGCATTAAAATCCCTCCTAGGAAGAATTCACCCTGTGAGGAGATTCTTTGATTTAGAGCCTAGGAAATAATAATAACCATAATGTAACAATACAACTTGAAAAATAGTGTAAGGTATTATTTACTAGCAAGCAAATGCTTTAAAAAAATGACAATAATGCAAGAACTCCTGAAGAATAAGTCAAAGATAGGAGATAAATACTATTTATCTAAACCCATAATTATTCCTTCTAAATATGAATTCTAGAACAGCATAAAATATGCACAGAATAACTGTGATTCTTGTCATCTTGACATTTTTTAATGCATTACTCAGTATTTTGGATGGAAAGCAAAAGAACCATTCCTTGTAAAAATCACAAAAATGAGATATCCTGTCTTTAAAAAATGCCATAAGCTCCAAGGAAAAGACCTTTCACTTTGTCCCATTAGGATTGCTGAACAGTGAATTAGTGAATGAGCATCATCTGGAGCCCAGATGTGCAGTGACTTGAGTATGTCATGTTCTGGGCTATTATAATCATTAGGTTGCTTAGCACAAATAGGTTTTTGCATTGCCAGTGTCCTCTCCACGAAGTTTTATGAATTTAACTTCTCCTTTCCCATTTCTTTTGTCTGTTCTTCAAAACCAAAACGTTTCACCTGAAGCTGAATAGAAAGTTTCATATGCCACTGACTTTCCTTTTAACAATTCACTTAGGAAAAACAACAAAACAAATTTCAGTCTCTGTAAAACCTTTTTTTTTTCCTCTCCCCTGGTTTGACTAAGTGAGGAATAATCTATTATTTATATTCCTATCCACTGCACACAGAGCTCTCTCTGGGGAGAAGATGAGATAAAGAGCAAACCACCGACGACAGATGTTGCTCATATTCTCTCGTGCACTATGGGAAGGTGCTCAGATTCTGCTGTGGTGAAAGTGGCATGTGGAAAATAGAGAGAAGGGAAACTCTAATGGTGTTCTGAGGAGGGGAAATAGTTTATGTAAAACACTCTGCCTCTTACAGATCATCTTATAAGCTGTTGCATCAAGCTAGGCAAACCACTGTGACACAACTTTACATTTCACACCTTCATTCTTGACTGTGCCTCCTGTGCAAGCCAGCTACAGCACTCTGCTGCTCCCAACACTGTGTCTGAATTCAAATCACAGAGAGCAGAAGCAATGAGAGCCCTAAATCAAGCAATAATTGGAAAACAGTAAGGAAAAATGTAGTTTTCTTAAAGCAGAAAACAATGCAATTTATTTAAGAAGAGGAAATGTAGTAATGTAAATTGCTGTGACAGTACCTTGTACATGCATCTGTGTTCATATTGCCTTTGAGAGGCTGTGATTTTCTACTTGGGAAATCTACAGGTAACCAAGATTATTCTGTGCTCTCTTCTAAACAGAATGTCTGCTCTTCTTTCAGTACTCACTTTCTGCATATTTTCTTTCAGAAGCTATTTTGAGAAAAAAACCTTAAAAGTATTTAAAAATCTACTACACAACTGGAACACTGATGTCTGAGGGAACCAGGCTTGAAAATGTGGAGTATTTGGGTATCAGAACACTTTTATCAACTGAGTTCTTGATGGTATTGTCATAAATAATGTTCAATAAACCAAGATTTTCTATTATGATAGTCTATATGGGAAAATTGGCTGTAGTCCTGGTTTGACTGGAGCAGCTCAACAGATGCACATCAAATGTTTCAGTAGTGTGAGAGATGGAATGGTTTGGAATGGCTCTAGGAATGTTTTGGAGGAAGGAAATGAAAACCCCTTCTGAGTGGGCTTTTTTTTTGCCTTTTTTTTTTTGTCAGGTCTGGGATGAAAATACATATTACAGGAATTTGGGATTCAAACGTGTCTCACTAACCATGTCAGCATCAGAAGCTGCTTCCTGCTTAATTCCTCCCCCAGAGAGAGATTTGATTACCCGTCTGTACTCATCTGTCCTCTCAAAAATGTGCTGGAGAAATGGAAACAAAGTTCTTGGAATCCCTGGAAAGTCCTTGCTGACAAAACTTGAGCTGCTTATCCTTTTACATAGTATACAAAAGATATTTGGGTTTTTAAGTTTCAGTTTATGTGAACACCTGTATCTCAGTTGCTGCACTACCATTCTCCTCCCTTCCTCAAGCTTCAGAAAGATCAGCAGATTAAATTTTCCAAGTTATGCAATGCAGTTTTTTTCTAGAACCTCTTCTTTTCTCTGTGTGTACCCGTTCTTCAGTGGAGCCAAAATCAAGTGGAGATGATATGTGTTAATATCATATAATGATATTATATGATATTATATCATTATATACAAATAATGTATTAACAAAAAAAAAAAAAATTACTAGTCAACATTTGAGAAAATGTTGCCCAGCATCTTGCAGTGCTTTAGTCTGGATAATTTTTTAAATCCTGAAGAAAAACACAACTGCATGCAAGGGAATTTTGTTATGCTGGAAAATCAAGATTGCCCTACTTATTAAAATAAGACAAGAAAAGGAAAGAAAAAATAGAAAATCATGTTTTGGACTGATGAAGACCCCCCCTACTTTTCCATAACTGCTTCCCTCTTATATTTATGAACTACAAAGTGAGAGGCACAGCAAGTAGTACAAAGAATTCAGCTGATCAGAATCTTTAGTTTTATGCTAAAATCCATTTATTCTTGAGCAAAATGTAAGGAAAAAGAAAGTGTGTATAAGTATGTGGAACCCTAGTAATTTAGTCTTCAGTAGGTCATGTTGCTGCACAGGCTTTGGAGCTCGTTCACACTGTTATTGAATAAAAGCAAAAAGTGTAGTTGCCATAGCAACGGCCACAACACACGATGCTGATTTTTCCCTCTGAGATTTTTCAAGTCCCTCACATTTTTAAGGAAACATGCATCAAAATATCTCATCTGCACTTGAAGGCCTTGGTGGTTTTTATTGAAATGCACCAGATTTGATGTATTCAGCAGCAGCTCTTTCCCTGAGTGATTTTGAGGAAGGCCAAGTTGCAAGAGCACTAATAGTTTGAATATAGGTCCTATAGAGGTTTTTTGTCACTTGCTACTGGAAAGACGAACTTTAATGTCTTCCTAGGTCTCAAACAGAAGGGAAATGAGAGCTGTAAAAACGAGGTCAGATTTCCAAAATCAAGTAAACATTGTGTTGTGATCCTTCCCTCTGGAATGGTGGGCCTAAAACAAGTGGGACAAATTCTGTGTCCTGAACTATCCTGGATGAAGAATCTCTGTGTCCATCCTATCACTTCCCTACTTTCCCATAAATCACCTCAGAATGGAAGAGTGGAGAGTATGTGACAAGGCTTAACATCCTAGTTTAGAAGGAGGAAGGAGTTTTGCAGAAATAACTTGCAGCAGTTAATGATTTACACATATGTTTCAATGGTTTATGTGGTGCAAACTTTAATTATAAACCTGCTATTGTAAAATCTTCTCTCTGTTGTTTTTTAAGAAACCTTCCAGCTGATCCTTACTTTTGGAAGAAATTTTAGGGAGGTAATCCAAAATTGTTTTGTCTTGGCATACAGGAATTCCTGCTGGCAAAAAAAGGTATTATGAAGCATATTTTTACTGGTGGCACAGGCTTCTGGAAGGAATTTAAATGGAATTTTTAGAACAGTTCAGCCTTTAGAGATCCTTTATTGCTTCCTCACAGAGCAGGTTTAGTATTCACTGAAATTTTATTTAATTTCTATTGGCTACATAAGCACTTTCCTTCAGTTCTTACTTGATGAATCTTCCCATTTTACTTTTCATGTTAAACCAGTGGTGCTGGATCCTTTTATGGACCTCTGAGAAAACATCACTGTTGATACACAAATATCTGTGTAGGGAATATCAGCCTAGAAAATGTGTTAGTTTTTCTTAGTAAACTTTTCTGAGGGTCTCAAAAGCATCACACAGTCTGCAGGTTGAAAGCAAATGCCCTGAACTATTAGAAAACATTGCTATAGTCTGTGAAATAATTATTATATTTTGCCTCTTCAGCTCATACAGATGAAATCATGTGTAGGCATCCTATAGTTGATTTATCAGTGGAAGATACTATTATTTAATTTTAATAATAATCCAGTGTAGAGGACAGTAATATAGAGACAGAGAAGTAAATGCCTGCCAAAGCAGTTGGGTAAGGTAAAAATCACTGACAGTGAGTAATGGTTTCATATACCACAAAATGTCAAAAGAATAATTTACAGATAATATTAGGAAGGGTAAATGAGGAGACAATGGTTCAAAGTGAAAATAAGCTCAGGGTGCAGTGATCCAAAAATTGTGTTTGAAGGCAGTGTAATGCAAATACAAAACTGGCAGGGCTGCATCCCTTTGAAATCGAGGGAAGTCTGCAGCCTAATTGTAAAATATGGCTCCATTTACTGAACAGAGAATGTTATCAGCAGGACAAGAGGGAGGCTGAGAGGAAAGCACTGGTTTATTCTGTGGGTAGTCACCTGTCTACAAATGGGCAGAACAAAGAGTATGGATTTGTACAGTCCCATTTAAGTGCTTAGGGATTATCTTGTACAAGGGCCATATCATTTTTCATATCTGTACATACAAGACTGAAAATAATGATTTGGTTGTTCAGCCTATAATGCCAATGCATAAATTTCCTTCCTCTTCTGAATGGAGGTGCCTTCTTAATTGCATTCATCTGTACATCTCTGATCTGTGTAACAGGTTTATTTTTGAGTCACTCATTTAACAGATGCTTGAAGGCAGTACAAAAATACTGTGGAAATGGTGATGGGATTTAGTACCAAAAACATTCATCAGACCCAATCAGGGTTCAACAGGCAGAGGGAGATAAATTTTGGATCAACAGACTTTTGGTGGAAAACAGAAACACTTTTGTTTTTTTCTTGTTTGTTTATAGGACTAGAGCACTGGGGTCAGTTACCTGCCAGTTCTGGCAAGCATGTAATCTCATCTGTAAATGCAATATCCTCAGTTTTGAAAGTAATTGAGGGACTGTCCTCCTCTTTTCATGTCGGAAAAATGCCACAGAACTTCACGACTCCAATGTTTAGGATTTTAGTTTCAGTTTCTAGTCTCTATTCCTTACCAACACTGGAATGTGCACTATTATTCTGTACCCTTTCTTCTCTGTAGTGTTTTGAAGAGTGACATTTGGTTCAGTTTTTAATTTTCCTCATTATGCTTGAGACTTTTAATCTCTATGTAAAGAGCACAGTTATTTTTGTTCATCAACCTATTTTTCTTGTCATGTGAGGGCTAAAGCTTGGTTTCAATACTTTAGCACATATTTATTTTTCTAATAAAAAAAAACAAACCTTCAGGAGGAGACTAACATTAGACTTTTCTAGCATAAGTACAGTCTGTTATGATCAGCTCAGGAGTGCAGTTGTTTACAAGGTGAGATCAACACAAACCCTCACATTCTGGAGCAGACTGAGAGAGCTTTCTTTTAATTAGCCATACAGAGCACACCTGTTGGCCAAAATCCCACCATTTACTGTTCTTTCATGATCCATTTACAATAAAATGTTAGGCCTTTCTTGTTCTGGTTTCCTTGATTTTGCAGCCACCAAACCAGCCAGCACAGTTGCTATCCCTTTAACACACTGCTCCTGTCCCAGTATACATACTATGTTTTTATTAAATCCATAATTCATATTTCCAAGTTTCTTTTCTCACATCAGGAGTTGTAAGCAAGAATAGTAATGACACACATCAGGAGTTATAAGCAAGGATGGTAATGATATAAGGATGTTGCAACAAACAAAATGTTGTGCAGGAGCAGCACTGCTCCCCATGAGCCTCCATCCAACTCCCCTGCCTGTGTGCTGAAGGATCACAGACTGAAAATGCTTCCAGCTAGACAAATGTGTTGGGGATTTGGATCTTTAGAATGAAAGGATCAGTTTGTGTGTTTTCAAGCTCTCGCTGGCCACTGTAAACTGCACAAAGACACCAAGGAAAGTGTTAGGTAGGAAAAGATTTGTTGCAGGCTGTTTTCTTCAGCTACTGTTGCAGAAGGTTAAAAAGATGAAATGCACTTAATTTTATGGAAACAGTGCAAAAAATGTTTGAATATTTAACCTCAAAATCTTTGTTGTAGAAGTGGATGATCACACATACTTATTTACTCTTTTTCTGCTACTGAAAAATGACTTCCACAAAAAAAAAAGAGAGAAAAACATGGAGATATGTGCATTACTATGTAGGTCAACTATTAATTGGTTTCAAAGGGCTTTATTCTTTAAAAGAAATGATCCTTTTATACTTACAGAAGACATTTGTTCCATTTGCAGTATAAATTGGGACACATGCAGTTCCCTTTGTTGTTCTCCAAACCATGATGATTAAGCAAGCCCATTAACTCCACGAGCAGTACAGTAAGACCTTTTGCAAACTACTTCAGAAGAAAAGCAGAAAAATCTCTATAAACACAGGTGAGCAATAAAATACCAATAAGGCAAAAGTATTGTTTGCAGTATACCCTTCATCAGTGGCTATTCTTTTTACATCTCAGCATGAAATCTCTACATCTCTGAAGTTAGTTTCATAAGAAATAATCAGGAGAACTGTATAAAACCTAAATGCCACTAAGAATTAGATTTTACCTATACAAAATATCTATTGGATATTCACATATTTAGATATTCACATTCAATAAATGAACCACTTGTATTTTAAAATGCTTTGGCTTTCTGTCAAAACTCAAAATTGTCCAAGCAGTGAGAGATCAGGTTAGTAATGCTAAAGCCTGTGTAAAATAAAATCTGACCAGAGATGTCAAGGGAAAAAAATAAAAAGCTTCTTTAGGTATGATGGTGATCAAAGGAAGACTAGAGAAAATGTGGATCCTCTTCAGAAGGAAATAGGAGATGTGCTTCCCTGGGCCATGGAGAAAGTTGAGGTACTCACAACCTGTTGGCCTTATTTTCTGGTGGCAACTAACAAAGCCTCTTAAAGATGAGGGAAATGCATGAAAAAGCAGAAAGATATTGGGCTGCACAAGCTTTTTCTATCTAATTCATAAGGGTGGTCACAAATTACATTATTTTACCTCTCACCACCACTGTTTTGCTCCACCAGTGTCCAATATTATCTCCTAGTTCCTTCAGGAGAAATCTGGAAATGGTTGAGAACTGACTTCCAAGTTAATAAATTAACATCTGCAGTCCTGCAACTGGTGCAGAAAAACAGACAGGCTCTGCTCAGGCTGGATTTTTGCTACTCCAACACAAGGCACCAATGTTGCAGTATAACAGCATTGTAGTTGAGATAAAGAATCTGGTTATATTTGTTCTCTCTTCATGTTAAAGAAATACTTGCCCATGTTGTTAGAAGCAATCATATATATCAAACCCACTTGGTACTGATAGTTATAAAGAAAAAAAATAAACCAAGTCTTGACTGGTACAACATATCAGAGAGTAAATCCTAATTTGGTCTTGTGGAACATCATGAGAACTCAGCCTGTTGGAAAAATACTTTCCAGATTGAAATTATCAAAGACTTTGAAAACAGAAGGATCTGGTCACAAAGTACTTAGAAAGTGGGGAAATATTTGAAGCATTAATAACATTTCTGTTCCCTTTCTTTCACAATCTTCACTTAACCTAGACTTGCAGTCCATAGGAGATAACTGAGCTCAATACAACAGTGACCAAGCTGACCCAGAAATACACAAAGTTCCTCAGCTGCCATTCAAGTATTACTCTTTTTCTATGGTTACAGTACAAATTTTTGGGGGGAAAAAATATTAACACCACTGTGGTTTACACTATTAAATAATAAGTATAGTCAAAGATAACTAACTTAGGTAATAATTTAGGTATTAATAGTTTAGGTATTATAATTTCTAGTTATTGTTTTACCAGAATATTTTCTACTCTCTCTGCAATTTTGTACTTACCTCCCCTGATAGCTAGGTTCTGATGATGTGTTTTTAAAACAAACATTTGTTTTCAACACCAAGATTTTTTACCAGAGTGATTTAAAATATTTTAGTTGCCTAATTTTCCAGCATCATTCAAAAAACTTACCTTCATTTGTAAACATTATTGTGTGAAGTATTGCTACAGTGAAGTCAGCAAAATGACTCTGGGCTGCAGGGTGCTGAAATTCCCACATCCTCTTCCCTGACTGCTACAGAGCCAGGATTTCTCCCCTGTTGTGTTTATGCTGAATAGAATGGAGCCTGCAAACGATTTGCCACTGTGTAAATGTTTCAGTAACAAAACTCCAAGAATTTCCTATAACAGGCGGAGTAACTAAGGTTTAGAGAGGAGTGGTAGGTTATTTGTAAATGTAATAAGTGAATCTTATTCTAATGTGAGCACAATATTTCCTTTTTTGTTGTTGCTGTCACTGTTTAATTTATGATGGTTTGTTAGTATGCTGTATCAATTTATCCAGTTTGCACTTATCTAAGTGTGCCCTTGTAGAGACACAAAATTCTGAAGGAATACTACATGTACAGGCTGGATAGATGTCCAGAGAAAACTACACTAACAAAACTAAGTGAAAAAGATCAGAATATGAATTGGTGATATGGGCACACTTTCATTGAGAAGGACTTCAGTCCATTCATGACCAAAACACCAAAAATTTTTCTTCAAGTCAAACATTTCTCCAAATTTAAGAAATAGGAAGGATCGACTCTATCTCTCCTTATGGTATCACCCAATTTTAGGATCAAAAAGGGATTGGAAAAGTATAATCCTTCAACTAATTTTCATCATTTTAATAATTGTCTGCAATTAAGTACATAAAATTCAAGAAAAAAAAATTCAGGCAGTACACTTGTGGTAGGTAGCTTGCAGGATTCACTGTCAGAAAATCACAGAATGGATTTAGGTGAGAGGGACCACAATGGGTCATCTGGTCCAACCTCTGAGCTCATGTAGAGCAGTCCTAAAGCACAAGGCACAGGATTGTGTCCTGAGAGTTCTGGAATATCTCCTGAGAGGGAAACCCCCACCCTCTCTGGACAATCTCTTCCAATACTCAGTCACACACAGAGTAAGTTTTTCCTTGTGTTCAGGTGGAACTTCCTGGGCATCAGTTTCTGCCTGTTGCTTTCTCTCCTAATCCTTGGCAGCACTGAGCAGAGCTTGGTCCATCCTCTGGCACCTCCCTGCAGACACTGACAGACCCTGATGAGTTCCCTCTCAGTCCTCTCTTGCTGAGCAGGCTCAGCTCCCTCAGACCTTCCTCCCTTCATCATCACTCCAGGAGCCCCATGCCTCTCTTGTCCTGAGGTGCCCAGGAGTGCACAGAGCACTCCAGATGTGCCTCATCAGGGCTGAGCAGAGGGGCAGGGTCACCTCCCTGTACTGGCTGGCAAAGCTTTTTCCAATGCACTCCAGATTCCCATTGGCCTTCTTGGCCACAAGGACACACTGGTCACTGGTTATGTGAATTTAAACTGAAATTTCTGCAGGAAAGGCAGGTGAGGGGCTCATACCATGTATGTGAATACATGGCAAATTTGAACATCCACAAGCTGAGCCACAAAGAACAACAATTATGCAGTCAGCAAAAATAACACCTTTCTAGGAAATGCTTAACCATGGCATCTTAATGCATTTTAACAGCAATCTCTCCCTGGAGGAAGGTCTCACTGTACCACTAGTGTTCCCTAGTGCTGGGTATTAAAGTGAAGGTACTTGCTAAGTAACATCCTACTGCAAACCTTTGTAATTCTGAGTCTTTTACACCCAGAAGCCAGTACTGCTACAAATGACAAGTCACAGAAGCTCAAATGGCTCTTTCACTACGTGCAGAATGTACATACATATGCAAGAATGAGCCACCATCCAAGAGCCTTTTAGCCCCCAGACATAAAAACCTGCAGTGTGGTTTTCTAGAATATAACTGCAGGCAGTATGGAAATTGTACCACGAGAATATTGAGGGGAGCATATGTAAAATAAAGAGTGATTGCTGTGGTAAAAGCCCTCAGGTTGGAATTCAGCACAAGAGCTCTATAGGGTTCAGAAAGAAAATACCTTAAGTGGTGCTAAAAATACTAACTAAATGTTGCCTTTGCATAGTAAAGAGACATAATTTGTTAAATATCATGTTTTAATTTAAGTGATAATCAAAGTTCTGTTATTGCTTTATGTCCCAAATAAGTTCATTTTTCTCAGCCCAGTTTGGTTTATGAAGAAAACAGAAGGGTTTAAATCAAGTAAGTTTGCTTTCAAAGAAAACACCACTGCAGCGAAAAATTCTTTGTTTCTTTTCACTTTTTACACTGAAAGTATTTTTCTGCATTTTGATTCAAAGCAAAGATAGTTCCAGAGGAGTAATCCTGATGGAGGTCTTGGACAGAGTGTGGAGAGGGATTGCTTCAGCCAGATACCTCCTTTGCACCATCTTCCTGTGCCTCTCTCCTTTGCACTTTGGCTACATGATCTATCTGAAAACAAAGCTTTGAGAACATGGTGCCTTTCCTACTATAGCTAGAATTTGTCTAACACAATCAGAACCTTTAAAGCCCTTTGCTGGTTTTGTAACACTGATTATAAAGATTTTTTTACTTATCTGTACTCTTGGCCATCTGCAGTGATTTTTATGGCACTCCACACAAATGGCAATGTTAGCATCCTTGCAGCACTGATAAAGCCAAAAAGCTGATGCTGTTGAAGCATCCTTTAAAACACTACCAAATAAATACTCCTTGTGGCAACCAAGGTGTCAGAAAAGGACTGGGAAATTGCTCACTTATGTGATACTTTAAAGTAATAATTTTTTTAAACTAAGCTACAGGGCAACAATACCTTGAAATAATCTGTTTCTGTAAACTTTTTTCTCTTTTGTCCTGATCATGTGGGTTTTAACTCTATATATTATTTGTTAGATGCACAGAATCACAGAATCACTAGGTTGGAAGATCATAGAGTCCAGCCATGCCCTAACACCTCAACTAAACCATGGCACAGAGTGCCACCTCCAATCTTTTTTTTTAAACACTTCCAGGGATGGTCACTCCACCACCTCCCCAGGCAGACAATTCTGGTACTTTATCACTCTTTCTGTTAAAAACTTTTTCCTAGTGTCCAACCT
The DNA here is from genome assembly GCA_024362935.1 of Setophaga petechia. Taxonomy (NCBI): domain Eukaryota; kingdom Metazoa; phylum Chordata; class Aves; order Passeriformes; family Parulidae; genus Setophaga; species Setophaga petechia. The sequence goes on along the minus strand of JANCRA010000012.1, from coordinate 17,681,723 downwards.
ATATTTCCCTTGGCACAGCTTAAGACTGTGCCCTCTTGTTTTCTCAGTTGATGCCAGGAAAAAGAGACCAACCCCCCTCCTGTAGACCCTAAGAGAGGTCATCAGCCCATCATCAGCTCCCTGTGGTACTTCTGATTTCAGGAGGAGGAGTAATGTGGGACAGTCCTTTTCTCCTCAATCTTGAATTATTAGTACCTAAATGACCTCTAAATACAATCATTTAGCTTTACCAGAAAAACTTAAATGCAACATATAAATTGTGTGCTTTAAACACGATGCTGAAAGTGAGGTGAACCCCTCAGATGTTTACCTCAGGGTCAGTTCAGAGCCTCTCCTGCTTTGTAGTTCCCAATGATCTGCTCAGGAGGACGATGTTATCCAGCCAGAGTTGTAACTAAATCTGTTTATACATGTCCTACAGGGAAAACTCCCAGAACAGGATCAATCTATGCAGGGATTTTAAGTGTGATTTTTATAATTTACAAGCTGTGTTTAACACAAACTATCATGGCACTTATCCTTTTTTTTTTTTTTTTTTTTAATATCTTGAAGGTTCAAAGAGTTTTACAAGCACTGATAATTAACTCTGGGATTTTCAAAGAGGTTTGAAAGTGAGCCCTTCATCCACAGCTGAATTGGCTGGGTAACTCCTGAAGACTGCTTTAAAAGATCCTCTCCTTGACTATTTTAAGCAAAGCTCTGTTCCTCAGAATAGAAAATACTTCCTTACCCTAGCCAATTTTTTTTTACAAGCCTTACTATGAAAGATCCCAGCTGATCACTGTCTTTCTGTTATAGATAAGATTTTCAAAGGATGAATTTGATCCCAGTCATTAAGGACAAGTAAGCACAAGTAATGCTTTGTTTAGAGATTCTTAAAATCTGATACTGCAGGGTCCACTGATACACGTTGAAATGTCAAGATGAAAATGAGAATTTTTTTAATAGTAAAGATGATTAACACAATAATTTAATATCAGTTGCTTGAGCTTCTCCATGGTTAATAATAGACATAATCTGCCACAATGCTACATATTAATAAATAACAGATTTTAAAACTGTATCTGTGCTATAAGCAGGCAGAATTCAACACATCAGTCCTTTTTATTTTTTTACTGATTAATTTCTTTGTTTGTGTTGAACATAATTCCTTTATATTTTTACTGCCTCTATATCCTTAATTTTGTAAATTTTTTTCTCCTCTGGCAAATATACAGTCAGCAACATCTTTGAAGAAGTTTGAAGTGATGTATCCTGTTTTTGTAACTGACTGAATTTGAGCCCTGAGCAAAGAAATAAATCAAAATTGCATTTGGGTGCTCTGAAGGAATGGAAAAATTGTTGGGGAAGGAAAACAAAGAAACATTGTGCAAGTATTCAATTTTTGTCTTCTTAGTTGTCACAAGAGCCATGAGTTTGTTGTAGGTTTTAGGAGCAGAAGTACCAAATGCATTCAACTTCTCTTGAATTGAAAAATATCATCAATAATCTTGAGAACTGCAAAGTGATATTTTAAGCAAAAACTTTAAGCAAGAAATGTGAGTACAAGGGAATGCCATAAGCCTAAAGGATAACTCTTTTTTTGGGAAGTTTCTACACCCCATATTCTACTACAAATTACACCCATGACTGAGCATTTCATGGTGAGCCATAGAAACAAACAATTGTGTGCAGACAGTAAGTAGAAACACTCTCCTGCACATAATGATCTTTGTTGGAATAATACAAGGCTATTTCTAATCTGTTAAAGATCTTCTGCTTCTTGCTCACAGCATTTGTTGTTTCATAGATAGACAAAAATAATACAGAATATCCTTTTTGTGCATAGTTATTTTATGGGCATTATGGCACAGGAAGCTTTTCACATCATGTGAGGAAATATAAATTAACCTTGGAGTTCCATGGGCACACTCACTGCCCTACTCACAGGATGGGCCACACCACACACTCAGCATCTGATGGGCTCTTGTGTTGCAGCTCTGCTCACTTGGGGAGAGTTAAGCAGCCCTGTGGGTGTTGCTCTGTTTGAAACAAAATTCTGAAGGAGACAGGAAGGATTTTGCAGAATTTCCTAAGGTTTTCTCCAGCTTCAGGTGAGCCAATCTGAAAGCGAACTCCACAGCAAGTGTCTTACACTGCATTTCCTCATTTTTCACCTTTACTGACCCAGAGGTCTAAGACAAATTCTTTGGTTTGCTTCTATCCTCTGTCCAAAGCTCCAGGACTCGTTCACCTGTGACTGAAGGGGGCAGGAGTTCCTGTGGATGGAATGATCATTACCCAGTTTCTGAACAATTTGTCCCAGACTGCTTGGTCACACACACACCCTCAGTGTCCATGGCTCGACTGCTGTGTGTCCGTGGCTCTTTCTGCACAACAGAAAACATCACATATTTTATTACCCTGCTCCTCTCTTTTCTCTGGTTATTTATTTCAATGTTTCTCTCTGGTTGTTCATCAGCAATTTTACTTTGTTGACTGTTCCAAGCATGGCCCCTTCAAACCTTGATACTCTGCAACCAGCTTAATTTGTGGTTATGGTTTATAATAATTAACTAAATGAAAGCAAAAAAAATAACAGACTAACATGGGAACATGGTGATAGTGACCTGATGTGCTTATTTTTTCAGCCCTGATTTTCCCTGGGAGGTTTTGGGTAGCACAGTCCATACACAATCCTGTATTAAACTCTCTTGATAGACCTCACATTAGAAATTACTTGAAATATGGAAGGTCCAAGTCTGCTCTCAGAACACCTCTGCTCCAAAAATCAAAAACTGGCTCACACAGAATATATGGCTTCTGCTGGAAAATAATAAACTCTCCTTACATTACCAACCTATTATACACACATTTTACAATCTGAAGGAGCAATCTGTGCTAAAGAGAAACATAAATAAGTTCTTATTTTGGCAGTTTTATTACAAATTGTGTTGCACAATAGCAGATGAGCAATTTTATTCATTGACAAATGGCTTAGGTCGGACTGGTGCAATGGTTCATTAACCTTATGATAAGTTTGGGCTATCTCAGAAGTGTTCTTGCTGTGAATTTAGATTTGATGACGGCTCACACATCAAGGAAACAAATTGCCTTGTCTTTTATAGGAAAGAAGGGGGGAGTAAAGAAGTTAATTGATGTCTTTTCAATCCTATAACCAATAAAGCAGGGTTTTTTTCTAGATACTGCTTTCTAATTCTTATGAGAAGCATTAGACAGACAGAATGCCAAAATCACAGATTATTTTAGTTCTGCTGTTACCAATTAGAGGGAGTCAAAGAACCCTGATTACAATTATCAGATTTTAATGAGCAATTGTCTGTCAAGATTTTTTCACAATTCTGAGGGTCCATACACAATTTGTATGCAAGGTACAGGTACACTTGCACAGTGAGTTTTTCTTTAGATAATCAGTACCCAATTTTTAACTATCAGTTTTCACTGGACATTTTTGAATAATTGTTTTTTGATCTCTTGGAAGAGATACTACTTCCCCTGCTTAATCTTATAAATTATGGACTATGAAAAGATTAAAATCACAACAGGGAAAGCAAAAAGTATTTTAAAAAAATCTCCTGATGTAAGTCTATATTGATTCAATCTGTCAAATCACATTGGTCTGATCTACATCAGCCAGATTCTCATTTCTACTGGATACCTTTTCATCAGTCTTTTTCATTTTTAAAGGTAAATTTACAGAGGTGCTGGGTTTAAAACCTTACAGTTAATGTTACCACAGAGGTCTTGGCTATTATATTTAGTTTTACCTATGGTAAAAAAAAAATAAATAAAGTGGGAAAGGAGGCAATGCTAACTTTAGTGTTTCTAGATTAACCTATAAATGAATGCACACTTCAATCTCCAGACAATTAAAGATCTAGCTCCTCCAGAAGGGTGATGTTGTGCTAACAACTTCATCAGATACTGTTTTTTTGAAGTAACTCTCCTTGAAATTCTGTAAATGTTGGATGCTAATCAATAAATTCATTATGACTGTCAACTAAACAGGCTGTAGTTTGACTCATACTTTATTAGATGAAGAAGCTGCAAGATATTCAGAGGATGAGGTTTGAAGCCTTTGTGACAGTGAGTGCCACATATGAGGAAGAATGAGCACAGAAGGGATAGTATTTTTCCTTCTTATTCTGGATAATTGATGCAAATACTCTGAATTTCTGTTCAGTGCCGTCCTATTTCTGCCTGTTATCTTTATAAGATATTCAGGCTTCTAGGATCACCAAGTAAATGAGGGAGCTGATCACTCTTCAGCATCAGTGCTCTAAATCTTTCTCTCAAGCACATAACTCACTCAGACTCCGAAGAGAAAGAAGACTCTGCTCAGTATTTATGTAAAACTGTTTTTCTATCTGTCTCTCTTCCCCCCACACACACTCCACCCTGGTTATTTTTAATTTTTTGGCCCATTTATGGGACAGTGATCACCAGATAATGAAGGTCTGACATAGGAAAAATTGACAAAGGAGCAGCAACTGGTGAGAAGAAGACAGCAATATAGCTTCTAATCAGACACTGGAGAATTCACATAGGAAAGTCTAAAACCAATCATGGAAGGCCTAGTCCCAAAACCAAATTAAAAAAAAAAAGTTTATGTGATGGTAGAATATCCACCCACAAGCTGTAGATGTAATGCAGTTTTCAGAAATTCAGCCAAAACTTTTGTGTGCTCTGCTGGTTTGAGCTTCTGTTTCTTAATATTGAGGCATGGTTTCTTTTATTCCCTAAAAAATGAAACATTAAGATTAATTCTATTAAGGTTTCAGAAAATGCAGTATTTTTTCCTTGTGTTATAAAGAACACAAGGAAAAAATACAACATATGCTGAAAAATACAGTCACTGTTCTTTATTTTGGATTCAATTGATTAAAAAATCAAACAGTTCTCCTTGTTCCTTACTTTGAAGGAACTCTTTATTGTCTTCCTAGATGTTTTTTAAGTATTGATATTTATGGCTTAATATTTAGCAAGGCTGAAAAGCTTACCTGTTTTTTATACCAATAACTGCTATTTCAGTCCTATTTTAAAATATTCTTTAGAAACATATGATGGCTCACTCCTGCCACCTTCTTTGGTGATAAACTAGATAAAGCTTCCCATGAATCCTGCTTTTATGGCCTATTCTTGTCTTCTTTTCTAAGTTATATAGTGCAGAAAGAAGATTTTACTCTATCACTGTCATTTTTACTGAGGAGGGTGCTGTGCCATTAAATATCTCTATTAAAATAGATATGGCTACTTCAGAATAAGGTGCTACTTGATTTGAGTTAATGGAAGCACTGGTTCCAAAATGTCACCTTGCTACAAGGGCTGAAGTTGAACACAAAGAAGCTGCAGATAATAAATAGGCACAGATGTCAAATTCTGTCACCAGTCAGAAATGGTCCAGAACATAGCAGGGAGCTTCACTGCAAATGCCAACAGTGCTGGTAGCCCTTGAAAAATGGATTCTGCTGAGTCCTTACACTTGGCACATTCCATTTTTCCCCCCTTTCTCTTTGCTTTCCTTTGATAAGTCTGGTTTGGACAGTTCACAAGTCCATGCTTGGACTCACCAGGTTCACCATTCCTTAGAGAATTCATTTAGGTTGAGCTTAAATTTTACTTGAAGGACTGCAATTTAAAGTTGGAAATAACCCCGTTGGATAAAAGAGTATTTTCAGCCTACCTCTAATTGAATATATACATATATACATATATGTATATATATACACATATACATATATGTATATATATACATATATACATATATACATATACACATATATACATATATACTTATACATATATACATCATATATACACCATATATAGATCGTATATGCATATATATATATATATATATACATATACATAAGTTTTGTAACAATAATGTGAAAAAGAGAATTTTCTTGTATCTTTGGCAATCCATTGCAAGTAAACACCCACATCTTGTTCTCAGTTTTGTGCTAGAACTGAGGCACAGCTATTTGGTTCTGTAGCTGAGCGTGGGTTCTTTAGGCTTGGAGTGTGAACACACAGGATTTGCATTGAACATATATTGGTGATGGGGTCTTGGTCCTGTGTGGGAAGTCTTCTTACAAATCCATTTCCCACAATCCTGTTATTCTTGATTAACAAAACTAATGTCCAAAGAAAAAGGGAGTTTGTTTCAGTCTTTGGTTAGCATCTATCATCAGTCCTTAGAAAGAGGAAACAAGATCTTTTAATATTAGAAATTTTTGGCTGATGGCACCTTTGGAGTGTCATAGTTCTTTATTTTGGATTTATATCTGTAGACACACCTCATTTCTGTGTATCCTCCTCAGATGGGACTCATCTGCCCTATTTTAGCTGTGTAAGGATGATGTGACTGTCCCAACTACTTTGAATATATATTTTAGGGTTAGATGGAGTATTCTCTAAAGGTGCTCACCTTTTCCAGTAGCTACATGAAGCCTAAAACCTGTGTCTTTCTTTTAGATGATAGAAATAGCTTAATTAGTCTTCTTTTCCCTGTAGTTACCTACTTATGCATTAGCAGATATAAAGTCATAAATTAATATCTACTTTTCATAGTTTTACCACTTTGCAAGTTTTAGCATTTAAAAGGGTAAAATATAAAGAAAAAATATAAGTTTTTTGTTCATTACTGCATAAAGTACTGCTATGTTATACTGGATATCCCTAAAGTCGTGTTCTTCAAAGCAAAAGGCTTATATTGATTTTTTTTGAGAGAGAAAATTCCATTTCTAAATTTCTGAAGTCTTGCTGAATTCTGTAATACCATATTTCCTTATCACTAGCTACTCTTAATAGCTGCCACATCTCCCCCATGACTGATGGACTGCACATATTCAACTGCTCCAAACTCTGACAGTGCAGAATCATGACAGGGCAGGGTTCCTCGAGTGCTCTGCATCAGATTAATCCAAAATGTGGTTCTGCTTTCATCATTATTATTTTGGAAGTCAATGAAGTTGCATATCTGACTTAGGTCCCAAATACCTCAGGAGTGGCACAGATCTCACAGCCTGACAATGTGTATCATGATGTCATTTTGAAGGAGGGCAATGTTGTATTATCCCCACCTCACAGATGTAAAATGGGGACTTTGAGTGTTTATCCAAATCAACAGCCTTAGCAAAACTACCCGACTTCATAGTTCCTGAAGGAACACGATCCCAAAAGGTCCAAAAGGTTTGAAAAATAGTCCCAAAAGTTGTCCAGATGATGTCCTTCCTTAGGCAAAGGTAACTATTATGATCTCTCCCTCTGGGAGAATGTTTTCCTGTTTCTCAAACAATTTAGTCATCTGAATGTCTCTAATCCAGGGTGCACATGAGACACTTTGATGAACTGGACCTAAATAACTTGACTGTTCCAACAAGCTGTGCTTGAAAATATGTTTTCATATTAGTGTCACTGTCCACATAATTGTCCGTATTTCCTTTCAAACTGAGAATTAGAATTATTTTCTTTCTGTTGCTTAAAAGGGTTCTATTCAGGGGGTTTTGTCATACTAATGAAACAGATTTTTAGGAATGAAAGGTCAAATGTTTGAATTGTCAATCAGCTGAATTTGTCACTCCTTAAATCTGTCAAAAGCTAGTGTTCTGCTTTGATAAAATATTATAAAAATCCAAGGTAAAAGTATTATAAAAAATTAAATTCTTCATCTAAAAAGGAGTTGAAACTTTCTGATTAGTTCTTTGGTTTTTCAAAGCCTAGTTTGATTAGGATAATGAGGAAACATCCATGAATGGTGTTCTGTCCAATGCCTTTCTGCAAAGATTCATGTGACACTGATATTATTTATTTTTCTGACACAAGGGTGATTACATTAATAAATTTTAAAAAGTCTCATTATGCCAAATAAACTGTGTGATGCAACTAAATTTTGCAACAGGACAGGACATGTTCTAATAGACATAAAAGGAAAATACTTGACATGGGAAATAGGTATGAGGGTCAGACCTGAAGACATGACTCACACAGCAAGTCTCTGGTGGAATGGATTTGTTCACTTTGGTACTGGCAGCTCAGATTTGATTGCAGAAAAAGCAACTTTTTGCTGACTGAAACCACAGGGAACAGGCACTGGGACCTGGCTGCACCCCCTCTGACCTCCCAACACCAACCCATGCCCCATGCCACGCTAAGTGGAATTGACAGAGTCAAGCACATCCTTTCAGAGGCGCAGAAAGGGCAAAACCCTGTCGCAGACATTCTTTGTGAAAAATCCTTTCTGTAGGACTTTTCCTGCTAGAGCTGAGAAGCTCAGTAACAAATGTAAACAATTATTATCTGCTGCTTTGGAATGCAACAGGTCCACCTGTCATTAGTCCCCTGTAGATGTTTGGATCTGCTGACCACTCATGGTGGAGCTGCTATCGCTCTCTGCTGAGACAGACAGACCTTTGTTATTCATTCTTTCTATTCTATTCTTAGCATAACCAGCTTCTGAAGAAGCCTCTTCTTTTCTATCTCTATGTAGTATAATGTTATATATATATCATAATATAATAAATCAAGCCTTCTGATCATGGAATCAAGATCCTGTCTCTTCCATCCTCTAAAAAACCCCTGTGACCACCGTCAACAAAACCCCAGTCACCAACTCCAGCAATGTCTTCCTGAGGACACAAGAGCAAAACCAGATATTCAACATTGACAAAGACTTCGGACTTTGGTCTCTTCTTTATCTGTTAGAGACACACAGGAAAAATAATTTACTTTCTATTCTTCTTTGATGAACATATTAATAACTTCCATATTATCCAAAGTGGGGTGGGTGTCACATAACCAACAGGGAGAGATTTCACCTGGTTTTTGAGTCAGATGTATGTAGGCCTTCACATACACCTCCAACAGATTACAGCTTGAGCCTTTCCAGCAAGCTTACTTTGCTAATATTTGAGACAGGTAGATGATAAATAGGTTCATGAATACAGAGAAATCTGGGAAAGCTCTGAAGCCTCTGTCAGCGGAGGTAGATTGAGTAATAACTCTGTTCTGCGAAATGCAAGGAGGAAAGTGAATGGTGATTTATTAACTCAAATGAACATATACTGTTTAGCAAGTATAGCAAGTGGAAGTGAATAATACATGAAAACTGCTGGGTCTTAAATTTAGTGCATAGAAAACTGCAGATTAAATCCATAGTAGTGGAATAGTAAATGGAGAAGCTGAAGAGTGACAGCTTGTAATGGTTGGTAAGGGTAGAAATGAACCTGATTACAGATGTCAAGATGTCACAGAGCCTTAGGCACAAGGAAAACTAGATTGACACTTGAAAACTGGGTAAAACTTTTCCATGTAGTTCAGGGGCCTGTTATGTGTTACACTCATAGCATGTGGTGCTTAACTTATGGCTTTGTTCCACATTGAAAATGAGTCATAAGTGCTGCTTCAAGCTGTTTTGATTCTGATGATAACTCTGAAAATATAAAGCAACCTTACTGCAAGATGTTTCCTGTCCAAATAGCATGTCAACCTATCTAACCTCCAGGTTTTCTGGCCTGATTGACTTTTGTGGATTTTTCTCTGGCCCCAACACCAAAGTCTCATTTTTGAGGCCAGCTTCAAAAATCTCAACACTTCCAGAACTCAAGCTTTGCAAGGAACATTGAGAACAGCAAAATAAACGAGAAGTGATCTATGAAACTCTCTGGAAGCCTTTGAGCCTTTGAGATCCAACATCACTGATGAGTTTAATTTACAGGTTTTGGATTTTTTTTTTCTCTACTGTATCCATCCTCACAAACACCTCTACAACCAAAAAGTAGCCTGGGTGGAAATGTTTTTCTCAAGCTTCAGATAAGCATGTGTATCTCACTGACAATCTCTGCAGGGCTTCCTCTGCTATTCAAGTCTGGATTCCCCATTAAATATGACTTTAACCAGCCATTAGACACAATTCATTCGCAGATTCATCATGTCTGGATGAGTGGGAGCAGGCTCCCCAGGGAAGCTGTCACAACACCAAGCCTGACAGAGTTCAAGAACCTTTTGGACAATGCTCTCAGGCCCATGGAGTCATTTGTGGGATGTGCAGGAGTTGGACTCAATGATCCTGATGGTTCCCTTCCAGCTCAACACATTCTGTGATTCTATGATTCTACTGGATCATTTGGTCTGATATCTTTATACCACATAAATCACATTTCACCAGTTTACTTCCATACTGAGGATAATAAATTGCATTGGTGTAAGTTAGAGCATCTGCAAAGAAAGTTGCAATAACTGAACACAGAGTTCTAAGATGCAATAATAGATTTGACTGTAAATTGTTGCTGCTGTGTTTTGAGTTTCTTATTCCAATGCTACCCAACCTTTTCTTTCCTGATCACATGGTCATGAAATCACTTGCCATTCCCGTAGCTCATGAGATAAAGAGTTTCCTTTTCCAGAGCTTCCTCCAGGATTCTACAGTGGCTCTAGCAGTTTAATTTTTCAGTGTCAGCATGCAGAACTCCACACTGTATTATCAAATGGGATGATAATTCCCCACTGAACACACTTGACAAGATTTATTGGATTCCCACGTTATCTTTTGTTATGTATGTTATTTACAACCTCACATCTGTAATCATAAATGCATGAATTCAAACCATTTTGGCAAAGTGTTTCTCACAGTTACTTCTTAGTCTGAATTAACCATAATTCTGTCAAATCTGACATTGCTGTACTTTCAGTTAGGGATTGATACTTTAGACACTTAAGCAATTTACATTTTTCAAACCACCTGGAATATTTATATCAGTCTAGTAATTATTTAAAACTTACAGGCTACATTGGACAAAACTTGTGCATGGCTCTGTACATTTAAAAGTGTTCAGATTCAAGTGGATCTTATTTCATGTCTTCCTTAGACATTACTGGACTGAGAACACTTCAGAGAGGAAAATAGTTATATGTAAGAAGTATTATTCATTTCTGCACAGTGTTATTAACAGTTTTCCTAAATCCATCTAGTAATTGGTCCAAATAATTTATGTATTTTAATCCTGCTTGGTATGTGAATTTATTATTTGTTGCAGAAAAAAAAAAAAAAAAATTGCTATATTTTCCATGCTCAACATCGTAAAATAATAGAATGAGAATATTTATTTGATTTACATATGCTATGTATTCATAAAATGTCATGTATTATTTCCAGAGGGATTAATCTGACCTACTTAAAATTGTCTAAAATTTAGCTGTTTCAAATAAAGGAAGTCATTCAAGAATTCTTTATTAGTTAATGAAGAGTAATGGACAGCTCTGTTGAGTGTAATGAATTAAAGCTATGGAAAGAGCTTTATATTTCCTAAATCATTTACCAAAAATAACCTGGGACTTTTCAGATTTAAACTCAAAAAATACACTATGCTACCAAACCCTCTCCTAAAGTCAAACTCCATTGTAGTTTACATTTGCATAGAAATATATTCCTCCCCCAGCACTGTACAGGAATTTAAAACATGATCCTGAAGGTTCACTGAGGACTGGTTTCCCTCAGTGGAGCCCTGGGCTTGAAAGTGAGAACACATGAGGTTTCTGTTTTGGAATTGACTTTTTCACCAAAAGAGAATTTTTTTCCCAGTTTTTCTGGTGGCAATAAATGGATTGGTGATATAAATTGCTTGCAAGCAGTTCTCAAGATTTATCTGGTGTAAGAAAAAATTCATTATATGCTGGAGCCACAAGCTTCCATGATTTTTATGTAAGTTTAAACAAGTTCAAATAAAACTTCAAAATGCAGTGGTCTGGATTTTTGCTACCTTGAGCCAAACCACCCTTCTGACCACTTACACACATTCTCCTTTTTCGTAGAAAAACATTTTAAAAGTCCTTTACAAACCTCTGTCTAGAGAGGCGCTGGATTGGTTGAAAGGTTTCTAATCCTATAATTTTGTGCACGCAGAGTGCCTCATGCAGAGGAGCTTTTACTGCTCTATAAGTGCTTCCATTTTAACTCTCTTGCTTCTCCAGCTTAAGGTTACCCTGCACTTGAAAAACACCATCTTAATTGTACTTCAACAGCAACTTCATAGCTTTTTTGTTCCTCTTTCAAGTGTTTGAAATGAGAGCATAACTGCTCCCTGAGGTTATCGCTGTTAGCCTGGTGCAGAGCTGCTTGTCTTCCTTGCAGGTGTAGAGTTTTGAAGGAGACACAGCTTTCAGCAGCCTTTTTTTCCACACTGAATCCTCTAAGGGCAAGGGATGATGTGAGAAGACAGTGCTGCCACAGGACCTGGGCCATTCTCACACCCTGACCCCATGGATTACTCTTGGAACCCTGGTTACTGGGAATTTCAGACTTTCTGTGCTGATAGGCAGTGACCCTCAAGAGAACACTGAATTTGACCTGAGGCCATGGGGAAGGCTTCCAAAATGGAATGATAAAACTGGAATTGTGGGCGTGGAGTTTGAATAAAAGTGTGTAATATCATAGGGTGGAAAACTTTGAGTTTAAGGGTTTAGAATATACTAATATACATGGAGGATGGTAAGGCAAGATGGAGGTTTTAGGGTGAAGGTTGGTCCTTCTTCTTCACCTTCTTCTCCGCCTTCTTCTCCATGGGTTTGGGTATATTAGAATATACAAATATATTTATGGAAGATGGTAAGGCAAGGTGGAGGTTTTAGGGTAGAGGTTGGTCCTTCTTCTTCATCTTCTTCTTCACCTTTTCTCCATGGGTTTGGGTGGTTTTGAGTAATCGGATAAAAAGTCTACATTTTGGGGCATGGGTGGTTGGCTATTGTATTAAAAGTAAAAATAATAAGGTGTCATTTCTTAATTGGACAGTTTACCCTTAAGAGGTCTTGTAGAGAAAGAGATAAATCTCAATTTTTCCTCTTTTTAGAGTGAAGTGCTGTACAACTCACACTTTGTGAGACTATGACATAGATAAGAACTAATAAACATCCGAGTCTGAACAAGGAATATTGTCTTGCGATTCAATCCCCACCTTCGCAGAAAAGAATCAAAAGAATCAACAAACAAACACAAAGATGCTTAGTTTGAGGAGTGCCCAGAAATTTGGGGGGATAGAGCTGTCTGTGATCAAAGGTGCACTGAAATGTGGGCTTTCTGTCCATGACTAACGGCCCCTCTCCCCACAATCTGAGGATGGTTATTCCCAGAGGTTAGTGCTCACACTGCCTCTACACACTGCCATGGGACAGGAAAGAGCCAAGCTCAATACCCAAGGTCAAGATTCCAAACTTGGAATATAAAAGAGCAGAGCTTTCATATCTTCTGCTATCCAATTAACCTAATAAACTAACAGTTTAGGAGTAAATGTAAGTGTATATACCTAAAAATTGTGCCCAAGGGATAAAGACTGCTGCTGTTTTTAAATGAGACCAAACCTTATAATTCATAATCAAATGTTCATTTAAAGGGATTATGAGCTCCTGAAACTTAGTCTATTATGTCTGCTCTAAGTTCATGGCCCCTGAAAGAAAATATCCTCCTCAGCTAGCTCAGATTCCTCTCTGGGGATCACCTTTGTCATTATATTTATCATTAAATATGTTTGTATTTTTTTTTACTTTAGCACTCCATGACCCCCAAAGAGGTCATTGTACTTGACCTTCTGTGAGCCCAGAAGAGCTTGTGATCTAAATAGGCAAATTATATATTCATTTATTGAGACTATCTTGGCCTTTCTCAGATTGCCAACTTCCCATGCACCTTTGTGGCAATAACTGTCCTGCTGGGTTAATTATCTCTTAATTGTGTGCTCCTGTTATTTTTGCCATAAAATGGCCAGACACAGACGTGAAGCATGTAATCTTGTAATCTTGTTCCCAAACTATTGTCCCTTCCTTGCTAGAGTGATTGCTCTGTAAGTACTTTGGAGGCAGTTTTGGAAAGGCAGTTTAGTCAGCACTGTCTGGATACTTCAAAAGAAATCAAAACCATTTAATAGCAAAAGAAATTGTTTGGACCTTTAAATGTCAGTAGAACTTTCCAAGTGTGTCATAGAGTTTACAAAACAAATCTATCCCAATTTAGCTGTAGGAAGCATGGAGAGCTGCTTGACTGACAGCATTGTTTCTCATGTTTTGTTCTTTCAGAATAAATAAGAAAAGAATTAGAGATGTCTCACCAAGGCTGCGTTGGGATTGCCTCTATTCAACAGATGTGTTCTTGATAAGACTGCATGTGACAGTGGAGGTAGTTGGTCACCTGTGTTATTCAGGATCTTTATGTTAACCAGGATGACTGGAAACTACAGAATAACCAGGGATAAATGATGAATGAAAATTAAATTCAGTCTTGATAAACACAAAGAAATTCACAAGAGAGACAAAACAGTGAACTTTACACATATAATGATAATCTGACTTGTACTCACAGAGTTTGGATTCTGAGTTTATAATCAATGCTTAGCTGAAAACATCTGATCAGTGTTTAGGAAAGGTTAAAAGAAAAGGCATTTTGGAAAAATTATTAGAAAAAAAGTAGAAGACAATATAGACAATTTTGCTATTCTTTACTAAACTATCATATACCAATACCTTGATGAGCACAATTCTCCTTTTCAGATAAGACATACCAGAAGTAAAATGGGACCAGAAAGAATTGACAAAGGTTGAATCAAAGATGTGATGTTTTATCTGTGTGAGGAGCAGCTAAATATACTAAGAAGCTTTAATGCTGAAAAGTATTTAAAAAGGACTGAATGTTGAAAAAAAATAAAGACTGAAAGTGGTATGATACAAATCTCCCCTGTATGTCAGGGGATGGACTGTTAAAAGTGAATAAGGATTGACTGCTAGGTGTCTCCTCCAGTGAAGCAGTGATGATGTTGACTCTGTGAAGCAATCACACAAAACAGAAACAGATCCTTCTTTACACAGTGTGTGAGAGGTTTTTGAGCAGATCTGTGAACTCCATGTTTCTGGGCACTGGAGATGGCCCAGGTTCAAATACTGACCATAGAATAAAAATCCATGGAATCTGACTACAAAAATACCCTCTTTTTCCCTAGGAATTTCCACAGATGGGTCACTGCATCTTGTTTAGGGAGGCATATGCCTCCCTAAACATGTGTTCTGTAGTGCTGTCAGAGACAGGATTCAGCAGGTTATATGATCCTTCTGCCTCTCTGTGATGGCTGTTCTTATGTTCTCACCATTATGTTTTAGTCCTGGCTAATTTGTTCCTCCAGCATAGTCAGACTTTGTAACTGCTGCTTCTGAGAGGTAAAAAAGAAAATAAAAATATAATATGGTCATGATATGACTTCTTCCATGCTCTATATCCCCTCTGTCACAAGACTCATATCCTTCAGGAGATGGGGGATTATTTGTGCTTGGTTGTGTGTTAAATCAGATGATTCCAATATCAACACTATTCCCTCCTGATGGTGAGACAGAAATAGCTCTGCCCTCTGTTTCATCATGCATAAGGAGGGAACTTGTGTCCATCCTGGATTTTTGGTGGAAATTGTGGTTAGTCCTGGCGTTAGCCTGCCCAGAACAGCCTTGTTGAAGACATTTTTAATTCACTTCCAGCTTAGGCCAAACAAGAAAGCTGATGGGCTGGCTGTACAGGTCAGACTAGACAACAATCCAGGACTGCAACCTGTGTCTGTCTGTGATATCCTACCCTTAAGGGAAGGTAGTATCAAAGATTCAGAAATGCTCCAGTTAAAAAAGAGCAGCAAAAGTCAGAATGTTCACAAAAGCTCACCAAGTTTTATTAGCAAATGGCACACTTGGCATGGGAATTGGGTATAAGCACACAAGAATGGGTTTTGGATAAAGGGATAAGGTGAATGGGCAGAGAGAAAGAGACTCAATTCTTCTGGGATTCCACACTGTCTGAATAAGACCTGGAGTATTTTTGCCAATTGTCACCTTCCCTGATTCCAGCACCAGGGCTGAAAGTGAGCTCAGCTGTTCTGACACACCAACCTGATCCCTGACCCGAGACCTCCTGAGCTCAAAGTCTGAGTATCTCCATGGCACACTGATGAATCACACTCACCTCAGACAAGCACAGAGGAATCCTCAGGCACTCACTCACCAAAGAGGTTACATGAAGCTCTCCACTGTCTGACCCTTCTGCTAAAAAGATGCCAACCCACATTTCAAAAAAAAAGAGAATTTTTAACCCTCCTGTCTTAAAATGTGTTTCCAAGTGACCTGAGTGCAACTCAGGTGTGAACCCTCTCACACAGTGTCAATTAATGTCGGCTTATTTAAAAGAGCACATTTAAGGAAACAAATGTGACACAGCACAGGTGAAATGGCCTATTAAAATAGACATTTTAACAGACTGAATAAATACTTTATACTTCTTTCCTTGGAAAGCATCAGGTGGCTTTGGTAAGGATAGCTGCAATCTCTGGAAATTGACACCCTTGGACACATTTCTGTCATTTTGCAATGTTGAGCAATCCTGAAAGTCGCACAGAAAGAGTTCATTTTTCTGCAGACTGACAAAGAACTTCAGAATTGTATGAAAGTACAAATACTTTCATTAAACGGCACTTCACAATAAATTCTTAACCATTGCAAACAGCAGCAAAATTTCTTTTTTCCTATTTTCCTCTTGCTTGCCCAAAAGCATAAATCTAGTCCTTTACAGCAGCACTTGTGTTATGGATTTGAAGAAAAAAGCATTCCCCACTTTTTTACACTTGGCGAGCAGATGACAACTTCCTACATTCTCTCATGTCACATAAGCAGCATGTATCAGTGTCAGGCAGAAGGTGTTCCTTGACTGGAAAATCTCCAGTAATCACAGGAGAAAGCCAGGGAGTTAATCAGAAAGGCAGCAATGACAGAATGTTTCTTTATTTCTCACAGCACTTAGGTCATTGCCTTGCTCCATGCCTACCCATTAAAAAGATGTAGTCATTTTGACCTCCTGAGGCTTGAAAGCTTGTTTCCAGAGCCATGCTATGTTATCCTGCAGTCCTCTGAATCTGCCAAATAATGCTTCATTACCAAAATATCACTGATGGGATATTCTATAGAGAAATATTAGATTTATTAAAGGGCTGCTTGTCCTTGTGGAATACTGCGTTGTCAGCCTCAACTCTTTCTTGCAATGTTTTCAAGAACAGAACTTGCCAAAAATGTTTAAGGTATTAGAGCTCGCTGATAAATTATCTCCAACTGTCAGGAAGAGTAATAAAGACCTTGGGATAAAACTGCCTGTAATCAGCAGCCTTGTTTGCAACCTCAGGAAGCAGCAAAGGATTTAGAGGGCCTGGACACAGAGCAGACCCTTTCCTTGGAGACTCTTTTGTTCCTCATCCCCTCTCTCCTGCTGAGCACGGAACATCAGTCAGGGAGTTTATGGCCCCATCAAACTCCAACACTTGCTTCTGGGTTTTAAAAATGCCAACTGTTGCCTTCCCTCAGGAGACAGTGTTTTGCACAGCTGATGGAGATTCTGAAATGTTACACTGGAGCTGATATGAGAGTATTAGTCAGAAGCTCAGCAGTCGAGCTGGAGTTAATTTTACATTAAGAGCGAAGAGCAAAGTAAAGGCATAGAAATATGATGCAAGTTTTAAAGAATCATTGGAATAAAAATACTTTGCATCCAAATACCAAATGACTTTAAGCAAACCACTGTGATGATGAGGTAGATTTTAGGACTGCTTTTCTATCCTAACATTTCCCTTTTCTTCAGTGTAATTGTTTTTCATTAAGAACAAACCTGTATTTTCTAGCTGTAAATATGGGTTTTTATGGAGACAAAATACAGAAAAATACTGTCCCTGAAGATTTGGCTGACAAGTAGGTGTCTTTTTTTTTTTAATAGCAGAATAATTACAATATCAAACCTTGTTGCTTGGCAAAACATTTTAATTAGGTAACATTTGTCAAAAATTTCTGAAGGTAAAGACCTCCTAAATCCTATCATTAAATCAATATGAAATTTATCTCAAAAGTTTTTTTTTTTTAAGATTGCCATTTTTTCTCTCAGGAAAACAAAAATCCCAAACCAATCATCCATCCTACCAACCAAAAGTCCTGTTTTACCCCCATGTCCATTCCAGCTCTAGCTATTCTATAGAACACAGCAAGTGAGCAAGGAAGAGTAATTGTACAGCGCTGTAAAGTTCTTAATGTTACCAGGCCAGAGTTATTATTCATTTAGGGCTGGTTTTTGAGGTCCTCAGATAATGTAATCTGGGTTTTACCACAATGTCTTTGGTGGGTAAATAACTGGTAAAAGTAAGCCACAAAAATCTAGAAGCAGCAAAAAAATATTTGTGAGTCTTTAGAGGGGCATTGCTTGTGTGCCCAGGAGAGGGATGCACTTAATTTAATTTGCTTAATTTAATTTGAGTGAGAGGAAAAAATGTTATATTGGATGTTTAAAGGTATTCTAGTGTTTAGGGTATTTTGGGGTGTCAGCTTTGATGGGGAATTTTGGGGTTTTTTTTGTTTTATTTTGGTTTGGGGTTTTTTTGGGGTTTTTTTTTTTTGGGGTTTTTTTGTTTTGTTTTGTTTTTTTGTTTTTGTTTTGGGGTTTTGTTGGGGGATGGACAGGGGAATGGTTGATTATAAATGACCAAATATAAGTTGACTGAAATTACTGGTTTTCAAAGCCATCCTTAGTTGTGTTGACTACATATTCCACCCATGGAGATACCCCAAACTCTTAATGCCAATCCTAAAGGAATTTGCTATGAACTCCAGAACATTAGCTTAGTCTGGGCAGTTATGCCATAAACACAAGGAAGGCCCACGTCCAGCTGGAGATACACAAGAATAATTTGGGCATTTCAGACCTCACTTGGTGCCCATGTGTGAGTAAACAGGTTAAACAGGTCAGGCCATAGACCTTCAGTGACTTTAAAAGTTCTTAGGCTTACAACAGCCGTGCAGACAGCTGTGTATAGTAAGTTCACCCTCCAAAATTCAGGTGTCTGGGGGTTCTCCTTGGTTCCTCACACACAGATACCTGGTGCCACTTCAGCTTTCATGGAATCTGACATCCTTGTGAATGTGTGGGGTTCTCCCATGGGTCCTGCATTTTACCTTCCAGGCCTGAACAGATGTTTTGGATACCCCAGGGCATTTCAATAATGTTGAATGCCTGGTTTTAGGTAGCTAAATCAAATCTTAAGTCTGTATGTTTCCCCATCATTTCAAGTACCTGGCTGGACTTTGATGATCCTTAACACAATAATTTGACTTTCATTATCTTCAACACAATAAACACAAAGCATAATTCATCTGACCAAAAGAAGGAATTTCCATTAGAATACCAATAATAAATATTATTGTTTCTTCCCTGAATTTTGCCAAACACATTTATGCCTAGTGAAAGTAGAAATACAAGGCCTTGAATGACTTCAGCCTTGGTTATCTACAATTGGGTGGCATTTCAATATCAAGTCCATACAAGACCGTGTGAGATAAAGACCACCAGAAAAGTGAGCCCTTTATTCCTGCCACTTTTGTACAGTTTCTGGTTACATCTGAATGGAGAAAATATGTCACCCTGTTCTTCTAATGTTCTTCTAATCCTTCCGATGTTTACATTTTTGTAATGGAGTTTCTCATGCACTTTTCATGTGAATTATTATTATATATGTGAATTATATATGTGAATTATTTTGTATTCCTTACTGGAGGAGGAGAGAATTGATAAACTATTAGTTTGACCAATGTAGTCAGAGAAGTGGCAATTTCATCCTCCAATCCATGGTCACTTTTAGAATTGCACAAATATCGAAGTCCAGAAATAAATGTGCCTTTTTTGCCTGGGACATCTCAGCGTGTGAGTGTTGTTCATTTCGTGTCATATTGCAACAAAAAAAAGATTTACATTCATGAGTGGAAATTAAATCTAGTGAAGTGTGCTTTAATGGGTTTATGTTGGTGCCTGTTGTGGTGATTAGGCCATTGATGTTCAAATATAAGAACTATTTCCATTTATTTAACTCTATCAGCCTGATAGAGCTACTCAAATTCGGCAAAACAGAACAAATCTGTTATTGCTTATGCATCACTTAAGTTTTTGGACCCTCTGTTCAAGCTTTGCTTTTTTTCTGTTTATTTAACCAGTGCAAAAATCAAAATCATGTGTAATGACAGCTGAATATCTGACTCTGAGCTCTCTTTACACTTGTGCAAGTAACCTCAAACACTTCATTGCAGTAATCTGGCATTTCTTCCTCTTACTTAGGAAATGAAATGGCATTGACAGCTTGCAAACTTGAAAAAATGTATTAAGAACAATACTTGTAGCTAGTTTTGCAGTTCAGTACTGTGTATTGTTGTGAATATTTTTTTTTTTTTTTTGTAATGCAGAAAAAGCCAAATTGAATGATTAATCTTTGACCTGTATCTGTTGGAAGCATTTGAACAACCCCTTTTAAGGGGTTTAGCCTTCTCTGTAGCATGCACATAACCTTCATTAGCATTAAATAGAGTTACATGAGCACACCAGGGCATTAGCTGCTAAGTAGATACTAATTGGCTAAGAAATGATCCCCTTTTTCTTCTCCTTACAGTTGGTGTTTTGGAACTCACTTTTGGCTTGCTACCTTCGCAATTCTTTGAGGTTGCGTTTATTCCTTTAACTATTTAAGTGACAAATTTTCTTTAAGGGATCTGTCAGTTCCTGCAGCCACTGTCAAGGTAGTAGAAGAATAAAAGTGTCAATATTTAACATCAGGAGTCTACTCTGTCCCTTTCTAGTCCGATCCCTGTAAATTATCAGTATATGAAATAGCATTTTGTCTAGTAAGTTCAAAGGAATTATGAGTAATTGTGAGTCTGCAGTCAATATTATTTTGTAGCAGTATAAAATAGTTTGGAAGCAAGCATGTATGAGTTCTTTATGTCTATTCAAAACACACTGTCCTTTCTTTGTAGCAGTTAACCAATGCAAAATTCCAAACTGTGAAAATAAAGCAACATAATGGTGCAACGGCTAGAATTTTATATTAAGCATTGAACTGTAATGGCCTACTTACACAAAGAAATTGCTTTATTGTCATCTGAGATTGCCAGTGGGAATGGGTTCAGGATTTCCACGCATCTTTAAAAAATCTATTTAATCTATTCAGGATGAACTTTGTAATCATTTCAAATCATCCTTTAAAGGAGTACAATGCAAACTGCAAGTGTTTGCTAATACTCATGTTAACAATGGGTCTGTGCTTACACAGAAAGTTTGAGATGCTTCAAAGTTTGGGATGATTTCAAAGTTAGGGGATCTTCCTGCATCTTTTTTTCACCTACATACCAAATTGTGATCACAGATCATGTGAATCGTTTCTCTAGAACACTCTGTAGCTCTCTGCTGTGTTCCTTTACCTTTGGGCAAGCACAGATGCTACCACAGAATCCCTGCTTCTTTCTGCTCTGACCTCTGCAGCTACATCATGAACCAGGTATTAGAGGTAAGATTAATTTTTTTTCTTTATTTGGACATCCATGATGCAGAAATCCATATCTTAGATCTATGAGATGCTTCCTATATTTTTGTAACTTTTGCATCTTTTGGAAATTTTCAAAAAAAGAATTATTTTGAGGGACTGGGTTGCCAGCTGAAAAAGTAGGCAACAGGCTCTTTCTTTTGTATTCAAACTAAAACCTTCATAGAAAGGTTTGTCTTTGGAATTAATGTTTTCTAATTTCACAGGTATGCCAATGGAGAGAAGCTTTGCATCCATCTTTTTTATGATGGGTTCTGCTTCAACCATGCCAAGTTTAACTCTAGAACCAGGGACATATGTCATATTGGTGCATTCCTACCTTTTCCTTGTATTTACTTTTCACTTCCCTTTGCTTATTGCAATGTCAGTTAGCTGGTACTAGCAGGCCACGACGGTGCTGTACAGACTTAAATGTAAAGAGGGCAGAGCTGATTATTTTTCCTCTTAGGGGCTGCCCTTTGGCCTGCAGGCAGTTCTCTTAAAAATAGCTCCACTCTACCTGATGCTATAATTATCACAGAAGCAATTCCCAATTCAGCTGTCCAGATCAGAAGTGAAACCTCTCTGTTGAAAAGCAGCAGAGATGCTGCATCTCCACTTTCTTCTGTTCAGAAAGGCTCTTTCCACAAGCCTCTGTGGCAAAGCTTTGTGGGTTTTTCTTTTTCTTGGTTTCTGAATTTTGATTGTGCTTGCTGTACAAGGGAAAAAGCTGAGGGCAAGATGCTGCTAAGCCTGGAACATATGCATATAAAACTGATGTTCTGCTTCCCTAGGTCTGCTCAGACAGCATTGGCAGGCTGGGGGCACTTGCATTTGTGCTTCTCAAACAGAAAAAGAAAGGGAAACAGCAAAACCAACCTGGTAGCTGAAACATATTGGGAATGTTTCTGCTACAGACCCCTAGTAGCTCAGACAAGCTCACTTCAGTTTAAGCCTTTAATAAAATGGATATCTGCCTATTTTAAGCCAGGAAGTCTCATTGCAATCACCAATGAGAGCGTTGCTATGGGCAAGTGACATAAGCTGCTCCCAAAAGTTGACACAAATTTACTGAGGACTTGAGAAAATGGGTGGTTTCATGCATCTCTAAACAGTGGGATGACCAGGCTTACTTCTGTAAAGTAAAACTTTGAGTTTCTGCTCCATTCTGGGACACATTGCATGTGTCATTTTTAATAGAGATTGAGGGCGACTCATAAGTGTCCTGTGAATGATACTTGAAGTTTCTGGTACCACTGACCTAGTCATTGAAAGCTGCATCATGATTTAAAATATAGAACAGATTTCCCATCTATCCAGCAGTTTATATCAAAAGCAATGTCCATGTGTTTAAACACTAAGAATTCTCAGGAGAAGCCCTGCTTCAATGATTTTCTAACTTGGTACAGCCTGGAAAAGGGGAGTTGATTAACTTCTCTGGTCCTAAAGAAAAGATGCCAGGTGATGGAACTGTCAATTGGAAATTATCTGGACTCTGAGATTCTGAGACTTGTTTTTTTTTTCCTAGAGGTTCCTCCACAAATTACAGGAACTGAGAGTTTAAGATTTAAGTCAAAGCACAAAGAGTAAAAAATCAAGTTAATTTGAGTGAGTGCTGGGTTTATATCTATGGTTGTATACAGTACAATGAAAGAAAGAAACAGGTTGTTTCTTTATAGGATATTCTCAAGTTTAACTTTTGTGAATCATGATGAGATCCTTAGATAAAAGGTAAAATGTAGTATTGCACAAGGCTTCAGGCATAAAAGTACCATAAATAATTTAACAGTAAAAAATATGGTTACTCTAGAGGCTGTCTGATACTTCTGTGGTACAAATCCCTACAGAGATAGGTACCATAATATTGACTGAATAATTTATTTGATGAATTTCTCAATATTTTATGCTACATTTGACAATGTCTTTCATTATTTACCTAACTTGTGCACCACTGTTAAACTATTATCTCATGGATGCAAAAGCTGCTTATCTTACAAAGAGTTTATTTTCACTGAAGAAAAGAAGTTGCTTTGCAGTGCCATCTAATAGCAGCATATGCAGAGAACAGCTGTCACTTAGCTAGGAAAGGTGTTCAGACAATGTGGAACACTTATTCAAACTTTATGTTAAGGGATACAAACTATTACAGGTATTTAATTTTTTTTTTTGTGAAGACTTTGGTCCAAGACCTAGTCCAGGATATAATTTAGAGATTCCAAAATAGGAGTATGAGGAATCTCCAACATTCTGATGATGGAAGCTGTGCTCTGGCAAGGCAGCCCTCAGTTTATCCTAATCAGGTTATGGTTCTCAATGACTTCAGTGCACACAGTGAGGTGATGACATGGCTTCATTAATATTCAGATGTTGATCATATTGAAAATTCACTCTGGTCCATCATAGACAAATTTGGTGTGGGATGTTAGCATGCAGCTTCATTGTGTGAGGATTTCTGGAACCTCTCTCTGACCATGTAAGGTCTGTAAGACTGGTGCTACCCTCAGATGGAAGGCAGCACAAACAAGGGCAATGTGAAGTGTTACATATAAATGTTTATGAATTTCTTTTCTGTTGGAATTCTAGGGTGAAGGCTGCTAGGTCAAGGTTCACTATTTATTTGTGAAAGAAAAAGACCCTAACAAGCAGAATTGGCCAATTCTAACATCTGCTGTATAGATATGAGTTTATATAACAGCTCCCAATCTTTCCTGCTGCAATCTCATTTGTAAACAAACAAGACATTTACTAGACAAAAAACAGGCACAAGCAGATTAAATTACTTCTCCAAAGTTATAAAAAAGATTACCAAAAAAGGTTTCTTTCTGGGACAGGCACAGATCTCAGATCTCCCAATGCACCTTTTAGTATTACAAATGCATCCTTTTTTTGCTGGATATTTGGCTTCAGAAGCCCTTAGTAATGAGCATGGTGAGGCTGAAGATTTCATCATGGAAAATTGTCAAATAATCAGTAAGCATTGGTATTCAAATGTGCTGCCGTTAATTTATCCTCTTAAGTGGAGTTGCATTGTTTTATTTATTAACAAAATAAAGAAAGATTGTGAGTAATTTGTTTTTGCTTCTTTTCACAGATGATCATATAGTAAAGCTGAAGGAGACCCTATTTTTTAACAGATCAAAGCATTTGTTTTACTGTTTAATTCTTTGGTACTGGCTCTCTCAAGACCTCTGCTGCTATGAATGAATGCAAATTATGTCAGGAAATCCAATGGGCTCAGTAAACACTGAATATTAATTCAAGATGTTTTTGGAAATGCATAAACAGCGTCAGTCCCAAAATCCAGAGCAGAAGCAAAAAACAATGTTAAATTGATATGTCAGAATTTTATGGGCAGTGCTGTTTTGGCTATAAAAATCTGGTTTTTTCTTGCCTTGGTGAGTGATCATGTTGTTCTATCATAATACATGAATTCTAAATCATTGGACAATATCCTTTCTTCACACACATTTTACCCAGGGCTTGCTCTGATTCCTAAGTGTTACTTTTCCTGTGTTGTCCAGCTCTAGGTATACCAATGAAATATATATTTTTGAGAGGTACTAGAATTTTGTGATCAGGATACAGGAAACTTACAGCAACTCTCCAGGTTTTTTAGCTTTGCTTGTGTGTGACTTTTGCATTACCTATGAAGCTTTCTCTATCTGCATCCATGGATTTTCTCACTTTTATACTGCTGATTCTGTCCCCATCTCACCAGGGTGAGGTTCTGCATGGGTCTGAGCTGCCAGGTGGAATTAAACCACAACAATCAGGTACTCTGGTCAGCTCATAGCCTTGATGTTGCTCACCTATGAATGTTTTCTTCTGCTTTGATCCTTTCTCAGTAATGGACAGTTTAGAACAACGCAAAAAGACACAACCATCAGCTGTTTCCTCCTGGAAAAAATTATTCCTGATCAGGTTAGACCTACAAACAATTTCATGTATGGAAGTCAGAACAATTATCATTCAGGTAGGAAGTCAGAACAATTATCATTCAGGTAGAGACCTAACCAATCTACAACCCAAAAAGAGGAAAAAATGTGCCATTGACAGAAGTTTCCACATCATCACTAAACCACCTTGATTTTCAAAATATTTGTTCTGATATCAATATAACACTGTAGTGAGTCTGACACTACTTTGATATCTTGTGTGACCCTAAAGGAGTAGTGAACACTTCAGCTGGAATTCTGAATGCCAAGCTGGACACTTTTGAGCAAAATGTCCAACATTGCCTTTTAAAAGCCTACTGCCCAACCAACTTTCAAATTTGTCCTGCATTTCTTTAGGAGACAGAAGAAGGTTGTCTGGATATTGAAATGAATAAGAAGAGTGCATTGACATTCAGCTTTCTTTACTTTTCCCATGTATCATTACATATTTTAATATTCACCTTGGGAACTTTTCTTATGCAAGACATAATATCATAAAACACGGATATGAAATATTGAGATCCTGGTATACTGGCAAATCCACAAACTGTTAATAAAATGCTCTTTGTTAGAGGGTGGGAAAGGATATCACACTGTGTAAGCAACAATTTCAGTAAATGTAAAAGATTTAGTGATACCAGAGGCTCATCAGGTGGTAGCAGCAGATACTGAGTACTCATTCTCCAGAGTGCGCAGCTACTTTCCTTGATATTCCAGAGATGAAGAAGGCAATTTAAATATTTTATACTCTCTGCCCTCCACTGAAGCCTAGAATTGCTCCAGCAGCCCACGGATGAGCTCCTGCTGTCTCACAGCTCGCTGGAGACACTCACACAAATGCCTTGTGAAGCCACCACCGATTGCCCAATTGGCCAATGTGACAATCAGGGCTCCTCAGGCCCCGGGTTCCACTTTGCAGGATGGAGAAGAAGCATGATGCACTCTGACAGCAAAGGAACATCTTTTCTCTCTCTGTTAGCCTTCCTTCTGCAGGGGCTGGAAGACACATGATGCTTCCAGGGTCTATTGACAACAAGAGCAGCTTGATACAGAGTTGTGCTCAGTTTTTTTACAAATATAAGCTCCAAGCCAGTACTAATGGCTGTCTCAGTTATACACCTGGGTGTTTTCTGACAGGAGGTGTTCTGAGGACAATGGTTTCTCCACTTGTTTTATAAATATGATTCATTTCATGTGTGTCATACTGTCAGCAACAAGTTTTGTGTCTGCAGATACTAAACAGCATTGCCACCCAAAACTTTTAACTAGCACGCACAGTTTTATGTTTTAAAATGTACTAAATATACTCATAAAACATACGTTGTTTTATGATCATGTAAACATAACTTTTTAATAGACTATTTGTGCAGTAATTTTTCTTTAATTCCTCCCAGGCAGAGTAATAATGAATGGTAAAAACAATTTGCAGTAACAAAATAATTTGGTGAAATTCAGAAATTAATACCTGCTAGAAGTGGTTCTGGGATTTAAATACTAATAGCCATTTACTGGAAAGTTCTAGCTTTAACTGAATATTTTTTGTCATGAAATGGTTCATTTTGATATTTTTATTCTTCAAATGCAGGACATTCTTGTGAAAAGCTCAAAATCTAAGTTAAGATATTCCTCACATAAAACATTTTACTGTTGCTTTTATTTTTTATCTTTTATTTTGATTTTGACAAAAGAGAAATTTTTGGTTTGGATTGGGATATTTTTTCCCTGACAAATTTGCAAGAGAAAGCAAATGTACTGTGCATTTTAATTATTTTTCGAGCTAGTAATGTACTACAGAAATATATATACAAACAAAGACAGAGAGAGATGTATTAAGCTCCTTTGGCCACCTTGGGAGTCATTAGCTGATCTGATAGTAAAACTGAAAATTTCTTGGCTTCTACACACATGCTTTGAGCACAAAGCTTCATTATTTTCTTAGAATCCAGCAGTGAAATGTCTTCTGTTTTAATACAGGAGCTGATCTTAAGTTATCCAAGTGAAGTGTATTTTCCCAGATGAATCTTTGACAGTATTTTAAACAGAACTCATTAATTTCTATGGATGTTTAGCATTCCCAAAGCAATTTTTTTTCCTTTAAAGACATATGTGAATTTATGTAAGACTTCCACTCACAGCAGCAGTCACTGGACAGAATCCAGAGTACTTTAAATACAAAACTAAATGCCTAAATAAGTTTTTAGACAAGTTGAAAAGGCTACAAATTTACTAGTATCTACATTTTGACCAGTGGAAATCACGGAAGACTATTTTATATAAGGTTTTTCTGGCAGTAAAATTGAAACTTAAAATCTTTTAAGGCATGCAAATAATAATTTGAAAATACTTAAGAGTACTCATGGGTAATTTAAAAATCTATATCTTTGATATCAGATATCTCTATTTTAGACACAATAATAAGACAAAAATCTTGTTTTCTATCAAATAAAGCACCCTCAGACTCCAGGGAGATTTGGTATTTGACACAACCTACACGGAAAGAACATTGGAAAATAAAATGTTTGATTACTCTTAGTATATTTAAAGAATAGTTTTATGTAATCACATTGTATCTGAAATCTCTCTGTGCTTTTAACTGATGAAGTATTCTGGAACAAAAATGGGATTTTTTCCTAAAATGTGTCTTGCCTAGCAAAGCAAAGATAGTAACTACATTTTGATATGGTGAGTAAACTCTCAGAGCTGGTGAACTGCTGACTTAGGATGCAGGAGGTGAACTCTATTCTGTTTTAGCTCAAAGGAATGTACAGATAAAGATATAACCTATAAGTTGTTGTTCTCTGTTATTTGAAGGTTTGCAGGATAAAAAATAAGCAGGGTGACAAAAGCAGTGACAGAATAACTCTGCCACCCCTGGGTAAAAGATATTCTATATTCAAGTGTTTGTACACTCCTACAGCTGAAGACATTGCATAGAATCAGTTAAGGGGCTTTTCTTCTCTGCTAGTGGGTCACACCACCCAATAACAATAGGCAGGATAATTGTAACCAGTTATTTGCCAGTCCAGTATGTAAAATACAACAATTTCATGTGGGAATAGAAATGGAAGCATTTTGTAGTATTTTATGTCCATAATACCAGCTATAAATTGCATTTAGTCTTGACTTTCAATATTCTTCTTGGTTTTTAGCTGTCTATTCTCAATGTATAAGAAAAGTACCATTTGAAAAAAAAAAGTAATCTGTTATAAGTTGTGTCTGATAAGCTTTAGGGTTCTTGCATAGTGGTTAGTGGTAGTACCCAAGCTTAAAGAGTCTTTTTTTTCCCCCATGAGATGTGCTTAAAGGAAATTTCCCTTACAATGACAAATGAAAAATAGGAAATATGATGTTCAGTTACTTGTGGATTTTTTTTGCTCTTTATTTAGGATTTGGATTTTATTCTTTTTTTAATCATTCCTCTGCCTTTACTGCTTTGTCTAGATAAAATTGAATCCATATACCCAGGAAGCCCCTAGATTCTATTGTCAGGCTTCCTGATAACACACTATCAGTTTATTCCCTGTTTTAATCCATTTAAAGCATCTCACATTAAATGTTGCCCATTTGTTGTTATACTTTTGAAGTCATGGCTTGCACAGTATTGTTTTCTGAAGCAAACTTCTTTTTCTCAACTGAATTCCTGGGGAATATGATCTACCACTGGGGCTCATCTCATTGCTAATGCTAAATAACCCCCTAGGTGTTCATACTCCATTGTATTCCTATTTCGTTTGTGCCAGGGAAAAAAAAATCTGTGTAGAAGTTTTTAAAATGAAGTGGAGATGAATTGTGTAGTATGTTTAGGCAATTTATTACTGGACAAAAGTAGTGATAAGAAAGACTTAGTCCCTTGCCTTTGATATATTATTCCTGTAAGCACTAGATGATTGGTAAAAGTGCCTAATCTTAGATGGTCAAATTTGGATGAGATAAATCCCAGACTTAGCACAGATATTTCAAAGATTTAGGTACTATTGGGCTTTCTGAGTTTTCCCAGGATTGAACTGGGCTTGTACAAACCATTTTCTTCAGTGCCAAGTTAATAATGAAAAACCTTTAAATAACAGACTGCCTGCCAAATACTTGTTCTCCTGGACACCTCAGAAAGGAATACACACCTGGAAACAGCACTATCACAGCCTGGGAGGAAATGCATCCTGCAGAGCCTCTGGCATTACAGATCCTTATCCTGCTCTGAGTAAGAGATGTTGCTGCCTGGCCTGTGTGCTGATCTGGACAAAATGTTTCCTCAGCCTGTTTCTTAGCGGATGGAATTGTAAAACTACCGGCACCTTCGGAGCTGAATCCTGGGAGATGCACAACTCCACCAGCTCCCACTGCTTGCCATGAAAACTGATGGTGTTTAGCAACTTGTCAGTCTTTGATCCCATCTGAGCTCTGAGAGCTTCTCCAGGGAGCATCAGGGAGCCAGGTGGGATCCATGTGGGCGCCTGCAAACATCACATCCCCTGGCACTGGGAAACTTGAATGCTGGCCACTGGCTTGTTTCCTGCCACAGACACTTTAGCATATCATGCATGAAAAAGAGAGCCCTCAGTTTTGGCCCACAGTGTTAAAATTCTTGGATGGAGATCCATGAACCAGATAACTCACACTGTATCCATGTGATATTGTTGGCCTCTGCCAAGCAGTGGTTCAGTGATTTCTGAAGCATTTGTGGGTTACAAAGCAAGAAGATTGACAGGCATTGCAGGGCTGTACCTTGCCTTTTGAGGGAGAGAAAATGTGTTACTGATGAGAATTGGAAAAATTAGCTATGAAAATCATGAAACTCACACTCGATTACTATTGGCTCAAACAATATTTCTTTTCATGATGTTTAATCATGTGTTAGAATTCCTGCCTCATTATTTAAGAGAGACTACACAAAAACATACGTTTATCCAGCATGAAAATTCAGCTCTGTTTAGAGCTCTGCTGGTGTCTAAGTGAATTTCTACTGATGACTCCAATGGTTTATCAGATCAGAATTGGTATTTTATCCTTGTCTTCATGTTTCTGACCATGTTACCGATTTTTCCAAATTGTAAGTGATTATTTCACTTCTACATTCAACACAAAGACTATTTTTATTTTTCTTGAGAATTTTTTTTTCTCTCTGTCTCTGTCTTTGGTTTTGTTTCTCTTAAACTTGATGCATTGTTTCCAAGAGCTCTGGTTAGAACATCATCTAACAAACCCAGCTCATTATTATGCATTATCTACTGCTGCTTGCTGCAATGCAATATTTACACTTTGGCATTAAGGCAGGAGCTGGCCCTCGTTATGGAGCACAGCCACTGCTGATAGATCGACACAACGGCTTTGCAGAAACATGAAGAATTGAAAATGGTTCATCTGGGGATTGCAAGTGTTATGAATTCTTTATATCTAACAGTTGGCCTGCACTGACCCAAAGGATATTAGATTTCTTGGGAGCAAACGTGCTCTGCTGAAATGTACTTAAAAGGCTGGATCTCTGCATCCTGCGGTGGCTGCACCCCCACATCATCCCTGGCTTTTGCCAGACAGAGTTTCCTCTCCCTCTGTGCAACCCTTGCTCCCTCCTGCTGCTTCCCTTCCTCTCGGCGTTGGCATTCTGCGGGCAGCAGGCAGGAGCGCAGAAGGGTAAGCGAGTGCACCATTAGGAGCTGGAGGAGGTTGCTCCCAAGCCTGGATTTTATTGCCGTGTCACTTGGATTGTTTTTACAGCTGGCAGGCCAGAGTGACCTTTGGCTGCCTCTTCTCATTTCTGTCGGCTCTTTCCCCATGAGCCCACGTCAAATCTGCTTCTCTTGCGGACTTTTAAAGGGCTGCTCTGCCATGGCCGCTGCCTCCGGAGCAGGAGGCTCTGACCTCAGCCTGGGAAGTGGAAGGGGGAAGGTGGATGCTGAATGGTCCAGAACTCACCATGTCCTGCTCAGCATCAGGGCTGAGCCAGGTGTGACCTGCTGCTGCTGGCATGGGGGACCCCAGTGATTCACCGAGGGGCAGCAAAGCATGGCAGGAACCAAACAGGGAGGTGAGGGAGGACACGAAGTGACACCTGCCTTGCACAAAGCACAAGGCAAAATCACCTTGTCATGCTGATTTCTTTAATAATTGCCCTTTGAAAATCCCAAGGCATTTTTCCTGTAAAAACTGAGTACTGTGGTATCATTTTGCAGGAAGTAGCAGTACCATCCCAATTTCTTTTCTCTTTTGAGACAGATCAGTTGACTGATGTCACTCATGGTCAGTGAGTGCTTGTCATTTATGATCATCTAAGCACCGGGCACTGCTGCTACCCCAGAAGTTGTTCCCACTTTCTCTTTGCACTTTTGTGTCCCCAAAACGTCCCAACATCAGCGGAAGACCCTTCACAGAGGCAGCAGGACAGAATTTGGGGTTTTTTCCCACATAGACTCTAGCAAATATTTTTTTTCTGTCAGTTCATTATGAATTTAGAGATGTGCACAGGAGATAAGCAAACTTTATGTGCATTGCACTGGCCTCTGACACCATGACCCAAACTCAGGCCCTGCCTGCCTGGCTCTGCTACCACGGTTCCTGTCCTTCCTCCCATTTCAATGACATTTCAGAGAGGAGGAAGGAAAGAGCAGGATTTTGGGGGATGAAAACTGTCAGTTAATTGAGACAACTTTTAATTAAACTATGCATTTCGCTAACTGCTCTGTACAAAGAGCTTTATTGTAGTGTTGCTGTGGCAACCTTAACTTTGAGTGTCCTGACATGTGATTAAAATCTAAGATTTAAATGTTTCATTAACAAAGAGAGATTCTCATTGTTTTGGGGGTTTTTTTCTTTTTTTGTTTTTTTGCTTTTTGTGGGCGTCCACCAAAGTCACTGATCCTGAAGACTGAGGATCAGAGTGCCACCTCAGATTTTAGCCACTGAGGGAAGGGACAGAGAGGAACAGCTGTGCAGATGACTGAAAGCCTATGGGGGAGAGAAATCCTTTCCCTGACTTACAAGTGCCTGCCCCCTTCTCCCCCCTGCCCTGCATCTTCCCACTCCCTAAGGATGTTGTACCAATCAGACTTGGTAGCTTAAAAGGCCATAAAGGGAAAAATGTCAGGTGTGAGCTGCTCTGCTCAGCATGACAGGAGTTCAGATAAGAACACAAAAAATACCACATGGGGTTAGACATAAGGTTCATTTAGCCTGCTAACCTTTGCCTGGCAACAGCAAGTAGCAAATGTTTAGGATATGTATAGACTTGACCTTTCTCTCACAGACCCTCCCAGCTCCTGATAACCACTACTTAGATGTGTCCTTGCAAATCTCCCACAAATGGTGGCTTTTCCTAGTAAAGACCTTCTGAGCTAGGAGAGGCATATCTTTTCCTTTCTTTTCTTTTTTTTTTCCTCCCCAATAAGTGGCCACACTTTGTCCTTTGAAGGAAAAATGATTGCAGCTTGTATTATGATGGAATGGGATCAAGGATTCAGGGCAGCCCTGTAGGCAAACAATGAAATAGATGCATCCTAGTGTTAAGGCAAGATGCTTTCTCCTTTCTTTTCTTCTTTCTGTGCCTTTTAAGAAAGAAAAATTGGATATAGCCCCCAATATATGTTCCTGTATAGAGATGAGGATCTGTCCTGACATGTCCTTCTCTGTTCCCCATTAATTGTCATAACAGTTTCACCCTGGAAAGCTGGGGTCACATCATCATCTCTGATTTTACCCACCAAGGGAAATGAATAGCAAAAAAAGCCTCTTGTATAGGAAAATTTCTGCCAGCAATCCTGAAATAATAATCCTTGATTCTTCATATCTCTTTAAATTTCTCTTGGGAACAGCTCTAATTTAGGTTATTTAGGAATATGATACAGTGGAAAGGTGTTATGGATTAAATAGTGGACTTATCCAGGACAAGGGGATTTACATTAATACACCATTTATCTCATCCCTTTCAAAGCTGGATTTCTTCTTTACACCATCCAACAACAGATGTTCATTCAGTTCTCGGGTTTTGTCTTTTATTTTCAGGAAAAAAGGTGAAAACTCAGAGGGCATCTAAGCATTTGTGCAACATAGAAGCAACAGATAAATTTCCTGAACTGCTGGACAATTAGTTTATGCCTTGATTTGTGATATTTGATTACCATTTCTTAGAGATTTGGTTTGTGGTGCTAATAGCCATAAAATCATCGAGTTTCTGATTAAATGTAGTCACAGATTTTGTCTCAATGATTTCTAGTTGCAGGGAATTATCCAGATTTGCTTCTTGGTGTGTTCCAAACTTGCTCTCTTTTGCCTTCCCAGGACCATTCATTCATCAGTACTGTAACAAGAAGACAGAAAATTTGCTGTAACATGAGCAATTTTGAACATCTCACAGCAAAATTGCTTGTTTACTTATCTTCTCCCTACTGTAATCTCTATGTTTATTTTAAAGTGGTCTCACATTTAGAGATTGATGAGTATTGTAAGTTAAGATGTTTTAATGGGTTTTCTCAATTTTGAATTGGACAAAATCTTATAAAATATTAATGACTCTACACATGTACAGAAGATAAACTTATGTTAATGTAACTATTTCATACAATGTCTCCTGTGAGTCTGGAGGATGCAAAAGTTAAAAAAATATATTAGGAGAAATAGAAGGGTTTTCATTAAAAAAGAGCTGTATTAAAAAGGGATGTGACATTTATTATTTTAATTCTATCATTAGAAGATATTCTCTTAATAAACACCTCTTTTCACCTTCTATTTAACTAATCATAGTCTAAATTTTCAGATTTTAAAAAGTGAGATTTTCCTTATACTTTGTTTTCAGCAGATCAACCTTTGTTTTCAAAACTAGAGTTTAAAACTTCCCAGGCAGTTCTCTTCTCTGTTCTGAGTACTTTACCTCAAGATTTTTAATCCAATTAACAGCAGTGTCAAAGTTCTGTAGACTATGATTCAAGAGAAAAGTAAATAATTATGAGATCAGGACTAAATTAAGAAAAAAATACAAAACAGTGTTTTAATATGTTCACGATTTTCCTTGGCAGACTTAATGGAAAATATTCTCTGGGTTGAGAAATGAAAATTGCTCAGAAATTTTAAATCTTTTAGTGTTGGAGGAATGGAAAGGGTCAAAACATCTACTTTGGATACCTTAATGCCCAAGTAAAAAGCTGGGCCTAGCTTGTCATATTGTTAATTACTGCTTAGAAAATAATAATGCAAGTTTTCTACAGGATAAATGAACTGGTCTTGCCAAGAAGAAACAGCATTGAGTCACAGAATGGTTTGGGCTGGAAGGAACTCAAAAAGTGATCTCGTTTCAACTTCTCTGCCATGAACAGGGACATCTTCCACTATCCCAGGTTGCTCCAAACCCTGTCCAACCTGGCCTTGGGCACTTCCAGGGATGGGGCAGCCACAGCTTCTCTGGGCAACCTGTTTCAATGCCTCACAATCCTCATATTAAAGAATTTTCTCATAATTTCTAACCTACATCTGCACTCTTTAAGTTTAAAGCCATTCACCCTTGTCCTATTCATCCATGCCCTTGTAAAAAGTCCCTCTCCAGCTTTCCTCTAGGTCTCTTTTAGGCAGTGATATAAAGATTTCATTCTTTCATTCCTTCATTTGAGATGAAATAGTACCTCTGAATCAAAAAAGGCTGCAGTGCAAATTCCTTGATCATGGCTAAAAGAAAGGAAGAAAAATCTCAGAAGAAAACTGATCACATAGTTAAGCAGTTGATGCATGTCTGCATATTTTTACATGTGATCTGCATATGGGCTGATTCCTGCCATGGGATTCTGCCATGGTACATCATTGTTTAAATACAATCTTAAAAGTAAAATATGAGATTTTCCACATCATCCCCTAAGCAAGGACTAAAAGAACACCAAACGTTGCAAGCTTGACAAAATCCCTCTCCAATATCTGTTTTAAACAATACATACCTTAAGCTTTGTAGCTATTAAAGGAGAACAAATGGTTCTTGCTCTTTAGAGATCTGAGGTGCAAAAAAGAAGACTTATTATTTAGGAAGCAAATGTATTATGGAAGACAACCAGCATATTTTTTTTTAGCATTATGCTACCAAAATATGGGTTTTCTTTTTTTTTTTTTTTTTGCTTTTTCAAAGTTTACATCCCCCTCTACAAATATTTTCAATGACTTCATATATTTTCAAACACGTGATTTTTTTCCCCCCTTTTTTGTCATGTTAGATTCAGTGCAGTATAACTGCATTTTATCCGCCAGAGGTGGGAATTAAATAATTTCTGAGAGATGTAAGGGAAGCTGGAACTTTCCCCAGTTGCCTGCTTTCTTTTCTTTTCTTGCATGTCACAGAGTTTTGACATTTTCCCTGGTGACGGTTGCTATGCTATGCCTCAGCACATTGGCTTGGGATCCTTGCAATGCCTAAGGTGCTAAGGCATGTTTTGTACAGAATATAATCTTTTTTATTTCTTCTTCTTTTTTCTTTTTTTTTTTTTTTAAAGCTTCTTGGAACAGGATATCAGTTAGAATTTTTCCCCTAGAGATGATGTCAAACTTCTCATCAGCACACTGCAGAGTTAAAGGCACAGAAAATTACCAATGACCGAGGACATTTTGTGCAGAGATGCCTTGCTTGTTATCTTCAAGAGGGACATAACATTCACCAGGTCCAAATAAGGGCCTGATTTCTGATAGCCAATATCTCCCTTCTGAACTGGGTTGCAAAAGGCAGGAAAAATCTTTGCATTTCCCAATAACCAGGTGAGCCATTCCCACAGGCACGAGGATGTGTGTGAATGTTGTCTGCCTAATAGCTTGCAAACCCAGTTTAGCACCTGACATCTGAGAGCCCAAAACTGTCCTACACAAAGTATAAATCAGAGAAAATTCCTTTTCTTCTTGTTCTGTTCCATTTAACTACGAGTTCCAGTTGTATGTGCAAATAGCAAGACAAAAAGATCTCTTTTCACAGGTGGCCCCTCATCACAAATCACTCGTCATTTGTCTTCTCTCCCAGCTCAACCTGTTTTGTGAGCACCTGAATTGCCTTATGAAAAAATAATAACAATAAAAAAAAAAAAAAAAAGGAAGCAAGCAGCACAGTTTGTCCTGTTTTTTGTGAACTCTGACAGGCTCAGGCCTCTGGGAGGAGTTGTGGGCAGGTAAAATTGACAGCAGGCTGTAGCTGGGAGTGTGGCTGCTGCCAGGATCAGCTCCCCCAGGCCTGACACACGTTGTCACCCTTGTTGCAGCAGCAATAAGGGATGCACAGGCTGGTGGAGGAGAGATCCTTCCCAAGCACGCACCAACAAGGGAACATTGAGAGCCTCGTGTTTGGGTGAAGCCCAGCACCAACTTATATTCCTGAGTCAAGCTGTGTGGAAAATTGATCTTGTTTTTTAGTGTCAGCTGCCAAATTGGTAAAAAAAACCAGTGATGGTAGCAAGAGAACAACAAAAACAACAATAAAATTTGAGCTAATGTAAAACTTGGGGTGGGAGCATAGGGGGAGAGAGGGAATGGTTCTTTTGCTGAAATAAAATGTGTCATTTTGCTCAACCCAAAATGAAAAGTTCTCTTATGGACACTTGTAAAAGGAAAAAAAGAAAAAATAATTTCCAGGGCAACAACATCAACAATTGTTTCCTCAGTACCTTCAGAATTTAGCACATTTAACCCTGGCTGCCAGACATCCCCGTGTCTGAGCAGGTCTGAACCCATTTGTACCTTTGGTGATGCTGGGAGCTCACATGGCCCTGTGTGATCCTCACAATATCCCTGAATCACATTGTTCCCACAAAAGTCTGCACAACTCTCTTTTTCTAAGGTAGCTAAACAAAATGAAGCAAACACAAGTAAAAGCAGGACTTATCATAAACTGTTTATCTAGGGCTAGTTTTCAACTAGAAAGGACAGGAAAGAAAATAATTTAGTTTTTCTCTGTAAGCATACAGTTTTTTATTTGCTACCTTCCCCCCCCCATTAATTTTTTGTTTCATTTGAACAGGATTTATTCATATGTTTGGAGAGATGAATTTGATTTGAAGTTAAATTTTCCAAACTGCCTACAAGAATATTAATTTTTGCAGCCAGCCTGCTTCCAGAACCCAGGCCCTTCCAGAACCCATGTCTCTGCTTGTTTAGTTATTCTTATTTGGATGTCACTCTATTTAACTTATATAAAAACATAGAAGTGATCCCAAGGAAAGTCTCATTCTGAAGAGTGGGTAGAGCACCACTGAGGGAATTTTACATGGGTTCACATTCAGGCTTGGTCACAGTTTGCCAGGTGCTGCTGGTGCTGGTTTTCCATACCTGCAATGAATCCTCCCCACTGGGATGTAACATTTAAATCTGGGCCAGATCATCACTTTTTGTCATTATGAAATAAAAATAATTACACTGCTCTGTATTGCATAGAAATATGTTGAAGTAGAAATTATAAGGAGTGTGATTCTGGAATAATCATGGAATATTTCTTTAAATTCCATACTTGATAGATGTCTACAGCTTTTCTCTCTCTTTTTTTTTTTTTTTTTAATAAGGATCATCATATCAGTTTCTATTTATAGTTTATATCTCTAATCTGAAATAAGTTGTTTACATCAAAGTTAATGCAGACTTCTAATTTTTTTTTAGCTATCATATCATGAAGTTCGAGTCATATCTAAGATAAAAAGATTATAACTTTACCATCTGTTATAGAAATCTGGATTTTTTATTGACTTCCATTGTTGCTTCAGTAACAAACACCATTACATTTGTAAGAAATCCTTTAGTATGATTTTCATTTTTAAAAACTAAATACAGAAACAAAATCAGCAACCTACCAACTGAAATCTATGAAAAACCTGCAAACGATCACATCTGTTTCCATAAGAACATCCAAAACACATAATGAAAAATTCTGTTATCCAGCCATGTCCTTGGACACCAATATTTTTACTTTGAGGAGAACATTCATGATGCCTACCTAAATAATTAAAAGGGGAATTTTATCCAACAAGGCACTTTTCCAGGGGAATAGATTCTTGTAAAAGAAACATTCAGATACATCAGAAGAATTACTTCCACACATCACAGGCACAATGTGTTACAGACCATCCTGCCTGGAAACTGGGGGGGAGATTGATGAACAAAATGATTCAGTGACTTGTTTAATTATACATTAAACTTATATGAGGAGATCATATCTGCTCAGAGCTCTTCCAGCCATTCACAGTCTGGAAGTCTCTAAACTCATCAGAAAAAATCTCCCTGTAGGCCACAAACATGACAAAGGGATTTAGATCATAGCCGAGGAAGAAGTTTAAACTGTACTAAAGCATCTCCACTACAACCACAGTAAATATTTCCACAGTGGACTCATAAAACCTTTGATCTTTCATTTGTCTTTTTGCAGAACATATTGCACTTCATGAATTTCACCAAAAGTCTTACTTGTGAAATGAAAACACAGGAATGGGCCGTGCAGACAATAAATAATGGACAAAACCACCTCTGGTCAAAGGGACTTTAATCTCCTACAAAACAGATTCTTTACTGATTCAGGTGTGAGAAGAAAAAATATTTTAAAATCTTCTTAAGATCAGTCTGACAACTAAAATTCAAGTCCTGATTGATTACTAAATATATTACCTGGAATATATCTGCCATGACTTTGTGGTACATTATAATATTTCTCCCTTTGGCCATCAATATCTGGGTGTTCTTTGACAACATTACTTCCATTCCTTGGTAGCAATCACCTTTTCTAGACTTATGACCTGATCCTTATTTAACTAAGCTGATATTTTTGTTTTAGTTTGAATTCAGCTTTAAAACCCACTTCTTTGTGTTCAAAAATATGCTTATCTTTTTTGTCTACATTATTCAAATAAAAGGTTGCTATCTTTATTTATGACTCAATGATTAAAAGTTCTGCATATATTCTACTTTTTTAAATATTAATATTTTTTCTGATTTCTTATTTTGTCGTTTTGATGTATGAGCAGTTCAATCAAAAAAAGTTAAAAACCCACCTAATGAAACTCCTAAGTCTGCCTATAAGTCTGTTCCAGATTCACCTGAAAGTCCATGTTTTTCTGCAGCTTTTTTTCATTCATAAAGACAATTTCAGAAGGAAATTTTAACCAAAATCTATTTTTTGGAGAAGGAATATATATCTTTTCCTAAAGCAATAAAATTTGTCCTATTTCTTTCCTACTTATGGGAAATTTCACGATCTGCAGGTTGCCCTAAAGTAATTATCAAATGATGTCCAGAAAGGTCAGAGGCTGATATGTAATTAAAGATGATGATTAAGAGTAGGGATGTTTTACATCACCATGATTCCTATCACCTTCTTTAGCCAACAGCATTGCAGTGCAGACATTTCAATACTTGTCAGGATGACTCCTGCTCTCACCCTGAAAATTTTCAGATGTGTTAGACTCTTAGCTGAGATCAATCCAGCTGTCAATATATCATTATTAGAGTAAGGAAGCTGGATAGAAAATTAACTAGAGACACCATAGGAAGAGCCAGCAATGCTTAGATTAGGTATCTCCTTGTTGATAAGCTTTCAATTTCTAAATCCAAATTTCCTAACAGAGTGTGATTGCATGAGATTCCATCCCCAGGATTTCCACATACGGTGCAGAGACTAAATATCAAAGGTCTCTGAACTGTGAGTGATATTTACCCACAGTGTACGTGTCATTAACAAGTAGATAAGAAAAGATTGATCTTGGCTTTGACTTTAAGAGAAGATCTGGCAGTTTGTGTGTGTACAAATTTTGTTACCAGCAGAAATATTTTCCTTGTAAAATGCTGGAGCTTCAAATTTAGAGCCACATGCATCATATTAATTCTGATCATAGCAAATTGTTTCAGATTGACCAAATTGTTGCTGTTGCTCTTTTGCTTATGATCATATTTTGTTTTGAATCATATGAAATGTTTTTGTAAGAAATAGCTTTTCTAAGCTATTTTTCAATAGAAAATGTGCCAATCAAGGCTAAATCCTTAAAAGATATCTCTAAGTGGACTCATTGTGGAACAGTTTGATCACTCACAAACCATCTGCAGCTACTTATAACTCCAATTCTTGCCTGTTTCTGCCTGATTCAGAGCAGCAATATGAAATTGAGTCGTTTGCTTGAAAAATATGGGTGTTGCTGCGTTTGGATAAAATGACAGCATAGTTAATATTAAGATCCCAATCCTTTCTGGAAACTGTTACTTAAGAGTAGTGGTAAGTGCTCAGTCCCTCTAGAGAGGTCACCCAGCTGCAGTTTGATGGCAAATTTTGGCTTCACTCTATGATTCATATCCACTAAACCATTTTCACAGGAAGATAATTTCTTTGCTGAAAAGGTGGCCAGTCATTGGAATAGTCTGCCCAGGGAAGTGGTGCAATCACCATCCCTGAAAACGTTAAAAAAATGTGTCAATATGGTACTTGGACACGTGGTTTAACAGTGAACTATATGATGTGGATTAATGATGGGACTTGATGAACTTATAAGTCTTTTTAGTCCTTAATGTTTCCATGATTCTATAATTTCCACATCAGCAGTGGAAAGAAAATAATCTCAGAAACCATGTAAAAATACTGCTGCAAAGGCCTTGTTGACGTGGTCTCCACTCCAGTTTATCACACAGATCCCAGTGAAAAGGCCTTTCCCAAGCACCTTCTCCTTCACAAAGATGACACCACCTCCCACTTTAATAATTTCCAGAAACTCTGGAGAAAACCACTTGAATACTTTCAAAAATATTCCCCTAAGAGAAAACCTTCACTCCATTTGATGTGAATTTGCGCGTTTGTAAAGTTTTCAATAAATATAAAAGTCACCAGAATTATTTTGCTAAATTTTACCAGGAGTACCAGCAAAGTCAGCCCTTCCATCTGCTGCCTCCTCATTCCCCAAACACCTGCACTCAACCTGCTCCTCTTTGGCTCAAAATCTGCGTGACCCACGCAGGGCCTGGGAGGGCAGGGCTGTGCCCTAAATCACCACCTCGTCCACCCACAGTTAACACCTACCTGTTGTGTTGAAAGATTGTTTTGTCCTCCTGGAAATCACAGCTCTTTTATAATGTGCAATTACTGCAGGCAGGTGTAAAGTTTCAGGGTTTTTTTATTCTTGGTAAAGTTGCATTTCTTAGTTCTTTGCGCTCCCCAAATTCCCTGTGCAGTCAGTCAGACATTTATGAAGGCAAGAGGAGGGTAGTCGAGCTTCTCAAATAATGTTATTTTGCAGGTGTGCATATGAGAGTAGAAATAATTATAAAAATTATATATACAGAGAATAAAGTATTGCAGATGCAGTTTAAAATTCCTTGGAAGAAACACTGGTGAGCAAGAAACACACCATAATTATTGATTTTATTTTATTGGGTAAGGAAAAATGATGAATTTTCCTCTTCTAGCAGGTGGCAATAGCTTGTTGAATACTGAAATGGATTGAATTTCAAGATATGGCTGCACATTATTATCCTTTATCACTGTCATATTCAAGCCTGGAAGATTTCATTCACTAAATGAAAACCACATTGGAAGATGCCATTTTATTTGGGAATAGGTTTATACATTCAAAATTATCCTTGGCACTCCGGTGCTAATACCCCTCCAGTGATAATTTTAAAAATTATCGGTGGAAGATGGAGGGGTTAAAACTTCCAAGGATGTCAATCATTTCAGCAACCCTCTCCCCTGCCTGTGTCATCCACAGCAGGAGCAGAGGCTGCAGATTTTGTGGTTTATGTCATACCTCTGGAATGGTACATTCCTTAGTAAATTAATTATGCATCTCGATATTTGTCTTGTACGATTATTTTTTCCTTCAGCTAAAAATAATTTAATCACACATTAAACCCATGAAAATTCCATCTCTTTTGCAGACTAGATTCTCCAGATTTATAACCTACGTACTTCACTTCAGTTTGTTTTGAGATTTTGAGATTGGCCTTATTTATTATACAGTCTATAAAGTAGAATTATTCTAAATCACTCCTGTGGAACCATGAAAATGAAACCTTGGATAGGCGAGAGGATTTTTATGTCTTTTAATTAGAGCTTATGTTGAAACTTCAGATGCTGTGGCAAAATGTTCATTGAACAGCCTTTGCTCGAGCTGACTGCAAAGGACAGAACCCAGCTGTATAGAGATGAGATGTCACAGATTTTGACTAGTTTTGAATGACAATAGCAATATTCAAAATTTTTAGCTCTGACTTAGTCAGGAGCTTTATACAGGAATTCTGTTGCTTTATCCCAATTTTCCAGCCTGGCAAGCAGAGGGGAGGTGAATGTTGAGATTGTTGAACTTGCTCCCTTTCTACAGCTGCTCAGTGGCAACACAGCCATGAATTTGTCCAGGATTTACTTTTAAGCTTTCAATCTAGATTCAGTGATTAAAACTGGACAAAATTAAACCTCATGCTTCAAGATTCCAGCTAGTTTATCATGACTCAGAAAGTTTTGTCCTTGTGCACAATCAGCTTGCAGTGTTTATTGTCTTTTTCTTCTTTTCTGAAGTATCAAATAATCCATTCTCTGTGTTTGCAGCCACCTGGACACAGCTGTTACCTGTGTTCCCTCCTGTTCTCCATCTGCAGCACAGGATTCAGTCTTCTGAAGACTGCAAAGCTTCCACTTAAATGTAGTCTTTGAACTTAAAATGCTTCATGCATGTGAAATATAATGGGTTGTGATATGCAAGCAGCCAGGCTAGATGATCCAAAGGTACCTTCTGGCCATAAGCTCTATCGAATTATTAAACCTATGAAACTGCAGAACACAAAATACAGGATAATGTTAAGTCAATGGGAGTGGTGGAAATTAAGCATCAAGTGTATAAAACCCCTCACACTTGGTTTCATTAACCTCCAAGCACCAGAATTTCTCCCAGGCAATCCTGTTTCATAGGACAGTCAAAGAGAGAGGAAGAAGCTTTAGGGCCACTTGACCAGTGTCTCCTTATATTTGCTAAGTGCTCACACTAAAACTAATTTTCAAGGAATTTAATGCCTGAGAGCCAATCCAACAAACGAAGTAAATCCTGTCTTACAGAACACCTGCAAGTCACTAGGTAAGAAATATTCTCAACTCTGCTTCAATAAGCTTATGTATGCAAATTTAACTCCAAGTACAGACAGGTACTCTGACTCTGTCTCAGATGCTGAGGACTATAGATTTTTTTTGGCAGAATGGGGGAAGAAATTGCTTTTTAATTCAGAAAGTTTCAATATTTAGAGCAAGGATCTAATACAGTTTGAACCAAATCCTTTTAAGTCTATTTCTCAGTTACTTCATCTAACAGTTATCTTAGTTCCATATATATATACACACATAACATTTATTTATATATTTATAGGCTTATTATTAATTTAAGACAGCTTTTCATATTTTCTCACATCTCCCAGGGAGGTGTGGTATCATGTGCAGTGGAAAACTAAAGTTAAACAGATCATGAATGTCATCAGTTTGAAGATTT
Organism: Setophaga petechia; assembly: GCA_024362935.1. Classification (NCBI taxonomy): domain Eukaryota; kingdom Metazoa; phylum Chordata; class Aves; order Passeriformes; family Parulidae; genus Setophaga; species Setophaga petechia. Next base: position 17,637,965 of record JANCRA010000012.1, on the reverse strand, counting down.
ATAGTGTTTGCCCTGATCAGACGTGCTTTGGACTATTCTCAGTCTTCTCTTTTTTCTCTGATAAATTTTCATATGTGTTACTGATGCAGACAACACATTGAAACTCTTCACTTCACAAAATAACTTGCTACTTAGATTTTCATGTCTATATATTTATAAAATCCAAAATAGGACATGTAGAGATATTGTTTTATTAATCCCTGACTTTCAGTGACCAAATATCTCCTGGAACAGATGCAGTCTGTGGCAGGTGCCACACTTGTGGCCCTTGATCTTGATGATATGTAGAATATCACAGCTATTTTCTAGTTGGCTTTACAAGATGTTCTTTTCCCACACAAACAGGTGATGAAATGTTCTGGGTTTCAATCCCTGGATGCAAAATAGATGCACATTTGGACATCAGGATTGACACAACTGGACAAAAAGAAGGAAGGCCAAGACCAAGAATACATGTACAAAGCCAGGGAAAACCCTTTCTCTAAAAAGCTCTTGCAAGAAGCAATTATTGGAACATAAAATTTCTTCCCAGGGCCATACATACATGGGAAAACAAAATTTAATCTCTGGATTTCCAGAGATTTCTCCTACTTATGCTTATTTTCATGAAGGGCTTCTTCTACTGCTGCATCTGGCTTGGTCATCACAAATAGGAACTCTGGGATGAGGTTATCCTTGCGTGGGTCTGCACGCCTGAAAATTTGCATGTTCAGAGTTGTGATGTTGATAAGATCAAAGGCAGTTCCTCCCTGCAAGCCCATACCTAATGGAAGCAAACATATACCTGACATCTAAAACTCTTACAGGTGAAGTTTATAGGACTCTTGTTCAAAGGGGTTTTGATTGAAAGGTTATTAGAAGTACACTGAAAAATATTTGTTAAATATTAGGTCCCTGTGATGCTTCAAAAAGAGTTGTGTCTCTTCCCTGACTGAACATATAAGCATAATTAAAGATGATTTACATTTAGTAAGTGTTGTGGTTTAAGCTGGCAGGCTGCTAAACACCACACAGCCTCTTGCTCACTTCCCACACTGTAGTGGGATGAGGCAGAGAATGGGGGAAAATAAAGTAAAATTTGTGGGTTTACATAAAGACAGTTTAAAAAAACATAAAAGGATGGGAATAATTAATAACAATAATAATATTAACAGAACTAGAATATACAAAATGAGTGATGCACAATGTAATTGCTCACCACTGAGATTTCCCTTAGTTTATAGATATATGTGTGTATATATGTTTATATATATATTTTTTTTAAATTTATTTATTTATATATAAGCATGACATCATAGGGTATGGGGTATCCCTTTGGCCAGTTTGGGTCATCAGTCCTGGATGTGTCCCCTGTTTCTTGTGCATCCACAGACCAAGACTATAGGACATGTGCCTAATGAAAGTTTTCTTTATGATTGCTTTTCATGTGGACAAAATTCCAACTTCCCAAATTCTTCATCATTACTTTTTTTTTTTCCACAATATCTTTTCTACTTTCTCCATGCAGCAATCAGTAACTTTTAGGGAAAATAATCTTACTGTGTTATTTCAGAAATGCTCTTTGATTTTTGTTTATTCCCTTTCCTTACTGTCCATTTGAAATGCTGAGGAAGGAAGAGCCTGGGAGAGGGAAGGGGTGGACTCTGCAACAGCCTGAACTCAGACCATGAGGGCAATTCAGAAAAAAGAATGTGCCTTGTTCAGGGCACAAAATCAGATTTAATATTCTATTTTAATTCTGTCTTTTGCTACATGATCTTGAGAAAAATAGCTAAGACTTCATCCCCCATTCCCTGTCTCTAGAGGAAATAATAGCATTTATAATATTAGTAAAATATTCGCTTTGGAGGTAAATGCATGACAAGATGGAGGCATCTGAGTGGTATGATAATTCAGGTTGCAAAGTAATGTACTCAAATGTAGTTAGGCGGAAATCTTAGCCCCTGGGTTTGCCTTTTAGGATCGAAATGGTTAATCCCTCCATAATAATACTTTTATTATTATTGTCTTTAATAACCTTAGGTTTCTCTTTTTCTTCCAGTAACTTGCACTGCGTGTGAACGTTTTAACTCCAGGTGTGGCATTTTAGTTTGAAGTTATATGTGTGACAGTGGCTCTTTAAACCAACAGATCTGAACCACTTCTATCTGAGCTTTATTTAAGTTTATTTGTTTTGCTGATAAGAGCTCTGGAATTATACTTGCAAAGACCAGCCTGTGAGTATCAAGGATATCATTAATAAAAAAAACACCTTAAAACAGGTGCCCCTTTCCACAGCGAGCTTCATTTCCACCTAGTGATCATCCTATAGACAGATGCTAATAAAGGATTTATCCTGGTAGGTGCTCTGTATCCAGGTGTCTTAGAGGGAGTTAACAGCAATTCTGGTCGAGTTTGATGCCTTCTCCTTACATCCACAACATTTTTCTTCCTCTTTGTGTAATACAGTCATTCTCCTTCAATGAGAGTTTGTATCTTCCCATTAACTCATTAACTGCACTTGTAAACTGTCAGTGAAGCAAGCAGATCTTACAGGAATCTGGACACAATGTTGGCTTTTATTGGTAAAACACAATTACAAAGGTAATTGGCTCCTATATATCTGTGTGACACTTTCTTGGCACGAGTTTCTCCTGTTCCTGGATTGCCTTCCCCTCTTCCACTCCTCCTCAATATGTTTTGGTATTGGAGCCAATAGCCTGGTGACCATTCAGAGGTTGGCAGGTTTAGAGCACAGATGCTGGATTGCAACATTCAAGGACTTGTAAGAGTTTTTATACCAAGCTCTCTGAGTGTGTCCATCTCTTGGACCATGCAGCAGCTACAAAATTGCCTTTAAATAGGGTGAGTCAACCTGTAGAAGAGTTAAGCCCATTCTATAGAACTCCAGTTTCTCCTTCTTCATTTTACCTGGAGAGAATTAGATTCTCTTACCTTCAGGATCATGTTTTTCAAGTATTCTTACCAAGATGAGTTGATGATGATTTTATGTAACTTTTTTTAAGATGATAAAGTTCCTTGAAGACCACCCACCTAAGCCCCTCTGCAGTCATTGAGACAGATTATCATTTCTGCATCCAACTACAAATAATCCAAAGTGTAAAAGAAAAAAAAAACCATGCCAGGTGGCTGAAGTGGGAAGTGGGGCTAACAGAATGATGTAAAGCTGTCAATTTTTCCACCAGTCAGAGGCAGTAATCACAGCCCACAAAATGCAAACAAATATAGTCATAGTCTCCTCTATAATACTTGCTGAGATTTCCCTTGAACAAGATCCACTATAAATCAGTTGTTCCAGGATAAGAACAAACTAGGTGCTGCTTCACGTCCTTTGGGAAAAAATACCAAAAAGAAAACCCAAAAAAAACAACTCAACAATAACAAAAACACTCCAAAACCAAACCATGAGTCCTCCTTGAAACAGTGTCAGAGTTCCTGGTGTACATTGTCCCTCAGGTTGTGGGCTGGGGTGTAAAGGGGCTTTACCATGAAGGATGTGATAGCTCCTTATTGAGAGCAAATTCAGTGAGATGTGGTTTTATAAAGAATAGTTCAAAGAAAAATTAAAATTAATTCATCAGCATCTCAAAGAGCTGAGGCCCTGCAAGATGAGATCTGATTTAGATGTTGTGCATTGCTCAAGCTCATTGAAAAAGAGCAAAATGAAAAAAAATACACAGTTGGAGAATACAGAAACTTCTTTACCACTCTTAAATTCCTTCTTGCTGTTCATTGTTCTTTCCTGTTTTTTGACAAATTAATATCTATAAGGTTCCTCAGTAGGGAAAAAACTATTAAAAAAAAGGATTTGGGGAGGCTAGAGGTTTGGTTATTACTGACATAACCAATTGTCACTTCCATTTGTACTCTGCAGAGCTACAGAGATGAAATTTTCAGCTCTGAATCCAGGGAAGTCAGAGGCATTTAGGGATGTCCACCAGTTCTGAAACTTTTGGCTTCAGCTCTAAATTAATTTATGCAGGAGGAGGAGTAATGTTTAATTCTTTGCCAGAATATAAAACAAGCCAAACTCCATATTCTTTGTTTTTTGTAGGTTGGATAAAAAGACTAATGTCAGAATTCTTCCATTTCTGGAAAGGGAATTTCCAGGCAGATGTGGAGCACTCTGTATTTTTGGAAGGTCCACATGCAATTAACACATGTGTTCAATAATCAATAACCACATCTGGAAGATCAGTCAGGATGATTATTTGGAGCAGGGTTGCAATCTGTGCATGAAGCAATCTCTTTGTTTTCTGCTCTGCTGACCAGAAATTTCTCAGCTTGTTAAGGGTTGAAGAAATGTGGTGTCAAAGAGCAAGTCCAAAATACAGATAAAGCTCTAACTAGAAAGAATAAAAAAATTCAGGCAATGCTGTCAAACTCAACAAATGTTAGTCTGACTAAGGACTTTTTAGGGATGAATTTTTCTGTGAAGAAAGATCTCAAAAGTAATAATGCAGTTTCTTATTTAGCATAGGAGTCAGATCAAAAATATTTGTGTATTTGCACAGATGTATGTATGCCTTTTCCCACTGCAGAAGCTTTATTTCTTCTGGAAACAAAAATAGCTGTGTGATTTAACTCTCTTACTTTGCTTTGCAATTGGATGTTTATGAATAGAGTAACTGTGGCAGCAAATATGTCATGAGCAATCAATGGGTTGTCATATATTTCTATAAAATATTCATCAGATAACTTGAAACTGAGCAAATTCATAAAGCATGTTGTACCCACTTTGCTTACACCAAACACTGCTGGAAGTATCAATTCCATTGGCATCCTTAGGAATTCTCACATTTGAGCAAAGATTCACAGTCTGGCCTGGGAGGATTTTTTTTTTTTTTAAGAGTAGGAAATTACATAAATAAATAGAGTAGAAATTCCCTTTTGATAATAATGCAACCTTAACTGATAGAAAAAATTACCTGGGAAAACAGTGTATTTTCCACTGCTGAAAGATGTGAAATCATATTTTTTAGATGTTGTAAAAATGTTTGATGCAAAAATAACTGAGTAAGAAGCACTTTTTGATTTCCTCTGCTTATGAAAAGAAGTTAGACGGTGATTTTCTTTCTAGTTCTAGAATTTATGAATCTATGATACTTGCAGTATATTTGTAGATGATTTCTAAAAAAGAAGTGAAAATAGATCAATAATATTCATTGTTAGTTGAATGCAATTTTTTGGCCTCACTATTTATTCTCTGCATGCACCTACAGTTCCATCATGCACAAGTTAAGGAATATTTAAATGCAAGTCTAATTTAAGTGAGCATAACCTTTTGATCTAAAAAGTAAACAATCTAACAATAGGAAAAATTGCAATCTGTCAAGACATATTTGAGTTATTTTGCAGTAATTGGCTTGGCAGCAGCTTCAGTCACAGATTTCTGTTTCACAGATTGTCCCCAAATGAATAAAAGGTTTGCTTTGAAATATAATTAATACTGCATTCAGCTACAAGACTTTCTCAGCTTGTCAAAGGAAGAAGAAAAGAGATAAGAGAGAAAAGGAAGAGAAGAGAAGAGAAGAGAAGAGAAGAGAAGAGAAGAGAAGAGAAGAGAAGAGAAGAGAAGAGAAGAAAGAGTATGAAATAGCTAAACTAAAAAATTTTCTAAAGGGCAGCAGGGAAAAAATTGAATTAAACTAATGGCAAAAGTCTTTCAGGCATTTTTTTATTTAATTTTTTATAATATCAAATCAACCAACAACACATAGCTCAATAATGTTCCATGAACTATACAGACACTGTCAGTTAAGGTAACATATGATGATGAAATATTTGGGCTCACAGTGTGTGTACATTACAAGGTAGAAGAGACAAGAAAATCCAATTTTTCAGCACTGGAGTCGTAAATATCTGCTTCACATCCAAATATATTCATTTGCACTTTAAATCTGTGTGCAAATGTTTAAGGTTCAAAAAGATTGTTTGTGGAAGTTGCTGACTCAGAGTTAATGTGCAGCAGAAATGGAAAAGTGGGGTACAATTCTTCTCTTCATAATTAAAGGATTAATTGACTCAGATTCCTCAGCCACTCTGTGCTCCCCACAATTTTTTTTCTCCACAATTTCTTCAGTGAGAGATTTGGGATGTGCACACAAGGCAGGGGATACAAATCCTTGCTGTAAGTGAAATGAAAGCAGGAATTTGGTGGGTGGGGTAGGGCTGTGTGACCCAACCTGTCACTGGGACAGGATGTGATGGCCCCAGGTCACAGGGGTGGAGAGAGACCCCTCCAGGGGTGCTCAGGGGTGTTCCTGCCCTCAAAATCCTGACACAACCCATTTTTCCCCTGAAGACCACCTCTGTGATTACTGAGGGAAGGCAGATCCTGACATTTTAGGTGCCAAAATCCCATGGCCAACTAAGCACCAACCTACACAGAAATGTTTGCAAAATTTCCTTGATACCTACCTGCATGTTTTATAAATCAACAGTTTAAAATAAATCTCTAATGGTTTTGCAGTACACTTCTTCTCCTATTTAAAAATTAACAGCATTTCCCAGTAAACAGCAGTGAGTAAGAACAGTTCAAATCAACAAAAACCATGTAAAGTCCAGTGAAAATAGAAATGGGGCAATGCCTCCTACACTATTCTTGTGTTGCAGAAAAAAGTGTTGTTTCCTGCTGAGGTTTCCTAGCTGGTTTTGGAAGACAGCTCTGGTTGGTGTTGCTGCTTCCTTTTCATTAGAGACATCCACATCTGAATTAGTCATGCTGCATTCTCATCAATGTCAGTGGAGAAAACTCAGGGTTCAGCTTATTCATACCATATTTTTTAATGAACAAAAATAGATGGCCACTTTGGGCTTTCAGGAATTTAAGTTTTAATAAGTGTGATTCCAGCGTGATTTCAACTTTATTTATGAACAAAAGCAATTACAGCAGTTGATGACAGAATAGGTTTGCCCAGGTGAACACTAGATATTCCTAAATGTTCTAGTTATCTAAAAATGAGTTCACTTCTCCTCAGGACCCAGACAGCAAAATCCTCTTTGCTTTGCCTGGACTTCAGCTGGGTAAATTAAGCACATGAACATCTACAAGAAGTGACTGGAGTGTGTAACCTGTTATCACTGCACTTACAGTTCACCAGGAGCTTCACACTGTCAGAGATGATTTACAGTGAATTAATTCCACATATTAACCTGATTCCTTTTCTGTGCAGGTAATTACCAGTGAATTAGCTGAATTAGTTGTGTGTGTTGTTTGTCCAGGAGAGTTTGGGGAAGGAAAGGGTGTAGCTGTAGCTCTGGTAGCTACACAGAGTGTAAAGGATTAGCAGGAATCTGCTGCTGAGACAGGTTGATGTACAAAATGAAGCTGTTTGCAAAGGATTCTGTGAAAGAGTAGAGAGAAGGGGGAGACTGAAGATGTGGCTTAGTGTATATCCTAAATCTGGCTGGAAGATGGGCTTTGAACAAGCTGTTATTTTCCACATGGGAGTAGCATTGCTACAGTAAAATGCCAGATTTCATCCATCATAATGTCATGGCTCATATTAAAATGTCTTGAGGGACCTGAGGGAGGGATGGGCAAAAGACATCAAATCAATTTTCAGGCAATTGCTACGGTTTTCAGAACCTAAGCCCTGTGTGATGGCATTATGGTTGCACAAAGGGAGGCTGTAAATAAGGTCCATATATCAAGAGAGGAAGTAATTTAGAAAAAGCCAGTGGATTTGACTTTTGCATGAGGCTGAACATACAGTGAAGTACAATCACGTTATCATTCTATATATTCTTTACAGAGATAAGGACCAAATCCATACTTATGAGAAATTAGCACATCAGTGTAGTTCCAAAAGTGTCAGCTCCAGAGCAGAGCAGCTCTTTTTTAATAATAAAAAACACAAAAAAACCCACAAAAAAACCCACAAACAAACAAAAAACCAAACAAAACCAAACAAAAAAAAAAAAAAAAAACCCACCAAAAAAACCAAAACCACACTTTTAGGGTTTTTTTTGGCATTTGTTTAAATTAACATTTAGTTATGAGATATGCAAGTCAAACACCATTATATAGCTTGTTTCTTCTGGAGGCTTGAGCATTAAGCTTTTGCAAGGAAAAGAATAAAAGACTTTTTTACAAGGTGATTTCAAACAGAGAGAATGGGAAATTAGCCCCAGGATAGTCCTGCACTAGAAAAAAGTAGAATTTGAGAGTTTTATGGTCTACATAAACAAGGATAAATAGTTTTGTGATGAGTTTTTCAAGACAACAAATGGTCTGTGTACCACAGTGTGCAGGGGGCAATGTTTGTACAAAATCCCCAAGCAGGTGGCTGAGGAGGAAATTGATCTACCTAATGGCTTAATATTTCTGAAGGCTGCATCCACTTAGGAACTCTTCTGTTTCCAGGTCTTTCTGTTGGCAAAGGACCAGCATATATGAAAATCTATTCAAGGCATCTGAGTGCCTTCATATTCCATCTGGAAACAGAATCCAGGGAGTTGCTTGTGAAAAGTCTATGAAAAAAATCTTGTTTCTCAGGTATGTGCTTGTGGATATTTACCTCCTCTGTGAGCCATGTAGGAGAAAGTCAAAAGAAAAACATCCATGACAGCAGGTCTGGAAAGGTGGTTTTATCTGAAATGGTCATTACCATAGACATGGTTGACCTGCAACAATCACTAAAGGAAGAATTTTCCTTGTAAATAGGTTGTTTTAATCTGAGGCAAGGAGACATCAAGATTTGCTACCCAGCATCTGTTTATGTCCTGTATAAAATTAGCAGCTGGCCTCAATCCTAGCCAAAGTGGACATATGGCTGAATGAAAAAAAACTACAATACTTAACACTAATCGACATACTTGTTGGCACTGGAGCTGGGTGAATAATTCAGTTTCTTTTCGGTTTGGTAGCCAAACCACACAAAAAAGGTGGGGGAATTTACTACAGCAAAATGTCTAAGCAAAACTAAAAAAAAGTGCACAATTTTTTCTGCTCAAGTGTTTCATCAATACAAATGCATAAATTTACTTATTTTCTTTCTAAGGTTAGTTGATGTCATTACTTGATCTTTTTCTGTCAGTGTAGATGATTTGCTTATGTACCAGATAATGTTCTGAAACATGAGGTCTGTTCATTCTGGTGAAAGTAAAACCATGCATTTTTAAAAAGTAAAATAAAATAATATGACATTGTCAAAGAGCCCACATTCTTTTTCATTGTCTTCATGGCTGAAAATAATAAATAATTTTGCCTCCATTTCCAGATTTTTTTTTTCTTTAAAGCTTTATTTTTCAGTAAATCAGTAAATTCATTGTTTGTTAGAAAAAAAAAAAAACAACAAAACAACCCAACAGAAAACAAACAGGCTGGACAGTATTCATTTTTAATTCCATCATGGACAAATATACATAGCAACTGAAATACATTTAGGTTTGATTTCTTTGTGTGGGCCAGCTAGGCTAGTGTCCATTGGATACATTGAGAATTTCCTCCTTTGGCTTTATTTACCACACTAACAACTTCAATGTGTAAATTAGCTTGATGATTTGTTCTTTCTTTCAGCACAGACCTCATAATTATATTTATTAAGGTTCTAGTATAAGGTATCTGTTCTTGGTGCACTGTCCATTATGAAGCTGAACCTGTGGTCAATAAGAGCTTCTTTATAATGAACAAATGAGTTGCATGGCATTAAAAAAGTCTCTTGGAGCATAGATTACTTTTGATAAATAAAGATTTCTAGGTTTGGGAGATGAGATCTGTTTCTTTTGGTGAACAGTAAAAAAGAGTGAAAAACTCCTTCAATCATTTTAACAATATCTATGTTTATTTCTCCAGAAACAATTGTCTAAATGAAAATCTATCCTACCCTACAAACAGCAGGAGAGGTGAATTGTACTTTGTGAACTCTGATTTGTACATTTTCCCCTCCTAGAGTCTTTCTCTGATTTTGCACCTCTGGTGAAAGTGATGCCATTGATTGCACAGGTCTGATTTACCACGGTGCATTAATGAGTGCTGCAGTGGAAACCTGTTAACATGGCATTCAACTCAATTCCTTCCTTGAACTTGTGTGCTGGCCTCCAGTTACCATCCCTAAAGGTCACAGGTGTCCCTCAGGTTCTGCATCACATTTTCAGATCTGTACAGCTGCCTTGCACAGCCCCTGGCACCTAAATGGCACCAGATGTCTGCTCACAGGTGGGAGGATTTACCTCTGAGGGCTGGATGCAGCTCCAGCCTCAGATGAGGTGTGGTGCTCAACTGGACAGGTTCATTTTTGTCTCTTGGGGCTTTAGCTGGTCAGAGTGACACCAAGGTGTGTCAGAAAGTCTCTTTTCCCAGCTTGGCAGTCAAAAAAGGAGTCAGAGCTCCTCAGTTCTCGTTCTCAAGGTTGTTTATTGCATCTTATCTATAAAATTCTTTCTCTGGCCTACCAAGGTCTGTTCAGCAGGCCAGACAGTGGCACACTGATGCCCTTAGGGCAGTGTTATCTTTTTAGACTAGAAACTACATATACAATATTTACAATAACTTCCCAATACCTACCACCTATGTTAGACAGTGAGCTTCTACTCTAAACCAATCTAAAAGTGCCACCATCAGAGCAGAAGATGGAGACCAAGAAGAAGAAGGAGAAAGGCTGGACATGCCCAGATTCCTCCGTCTTGCCCCCTGAACCCCCATTCTAAAAACCCCAAAAAATCTATTTTTCAGCCTCATGGTAAACTAATTATTATTCTGCTTATACTTTCGTGGCTTGCAGATCCTCATATAAGGTTGGTAACTTTTTCCATGGGTCATAATCAAAGTCACAGGAGTCTTGGGCTCTGTGCCAGGGTCTCTGAGCCCCCTGGCAGGGGTCCTGGCAATCCAGGACAGCCAGAGGGATGTCCTGAACTCTGATATTTCTCTACAGAGCCTATAAAGCTCTTCAGATTATCAGCTGAGGGACCAGCTGGGTAACTCTCATCTCCACTGGGCTCAGTTTTATTGACCACACAGGCATTTTCCATTCTTTGAGATGCTTGAGTGTCTTTAAGACATTCTTGTGGTGCTTACAAAAATGACACATGACATGCAGGGACCTTTGCCTCCTGAAGTAGCAGCTCCAAGTGGGTCTCTGAGTTGGCTGTGCATGTCAGAATAAGGACAAACTTATTCAAACCCTTCTGACTCTACAGGAAAATAACTTATAATTGCTAAATTAGGTACTTACCAACACTTAACAGGACAACCCCTTGAGATCTGTAGGGCTGGCAGATGTGACAGAGGGCTCAGGCCCCTCTTTAGCAGGAATGAGATGTCAAGGTGAGCTGAGTTACCTGCAGTGCCATCAGATGTGTGGTAGGCAGCTGAATCAGCCCTGTGTCTGTGCTAGATGGTGCAACAGCAGTAAATCCTTCCTGCTCCCACAGAAGCCCCTGCAAAATCAAAATTAATCGTCAAAATCTGAAGCTGAATCCCATCCAAAACTGGATGTTCACCTAAACTGGGCACACACAGAACCAACAAAGCAGTCAAGAGTGCCAGCCAGAGAATAAAAATAGCCTTTTAGTCAAGTGTTAATATGCACATGCTTAAAATGCAGTGTGTGCTTAAGTGATTTGCTGATTCAGACCTTGAAGTGCTTGGCCAGTCTTTCCCTCTGCAAAGCTCAGATTAGAAAAGCATGTGATTTTCTTTTTTCCTTTTTTTTTTTTTTTTCTTTTTCATTTCTCAAGCTAGGAAATAATTTCTCACCTTTTTAAGTGCCACTTGTATGTGGGTACTGTAAAAATTGTTACATCTTGTGGAAGTGCCAATTAGAGACAATAATTATTTGACTTGTCTGCTTTAGCATTAAAATGCCCAAAACTCTCTGTCCTTGGCAGCTGGAATTTTTACTTCTGTGCTTTTTTGACTAAGAAAGACACTGTTTTTTTATGGAACTTGATATAATGATCAACAAGACCGTCACCCAAATTGTAAAACTCCATTTTCCTAAGCTAATATTCCTACCATCTTAATTTCATTTATTAATTTTATGAATTCTTTCCAGTGTAGTTCATATAATCATTTTGGTGATTATATTATATAATATATTACTTAAAATAATTCATATGAATTGTAACATAAATTTTATGTAGAATATACTTCTTGATGAAGCTTTCTAAATTATATTGGATTTTTCCATCCAAAGTAGTATTTTCAAGGAAAATGAAACCAGTCTGTACTAATGAAAACCTAATTTACTTGAAATTTATGTGTATAATGAAATGGAGTGAAATGCAGAATTACATTCTTTTGTGTAACTTTGACCAAGTTTTCTGGGATGAGAAAGTGGAAAAACTAGCTAAACCATTTTGTCATATTTCAGCATTTTAGCACATCCCCTTCAATCTTAAAAATCATGCAGGTATTTTTTTCTAGAACATTTTATGAGTTTTAATAATTCTCATGTGTAAAATAAAAGATCTGTTTTAGCTGCATGCTAGGTGCTTTCACTGGAAACTGCTTCCAACCAAATTTTACAGGGGGGTTTAGGGTTTTTATTTTAAGGATTACAGAATATTTTAGGGGCTTTTTTTTTCAGAACTGTTCAACACCACTTCTGTCTAAAAATGTGTATGCATAGGTGGGAGCTGATTAATGGTGCTAAAACACTTTGTGTAGGATCTTATGCTAATTATCCTTTATACCCTAACCTGTGTCAGTTTTAACAATCTAAATTAGCATTTTCTCTTAGGACTAGAGGAATGTGAGAATTGTGAAATTGGCTCAGTAAGCTGAATTAACAGTGCGAAAATTGAGATGTTCTGTCTTTCCATATTAGCATCTGCTTCTTGTACTAAATGTGATGTTCTAATCTAAGTGATGAAGACAAAAAAAAAAAGACAAAAAGAAAGAGGAAGAAGAGATGAGGTGGGGAAAAAGAAATGAAAATCTTGCTACATTGTAAAAATGTGTAATTGGTGACAATTGTTATTGGCAGTTCCAGGTAATCATGTCTGGAATAATGGATTTTTGACATGCAAGTCTTGAAAATTGGTTGCATTATTGTTGATGCAAATAGTTTAGTTTCTTTCCTATTACTGCTGCAATATAATGGAACACAATCTTACAGGCAGTGGGTGATACAGACAGAACATTGCTCAGATAAAATCCTGATTACAAATGGTTCCATTTGGTTTATTTTATATTCTAATAGGAACATAAATCTTTCTGGGTTCATTACATTATTAAAATAAAACCCCACAATTCTGAAGAAAAAATAAAGGTTTTATTATTGTTTCCTCTTCTAAAATTGTGTGAGGATTATTCAGATTTTAGGTCTTAGTGAGCTGATAAACTGCACTAATCAATGGCAGTAAGAAGGAATTAGCATTTTCAAAATATAAAGATCATTCCCAGTCCTATGAACTGCTCATTGTTACTCCTGATTATCATAATCAATACTGTCTAAAGTGTTTCTGGGCTGCCAGGATGGCATCTGTGCAAGAAGCAACTCCTGGGCAGCAGCAGCAGCTCGCTCCAGATGAGTGCAAGTCAAACCACAATGTCAAAGACACATTTTATGAAAAATCCTTTCCTTAGGATTTTTTTCTCCTGAGAAGCTGAGAGGCCTCAGGAACAAAATGTAAACAATGATTGTCTGCTGCTGTGGAATGAAACAGGTGCATCTGTGATTGGCTCATGTGGTTGTTTCTAATTAATGGCCAATCACAGTCAGCTGGCTCAGACTCTCTGTCCAAGACACAAGCCTTTGTTATTCGTTCTTCCTTTTCTATTCTTAGCCAGCCTTCTGATGAAATCCTTTCTTCTATTCTTTTAGTATAGTTTTAATATAATATATATCATAAAATAATAAATCAGCCTTCTGAAACATGGAGTCAGATCCTCGTCTCTTCCCTCATCCTCGGACCCCTGTGAACATGGTCACACTGCAACACCCTGCAGGCTCTGCTCAGCAGCCCTGGGAGCACAGGGCTGGAATGAAAAATGCCAAAATCCAGTCAATGCTGGAAATTGGAGCTCTGTTCACAGAGTTCAGGTGCACAGGAATGGAAGGAAGTGGTGGAAGGAAGGAAGTGGCAGAAGGAAGTGGCGGAAGGAAGGGAGAGAGAGAGAAATAGAGAAAGAGAGAAAGAGAGAAGGAAAGGAAAGGAAAGGGAGGGAAAGGAAAGGAAAGGAAAGGAAAGGAAAGGAAAGGAAAGGAAAGGAAAGGAAAGGAAAGGAAAGGAAAGGAAAGGAAAGGAAAGGAAAGGAAAGGAAAGGAAAGGAAAGGAAAGGAAAGGAAAGGAAAGGAAAGGAAAGGAAAGGAAAGGAAAGGAAAGGAAAGGAAAGGGAAAGGAAAGGAAGAAGGAAGGAAAGCAACTACTGAAAGGACATTGACAGAGATGTGTAAGCTGCACCAGGTGGCTGATGTCCCGTTAATCCAGTTTGAATGGAGCCAAGGGTGATGATGGCTCTCTGGAAAAGCTGCTTCCACAGGGTTCCAAGATCTCTGTGCTCTGGCTAGGCAGGAGGATATGGGATCACCAAGTTTTAGTTCCAGAGGTGCTTCCAGCTCTCAGGTTTTCATAATGCTGATGGTCTGAGCTCTTGGAGTGAGCTCAGAGGTTGGAGGGAGCTGGTTCAAGGCTCGGTTCTCATCCTTCCCAGTTTGGCAGGAAGAAAAGAGGGGAAAGAGTTTCACACTTCTATCTTCCTTAAGGATATTTCTCAGACTTGTAAGAAAGATAGAAATAATGAGCTTGGCCCCTAATCATCACTTCATTAAAATAAAAACCCTTCCTGACAGCCCAAATGTTATCTTTAAAATCTTATTACTTGTCAGAATACACTTTTGTCCTATTCCTAGCCAAGAACATTTAAACAATTTATTTTCTCTTTTTTTTATCCCTGCAGCATTGCCAAATACAGCCGTTCAGAAACATTGCATCACTTTTCAAGAATTTGGTTCAAATTAAATCTCCAGCTCTTAAAGGGACTCCTGGCAAAAAGAGATTACAAGTGCAAAACCACAGAGGCAGCATGGATACCCCACTTATGGTATTTACATTCATGTTTCTTTGTAAACTAGCACAATCCAAGGGATCAATCAGATACTTTTGAAAGATCCAGCTGAGTAAAACTGTAAATGATGTCCCATCCCACTGGCATTTTGGGGTTAAGCACGCACTCCCCTTAGTGATGGTGTTCACAGGGGTTTCAGATTGAGGGAAGAGATGTGGATTTGACCCCGTGTTTCAGAAGGCTTGATTTATTGTTTTATGATATATATTACATTAAAACTATCCTAAAAGAATAGAAGAAAGGATTTCATCAGAAGGCTAGCTAAGAGTAGAATAGAAAGAATAATAACAAACACTTGTGGCTCAGGTTCTCTGTCCGAGCCAGTTGGGCTGTGATTGGCCATTAATAACAAACATCTAACATGGGTCAATCAAAGATCCACCTGTTGCATTCCACAGCAGCAGATAATCATTGTTTACATTTTGTTCTTGAGGCCTCTCAACTTCTCAGGAGGAAAAAATCCTAAGGAAAGGATTTCCCATAAAAGATGTCTGCGACAGTCATTTGCTTAGGAAGCAGCACTACCAAGTGCAAGAATCACTCCAAGTTCAATTTTGCTTTTCTGAGCTACTTTGGGCCTGGCTGAGCTGGAGTTCATCTCCCCACAGCTGCCCTCACAGTGCTCTGGTGCCCAGCAAGGTGCTGATAATGTCCCAGTGTTTGGGAACTGCTGGGCAGAGCTCCAGCATTCCCCCTTCACCTGCAGCTGGGGGTGGACAAGGTCCTGTGGGGAGACACAAAGTGACCCAAGGGACATTCCATGTGACAACTGCTCTGACATAAAATCTAAGAAAAGGAATTGTAAATTATTATTTACAATGTTTGCCTTCTGGAGCATCTCCACATGATAAAGCCCTGCTTCACAGGATGTGGCTATACATCACTTGCTGATGCTTTCCCCCCCCCCGTTTTTCCCGTGCATGCATAATATTTCATTATTCCTTTAGTAAATTTATCTGAAATTTAGTAAACATATCTCAACCTACAAGCTGCCTCCCATCTTATTTTCTCTGCCCTGTCCAGCTCAGAAGGGGGAGTGGACTGATAGGAGGCTTGGTGGGCACCCGGCATCCAGTCTTTTCAATTTATGCAGACTTCAAGCAGAGCCCAAAGTGGGAACCCCACTCTGTACTGGTTACCCCAGCATGTCAGAAAATACACAGCATTCAGAGGAACCTCTACCTTATTGGGTTATTTACTAAGTTGCATAATGACCCAGGCAGGGCACTTGCAGCTCCAACATGTTAACAGATATTTCTGTCCCTACTGCTAAGTTAAAGGTCTCTTTTATGGCTCATCTCAATGATCTTATAGGAATTTTCCAACCTAAATGATCCTACATTCTATGCTTTATTCTGCTGCCCAGCTCACACCAGGCTTGTGCCAGCTGAGCAAACAGGCTTATGCACCATTATTTGCTAGTTTCTTGTCTAATTCTATAAGCTGGGTGTTCACTAAACATTATATTTACATTTTCTTTCAGCATTGCTTGAACACCTGCAATAAGAATGTTGCTATAACCTGACAATCACATTCTAGTAGACATAAAATCAATCCTTAAACACCTTTGAATTTTCCCTGATTTTTTTTCCACTTCATCCTAAAGAACAGTAAAAGTGACAAATTGCAGCTCAGCTTCTCACCAGAAGCGATTTTTACCCAAACACACAGAAATTCTCAGCAGAATCATGCACTATTCCCACTTCATGACCAAAGACAAATCTTTTCCTGTGCCAACAGGCAAGGCACACCTTTGAAACCTCTTTTTTAACCCTGGATATCACAATCCACACTGGCTAGTCATTGCATCTGTCCATCAGCTGGGACATTGGCATGAGTAGGGCGACATCAGCTTTGCTGGTTCATCTGCTTTCTCCTTATAAACTTCCCATAGTTCCTCCCCAGGCAATCTCTTGCTCCTGAAACCATCTGTGACTAGAATCTCTTAGGGCTGGGATATTTAATCAATTATATCCAGGGCTGTGAGAAGATGGTTCTGGCATTGTCATACTGTATGTACTCCAGTGCTGAACCTTTTTGGAAAACTTTATTATTATTAAATATATCTGTTTTGTGTTCTACAGTCTCTTGAGGGTAAAAAGGTAAATTAATTTAATAATAGATTGAGTTTCTACCAACATCTGTTTGCAATCTGGCCAGGCTGTTATAAATATCCCTTCCCTGTATATCAAAATGAAGTCTTGTATTACTTACACTGAGTTCTAGAAATAATTCCAGTGTTCTTTTGCTTGGGAAGGATTTTTATTTTATTTTATAATTCTATTTTCTAAAATTGAATAATAACACTTTTGGACTTCATAAAGCAGTGATTTACCATGACCCAGATGGTAACATATGAAGTGATATTATTTTGTAGCAAAAGTCTCAAGAAAATAGGAAAGAAAGATGTCAAGCCCAAATTATATTTTTTTTCTTTCCCTTCTTTTGGGAAACAAGTGGAAACCAACCAGCCCCATTAATCCAATTGCTTTTTTTTTTTTTTTTATTTATGTTTCATTTCTTGAATTATGATAATGTTAAGGGAGAGCCACTATAGGTAAAAACAAGTCAAAAGAGTAGAAGTTCAAAGAGAAAGACCCAAGAGACAATCAGCTTAGTACTTTCAGGTTTTGGGCATCTCCACTCAGCAAGTCACATCAACTTGTGGCTTTCTGAAATTCTGATGAAGAACTTGTGTTCAAAATCCTTGTCAGATCAGGGGCAGAGATGTCAGCCCTCAGCCTTCCATGCTGAAAGAGGACTGCTATTGTAAAGAAACTTTCATGATGTAGGTGATTAATAATAATAATAATAATAATAATTTAATAATAACTAATTACTTCTTTTGGTTTTCCTATTTTGCAATTACATAAGGAAGATCTAACTCTGCTCTGGCACAGGTAGGCATCCTGCTGTTTCCCTCATGGCCAGCCATTCCCTGGGCTTTACTGCACATTTCAGGTACCTCTCACCTCACAGACTGGGAGAAAGTGAGGTCTGCAAGATCCTGGCTGTAAGGAAAGAATGTTAATTGCCCAGTTACTGAGAGGTGTTTGTTTGACAAGTGTTATCCTGAGCTCCTTTGACAAATGATGGTGGATGAAGAGTCAGAAATGCAGGGATCTCCACAAAGCCACCTACAACCTGCAGCCCATCTGCTTAGAAACAGTGGGCACAGGGAACTAAATATTTAAAGCCCTACTTAACATATAGCTGAACAAAAACTCCTAGTCCTACCATACTAGTTCCATAGCCTCCACATTTTTTTAGGGCTGACTTCACTTCCTTGTAGGATGGTGATCCCTCCCTGCCCATGGCAGTGCACTGTGATACTGATGAGCAGCACAGCAGCAGAACATGTTGCTAAATATATAGAAATTTAGGAATTTTTATTCTTTAAGAGATGGACTCTTTCTTTTCTGTAAAATAATTAGACAACAGTGCATTATTTTGGGCTGGACATTGACAAAGTTTAATACTTCCTTGAATTATTTTTTCTTCCCTAGTTTTTTCCAGCCCTTGTAGGTCACAACTCCATAAGGTGTCACCTGACCATTAGAAGCCATTTGGAAGAATGTGACCTGAGAGTGCAAACACTCTGAGATAGATGGAGATTAATTATATAGGATTATGAAGAGGCAGATGAGAAGCTAATGGAAAGTCAACAGAACTGGGTTTGACCTCTGTTCTGAAAAGAAAAACCAACCAAAAAAAAAAAAAAAATCACAACAAAAATCCCCAAAACCAAAACCCAAACAAAAAACCCCACCCTGTTGCATGATCTTGGAAAAATCTATTTAAGTTTTTTAATTTCTTTGTTGGCTTTGTTTGCTTTGTTGGCTTTGTCAGCTTTGTCCTTTTGAATACAATGCTCTCTGGGACAAGGACTATTTTTTCCTTTGTCTGCATGGTGTCTAAAACAAGGCACTTCAGCCTTGGTGGAAATCTTCAAGTGGAATTGCAAGGATAGTAATTATGGAGTCTTTGTATCCAGTGTCACAAGTGCTTAATGAGTTAATAGAGAAGTGTCAGTATTAATATTGAAGGAAGGACAACAGATACAGCCAAGAGGGGGAAAAAATCACCTTCAGCGTTTGAAAAATCCATAATAGAGGAAGTGTTTCTTGTGGAGTCTGTTTTATTTAGACAATAAGACATTTGTTCAAATTACAATAGACATTCAAACACTTCTTATTAGGAACTTTAAAAACCTGAAGGAAGCTTTCTTTCCTTTTTTTTCCATTGAAGTCTACAAGAAAGAAAGGCTCTTGCTTTCTTCTTGCCCTGAAGAGACTTTTCTACCAGCAAGTGAAACATTTGCTAAATATAATAGTTTATTTTTTATATCAAAGAATTTTGACCATACCCATTCTTTATAAACATTTTACAGCTTCTTCTGTGTCCTTTCCTTTTTCTAAAGAGTGTCAGCTGCTCAATGTGGAAGGTGACAATGAGGCTCAGAGCAGCACAGTGTACCAAAGGCATTGTACTGCATATCTGTGTGTGTCTGAGAATGATGAAAATGAGAGAACCTAAGTTTGCACTGCTGGAAAGGAAAGCACACAATTGTGCAATTCTATGGATATAGAAATGTTCTCTGGGTTCACAGGCTAAGCCTGCTGATGGGGAATGAGTGTGTTTACATATCTTAATTTCTTTGAGGCAGAATGTTTACCATTTTAGCTCCTCACTGTGAATAGAGAACAGGGTTTACATGGTCACTGAAAGCAACAAAGGATTTCAATGAGTTTGTGGCATAATTTCCTCTAGCTTTAAGAATAGGGCAGCCATATGAAAAGAGCACATCTGATGAGCTGCTTTTTGTGACAAAGCTGGAGCCAGGAAGATGTGGGCTAAGAGAAGGATCCTGCAAATGCTTGTACTTGTAAGTAGTTCTTATTCTCTTAACACATAAGCATGAGGTGTTTGAAAAGTCCAATTCACTTCAGTTGGACCTCTCAAGTGTTTAAATTGGATACACACTTGGCATTCTGCTGGGCTGGCATGCCCAACCTGGTGGTTGCAGTGGAAATGAGGAATGCATTTGATTATCCTGAAGAGAAGCAATTCCCAGGACAAAGGGATTAGACTGCAGGAAATTCCTACTCTTATGGGGAAAAACTAAATTGCTACATTTATCCTTAAAAGTTTCAAAACATACAGTATTTTCAGCAGCACATTATGTGAGTTTAATACTATTTTAAAATACTGGGAAGGAGTTGGGCTGTTTCCTCTTCCCTGAGTGATCCCACTGATGGGAAGAAAATCCCATGAGATCAGTGTTATTAGGACAGGGCTGAAGCTGAAGACTTGAGCCTCCTCCAGTAGTGTATGGAAACAGGAAGCTTATTTGCCTTTCCCACTGCCCCATATCTATATGGCTTTGGCTTCAAAGCATCCCTGTCACATCTGTGCAAGAAGAAAGATGCACTCAGTTCTTTATTCAAGGTTTCAGGATAATATTTTAGTGTTATTTTCCAGGGAAAAAGAGCACACACTGCTGAAATGTCAATCCTGCTTGATACAGCTAAGGCTCCTATGTCAGTGCAAGTCATTTGAACCACTATAATATAACAAAATGTTGGATTATACATGTTTGGTTCTGTCCCCTTATTCTGCTTCTTAGAACTGGAGGAGGACAAGGTCTGGTGGTAGTTTGCTTTGGTTTTTTGGAAGATATTTTAGTAATCTGTCTGCATCGCATTTGGAAATGCAATTAGCTTCATATATTTGGACTGTTCTGTGCAGACATCAGGTGCTAAGGAAGAAGTGCTAAGAAAATTCACAAAAGCTTTTGGCTCCCTTGCAGAGCAGCTGGCTGAACAGATAGAGGGTTGGGGTTTCTTTTTGGAAGTGGGCAGGCCTTTGAAGTCAGTTAAATAACTCTCCTGGTTTAGATTCAATTTTCAGTCAATTGCTGGTCAGATTAGCTGTAGGACTGCAAGTGTCTTACTGGTGATGAGCTAAAGCAATTAGACGCCTGAAGCTTGTCATCTCCTTGTTAACAGGCTCCTGGGTATGCCTGCAGCCCCCTTATTTGCTGAAGACTGTAATTCAAATGACATCTGTGAGTTATTTATAGGAAACCAGTGCTGGAGCTGTAACCCATATAAAATCAGCCACTATTTTAGTTCCCTGGCTGAGACACAGTCTCTAAGTCTCTCATGCTTTGGGATGCTCTTGACATCAAATGTAGGGTCAAGACTGACCTGTGTGTTTTGTCTTTTGTATTCAGAAATCTTTCTAGGACTCTGAGTTTAAAACTCTGTTGGAATCTCAGTCCTGGTGATGCTGGGTAAAATAAATTGAGAAGGGTGCAGATATAAAAGGGGTCAGGGGCAGGCTCAGGACACTCTGCCAGCAGAGAGCCACCAGCCAGGCATGCAGAGCCAGGGTTTCTCAGAGGATATTCACACACACAGCTCGTAAGGAAAGCACTCGGGCACTGGGAAGGAAATTCAGTCCCATCTCTGCTCAGTCAGCTGCAGAGATGGAAATGCTGGGTAACAGCAACATTAACTGTGAGAGAGGAGCTGTGTCTGCCCTGTCACTCACAAGCAGACACATTTTCTCTGCTTGTTGAATTCATCCACTGGTGTCATTACTCTGTGGCTGGTGCTGCTCCTCCTGTCTCCACAGTGGCACCAGATCAAACCTTCCCTTCCTCCTGCAGCATACAGGAATAAATCACACCAGCTCAGCTATTCTAGTCCACAGTGACATCTCCTGGGTTAACCCTACGGAAAAAAAACAGGGCTAATTTTGTTACTTTTAATCATCAGATTCCCTTTTCATAACTTCCCCTTCATTCCCATTCCAACTCCTTCCCCCTTAAAAAATTACCTGGAAAGAAATAATCTTCTAGTCAGACACAGATGTTTAAGTTTGAGCTGAACAAATTTAATTAGTGCATAGAACTAAAAACTAGAATTGTGTCAGCCCCTTGGTCTTGATATGTATTAAAAGTGTTATTTAGGAACAGGTGTAATTTACTTCATAGCATAAAATTGATCAGATCACTGCATATGAAAATGATGCACGAATGATGAGATTATGGTAATTAATTAATCACCTAAATGTATGTTTAAAGTGACGCTTGACAGAGAAGAGCCAAGAAGTTCAAAATTAATCATTAATCCACACAAAATTGCATAGATATTTTTGCATATCTTCTCCATCATTTTTGCAGAACTTTCACAGTTCTTTGCAAATACTAATAAAACAAATATGATTTGACTATGGAAAATAACCTTAAAAGCTTATTGGGATCAATTTTTATTACCACTGAGTTATCTCTAGGATAAATGTGTGTGTGTTATGCACAGGGAGATGCCAGATTGACACATCCATTCAGGAGTGCCAAGCTGTGCTCACCCTGACTGCTGTATTGCCTCCAGTCAGAGGTTCTGTCACTGGATCTTAATTAAGCCTACTGTAGATAAAGCTCAAACCAGACTGAACACAACACATCCTTCATTGCTACAGTCATCCCTCAGCAACACCAGGGACCAGAAAGGGAACCAGTTGTTACTCATAGGGAGAATCTACTTGTGGTCTGATATTGCAAAGCATTTAGGCTGTTGTAGTCACCTCTGAAAACCTCAATCAACCATTGTTATCTGTTTATCATTTCTCATTTTTGAGAATTATATATGTATTTTATGTGTTCATATATTGATGTGTCTATGCATTTCCTAGAAGTCCCACCTCCTACTTTAACAGAGGTCTACCCAATACATTGGGTGAAGTCTAGAAATTAATTTCATCCCAATCAGGTATCTCCAACCCTCTGCCATGGACAGAGAGACTTTCCACTATTTCAGTTTGCTCATAGCCCCATCCAGCCTGGCCTTGAACACTTCCAGGGATGGAGCATCCACAACTGGGAAACCAGTTCCAGTGATTTATTATTCTCATAATATTTTTTGCCCTGCAAGCACATGGTAATATCAGGCATAAAGTCTTATCTTTCATAAATCCTTAGTTTCTTGAATCTGAATTTAGCTTCTGTTGCTATAATTCTTTTCTGTGCTTGAAGGGTGAAAAGCATGAAAAACACGAAAAATTCATTGCTGAGCATGCACATCAAAAAAAACTAAAATAATTAGGATATATCCAGGAAAAAGAAAAGAAAAATCGCAAACAAAAAAACCAAAACCAAACAAAACAATAAAAACCAAACAAAAACAAAAACCAACAAACAAAAGTCCAAAACCAAGAAACAGACAGACCCCAAAATGGACCGAAACAAAAATAAACACAAAAAACTAAAATAAAACCAAAAATAAAAGAAAAAATCCAAACAAACAAAACCCCTAACAACATTAAAAAGACAAAAAACCAAAACAAAAAAGCCAAAAAACCCAAAACCCAACCAACCAAACAAACAAAAAACCCCTAACAACAACATAAAAAACTCACAAAGAACCCAAACAAAAAATACCCCAAAAAATCCAAAACTAACCAAATCAAAAAACCTACAGAAAAAAAAACATAACCCCACAGAAAAGGAATAAAAAAACTCAAACAAGTAAACAAAAAAAAAAAAAAACTAAAACAACAACAGATAAAACAAACTAATCCAACCAATGATAACCAACAAACAAACAAAAACCCCACAAACAATGCAAAACCCCACACTCAGCCATTTTCAAACCAAAATAGCTAATTGGGAACTTAACATTTGGACTGGCAGACTGGGGAATTGGGTTTTTGATAAACCACTTTACTCTCTTTCCATCTACTCATGTAACATCTATGGAGAAAAACTGGTGAAGGAGCTGTGGGGGTCAGGCAGACACAGAATTTTTGGCTCTGGCACAAAAATTCCACTCCATTAATTTCTTTGTCATCGTGTGCATGGCAGCCAGCAAATGGCAGTGGTACATGGTTAGTATGGAAATAAAATTAATATTTATGTTCTGGATGACAGGACAGTGGTTTGGAAATTTAGGAGCATCGGAATTGACTTCCAAGCTTTCCTGCCAGATAACTGTGAAGCCTTCAAAGGTTGTTCCAGCTATTTTACCAGGTCCAAAACAATTTCTCTTTTTAGTTTTTGCTTTTTTTTTGGGAGTCTTTTCTGCTTAATCTGTAAATTCTCCATAGTGGAGAATGTCTTGTTATGCACAGAAAGGGGTCTTGATCTCAAAGGAGCTCCAGGATTCGCCATGATTCAAAAATTCAAATGACATTAATCTCATTTATCTTGCCCCTGCTTAACCTGGTTTTGTGTATGGGCAAAGCATCTCATTTGGTGAGCACATTTGGAAAATGAGAGCTGTCTTCTGAATTGTTTTCAGCTGCTGATTTCCATTCATTTTATGGTCACCTAATGATAAAAAGTGAGCTTCATTTACAAAACAGAATTGTTTCAAAGTCAGACTAATGCATCTGGTGTCAGTTTCCAAAATATTTATTCTGTGCTGCAGTGACACACAGCCTGGTGTGGCCAGTGTAGTCTGGTTCAATATTTTGTCCATAGGAGTGTAAAAATTCCAGATATCCATATAAAGACTGGACATAGTAATACAGGCAACACACCCAACTACATCTTTTCAAAAGGCATTTCTAGAGTTTAATGTATAGAATCTTGATAAACGAAGTTAAATGTTTGATTTTACCATAATGGTTTTGTTTGAACTATTTGGCTCTGTGTATTAGTAAGATCTCATAAATCACTTGGATATAACTCAAAAAATTCCAAGCAAACATCAATGGTGTATAAAACACTTCCAAGTGTCATGCAGAAAATTACTCCAGGCTCTCTGTGGCAACTCCTTTCCCTCATCTCATGTTAAACCTTTGTGCAGTGAGCACCACAACACCAGCTCTCTCTGACTTGCCTCTGTTTTTAGCATCAGATCTCACTTGTGCAGCCAGCACTGCTCACAACAGCCCAGACAGAGCTGAAATTTAGGCTTCCTGTTCCAGATGCAGAAACAAATCCAAGATGTGATGAGCTTGGCACCAGTGCTGGAGAAAAGCAGCAGCTTCTGCACTGGGTGTGAACAGAGATGTGAGTGGAAGGAGTGTTTGGAGTGCGAATGCTGGAGACAATATCAGAAAATAAGGATGTCAGGATGAAATGTCCATAAAAAATGGACTAAAAACTGGTCAAAAGTGAGAAAAGAAGATTAAAAATCTCACACATATGCTTTTCATGTGTGTTCATGATCTTGCATATGCAGCAGAGCATAGATCACTTCTGGAGTAATCTTCGTCATTTGGGTTGAGTTGTTTAGTGAAACCACACAAAAAATATCATGCAAAAGCAAGGAGATTGAAAGCCTCATTCATGCACTGTAGGGCCCAGACAATGCATAAATTCTCTACTCATTATTTCTGAAAAATTTGCAGCTTCCCTCTTACCAGCTTTGCTGATTGTCTTCCAAAATGAGAAATATCCCTGATGATTTAACATAGGAAAGAAAAGAGTGTTAAAGTCTAAGTGATGAAATAGCAGGCAAAGTTGATGCCAGGGGCAGGCTGCTGAAAGTCTCCCCTATAATTATAAAATTATACAAAAGATAACTTCTTAATTTGGCACTGATTATTTTTTGACTTCATAAAACTAGAGGGATAATTCATTCATTGCCCTTTTCTGCTATTTTTAATTAGGTATTCTCAAGAAATCCCTTCTTCAGCATCAAAGTTGTTGTGAAGCAGGAGTAAGACAAGCTTTTTTTCTCCTCTTAATTATTTTAGGTAATGATGGCAGGATACTGAAAATTTTTCCTCCATGGGGAAAAACTTCCTGCAATTTCAGAGGACCCCAACCTACATAAAACTGGTGCATAAAGGTAAAGCACAGTTAAACCAAATGTAACTCCCATCACAGACGCACAGATGCAAGAACAAAATGTGACACAGTGTCCTGGTGCAGGATTTCTGTTGGGTACCAACCTCTACACTCCTGTGACCAGTGACAGGACACAAGGGAATGGCCTGAAGCTGAGTCAGGGGAGATTTAGGTTGAATATCAAGAAAATGTTTTGACTGGGCACTGGAACAGCTCCCCAGGGAAGTGGTCACAGCACCAAGCACGAGAGAGCTCAAGGAGCATTTGGGCAACACCTTCAGGCACAGGGTGTGACCCTTGGGGTGTCCTGTGCAGGGCCAGGAGCTGGGGACAATAATCCTGATAGGCCCCTTCCAACTCAGCATTTTCTATGCTTCTATGATTCTGTGATCTCCCTGTCGATTCATTTCACAGTAAGCACTGGATAAATTGCAGCAACAGCCCCTGAAGCAGAAACAGAGGGGTCTCAGCTCCAGGGTGCCACCCCAAAAGATTCTGACTCACCCCAGCCCTTCTGTTTTCAAAAGTCTTGCACATCATTCTGCACCCTCTATAAATGTAGGTGTCACCTCCTCCTCCTCCTCCTCCTCTTCTGCCTCCTCCTCTTTCTCCTGATATTTTGCAGAAAAATGCCTATCATCAGCTCTGAAAAAAAAAAAAAATCAGTGTTCTCATTCTGAGTGTGCTCATCACACTGCCCCCCCAAAGAGATGCACGGTGGAGGGAAGCTCTGCTGATGTGTCCTGGGCAGACCTGGCAGTCAAACACTGAGCCCTGCCAAAGTGGTGGCAGCTTTGGAGACAGCTCAGAGACTGCCAGGCATGCTGGGAATTATTTAGTGGAGACAGAGGCGCCAGCAGATTTTCAAAATCTAAATATTTATAGACTTACTTATTCCATGCAGGTGACCTGAGAACAAAGTGATCCAGTGAATGACTGAAAACTAATGACCTGGAGTCACACCTGGGTATTCTGAGCATCCAATTTAGTGCTTAATCACAGGTACTCTCACAGATCAAGTGGGACTTCAGGCTTGCACTTGCATTGCCAAATTGCAAGTCTCCACTCTTTTAACTTGACACATGTCTAATAAAAAAAATGCACGTGAGGAATCAGAGTGATGCTCATCTTGAGTGTGTGTTCTTACATTTGACGCTAATTTTCAGTTTCATTCTAATTTGTTTCACTGGATGTTGGGAATAAAAATGTTTCTGAGGCACTGGTTATAGTCATCCCTCTATTGTCAGAGTCAGGGAGAGCACAGCTGAAAGCAGAGAAGAACATTTGGAATCCCCAAATAAAAAGAAATCAGTTAAAAGTCTAAGAAATGGTGAGCAGATATCTGTCTTGAATAAATAAATGAAAAATGACTGAATGAAATTATAAAAAAACCAAATTATTTTTATCTGCTTATTTTTTAACATCCTTTGAGTTTAAAAGAAATATTTTAAATGTTGTTGAAATTGGCACTGAAAGAGGGACAATGAAAGGAAGAGCAGTTCCTTTTTGTTAATACAATAAAATATTTCAATGGAAAAATGCCTTCTTATGTGTCCCCATTATTCCCATTTGAGATATTAAAACTAGAGAAAATGTTGTCAAAAACCAGTATCAGAAATGTGTCCAAAGCAAATCGTTGCAGTTTTCCTCATTTTCAGCTGTTTGTCATTAAAAGGATGAATTCTGAAAAGGCTTTCAAATTTTTAATGTAGGTTTTATGTATAAAGACTTAATAGGAGAGAGTAAAAGAATCCCAAAGTAACTCTACATCTCAAAGAAAGTATACACAAATTAAAGCTCTAATTTTCCACTGATGGGTTTGTTCTACAGAATTGCATGGACTTCATTACAAGGTAGTCAAGAGTCATAATTAGAATCTACTGAATAAGGGTAACGCTGGAAAAAATTACTGTCCTTTTTCTTATGATCTCAAAGAAGCTCAGAGTCAAATATTAGTTATTCTGCTGCAAATTAAAAGCACTCTAAGCACATGAGTGGAAATGAAAATGAAATTGGTCCTACATGTTAGTCCACTGCTAATAACCCCACGTTACAAAGCCCAAGGTCTTTTCCTAATAACTCTGGATGTAAAACCTGCTGTTCTCTGCATGAGGGGGATAATGAGAGCTTCTGCCCTGCAATTTGAGGTCCTGCCTTGCTCCACTTCTCCATTGCAGACAATGGTGTGGAGCCATTGCACTGCAAGTTCTTTCCTGCAGTAGCACCAAGGTGCCCACAGACCCCAAATCCTCCACTACCCCTCCAACCAAGGACAGCTCATGCTGCTGTCCCTGGGTGCTGCATCCCTCATTATCAACTCAACCATTCTGTGGAGGAATGGCTGCATGACAGAGGTCACACAGACATTTGCTTGTTAGCTGATCAAAGGCTGGGAAAGTACTGAACCCAGCTAATCTGAGTTTAAACATCGTGTCCTTGGGCGTAGCTGTGGTACAAAAGCAAGAAAAACGTGAGAAAAAGAATAAGAGCCCGAAAGAATGAAGAGATTGTTACCTTCTAATGCAAGGTGAGGCGACGTGGTTCCGAGGAAACGGCACGGCAACTTAAACTCTCCAGGGTCACGCGGGCCAAGAACACACGCAGGCACCAGTATGGTGGACGGTTCAAGACCTTTATTGTCCTGCCTTGTCGGGTTTTATACTCTGCTAGTTCTTTCTCTACATCAGGGAGTCTTACCTTACTGTAATTGGTTAGTAAGGGGTAAAAAGTTACAATTGTTAGGGGGGACTGCATTCTTGGGTGATCCTTTATCACTAGGCGTTAGGGGGAGAGCAACCCTACTGCTTTCCGTAACATCGCGAGATTTTCTGAGCACCTAACCCTATCCACGACATCGTTGATATTATAGATATCCAATATATCTACAATAGACTATTATATATATATACTATATATATAGTATAACCAATAGACTGCTTAGCTTTAGAATATGTATGAGCTTATTACCTGTTGTGTATAAAAGTTTGATGCTCACACCAACAAACGAGGCTTGCTGATCTCATATTGAGCGTCTCGAGTTTTCCCTAACTGCGACACCATTCATTCATTGAGAATCACAGAAAATATTTGAAATTTAGAAAAGTCGAGTTTGGAAAAAATCTCTGTCTGGATACCAAGTTCTACTTTTTTCCGAGAAAAAAATTTTAACTATTGAATATTAAATTTTCTCTCAGCAGAAACCACTGTAGACATTATTTGGGTAATAATATCATTTTCTAGTAATTTTTACAAGACTTTCAAATGTGTTCTTTTTTTTTGTTTAACAGTGTATTAACCTCGAATGAGGAATCTCAAAAACAACTCCTTGATTTGTATAACAGACAACCTTACCTTTACAAATGTACAAAATACAAATTAATCTTGTTTTTCAAAGCTAGAATAGTAACACTTCTATGAGGTTTGGTATTCTCTATCTAATTCCAGCACATATCTCTTAATTTAGTAATTTCAGGGTATCCACTTGCTGCATAGGTGTTTATTGAAGACACATGTTTTCTTATTTTACATTTTTCTGCCTCTGAGAGTGAAAATTTGCCCAGAGTCTCATTGCATTTTAAGACATTATTTTCTTAAATTGCATTTCATGTTTCTTTAGAACAGTTTCTCCTGTTATCTAAATGAATAAAGAACCATAAAAGGCTGATAGGTTTGAGTGAATCTTTTCAGTTATTTTGATTTTGAGAAACCAAGAACAATTTTCAAATCCTTCTTTGTTCCATTTACGAAGATAATATAGCTTAAGAAGACATTAAGAGTTTTTGGTTGGGTTTTTTAATCAATCTTTGGCCATGAGGGTGGAATTCATTGCACTAAATTTTAGGTATTTAAAAATTAGGCACTGACTTCTGAACTACTCAGCGTAGGCTGGATGTTCATTCATTGTGAATGAAATAAAAAGATGCTTCAAAGGGTGATTCATCTGACCTGAGTTACCTGTTTTAGGCTGAAATGTCTCTTGAATGCCTGTTTCTCTCCACTGACTGCTAAGAGAATTCATTCTTTTTAAAGAATCACTGTTATGTTTCATGTCCTAGGCATGTATTTAAAAAATTACCTCCCTGGCCCAGCTTCTCCATCTTTCAGTGTGGGAATTTTAAAATTCTACCTGACTTCACAATGGAAGTAGTAAATCACCTGCTAAATTCAGCCGAGAAATGTCTGGACAAGATTATTTTTTAAACCAAGCAATTTATGCAATTGTCTGCACACAAATGTTGTGGGTTTTTTTTTTTTTTTCTTTCTATTTAATTTGGAGCAATTTGTGAAAACTAATTGAGTTAGTTAAAGCATAAAAACATTGTAAAACCCACTGTTTGTTTCTTGACTCAATTGTTCATTCCAACTTCTACAGATGAAAACAAGCCTGAGCAAGAGCTTAGGTGTCATCAGAACTCAGTGAACACTCACCTGGCTGGATCCTCCATTTCTCATCAAACTGAGCTGTCATTTTTGTAACCTAGCCCATGTATGAAATGCTTTTGAACAGAATGAATGCATTTAAGTGAAAGAAGGTCACTATTTAAATGGAATGTAAAGTGGGAATACTTCAGAGTAAGGGTAAGAAAAGCATGGAGCAGGTTGCTCAGTTGTGGATTATTCCTCAGTGGTCATGGTCAGACTGTGTGGGTCTTTGAGCAACCTGATTTAGTGAAATATGGCAAGGTGCCCCTGTCCGTGGCAGGGGGGTTGGAGTAGATGATCTTTTTATTGTCTTTTCTAAATCAAACCATTCTGTCATTCTATAACTCAATGAATTCTTGTGACTTTTGTCAGATGAGGATGTTCCACCCTAAACATTTTGAAAAATCCACAGTCTCTAAAGGTGGTGGTACTGCACTTGCCTCGCTTATCCAGCCCTGCCAGCAACAAAACTCAAGGTGCATTTTCAGGTGAGGTCCCACAATGCCAGATCTGAACACCACAGGGGCAGCTAAAGTAAAGTTATGCTACTGTAAATAGGTGGATATTTTCCTTTTAAAAATTGGATTTAAGTGCCATAGAAATTACAACAGTCTTTAAAGAGATGTGGTGAACTGTGTCCACCCAAATCACAGAAATTTGTAGGTGTCAACATAAATAAATTCCACCTTGCTCCAGGGACTTTTACAGAACTTAAAAGATATTAGGAAAGTAGTGAAACTCATACAGCACTCAAATTATTTATTGAAATTGGCACATAAAGAGGTCTTCAGTGTGGATAGTGAGGGAAGAGAGAGACCATGTAGTCCTCCATCCCATTTTTTCAGGCTCTGTTTGCATTGTCTTCACCTCAGCACGGGAAAGCATTTGAGCCATCAACCACGTCTTTACCTCTTGTCACCACATTGATCACCTAATTTTCTCCAAATATTCACTTGAGTGTCCTTCAGTTCATTTCCCCAAATTGCATTTGTGTAATGCCTGAGTAATAAAAGTCAGCAGAATGATGGAATTTCACCCTTTTGCATTATCATTGTAAAAGACATTACTATTCCCTTATCAAAAATATCCATCAGCCTAATTACATCCCTTTTCTTCACAAGGTTTTAAAATAGGATACCTAAGTATGATAGGCAATGCAGACTTATTATTTAATGACCATAGGGGAGATATATTTTGATTCATTTTCTTATGTGTTAAAAATTTATGACAAACATAAAACCCCGTTATAGCAGCTACCAGAATCATTTGTAATGGTCATAATTTTATTTAAATCACATATAGATAAAACATTATGTACATTTTAAAGCATTACGCCATTTTGAACCACTTGGGGAGACAGTCTTGTAGGATAGAAATAAAGCAAGCAGTAAGAATAATCTTAGCTGAAAAATGCATGAATTCTGAAACTTGGCACCTAAAACTTTAATATCTTTTTAGCCTTTTTTAATGCAATTTTTTTCCCAATTTTAATAATCTCTCTAGTATTATCTACTTTACTCCAGTTTAGTTTAAAACTTTTGATACTGATTTTGTCATTGGCTTTGTAATAAGATCTTGCTCTATCTGATTCTTTCCCCACCAGTTTTATTTGTCTCACAATTTATAACTGAAGAAGAAAACAAAGCCAATAAGAAATGGGGAAAAAAGAAAAGAGTTTTTGACAGCATAGATCATTGGAGAGTAGGACATCTGCTTCAGTCCAAACCAGGGGAAAGTTTTCACATTAAACTGGAATTGGTATTCCTATCCTATTTGTGGGCATCCTAACAAATTTTAAACCATACCCAGACAGTTTCTGTTCCACTGGAAATTATGTGAATAAATTGTCCTCTGTTGCAAAAGTTAGTCCAGGAAAATAAAAGTCTGAAAAAGACAGAAATTATTTTAAGTGTAAAAGACATTTATCATGGAATTTTCCTATAAACAAGGATGGTAGATTTGCTTCCTTCCTTACAAAACCCAGTTTAATAGCTCAGTGCTGGTTAAATCATTGATAATGTCTGCTTTTTTTCCTAGAGAATTGCAGTTCCAAATATTTTTATTTTTTTCACTTAGTGTTTATTCAAAAGGAAAGTACAGCAGAAAATGTAGAGGGATTTGTAAATTTTCTCTTCAAAATACTTGAATTTCCACTTTAAAATAGCCAGTTGCCACTGTATTTGAAAAGAGAAATAAACACATACAAGGAAAAACACATACAAGCTCTCTTATAAGCAGCTTTCAGGATTTATAGGGGAGTTATTTCCCTACAAAAATTGATTTCTCTTTTTCAGCAAGTTAGGCCATGGCCCTTTATGATTAAAAGGATCTTCCTCTCTCAAAGCCTCTTGCAAAAACTGAGGTTTAGTTTCTGAACCTTGACTGATATAAAATGGTGGAACAAGCTGTATTTTCATGTAGCCATGAACAAGCTGTGGATCAGTCTGATTTTTAAAAATATTTTTAAACATACTCTCTGAAATTTTTGACAATATTTTCAAACAGATGCCACTTACCAATACAAGGATATGAAAGAAGCTCTTAGAAAGAAATGGCAATTGTATTAAACACAGGATGCAAATGGAATGTAGTTTGAATGGGTTACAAAGTGATAATTTCTATATTTCTATGAATGCACATTTGTGTTGGCAAGTTAGAATTTGGGCTGTCTAATTCTGACTTGGACAAAGTCAGTCTTATAACCTTCATTGGGCAATTTTGTAGTGCCATGGAAATACAGAATGAGCCTATTGAAAAACAAATCTCTTGCTTTCTAAATCATGGATTTTCTATCATATTTTACATCGGACAACTGCAAATTCACTTGAAATTTATTAGAGAAATTATAGAATCTAAAATTAATTCTAAAAAGTCTCTCTCTGCTTTTTTGTGAGAGACAAAAGTAGTAAGGTATAGATGATCTATGATTCAAGGTTATAAAAGTAAATTATGACCAAAGTCTTCTCCCAACTTCCTTTATTTTTTAGAGTAATACAAAAACATAACCTTCACTTACTCTGTTTTCCTGCTCGATAATATTTTGCAGGTGAAGGACTTTTCTTCTTTGGGGATTACCCCAAAATGAATGTTTGGGATATTTTTCCTTCTTTATAGTTTTATTATTCTGTCATAAGTTTCCTTAGGGAACCCTGAAACTCTAATAGTTAGATGTTTTATCTAAGACAGATGACAGGGTTACTTCTCTGTGACTCATGAAAGATTTTTGTGCTACGGCTGAAATTTATGTTGAGGAATTTTTTTTATATTTCAACATAAATTATATGGAATTACCTGAAATAACTTTGACAAGTATGAGTTTGCATAACTAACAATAACAAGAAAAAATTACCAGGAGTTACTTACATTT
Organism: Setophaga petechia; assembly: GCA_024362935.1. NCBI lineage: Eukaryota > Metazoa > Chordata > Aves > Passeriformes > Parulidae > Setophaga > Setophaga petechia. Next base: position 17,604,356 of record JANCRA010000012.1, on the reverse strand, counting down.
GCAATACTTTTCTGCAATATATATGAGTCAAGTACCTATATTGCTTGTTTCGCTCCCATCAATATTAATTACAGCAATAAAAATGACTCCGTTATTGCTGTCCTGAAAAGATGTTAATGATGTGGTCATCACTGAAATAGCTAAATTGGCTAATGTGATGGCACAATAAATTCAGACTATAATTGGGCTGATTCTCCTTTCTCTGACATCTGTGTAAATTAGCAGCTCCCAAAGCATAAAACTCACACAAATGAGCAAAGATCCAGATCTTTGCTTTATAGCTGTGGAGACCAGTTTGCAACAGTTAGGTAATTTTAGTTAGTCACTCCGCACTTTTGTGCTGCATTAGCTGGCATTTATATTCCATGGACATAGCCACCTGCATCTCAGCCTCTTCAATACCTAAATTACTAATGTATTAATATCCTTGCATCAGTTACATTTTCCAGCAATTCACCAGAAAGTATTTCATGATGTATAAATGTGATCATAGGAAAAATACCTCAATATATTGCATATACTGAATAGCTGTAAAAAAATCATTTTAACTAAATTCACATTTATAAAAATAATTCTTTAAATCTTAGGAAGAAAGCCACAAAACATCTAGTTGCCCCTCCTGTTTCTTTTATTGTAACTACATGACTGTTTTTCTACAAGGTCCCAGGTTTGTTTAGAGAACACGCTGGAAAGTCAGTTACTGATGAACAGCAAGACAATACTTTGGGTTTTTTTATTTCATTCAATTCTCTCAAGTTTAATTCACTGTACAATATTCAGACTTTTTGCTCTGAAGATAGTGATTGATTTCTTCCCAGCATTTCCACAGTGCTTCTTCTTTCTACCATCCATGGGTTTCACAATGACTATTGAGTTTTTGTGCATAACATTTCTGTTAGACAAAGAGATTACAGTATTTAGAGGAGAAGGTGAGGCAATGGTTGACCTGGGTTTACCTCATTTATTTTAGTTGCATAACTTTAGTACCTAAGACAACAGTTTATTAATTTCAGATTTGATCTATTGTTAGCTAAAAGGAGATAGATCTTTGAAGAACAGCACAGATTTTAAATGAGTGCCTCTTTGTTTCAGCTGCTAAAGGAGCAGAATGGAACTATGATTCTAACTCTTACAATGCCAAAAATTCACTGTAGATTGGGGTAGATTGAAACTCCCGTTTACCAGTGAGTTATGCAAAGCTTAAATTCTCCTGGGAATGAGGAAAAAGCCACTTATAAAGTGCATCTGTTTCCTTAACTTTATTGTTTTCCTGAAGGAATGATTGTGATAATCAATTTTGCTTATAAGATCTTTGATTTTCTCAAAGCAGAGGACCTGCAGATCCTATGCCAAGCATGAAACACGCATTTAAGAGCCAACAGCAGGAATTTTGGTTTAAACAATGTGCCTAGGAATAAAGAAGGCATTCTGCAGAAGTAGCTCTGGGCTTGGGTCCCCCACAGATACATTTCGAAGCCTCTGTCAGTTGAAGTCTACTCTCTAACATGTTATACATATTCCAATTTCTGTTAAAAAAATAAAAAATCTAACAGCTCATTAAACTGAACAACCTTCACTTATCCCCAGAGTCTGGCCCATTTCTGGACCCTGGCACATAAGAAATTGAAATGGAGAATTCAGCCACTAACACGCAGTAGCTGAAATACTTTGGCACTTTGCAGTTTTTCACTACTTGACGCCCCTTGTCAAAACATTAAGGGGGATGTAGAGCAGCAGCATGTCATTATGTAACATTTTTACACATCATATTTATAAAGAGTCAAACACATTTTATTCTTGATCTAGAACTCTGCTAATTAGATGCCACTGACAGTTTGACTGCAGACTTGGAGTCTGAGCACTGTCAGGCTGTTCCCGGTTGGCATTTATAGTTGGCTACTCCATCGAAGCTTGGGCCATTCTGCTCAGGCTTTCAAGGCAAGACAGAAGCATTGAAACTTTTCACCACTTTCTCTTGCTTGTTAATTAATGTCTGCACAGTGCTTTGAGTATGTGCTGTCAGAATTCTGTCTTTTATTTCCCTGGTGAAAAAGCCTGGAAAACACAATCGTGGATGCCCTACAAACCATCCTAGATGGGAAAAAGAAAAGCCAGAGATTAAATCACCTGTGACTACAACCTTTTCAAAAGTGCATTTATATCATAATATTATCACACCAGTACAGGTTATTGCTCTTGTGATTTTAGGTTAAAGAGATTTTTGTCATTTAGCCAGCTCAGGTTCAGCAAAAGTGCAACAACACAGGGCTCAGCAGCCACTGCAAGGCCAGCCCCAAAGCATAGAAAGGTAATGATCAAGTTATTGAACTTTTGAGCTGAAGGTATATTCCTGACAGATCTTACTTTCCCTCCTAGAAGTTGTAATTGAGCCTGGATCATGTCCCAGCACATCTTACTGGTAGCTGGAGTTTGTAATGTCCTTCTCTGAGCTCTGACCATGCTGCTAAATGTCCCCTGTCCTGAGCATCTTCCTGAGCTCTGAATGAGTCAGCCACACATTGCAGACACTTTGGGGGTTCACCAGGTCCCTTACAACTGCTGTTAAAGGTATCCATTGTACTCACATCCTCCAAAGTCTTAATCTTTGTAAATTACTAATTTTCCACGCAGACTAAATGGTACATATGTACAGGAAAGTACTAAGCCCTCTGTAATGATCTTAAATTGGAATTTATCTGCCTGTAACCCAAACTCATCATACCTCCTTCCCAGAACTGCATGCCTCTAAATTCACTATATATTTTCTATTTTTCTGGATGCCAAAAATCAGGCACAGTAATGTAGAGAAAAAGGTGTTTTTCAATGAAAATACGACTGCAATGCAGATTAGGAGGCAACAAAGCCAGGAGGGATCATAACAGAGAAAGTCTCTATGAAAAATCACATTAATTCCTGACTTTCCTGTTTGTCATCTATTCAAAATGATAACTGTATCTATTGCATTCCCTAATTTATGTGGTCATCTGAGGGTGGCAAAAGCTCTTGCAAGTGGTTAGTTCATCAATTATCTAAAACTCTTTGTGTCAAGGCTCAGTGAAAACAAAGACAAAATAATTTATCCTTTCCTGCTGATTTCAAAGTAACAAATACTGTTTAATGCTTCTTCCTACTGACCACAGTACTCATGCAACTTCAGAGATGATCTATCATTTATTGAAGGCCTAAATACACGCTTATTTGATAAATTTGGAGTCAAATATACAGAAATATGGTTAGAATTTGTTATTTAGAGAAACTCTTTCAATCCATGGGAATGCATTTACAATAAAAGACAGATTTTAAAGGTAGAGGGGGTTGATTTGTTTTTCAGTATGAATTACTTCAAGCCCCCAGACCACAGGATTATGTTGAGAGCTGAAGTGTATCTAATATTTATAAATAATTGAATGCTTTTTTTAGAAGTGTAAAATCATGGCTTTACATAGGGGCAATCTTTACCTTTATCAGTTCAGCAGTCTTAATCTTGATCTCCTCATCTGAGGAACTGTGGAAGAGGGTGCACGTGGGGAAAACACAAGCATAATTAGACAGGGAAAATGTTTGTCCCTTGATTTTATTCTCCTTGCTCTTTGGAAACAAAAATTACTTTACATTTACTCACAATGGAGCAAGATCTTGCTCAGCTGTGAAATCTTGCACGGTAAATAATGCAGCACAAGGTAGTGACAATGGCACGTTAGAGCTTCGTTTGAATGCACGCTGTGCTTTGTGTGTGGTGCAGAATTCAATGGACAGCAATTTGAAGGGGGAAGAGGCTTGTTTGTGTTCACATTACATAATCCACTTGTCTTTGTTGTTCTCATTCTAGGCATTTTGTCCAAAGATGTTCTGCTTCTCACAAAGTGCATTCAGCCTTATCTGGAGCTCTGAAGCCTAAGGCTTTGTTGCAATAGTTATTTATAACTTAACGATAAAAAAAAAAGAAAAAAAAGCTGAACAGGAAAACACTTCTTCAGTCATAAATAAATAGCTCATTTGTACCTGGGGAGGAGAAGAATAGCTTTCAAAGAGCTTTCACTTTAAAATCATGACTTCCAGGTAGAAGCAATTGGAAGAAAGCTCTCTAAAACAAGATTCGTGCCATTTGTTGTTGAAAGCACATTGCTAAGATTTCCAAAATTGCTCTGGGATTTGAATACCTTTGTGAGTTTTAGGTGTCCCACTTGGAATTAATCTGAAAGAAGTCCTTATAATACTAAACATTTCCAGCTCCCTGAAAACCAGACATCTCTGTCAACCATCTAGAAATGGAAGAACATAAAATTCTTGCTTAAGAGAAAATGAGTGGCAGCTGCAGATGGAGGAGCATATTCATGTGGGATAATTTAAGCTTTTGAAATACAATGGAGGTAAAGAAAAGAGGTCTTGATAAGTATCATTTGAACTCTCCAAGTAACAATTTTTGACCTATTATCACTATTGATTTTGTGCTCAGAAGCTGATTTCAGATAAGGGCCTAACTATTAAAACACAGAAATCAGAAAATTTGCCATGTTAATAGCACATAGCAGTTTACACTCCTATGACTGTGTTTGATATCAGATATATTGGTATGAAAGTAAAACACTGATACAGCTTTTTCCAGATATATGAATAAGCTTCAACCACAAAACTACATAGCATCATTGGGTTTGGATTGGAAGGGACATTTAAGGACATCTAGTTCCAAACTCCTGCCATGGGCAGGGACACCTTCCACCAGATCAGGTTACTCCAAGGCTCATCCAACCTGACCTTGAACATTTCCAGGGATGGGGCAACCAGACCTCCTGTGAGTGCAACCATTTCAAATATGATGCTCAGTGATATAGCAATATCATAGTTGAAATGAAGAATTTTTTGTGTTTACAGGACCTCACATGTTAGCTCCAGACAGAGAAGAAAACTATTCAAAAAGGTTTTACTTCCAAAAACCACGAGGAAACCCTCAATTCTATTCCCCCCAGCATGTGCAAGTTTTGCAAGACATATTTCCATTAATTTCAGCAGAATTTTTTTTTTTTTTGGTGTTTAGGTGGAAGAAAAATTACATACAGCGGAACTGAATAAGAACCACATATAAACAAGGAGTTTTTACTAAATTTTAGTTGAGGCTGGTTTTCTGCTAAATTACCTGCTTTGCTGATCTCTCAGATCATGTTACATTTGAACATTTCCAAACCTCCTGAATAAACAGAGATATTTCCCCTCACTTTTCTGTTATTAATCTAGAAGAATACTTCCAATTTCCCCAGCATTCATGTTGCCAGGAGCAGAGAAACTGCCTGAATTCTCCAAAACTCATGCTGAAATGCAGCATTTCTCTACTCTTGAATTCTTTTCAGTAGGTGTTGAAATCTTTTATAGTAAATTGCATTTTACATGTTCGAAACTTCAAAAGAAGGTGTTAATATAATTGATACATGATAAGTTTGACAGTTGATGTCATTATATGAGTTTCACTCAGCAGCCTTCTGAAGCAAAAAATAATTTTAAAATCTGTTTTCCTAAGGAAAGGAAGCTTATGGCTTTAATGAAGAAATAACTTCTTAATGACCTGCTCTAAATCCATAAAGTCCTAGTTCATGTCCCAGTAGTCAGTATTTTAAAGTGGATTACATGTAACTATTCTGAGTCTCATATTTCTGCTTTTTTTTAAATGGATCTTTTGTAGCAATAGAATTGTATTTTGTGGTTATATATTCTCCCTGATATTTGTATAAAATTACAAATAGGATAACATCTTACAATTACTTACTTGACACTTTAAATTTTGTTGCCTCTCAGTGGGTATCAATAGGATGGGGACCTGTCCCAAATTACCATTTTTATGAAGTTTTTTACAAAGCCAAATAACAGAGAAAGGCCTGGGGGCAGCCAAGAACAGACCTTGGAGCAATTTTTTGAGAGTCTTGGAAAAGGAGGTACTCCGAGTATCAATTAGATGATTCATTTCCTGCTGAAATTTTGGTCTCCAACCTGTGATTTCGTTGATCTGAAAATGGTAGGATTCAAATTGCTAAAAAATGTAGGCAGGTTTTTTGTTTGTTTTTGGTGGGGTCTGTGTGAGACCTATGAGGAGAAGCCAAGAAAATAATAATTGATCAAAAAACTCAAATGATTCCAGAGATGTAAATACAAAAGGAATATCTATCATTTAGAGTCATATATGCCAATGTAGAGTTAGAGGACAAGCATGACCACTAAATCCTTGGAAATATTTTTGGAATGTGCAATGTGAAACAGAGTCAGAGAGTTCCATGTTCCTTGCTGAAACATGAACAGTGCTGCCTAATTTGCCTCCCTCTTCCTTCCAGCCTTCATTTTTATAGACCACTCTTCTGAAAACAGCAGATAGTTCTACAAAATCTACATATAGAGGAAGCCTTTTATGCAGTCACTCTGTTGGACAGGTAACACTTATTTTGTACCAAGATGCATCCCAAGATCAAACACGACAGAGTTATAGAAAAATCAGGAATGGACACAGCATTAGACCTTCTCCATAAACATTACATTATGTAAACATTCTACAGTTTTCAAAAAAAAAATCATATTTTTTTCAGGCATAACCCCAGCCTTCACACAAACCTGTTCTTCATCTAAACTCATCTCAGTGTCACTTGGCTGTAACTCTCACCTTTGGAAGTCTTATTGCTTGTTGGTATGAAGGAATCAGAATTTGAAACCAAATACTTTTATAAACAGACCTCCAGCTAAATGCTGCATGCACGTTTTAATCTTACAATGTGTGTCCCACAGCCATCCCTGGCACCCATGAGTGTGGTATCTGTATCACAAAGTTCTTCTTTCAACAGTTCTGAGTCATGAAGAGAGGAGGAGGTTCCCCTTGTGCACAAATGAAACTCAGGAGAGATGGAGACTGCCAGGCCCAGTATATCCCATGGAATTTGGCAGCATCTCTGCACTATTTACCACTTCATCCATTTTACAACTCTGCTTATCTTTCCGTGTGCTTGAAGACAAATGATCCAAGAAGAGTAAAATCTAAATTCTGTAAAGAGCACTTCTCCATCCAGTCTGCTCTTCAGCCCATGAACCTTAGGTTAGGTACTCTAACCTCACTTGAAGTCTCACTTGAGCCAGACAATTCTGCTCCTGTAGGAACCCTCAGACCATGTTAGGCCTCCCTGAGTAACTCAAGTTAGAAATTTGTGAACTTCCAGTTTAAGAGAAATAAAAGTACCAACTTTACACATTCTCAGTGTTGCAGTAGACAGCAAGAGGAGAGAGAAGAAAGACAGATTTGGATGCCAGTGTCTTAATTTAGGTCAGGCACCAGGTTGAAGGTAAGCTTGGGACAAGCAAGAAGGCCTAGGTGGAAGAAGCAGGAAGCAAGATTCTAGGAAGGCAGGGAGAGCTAAGTGATCAGAGCTAGGAATGCTTTACAGAAGAATGTTGTTGTTCTGTGTAGCATCCTGAAAGAATGGGTTTTTTGGGCTGCAACAGCATTTGATGGCTTAATAACATGAGTTAATTATCATTATTATGGCTTTAATAGTGGGTTCTTCGAGCCTTAATGCTTTGATGACAAAACTACTGGTCACTTACTAAGTTTTCTCTAAAAATGTTCATCTCAGATCCATGAAAACTTTGCTGCCTCCTCTCATTTATAATGGTGCTTGTATTCATGCGGCTGCGCCGAATCTGAGCCCGGCTGGCCCACAGAGAAATGCGCAGCCCACAGCCTGGTTTGGGGGCGCTGGCGGCCACAAGTCCCAGGACCTCCGGCATGGAGCAGACTGGGTGAACAGCGCCAATCCTGGAGCTCCCTCCACGTCTGTGGTGGAGGAGGCAGCTCCAGCAGGCTGAAAGGCGGAAACGGTGCGACGCGATGGAGGTAGAGGAAGCAGACGTGAGGCGGCAGTCTTCCACAGCAGGGGAGAAGGTTTATTCAAGGATGGGGGAGGGTGGAGACGGGTAGGGAGGCTGTAGAGGACTGCCCCGAGGGGCGGGGTGAACAGAAGTTATATAGGGAGACCAGGGGGAGGCTAACCCCTTCCCCTGGCCAATGAACTTAACATACAACTTAACAGACATGGGGCGACAGCAAATGAAATCACATAAGGGGTGGGACAGCCCTCTCCTGCCCAATCACCCTCTGCCCTGAGGGGAAGGTTCTGGAGAAACAGGCAGGGGCAGAGAGTGACAGGCAGGCAGGCTAACAACTCAAAGAACTAGGGAGGGGACTAAAGGATACAAAAAGGCGGGAGTTGCTAAGTAACTAAATGACGGACAGCTCTACAGAGGGAAAAACAGGGGGAGGGGAAACTCGGCAGGCGCCATCTTATACAATAGAAATCAATACAATACAATACATTAAGAAACTTAACCGGGGGGTACAATACAATAAATTAAAAAACATAACCGGGGGAAATAAACCGCGGGAGCGCACCGCAACATATTCACATGGCAGATCTTTCCAAATTCCATGAGGAACAATGTACCAATGAGAGTACTTGTGGATTTGAGGGAGGTCAATCAGTAAGATCTTCCCCACAGCCAACATGTCAGTGCTGGACTCCCCTCACAGGATGTTTCTGGTAGTTCACAGACACCATCCCCAGGCTCTATGCCTGGTTCCCAAAATCCATGACATCCCCCATGACACTGAACATGTTGCTCTGAGACATTGTGGATGCCCCATTCCTGGGAATGGTCAAGTCCAGCTTGGAGAGAGCTCTGAGCACCCTGGTCTAGTGGAAGCTTTCACAGCCAATGGGAGGGGGTTGCAACAAGGTGATCTTTAAGGTTGCTTCCAACCCAAAACATCCTGTGATTCTACAACTTGCTGGATGCTTGTCAATGAATCAGTCACTTATCACAGAGTCAACTTTTCAGTAACCATTCTCATGGCACTTTCAGCAACAGCTTTCCTGAGAGAACATTTTATGTTGATCCCCATGAAGCAGTTTCACATATGGCACCATCAGTGGCTCAGTCCTCTTGAAGGAATATTCTCTTAATTCTCTAAGCTGCGTGATCCATCCTGATTGCATAGCCTCAAAACCTTTCCTTGTTTATTGGGGTTTAAAGCTACCTTTTCCAGACTTCCTATTTTTCAGCCAGACCTGAAGAGAAAGGAAAACCAGAGCACCACTGGGAGAAGTTGCTCTGTCATTGTGAAAATTTGACAGATCCTCAAATTACAGTGGGGATAGTTGAAGCACTGTGGAGGAAGGCCCATGTCCCAACACTAGTAAATTAAATGTACTTTTGTAGCTTTTGTATCTTACACAACTCAGCAGGAATGACATGAGGACAGATGACAGGCAAGCACATGCCTCAGCTAAGGAGAGGGGAAAGAAGGTGAGGAAGCAGGAGGTGGTGATAGAGCATGAATAGCTTCACAAGGCATCCCCAGACAATCGAGCTGACAGAAGGAGTGGGAGTTTGCAGGCAAACTTTCTGCAGTCTCATTAGATTGGGAGCAGGCTGATGAGCGCTCTAAATAACAGGTGCCTTATTGAACAAGGGAGAGAGAACATGAAAATGAAATGGAAAAAAAAATATTAGGGCTAAAATTTTACCAGGATTATCAGAGGCTGAGGCTCTGACAGGGAGGAATGGTGCTCTGCCTCATTCTGTGCCTTTGGATGTTTGTAGGCTCATGGGCAGGCTCAAAAAGTGTCCCGTGAACACCAGCCACCCTGCAGAGTTCTGCTCATTCTGGCAAGGAACTAAGTTTTCCATGGCTGTAGAGTTTTTGTGACTCTTCTGAAAAAGTTCTGATATTTCTTCTTCACCTTCCAAAAACATCCACAAAACTCATTCACCAAAATAACCACTCCCAGGAACCACAACCTTCCATCAAATTCAACTTAAAAATCTGGTTTTTGAAAAGTGGGACCTGATTATGAGGATTTTAGCTCTATGTAATGAACCAATAAAATCCTTATCCAGTTTACAAAGGGATTGTTTACAGATGCAGAATAGCACAGGTATCCAGCAATTACACCAATTGTTCATCCATCACCAGTTTCTTTACTTTTCTCATGGCATCTTAATAAATGAGTAGCAGTCTTCTTTTCTTTTTTTTTTCTACTTTTTTTTATTTTTTTAACTGTTTTCCTTTCAATACAGCAGTAGGAAAGGAATGTTAAATTTCTCTTGTCTTCACTGGTCAGAATGAGATGGATACATCACCATCTTAAATTTACCAGTGGCATTTTTTTAAATTTCAAGCTAAATATGAAATAATCTGAAAATTTCTGCATGGTGATTGCCTTGCCAAGAAGTGGGAATTCACTTTTACAGGAGACATTTTGTTCAGTAACAACTGGCAAACTTGCAATTAGTTATATCTGGCCTTGCTAATTGGTCATAGGACCTGGTTCTCCTGAAATTCTTGAAGGCAATGGAAAGGAGGTTGCTTCTCATCTGAGAGTCAGGATATGATTACAGAGTTGGCAAGCATTATTTAGTCTTGTCCATATCAATGTTCAGCTACCACATCTACAAGGACTCTGAAGAAACCAAGACTTGCTACTTCATTCTGCAGCAAGTTACCACTTTGTGCCTGATTTTTTGTTTTATTTTGTGGAGGGAAGAAGAAACTAGAGTTAATTTTTCACTGAGTGGGTCTTTCTGACACATACATACACTCCTATTGACCCATTTCAAAGTTCACCCCAGGGAAGTACTTTAAAATCCTGAAATTATTTAACTTTTTTTTCCATTGTTACCCTTTTACACCCTTGCCTGAGGGTAGCACAATTTCACTTGCCTTTTGCAGTCTGGTTTTGTCCATGTACCACAAGACACAGAGGAATGTGGTGATTCATCTCCTCTGAGTTTGGATCCTACTGCTCAGTTGCTTTGGCTACCTGTGGCTCTCCTCATAATCGCTTTAGAGACCAGAGGGCTTCAAGGTACAATTCATTTGACCTATTTTAGACACTGGCTTTAGCATGAAATAAATTGCACTTCAGAAGTTCTCATTTCTCTCCCAAGTGAGCCTCAGGTGACCAGCACACCCCCAGCTGCCTGTGGTGTGTCTGTCTGCAGCTGTGTTAAATCAGTCCCACCCATGAATTTCACTCAGGGCCTCCATCCACTGAAATCCATGGTGAAACTCCCTCAGGCTTTGGGTACAGTTCTGCCCCATTTCATCTTGGAGAAGAAATGGATGTGCTTGCAGATGTTTTAAACACATGGTAGGCTTTTACATACCCAAGATTTAGGATAGCACCTTAAAGGTTCATTAAATATCTGTATTGAGTTGCTCCTGTTCACTGATCTGTTTGAAATGAAAATCAAGTTAGTGCAATAGGGTTGGAGATGTAACATTCTTCTGCAGGTTTGAAATTGTAGAGGTAATTGTTTTATTAAAATATTTGCTCTTTTGCTCCCTACAAGATTTCTGATGGCCTGGAAGTCAGTGTAGGGCATCGTGCTAGCCGTTAGCGCTTTGATTTCCACAATGCCTTTTTTTATTTAATAGGCCTGAAATATTGATTAACATTTACAGATTCAATTCCAAGCACTTGCCAGGGGTTACAGAGAGCCAGAGAGAGCTGGTTGTGCCAGTCAGATTCTGAGGTGTAATGAAATCCCCTACTGTGCCTGTCAACTTATCCAGTGTACAGGTCATTTCCCACAAGGTCTGCCGTGTTGAAAGAAGCAGTTTTCACATGAAACATTTCATAGGGAAAGGGAAAATATGTCTCCAGTATTGTATGCTTTATCCCTTTGTCTAATATTGAATGGCCTCATTGCTTCACACAATTTTTGCCCCCAAAGCTTTCTAAGTCAATAGAAGAAGAATCTTTCAGGTGGGTAAAAGTCAAGACTCGCAGTGTAAATGCTTTATTACTGTTGTCAAGGAATTTCACAGTAACTAAGGCTAGAGATAGACAAGCCCCAAAAGGACTGGAATCTCAATCCATTTTAGTTAAGTATTGAATGATTCTTTTATTCTTCCAAATATTACAAAGCTCCCTTTGAAAGATACTTACATCTTTCTTCCAATAATGTCCTCTTTCTTAATTTGTTCCAAGACCACATCTTTCCTGCATATTCAAACTCTCTTACCTATTTCAATCCAAGCCCAAATAGAATATATTCTATTCCATCCAAGTCTACATCTGATTTTCCTTTGTTTAGGATCAGGGTGCTTTTGTCTTCTTATCTCCTATAGAGAAAAGAAAGCATATGCAGAGAAATGTTTCATTTTCCTGGTTTTGCTCCTGCTACTAAATGTCAAATATCTGATTTAAAAAAGGTTCTTTTAAAGAAAGATGTCCTGCTCTTTGAATGACTAGGATCTAATTTTAGACTGACTATAACAATAGTCTTTAGGCCAAAAAAATCAATGTAAAGTTGTTGGCCCTGATCTTTCCTGTGATATTGTCTCAAGTTTAAAGTTTCTGAATGAGGAGTGCAGTTGTTTGCCCTTAGTTCTCTAACAAGGAGGGGGACACAGGTACCTGAGCTGGTCAATGCTTCCAGTGCTGTGACCTGACCTGACCTCAAGATGATGCCTTTGATTTACAATTTTAGAGTGGACTTTGGCTGGTTTCTCCATCAGCTTCAATTCTAATGGGACATTTGACACAGATGAATGGCTGGATAGAACCACCAACATATTCAAAAATATTTTCTTCACTTTTTGCTGAGAGGGAGAAGGAAAGAAGTAGGAAAACATCCACCTGGGAATGATGCATTGGATGTTTTAGATGTATTGGATGTCAGTGGTACTGGCTCAGGAGAAATCAAGTCCACTCCTTTAATTGAACATTTCTAACAATCTCAGTGTAATGGAAACTGAAAAAGGCAAAGGAGCTTCCCATTAAAATTGGGTGATGAGCAAAATCCCACTCTTTGACATTCCACAGCAAGTGCACATTTTCTCCTTCAGGTATGCTTTACTTTATTTCTATGTTATTAGCAAGAAGCTTTGCACTAAATGGAAAACAAGCAGCTCTGATAAACATTTTGCTCCCAAAGATTGGTTTCCCACCTCCAGGAATGAGCTTCAGTGACACTTCATCTACAAGTTTCTCTTGGTCTGAAATATACACCCAGTTCTGTTGCTAAAAAATTAATTATATGGTCTGTATAAACCTGTTTTAGTCATTATACTTCAATTTCTGCATTCTGCACTGAGAACAAGATGTCTCTAACAAAAGCTTTGCTGGAAATGGGAATGAAAGTGACTTTTTTCTGGTAGCCAGCATGCTTGAGGATAACATATAGAATTCTAATAATGCATGAGTGATTCCTACAGTGGAATCTCATTCAAGATTAAATAACATATATTTAAGTATCCATATGTGAACTGAGTAATTAATCTCCTGATAGGTACAGCTGACAATCGTTGTATCCAGAAAACTGTTCATGAAGAGTAGAATTTAACTGTTTAGGCTTTCTGAAACTTAAATATCTGGGGCATTAGGCCTGAGGCATTCCTACTGGACTGAAAAATATAAAATAGGATTTATGGGAGGTGACATCACTGTGAAGCAGAAGCTAGAGGCCAAGCAAGATACTTCTGGGAATCTAAAATTATACAAAACTGAATTTAGGCAACTGGATGCTGTCCTAGATAACTGATTGAGGGTGAGCTGATGATCTGAACACCACAAATATCACTGTTTCCAGTCGTGGAGACATCCTAGAGGATTTGTAACCTGTACATAGCTTGGACAAACATGACACAGTCTTTGTAGGAGACATAAACCCTCTGCAGGGGAGAGCCAGGAGGGTCCATAAAGGAACCTCAAATAGCAATTGGCACATTCATTGAGGCAAATTAACTAAGTTCTAGAATCCATTGAATTTTCAATACATGTTCTTTGAGTATACCAGGAGCTTAGATGTGTAGACATCCGTAGGAAAACTATTTAGGACTTCCATATTTCATCGTGTTGATATATGAGATTGCTCAGAATACTCCATCTGGTGTACCTTAGGATCAGATTGGCAATAAGAAGTGGTTTTTTCACACAGAATCAATTAGGTTGGAATAGATCTCTGAGATAATGGAGTCCAACCTGTGACTGATCATCACCTTGTTACCAAGAGAGAATGCCACATCCAGGGACTCTCTGTTTCCCTAAACAACTCCAGGAATGATGACTCCACCACCTCCCTGGGCAGCCCATTACAACACTTAATCATCCTTTCTGTGAAGAAATTCTTCCTAATGCTCAGCTTAAACCTTTCCTGGCACAGCTTATCATCCACAAGTTATGGATCCCCAAGCCTACACTGGCCTTCAAACCAAGTTCCCCACAACTCAGATGATCTCCTGCTTTCTTCTGAGGTGGCTAAGACTCCCCTTTTAATATCTACTTCCTAATTCTCTGCTCTTTGTAAATCCCAAAATTAGTTATCTTAGAACGCTGCACAGTCGAGGGTGCAGTCCTGTTGCACACGTCTTTTATGAAAAATCTTTTCTTTAGGATTTTTTCTTCTTAAGAAGCTGAGAGGCCTCAAGAACAAAATGTAAACATTGATTATCTGCTGCTGTGGAATGCAACAGGTGCATCTTTGGTTGACCCATGTTAGATGTTTGCAATTAATGACCAATCACAGCCCAGCTGGCTCAGACACAGACCCCAAGCCACAAACCTTTGTTATCATTCTTTGCTATTCTATTCTTAGCCAGCCTTCTGATGAAACCCTTTCTTCTATTCTTTTAGTACTTAGTTTTAATGTAATATATATCATAAAATAATAAATCAAGCCTTCTGAAACCTGGAGTCAGATCCTCGTCTCTTCCCTCAACCTGAGACCCCTGTGAACACGGTCACATAGTCCCACCTCATCTTGATGGAAGACATTGACCCAGAGAATCAGGGACTCCAAAACCCTCCTCAGATTATTAAGATTTCTTGGAATGACCACTTATTTTGAACAGAGGGGCTGATATTTTAACACTGATATTGAATTTCTGTGTACAAAACAGTCAAACATGAATTAGTGTGAGATGCATGACATAGATTGGACACTCCAATCAGTAGTGTGATGGAAGTCTCTGGGTTTTTTTTTTTTCTGTAGCCCATTGAAAATGCCATTCATGCAAGTGGAGGAAAGCAACAAGCACTTGAGAAGAGGTGATTTCAGCACACTCAGCTGCTTGGGTGGACCTTCCCCTAAGTGGATGGACAGGATGATTCAGATCAGGAAAGAAGAAAAGTGAATTTTAGCATCTAATACCCTGTGCTTGAAAGTGAAAGACAAGACTCAAATACTCTCACATTTGTGACTCACAACTTTATTTTTAAAGGAAAAAGCTGTGTTTCTAGATGAGGCAAACCTCTATTTGACTTTTAACAAGGGGGGAAAAAAGTATCTCAGTTCAGATCAACTCAAACATTGTGGGTTTTTCTGAAAAGAGGTAAACAGAAAAAGCAATAACTAGCAGACCCCTAATGAAAAGAAGGTAAACTCAGATAAAATTGAATTTCAGCAGAATATCTGTGCCTAATTCCCTTCTCATTTTAACAGTCTGGGTCACAGCTATAGTCTCCTGGGATTACCATGCATTGGTTTCTAGTGATGTCTTTCCAGTGTGTCTTTGACACCATTTCATATCCAACTCCATCCTTCAGAGCAGCTTTTCAGCTACTTTTCATCTTTTCTAGCTCCAGCTAAAAACCCTTATTTTTAAAACTATTTTCACAATTTCTGCTTTCTTACATTTCCCTTTGCTGGGAAGGAAACCTTTATTGACTCTAATTCAGCTTGACTAGGTCCCAGAGCTTGGAACTTTTTAAAAATTCTTGTGTTAAGAAAATGTAATGTTTGCTCCTTATGTTGCATGTCTTGTTCCTCAACCATTTTGTCACTGTATGAATGTATCCCCTCCTGTTAAATTATTGTCTTTTTAGAGCTACTTTGTAGTAATAAATACAAATCTGTAACGCTTTCATCATGTTGACATAATAGCAACCCAAGATATCCCTGACTGCAGGAATGCTGGGGGCATGAATTCTAACATTTTGCTGTAGGCTAAATTGCAAAAAATGGTTTTAGCAGCTGTGATTGACCCTATCTGTATAAATCAACTATAATGTATTAAAATTAGTGTCTTTTAATTAGAATACACAGGATTGGGAACTGCACTGAACACGATCAGGTGAAATCTCTGCTGCAACCCAGAAAAAAAGTTATCATTTATATTTGCTGATCTCTAATTTTGACACCTTTTATGAAGGTTTCCAGTTTCTCTTTTCCTCATGCTGGTCACACTTTCAGCTCCCTTTGTCTCTTTGCCCCCTTAGCAAAATGATGCAGTGACTTCTTGCTAAAGACACAAAATCTTCTCTTTTTCTGCCTTTTTGTCATAATCTTTTTAGCAGCCCCCTCATTCTCTGCATTTTCTGCATCTAATCACCACCTTTCTTTGATTAACTGTAAGTAAAGCTTAGAGGTGTTTTGGGAGATTGGTTTTAACAGAGATTTTTTTAAGTTTTACTGCAATCTAGCCAGAGATTTAGAAACACAGATCACACCAGCTTCTGTGGTGGTGTTCTGTTCCTACATATAGTAAAGGTGCATTTAAAAATCTCCTTGGTGCCTCAAATAGCTCTTACACCATCGAAACTTAAATGGAAGTGAAGTTTTAAAACCAATGCTGAACACCCACAGGTTCCTTTGGTTGTAGTGGTTATTGCAGGCGCTTAATCACTTTGAAAATTTGCACACTTTTACTCAATTTGGAAAGGCCAGCACATTTGCAAAAGTGCACTCTCCACCCTGCAGAGTTTTGTGTTTCAATAAATGTGTTACCAAGGGAAAAACAAGATGCAGACCTCGAGATTGTTGCTTAATTTCTGCCTTTTATTACAGGAGCCCTTCCTCTAATGCTTCATGATAAATTCAATCATTGACCAATTCCTAAAGCAGAAGCAGGGGATCTCTGTCTTCAGGAGCAGGCACAGCTTGAGATTTCTTTTTAGATGACTAATGGTCACTTTACAGGGTGTGAGTAGGATACAATCAAGATCCTTGACAAGTCCAGCACCATTTGAGCAGGGTAAAGGTACCCATGTTTAGCTTAAAAAGCCCTTTTATGGCTTTTCCATTGGCTTCCATCAGATTCCAATAAATGGTGAATGCTGGCAGGGATTTTAAAAAGCAGAATAAGCTGCTGTGGGTTCAAATTCACAGAAACATCAAGACATTGACATCTAATTAAGAGCTGATTCTTTAGAAACTCAAGAATCATTTAGTTATCTAGTTTCCCACACAGACAGGAAGCTAACATAAAATTCAAACATTTCCATGAGTTATTTTCACAGATCAACCCTTCTTCTTCTCCTTTTTTTCTTTTTTCTTTCCTTTTTTTTTTTTTATTTATCTGACAGTCTGCATCTTAAAATGTATAGATTTTTGGCCATACAACTCTTCAAAGCCAAGGAAAAAATCTGAAAGCAATTTGCAGGGTGAAAAAGAAGCAAAGTAAATCCCCAAAGGGTACTTTCCTAGTAGTAAAACTGGACCTATTTTATAGCTGAGGTAAGAAAATCCTGCCTTGAAAAGACATTTTCTAATTGAACATGAGATAAACAGATCTTTGGGGTAGTTCTTTATTTTTTTCCTCTTATCTTAACAGAAGATTATTCCCATTATCAAAATTCTATTAAAGGGCTTTTATTGAAGAAAAATGTTGGACTTATTGATATTAATAACACAACCTCCTTGAGCACCTGTTCACATCTAAAGGAACGTCAAAAGCTCAGGATCACTGAAAGATTGCTTAAAGACTAAAAATAACTTAAACATAACTTGTGCGAGACATTTTAGCTCATTTTTAAAATATTGAGACTTAATAACTCACATTTTCCAAGGGGAAATTGTATTCCAAAGGGCCAAGAAATTTTGTTTTCTTGAAGTAAAACTGAAGACCAGAAGCTTATGTAAAAAAAAAAAAAAAAATCAGAAACAAAAACCACAAACAAACAAAACCCAAGCAAAACATAAAAATGTTATGGCACTGAGGATGAAATCTTAAAGTATGACAATATTATGATCTGGACCTTTGTGATTACAGCTGCAGAGGAATGGTCTCATCTCCTTTATCTCAGAACAAGAACTGAAGATCTCTGAGAGAAGACAGTGTCACAAAAAATGCTGGAAGAAGCTTACAAATAGGATCCTTTCACCTCCCTTGAAAGTTCTGCAGACCTTGAAAGGTGACATTTATGCTGTTCCTTTAAAACTATATCTTAAAAAAGAAAATACTGCAGTGAAGGAGATTCTGAAGAAAATGTGTAATTTTAACAAAAACACGTGATTTCTTCAGAACTAAATAAAAAGTTGAATAGTCCTCAAATTACTTCCTCAGTACTAGGCAATATATGAATGAAAAGTTAAATTTTTAGACCTTCATATCTGTTACATATTTGTTTTACTCAGATATTCCAGTGATATGAAGCCCATGAGTGTGAAAGGAACCCAAAATTTCCCAAGGAATATTTTTTAGTCAAGAATTCTTTGAGGACAGTTTATTTTTACTTGTTGTTAAAAAATGTTACTTTTCCTGAGAATTTAGGAAAAAAAAATCAAACTTCTGAGAAAAGTGAACTTTTTTTTTTTATCCAGATTTTTCCTAAGTCTAAAGTAGAGAATTGAGGAAAGATAAAAAAGAACAAAGGATTTGAAGTGGGGGAGGAATTAGAAAACGGTGCTTAAAATTTCATCATTTCTATACTGAACTCATTTAATTCTATCTTTGCCCTCCCCTTCTCAGACATTTTTTCCTTCTACTTATAGCTGGAAAGTAACATGGCCAAAATTATAGATCATTTATATTATATTAATATTCACCATTCCTTATTTTGACAAAACACTGATAAGAGTTGTTTGCTGAAGAAATACATTAATATTAATAAGTGAATAATGAGTTCACTTAAGACTTTCATTATCTGTACATTCATAAGTTTGAAAGATGAATATGATAGCTGAGCAAAAAATATTGCTAATTATGGTCTCAGCTCAATCTCCAGAACAGCAGAGCTTTTCCTAGAGATGCACTAAAACCAGAAATCAAAATATCAGCCTTGGACTTAAGAGTGGAGCTGAAACCCCAGCTCAGACACATTTCTTCATCCTAGCTTTACTTCTCATCATGCCATAACTTTCTCAATATTTGTTGAAAGAGCTCTTGGGAGCTCTCATGTTTGTTACAAAAGACTGGACATATTTATTCCAGTAAGGGAAAAAGCTGCCCTCACTGTAAACAAGAAGCAGCTGGACTGTGTTGATGAGCTCCAGTGAGAGCAGAGTTTATGCACATTTTTGTTTGCAGGTAGGCATTTTGTGTATTGTCTGCTTCTCCAGCAGAGTTTTGTTTTGTCTTGGAGTTGATACTCCACACCAAGATACATGTAAATAGACTTTACCCATGAGCTCTCGCAAAAAAAAAGTGATAGCAGATCGTATCAAAACAGTCACAAAATTACTAAGCTGCCCTAAAATTGGTCTGAGAACTGGTTGAGGAGCAAAGAACAGCTGGAGTGGGCAAGAGGTGGCCACCAAGGGCTGAGAGAACTCCCTTACTGGAGCCTGGGATTGTTTCCAGGAGACACAGGAGAGCAGAAGTCCACCCTCGGAATATTTTCTTATCATGTCGTTCAAGCTCTGAAAATTGAATCACACAATATTTTGTACAGGAAGAAAGAAACAAAACCAAAACAAAACCTTCCACAAAATGGTTTTAGTGTACATTTGAGGACAAAATTAACAAGATCAACTCAGCCCTCAGTGCCAAGACAGGAAGAAAATTTTCTTCAAGGTTTTGATTGAGTCTATTAGGGCCTCCTCATTATAAAACTTCCAGTGTTGTTCACAGTGGGAAACATGATTCCAAAGTAACTTGTCTGTCAGATTTGTTCTGGTTTAGCAACAGGAAGATTGATTCTTAAAATTAATGTAGGAAGTGGAACAGTGGGAATGGCTGAAAGATGCTTTGCCTATTACAAGTTTATGCTTGTGAAATGTAAATCTTGATGCATTTTTGCTTTATTTGGACATAGGTAATTGCTGGATCAGCTGGAAACTTGAGTTAGCCCAGCTCAGGTCTGACTTGCTCTCTTAAAATCTCTATCCATCATCTGTAAGGAGGACTTTTTTGTGCAACTATTGCCCTAACTTTTATACCTTAGTTAAGTGCCAAAAGATCTGTGTCCATCTAATATTCTAACTAGTATTCTAAAATGATGAAGATATACATATATATATATATGTATACCCAAATAAGTCATTTTAATTTCATTGTTGTGGTAGGCAGATTTTTCCTAGTGGGTCACATAGCTATTTCAGAGGTCAAGTTCAGCCACCAAATAGGATTCTGACCATAAGGAAGTTTATGGTGTGAATTCCAGCCTGGGTGAAATATTCTAATTTAGCACAGTGAATATTTTCCAGTGTGATCACCTGTTAGGTAGAACACACAGATTGAAGGTATTTTGCTTTAAAGGATATTTTTTACCTTTTCTTTTCTGAGCTGAAGATAATCTGAAGGTATTTCAAGATGAAGGCATTTATATTCCAAGGAACAAAACAAAGAGATGCTGTAATGGCATATGTGAGCTACATTTACCCTGAGGCATTTACCATAAAGTTCATGGTGTTTTTTTTATTGCATCATTCTGACAGCTGTGAATAGGAAAGTGAACATATTGGTATTGTCACTGGGAACTACCATTTACATTTTTGGATACATGAGGGAAAGGGAAAGGTACCAGCATCTGTGAGCACACACAGAGGACATAGATCCAGAGTGCTCCCTTGGATCCATCTCCTTTGGAATTCAAGAGGGACAAAACAGTTAAAACTGCTGATTATTTTTCTAAAAAGGAAAAGAGGGAGAGAATGAAGTTGAGAGGAAAAAGTAAGGAGGAATTCATGGTGTGAGAGAGAGGGAGGAAGGGAAGGAAGTAGGCAAGCTGGCAGGTGAGTATTCAGAAAAGAGAGACAAATAGGGAAAATTGTATAAAAAGAAAAGTGAATAAAACGAAAGAATGAAAGCAAAATGGAGCAAAAAGGGAAGGAGGGAAGGAGGGAAGGAAGGAGGGAAGGAAGGAGGGAAGGAAGGAGGGAAGGAAGGAAGGAAGGAAGGAAGGAAGGAAGGAAGGAAGGAAGGAAGGAGGGAAGGGGGGAAGGGGGGAAGGGAGGAAGGGAGGAAGGGAGGAAGGGAGGAAGGGAGGAAGGGAGGAAGAGAGAAAGAGAGAAAGAGAGAAAGAGAGAAAGAAAGAAAGAAAGAAAGAAAGAAAGAAAGAAAGAAAGAAAGAAAGAAAGAAAGAAAGAAAGAAAGAAAGAAAGAAAGAAAGAAAGAAAGAAAGAAAGAAAGAAAGAAAGAGCTAAGGAGACAAAGGCTGACTTCTTCTGGCATATTTGTCTGGAGAGGTACATATGGTATATTTGATGTGCTGAGAAAATTTAAAATGACCTTCTACAAATGTCCTACTGCACAAAACAAGAAAAAACTCCATCATTTTAAATGTCTGGAAAAGTTCATCATGGTTTCTCTAGTCTCTGTGGAACATCTTTAAGCAAAAGCATGGTAAATAATATATCAATTTTCTATCGCCACCTATGAGTGAAAATGTAGAACTACAAATTATTCTTCTGTGAATAACAGAGAAAAGAGATGTGACAGTTGTCATTCAAATATTTCCAGACATATATATTATATGTCTGAGGCAAAACTAACTACGATAATTTCTTTCTGGAGGAAAGAAGCCAATTTTCAGCATATTTAGGGTTTAATAATTTATTTAATTTTATTCTTGTCATACATTTTGGGACTTATTCCAGTAGTTCCACTATCCTGTCCTAACTGAAGCCAAAATTTGGGTGTTCTGTGGACCACGATAAAGACAATTCTGATTTGGATGGTGCATGCACATAAAAACAAGGATAATTTCAACTTCCTCTATCTGCATAGTATTTCTAGATTACGAGCTCTGAGATACAGGCAGTGATTTAATGGCAACTGGGGCAAGAGGAGAGAGGAAATAGGAGAGAAGCACAGATAAGAATTTGCTTAAACCAGCAACAGGGTCAAAGTGGAATAGACCAGAAAATCAGAGTGAATCTAAGCCAGTGAGACATAGAGTGGTTGGACAATGGAGCTGAAACGAGAGTCAGGATGTGCAGAATCACAGGATTAGGTGCATATATATATATATGTATATATATACATTCTATATTTATGTAATATATTTTATTAGAAAAGGGTATGGATGCTGAACGTGTGTTATTCTTAAGGTCACAGAATGGGAAGAAATGAATCCTGTCAGATGGCAGCAGCAAGACTTGAAGAGGAGTAAAGCAAAGTGAAGACAACACAGAATGTGTTGAGACACTCCTCTAGGATCCAGGAACTCTGGATATCATATTTAGCTGAAGCACAATCTTCCTATGTGATTGGAAAAGAAAGGAAAAAAAAAATAATAACTCTGAGCCCAATTCAAGGCAAGAGTCCTGGTGGGATTCATTAAGTGAATGAAACATTGCAGCACAGAGATCTTTGAGTCTCCCCAGGCTCCCGAGCAGTCATTGAGGAAAAGCCTTGTGCAGGCTGTGAATCATCTGCATGCATTTGGCTGGATGAATTGCATTTAAAAGGGGCCTATTTTGCTCCATTGTCTTTGAAGGGAGTCAGGGGTGCCCAGCTCACATGGAGACTTCTGGAGCAGTCATTCAGCTGCCTCCTTTTCTGAATGGAGAGAAATGGGAATTTCCAGTGTGTGATTCATTCCAGCTGTCCCAAGCACTACTCTGAATTGTCTTCTGGAATTGCTTTTTATTTCTTTATTTTAAGAAAAACTCATCCTCTCATCCTGCTATTCCTCAGTGACTAACAGGCTTTGATAATTCACACTTCCATGCCTAAAGTTAGGTGAGATGAGTCCCACTCATGAAATTTGGAATCCACATGAATTCCTTGCTGCCAGACAGTTAGCTGACAAAAGTCTAGAGACCAGCCAGGCTGAGGATTTGCATCACAACTGTCCTGGCTTTTTTTTCCTCCCTGCCTCAGGTAAATGGATAACATATTGATGCTGTTAATATGCTGTCTCTTGGACACACCTCTCAATGCACCACTGAGAGGTCCCTAAAATCTCATCATTTTGGCAGCTCAGGAGACATCACTGTGCCTCCAGTCCACAGCATCCCTGTGTTCTTGGGGCAGGGCTGTCTCATCCCACCAAAAGGATTAACACATGGAAGTTTCTTATAGGAATGTAAGAAGGTATGAAGGCAGAGGTCATAAATAAAATGACCCAGTGTAAAATGTTGAGGAGTTCCATTGAAGGACAAAGCAATGTTGAAGCAGTAGCATTACAAAATTACTACAATAAAGTGCAATTTAGGCATATGGTGAATTCTGAAGCAGGTCTTTCTATGTTTGAGTTGGATCTGCCATAAAATATCTGTGTGTTCCTCAGCAGAAGAAAACTTTTGAGAAAATCAAGGGCTCTTTGATTATAGATCATAAACCAGAATAGAACCTTCAGTCAAGCAATTTTTATTTATCATCTTTAACACTGAAGATACAGAGAAAACTTCCAAAAGGCAAAAAGCTTTGGCTTTGAATGGAAAGACAGTATGTTTAGATTGGATATAGTGTGAAATTAGTAAGAAATCTTTTCTGTGAGGGTGGTGAGACTCTGACACCCAGAGGCTGCCCAGAGAAGCCCTGGCTGCCCCATCCCTGGAATTGCTCAAGGCCAGATTGGATGGGCTTGGAGAACCTGGGACAGTGGGTGGCATCCCTGCCCATGGCAATTGTCTTGGAACTTGATAATTTTTAAAGTGCCTTCCAACTCAAACCCTTCTGTGACTCTTCAGCTTTCTCATCTATGGCTGCATCCAGGATCGATGGACACTTCTGATCATTTCGCTCTGCACTGTGTGAATGGAGGCACAAAATGTAACTTTTTAAATGTAATCCCATACCAAAGTGTTAGCGTTCAAAAACACATAATCACGGAGCGATTATATGCGGTGTTTTTTATTAAGAGCTCTGGGAATCGGGGTATTGCAACCCAAATCTGATTCCGACCATACATTCGAGGTGGACGTATTTTATACTCTATCGTTACATAACTTTCATGTTAATTATTAAACTTACATTGTTCTCTTGTATACGTATATTCTTACGGTATAATAATTATACTTAATTACTAAACAATCATCACATCTAACAATTATATCATTTATCATACTGCTTACGCCGGTGCAGTGTTCTGAGAAAAGTACAGAGCCTAACATCTTAGAGTTCTATCTTTGACATTTCCCAGGGTTCCACTATCAGTGGGTGGCATCCCTGCCCATGGCAATTGTCTTGGAACTTGATAATTTTTAAAGTGCCTTCCAACTCAAACCCTTCTGTGACTCTTCAGCTTTCTCATCTATGGCTGCATCCAGGATCGATGGACACTTCTGATCATTTTGCTCTGCACTGTGTGAATGGAGGCACAAAATGTAACTTTTTTAATGTAATCCCATACCAAAGGAATCCCAGAGTGGCTCCATTTGGAAGGGACCTTGGGAGGACAAGTGGTCCAATCCCCCAGCTCAAGCAGGGACACTCAGAGCCATGGCCAGGGACCATGTCCAGTGACTTTTGAATATCTCCAGGGTAGGAGATTCCAAGACCTCTCTGGGCAACCTCTGCCAGTGCTTGGTCACCTTCTCAGTTAAAAATTATTTCCTTATCATCCAGAGGGAACATCCTGTGGTTTGGTTTTGTGCCCATTGCCTCTGGTCCTGTCACTGGGCACCAAATGACAAACACAGTGCTGAAGCAAATACATATCTTGAGATGGTTGTTTTCTTTACAAAGGAAATATGTCAGTTATCTGGATAATTTTCTCTTTCTTACATTAAGAATGTCTTGTGAAATTAATATTTATCTCAAAACTAATGAATATTCCCAGAATATTAAGGAAAATAACATTTTTCAAAGCCTGTGTGGAGTGTATGAAATATTTATAATTTCATATTGATTTTGGTTGCTTTACTGGTAAATATTTTAATTAAAGAATTTCACAAAAGATATGAGATAGAGAAGAGCAGAGATTTTTTAGCTTTTCAAAAATCCTTTATTTTGGTGATGCCTAATACTTATGATCAGCTGTGAGAGACATGTATCAGGTTATGAAAATTGAAACTTGGCAATAAAAAAAAAAAAGCCTGGTGCATTCTCCAGGTGCTCATTTTTAAATGCAGTAGTGGCATACTTACAACCTAATTTAAACAAAACATTTAAACATCAGGATTTTAATTTTCATCATCTGCTGCTCTGTCCCAATGTTAAGGAATTTGGGATATAAGTTTGAAATTATTTTCAGAGGTCTAGGATTCATGTGCTGTGAGAAGAAAACTTTTAAATTAAACCTTTTGGACAATCAAGAATTTATCATTCCAGTAGCTATTTTTACTACTAAAAAGAGAAAAAAATCTGTTACTTAAACCATTTTTTGGCATTAGATATACTGTTAAAAATGTTCAATTAAAACTTGTGCAAGTCTCAGAGTATTTCTACTTCACTGAAGATATAATGGAATATATTTAATTTGAGTGAAAGGATGTTAAAGATATAATAAAAGACTTTGACAGGTTTCTCAGAGAGCAAATGAAATTTAAATATGCAGATCCTACAGGCAGAAAAAAAATGTTCTCTGAGATCTGATTAATACACTTCAGTTCAGCAAATATGGCTTTACCACTAATCCAGGTAAAATAAAAGCAATATATTAAATGATTAATCTACAGTCTAAGATGGTTCTCTTCAGATTTTTGAGGATAAAACAGAATATGGAAAAATTCACACTAAACAGATAAAATGTCAATGAAGCCTAAAGTAAAGAACTCACAATTCACATGACCCTGAAACAAAAGGACAATTTTTAGTCATTTGAATAGTTTAAATTGCTCTGACTACTCATACCATGTTTTTCTTTTACTCCCTGTACACAGGATTAGATATGTGCTGTATGCAGTATTTGCTGTGAATTGTATTTATATCTTAACCCCTAATTTAATAAGACACCCCAAATTAAGGGACTGACTTTCAAGCTGACAGCACAATTTAAAATTCTATTGTTTCTTTGTTTAGCTTGGTAACAAAAAATCTCCAAATGTATATAGGGGGAAATAGGCTTGGAAAACAGATGCAAGTCACTCCAAAAATTCTTTTAACCAATTAAATGCTGTGTGCTCAGTGGGTCCTACTTGGTGGGACTGACTCCCGAGGATGAGGGTTCTCTTGCAGTCTTTGGAACAGACTAGAATTAAAATTAAATTATGCTCAAGCTAAGAATCCAATGTTTGAAGGATAAATCATAAAAAACATTAAACTTCCATTTTAAAATGACACAGGGTCTGGTTTTCAGAGGTGGTTATCTAGCTACAGCAGTATAATACTCTTAGCTAAAAATCTTTAAAAACCCCACAGCTCATATCTGCTAGGAAATTGCTTGTGTCCCTAATTTTCTTCTAGAGACAAATGATACATAAATATCTAATTGTTTTCATTAATAGGACTTGATCTCTTAGAAACTTTCAGTTCCTTTGAAATATTACTTCAAACTCTCAGCTGACATGAATTTAATGATATGATGCCACTGTTGTTCATGAGGCTCAAAATTTGCTTTTCTTTTTATTCCAACACGCCTAGCTCCAGGAGTCCTGTTATGCAAGAATCAATTTTTATTTAGTAAAAGATTAGCTTCTGCTTCTTGCCGTCCACAAAAAAAAAAAAAGTATGAAAATGCAAAACAAAGCAAGATGGAAAACAAATAGAATTTGTTCTGTAATTTTGAAAATCTGATTATTTTTACCCTGGACCTTTCAAGGAGGGGAGAGACTCATCACTTATCAAAAGTTGAGGTTATTGATACTGAGCTCCCCGATGTTCAAAGAGGAGCCCACAGGTTGTTCTTACATTGAACACCAAGGGGATCAGCATTATTGTGTCAACAAGGAACACAGAGTGAATCAAACAGAATGTCTGCATGCTATAAATACCTTGAAATCAGGAGAAATGTCATTCCAAAAAAGGGAGGCCCAGTTTTGCAGACGTGAAATAAACAGTATTGCATGAATAGCCTGAAGGGAGATATGGGTTACAAAACCATCTTTCCCTGCTGCTTTCTCCTGGCTTTTCAGCTGGCTGGTGTTTTCTCTCTCCTTTTCTCTCTCAGCTCTGACTCAGTCAGGCAACTCACTTATTAAGTAAACAGCCTTTTCTGAGGAATACAGCTCCATTAAGTAAAAATACGGAGCAAGAAGCTCTTGAGAAGCGATGATCAGAGATCTAAGAATACAAATGAACAAATGCACTTTCTGATTTAAATATGTTATTGTTATTAGCACCATTATTCATCTTCCAGTAGCTTCAGAACAAACATCTTGCTGCACTAAACTTTCACAGGCATAAACATCTATTCTGCCCTAAATAACTTCCAGTGTAATTGAATGTTAGTAACATAAAACACTTATCAGGAAATGAGGCTGACTCATAGAATCAACTCACTGTGTGACAGGTGGGTTCCAACCTATTTTTTCAGTTGAAAAAAAAAGTTCTTTTTGTTGATCTTGGGGTCTCTCAGAGGCTGGTTGTTTTTTAACACAACCTCCTGCAGAGGTGGCTGCCAAAATGCTTGTAATTCTCCATTCAGCATTCAGCTTAATGATCCTGTTTCTTAAAGGTCTTCAAAGTGTTTTCTGCACAAGGGAAGGTCTACAAACCCCAGTGAGTTCTGCTGCAGAGGCCCAAATGTGAGATGTGAGCAGTAGTGGGGCCACAATGGCTTTAAAATGCCATAGGGCAGGGGTAAATTAGATATTAGCAAGAATTTTTTTCTGGTGAGGGTGATGAAGCACTGCAACCATTTGTCCAAAGCAGCTGTGGCTGCCCCATCCCTGGAAGTGCTCCAGGACAGCTAGGATGGGGCTTGGAGCAACCTGGGATAGTGGAAGGTGTCCCTGTCCATGGCAGGGGTGGAACTGGATGATCCCAAAGGTCTCTTTCAATCCAAACCAGTCTTTGATTCTATGTCAGCAGTCAAAAGAAGCTTTCCCAGGTCCCACTCAGCCCTTGACTCACAGCCCAGTGCAGGAATCCATTGTCTTTGACAATCAAAGTTAACACATTCTTCTTATTGTCCTAGGCCAACGAAGCACTCTGGAAACTGAAAGCATTTCCAAACATGCCTGGAGCATCACTTTAGAAACAAGCAGAGCACAATATCCCTGTGAGGCAGAACAATGCTATTATACTAATTTCACAGATGGATAAACTTGAACGCAGTAAGGTAAGGCCTAGATCCTGTTTGGTGCTGTGCTTTGATATTTTAGGGGATTAAACAGCACAGAGAGACTTTTCTTCCCTAGCAGGGAAGCTGAAAGGCAATCCATACAAGGAAATACAACAGGGGTGCAGCTGCAAATGCCTTTACACACACAACCTGCACATGGAAGAGTGTGGCTCACCAGCTGGAGGGCTCCTCTTCTCTGCTGAGCTGCACAGGTAACAAGGATACCAATAAATATTTCCTGACAAGCTGCTTAATATTTTTTTTTTTTTAAGCAGCAGTGAAATGAGTCCCATCTGCCTCAAAACACTTCCATGTTCTCCAAGCTGGCGAGAGTTCAAGGCAGATGTTGCCTCTGCTCCACCCCTTTCACCCTCACCTCACCAGCAGGGCAGGGTTTGCCCAGAATAACCTTCCCCAAGCCCGTGGAGAGCACCCAGGTGTCCTCATGGCCATGCTCAGGTCTCTGCCCAGCCCATCCCCTCAATGTCAATGCTGCTCTTCCTGAGTGTCCCATGGAAGGAGCTGCACTTGGGCAGGGTGACAGAGCTTCCTGCATCTGCTGGGGAAGAGCATTGCTGAGTTTAATCTCACTTTTTCACTTTGCACTACATGAAATTTTTAATTGTCTAGTTGAGAGAGGGTGGCAGCTGACAATTGCTTTGTTCAGACTCACAGAGCTGATAATGCTCTGCTCATGAAACTGGGGCTGTTAATGATTCGTAAGCTGATACTTCCTCACACTTGATTGTGCACAGTAGACTTCATAATTTGAGCTTGTCATTTTCATTTTTCAGGGGGGAAAAACTACAACAGAACCTCTTCTTTTCATGGTAGACTTCTCTATAAGTGTGTAATTACATCCTGATGTTCTCTGTGATTTGTACCTTGTTCAGCCCATTGAAAGTCAATTTTAATACACTTTCATAAAACATTCATTTTGTTAGGAAAAATTTTTTTTTTCCATGTGACACTGTGGGGGTACTGTTATTTTATATATTAAGAATATTATTTAAATACATAAAATACGCTCCAAAGAGCATTTCCATCAGAGGGAAGCTATAACCATTCCTATCCCAATATTTACCCCATGAAGAGACTTGCCATTTCTGCAGATGACTCACTCTGGGAGCATCTCCATATCCATCCCAGGTCCTCACCACAGAGGTGGTACAAGTCTCCTAAAAGGATCCTTCCACATCTTGCAAAGTTTTGATAATCAGACCTTCAATGTCAATGTTAGGGCTGTTTGCAAATTCATATAGAAATAAACTCTTCCAAATCTTACATCAGCTCACTGCTGTGGGTTTGGCTACATCAATTAAGTGGCTGAAGGATAAATCATTCTGAGTATCTTAGCACGTTTTGAACATTTATTTTAGGACACATTCTTGTTCATAAGGTTGGTTTTGGTTGGGTTTTTTTGGTAATGCAAGCCTAAATATTAAAAGCAGACTGTTGATTTTAATTGTCTACCTTTTTTAGAAGGCTGTGAAGTCCTCTGCTCTGAAAAGCAGAATATGTTCAAACATCTTTTTTTAGAGAATGCAAATTGATAATAATTTTAAAACAATCTCCTGTACAATTGCATTGTAGACAATTGTAACCAGAACCACCTTAGAGACATATTTTCTAAATAATTTGTTGGAAGAGCAGCTAGTCCCAAATGACCAGATTAACACTTTTATTCCATGACTGCAGAATGGAGACAAGGGAAAGCTCAGAGTTTGCCTTGGGTTTGCAGTTTGTAGTGTCAGGGAACCAGACACAGAAGGTGATTTCATGTGACAAAGTAGAATATCAAAAGATCTGCAGTTAAATAAATAAATAAATAAATAAATAAATAAATAAATAAAATATAGATGTTTTATATGTAGTCATATTTATATGTGAATAAAATCATAGTTCGTGCAATCATCCAAGATGTCCCAATACAATAAATACAGAAAATTTGCTGTCTGTATGGAGCCAGATAAGCCTAGAGAAAAGGCTATTTACAATCACTTAATTGCATACTTACCTTACTTCCCATTCCTTTCTGGAGTTTAGGCACATGGCAAAATAAAAAGGGAGAGATCTTTCCTCAGTAGCCTTAAATATATGCAGCCCACCTTGTTTCCTGCCAAAATTGGGAGTTTCAATTCTTCTAGACTTAGAAGATCTCCTATCTACATTTTCCATTTCCTAAGGCACTTTTCTGTGCACAAGGCCATAAATTTGGGATACAGGTGCCTAAAAAAACAAGAATCATATAGTCAGCATGAAGTATGGAGCCTGATTTTTAGCATGGTTGTTATGAAATGCCTTCTGGGAGAGAGGGATCTGAATTGTACCCCTTGCTAATGAAATAATTCCTGTGTTATAACCTGCTCATGTGGAAGATTTTCATACTTTCATATAAGATCGAGGTTAAAAAGTTCTTTTACCTATGTGATGTAAGAACAATCATGAGAACAAGCAGATGTGAGTGTTTGCATTTCCTTCCTCTTTTTGGGAAACAAACAGGGAACTTCTTAGGTCTCACTCAAAATTCCTTGCCAGGAGTCCTCCAAACCCTGAGAGAACATTCCTCCTGTCTTACAAAATAATTCAGAGTCACCTATTTGCTGAGCCTCAGTGATATTCTCCATCTTTATGCCCTGAAAAAGAAGCATGGAAAGAAAAACAAAAAAATAAATCAGTATGGTGAGATCATGAACAATCTCTGTGATACATAATCTGATAGTCGTGGGACCATCATTATCATTAACAAATCTCTATTAAATTCATAACTCATACTCCCTTTTCTGTCAATTCAATGCTTTTAGAAATCATTTATGCAAATACCATTCAGATGATTTGATTTAGCCAATCTGATCTGCTTTGTTCTAAAGGTAAACTGAAGGGTGGTTTAAAAATCATAAGGACCATAATCCCCATTTCTAACTCAATGCATTTCATTACACAGATGTAGTCAAATACTTTGGGACATTTAATTTTGCCTAAATTTACCCCAGTTATTAAAATCACAACAATATTCCAGAGCAATTTTCCAAAGTTCTACAGCTAAACTGTGGTTTGCTGTGGCTGTTACACAAAAAGGAAACACACTGAATATTACTTCAGTTTAAGAAACTCAGATTTATCTCACCCAGCTTTACCCATCTGAAAGTTAGACATCTGCCCTGGTTATCTGGGGTCTCTCAACAACCAAAGGAGAGAGACACATTAGGAGAGCATGATTTATCCCTCCTGTCTTAAACACCTATCTCATGCTGGAAGCTGATGCAATTTTTCCTATCTGTTAAAAATGGATGTCTTATTTCCAATCTGAATCTGTCTAGCTTCAGCTCCCAGCTAGTGGATCCTGACATGCTAGATTAGTGAGTTATTTACTGTAAAAAATATCTTCTCTCTGTGCATGAAGAGTGCAAATAATCTACTCTTCAAAGAACTGAATAGATGGAGATTCCTGGTTTCCCACTATATGACATTGTGGTAGCTCTTCAAATGAGTCTTGAGAGATAATATTTCTTATCACCTCAACTGACACAGCTGGAAAAAAATAGACAGGTTTCTGGGCATATAAGCTCTTCTTTAGGTCTCACTGAGTTCAAAGCTTCTCTATGAAAAGCAAATTTATTTTCATTTTTGAAAAACCATTTAACTTGACAAATTAAAGCTTTGCAGGGGAAGAAGCACTTCTTACACATAATTGGCACTCTAAGGTTTTAATTTTGCAAAAAGCACCACAATAGTGAGCCAATTTGTCTTCTATTACCAGGACTCTCTTTCCAGTGTGTACTCAGCAAATTCCGTACATAAATGTGATGATTTAAGATCACACTCCTGAAGTTGGAGGGAATCAATGGGATTGTTTCCACTAAATGACTTTCATTTAGGCCTTTTGGTTCAATTCTCTGTACTCACACAGGATGAAAAGTTCTGTGGGCATTGAGCAGCAGTCATTAGGAAGCTGTGGTGAGCTTGTAGGAATAAAGTTCACATAAATGGTGAGAGAAAGCACACTGTTAATTTGCATTTTACTTTAAAACTCAAAGTGTATTCTAGCAACCCATGACCCTATTATCAAAGGCTAGAAGAAGATAATGAGATTCTAAATAAGGCTCTGAATAAATGAAGGTTTTCTCTCAATTATGAATGGATACATGCTTACTATTATAGAGGTGTTCTCATGTCACTTTTCTGAGGTCTTTGTCAAAACTTTCCCTTTGTCAGATGAAGGTCGAGGGGACATTTTTATTTTCACAATTACAAGCTCACTGTGAAAAAAAGGTCCCTAATAAAAAATCCAATCCCCAAGCAAAGATATTCCAGCAACCAGAGGAGACAACTTTAGAACATTTGACATTTTCACCCTCTTGGAAATATGGAACCATTACTCCATCCCTGGTTTCCTAATAGATCTTAAATAAATGGATGAAGTTAATAAAAGGACACAAGAAATTATTGGGAAAAAAAAAATTAGGCTGAAGTTGTAAAAAAAAAAATAGACCTTTTTTTTTAATTACTTGCGGATACAAAATTTTTCTAATTTTCTGAAAAATTTTTCTCACTAGTTTTCCTTTTTATCTTTTATTCCCTAGATTTCACAGCTTAATTTTAAAACAAAAAATACCTGTTTCAGTAA
This sequence comes from Setophaga petechia, assembly GCA_024362935.1. Lineage (NCBI taxonomy): Eukaryota > Metazoa > Chordata > Aves > Passeriformes > Parulidae > Setophaga > Setophaga petechia. The sequence goes on along the minus strand of JANCRA010000012.1, from coordinate 17,571,425 downwards.
ACCACAGGGAAACATTTCAGTGGAGCAAACTTTCTGATATGAGATTTAGGAGCTATTCCAAAGGCCTTCCCCAAGGCTATTCATATCTGGTATATCCATTATATCTGAGATATAATGATGAACAAATGCAATGTGTTATTGTTAATTTAATTACAGCAATTAATACTCTGAGATACATTGTTGATAGGAAATGTTGCAAGTGATCCAGGTGATCAGTTATGCTGGACAATACACAATATCTGATGCTTCACAAAATGTCAATTATGTCTTCAATAATCCTTTCATCCAAATATCCAGGTAAAAAAAATAAATTGGATATAAAGCAGCAATATAATTCTGTCCCTATGGTACATAAAAACATAAAAGCACGAAAGTTCTTTCCTCCTTTGTGGTGGCATAAATTATATTAGTGGCACTGCTTCATTATTTCTTGAATCTACATTTGGTTTTCCCTGGGGCACAGCAACTGAGACATGCTTGATTCTCTTTACGTGTCCTGTAACTTGTCAACAAGCTGATGCAATTAGGATTTTCCTTCCTGATGATCCGTGTGTGTGCCCTGAGTGATTGGTTTTATTTAAAGATGGACCAGATTTAACATTCTTCCTGGAGAACAATCTGCAGGTCAACTCAAATCAGAACCCAGCCACAATTAATTTGGTGTATTTAGGGATCTTTTTTGAACCAGTTCTCAAGTGAAATTCTTGTGTTGTTTCACAAGCAGTTGAAAATGGAAATTGGCTGGTGGATTAAAATAGAAATTCATAAGCTTCTTATGAAGTATCCCTGCTATGAATAAGGGTTGTGCTGAAAAGTCAAACTATTCCTATTATACACAGTAGACATCTTTCCACCTGAATGCTCTTATCTTTTTTTGATCATATAAGACAAACAAGAAAGATTCTCTGGATTTAGAAACAAGACTAACCCCTTCAAATCCACCAATTTGAAGAGTGAAAGAACAAGTCGTTCATTTTCTATCCATTTTTTATTTAAAACTGTAACATTTATATCTCTAGTGAAATATGCAGGTTTGTTTCATTGGCTGTTACAAAGCCCTTTTGTGCTGTTATCTCATTCTTTTTATTCATGTATCTTTCTTTTAGAAAGCTAACAAATGACAGATTTTTAAACTGTCTCAAATCCTTTAGAACTCCTACACTTTCAAGAACTTCAGTCACTCTAAGCTGTAAAAATTGGGAACTGTGACAGATATTTTAAGTGTACTCTTGCAACCTGAATTTCTGATTTTCAATAAAAGTCCTTATTCTCAGATGAAAATTACTTTGGCTGAATATAGCTTATTGCAGTCAGAAATCGCTCTCAGTAGTTTCACAAAATTTAGGTGAGACTACTTAATAAGAATTTTAATTTTGAAACATGGAAACAAAATCAAAACCAAACCTAGACTGCCTTAATCATTGAAATTCCAACTCAGATTTTTATATAGTAGTTTTTAATCATGTGGTTTGGTTCTACAGCTGAAGATCAACAACTTGTGAGCCCTTTCCTGTGATGTTTGTATCCTGTCTGCCATACATTCAGTAGGAATTTTCCTTCTGATAACATTAAGCTGCAAGGGAACAAATAACACAGTGTTTTAGTTTGCAACAGCCTGTGATCACCATTACTCACTCAAAGACAACCCCCCAGGTTATGTGATATCTGAGGAAAATGTTTAGAAATCCCCAGAGTGTCATATTTTTATAATGGATATGCATGCAATTATTCATGTTCTGTCAGATGTGTTCCCACTCACGGTATTTTTGCCACTTGTAGTAATTTCTGTCTGCAGTACCTGACATGACTGACTGAGCCAAAATCCTGACTTTCCCAGGAATGCCCCAAACTGAGAGGCAGTTGCCAATCCACCAAAATATGTTTGGCCGGCAGAGAGGATGAACACAGAGAGGTGAAGAGATTGCTCTGTGGGCATGGAGGGTGTGACTGCTGGGAAGGGAGCCCTGATCCCTTTGGGAGGTCAGGGCCAATGTGTGCTCCAGTCACATCAGCTGCACTGTTTAAAGGGACCAGGAGAGAGGAAAAAACACCTCTTAAAAGCTGGTTGGCTTAACTGTACAGATTTGAGTTCACCAATAAGGGGATGCCCTCAAGATGATGAATATAGATGGAGGGAAAGCAGAAATCAAGGAAAAAGAGCAGTGCCCAGTGTGAAACATTGGCCACATCAAATGCAGCAAGAATCAGAGAATCTTTGGGGCTATAAAAGGCCTCTAAGATCATGAAGCCAAAGCATTAACCCAGCAGTGCCAGCAGTAAAGTTCAGGGAAAACTGACTCAGAAATGCTCAACACATCCCAATAAATCTGATATCCCCAAACCCAATAAAATGGTGAATCAATCTCAATTCACCATATGAAAAAAAAAAATCTGAAAAGTAAATGCTCATTATTTTCCAGTGGGATGCTGATACAATATTCTGCAATATTAATTTCTAACAAATTAGATTTATTTTTTAAATCTACATGTGTAAGAATTTTTTTTTTTTTTTTACTTTTCTGAACTGAATTATTTACTGAATGCAGAACTTCTGTTTTTTCATTTGGAAAATATCTTCTTTAAATATTTAGAAAAAAATATCTATAAACAGCATGCAGTTTTAATTACAATTTATACGCTTGCATTCTAATTGCCTTTTAAACTAATTTAGCTTGTTCTTAAAGTTAATTAAACTCATTGGGGGGAAAATGTTCCTTAATTCAGTTGTGAAAATGGAGCAGATGTGGAGATGTATTTGTGATTGTGTCTATCAGTCTGAACTTATAAGAATCCTTTTAATCTTAAACTATTTAATAGACTTTAAAACAAAGTGTTTTCCATATGATCAAGGTGCCCTGTGCATTTTCTGCTTTCAACATTAAAATTATACGTGCACAGCATATTATTTTTTAATTAATTTGTCCTTTCTAAAATTCATTGAAGCTGGATGTGACAACATGCTTCACTGACTGTATTGTTAGAACTTTGGTTCTTTTGGACTATTCACTGTAAATTTCCAAACATTTAAGTAATTCAAATTCAAAATCTGAGTTTGATTTGAACAATAATGACTTTTGCAATGAACTTCTGGCAGGTCAGGGAGTGTTTTGGTGGTGAGAAGAGGGAATGCACATTCTCAAGTGAGGAAAATATTAGAAATATATATCAGTTGAATTAGAGGTCACTGTGGTACTGCAATTTAATCCTTGACATAGCTTTGAATCAACCAAATGGATGTTTACAGCAGTTCTGGTTTGCTGGAGAACTCGTCATGAGCTGGCTACAATTCCTACAAAGTCCAGTCTTTTAGTCCATGCTGACATTGATCTTAAACTAATTTTAATTTACAGCTGGTTCTGGTGCCTTTACTCCAAGCATAACTACAGTGAATTTCATAATTCCACCCTGAAAATTCAATTGTTTGTTTATAAAATAATATAGGAAAAAAAATCCCAAATATCAATTCATGAAGGAAAGTTCCTTGCAGCCAATAGCCCTACAAGGTTCCAACTTTGATTTTTATCTTGTTGTGGTAGTAGGATGTGCATAGTGTCAACAACCAAAAAAAAGAAACTCATAGCCCATTTTCCCTGTTCTTATTCCTTATTTGAAAGAATTTTAGCTGCTAATCAAACTAAACTATATCCTCCCTCTACAGAGTGTCCATGAAAATGGTCCAGTCAAGATTTCTGGTTGCAGTGGTAGGACTTGATACATATTAAACAACCAGGTCGTAGCAGACAATTGATCTTGTGATAGACACAGAATAGTAAAACCATAAAATAAATCCCAGCATTCAAAAGAATCATTAAAATGATGAGAAGTGACTACCCAACAATGCTTGTTAGCCCAGATCTTGGATGGTGTTTAACCAACATAAGCAAACAAAGGAAGATTTATTGTGAAGGTTGAGGGAGAACAATAGCCAGCATTTCAGTCACCTCAGAACAGAGTGCAAGACACCTAGAAATTCAGAAAGAAAGGAAAAAAAAAAAGAATTTAGATAAAGAAAACCAACCCTTTCATCCTCACTGTATCCAGCATCCGCGGGTCAGTGGTTCCGAGGTCACTGACGGAGCCTTACAAGTTTTATAAAGAGAGCCTGGGTTCGCCCATGGTTCTGTTATTGCAGCAGAAACAAGCTCGCTGCTGGTTTGTTAACTTGTTTTGATTCTGCTCTACTCTTGTTTCACTGACGTTCACCAGGCTGACATCCAGAGACTCTTCTTGGGCAGTCATGTGTGGCGGGCCCGCTCCACTCGCTGTCAGCTTGAGAGAACCGCTAAATGACTGTGCGCTGATCCAGAAGCAACCGCTCCTCACACTGTGCAACTTGTTGGAGCTTTTATGCATACTATATAGTGTGTGACAGCTACTTTTGTGCATGTGTAGCTGCTCATTATATACACATTTAAATTCCTTTGCAGTCGTGCCCGCATGTATTTCACTTACAGATAAACTTTATGTTTTTCTCTTTTTGTCACGAGTCTTTATTTCTCATGCTCTCTGGATTTGAAAGGATTTTTTTTTTTTACAAGCTTTTTCTTTACTGACCATCCGTGTTTGTGAGAGCTGTTTCATTAACTGGTGCAGCATATAAACCTTGTGGAATTAATCCATTCTTTCACACCCAAAAGCAAATTGAAGTCACCTCAACACTTCCATAAAACTGAGCTTGTACTTTTTAGATTACTGAGCACAGAGATGTGTGCATGCCCTGTTGGAGGACCCGTACATTTCCAGAGGAAATGTTCTTTTTTACCACATTGTTGGCTCATTAGTCTTTCTTCCCCAGTGCTGCATCTCAAATCCACAGGGAGAACCTCTGTGGGATGCAGCTTTCTCCGAGGCAGCTAAACACAAGTGGGAGATTGATATGGGATCTGTGGGATCCACTTAATGTAAGAGGAAGCAGGGACCACATATTCCCTTGCCTGAATAAAGAAGTTTCACCTGTCATGGATCAGCCCAGTCACACTACGTGCATGAATCACAGCTCCAAATCCTGACCTGTTAACTGCATTGTGAAGATTACCCAAATGGATCAGCACACTTGGTTTCCTGGTGGTTCCTAGAATGTAAACTTAAGGCTGTGTGTGGGACTGTAAAGGTCAATAACCCAGTGTCAGAACATGATTTTCCATTGGGTTGTGTCTATTTAGCAACTGTGGTCTCCAAGAATTACTGATAAAACCTTTTCATATATCTTAATCAAAAACATGGGTGTTACTGACTTGTCAGACATACCCTTCTAGGAGTTAGCATCAAATTTAATTATCTAAAATCCTTTTATTAATCTAATCTCATCTGGACGCTGTCGTCTTCAGGGCCAGGAGCTGAACTTTCCTGACCCTTGTGGATCTCTTCCAAATCACGATATTCTATGACTCTAATTTAAGCAACTTCTTAGGTAGGGGAAAATATTTTTTGTACCTCTAAAGGGGTTTTCTTATGTCAATTTACATCTCATAGTCAACTTAACTCAGAATTGTAGATTAAATACTCCCTGTTCACCCTCTAACAAAGTTCTCAAACCTTCTCTACACTTTCCAAGATTTGTAGCTCCAGCAGCCCATCTAAGATCAGCACAATAATTTCCTCAGGTCTCTAAATAGTGTTAATGATCTGGAATAGAGTAGTCCAAGGTGCCTTCATTTTGTCATCATTGCAGACTTCTTTTGAATCTTCTGAGATTCCATGCTGCTGGCATCCACATTTACCCTTGGAAGAAAAGACTGTCTTAACCTTGCTAATATGCAAGTCCCAGAGCACAAGCTGTCATGACTATGCAAGCAGTGAAATAACCACAGGGTCTCTGCAGAGTTTTAGATTATTCCCTATTTGCACATAGGTTAACTGTGATATGAAAGAAGAGAGGAAAAAATTATGCTGTAGTGATTCCTAAAAAAGAGCTGGTAAGAGTCAGTATGTAATGTCACTCTTTATTAAAAAGAAAGTAATATAATTTTCTTCTGTCATCCTTTAGTGAATTCAGTGATGTTTTCATTTTCCCTACTTTCCAACTTTTTGCTGGTCACACAGGTTATGAGCCAAGTCAGCAGCTCATGAAATACGATGTTTAGACCATGGCAAAGGGCAAGCTTAAGGGAGAGTTAAATCTCACCTGACTTCAGACACTTATATCAACCTGAGCTATACATTTATTCTCATTTCTAATGAGTAAGGAGAAACTGCTGGTTTTCAGAAGTTTATTTCAATCCTAAAACATGTTTTGTAATAATCCATATAAACATATTCCAAAAATGAAGATTTGTTTATGAATATTAAATGGAGCCTGGTCTTCTAGTTCAGTTGTAGGTATGAGGCATCTAAATTTGGGAAGATTAATTCACCTTAAGTAACTTAAAAGTAAAACAGGAGCAGCACAAATCAAGTCTTGTAAATCATTCAGAGAATAAACATAAGGTTTTGCTACATATCATCTCCGTGTGAATGGAGATAACCTAACATCATTTGAACAGAAAATACCTGAACTAGCATTTTCAACAAGCTCATATTGCATAATGTATCCCGAGTCACATAGGAAATGTCAATATGTTTTCTCTCTCCATTAACTTTAGAAGGCAATTAGAGGACTAGTTTACACTAGACAGATCACTTTTTGAAAGCTAGAAGTAAAAGAGATTAATTCTACCCTATCTGTTTGCTCTGAGGATTTATTTTTTCCCCAAATCAGGCTTGTGCTGTCAGGCAGTGTGTAGTCTGGCTAGATCTATATCTCTGACTGACACTTTTAAAGGCACGTGGACAACACCATGTTCAAAAACCCAGGTTCCACTGCATGTGCAAGTGACTGGATCATTAGAACAGCCCTAATTCTGCACATTGTCTTTGTCCTGACAGCTCAGCACAGAGCTGGGATCAAAGCCACTTCAGCATCGTCTGAGAGAGCCATCTGGAGACACCACAACAGGGAGCTGTGCTCAGCAACATCATTTCTCAGCTTTGCCTTTCCTTACATTGAGCTGTGGATACTGCACTTTCACTTTTGCAACCAACTGTTTTGATTCCATGGCAGGATAAGAACATTTTTTCATTTGAGCGATTTCAATCAGCAAAAGGTAAATATCTAACCACAAAATACATCTTCTGCTTTTAATCTGTTCTGGATAATCCATCTGCATTGCCACCATTTGATGTGTGGTAGCCCAGCACCTTGAACATGGTGTTGTACCTCAAATCCTGGGGTGAGATTTGGGTCCTTCATGACAAGGGAGACATTGAGGGGCTGGAGCCTCTCCAGAGAAGGGAAACAAAGCTGGGAAGTTCCTGAAACTGCTATTTGTTTTGTGTCTTTTTGTATGGATAACAGGTAATCTTGCTTAGTAACAATTTCCCAGCAGGTCAGTTATGGAAGAGTCATATCTCCATACTCCATATCAAGTGATTTTTATTAGTTTTAGAGAGGAGAACCCCAAACTTGTATTTTAGCCACAGTGGATGTCAATATTTGTCAGACTATGTTCCAAAGCCCATATAGAGTATTTGCATATGGAATAGTGCTGGGATATTTTGTGTTATGATGGAGATTAGCTGCAGTATATCAATTACAACCCCAAATTAACCCACTTCTCAGGAAAAATATCTTAATCCAGTAAGGGAAAGAGAATTAAAAGGTTGGTTAACAACAAAGAATGAAATAAACTCACTTCCACCTCACACAAACTTAGTTTTATTTTGCAATATACTGTTCATTTTATGTTAGTTCCAATGTTCCCATGCTGAATCAGACCACTTGTGACTTCTACTGAATCCAGACAAAAGCAATTTTTTACAGTTTATCATCACAATATTGATTCTGTCATATTTTCTCTTATACAAGATTGATGTGGATGCTGAAAACTGCTAAAGGGAATTCAAGATTATGTTATATTCCAGGGAGTGGTTTATAATATGTAGTGAAAATAATGTTTTGTGTTTTAGTGAAATTAAAAACTTACCCAGTCTTTTAGAGTGGGAAGTGATCCATATATTTAGATAGAAACAGCATTTAGATAGAAACAGCTCCTTTGACTAATTTAATAACAAATTAAATAACATTGCACAGACAATTAGGGGAAAGAATACCAAACTGAAGTTAAATAAATTTGAAAAAAAATACCATCAAAATGATGGGCAGATGAAGATATTACAGGTACATGAACCATAATATAGTTCATACACCCTCTACTATTAAATGCAGATGAGTACCAAAAATTCTATAGAAGCTGTGATCAACATGGTTTTCCAATTTTTAGGTATGTAAAATTACTTAAAAGGGTTAAATACAGTTTTCAAGCATTATTAACTTCTTTCAACTTTGTCTGCAATAGTTGTGGCTATAAATGTCATCACTTTGATAAATTCTTAGAGGGCCTGTGCACACACAGTTCTAATACTGTCTTTTGAATTAGCACATTGCATAGGAATTGAATTAATACATTTATCATTAAGATGCAACTATTTTAATATTTCTACTCTATAAAAATAAGACTATCTTGTATCATCTTTAACTTCCTACAATTCATCAGAGTTGCTCTAAAATTATTCTAAAAAGAAAGTTTCCAAAAGAAAACAAACAAAAATAAGCTAAAGTTAATATTGGTAAAAGCATAGGTGATAAACTCTTCACAAGTCTATGTTTTATGTAAGGTGACAGTGCACATCTCTAGGTGTATGAAAATGTTTATTTCCATGGAAATAAAAGTCAAATAAAATCCTTTATCTGGTACAATTGGAAAAGAAATTTTTTGCCAATGTTAGAAAATTTCTCACTATCTCCACAGTTGTAGGTATCTTCCATCAGTGAAATTGGCTTCCCAGCCTATGGGTTTTGCCCTTCCCCAGACCTTTTTTGCTTGATTTTGACCTTGATTTGTTGGTAATGGTGCAAGTGATCCCTCTTTTATTTACAGGCATTCTTATCCTAAAAGTACATGCTGCAAATACTTTGCCCCATACACATCCCATGTGCTTTTTAGTGTTTAGCTAGTTCCCCAAGACAGCAATCATATTTATGGTTGGAGAAAGATAACAAGGGGTATATGGGCTGCCCAGAGAAACAACCTTAACTGATTGCCCAAAATGGGGCATTTCAGTTCTAGTTAAAATCAGATGAGAAGAAGGCAGGCATTACTGTGCTAAATACAGAAAGGAAGCAATGTTCTCAGGAAGTTGGGGCATGAAGCTCAAGATAAGAATCTTCCATTCCCAATTCTTCTACTGGCCAGTCTTGTCTCCTTCTGATTTGGAAAAACAGAGCCACAGAATGTCCTGCATTGGAAAGGACCCACAAGGATCATTGATCCAGCTCTTGGGCCTGTGCAGCACAGCCCAGGAGTCACACCCTGTGCCTGAGAGCATTGTCCAAACACTTCTTGAACTCTCTCAGCCTTGGTGCTGTGACCACTGCCCTGGGGAGCTTTTCCCAGTGCCCAAAGCCCTCTGGGTGAAAAACCTTTCCTAATAGCCAAACCAACTCTCTTCTGACAAAGTTTCCTGCTATTACAGTCTATGCCATTCATACAAATGAGGATCTCTATCTTAAAAGTCGCTTAAATTAATTTAATTAAATAAAAACCTAAAGCTGTATATGAGAACGATACATTATTTCCATATATATTGTTTTAAACTTAGAATGTGGTGGAATCTTGAATAGGAAATTCTTGGTTTCTAACAGAAATGCATGGCACATTAAAGGCCTAAAATCTTCTTTCAGAAAGTTTATCAGGATTATATCAATGCAATGAATGATGAACACAAAACATTGTGCAAAAGGTCCTAGTCATCATCTGGCTCCAAGATCAAATCTCTTTCACTAAAAAAGTAATGAATGAGAACAGTTTCTTGTCCACACACCCTCTCAAAAAACTGAGTGCATGCAGTGCCTTTAAACTGTACAATGCTGGTGGAGTGACAGATCTTGAAAGCCCATCTGCCCCAGTATTTCAGCTCCTGACACTTTTGTTTTGTGGGAGTCTATTCACAAATTTTTATTTGCTGACGCTTTTCATCATAAATGTTTAAAAGGAAAAGTGCATAATCATTTTCCCTTAAAAAAAGCCCAATCGAAATCCAACTGAAGTCAATGGGAGCTTTTCTTCCTTTGACATCAATAGGCTTTGGATCAGATCAGTACAATGCAATTTAGTACAGCAGTTAAACATGTGCTAAAGTTCCATGCACTGCAGAGAGGCTTTAGACCTACTCTCAACAAATGCCCTCAATATCCAGCTGTCGTGGGAAGAGAGCATTTGTTTGGAGGTTTTGGGAAGGAAGGATGAAGGCAAGAAGCAGAGGATAATTGAAGTTGATACAGTATCATAAAAACTTTTAATTAAAAACTAGAGAGTGTCTTACAGCGTTCATAGAAACTGAGGAGGTCATAGCTATAAGTGGGCCAGTGGGAAAGTTTCTAAACTGCAGAAACACCTTATTTTTACAACAGAACTCTTTCTCTTAAAAAAATACGCAGTGGAGTGTTCTGGAACTGATATTTGGATCTGTGCCCATGTAACATGCCCAGGGATCTTAGAGGGCAGAATACAAACTGCCAGTCTGAGTAAATCTTTGGAAGAGGGCCTGACAGGGTAAATGTGTAATAGAACACTGAGAGCTGGATGCTGTCACATACACTACAACTTAGGCAGATTTTTAAATAAAATCCCTTTAAGTGCATTAAAAAGCATCTAACTGGACGGTAAAGGTATAATCCTTAAAATCTCTGTTGCTGTGATCTGAGTTGTCACATTTTGTTTTTTGCAGCCAGCATTTACCTGGTCATGTATCTCTTTGTAGAAAAATCAGGAAGTATGGATGCATAATTATTACATGGCATGTGTCAGGGCCAAAACTGTAGGTCCCCAAGACTCACACAGGTGCACCATCAGAGTGGGAACTGGGTACACTCAGTCCTTGGACAGCTGGATGTCCATTCTGACTACCCAACACATCCAAAGTAGGTGCTCCAGTGGAAAACACTGATGCTTAAATTGTGCTTCTACTGCATCACTTCTGCTGAAGAGAACTTTCAACCTTCACTGGAACCTGTGCATGCTGCAGATCCACATTTTCATCTTTATATGATATTCCAGTGGTCACTTTGCTTATTCACTACAGGAGTTTAAGTTCTTTGGGCTTCGAGCCTTGCTTTTTTCACTACTTGGGTTTATAATGTTGAGTGATCTCATTTATTCAAAAGGTTATGTGCAAAGGAAAACTTCTGCTGTTTAGACACTGCACCAGACAGTTATGCAGAAAAGTGAAATGTTGAAAGAAACACCAAAGGGGGGTTGTTTTGAAGTATCTAATAAGCTGGTGTTTATTAAAGTTAAAACTCAAGAAATTTAATTCTGTTTCTTTCCTTTAGTATTTTAATTAAAGAAATCTCAATCTGTCCCTGGAAATCCCAAGCAGGGAAAAAAAAATCAACATTTCCTACAGACAACTTTAAAGTAAAAGCCACTAACCTTTTATGAAGTCTTAAAAATGGGAAAGATTAAAAAATATATGATCAATAACAAAAAGGGTCATCTGTGAGTCTTGCATCGCTTCTGCCTTTATCACAAAGGCACATTAATGAGTACACAAGCAAGAACAAAAATATTATGGGCTGTATTTGCCTTCCACTTAGGCCGTGGAAGATGAAAGCAAAGCATCTGACTCCAAGCTAGTCCTTTCTAAACCTGAAAATGGAACTTAAAAAGTGCTTCTTTCACACTATAGCCCCTCCTTTTTATTGGTATTTTTCTTACCTTTTTTTCCCCCCAAAACCACTGGATCTTACATTGAATGCAAGGAGACAATCCAGACACATTAAGAAAAGACTTCTCTCTGGAAGGACTGAGTCATTGCAATTTGGAAACCTAATTCTGAAAGGGGGGGAAAAAAAGCCTTTTGACAGTTTATTAGTTCCATGAAAAGGTATCAAGGGTCACCAACTCTTCCTGTTCTGCTAAAATATTTATAAGAGAGAGTTCTAGAGAGATGTGCTCATATGATACGTTTTTGGATTATTATAAGGTGCCTATGGCAAAAGACCTTTTTGCCCTGCTGTGGTTTAACCCCAGCCAGCCCGGCCCCACAAAGCTGCTCACTCAAGTCCCTCAACACAGAGGTGGGGGAGAGAATTTTAAGGGTGAAAGTGAGAAAACCCATGGTTTAAGGGTTTGACAGTTTAATAGGTAAAGCAAAAGCTGCGCACAAGCAAAGCAAAAGGAGGAATTCATTGCAGATTTCCCATGGGCAGTGGGTGCTCAGCCATCCCCAGGAAAACAGGGCTCCACCCAATGGAACAGTGACTTGGGAAGGCAAATGCCATTTGTAAAAGTACCCCCCCTAAAAATGCCCCCCTGCCCCTCTTTGTCTCTGTCCCTTTCCTTCTTTTCTCCCAACATTCCTGACCTGCACATGACCCCGTATGGTCTGGGGTGTCCCTGGGATCAGCTGGGGCCAGCTGTTCCAGATGTGTTCCCTCCCATCTCCTAATGGACCCCCAGCCCCCTCGCTGGAATGGCTGAGGAGCAGGAAAGGCCATGACTGTGTAAGCTCTGCCCACCAATAATGAAAACACCAAAACACCACCACACTGTCAACACCATTCCAGCCCAAATCCAAACCACAGCCCCAGACTGTGGCTCTCCATCAGCCAAAACCAGCACAGCCCCTGCTTATCCCTAGATCTAATGAAACACTGGGAATGCCACTTTCCCTTCCAGTGTCCTCAATCTCTAATGGCCCAAACACAGATTGGAACCTTGGGATTTTTCACCAGTTTTATCACAGGGTTTGGAGAGGTTGTTCTTTCTTCCAGGACTTTTCAAACAGAATGTGTATTATCTGTGCAGCCTGAAATGAAAAGACTGTTTCTTTCAGACCTTGATGAAGGCACTTGATGGGAAGAAAAATGCAAGGATAAACCATTGATACATAGGGTGTGCAGCACTCTGACACAGTCTTCTTCTTCTTCTTCAAAAGTAATAAATATTCATTAACCATTAGTGAAATGCCTTCACAATCCAGTCGGCTTCTTTTTTTCTTCTTGCAAAGCTACAGTAAAAGGACTCAGAATGTAATTTAGCTTATTAATATTCTTTATTTGTATTACAGCAGTAATCAAGGCCCAGTAATCACCCCATTCTCACTGTGCTCTGAAATATGACCTTTTTTTGGCTGCCACTGCAAAATATAACTGTAGCTGAGAGCAGCAGATGACCTGGTACAGCTTCAGAACAAGTACATGTGGGAGCTGCTGCAAACTCATTCTTTCTCTGAAAGTGGAGCTCAGCACTGATGATGAGAATGGAGGACACCAATTTCATGTTATAGAAATGATTTTAAGTCCCCTGTCACTTCCTTTTCTTTTTTTTTTCTTTTTTTTTTTTCTCCTTGCTCTGCACTGTGATAAGAACCATATTTTTGCAGGAAGTTATCCCTAAATACAAGTTTGTCTATCCCAAAAGCAGAGGAGGTCAGATTCTTGGATATTCACTTTGCCTGAAGAGTTTTTCACCTCAAGTTACTGCAAATTATGCCAAGCAGTGACTTAACCTCTGTTCCCCAGAGCTTAGACCACTGCCTGAAACTCTCAGTTACTGTGTTTTTTCTTCCTTCACTTCTGCTTGCTCTTTTCTCATTTCTTCTCTCCCACATCCTACTGAACAACAAAAAATTCTGTGGAGATTAATTAAGTGATTTCTGTGCTTTTTCTAATTGTTGTTATTGCTGAGAAACTGAGCAGAGGTCTGAGGAAGTACATGGGCTGGTGGCTGAGGCAGGAAAATAGGTTTCAAGGGACTCAATTGAGTTTCTGGCTAACTGGAAATCTCCTAAGTGTCACTGCTCATTAATTGTTCTCTGTCCTTTTCACTCTCTGCAAAACGAAAACAGGGGAATGTCCTTCCTCCCAAAAGTTTCTTTATTGATTTATGATATGATTATTATGATGAGATTTATTATCTTTCCAGTTGTGGACATTGTTTATTATCCCTCCTGGAATTAGGTAGGTAAGTTAAAGTCCCCAGTAAAGGAAACAAAGTAGCTGGGGAAGATCATAATCTTAATCTCATTAATGTGTTTATTTAACCTGAGGAGGCTTTGGGAATCCACTATAGCAAAATTTGTATTAGATTATCCATGATTCTCAGCATTGAATAATTCTGATCTTGTTGATGTGTAACGTTAAATTGGATTAAGGCTAATGCCAAATATGTAGAAAGGTTCCATGCAAGTGGAACAGAGAAAGACTGATTTTAGAAAAAAAAAAAAAAAAAGGGTGTTCAGCTCCCCCAGTATGGAGGTTTGATGCCATTTAAGATTCCCTAAGGTAATTCAGTTTAATCTCCAGCTGTCACCTCCTAAATACACTGTGCAGTTCAACTCACCTAAAACTAGACACACAAAGGCCAGTCAAATGAATATTTAATTTTTTAGGCTGTCGTATTGGATTGATCTGCTCCAAAAATGATGCAAACAGACCCAGCAACGTTTAGAGAGCAACATGTAGACACTTGCATTAACCTGGAGATGGATTTCACCCCAAATGTTGGAATAGATGTATGAAGTATGAAAGGATTAAAAATGGCTCCTGTCATAGAGAGGAGCTCACCAGCAAATCTGATTCTGCTCCAACATGTCCTGTCCCTCCCTGTGACCAAACTCTGAGTTTATAATGGCATCTGAAGCCAGGTGAGTTTCCAATAGCTCTAGGCTTGCTCACATCATGCTGCTCTGCTAATTGCTCAAGCAGCTGTACTTTTATATCTTCCATCCTTTCTAAAAAGGTAATCTAATTGAGCTGGGATTTTTGCACAAAGAAACTAAGAAAACAATAAACTTCATTTTCAGAGAGGAGTAGACAGGTGCAGGAACAACAGACAACGGCAAATACATAAACAAAACTCTCTTCCACCATATTGGAATGCTAAGGAGTAACAAAAACCCCCTGATCCTGGCACAGGGAGCAAGGCTGTGATTAATCATTAAATTATTCATTGTAACTCTCATTATGTAGAGATTATGTGAAGATTAAGTAAAAAGTAGAAGAAATAAAGAGCAAAATGTAATCAATATAAAATATTGGATGGAAGAAAGTGAAGAAACGTTGGTTTGGTAAGTATTTTGTATTGCTCATGGCAGGAGTCCTCAAATTTCAGTCTAAATTTAAGATGGACTTTGACTGTGGAATGAACTCAGAGAGAAGTTCAGACACTCAGGATCCTGCACCATCTCACAGCTGACATTAGTCAACAGCACACTCAAGATTTGTCACAAAGCCCATTGCTATGAACACTAATTGAACACTGTTTACAGCTAAAATGAAATATATTTTCAAATCACTTTTTTTTCTATAGCACCCAGAGCCCTTTAAAC
The DNA here is from genome assembly GCA_024362935.1 of Setophaga petechia. NCBI lineage: Eukaryota > Metazoa > Chordata > Aves > Passeriformes > Parulidae > Setophaga > Setophaga petechia. Next base: position 17,556,056 of record JANCRA010000012.1, on the reverse strand, counting down.
AAAAAGAATACATCTGATGGAAATCAGGAGGAAAAACTCATTATGCAGCCTAAAGGAATCTCTCTGTTTCTGGATGTTTGCTGTAGTTGTCTGCTGGGCTTGATGCACTGCTGAATTTTTCAACTATTTAAGCTGCACAGCACCTCTGATTTCAGAAGCTTTACTGCAATGTGTTTCTAGTGTAAAATGGCAAATCAATTTGCCTATTCAATATGCCTTAGTTGCATATTATTCTTTACCCCTCAAACTAGGTATATCTTCAATTATTACTGTCTGTCTATAGTATCTTAGACAGCCAGTAATAAGGTAAATATTTTTACTGCAAAAATCAAAAAAAAAAAAAAATCCAAAGATGGGCCAGGAAGGTTCTACAACTTAGCCCCTAAAACTGGGCTGACTCTTTTCCAGGGCTGACTCTTTTCCAGGTCATCTGTATATCATGTCAGAATCTTAAAAGTTTTCAATATACCTAATATCATGCTTATTATCTCTTGCTGGCTTTGGAAGTAGGGATAATTTTTAGGTGGGAGATGTGGTTTTTTTGCTTTGGGGATTTTTTTTTTTTTTTGCATGCTATTATCTTGACTCATTGGAAGTTGGAAGAGACAGAGAGGGATGTGAGTTCAACAGTCAGAATCTGCTCAGATTGCACTTGGACAGTAAAGTACCTGTTCCAGCAAATTGACTAGATTAAGGGCTCAATTTCCATTTTAACCAAGAACATGGAGTATTTATTTGTGGAAATACCCTTTGGCTTATCAGAAAGAAGGTTAACAGGTGGCTTGATCTGAGAGTACCCAAAGAGCAGCTAGAAGAGAGCTCTTTAATCAAGTGGCCAGACATGAGCCAAGATCCCACAGCTAGAAATTGAAGATAAAATGAAATAGGAAATAAATGCCCATTTTTATTCTGCAGTGTAATTAGCTGTTATTTGCTGTGGGTTATTAGATTACAGGAAGAAGCATTCAGTACAGGAATACAAGAATGCTGAATTTGGAAAGGGCCTTTGGAGAGCATCTTGTCCAACACCCCTACTCAAAGGAACTTTTACAGCAGCTTGTTCAGGGCTAAATCCAGATGGGACTTGAATAACCCCAAGGACAGGGAAGTTGCAACATGGGAAATCTGTTTGGCATTTGACCACCCATACAAGAAACCTGATATTCTTAAATTTTCATGGAATCTTCTGTCTTTGAATTGCTCTCTGTCTGTTGTCCTGAGCACCACTGAGAAAGGTCCAGCTCTGTCTTCCCTACTCCCACATCAGGTATTTGTACACGTTGGTGAGATGCCTCTAAACCTTCTCTTTCCAGCTGAAGCCCTCTCATCCTCTCCTCATTTGCATCATTTCCAATTTTACTATCAAGAATGAAGGTCTCTCCACTAATCTCCCCTTAGCACAAGGATGTGCTCTAGTTCAACCAAAATATCAAGTTTAAATGCATAGGTTATAAAGGGATTTTGTCATGTGGGAAGTCAGATAACCAGAGTAACACATTTTACCATTAAAATCTTCAGACTAACACCTTTGCCTTTGAAAAAGAACAACCTTCATTGAAGGTACAGATGAGTTTTCTTTCTGCCTCTGAGAACTGTAATTTTCAGTCATCAGATAGAATTATAAAACCTGAATCATTTTCTGAATAAAAGAAATCCCACACAATATTTTTTGACCAATTATTTAAAGACCTGTTGGGCTGTGGTGTACCCACAATGTTCTCCTGGTCTACAGGCACTTGTGAATGTTGTTATAGGCACTTGTTTCCCTCCCACAGACAATGGCATTTTAGATTTAGTGGATCAGCAAAAAGGCAGTGACATGTCAGGAACCCCAAGACAATTATTGCCTTTCCACCCTTTAGCAACGTGGCTGCAGCAGGGCTGAACAGCTTGAGATGCTTTACCAAATTATTTTCAAAATGTGGATATTTTTTTGACATGACTTATTTCTTTGCTTGAACAGATCTATCATTTTTCTTGGCACAGGGTTAATGCTGTTACTTTTCTGATCCTCTGGAGGGAATTTTTTTAGGTTTTTTTAAGCCTTTCATTGGAAATCAATTTCTAGATTTAGTTCATCAGTATGTTTTTGCTTAATCTGTTACCCACCCCTCAAAAACTGTATTCCACTGAAAATGGCCTGAGATTAATATAGGAACTGGATCACAGAGCTGCTTGCATAAATCTGGTTCAGATAGACAGGAATGGGGAATTCAGTGGGAAAAACTCTTCAGATGGAGTTTAACTGGAGCTCTCTGGATGTGGGAAGGTGGACACCATTCCAAGGAAGGCCATGCTTGGATGAAGTCTGGCTCTTCCTCACCCAGCTAAATCACCAACTTAGGCCTTTTCAGCTTTTTTATGAGGGGTGGTGAAACCAGCTGTGGGGTCTGGGTGCTCCTGGGCTGTCCTAAATGGGGACACAGCCCAGATACAAGAGTTGAAGGAGCAGTAGGATGTGCTGGTTCCTGCAGTCCTTATGGTGTTTGGGCATTCTCTGTCTCTGGACATTCCCTGGCTCTCTCCAGGCTCACAGCTGGCATTATTCCTCCCTGTGCCTCTGAGTTATCCCAGTGCAAAGGGGTCTTGAGGGCCTTTGTCTTGGCACTGCTAGAAATTAACACATTGGGAAATGAATTACACCTCCCGCCAGCTAAATGAAAACACTGGCTGATCTGAGAAAGTAATTTATTGATTTTTCTTCTGCTAAAGTGATTTCAGGGTGCAAAATACTAACTCAGCTAAATCAATATCCCTTTCACTACCAAGCTGACTTTAAGATTGTGGGAAATTCTGGAGACTGGAGTTTAATTCCAAGACGTGTTCCTCAGACATCACCTTAGTTAAAGCTCCAGGACACAACCAGGGAGCAAACAGGGAGGGGGGTTCTAAAAGTGGTGTGTGGATCTTCCACAGCCAGTGCATCGGGATCCCAATGACATGTGAAGGCAGAGCAAGGTACATTGCTGAAAATTGAAATTGCTTCCAAGTACAAAGCAGTTTTCAATCCCTTATTAAAGAATATACTTGCAAATTCTGGTTTAATAACTTTTCCTTATCTGAGTCCTCAACTGCTCTATATCAGCATAGCTTTACTGAATTTAGTGGTGCCTCTTTGGAACTCTGGCCCTGTTTCTGATAGCGAGTTCTAAACATATCTGTGTATAAAATGTCAGATAGATACAAAATCATGCAAAGCTTGCCTTTTAAAATATTATTTTATAGGAATAATTTTAAAATTCTTTTAAAATAATTGTGAAAGCATTATTTTAGCTACAGTAAGGGACTGTTGGTTATCAGCTGTGATTCATATCTCACATTGATGAGCAAGACTGTAAAATGTGAAGTAATACTGCAGTATTCAGCTGGAAAGCAGTCCAACTACAAGTGAGGCAATTCAAGAAATAAGTTGTTGCAGTGTTTTTTTGTTTTTTTTCCCAGCAAATTATCCTACTATGCCTGAAAGAATTAAAAGGGCAATTTAATCACTCCTTCTATGTTATTCTTCCCTGCTTCATGATTTAAAAATTCTCTGCTTTTTCTGTTTTGTTTTTTTTTTTTTTTTTCCCTCTTCTTCCCTGCAAGGAAAATTTAATGAGGCATATTTGCTTGTTTCCATGGTTTTTCAAAGAAAGATTACTAGCTGAAAGCAAAGAAATATATAGAATAAAGTAGGGAATGAATGTCTTGTCTTTAGTAACACATATAAACCTTACTTTGAGAATTAATTATATAGAAATACTTTTTCTGTATTTATAATAAGTGAAGACATGCCAGTCATTTCTTTTTACTTTGCTGTAGGATCTGATGTCATACAGAAAAAATAATTTGCTAGCCAGTTTGTTCTATTCTTTGGTCAGTTAGACATACACATGTGGGGCTTTAAAGAGCTTTTAACAAAAACATTTGCCATTTAAAATATTTCATAATTAAGTTACAACAGTATTCTGTTTGCACTATTCACACAGAAGAGGGCTATATTAAGGAGATTCCATTTATTTATTGATGAAATCCGAATTTATGTCTGTGAATAACACCTAGCCAAGAAGGACAAGAGCATCCTTGGGCATCTCCCAAGAAGACACAAAACCATAATTGCTCATGTACCCTCTAAATTCCCTGTGTCTGTTATTACAATGTTTGCACAAATGCAGACAGGAAAATGCAGTTATCATCAAATCCAGCTTTATTAAAATCTCTTGCTCATGGTCAGAAAAAAATTATCCTTCATTATTCTTATGCTGTTAATTAATTGTTTAATTTTCAAAGGACTTGAAAGTTCAAAGGATAGATAGGATCTCACCCTGCTGCCCTTGAAGTCAGTGCAAAAATATCTATTAATTTCAGAAGTCTAAATTCAAAGACACATAAAATACTGAAGTTACTACAGATGACACCAACAGAACTTGAAGCAAGAATTACATTTACAGCAACATGCAGTGAAAAATATTGACAGGTGATGCAACAATAAAAGAGGTTCTCCAAGAACCTAAGACCTGCATGACCATGAGCAAACCAGAAAAGATTGGATCTCTCACTTCAAATGACACACCTGAGGTAGGAGCTTCACCTTTCTGTCTGCTCAAAAAAAAAAAAAAAAGAAATTGGCAACTTTAGAGGACAATCGAATGTTCCTGAGACAAGAACCTGCCCCATGACCAGGAGTTTGATTTAGGTGCCTAAAGCTAGATGGGATGAACCAGGAAGAGAAAATACACAAAATAAATAGTAGAAGCAGTTGGGACAAAACTGCTGAGGGCTTTGCAAATCCTCTTGAAATCTAATGTGCTTTATTTCTTACCTTCAAATCGAGCTGGAGATGCACAGCATCTCCAGGGATTTGTTAACACAACGTGCTTTGTTAGCACAAAGCAAAGAAAACCCATCTATTCAAAGAAGGTGGTTTGTTGGTTTTGGGGTTTTTTTTTTATTTCATTGCAATTCTAGGAATAGTGTTTTCCAAAGCTCTGGTCTGTTTTTTGAGGTTTTGTTAAACCTCTTCAAAATCTCTTTGAGTTACACCAAGGCACCCTTTCTTTGTTTGGGTTTCAGTGAGGGATCTGCCTGTCTTTGTGTAGATCCCTGCTTCAACCATTAATTATCCAATTACAATAAAAAAATGTTAATTCCACTCAGTCACTGCTGATCAACTAGATCTAATCCTTAACAATTTTAATAGAATCACTGTGAGTCAGACAAAGGCACTTGCCTGCAAATTCAGTTGGAGGGAGGCTTATGCAAATAAAAAGCCATAGGTCATAATATTGTCAGACAAATTATCTGATTTTACTGTTATTTTTACTATTTGTTTTGTTATTTCAATATTATCAAATGAAAAAAATAAGGGCCATCTGCTCAGCATTTTGATGAAACATACACATATTTCTTCTTACCTATGTTTAAAAAGCAGTAATTTCATCTATAATTTACCCATTTCCATAACCTTACTAAAAATATTTTTTCTCCAATTCCAATTTTACTTAACAGACAAGCAGGAATTGTTATATTTATTTTATAAGTGGGAGATTTTTGCCCAGAAAACTTAAGTTACAGAGATTTTCCAGAACAGAAAACTGGTCTCTTTTAAATTGATCTCTACTACTTCACAGCTCAGGTTTATATCAACTTCCACAGAAGTTGATATATAGAATTCAGATCTTGGACATAAACAACCTTTGTGAAGTAAAAGACAAAGAATATCATATGCCATTCTTGCCTTCTCCATATTTTTTGAGTAACATTACCTTATTTTTTAAGGGAAAAAATCTCTGTTCAACTAAAGTGTTAAAATATTACCCTATATATACTTCCAGCAAGCAACTTCTCGGCATGGGTTAGGCTCTACTTGGAAAACTATTGTCATCCAGGAGACAACCTGTAGTTTTAAATGACTAGGCTGTCAGTTCTTTAGCTCTCTGCACTTGCTTTTTCTGCTTTAGTGAATAGTAACAATTACACGACAAACAGCATGTTATTTCCAACTGTGGGTTTTTGACAGAAATCTTTGTGATACAAATATTGCGAGCTTCCATTCATTTGCACGATTAAATTCTATGCAGATTTTTAAAGCCTTAAGAAGATTTTCATAAAGCTCACAGTCTTCAGAATTTGGAAGAAAACAGGGGAATCTTTTCAAAAGTATGTTTATTAAAATGAAATGCTTTAAACAGTGCAGAATTTGGAAGAAAACAGGAATCTTTTCAAAAGTATATTTATTAAAATGGAAATCTTTAAACAGTGTAGATATTGGGGGGTTTTTTAATAGTTTTCCTAGATTTGTGTTGAGATTTGCAAACAGTATATTTCATACCCTGGAAAGAGTATTGTCAGCAATAAGGATTAAATATTAAACAACCCTGCCCCAGAAAACATTTACAAATCACATTTTTTTCTGAATTGAACAATGAGCATGCAACATGATATCTAGTAAATAAACATGGAAATATTATAATTGAGTAAAGCTTGAATGTCATTTATGAAGGCTGCTAGGAGCCACAGACCCTACTCAGGTTTGGCAGCAAGCGCTTCTGAAAAATCACCACAGGCATTTAATGTTTGAAGGACAAGCAGGGACTTGAATCATTCATCAGTGTCAGGTTTGAAAGATGTGCTCTTGGATTCCTTTCCTCCCCGTTCTGCCTCCTCTCCCAGCTGAGCAGGAGCTGCACTTCAGGTGTCACTTTGTCTGTGGAGCCCCCACCAGCCCAGGGTGCCACCCCCGGGACGCCGGGTGACATCCCAGTTACCCTCTGCAGGTGCTGCTGCTGTCAGCAGCTGAGCAACGAGGCTGCACTGGGCGTTTTGGGGAGGTTTTGTATTTTGACAAAGGAGAAATTGTGCTCTTAGTGTGGGGTTGTATCCCCAACCCATGAAGAAGCCCAAGCCCCAGATTAGATTTGTTACCCTGCTGAGTTTTTGTTGTGTCTGCCCAAATTTGTCTCACTGTGCAGTCACCCTGCGCAAGAATTCATCCTTTAATTATTTTTTTTTCTGATAATATAGCTTCTTTCATTTCCAGAGTCATTTTGGACAGTTCTAGTATTGACACTCATGACAAAGTCTGCAGCTGTGGTTTTTATGAAGTCGTTTATTTTGTGTTCTTTATGCAACACAGTTAATGAATGTAACAACATGCAAAAAGCATTTTGCATCAGGGCTAGACTCCTTATTAATTTTGGTTTTTTTGCATTTATAGATACATTTTAACCAATGAATAGAGCTCCCTGTACCTGTTGATACTATTTGATTTTCACTAAAAAAAATTTAAAGGAATCTTAGTCTTTTCTATGTATACTCTTACATCAACAAATACCTATTATATTTTAAAGTACCTACACATTAATTAATGGTCTTATTTGAAATAAAACATTTGCTATCCTGACCACCTTTAATGATGGTTTCCTAGCAACCAAACCACCTCAAATGTTGACCCTAATAGATGTCCTTTATCATTCAAGAGGTTAATTTTTTGCATATTATCTAAAACAAAATAAATTCATTTACCTATATATTACTCAGTTTCTCTAAAATGTCTTTATTAAATTTCTCAATGTCTTTTTAAGAGTAAAATGATAGATTCAGAAAAGTATCCCAAAATTCAACATCAACTCAGTTATAAAAATAAAAAGAAGCTGTTGCAGTCTGAAAAATAAGTCAGCTATTTCAGTTACTATTTTTTATTCCAGTTTCCATCAAAAATATAATGCTATGATGTCATCTCAATAAAAATACGTTTCAGTCAAAAAAAAAAAAAAAAACCAAAAAACCTTCAAATTGAAATTATTGTTCTCACCACAAAAGTTAGTTTATTCTGGGCTGGAACTGAGAAATTCAACACCACCTCAAGTGTCATTGTGCTTAAAACTTAAACAGCAATATTTTGGCTGCCTGGAATTTTTAGATTATGGATGTCATTTTCCTCCCATTTATTTTTGTTTTGTCAGTTATTTTCTTACTGAAAACCCTTGGTAAATGTCAAAAAATTTTAAGGAACTCTTTTTTAAGAATTTTTGTTTTCCCCACAGAGAAAATAATAGAAAAATGTGTGGAAAGACAGAACAAGAAGAAGGGAAAAAATAAAGAAAAAAAGGAATGTGAAAAATTCTCCAGTCCTAAATTGTATTTAGAAAATTGAAATGATTTCTAGATTGTTTGGGTTTTTATTTTTTGGGGTTTTTTCCTTTTCTTTTTTAATAATTAGTGGATATAACCAGACAATGTTTTCACTGTAATAAAGTTTTGACTACTTTTAAACATTGGCTAAAACACTCAGTCCCCTGCTGGGACACAGGTATTCAGGTAATGCTGTTTTACCCTTGTGGGGCCAGGATCCTGCACAGACACAAGTAAAATAGATTTTTGAGAGATCCCTGTAATGCATCTCCCAATATGTTTGGGGATTTTACCTCATCAGTGCTGTGGGGGTAATTTATTAACACACATTAACAGAACTGTGAAGCAATCTGTGAGTCAAATCACAAGGCTTCATCCAAAATGTCATTCAAACTGCCATAGTATATAGCGCAAAGGGGTCATTTCAGTGGAAACTAGAAAATTGAGTAGTCCCTGCAGTAAACAAATTTTGTCCATTTAATTTCCCTGTCAATGGAAAAACATCGACCAGCTCTAGTTTGATGTTAGCAGAATGGCTTACTCAAACATTAAAATTCCTTCCTTTATCCATCATTGCAAATATTTTCTGTTATTTGTATGGGTTCAGATTCTTAGTCCATTATAATTCACATTTTTTCATTAAAATTGCTACTTGAAGGTTGGCCTGCTTACAGTGGTTGCCCTCCCACCCCCCTTTTAAGAGTGTTTACTTTCTATTACTAATGACTGTGCCCCTGCTTAGGCAATGATAGCAACACAGTAAAAACCATCTTCCAAAGAGCTCCCACTTCAAACCAGCAGAGAAAAGGGATACTTAGCTCTGATTAAAGAAAAGCTCTCTGCTTTCATGGAGTCAAGTGAGCTCTGTACAAAGCTTTTTGATAACTTCACAGGGAGAGCAGGACACGATGTACATCTCCCACCTGGGAGGCTGAAGTGCAAAACTTGGGGTTTGTTTGTGAGTCAGAGCCAAGCAGGATCCAAGGAAACTGTGGGGCAGGGGAGGAATGATTCCTCATTGATCCAAATCCCAGAGTGGTCCTGTCCAGAAACTGCCTCACTGAGAACAGGAAAACCTGAAATTTCCTTCTGCCTGCAGAGCTTCTGAAGGCTCTGACTGTCAAGGGTTGGGGCAGGTACCAGTAAGGACCTGGGATAATAATTTTGGAAAATACCTTTAAAATCATTAACTCAAACCAAAGACTCAGCACTGCCAAGGCTACCACAGACACACGTTCCTAAGTGTCACACCCACATGTATTTTATGTGTTTCATTGCCTGGCCCCATTCTCCCAGTTTCTCTGTCTACTAATTCTTCCCTCTTTTGTTTGTAAAAACCATCTCTGGGTTTTTGCTGTAGATCTCTTGATACTGGGTGCAGTCCTATTCTCAACTCCACCACCTGTGCTCTCAGATGTAGAGGTTCCACCTAAAGAGTTATAGCTAATGAGAGAATTGCAATGCCTTATTTTATCTCTGTATTTCTGGGTGGTTTTGTGAACCCTTTTGGTACTGTGCCTATCTGTGATTCTTTTGCATTTATATCTCTAGCAAAATGACACAGAAAGCATTAGATATTTCAGATTTTAATGGAAATACGCTTATGGTGCATAATCAGGCTGCTGAGTAAAATTAAATAAATGGACCTTATTTGGAGACAGAGCAGAGATCAAGAGATCAAGCAACCAGATTAGGCTAGAAAAACATCCATCAATTATCAGTTACTAAAATTAGCTTTGTCAAATGTCAATATGAAGCTTTTCTCCCTTGAGGTCCAGTGCTAGTGCAACGGACTTCTAACATTAATCATCTTTCAACACTTTTTTGTTGTTATTGTGGGATACATTTACAATTGATTGTCTTATACATTAGCAAGAGTTTAATTCCAGCAAATTGTTCTGTAAAACAGGTGCTGTTTATTGCTTTGCTTTCCTTCCCCAGCCTGCTGTAGGTTTTGCATTCAATGAGAAATATTTGTTTAAAAAGCTAAAAATCCTCATCAAATAATTGTGGCTAAGACACCAGAACTTTGCAGAGTACATCCAAGTGCATCCATTCATTGGCTCACACTCTTGACTCTTGCTGTAGAGATCTATATTTATGCATGTTCCCTGTTTTCTTACTTAGAAATCTATAAATTATATCCATATCTGTCAGTCTAACAAATGTTTTAGCCAATACACCAAAGGGAAATTTGACCAGTAGGAATTTAATGGTGAGCAGATATTGAAATGCACAGCAAGGATTACATCAACCATTTCTTTTTAATATTGACAACTGTTTTAAGCAGCATGCAGTTACATCTTAAAGGAAGGAATTGATATCTTCCTTTGTAATCACAGACTATTCACAAAGAAATACAAAATTAGAAAACTGAGGACACCAATGGTTACCTGTGCAATTGACTGCATCATTTTGAGGTCTTTCACGTTAACATATTCCCAAAATCAAGTACCAGCATGCACACCAATATGCAGAAATATCAATATTTTATCTCCTACTATGACTATAATTGCAAATCTGTGCATCTGAATTCAGAATCGCTGCAGTTAAATGCCAAAGACACTAAACTAGTACCCAACAAACCTCATAATCTTGTGGATTCCACTAGGAAAGGTTATTTCAGAAGAACCACATAAAGAAAATTCAAAATGCTAGTTATTTTTTGAAGGGTATGAATCTAAATCTTTCCCACTTTTGGACAGATGCCTGATTGGAGTCACACTTAGATGGAACAGGCAATGGTAAATGCTTTTGTGGTGTGGGAAAAAGAGGCAGGATCTTGCAATATATTGGCTGAAATATGCCCAATTTTAAAGACATCTCAGTAAAATCAGTAATGAAGATGTACCCCCAGTGGTGGATTGCCACCATATCACCACATGCATTCTACAGATAGAAAAATGAAGGTATAACTGCAGTGCACAGAGTTTTATTTTTAGCAAGATTATCTGGAGTAAAGCTAGAGCAGATATGCCTATAGGTAGAATTATCAGACTCTCCTGTTGCTGCCTACATCTGAAGTGGAGGTTACCAATCAAAATGCCTACTTAGGAAAATCCTAAATTAAATGTGATTTTTAAGAGCTGGGAAAACATCCATAGATAAAATAGTGTTCAATATCACAAATTAATCTCCCTTCTTTCTGAAAAACAGAGCAATAAGACACTCCATGGTGTTATGTTAAATCTAAGTATGTTTTTCATACAGTTCCCTCTGACAGTAAACTGATTCTATCAAAGCCACCCACTGTCTCACCAACATTATTATTCAATTTAGCTGCTTCAATGAGCTGGGCCTTTTGCAGAGCAAATAAATAATTAGTGGCCCAAGGATCTTGCCTAATAATTTTATGGGTGATGTAACGAGTGACAGCAAGTTACAGTAGTAGAGAAAGAGAGGGCTGAGCTTCAGACTTAAAAAATTTTCTGTGATTATCCAGTCTGAGTTTATAAACTGAGTGATGTGCAGGACATGTCCTCTTTTTGCTTTTTATGAGACAAGGCAGAATTCTGAACAGCAGATTTTCTATGTCTTTGGTTCTAAAATTTTCATAGCTATCTCATTAAAAATCTGATTGTATGCATGCACAATATGAAGAAATGCTGTATGGCTGCCAAGTTTTCAAAATATATTCCAAAAAAAACTTCCAGAAGGAAACCATAGAAACATTGCTGGGTGTAAAGCAGTCAAATAAATGTCCATAAATAACTACTGAGAAGAGAAAAAAAACTTGAATTTTTTAGATTATTTAAAAATTAAGGAGCAACTTAAAGTAATAGCAGTACACCATATTTTTAGCTTCTTTCCTTTACATTTCATCTGGTAAATGCAATTAATTTCTCTTGAAGATAACACACAAGGGTATTCACAAGTGTTGAAACATGGAAAGCTCAGGGGGGACCTACAAGGAGAAATCAATGCTCACTAAGTAAGGATAGGAAGTTACATTGAATAGCAACTCTGCACCAATACTTAATGCAGACAGTGGCCTTTGCTACATCTCCCTTCATGTTCCCAGGGGAATTAAATTAGAATCATGGCTGTCTTAATTCCCCTTTTTGGTGAATGGGTAGAAAGAAACATGTGCAGGAGGAGAGGCAGATGTGAAATTGACTGTACTGAGCTGTTAAAATGGTTTTGTCTCTCTGCTGCTTTTATAGGGAGAAAATAAACTGAACTGACTTCAAAGAAACATTCTTTCCTCAAGATAGGGATAAATTATTTTTTTCACCAGGAAAACACAATTCTGCCAAGAGGGTGGGTTGCATCTCTCCTGCTATAGAAGCTGGCTTTGATACAAGCCTTCTGATACCAAGGACTATAATTTTTCTTCACACTTTTTCCTGTTACTTAATTCCAGTGTGGTTGGTGGCAGAGATCACAGTGCATATCCTTCACATGTAATTTCTGAATTTTGTCTTTCCTGCTGCTCTTTGCCATGGGTGATCACACATATGTTCCTGTAATGGTGGTTGAACTGTGTCTGTTTTCTAGGATCAATTCTCATATTTCCCTTTCATTCTTCCAAGTTCCCTCAGCCTTAGAATGGGATTTATCTCATGTAGTCTAATCATCTAAAGGCTAGACACTCAGTCAAAGCCAATCATGGAAGTGACTTCTGTCCTGAAAGAGAGAGGTAGGCAGAACAAATCAAGCAAAAACAAATATACAGTACTTTAGGCAGACTGTGCCTCATCTACTCCAACCCCATTGCCGAATGGAGAGAGTTCATTTTGACACTAGATAAAGTTGACTGGAATATTTTCCAGATGAGTTATGAAAATTTCCAAGAATGGAGCTCCCATCAACCCATCCAACCTGTTGTAGTACACAGCCATTCCTCCTACAATTCTTTTTCCCCATGTACCCAAAAATGTCACTCTTATTTTTTTTATTTCACATCATGTGCCACTGTCCTTTAGCATGGAGAGTTGCTTTTGTTCCAAGGGACTCTGTGAAACATCAGCACTCACATCTTGCTTTAGCAGAGTGAAGGTGATTTTCCAGTGAGCTGTGAAGGTTTTCTTTTTCTCCCCTTCACTTGGGCTAACATGACTATTGTGGTTTGTCATGAGTGTCTAGATTGTGGTTAGATGTGGAAATACAGTAATAGATGCTTTCACGCAAAGATGGAAGGTTGTGACACCGGTGTCAAACCAACTATTTCAGCATTCCCCAGCGATGCATCAAAATGTCAAAATAGTGACAGAAGTTGAAAAGCATCTCTAACAGGGGAGAACCTGAACACACCTTCCAAAGGAAGAAAAAGGCAAGGCAGTTCAGTCATATTCTGAAACTGAGTGTCCTCTTAATGATGTGACACAGGTTCTGGTAATCTCTGCTTTAGAAGGACAATCAACTGGGCATTCTGTCAGAAGTAAACTGCACATTTCTTTGTGGACAAATCATCAGTGGGTGCAAAATCTCTGAGATAATTGACAATTATAAAATTTATGCAAAACTGAGGAGAGCTATGGAAGCAGCAAATATCCTGGCAAAACAAAACAGAATTAAGTATCTGGCCAAGTGAAGTAGAATTAAGAATCAAGAACCAAGAACATTTGCTAAAATTTTAGTCTTCTTTTGGGATCTAAAACATTGCAATTTTGCTGTACTCTGTTTATACTCTGGTAGCACAGTTATGGTCCAACATGCCAGATGAAAAGCACATCATAATAATTAATCCTTGCACTACAGAATTTACAACACAATCAGCTGTGATGAGCGAAGAATTGAAGATTTGCTTTGGGGATGTGTAATCTTACTTGGGACTAAAGCAAGATTTGCCCCCAGTTACACTTACAGCCATTACAACACAAAGAATCAAATAATCTGCTCAAGTTTGCAGAACAGATGCAGCAATTCCAGGAAGTGATCAAATATTTCTTAGTCCTATAACGCATTTCAAACCAACTGACATTTCTCCTTTTATTAACTATATGAATAGTTGAGGGCAAGAAGCTGGATTTCTTTTCTGCTAAACATTGAGATGAAAAAAGCAGCCCTGAGACTCTTATTCCCCAAGGACATGTTTCCTGTCTGGAATGCTGAGGTACCACAATGCAGAGCTGAATAAACCAGGATGGCAAGCAGTGAATTCAGGTTTTTTAAGTCCTAACCCATGGTTGAAGCTGTTTTAAGCACATTTTGGGAATTCAAATCCCACAGTCTATATTTAAGCCTATATTAGCTTTCTGTTTAATGAGGGTCTGAATAACTCCTCTTAGCTTTACTTAGTTTGCTTCACATGTCAGTATAGAAATCAGAGAATTATTTAAGTGGAAATTAACCCAGTGTTCTTTATTGCTAGAATCAAAGTTATTTTTCTGTTTTCTTTACCACAACATTTCCTGGAAGAAACAACAATTTAGGAAAACCTGCAAAGGTAATAACTCCATTAATTAAGCCACCTTTAGTTTATTTTTTTACATAAAAATGCTGTGTTTTAATAATTTCTTAATGTTATTTTCCAATTTATTAAGGTGATAGTTGTGTAAGTTGATAGTAATCAGTTTCATCAAACTTACAAACTTATTGTTTGCTTACTGTGGTCAACCACTGAGTTATATAACAACATTGCAACTTATGGTTGGCCAAAATCAGTTCTAGCAAATAGTTAAAACCTCCTTTTAAATAGAATTATCACATTTTCAATCTCTTTTTTAACTAAGAAAAAAGGTTCATCACAGCCATATTGTTAACAGGATAGCTTCTAAACCAGTGCATCATCACAATCCATTTATTCCAAGCAACCTTGTCAGGCCTACAGATTTTCTGGTGGAAAACTGAAATACCTCAGGAAGGTGAACAAGTGACTGTCTCAAAACAGTCTTGCCAAAGGCAATTTAAATCCTCATAACATTCAGTAGGGGAGGGAAGTTTTAGCAGGTACCAAGGCTTACCTAATAACACTCAGATATCATAAAGGCACCTTTGTGTACCTGTTCCTTATAATCAGTTTTGCTAAACATGGAACAGAGTTTTCAATGCTGGGGTACTCAAAATTCAATCACATTTTTTGTTTGGTTTGTTAGGTTTTTTGAGGGTTTTTTTTTGTTTGTTTGTTTCTTTCTTTCTTTGGGGTTTTTGTTGTTTTGTTGTGGTTTTGGTTTGATTTGTTTTTTGTTTTGGAGAAGTGTTTTTGCCCAGTTCTCTGTTGAGAGATTCCTATCTAAAATGCAAATGCTATTTGCATTAGGTGATATTTTACTCACCAGCCACACAGGAGAGGAATCAAACACCCTCTTCTTTTAAGAGCAAGGCTCTTTTGGACACATCATGGGATGATTGACTCTGCAACCATCTCCCATCACTGAAAATATCAAAGGCTTCTTTAAAAAGGAGGCCAAAGTGCTTTTTCTATTTCACAGCCAAAAACTACTGTGAGAATAATTTTCTTCTATAAAGGTACAAAGTTCATATTGCTAAAATTAGCAATTGTTTCACCTGAGTCTCTTCTCTGTGGTCCTATTCAAAGCAGTATTGTTTCAGTGTTTCAGTGTCTGCTGCTTAAAATGCAATGTTCCCCATTTAATGTGTCAAAAAGCTTTAGCTAATTATTCTCATAGCAAGGATAATTGTACCAATTATGATTCTTTAAAAAGAATAGTGGAAACAAAGAAGTGGAGATAAGATTTAACAATGACAAGACAAACTGGGGACGCAGGGGAATCTTAAATGTTGAAAACCTCCAGTGCCCTGTTTTTTACAGGAAATAATGAAATTACAGCTTTTTGAAAGAGAGAAGTTATCACCGTGAAACTTGGGGAATTGTGGATTATTTTGACAATGTTCCTGTTGGTTTGGGATTAAGTTCATGGGTGTCCCTCCAGCCTCAAAATCTAAGGCTGTAGGATATGACATCAAGTAAGACCAAATATTTTTGCTGTCAATTACCTGGGATTGTCAGGCAGTGGAATTTTGGGTGCATAGTCCTAAAGGCAGCAGTCCAAGACCTTATTTTCAGATCTGTGGACGCTCTATGGATGATCTATGAAGAGAAGTAGGTGACCACAGGATGGATTATGTCAAATATCTACTTCTAGTGGCTGCCTCAGGAGGGCAAGAATTGCTAAAGGACAATTCAAACCATCTAGATTAAATCTCTTCATTGGTGTATTGAATACACAGGATTTTTCAGGCTGGGATGCAGGCTGGATACACCCTTTCTAAGGAAAAGTACCAAAAAGACCAGATCTGAATCTTGGTAAGGAAGAAACCAGATCTGAGTCTTCATAAGGAAGAAAATGAGACCTGCGTCCCCAGCAAAGGTAAATAACCAAAAATTGGAAGATATATATATATATATATATATATATATATATATATATATATATCCACATGGAGGATGAAGAGGTCTTATTTCCTTCATCAAAAAGACCATAATAGGATATGGGACACCATCAGGAAGGAGGATTTTGTGATCCTGCTGAAAATGACTCTTTATAATGGTAGAAAATCGAGGAACAAGGAGACAGTGAGGAATTTTGCTCCTTCTCCTTTCTGCCAGAATAAACTGAGAATCCACTGCCTTTTCAACTCAGTCAGCAGCCTGTTCCTGCAGCTATTACCTCAGGAGCAGATAGGAAGCCCGAGTAGAATGACTTTTATCACTTACTTGTGGGTATTGTTAATCACACTGAATGTCTTTGAGACACATTTAGATTTTTCTAAATGTAGTGACAACTTTGGACAGAAAATCACAAAGCCCCTGGTTCTGATCCAGATCACACAGACAGTCTGAACATACCTACTGTCACCTAAAATTGAAGAACAGCATCACACAATTGTCCTCTTGTGCCTGTCAAATTCAAAGACACAGATTGAGTTCAAACAACTGTTGCCCTGTTCCACAAGCTCTGATAATGAAGACACCATGAAAGTTTTTGGCACAAAGGAAAACAAGTCAATACACACATCAGGACACTACAACAGATAAAATTTAGCTCTATTATAACCACGTATTCAAGCATTCTCAGAGAAATTGGATCTGTCTGCTGCTATTTCTGCTGTGCTTGCTTTAAGCCCTTCTCTTCTCCAACCCCCTGGCTGTTTATCAAACAGAAGACATCATCTGGATGCTAAGGAGACATTTCACCATCAGGCTGAGGGGTGGTTCCCTCTGTGAGGTCTCACAGGAAAAGGCACTGAGATGTGGGAAGAGCATAAAATCTTTACAACTCTTCTTCACCCCCATTTCAAAGTCCTTTTCTGAAAGGTATCCTCTATATCTACCAGGTAAATTTTATATTGAGAAACATTTCTACTGAGGCTAGAGAAAGAAGTGCATGGCATGAAAAGAAAACCTGTGAACATAAAAGTTTAGAAAGACATTGAGGAGGCTATGAGAAAGTTTGATTTTTGCTTAGCAAGATTTAACTGAAACACTGTTATGTGGGGCACCTTACCTTTACAGAGCTTGTGTTTTTCCCACAGCACAGGGGGAATAAACACCTACTTAGAAATTGCTCCAGGCTGCCAATTAATGCAGGGATATTCCAGATTCTCACACTGTTACTGGTGTTATTTTATTCCCAAAAGTTTGGGAAACTCAAGACACACTCAGTAAGGCTTAGATTCCTCAACCAAAAACACAGTTGCATGTTCTGTGACTTAGACACACAGGTCTTGGAGCAAAAGGCTGCTATGCAGAAAGGTGTGTAGCAGGGAGATAGGCGTGTCTTACACTGAAAAAATCAATGCTGTAGCAATGAGTTCTGGATATTCAAAGGTACTGAAAATCACCTTAGGTTCCATGACCCTCGCCTGAAATTATTCCATTGTGCTTTGCAAACCTTTGCTTTTTTTTTTTTTTTTCCCTATGAATTCCATTTGTTTAATGGATTTCCTTTCCATTACAGAGGTGCAAAAATGTTACCATTGAGACAGGTTAACATTGTCTGTGAAACACCAGTTCATCTTGAATTCTTTTTGAGATGGTTCTGTAAATCAAAAGGGACCTCAGTAACACAATGCAAGTTTTGAGAAGCTATGGGTGTTACAACTAATTTCATCCCATATAAACTACCTAAAAAGTTTTTGTTTTGTCAATGAAGAGAAGCAGATGACCACAGTATTGATTATGTCAAATATCTGCCTCTAGTGACTGCCTCAGGAATGCAAGAATTGCTAAAGGACAATTCAAACCATCTAGATTAAAACTCTTCATTGGTGTATTGAATACACGGGATTTTTCATCCAGCTGGGAGGCAGGCTGGATATACCCTTTCTAAGTTGTCTGCAGTGTTTCCTTAGGAAATGGAAAGGAATAACTGCTTCCAAAGGGCAAATGAACCTTCTCATTGTGAACACTTATTTTAGGTTAAGACACATGCTCTGGAATACTTCTCTGTCTCTCCATGGATAACAAAAGGACCTCAGACCAAATATTTCCCCATTGTATAACTAAATTTAAGATCATGTTGCAGCTAAATATAACAAGAACACTGTGAGACTAAGCCTAAAATCCCTCTCTGTAGTACAGTTGGTTAACAGGCCACCTGACAGGGAGGTTACACATAGGTTACAGGCTGGTTACACACAGGTTGCACACAGGTTACAGGCACTTCCTCTCAACATTTTTTTAAAGCACTGCTCTTTGTATACTCCGTAAAACAGCTCAAACCACCACAAGCCAGACATGGACAGTCCAGACAGATGGATGGCTTTGAATGGTCCAGGTGCTGTTAAATTTATACAGGAATTTTAGTAAAAGTTCTTCATAGGACTCAGGAGTTACCACTTCGTTCAACTCTGGTGATAAAAACCATCATGTTCAGATGTTAGCTTCACTGAATGACCTTAGGCTTCCTTTTTCAATCTTACTCCATGGCCTGGTCTAGCACATGACAGAGAATTAGGAAACTGAAGGGTGAAGGATCTGATTATGCCATGGTCAGGACATGGTCCTGCAGGAGAACAGCCCAAGTGGCCTCATGGGAACATTCAGACATTCTCCTCAGGGACTCAAGGGTTTAAACTAAAAGTTTAAGCAAAGCTTTTGTTTGTGCTGTAGCAGAACCTCTTGGATGAGTGTATTTTTCACAAAGTTAAAAAAAATGGCTGGATGGCCAAGTCCAAGGAATGGTGGACTCAATGATCTCACAGGACTTCTCCCACCTAAGCAATTCTATGGTTTTATAATTCTATGATCTTATATTATACAACAGAGTAAATGGTTTGATTTCTCCTACTGTTCCCCAAATGAGAAGCAGCAGCCCGTTCCCAGTGCTCCCTTAAACAGCAAAGCACAAGGAACTGCTGTGGTGTCAGATGGGAATTTCAGGTCATTGTTAATCTGGTTGACATGCAAAGTGCTGAGGTAGAAAATGAAAGCCCACTTGCACATTCCAGCCCCCTGAGACATTTGGTCTCCCAGGAACCATTATTTCGTCTCTACAAACTATTGTTTCATGGAGAATATCGTGTTTCAGCAGAAAAAGTCAAATGTGTCCTCTCATAACTCCATGTGGCTGTTAGCTTACTGCTGAGCTAATACTTTACCTCATAAATAAAACTGCACAAAAAAGAGAGAGCAGGCTTGCAAGGAAACATGGGGAAAAAAATATAATTCATTGGCGCTCAGGGCTGAAAAGCTAGTGAGCTTTCCTTTCCTTTTTTCTCCCCTTTACCCTTACAAGTTGATGTGTATCCAAACAGCTTGAAAAGTACTTTGAAATCCAACTTTAGTCAGCTACGATGAAGACATAAGAGGAGCTGATTTTTCCTTTGTGATGCTTTGTTTTCTTCTCTTTTATTCACTGTTCGCTTCAGCAGTGGCTGCAGGAGAGGATCCAAGTGTTTTTCCTTGGAACTTTTTTTCTTTTTTTGGTGCAGTGAAAGATATATTTCTTGAGTTAAACTGAGTCACTACATACTGCTCCTGTGGCAAGCTCAGCTAGTGAGCTGAGAGGGCTTGACCCAAAATGTAAAATGTCTCAAACCCAGGGAATCTGTAGCATCTTACCTAAAGACATTTTACTACAGTAAAAAACTGCCGCTTTGTGTGGAAAGATGTGAAATGCTGTGTAACTATTTTATTTTTGTTCAGTCTATTTCCCAAATGTTCTGAGGCACCACTGAGGACCAGTCATTGGGCTCCAGGGCAATGGTGCCACTCAGAGGGATCTAGTGAGGTTGTAGGACAGGGCCAACAGGAACTTAATGACTTTTAATAGGGGGGAAAATGCAAAATTCTGCATGTTATGTGAATTATCACTGGACAGCTGGGGAGCAGCTCTGCTGAAAAGGACTTGGAGGTGCTGGTGGGCAAATAGTTTAATAAGAAATATCATCACACCCTGCCAGCAAAGTGTTCTGGATTGCTGGTGCAGCAGCACAGCCAGGAGCTGGAGAAAAGTGATATTCCTCCCTAATCAGCAGCCACGAGCCCACAGCTACAATTGTGCATCTAGTCCTGGGACACCAAAATAGAAAGGCATTGGTAAAAATTGGGATTAATTCAGTGGTAAGTCACCACTGAGTGGGGGAGAGCAGGAACTGGGGTGATTGACCTTCAGAAGATGCTGGGGGAGCTGGGCTTGTTTGGCCAGGAGAACAAACAACTTCAGGAGGAGGTAACAGCATCCTGCCCATACCTATAATGAGGACACCAAGAAGACAGAATTATTAAAATGCAGCTCAGCAAAGCACTTAAATTCCCATTTAAATTTGTGGTTTAGTTTTACTTATTCATTGTAGTTTTTTTTTAAATAAATATAGATATTTTTGTCCTTTTTTTTCACTCTAATCTCTCTAATTCACTCATACATCTGTATATTTTTATTATATTGTAAAAACCTACTTAAAGCTGGACAAATACCTAACATCTTCCCTGTGCTGAGGTATTTTGTAATATTAAAATGTGATTATCATTCATCCAATTTGTAGATTAGGTGTTATTTCATTTTATTTTTACAGCTATATGCAGTATTACCAACCATTAGCACGTAAGTATGAAATGATGAAATTTTTATGGCTACTGCATAAAATGAAATGGTACCAAAATTATTAGGTTTAACTCTGAACACTTAATAGAAATAAAAGGATTCAGTGCTGAGCTATTCCTCAAATGAGTGCAGTGAGCCCTTCACTATTCCATGTGTTATGCACATCCTGGCCACAGGAGATCCTTGTTCAGATAAGAACATGCAGCACTGCAGTAACTCATATTTGGGTTCATGTGAGTAACTCCATGTGAGTAGATTTTAGCAAACATTTGTTTCCATCCTGATCCTTCAGCTGGTTGTTGCTGGAGGAAACACAGCTATGCATCTGCTTTGGAGCAAACCCCACAGTCTGACATGGCCAGGAAAGCATTGACCAACAGGAAAGAAGCTCAAAAATGAAAAGGATCTGAAATGTCTTCAGCCTGCATAAAGGAGAAGACCCACCAAAGCAGTGTCTAGATCTATTATCGCATTCTCTGCTGAGAAAAAAATCTTCAGAGTTTGTAGAGAATTCATGGGTTTCAAAGTGTCAGTAACCAGAAGTGATTCCTCCATCTTTAGTGATTTTGGGGACTATGTTCTTCATTCTCATTTGGGGTACCCAAACAGCAGCACAGTAAAGCTGCAGCTGTGGCTGACATAAAAACCACGTAGAGCATCCCTGTGATCTGGTACGTGATTCTCTCATCTTAGTAAAAGAGCACTGTAAGATAAAACAGAAACTGGACAAGGAGAAAAATTAGATAATTTTCTTTATAAAAACGTCTTGTTTACAGGCAAGCATTAAAAAAAAAGTTTGAAAAAATAATAAAAATTAATATAAATGTCTAGCCAGATTCTCTGTAGTGTCAGTTGTCACGTGGCAAATGAATCCTACAAAGCTGCATAAATTTATAATATCTGAAAATCTTGCACTCTTTCCTTAGAATAATCCAAAATCAAAAGAATGCTTAAAATTAGAGAAAAGAGAATGATGAACCCTTACACTGGAAGACTTAAAAAATTACACCCAGTATTAATACACATGCAAGTGAATGGTTCTCAGAATGCAACACTGAACAGTGTCTGTTAATAATTATTATTTTCACCATTATTGTCTCGATGTTCTAGGAGAAACTTAGAGTAGAACTAGCAAGCATTTTTAGATTATATTAATATTATTAAGTTAATTTTCCATGTAGCATCATGTAGTTTCATGTGACAATCTTCATCCCTTTTTTTTTTCTTTCTTTTCAAAGAAAGAAAGAATACTTTGTCCCTGAGGTATCCAATCAAAATTTGTGAACCATTTCAAATTTATGAATCGAGCACACACAGTGAAACCATTTACTGCATGTTGTCTGAGGGGTGACTCCACTGTGCTTCATGGTGGGATTTTATTCTATTGCTTTTTTATTGCTTTTAAAATTTTTTCCTAATAATTCTTAATCACTTCTGCAATTAACTTTTTGACTATCATTAACCACTATTTTTTCCATGGAACTATTCATTGCAATTTCAAGATCACATTCCTCAATGGCAAAATCTAGCTTCAGAACCGAATATGGAAAAGTTAAGATGAGTTCTTCATGTTTTCCTTTAACATTTACTTCCACACAGTTTTAGTTCCCTTCTGATCATCCTGCCTTGTACATCATATTGCTGGAATGTACTGAGCTGTGGGGCAAGAGGGCAAGGCAAGGCTTTAGTTGAGTTATCTGTGTCTGGGCATTCAGATCTTAGATGTCCCAGAGATCTCTGTGAAGCACTTTCCCATGGGATTTTCCTTCACAGAAACTAAGAGTATCAGAACCTCAGCACCTCTGGAACTGAACCTTTAATTCTTTATATCTGTGTTCTCCATGCGTGAAACTTAATATTATTCCGTGCCAGAGATAACAATTTTTCTCCTGAAGAACAGTGGCTGTAAAGAAAAATTCATTCATGCTTTTAGAAACCTCAGGCAGGTTTTCACTCACCTAATTTTAACTGCCTACAAAGTAATTGTCTGTACCTGAACTAGGTGGAGGTTTTTTTGACTCTCAGAGACCTGGGAGAGAAATGGGCACTTAACTCCTCCTGAGGTAACCATCCATAATAAAACAGATGAAACATGTATTTTAAGTACCTGTTCTCTCTATGATTATAAAAGAAATTCAGGTGCATACTGGACCATAGAGTTCAGATCTAGACATGCACACAGTTGGATGGCTACACACACTGAGATGAGCTTGACATCCTGAGTTTACAGTGATGACTGATGTTTCAGTTTCTACATAGACACCCCTTGGAAAGTTTATGCAATGTATATCTCTGAGCTATAATCTAATCAATATTTTAATATCCTCAATTTTCACTGTTAGAAAAGATATTTCCCCAAGCTATGTAAGCATGATTTTGTTTTAAATTAAGAATTTGGAGTCTGTTGTGAGCTGTAGAAACTATGAGAGTAAAGTACCGTGATCGTATATAACTTTATGACCCAAAGGGCACATGGTTATTTATTGACTAAATTCTGAACAAACCAGAAAAAGTACAAGATTGTTTTAAGATTGCATTTTCACCAAACTATATTATTACTTCTGGATCCAATATAATTAATTAAAAGTAGCGCAAAGCACCAAGAGTAAACAGAGTAACACAAAGGAAGTGATAAAGAGCATCTCAGAATGGTAATGCAATCTAGGCCAGTGAAAACTCCTTGTTGTGTACTTGAGGTAAAGAGTAGGAAGATAGTTTCAGATTTATTGACAGTACTTAAAATTTCAGGAGGAGACAAAAAATGCATGTACACAAAGAAAGAGTGACTGTCTGGCCTTCACTTTACATGCTAGCATACATTTGCCATCATTTTTAGTACAGCTAACTGAATAACAGTGAAAACTTTTATCTTTATTCTACACACATTGTAGAACTCAAACTTTTAGGCTAAAAGTGTGTGAAAATCTTTTGACCTCCAAGAAGGGCTCAAAGAGTGTTCTAAACAACTGCATCCTCCAATGGTCCTCCATTGCTTCTCTCCTTATTCCCACTCATGAATGTTGATAGATGAAAGCAGCAACTTTTCTCCAAAAAATGTTGATTTAGTAGCATGCTGTGAAAATATTCCTCTCCCACAATTTATTCTAGAAAGCTGGGATTCCAGACTTTCTATCCTGAAGATTTTTAGATTCACAGTTGCCCATGAATTGAAGGAAAGACAAAAGTTTGAGTACTGCAGAAGTCACATTTGCACTGCCAAACTCAAGGTCCACTCTTCCTGCCACACCTTTCAGGACCTTGTCAGCCCTTGGGAGATTAACCTAGCAGTTTTTCTGATTCCTTGCCACCTTTGTTCAGACTCTCATTTCAGCTATAGCACTGAAAAGAGAGGAAGAGCCTGAAGTCACCACCAGCCTCAAAGTCTCTCACTCTTTGAGCTCTGTCTGCTCTTTGAAAGGTGGGGTTTGCAATGGAGGAATCAAGCAGGTTACATTGTTGTTAGGTAAAAGGAGTCATCCATCATAGCAAGACCACTATCTCTTGGGACCATGCCCCTGCAACAAGCTCCTTGAGGATTTCAGGGGGAAAAAAGGGAAGGAAACAGATATTGAGGGATGAGAAGAGGAAGCAGAAGTGATCACACAGTGCCTGTCTTGATGCTATACCCTCTCACCCCTGTGAGTGTATTTCATAGGGAAGACTGCATAAACTTGTGGAAGTGAAATAATACTATGTCATCTGTTATATAACTCTATCAGCAACAAAGAGAACAAAAAAGTTTCTCTTTTGCATCCTATTTAATTCCTTCACGTTGCCTTCAGCAATTTTTTATAAATTCAGTGTTACTACTCTTCGGTTAATGACTTCTGAAAAAATAAATATAAACTTTTATAGCTTGAGTGATAATTTTTTAATAGTTAAATAGTTGTCTACAATCTAAGCTTGCAACAAGTTCTTTTCATATTTTTTTTGTTTTTGGAAAAATTTGAATTTATATTCACTCCTGAAACAGTGCTCTTGCAATATCTTGATTAAACTGCCTTCAAAGTGTTGGTTTCACAAAGATTAAAGGAAAGACTCCCAACTCACATAAGCTGTCACATCCTGTGGGCTGCTAACATTTTAGATTAGTTGCATCTCTAATATTAACATTTTCTCTAGACATTCCTGATTTTCCTAGTGAGTTCCACTGTTTTGATTTTTACATATACTAATAGAGAAGCCCTAAGGGGGCTAAACTGAGATGCCTTAAGCAGTCTCATTTTCCAGTGGAAAACAGACAGTCCTCTGTCTTCTGAAAACTAGACATCTCTAAGATGTCTGTTTATTTGGAGATGCATAAAATCTAAGCATGCACTATTCTATTTTTAATAAGGCTTTTAAAAAATCCCTCTTCTTCTATATGTACCAGTAAGGATTTGTAAAGATTTCAGTTTTAATATCACATCTCAAATAAACTTAATTTCACTTTTTTTTTCCTGTGTATCTATGATGAGAGCCTGAGTAACACATGAGAAACTTTCTTTCTGCATTCTTCTTTATTTTAAAAGCACAGGGAGAATAATGAGGGGGAGCAGAAGAGAGGAAGAATATATAAGCAAATGTTCACTTGTTACATATATATATAAATATATTTTTAGATATATATATATATTTAGCAAATATCTCCTCCAGCCATATTCGCCCAAGATAATGAGGTGATCCCACTGCCCCTTTCCTTCGAAGCTGAAAGGAAGGGTACATTTTTTGCACACTTAAAATACATGGCTGATTTCTGTAACATAAAAAAAAAATTAAAAAGGTGTTGCTCAAGGGAAGCCATCAGCACTTGAGAGAACCACAATCCCCACCATCTGCTACCACAGAGACAGAGCAACTATTCACAGCTTTTGTTGCAGTCCTCAGGCTGCAATTGTACTGCAACTGGGGGTGGTCACAGTAGACCTGAGCAATTTTATATCTTTACTGCTTATTCCTCGCTTGCTGCCACCTCTCTTCCTTCCTCCCCTGCCCAATTTTTTACTGTAACAGGCAAAATCAGGGCAGGGAAGGAATTGTATATTTCTGATCTTTAGGCGACCTGCTGCCACCAACAGAAACATGAAGTGCACATTGTATTCTGAGTCTGTAGGTGATGTCCTCTAGGCTGAGATTCATTTCATTTAATTATAGTTATCTATAAAGGACCCAGTCTAAGGCAGCTATCTAGGCTCCTCCTTTAGATGATTTAAAAAAAGGCAGTTCCAAAGGTGATTCATCCTCAACTTCAATTGGTATTAATCCCCAAACAAGCCCTGTGTAAATTCAATTCTCCTTTCTGATATAAAAAGAGCTCAGGCTCCAATTTGGAGCAGACACTAAGGATGGGCTTTGCCTGAGGAAACACACAGCTCCAATGCAGGTGTCCTTACCTGAGGTGACTCTGTGGATGTTCTTTATTCAAGCCAATAGAAAGGACAGGAACTTTTGATTCCTTTCTTCCTAATGTACATCATGGAGTCATAGAATGTCCTGGGTTGGAAGGGACCTTGAAGCTCATCCAGTTCAAATCTCCTGCCATGTTCAGGAACACCTTCCTCTAGACCAGGTTACTCAGAGTCCCCTCAAACCTGGCCTTGAACATTTCCAGGGATGGGGAGTCCACAGCCTCTCTCAGATACAGAAAGACTGAAATATGGAAAGTATTTCTCTTCACTGATGATAATGATTAGCCTGCATCTAGACTCGTTTTTAACAGAATTATACAGTTAGAAGAGATGAATTGTGTAACTTCCAGCAAGTTAAAAGTTAATGAGACTAATCTGGATTTTACCAGCTGTCCCACACAACTAGAAATCATGTGAGCAGTGCCCTCACCTTCAAAAGAAAGTCCTCTTTCCCAGACAGCCATTCACCCACTCTATCACTTTCAGATTTTGGGATGTGAAGGTTTTAATGTGTTCTCCAGAGCAGCATGCAGAGAACCAAAGCTGAAATCACTCCTTCCTCTAGCATACCAATGTAAAGACACAACAAATCCTTTGAGGCTTCAGAGAGTTATTGACAGAGGACAGAGGAGATTTTAAACCTAGAGTAGAAATGTGTTTATGTTACTTGTCTGCCTTGGAATGTTCATATGGCACAATGTTAAATGTCCGTGGCACTTAATTCTCATAGGCTATTTCTCTTATGGCAAAAATATTATATTTGCAAGGACACTTGTTCACCACTGTGTGCATTGAAATAAGTGCTAGTTCATTATAACCTTTAAAGCATCTCAGCTTCATTGGCATTTAAGTATTGGATTATCTCAATGGGATCATTAAAGAGAGTTGATTGTATGGGAGGATAGTGTCTCAGCCTTATTTCATTGCAAATTTTATAGTTAATTACTGGGACAAAACACTAAATAAGACAAACAGTACAAGTTAAAATTGAAGGCTCTCTGCCAGATATAGCTTTATAAAAAAGCAAAAGTTAAATGCTAAGAACTCATTCATAATAAAAAGCAATTTCCCAAGTATTATGTTCTATCTCCGTTATGGTTAAACACCATAAATTAGCAATGAGCATTCCAATTCAAATGACTTGTGTTCTTCAGTATTCTTAAAAATCAGTCGAATCAGAAGTCCGCTAGTGGTTCAATGGAAGTAATAGAAGACAATTTAATTGACAGAAATGTGTTTTAGATAGTACTTCTTATCTTCAGGCAACACATTTTATTACCTAAAACTTCATTACAGTGCACAAAAAAGGAGAAAAAGAAACATATGTTTACTTGTAGTGAACCATACGTTTAAAATGATAACAGAATTGATTTCCTCCTGCAATTTTATCTTTACTGTATACATTATGACCTGTATGCTGAAATGTGAAAACCTAGAAATTTCTGGTACACTTCTGCATTTTCTGGGGGGAAAAAACCAATAATGTTCTCAGAAGAATGATATTTTTGCATTCTTGTAATGTGCATTGTTTTCCTAAGATCAAATCTAAAAGGAAAAGAGCCCCTGTATTGTCCTCAGTAGTGTTTCTGTCAGATCTTGTGGCTGTATCTTCCTAACAAAGAGAGTTTGGTGTTTCAAGGGGAATCCTCAACACAAGAGTAAGGAAGGAACAATGTTGGTTTTCAAGTGTAAGTACTGTTGGTGAAGTAAATTTTAAAAGTAACTTTGATTTTGATCCTGTATTATCAGTGGAGAAAAAAATACAGGTTGTGAATCTACTGCCAAAGATTATCTGCACATTTTTTCAGCTGTTTCTGGGGGACAAGAATGATGCCCTGTTGCAGGTGCTCCTGGAACTGCGGGTTATGAAACAGCTTCAAGGACCCAACATCACTGGAAAGAAGTATAGTTTGATAGTGACACAGGATTAAATGCCATGCTAATGATTAGAAAAAATAAAAATAAACAGATCCACAATCTAACAGAAGCCCTTTTCCCATTATGACTTACAAACTGGTAGTGTTTGGAAGTTTCCATGAGCCATCAGAAGAGGTTTAGTCTAAAATCAATACTCCAGTTTTTAAAACTATGAAATAATTAAAATCTGTTTGGGCACCATGAACTGGAGTTTGAATGAAGAAGCTGAAATTACTTTTTCAGGGCTATATTCAATAACCTTAATCCCATCAACCATGGAAATGCAGAATGATTTGGGTTGGAAGGGTTCTTAAAGATCAGTTAGTTCCAACTTCCTGCCATGGGCAAGGACAACTTCCACTGGAACAGGTTGCTCCAAGTCCCATCCAACCTGGACTCAAGCTATTCCAGAGCTGGGGCAACTCAAACTCCTCTGGGCAACCTGTGCCAGTGCCTCACCACCCTCACAGTAAAGACTTTATTCTTAACATCTAAAATTTGTCTCCTTTCTTTGAGTTTAAAGTCATTCCCCTTGTTCTATTACTACATGATCCTGCAAAAAGTCCCTCTTCAGCATTCTTGTAGGCCCATTTTACTAGAAGGCTGCTCTAAGCAGCAAAAATAAACAGATATAAATCCATAAAGGGCATATCTTTCTTACCAGACCCTTTAAGGATCTGGATCTCTATTCTTACACTCATAGTGTAGGATCACCACTGACAGTCACATAGGCATTAATTGACTTTGACTCAGAACTGTAATTGTATTACAGTTATTAATACAATACATTACACGTTTTAATACACAATAATTGAATTGCAAACCATTTAATGGTCGGGCAGGGGTACACAGAAAACAAAGAGACCTTGATTGCTTGATTGGTTGGTCAGAAGCAAACAGTGCAGGCAGCAAGGACACAGATGTGTGACAAAGAAAATAAAGCTTCTACACAATCCAATAGCTGGAAGCTGGGAGCACAGCAGACTGTCATCTATGCAGAAATCCTGGGTGTAGTTAAATCTTAGTACAATCCATGGATTGCATGCCTCTGAAATACAGAACATGTATAGAGAGGCATTTCTTCCATTGGATGGTTGCAAACTCCACTGGAACATGCTGATCAGTTCTAGAAACCACAGAGAAAAAGAGACCAAAAGAACAAAAAAAAAACAACAAAAACGAAGCAGGCAAAAAAAATGAGCAATAAAAACACTTTAAAAATTGTAGAAGGTTTAAAAAAACCCTAAAGGTATAAAGAAAAGTATGAAAAAAATAATGACAAACCAAATTCCTATATTGACCCTTGCATGGCTTTTGGGCTGGCTGACTCCAGAAGCAGTCTGCAGGCTCCTGTGCTCCCGAGACAAAATTATATGTGTTTTTAAACACTGGCATTAATCACAACATGTGTTGTAAAACATGCTGGCAATTTGGGCTGAATTCAGGTTGCTTACAAACACTGCCTGCTCCTGTGAGATTGCAGGACAATCCATGACTCACGGCGACCTCAGGATGCTGCTGCTGTCCAACACAGCACTGGGAGAGGGAGCAACATTTCCCCCTTGAGTTTGCCTGCAGATTCAGATCTCTGTGGCTCAAATGCAATTTTATTACCAAATACTAGTAACACTTTATGCTTTTGATCCAGAGCTCTGTCTCAAGGACCTCCCAAAACAAAGTATGTCTAAAGTCAATGGGCTAAGTGGTTGTTTCCATTGGTGTAGACAGCTAATGGAGGCTGGGTACTGAACATGCAGACAGCATAGTCAGGGGAAATAAACCCCACTGACAGTGACCAGTGCCATTTCCTTTTCCTTCAGGAGGTCACTACTCTGTTCTTTCTCATAATTTTAATCTTTATTAATTTCTTGTCATTTTTTTAAATTAAAATTTAAATGAAAATAAATTTAGGGAATTTAAGTGAAAATAAAAAGATGTCAATATGACTAAAATCCAAACTGTGTTTCCTAGCGTTTTGTTTTGTTTCTTCTTTCTTTTCCCTAACATTTTTATAGAAATGTCTGGAAACATTCCTCCCATGGTCAACACATGTAAGTAGTGTGGTTTTTTATGCTCAGTGTCCTGATTTTATGCTATTTGAAAAAAATCTACTATTTGCAGAGTATTATTACTGAGATGAAAGAGTAACATGGGTTGATGGATAAACAAATAAGCAACAATAAAACGCTGCCCTTGCAAAACACTGTACAAACATCAATTAATTCTTTTTGCAGCAGTCTTGTGCAGCTGATAAATTCCCTTCCTGCAGATGGAAGTGCTAAGGCATAAAAGTGGCAAAGAATTTTCACTGTGCCAGGGCATTGATTCAGACAGAGGTTTGAGGCTTGACTCTTTCCTTAAGAGTGCTTTCCCAAAGCACCAGAAAATTCTGTAAGCTCTGAAACATGTTTCTCTTACAACAGAAACTAAGCTGTGTGATTTCTTTTCCCTCTCCTGTAAAGGAAACTCTCCCTGTGGAAGAGGTTCTTGTTTCAGGCTCTTTAGCAGCTGAGCTGTAGCAGATCCCAGCCTGTTCCTTCTGGGTCCCCAAGAAGCCTTTTCTCCCTTCCCTACAAAAGTCTTGATGTGATGGTGTGGCACCTTCTTTCTCCTAGTAGGCAACACTTAAACAGCCTCTCAGTCTGTGCCTTCTCCCTGCATTAATAAGCCTTTCTCATCACCTTCTGAGCTCTTATTTTCCTTGAAGAGCCCAACTCCCCCTCCTGTTCTGTTTGGAGCCAGAACAAAGCCAAGAGGCAGCTTTCCCCTTTCTGCTTTGCCTCAGCCATTTGTGCGAGTGTAACATCAGATGCCCAACAGGATGCAAGCAGATGTGTAACCCAGACAAAATCCATCATGCATGGCCACAAAGTGACTCTTAATTCTGCTATTCCAGTCCATCTTGGGAGGCTGAGATAAGGGAGGCTGCTCCTCAAAGAACCCATAAGATTTTCTTTGGTGAAAACTGAATGTTTTATTGCTGCTCATAAAAAGAGCCTTTCATAGAGTTTTACACCGGATTTGGTTTTTCTGTGTGCAGTTTTTAACTGATGGAATCATCCATGGTGACTTTTTAATTTACTGATATAGAAAAAATCATCCCTTTTCTTCCAGAAATAAATTCTTGGTCTTCCCAAAGCACAGTTGAATTTTAATTGTGCTAAACTGGTGATGTTTAAAGTTGACACATGGCTGCTTTGCCTTCTTGCTCTTCTGAATTTTTCCTATAAGAACATGGTTGAATTTCCTTCTCAGTGGAATTGCAACCTCCTGAGGACAAAGCTAGAGGCAACATGAGTTCAGCATATAACAGCTGCCCACGGAAGGGACAAGGAAGACTGTATTGTCAAAAACACAATTCTCAAACTGAGCATCATTCTGGAAACATCCTGAGTTGATCTACAAGTGTTAAAATGGTTTAAAGTAGCCAATGATAATTTACAATTCTCGCACCAGCATCATATTTAAACAATTATTTACTTCTATAGAAAAAATATTTTGAAAGCTCTTTTATTTAAGTCAAAGAATGACCCTTCCTTGCTTTTGCCATTTCTGCCACAGTGCTGTCAAAATGAGTCTGTCAAGTACCCCATTTTCTTACAGATTACTGCTCATGCTCCCTGTGTAAGGTTTAAACCTGGTGCTGTGCCATCCTGTGCAGGAAGCACTCTGCTTCAAGACTCAGGGAGATTGGAAGCTCAGGAGAGAGCAGGATTCAAGCCCAGCCTTCCTAAAACAATTTCCTTCTTGTTCTGCACCTGCTATTTGACCAACTCAAGCTGACATTCAGCTACTAGCAAAGCAAAAAGTGAACACTTGAGCAAGGAGGGATTTGAAATTGAAGTTGAGACTTTGGGTAGAGAAAAGATTTGGTGTCTCTATAGTCTTTTCATATATATATATATTCATATATCTAGTACATGTATATAGTCTCAAAACATTTGATTTTAAGAGGAAACCACTTACATGATGATTATATTTAAGAGGTTTGAGAGGTTTTCTGTAATTATGCTATGCTGATGGAATCATAGCATCCTCTTACACATCTGTTCATTGCATATCTGTGTCTCTGTAGCTAATCATTTAGAAATTCATCACATGAAATATATAAACAAGGAAGTTCCATAATATTCAGAGCCAATCAGAGACGCTGGCCATGCATAGTTGATTGTTTCCCAAAGTCAATATTTCTGCTAAAAGGCATTTTATTTCAATCTCTTTCTCCCTATCTTGATACTAGAACTCCCCATTTACACATGCACAAAGATTTTGAAGGTCTTTTGCAGCCTAAACTATTTTACTTTTCTAAACTGTTGATGTGTGGCTGGATGAGCAGTGAGGTGGGTTGAAAAGTGGCTGAAAGGCAGGTCCAGGGAAGGGGGATCAGTGGCACAAAGTCAAGCTGGGGACCAGTGTACAGTGGAGTCACCACAGGGCCAGCCCAGCTTAATGCTTTCATTACTGATTTGGATGTAGAGCATCTCCTCAGCACGTTTGCAGGTGATCAAGAACCAGGAGGAGTGCTGAATATGCCAGAGGAATGTGCTGCCATCCAGAGGGACCTTGAATGCTGGAGAAATGGGAACCTCGTGGAGTTCAACAAGTCTAAAATGCTGCACCTGGGAAGGAACAGCCCCAGGCTCCAGTACCTGCTGGGGGCTGCCCTGCTGGAAAGCAGATTGACAGAAAAGGACATGTGGATCCTGCTGGAAACCAAGTTGAACAGGAGCCAGAAAGGTGACCTTGCAGCAAAGATTAATGGTATCCTGGGCTGCATTTGATAAATTATTTCTAGCAGGTTGAAAGCAGTGATCCTTCCCTTCTCCTCAGCACTGGTGAGGTCACACCTGGAGCTTCTTGTGTTCCATAGATGTTAACCAAGATTCACTGATGTGCTCAGAAAAATCTCTCTTAAGCTTTGCAACTGATCATGAGTTCGTATGTTTACTTTAAGTATTAAATGGAGGTATCCATATGTCATGAATTTAGTCATTAAACAGCCTTCTTTTTTTCAAAGTCAGGAGATATTCTTCATTAGAGAATTATCCAGATTTATAGGGCCCAAATCAGACCTTGGAAGAGCCTTTCTCTACATGAACCTTACAGGAAGTCTAAACCTGCTTAACTCTTGAATTAGATCCCTCAGCTGTAGTCCTTAAATTAAACTGAATAAATCAGAAAGACTATTTTTTTTTTCACTAGTGTCCTCCAGAACATGTAGATCAAGTTTTTAGTTCTGTTTGCTTTTTTCACAAAGCCTATACACCATCCCTCATTACATGCTGGGCTGTGCAACTTTGGTCCTAATGAAAATTATTATTCAAAGTAATATATTATGCACAAATTAGGATTGGGCCCTATGTAAAAAGGCATATATTTGCATTTGGATGAATGTATTTGTGCACAGCTTAATCTCCATGTGATTGTATTTGAGATCTCAGGGACAGTACCTAATGCTTTCCCTTCAGAATTGTCATAAATAAATGAACTAGGGATAAAATACTGAACTGTTTTGTGCAATTGTTAAATTACTGCAAGTGATGAAAAATACATAGCCCTAGAATTCTGACAAATATCTTCGGCTCACAGCTGGCAAGGTCAGAAAGCCTGAACTGAGCTGCAAAATTATGGGTATTTACCCCTCATTGAGTTAATATGGCCTAAATTCTTAAAGGAAAACAGCTTGACTTTGGAGTCAGAATTTCAGCACAGTTTAGGGCAGGAAGACAAGCTCTTAAAGTTGATCTGAAGTGATTTATGGCAACATTGTCCCTATTAACAAAACTAGCTCTCAGCAGGTGGTAATTACTGCACTTCCAAGTGAAGTGCAGAAATGGAGGATGATTTATAGTAGAATGGCTTGGATTGGAACACATTTTAAAGACCATCTAAATCCAATCCCCTGCCATGGGCAGGGACACCTTCCACTAGACCAGATTGCTAAGACCCCCATCCAACCTGGCTTTGGACACTCCCAGTGATGGGGCAGCCACAGCTTCTCTGGGCAATTCATGGTGGAGCCTCACACATTTACACAGAGCAAACTGAATGTGCAAGAGCAAATTCCAGCTGAAGGGTGGGAACTAAGAGGCAATAACTTTTCAGGCTATTCCTGTTTTACCTGCAAGAGCTTTTCTACATTGTCATGAACCAGGATGCTAAGTTTGGTCATAAGTGCAGGCTGAAGGATGCTGATCACATTGAATTTTTTGCCCTGACACAGCTGCGGATTTAAGTGTAAAGAACACATGGGAGGATGTCCTATTTAAAACAGGGTGTTATTTAGAAACAAGACAGCACAGCCTGAATTATCTGAGTTGCTACTGCATCCAAAACCTTGTGATCTTAAACAGATCATGTCCCCTGCATCTATTAATTACACTGCAAATTCGCCTGATTGTGTGACTGTCTAACAGATCTGTCGTGGCTCTAAATTCTGCTAATTACAATTCTGCCAGATGGGCAACAGAAAAGGGAGCAAATTCCAAATTTCTGTAAAAAGTTAAAAGAAATGTCATCCTGTTTTTCACATAGCAAATGTTAAAAAACCAGATCCTAGGCTGTACAAACTGACCAGCTCTCTTGCTGGTGTTGGATTGATTCATGCCTGCTGAAGATA
Organism: Setophaga petechia; assembly: GCA_024362935.1. NCBI lineage: Eukaryota > Metazoa > Chordata > Aves > Passeriformes > Parulidae > Setophaga > Setophaga petechia. Next base: position 17,521,071 of record JANCRA010000012.1, on the reverse strand, counting down.
TGGCCCAGTGTTAAAAGAACAGATGATTCATGCAGTTTTTATATTAAACATTAATATGATGTTCTCTAACATAGTTTAATAGGTACCTATTGAGTGCCAAGTTTCCATCGGTACCTAATAAGTATACTGACTAATAATAATTAACAGATCTGCTTGGAAAGTAGTAATTTTCATATATTCCCCCTGCATGATTTTTAACTGTTAATGAAAGTTAGATTAACAATTGCTGTAAGATGGATCTATAATCCTCAGCTCCTGGCTTTTTATTATCCTCAGCACAGCAAAGAAATGTTCTTAAGAGACTCCAGTTTCCATCACAGGGGTAGCAAGGACCCCCAGGGAATATCCCAGGGCTGACTGCAGCAAGGATTTTCTCAGGTAAAGCAGTCCATGGTCCTTGCTAAACAAGTGGGAAATTGTGTTGGTATTTTAGTCTGCAGCAATTTTTGCAGTGATTTTTTGTCCTCATTTTCTGTTCTGCGATCATGGAAATCAAAGGTAACACACCACTGCAGAGTACCCAGGGGTCTGGAAGCACAAAGAGGATTTTTATTCTGCAGTGTTGAGATCCCCAAACTGGCAATCTTTGAGTCTGAGCAAAGGAATATTGTATAAAATGGGAAACAAAAGCTGCAGGCTGCTATTTGCACTGCACTGAACGTGGGGGTAAAGCCCTCTGAGCCACCACAGGAGCCTCCTATAAACAGGTTTGGGAGCTGGGCACCAGCCCTGCTCATCCTGCAGCATCTGAGGGCACATCCTCCTCCCAGGGTTCCCATTTCTCACCTGCAGTATTCCTGGCAAAGTGAGCACAAAAGGAAGGTTTGTGTCTTTTATGTGAGGACAGGCATTAAAAACACAGCCCAGGGTCTGAATAACACTGACTCACACTGAGGGAACCCAGCCACACTCTGCTGATACTGAATGTTTCACTTGGCCCAAACAAATGAACTAATTCACTACTTCTGTGGAGACAGGGTAAAAAAAAATAAAAATACTAAAACATTGGGGAATTTTTATTTTTATTCTTTCTTTCATGCCTGCTAGTGGGAAGTCCTGACAGGCCAGGCTTTCCCTGAAACTATGCAAATGAATGGCTGAACACCTCACAGTTATTGGTGCCTTCATCCTTCGTGGGCTGCAGATGCAGCAGAACTGTGCATGTTTAGTGTCTGTGAGGTGCCTTGGATAATGATTTCCTCTGATGCAGTGTTAGGGCTGTTTCTGGCAGGCCCTAGAAGAGCAGGCTAATGGCACAGTGTCAGATGGTGGGTGTGTTACTGGGTAAAACTGAGGCACCTCAGCAGAGCCTTTTACAATAGAATAGGCACTGGCGAGCCAGCCTCGTAATATGGCCAGAAAAGTTTCACCACTCTCTGTTTGCTGTAAGTTCAGGAGGTCTGGATGAAAACTAGGAATAAAATTAAGGCTTTTGCTTCTTATTATGACAGTGAAGGATTAAGAAATTGCACTGTTTGGACTCCCTTCACTTTACTGATTTTACCCACTTTAACACCCATTCCTTGGATGGGAATTATGCCATTTGTCATTCAGTGTTTCCCAGGCTGGTGATATCAAGGAGTTTTTCAACTCCAATAAGAATCACCAGGAGTTTAATCCAATCACATTAGGGCTTGATCCTGAAAGATGAAAAATATTCACTTGCAAAGCACATGGAAGGATGTGGCCCCTGGTTTTAAAAGTCTTATAGCAAAAGAGTGTCAATGCAGATTGCAGTGCTAAGAAAGTGGTAAGAAAAGTTCTCATATTCTATCTTATTCACTTGAATTAAATCAAGTTATTCCTCTCTCAAGAAACCAAGAGACTGATACTCCAAAAATCCCAAAAAGACATTTCTCTATTAACCTTGAATATATGAGGGAGGTGCTTAGATACTAGATGGCAGTATAAAACCTTAATAAAATTCTTTTTAATAATGACATTTTAAATAATCATGCAGTACATTATCAATACACTTGCTGGGTTAGCAGAGGAATTAATTTAATTTCACCACCATCCTCTTTATTCCAGGTATTGAAGGTTTCTTTTAGAAGAGATACAAACTTTTTTGTATAATATTCAGACATTAATGAAACCTTCAGAGAGACTCTACTTTCTCCCTAAATTTAGTCATTTACATAATTGCAGTGAAGAAAAATAGAGTGCTATTTTATATCAATATTCAACAAGTATCTTCATTACAATCAGGAAAATTTTGTTACTGGTAAAGATAAACTCCTTAAATATAATTTCTCTCTTCATTGCTGACATGAATGAGAGCAGTAGAGAGAAGAAATCGCCCCAGCAAATCTGATGCTGAAATATAGATTGTTGATAATTAGTAGTCTTATATGCTGTTTCTCATTTGGGCCAATCCATTTTTATTTCACTAATTTGGGAAACGCATCACAAATCCAAGACTGACTGCAGAAACCTGAAGCTAAGAAATATATTGAATGCAACAGATGGTGGTTAAGTTAGATAATAGAACAGAGTGCTAAAGAGATTTATAGTCTGCTTTTTATTGCTCATTCTGGGAGATGTTAGCATTCTCCATTTATGCTCATAAGGCATTTTCATGGCAATATCCATAGTTCATAGACTAATTCTTAGAGCATTGTTACATTTATCTAATCCAACCTCCCACATAACACAGGTCAGGACATTTCATTAAGTGTTCCTTGCACCCAGAAACATACTTTTATAGCAGCTATCATAGCAATGGTAAACTGCCAACACCTTTCTGTCAATTTATGCTCTGTTACAGTGAACTCTCACTGCCCCAGCCCAAAGTGCTACCCACTGCCATTTACTCCCAGCAGCTCGTGGCTGCACTTTCACTCTCCCAGCCTGCTGGTTCTGAGGATTTATCAAGCAGAGCCACGTAAAAGGGCAGGAATAGAACGTGCATGATGCCAAGTTCAGATGAATACAGAGTGAGCAGTAGTAAGACAGGCTATATTAAGTAGGAAATACAAGTCAAGGAAGCAGGAGTTGAAGGGCTCTTGAGCATTTCTCCAGGAAGGGTCCTTTAACCTCTGTGCATGGTGCATTTCAATCGCATGTCAAAGCCTCTTGGTCCATAGCTCCACGGAATTTCAAACAAAACCCACTTGGAAATTAGATGAAAACAAGCACTCTTGGTATTGTTTTTGTGGAATGGGGGTTTTTGTGTTATTTTTCTTATTTTTTCCCCAATGGAGCAAAACTTTTCAAGTCATCTAAATTCCACAAGTAACAGCACTTGCTTTCATGACTCTCAACTTTTTTTCTTTCTCCATGATGTTTTGCTTTCTGAACTGGCCTGAACAAACTCATATCTACAAGGAATATTTGCTGACATGGTAAGGCCACACATTCTTTTGCCACTGCTGCTCCATGGCTCACAGGTTTCATATAAAATCTTCTTAACCTCGTTAGCACACCAGGCCTGTGGCACATCTGGTGGGACACACCAAGTCAGCACAGCAGCACCTTCAATTCAGACTTGTAAATGTGTGGTGTGCCTGCAAAGCCCTCTGCAAACACCTGCCCAAACCTGCATGCCATTTAGCACAGCAAACCAGGCCCACACACACTTCACCTGGCCATCGTGCTCCTGTTTCTGTCACAGACACTGCACCAAAAGGATCACAGGGATGTGGGAGGCACTGAGTGTAAGAAATGTCCCAAATGAGCTCCAAAATAGCTGTCTGCAGCTTTGGCTGTGATCCCTACTTACCGTGTTTACATGAACATTTTGTTGTTTTTCTGCTTTTCCACATTTTCCAAATCCACCAGTTGTCTTTCATCTCTAAATCCAGGAAACAAGACTCATAGAGGGGTGGGCAGTTTTTCCATTACACTGCCTACAGCTCATCACATACTGGATCCCTTATCACCACGTCCAGATGTTATTGGGAAAAACATAATAAATGACAGAATTTATTTCATTTCCAAGGATTGCTGTGCTGGATGACTCCATATTCTCTCTCACTTCCAAGACTGTGGCCAATGTAATATCTCAGCATCTCAAAAGCATCCATGTAGTACCTGCATGAGGAAGAAATATATTTTATTTTCCTACAAATGAGAAAGAGTCTCAAAAAGTAGTGAATTTCCAGGTTCATGTATCTGAAAATATCACCAAATGCAAAAGGCCACTTTTATTATTCTTAAATACAATAAAATAATTAGTGGAACTTTTGTACTGAAGAAAAGTCGATGATTTCAAAACAAGTTGAGTTTTCAAAATAGGTTTTTAACCAATAATTAACATTCACTATTTCATTAGACATTATAGGTTAGGTGTAAAACCCCTTGAATCAAACTGAAATAGTCCATTTCTAACTATAAAAGAGTATATAAAACTCTATATATAAAAGAGTCATAATCTAACTCTTGATGGTCTGGATTTCACTTTGAAATGTGTTATGGATCAAACCCAATACTGGTGTCATCCTTATTTCCCCTGCATCTGTACCTAAACCCAGGAGTACCCAAATTATTTGCACCAGGGTAATTCCCATATTTCCACTGGTGTGCTTACCTCCAGTAAGTTTTTTCGTCTTATTTATGCTCACTGTAAGAAGCAGGAATGAAATAATTTGCATCCAAATGCTAAATGCACAACCAGGGCATATTTTAATTGCTTTTAGTAATTTTTGGAAAAATAAAGGAATCAGGCATTTTCCTTTAATTCCTTGTCTAATCATATTTCAGATTCCCAACATAAATTGCATTCTATTTGCATGCAACTGTGGGTTTCCTTTCTGAGCCTGAAAACTGTCTGTGTGGGCTTAAGCAGAACCCCCCTCATGCTGTATCTGGTTTTTGGCATTCAGTGAAGAACAGAAAAGGACCAAACACTTCATTTTTAAAAGGCTTGTTATTGACAGGAAAGTTTGAGTAACAATGGCAGAAGTAAGTGTTGTCCAAGCTCCAGATAAAAAGTTCTGTAATTGCAGAGAAGGCAACAAAAAGTGATTCAAACATGAGTGCTGTAGTGAGAGCTCTGACTGCATGGCTTTGTGTAAGTGCAGGCTTAATCTAACATTAAAGCACAACAAAATTTCAAAACTAGGAATGGAAGCAAGGGAAATTCATATGAGACAGGGTAGGATTTTAACAATAATAACTGTAAACCATCAGAATTACTTCATATGAAAAGTGCTGTTTTTCCCTCCCTTTGAAGAGTTTGAAATCAGACATCACAATCTTTCTTGAAAGACATCTAACTCTAAAGTCAGGCTTAACACAGGCTTAACACAGGAATTACTGTGCATCATTTTGTGCCATAGAATTACAAAACCATTTAAGTTGGAAAAGACTGCTAAGATCATTGATTGCAACCATTAACCCTGTACTATTAAATCCACCCCTAAAACATGTCCCCAGGTGCCACACCTACAGATCTCTTAAATACCTCAGGGGATGGCGACTCCACTACCTCCCTGAGCAGCCTATTCCAGTGCTTGACAACCCTTTCTATGAAGAAATTTTTCCAAATATCCAATCTAAACCTCCCCTTGTACAATTTGAGTCCATTTCCTCTTGCCCTGTCCTTTGCTACCTGGGAAAAGGGATTGATCCCCACCTGGCCACAGCCTCCTGTCAGGGAGCAGCAGAAGGCAATAAGGTCACCCCTGAGCATCTTTTTCAGCAGGGTGAACAGCCCCAGCTCACTCAGCTGCTCCTCACAGGACTCCTGCTCCAGACCCTCCACGGGACCCTTATGCAGCTGGTCAGAGGAGACAATGGGTTTTTCAAGCCATAAAATGGAATTTCACAATGGTGGAGCCAAAAGCTTGATGAAACATATTTAACCCTTATGTTTAAGGTAATGGATGTGATATGGAACTGAAATCTAATTTCAGAAAAAAAAAATTTATTTAACATACCTAAGCCATGGACCCAGTGTTTGTCTGTGTTCCCAACTACCTCTACCACTGAGGAAACCTTGAGCCTTGAACCTGACACTCTGACCCACCGCTGACTGGGATGATGCCTACAACTGTACATTGTGTACATTCTGTACATTCAGCATGGCTGCTGCAGTGATTGTCTGTAAATTGTGTTTTCCTGTACAATTGGATACTACAAAGAGAGCCTCATGCAGCATTCAGTCACAAGCTGCTAATAGCTGCTGATTCTCCCTTCCACAGAAACATTAAAGAGGAGAAGATATTATCAGACTCGTGCTGAGATTTAGAAGTCCTCTGTGTGGGTGTGAGAAGAGAGAAATTGAAGGAAGAATAAGAGGGGTGATAGAGAACAGACGCAATCTCTTCAAAATTGTGGCCATTGAAAGGAAAAAATTTCCTGGATCTATCTTGGGACCGCAAACTCTCCATCTGAACTTTGTCTCCTTTTTGCCACTGAAAAAAAATTCTCCTAACTGGAGGTACCTTCTGATATTATTTGTTTGAGTCTAGACCTGGTCCCTAGCTTACTGGAAATCTATATTTCCTGCAGATTGCTTGCTTTATGCTTTTTATAAAGCACAGCTTTTTTCAAAAGACTCGGCTCCCCCTGATGTCCATGGGACATTTAGCATTTGACAATAATGTGAGTAAAATTGGACCAATGCTGGGAAAAATCTCTCTCCCATATGCCATAATGAAACCCCCCGTGTGTTTATGTGCTTTTTAAAGCATGTTAAGTGATTATGATGGGGCAGACACTTTTAATATATAAATCTCTAGAAAATGACAGAACATTTCTGAAGCCTCCTGAGTGGGTAGGAATCCTGAATCAACTGTTATTTCATATTTAATCCCATTCCCTTTCTCCCTGAAACTAGGCAAGCCTGATTAGACTCTGCTTTTCAATAAAATAACAAATTCAAATAACAAATGCAAGTACAGTAGTGCGCTCCATATAAAATTTACATTAGAGCTTTTCTGAGAAAAGCTTTAATGCTGTGCTTGAAGTAATTTTATTTTTACAGAGTGCTGCTCGTTAAAAGTTGTAAATCCCTTTCTGTGTTGCCGAGGATGTGTCTAGCTCCCAGCTAAATGGAAATGTATAATCCTTCTCACTCATTTGATTTTCTTAAATCGTGGTTGTGTCCCTGGGCTCAGCCCTGGAAGGTGCTAGATACTCCCCAGTCAGGAAGATAGAACCAAAATCAGACCTTCCTCCTGGTCTGGGTGGTATTTCACTGTGCTGAACAAAACCCATTCCTTCTCTCCTCCTGCCCATTTTCTACATCCTTGATAAGGGAACAGAGAAATGGGTCAGGCCTGTTTTCCATTCTCCCACCTCCCTCCACCCCTGGAGCAGCAGAGCTGAAGAAGCCGTGGGAGAAGCTGAGGGTGGTGTGCTTGGTGCATTTTCTGTGGGTGAGAAGAAGACCATGAGGCAGATTGAGACTTGGAGGATCACAGACTCTTTCACAGCTCCTTCTCTCCCAGCCACCAGGCCAGTGGGTGGGGTGGACCTGAAATGAGCCTGAAATCCAGTATTTCACAGACATTCTATCAGATATCGCTGTGGGACTTTGATGCCTAGCTACTTCAAAACCCAAAAACCATTCCTGAAAATTGGTAGCATCTGGAACCTGCCATTATTTGTCCCTTCAAATTTTTACTGCAGAAATAGAGAAATAATTAAACCAGAGCAAAGTCACAAGGGGAATGTGACTCATGCTTTTTTTGCCAAGCTGTTGGAAGTGCTGAAGGCCTCCTGCTGTCACACAGAGCCTCGTAGGGGTTTTGCCAGTCCTGAACATTCCCAGGCTGGTGCTGAGGATTTGGAAGGGAGGAAACACTTTGCCATTATCCACAGCTGGAGCCATGACCTGTAAAGGAATCATCTCCATGCTTCTAAAAGGATCAACTTCTTTCCAAATTGTGTTTCATCAGAAGTATAGACAGGACAAGGTGGTTTTAATCCTGCAAATTTTAGGTTAATGTGACAGAAACCAAAAGTCTGATTAGACTCTAATGTGAATTCCAGAATAACAAAACTCCTTTAAAACATGCTGTTCTTGCTCAATTGAACCAAGCAACTTTGCTTTCCTCCTCAGGTATTTTCTTAAAGGTAAATTAATTCAAGGTTATCACTTTCCTTCAGCATCCCCCACTTTGCTGGAATTAGTCTTAATTTACTTTAATGAAACGTACAATATTAATCTTAATTAGAAGCCTTGGAGACAGACTTGTGTAGACTCATGACACAGACACCTTGGACTTTTGTTGGAGCCTCTTTTCTTTGTCATTTGGGATCCAGGAATTTGTCTTTCAACAAATGATAACTCTGATATTTTTCAGCCCTATTGATCAGTTAAGTTGCCAATGACTTCAGAGAATTTCCCTGATAGATTCTGACTTACATTTAGCTTGCTCCTTAAATCAGCATCTGTTGTCAGAGGGAGGAAAATCACCCTGAGTCAATTGGCTCAAATAACCAACTTACTTGCACACACATAAAAAGAAGTACTTTCAACCAGTAAAAATGAACAATTAACTAAAAGTTCAACAAAACTGGCCACTGAGTGGCATCAAGAATGAGTCTATCCACAGAATTATGTACAGAAAGGCTGAGAGGATTGGGATTGCTCAGCCTGGAGAAGAGAAGACTCTGGGGTGACCTTATTGTGGCTTTTCAGTACCTGAAGGGGGTTTTCAAGAAAACTGGAGAGAGACTGTTTAAAAGGGCATGTGGTGATAGGACAAGGGAAAATAGATCTAAACTGAAATAGGGCAAATTTATATTGGATAATAAGAAGAAATCCTTCACTGTGTGGGTGAAGCTGGACCAGGTTGCCTGAAAAAGTGTGAAACCCAAGTGGAAAGCTGGTTGGAATTCATTTTGATGTTGTGAAACATCACAGTTTTCCATGATATTTGGAGAACACAAAACCAAATTTGAGGTTTTTTGCTTTATCTTATATACATACATATATATCTGTACATATACATATTCATGTATATATTCGTATCCATTCCACAAGATGTGGAAAGAAGTTTGCATGTGACTGACACAAATGTTATTTGCACTGCTGAGTGATCCTCTAGTTTTTTTTTTTTTTAATGAAAACCACACTGCTGTCCATCCCACCACTTTTCAACTCACTGAGTTAAAAAATACAATAGGCTGCTCTCCCCTGCTCCATTAAACTAAAATGTGTTTAAATGGGCCTTTCAACACCTCTCCCTCTACAGTTAACACTCACACAGGCTTGAATATCAAACTCCAGATGTTTGGGATCTTGGCAGTCATGCCCTGATCCTGCACCTTTGCCACCAGCTGAAGCAAATGGCTGTCACAGAGAGCATTGTTGACCTAAACATTTTCTGACAGCAGCTTCACCCTGCCCCTATGACTGACACTTCCCACAGAGCTGATGTGTCTGATGGGCTGTATCAGTTTCAGCTCTTTAGGTTTCAGATTCAGTAGCTGGTAGAATGAGTTCAGTTCTCACCGTGCATAATTCAGTAACTGCTGCATCAGCTTTAGCTTGCTCTGCATTTAATTTATTAGGAGAAGAGCTGTGTTTCAGATGCACAGATTGATTGTTATTTCACCAGGTGATGTGTTTCAATCAGCAGGTGATATATGTCATTTACCACATTACACACTTGCAGATGCTGAAATATGGCTCAAAGGAATGAGTACTTGATTTTGCAATACATTCTAATGCATTTTGACACACTTTTCATTTAGTAATATATTCAGTCATTCCTTCTATTGTGTATGTTTGTCAGGTGGGTTTTTCTGTATTGGGTTGTTTTTGGGGGTTTTTTTACTTAAATGTGTGATTTATGGGTGTTTATCTTTATTTAGACTGTGCTTAAAATTTTTATCCTGACTTCACTCTATTTTGCTCATTTATACACCAGAAACATTTACACATGTAAATTATTACCACATGTCAACCTCCACTACAAAGTAAAATTAGTCAATTTGTAGAGATATGAACTAAATTGCAAGATGCTTATAACTTTGGGATTCAGATTTTGGTGGGATCTCTTGGTGGGACATTGGTCAACTAACATTGATTCATAACCTTCTGCACATGCTCACTACTTTTCTTCTTGTCATTCATAAATTTCTATTTTCTTTATGTAGATATAGGTAGAAAAAAAGTGCTAAGTTTAGTTTTTATTTATAGAACTCTCTATAAGCTGGCAATGAGCTCACAGTCCTGAGATGCACTTTTAGGAAATATCTTGATTTCTGTGTGTGCTGCAGCAAGATTTTCTGAATTTCCAAGCTAACAACATTTCTACCACTCCCAAACACATGCTGTTGCACAAAAGAATATTTTTCCCTTGCAAAAAAGGGGTCATGATCCTCAAAATATATTGGTAGGCTGTTGGCAGTAGGTAATGGACAAACATTTTATCTGAGGAAAGATGAAACCTCAGACAAGGCAGCAGCATCACATCACATGTTGCAGCTGGAGGTTCAAATGAGAGTCAGGCAACTTCAGTTCTGTCCTTTGTCATTTTGGAGTGGATGCTCTAAGATTGAGACATTTCACTTGAAACACAAAGCTTTTCAGACTAACTATGCTTCAGCACTTTAACTTTACAAAACACTTCACAGAAAATATTTAGCCCTTAAAAGAACTTGCTTAAAAACTAAGAATTTTGGTGTTCCTCACAGTCAGTAAAGACTATGTGACCTTCACAAGAGAAGAACAGATTCAGTGCAGAAATAAGGACAAAGTTTGTTCTCACCTTTGTGTTCTTCAATTCCAAACTCCAAACCTTTTTAATAAGTATTGCAATTCGGAATATTCTCTAATTTTTTTGCTGGGAATGATTTTGCTGTAAATTATTTTTCTAGCACATTCAGGGTACTTAAACTCTGCTTCTCCTCAGAACTCCTCTCTGGAGGAGGTTTTCTCACCCCAGACAGTATAAAGAGAGTCACAGTATACAAATCTCCTAATTTAGGTATCTACACTGTAAATATCCTCTCAGGGACTGTTGTTGCAGGATGTAGAATTAAAACCTGTTCTGGTGCCTCAAAGAATTACTAAAATGTTGTCACAGGCAGGCAGCTATGCATCATTTTTCTGTCACTGAGCACCTTTACAGCATTACAAATATTCTAAGTGCTCAAACAATGTGCAAAGTAAATCCATTTTAAACCAAGCCAGCTACAGTATAAACAATAAAATGTTTGTCTTGGTTTTGCCTTCTCATATTTTCCCCAACACAGAAAATAATAATTTGCAAGGCAGTAAAATGTTGGAACAATGAGGGCAATTTTATAAATTATTTTAACAGTTTGAAGAATGTTCTGCTTGGAGGATGAAGAGTATATATGTGTATATATGTGTGTGTGTTTGTATATATATAAATATATGGGGATGGTGCTTTGGTTTTTTTCTCACATCACTTTTCTGACTCACAAAATGCTTCAGTTCATTGAATTTATTAAAGGGAAAATTGTGTGTTGCTGTTTCTGATCCAGTGATTAGCTGAACTTACCTCTTGAGGACTGCAGGAGAGAAGAAATTCTTAGGTTTTGTTTTTGCAATGCCATCTCTGGATGTGGATCCAGAATATTGATATCAAGGGACCAACCTAAAGCTTATTGAAATCAATAGGAAGACTGACTGCAGTGATAATGGTACTAGCCACAATTTTGGAATTTTCTTAAGCAACAGCTTTATACTGCAATGGGATTTGAGTAAATGCTGAAATGTTTTGCTGCACTGAGATTTCATCCTGGAACTGGGGTTTATGTACCTGCATTTATCAAAGGTGGTGTGCCTGTGTGCTTGCAGGTGTGTGTACATGTGCCCAAATGAGCAATCCACATAGAGCTACTGTGCCTTTATTACCCAGAGCAGATAGCCAAAAATCCACCTGTCACATAAAATAATGGGGAACTGCAAAAACTCACTGGTTTTGCCAGCTGCACCCTCCCCTCCCTTTCAGGGAGATGGTTTTGTTGTTGCATTTGCCAGGCTGTCACTGTCTGTTTCTCCAGCATGGGGAGAGCCTGACATCAGCCATCAATATGTCACATCTAAGTGATGCTGTGTTCAACACTCACAGACAATTTTCAAGCTCTACAGTTGTGTGTTCTGCATAAGAACCTGCCTTGCCTTAACCCCAGCCAGCAGCCAAGCCCCATGCAGCCACTTGTGAGCCCTGCTCAGCAATAACAAAAACATCCCTGTGGTATCAACCCTGTGCTCAGCACAAATGCAAAATGCAGCCCCATACCAGCCACTGGGAAGGAAATTAACTCTACCCCAGCCAAAGCTGGCACAGAACCTTTAGATGAGAATGGGTCTGTAGCAGATTTACATAATGAGATAACCTGAATTACAAGAATCAAATTATTTTGATTGCAACTTGCTGTTTTTAAAATTTGATTTGATTTCCTTTGGACCGCCGCCTTTCATGGAGGAAGCAAACAGATCTTATCCCTTGCTAATCTAAATGGAATATCCCAACATCTCCCCTTCCATAAGAATTGATTTGTGTTCAAAGGCTTTTGCCATGCCCTAGTAGAATGTAAGCCATAAAGAAAGGACTTTAAATAAAAGGGAGAAATCATATCTGTAGGTTTTGGCAAAGAAAGAGTTCTCATAAATGTTGAATAGCAAAAGGCTGCCAAGGGGTCCAAGAGGTCAGCACATGTCACTCAAGCAAAACTAAAACAAAAATGTTGAGAAGTTGGGTCCAAAGATAGCTTTATAGTTTTTTTTCATGTGAGTTTAGGTTGGTTTGGAACCACAAAATCCTCTACATTGGTAATAGAAATAAAAATATTTTGTAACTATGGAGAGCATTTTGAGGTAGCATTACTTGGAGTTTATTTTGTGCTGCTCTTCTCTGCTGTGTTTGTAGAGGTTGTTTTTTGTTGCTGCTCTTTGCTAAATTACTGCAGTACAAAAGTTCCCTATCTCACTTCACTTCTTCCCCATCTTTCAAAAAATACTACTTCAGTAACAAGCTGAAGGTAACTTGTTGGATCTATTTCTCTATCAATTCACATTAAAAAGCTTATGTTTTATGGTTCAAAAAAACCTCAAATCCTTACTTGCTGGAACATAATTCTGGCAACACATTAATCCTGAATTATTTTTCTGAAATATTAGCTGTGCAAGAAACTACATTTAAATAAAATAGCATTTTCCTGGGAATTGTATCAAACTGTAAGAGGATATAAGTTTATTTTTAAGATGGATAGGAATGATAGACAGACCCAAATACTTATCTACGCATGTCCAGATGGTACACTTTGGTGATCTGAGCTTGGAGATGGATGAGAAAAAATTGTGATTTTTAATCTTGGGTCTGACACCACTTCTCTCCATGGCCTAAGGCAAACCACTTAACTTCTCCATGCCTCAGTTCACCATTTGCCTCTAACTTGGAGTCTTTAGCAGCAGCTGCTTTCACTTTCTCTGGTAATTAGGCAAGCAGTCTCTTGCTTGAGGCCTGGCATTAAAATCTACCCCTCCTGCTTAAAGAATAGTGGAGTCTTTTGATATCTGTCACGCTCATTTTTCCTGGTTTTCACTACTTTTTTAAAGGTTTCTTTTGACATCTCTTGCATGTGATAATGCAGGCAATATATTTAGATTCCTATGGATCTAACACCTGAGCTTGCATCCACCTCTCCTCCAGCCCAGGGTGGTTTGAGGAAACAGCAAAGGTGAGGAGGATTTCAGCTTCATCCTCAGGACAGCCAGGACATCTGCAGTGCCAGCCCTGGGCACTGTAGTGGTGCCTATATAACTCAATATAACAGCCCCAGGAACATTTTTTGCTGCCAAGACGTTTTATATACCTCACACTCTTACCACACTTATTTTTCAGCCCACCTCATGGAGTGATTGTTACCAAAACTGCCCACAGGGCTGGGTTCCTTCCATAAAAGTCCCTTCTAATGCTGGGAAGGTTCATTAGCCCAGGACCAAAACCACAAGATGGAGAATTTTGTAGGTTACATGAGGACTGAACCTCCTGTTTTTAACCCTGTTTTATTTTCCTGGATAGATATGGACAAGTTCCAGGGAAATACCTTGACTGCCAGGTGAGGAATAGGTTCCATAAATAAATCCTTTTAAATGGTACAGCACATTCCCCTACAGATAACTGAGATACTTACAGTTCTCACAAAAGTAATACCTAAGAGGCCATTCTTTAGCAGTGAATCTGTAAATATATAGGTAAAAAATACCATAATCTCCTTTTCAGAAATGCAAAACCATGACCAATTTATCTGAAGCAACATAGCACACCTAAAAGTGGGACAGGGCTCAGACTTGAGCCTCTCAAGACCTGTTGGGTGTTCTATGCTACAGGAAACAGAGCTTCCCAAAACCAAACCATGGTTAGATTTTAGTTAGATATTTATGTTGTTTCTGAAGCATTTTTACAATATTGACTCCAATTAAAATAGTTTGAGGATGAATTAGGCAGTCCCAGGAAGATTACTGGCAGGTTATGGTTACTCAGGAAGCTCTTCCCAGACCTAAGTTCCTCAGGTCCCCACTGCTCCTCCAACTGGGAGACTGGATATTTTTCCTTTTGAGATATAAGAGCAATGCCTCCTGTCTCAGCAGGGCCTTGTTCCACAACATTACATTTAAGTAGTATTTGTTTGTGTGCCCACTTCAACTTCCATTGGGCATTTCCAACTGAACATGGTATTTCTGGTGGAATTTTTGCTCTTGGTCCCCAGATGCATATCCTTGCCCTCTGCACTACTGAATTTCATTAAATTGCTATTTACTTAGGTTTTCATGCTCACCCAGTTGCTCCTTGCAGATGCTCTGAACCTCTCTGTGTCATCAGTGAGCTTTATTGATGTACTCACTTTCTATGCCAGGATTGCTGGTAAAAGTACTAATTAGTATTGGTCTTAAGGCTCCTCTCTGAGCCTTCCTTCAGGCTGAATATTTCCAGTCTCAGGAGTTCTTGCTGCTAAATGGTCTCTGGGCAATCCCACAGTTCTTCTTCACCAGCAGCTCCCTGGTTTGTCCCTCAGCTTTAACTTCTTTATGGTTCATGCTCCTTTGCTGAGTAGTTTGGGACTGTTTAATAAATGAAAAACAATCAGGTTATTCCAGCAAGAGCTATATTTGGCACCCCAAATTTAATTTTACTCCGTGTAATTTTTTCTGAAATATTTTTTTTCATTTTGAGATTTTTAGTGCTCCGACGGAACTTAGAAGTTTGCAATGAGTTGAAGCATTTTTATTGCTACTTTCTAAAAAGAATCCCTACATCTTCAACTACCTATGCTTTAGGGATTTTGTACTACTGGCTCTGCAACTTCTTATTGTTTTGTAATTCAGACATATCAGGCCACAGTGACTTCTCTTAAACCCTCTGAGTTTTTGTTTCTTCCTAACTTCCATTTCCATATCTTGGTATGTATTAGTCAAAGTTTGCTACTGTGCTCTCATTGCTGTCCATATCAGCCACCTAAACATTGGTAAATAAAGCAGGGCCATGGCACCAGCTCCAAGGCTGATGAATAACCATCCCTGCCACTGTGCAGGTACAAGTGACCAGCTTTTGAGTCACGCCAAGTGACACTGACACAATGCCCATGCCCAGCTCAGGGACAGATCCAAACACAAAATCTGGAAGTGACCTTCCTTCTTGGGGGATGTGGAAAGTTTAATCCTATCAATGATTAGGAGAAGAAGTCTGATAAGAAGAAACTGAGGAAGCTGATGGATTTTAACCTGGAGAGAAAAGGAGGAAAGAAGCTCCAGGGGGACCTTATTGCTCTCTACAACTCCCGGAAAGAAGGTTGAAGTGAGGTGGGGGTTTGCCTTTTTGTGCAGGTAACAAGTGGTAGGACAAGAGAAAATGCCCTCAGGCTGTGCCAGGATAGGTTTACATTGGAAATTAGGAAAAATTTGCTCACCACAAGGGCTGTTAAGCAGTGAAACAGGCTGCCCAGGGAGGTGGTGGAGCCAGCATCCCTAGAGGGATTTAAAAGATGTGTACATGTGGCACCTGGGGACGTAGTTTAGTGCTGGACTTGGCAGTGTTGGGTTAATGCTTAGACTTGATTATCCTAGAAGTCTTTTCCAACCCTAATGATTCTATGGTTCCATGTGATCCACCCACATGCAAGATTTTAGGTCATTTTATTCATTAACATATCTGTATCCATTGAAATCAAGGCGCAGTATCACAATATCCATTTAGATGAGTTCATTATCTTTCCTCCCTCCACTACTAATTCCTGCTTTGCAGTGGAAAAAAGTGAAGGCAGAGGTGCTCAGTAGCTCACTAAATTAGTTGCAGTCCTCAAAGCAGGGTGAAATAAAACAGGACTAGAAATGCAGAGTGTATTTTTATATTCCTTTATAGACTTCATTGTTCGTAAAGCCTCTGGTTTGTAAGCACCTCCCTGCTTGAATCTTTTTTTGTTCTATGCTGTGATTTTATCTGTTTTCTTTTCTCCTCTGGACAATAGGTTATTTAACTTCTCCCTACACTTTCCCCTCCCCATTCTGTTGTCTCTGATGTTTCTCTTATAGCTTTGTTTGGCTGATTTGGGTTTGCATGATTTAGCACTCTAATAACCTCTTCCTGCAATGGTGACAGGGAAGGTGCCGTGGAGGGTGGAAAACTCCTTCTCCTTTATTGTTGTCTCCTGTGTGATCTGACAGGTTGGGAGAGGAACACAAAAGTGGGAGGGAAGGAAATGGGAGGCACTGGAGCTGCCAGAATCCCCCCTCCCCTCTTTTAACACTTCTGCCAGGTTTTCTAGAAATGACAGATTCTTCCACCCCTCTTTTTGAGCCTTTTAGGGGGAGAGGGTGGAGCTGAGTGGCAGTAGCATGAGAGGATGGCCAGAGAGAGAAAATAGCTGCAGTTTTGATGTGACAATTTAGGTCTGCAAAGGTTTCACCTCAGGGGAAGATCCAGAGAGTTGTTGTGGTTTGGCCACTTAAGAGTGGGGTGAGAGCAGGGCTTGGATGGCTGCTCTGGTTTCTGGTCTATTTAATCTCTGTGAGGGGGAAAAGACACCAAAGGAAGGAGTTGAAGGAATGAAAATAAGACTAATGAATGCTTGGTCTTCTGCAGCTTGGAAAAATCTGAGCTAATACAACATCTAATAAGCCAAGTCCTGTCACTGTTTTCTCTCTATTTTATGTGAAGCACAGAGCAGCCAAAGGCCAGTGGCCTGTTCAACTACTTTATAGCAGCTTTGTTTCACCTTCACACTGAAAAAAATGAGCAGAGCACTGATTTTGTCCATTTTAGTGCCTATCTTTGCTCATTTACTGTTTCAGAACTCCTCTCCCCTCATCCATCTGCTCATAAGTTCCTTGCTTTGAATGTTGCCATTTTTACCCCACTGTTAAAAAATTTCCACCACCCTCGTGGTGCTGGCCTTAAGATGTTTTTGTCATAGCCTTTCACATTTCTTTCCTTTGAAAATGCCAAAATGAACTCTGGCTCAGGAGAGCCAACAACTTGCCAAGCTGGTGACCAAGCCCTGTTTTCCAAGGCACTTGGATTATAAATTTTTCCTATTTAGGAGATCTGTTTTCTGATTATATTAAACCCCAGTATTTCTAGCAAGAAGTAACTTACATCACCTTCAGGGTAAAAAAAAATGGCCTGCATGTGATAAAGGTTTCTTAGGATCATGACTTTAGGAGATATTTATAACACTGTAAGTTTTTTGCTTGTTTATTTATTAGTTTTGCTCTGTGTTACCACCTCACATCTATTCTCTGTTTCTTCTTCTTCTACTGTTTTTCATGGAATCATAGAATGGTTTGGATTGGAAGGGACCTTGAAGATCATCTCCTTCCAAATCCCCTTGCCATGGGCAGGGACACCTTCCACTATCCCAGGTTGCTCCAAGCCCCATCCAACCTGGCTTTGAACATTTCCAGGGATGGGGCAGCCACAGCTTCTCTGGGCAAGTTAAAATTCAAGGTTCCAGTTTTCTATGGCACAGACCAAGCAGTTGCCACTAATTCTGTCAGGAATGGTTCTGGCCAGGCTCCTGAGCATCAATTCTGCCTCTCTCTCCATCATTGCTCCTTGATATTTAGTGGCTCTTCACAATAGTTCTTTTTTCTCTCTGCAGGTTCCCCCTTACATAACCTGGCCTTGGCTCTTGTCCTGGCACTTTCCTTCAGGGCAGGAGAGGGAGGGCTGATGGCTCAAGAATTTTGTGAGAGTGAGGAGAAATTGCCCTGCCAAAACCTGGCAACACCTCTCTGCATGCCAGATGCATCCCAGAGGCATCAGAGCTGGCAGCAGTACAGGTGCAGTGTACTTTTTTACCAATGGGTTTGAGTGGATTTAAAAGATCTGCTCAGACTTCTGCTGCAGGATGAGAGAAACCAGGAAGAACTATGCTTTTTTCCTTTTTTTTTTTTTTTTCCTTTTTAAAACTTTTTTTTTCACTGCAGTTTTTAAAGGCTAAGTTTTGTAAGGACAAATCTTGGGTCTCTTTGAGATATCAAAATTTTTAATTAGAAACACTCTAAATATAACTTTTTTCTTTTTTGCCAGACAATTTAATAAGTATATTTGGATGGCTTATTTCACTTTGGGATGCATAATTCTCTCATGCTTTCAAGTTCTGTGAAGCTGCAGACCATCCCTTCTGTAATACCTTGTTGGTTAAATATGTCTCTAATTCTGCCTGTGACTTAATTTCATGTTAAACTCCTCAATAGTACAAACTCATCTTAGTGGGAATCATTTAATAAATGATTATTTAAATGCTGTTTTCCATCCTGCATGAGCCCAAGTGTCCCTTCCCTTGACTTGGACCATGAGTTCCATGATCCTGCCAGTCTGCAAGGTGGTCCTGAAGCTGTTGGCCCATGCTGGGTGTCCTCTCCAGCCCATGGGGGTGATTTCCTCTGGGGACAGCCCAGGAGGAGCCAGGGCAGGACATCCTTTTCATGGCTTTCCTCCCCCTGCCCCGTTGCCCCTGGGCTCCTTCAGTTTGTAGGGCTGAGCCATCAATCACTAACCTCAGCAATCCAGAGCTCAACAAATCATTTTCTTCTTCTACACCTCTCTGCAATCATGAATCACGTCAGGTTATCATAATTTGCAGTCTGGGAGCCAGTACCTCTAAGCACTACATCATCAGCTACAGAAAGTTCTCATTTAAATGAAAAAGATGCAGTGGAGATATTTTGTAATTCCCATCCCATCTTACACTGATAGCCTTGAAGGTTTCCTGCAATGCCTCATACTTTGCTGCAGTCCCTGCAAATTTATTCTCTATTATTTTTGAGACTGGATAATTGTTTCTTCTATTTGCATTATTACATTTTCTGGGTTTCTTCAGTCTGTACACTCTCTGAATCAAACCTGGGCTAAACATGTTTTTAAACCACATATTGCCATTTTATTCCTGTAACTATAACAGACTTGATCAGTTCCAGTTAAAGATAAACTTCAGATCACGTAATTCTTTACTCAGAATTAGTTTCATGCTATGCAACCTCAATTATATTTGTCTTTCCTCTATGTATTTACATTTCCCATTCACATTTTTTTTCCTAAGTGATCTATGTTTTGTCTATAATTTATAAGCATTTCATTATTTTTTAATGAAAAAATAATTTCTTCGCTTCAGCATTCTTCAGCCAAGCCCCATGCAGAACTCCTCCATGTCACTGCCAGCTCTGTCCCCTGCAAGAAGGTCCAGGAGTACAAGAACTTGTCTGTTTTTGTGGCTGGCTGTGCTGGCCTGTTGAAAGGTGCTGCCTGTCCCTGCAAACCCTGTCACTGCCTGCTCTCCTGGGCACTGAGTCGTGCCATGTTCTGCTTGTCCCTGTTACTCAGGGCTGAAAACTCCTGCAGAACAGCATTCATTTCCAAATGCTGCCTGTTGTCTGGGTCTGTACATGTCCCCATTCCTCAAGCAGCTGCTTTTCTTTGACATTTTCTCGCTGTTTATTCTACAGCATCTCTTCCAAACCCCTCACTTTGCTGTGACCTCCTGCTTCCCAGCGTCCTCTCCTGCTGGTGAATCTGTCAGGAGCAGTTGCAATGTGTTTTCCCACTTAACATTTCCATCCTGCCTTGATAATTTCTGCAGCTTGGCACGTCCTGCCAGCATCTTCCCCAAGTCTGGATCTCCATCTTCCAGCAGTCCCTCCTTGCAGCTCTGGAACTGCGCTGCTGGACACGACCTGATAATTCAAACGTGGTCTGCTGAAGTAAAACTGCACATCTGACTCGTTAGATTTGGATAAGAAAACAAAAACTTCAAAGGGATTCTTCTATATTCAGTTTCAAATCTCTTCTCAAGGCTTTCTTTTTCTTGGGAAGGCAATATTCTCCAAATTTATGAAGTTTGGCCATTTGTTCTGGCTTAATTAGGTACTACTAAAGCCAGTGCTGGTAGGGAGGTGCATGATAAGCTCCAGGTGAATGCTCTGGATTTATTTCAGTATCAGCTATATATCTCTGACCTCAAAGTCTTAGCAAGTGAAACTGTTGAAAAATGCTTGTTGGGAGCTATTGCAAAGCTCATTTGAAAGACATCAAATATTATGACATTTTGGAAAAGCAGGCTCCTCTATGTTCCTGCCTTCCAAAAGTGAAACAGAGAAAACATCATTATTTGACCATGTTATGACTGGAAGAACTCTGTCTTTTCAAGGGAACTTCTTTGAATCACTGAAGTTGAAAAACAAACAAAAAAAAAACCCATCCCAAAATTCAAACTAAGATAATTAAATTAAATGAAATGAGAGATTGAAATTAAATTATATATGCTATATGAGACATAATACTAAAATAAAAATTATAAAAACATAAAAATATTTAAAGTACAATATATAAAATTACACACAGAATGTAAAATATAATATATAAAAATCTAAAATAATAAAAAATAGCCCCTATTCTGAAGTTGTAAAATAGAAACCATCACTTAAAAAAAAAGGAATAAAGAAGCTTCTTGATTCAAACTGCTGTGCCATTAAAAATAATTTGAATGACTCACAGTAAAAATGTGAGACATAGTGATTCTTCACAGCCACAACTGGGACTTGTGCTTTGCTTAAATGTCAAGACAGTAAGAATGGGAAATACTGATTAGCTAAATGAATATGATAAATCATTTCTACATCTGAGTATTTATTTAGAGAAAAATTCCCAGCATATCGGATGCCATTCTTTGCAGGTAATTCTGTGTGAAGTAATCAAACAAAAACCACAAAACTGCATTGTTTAACATTGTTACATTCTGAACTGTGCTGAGCATCAGCTGGGACTCCTAAAAATTGTGACATCATTTGAGGCTGGTCAACTTTCTTGTATCAAAATTGGTGATTCTTGGGTCCAATTTAGATCTGGACTCTCCCCAAAGTTCTAAAAAAGCCACAAGTGACAGCTTTTCATACTCTTCTTTCACTTTGCAATTTCAAGGAGGATGCTGATGTGAAATAAAATGCAAAGAAATAGTGCAGATAAGGAATTTTTGGAGGGTTTTAGGCTTGTTTAGTAATTTTCATGCTTTTTCTTTTTACAGTGTTATCCAAGCCGATGAGTAAGTCTTTGAAATACAAAATACATCATTTTGATTATATTGAAATGTATTAAAAGGTATTCAGAACATCATTTTACATAGAAAGCAAAATGCTAGAAAATGCCAGCAAAGTCAAGCATTTTGTTATTGATTAAATAACCAATTTTTGTGATTAAAGTTAAAGGCAGCTTTTAAAACAATTGCACTTTGCTAAAAAAAATATTATGAGCTAAATTGTTTAATTAACATTGAGACAACTTTCTGCAAAATTAAAAAATACCAAATCAACCATATTAAAATTAAATCTGTGTGTGATTACTTCAAACAAGTCCCTATTAGTCACTACCTGGGTGATCATGGTCCTTCATGCATTCATGTTTAGTTCCCAATTATTCACAGTTTGTTAATTGGTGTGATATGGAATGAATATTGATGGTACAGCCTGAAGATGATTTCCATACCAAAGGAGATGGCATATTTACTGTCCATGTACACAGCAAAAAAACAAAGTTCCCAACAGATGTGTCTTGGAAATCTGGCAAAGACCTTTCTCTATGTGCTGCATGTTGGCTCATTACACAACCTTGAAACAAGAGCAATGGAAAATATTATGCAATATTATGGGAATAAATAAATAAAACATAATAAAATAAAGTAACAGAAAAACAGAAAAAATAAAAAAGTGAAATGTGTCTGTTTTATTGTTCAATTTGCATAAACTTCTTGAGAAACTCAGGACCCAGAAGGGTCCCGATAGACAAAAGGGTGGTGACTTGGTGCCTCTGGTGCCTCTAATAGAGAAGGGTCAGCATGTGGTGCTGGCTATCCCAGATTTACACCTGCACTGAAGCAGGAGGGTGTTCAGTGAGGAAAAGGAAGCCTTAGGAACTCAGATGTGTGTCAGAGTTTCCCCCAAGCTGAGTGTTAATCTCTCATTTTCAGCTAGTCTGTGCATCTGTGTTAAATCCAGCAGGGTCGTGAGCCAAAGTTATTCAGAGGGCTTGTAAAAGGCCCTTTAAGAAGCAGTGAAAAAACAGCCTCTTCAACTTGTTTCAAATAATTTGTGTGTGTTTGTTTGTTTGTTTGCTTGTTTGCCATGGGGTAGAATATATTTGACCAGGAGGATATGTTAGTAAGTAAAAAAGCAACTTGAGCTGGAGGCTGTGTGAGTGTAATCCTTGAAAAAAATCATCTCAAAGGAACTGGGAGTGAATCTCAAGATAAACCTGAGATTAACTCTGAGCTAACACTTTAGTGTTAGCTAAAACTCTAAACTAACTCTTAATGGGGGATGCAACAAGGAAGTGGGAAAGAAGTAAATACAAGAGGTGAACAGAATTGAAAATTTCAATCAGAGGTAATACATCTAAAGGAGAACAAGGTGACACAAAGCCTCACATCCAATCTGCAAAAAAGGATTTCCACCAAAACAGAGACAAATTGGAGTTTTCAAGAAAAAAAGTACATGCCCTACTCTGGAGATAAGACAGCAAATTATAGGCTCACAGGAACTGTGACCCATCTGCTCTTCATCCTGGCCAGAGTGTGCACCATTTAAAATAGACAAATCCAAACAGAATGTGAAGTTCTTAATTGATTTTGTTTTCTTTTGAAATGGCTCAACTTATCATTGAATTGCAAAGAAACACAGCTGCTCTGTAAATGTTCAGAAAGCCAGTGTATGAAAAGAAAAAGCATCAACATTTAACTTGCACTTGAGGTGGTCTTCACCTTTGATCAGCATAAGATGAAAAAAATTTGATTGAAATAGTGACATTTCAAATACTCAGGCAATTCGATTTTTTCACATAAAATGGAGAACAGTTTTAACCCAAATTCTTCCCCTTTTGCATCTTCCTCCACCCACTGTGTTGTCAAGTCTCAGAGCAGGCTGCTAACCCCCTTATCTCTTTATCACTTTTCCCTTGTTGCACTCACCAACTGAAGGGAAAGAGAGCACAAAATACCCATTTGTGAAAGCCTGAGAGCTTAGTTGCAGAGTCCACAGAGCCTCCTTTATAGCACTGAGGTTCTTTTCAGCTTTATGGCAGGGGTGGATTTTGTTTCTGCCTTGCACATCTCTGAAAGGACAAGTAGCCTTGCCGAGTGCACAGGCACACACACTTAGGTTTGCACACCTCAAAGCTATCCAACATGTCACATTTTATTTCTTTCACCTGTTTATGGACTCTGGACACCTGTGATTTATTGGCAGCACATACTGGTTGCTGCAGAGGAAGTTTCCAACGCAGGAATTAGCTTAGCAATCCTCCAGCTTCATGAAACTGCTTTGGATTCTATTTTGAATATTCAGTATCTGTTTGAAGTAACAGTTTATGTTTAAGATAATATTAAAAAAAAAAAAAACCTAAGCACTTCTTTTGGAATTTTACAAAAGCCCTTACACAGGAGAGAAAAGAAAACCTAATGAAACCCAAAAGCATGTAACAATTTATTTTTCCTCCTACACAATATCTTCATTTATGGCAAGTGGAATCAGCAGTCTGCACACTGAGCAAGAGATGCTGTCAGGTAGTGAGTTACTAAGCAGAAAGGGCTTTAGTAGCAGTTGTTAGAGGTGCAGGAGCTGTTTTTGGTAGCAGATGCTACCAGGTACTCATGATATTTGTTACTTTTCTGATCATCTGTTGCACAGGCTTCACTCTTTCCACTGACTCAGAGCTCAGGCATTTGCAGTTTAGTGTGTTTCTGTTGGATTTAGGTGAAGGTAATGAGTTTCAGAAGGACAGAGATCAGTAGAAAAGTCACTTCATCCGAGGACCATGCAGGAATAGAGTTTTCATGCACATATTTTGAAAGAGTTTTTGGAAGACTTGTCAATAAAATATGAATTGATATTGTGAGCATATTTTTTTTTCTATGAATGAATATAAAGCTTGCCAGAAATACAGACTGCTTTTTAAAGCTAATGGCATCTCAAATTCTTTTTTCAGATTCTTTCTTCCCAGTAAATTATATCATCTAATTTGACAAACTAGACTGACAAAGCAGACAACTGTTGTACAATGATTCTGCTACCCAAAGGCAGAGTGGTCAGGGTATCCACTCCCAGTTCTCCATGTGGGTTTTCACTCCAACATCACCAGCAGAGTGTAACCCAGTCATTGACTCTGATGTACTGGGCATGGATCTGCTGAGTTTTTTCATGGAAATATAGATTTATAGAATCATAGAATGGTTTGTGTTGGAACAGACCTTAAAGATCATCCTGTCCTCTAAACATGGGCAGGGACACCTTCCACTATCCCAGGTTACTCCAAGCCTTGTCCAACATGGCCTTGGACATTTTCAGGGATTGGGCATTCACAGCTTCTCTGGGCAATCTGTGCCAGGGCCTCACATCCCTCACAGGGAATAATTTCCTCCCAATATCTGATCTAAAACTTCCAGCTTTCTATCTAAAGACATCCCCCCTCATCCTGTCAATACTACAAGTAAAAATTCCTTGTAAAAAGGCCCTCTACAGTTCTCTTGTAGGCTCCCTTCGGGTAGTAGAAGGACTACTGAAAGGTTTATATTCATCTCTGAAATTCAAACATTTAATGAAATAAACACTGAGACCTTTGTCCCAAGTCCTGGTTCAGTGTCCTAATTATGCAGCAAATGTCCTATTTTTCATTGTTTAAGAAAATATTTAAGTGTTTCATACAACACAAATGGCTCCACTGAGGACAGCTGAGGTAGCAATGCCAAAGGAACACAGCTCTGGTGCTTCAGGCTACATTCTAAGTGGCAGGCCATGTGTGAAATGTTTAGTCTGTACATTGTTTTCCTTCCTTATCAGTATTTATTCCAGCCACAGAGAGATCTATCAGACAAAAAGACTGACCAGCCCTTTTTAGGACTGACCTGTGAACCCAGGTCAAATTCTACCATCCCTGCCAAACCCACATGGCAAATTTAGGATGAATTTGGAAGATAGATTTGTGACAATCAGCTGCATTTTCCACCTATCAGCTCTTCTGTTGATGTGACAGTGCAAGGACCCCAAGTCACAGCACTGTTGTGCAGAAAGGCAAGTGGGTGTTCTGGGACACAATTTGATTTTTTGGCTCAGGTCCATACATTGGTGATCATTAGCAAAAGAGGTTAGAAGGTATGTAATCGCTTAAAGAAGTGTCAGAGGGCTAAGAATCTTGGCTTGTAAATGTAATTACAGAACTTGTCAATAGCCATTGATTTCCTTACACAGATCACTTGAAAGCATTCAGAAATCCGTGAGTAAAATGGAGGAGTGCTACAGAGCTCCAACAGGAGCAAATTGCAGTTTTCCATCTTTTCCTCCAAGATATAAATTTACACATTGTGGCATCTTACAGGCCAGGAGCATATTTTGTATATTTATAAGAAAATGTTCATCATTCCTCTGATTCTCCTGTACATGCTGGTTTTAGTGCATTTCATTAAATTTTAAAAAGACTGAGTAAATGTTCTCACATGAAATGATTACTAATCTTCAAAATTTATCTTCTCATAGTCCATCTGCCCTCTCTTGAGTGACTATATTCTCATTAATATCTAAAGTTTCTTTATAGTATTAGCTCTTAAATGATCCTTTTGTGAACCAAACTCTCCCACTCTTTACTCTACTCTGAACCTGAGCAGGTCCAGAGGAGAGACACAACAATGATCAGAGATCTGGAGCACCTCTCCTATAAGGAAAAAATGGGAAAACTGGGATTTTCCAGCCTGGAAAAGAGAAACTTCCAGTGAGACCTTAGAGCAGCCTTTCAGGGCTTCAAGGGGACAAAAAAGAAAAACTGGGACAAAACTTTTAGCAGAGTCGGTAGTGACAGGACAAGGGGTAATGGTTTTAAGGCAAAATAGGGTCAATTCAGACTAGACATAAGGAAGAAGTTTTTCACTATAATGATGGTGAAAAGTCACCCAGAGAGGTGATGGATTCCCCTCCTCTGGACACATTCAAGGTCAGGTTGGGTGGGACTCTGGGCAACCTGATCCAGCAGATGTCCCTGCTCATTACAGAGGGGTTGAACTGGGTGACCTTTAAAGGTTCCTTTCAACCCCAATTATTCTGTGATTATAAAAATTTCAGCCTTGAAAAAAATCACTCTGCCTCCTCGCTCCTTCTTTCCCAGAGCCGTGTGCCTGACCTTGTTTATGGAAGAGAAATATTTAAAGATAGAGTCCGGAAGTTTTTACACATTTTGTAGGAATTAGTAGCAGAAGGTTTTAAATGGCACTGAAAATATCAAACACAGCTGAACTGTATTTGAGGACAAGAGAGAGAAATGTAAACTTATTGTGGAAGTCACCTGTCAGATAATAAAAAAAGTGAATATCTGAGACTCCAATTCAAACATTAGTTCTCTAAAAAATTATTATAATTAGTGCTAGTAGATAACAACCTTTTCTGTGGAAGAAGTGAGAGAGATTCAGCCAAATATTTAATAGCAGTAAACAAAAGTATCATTAACAATTGCTTCTATGTATATCACATTATTTTTTCATCTTCTTATTTATGATTTTTTTAACAATTACCACTCTAAATCTTTCCCATGTTCTTATTTATAGGAAAAATTATAAAGTCTAGTCCATCTACTTAGTGCTTTTGAAATGTACTAATACAATTGAATCTCAGCTTGAAATAACAGGGAAAATTGCCTTCCTGTTGAAGCTTTTTTCCTGGAGGGCAGGATGAAAGTCTAGACAGTTGTGTTATGTCTGTTTGAGATAGTTGTGGTAGCAGAGGGATTAAATGGGTGGATTTTGAGAAGCTGCTAAAGTTTACCTCATGTCTGATAGAGCAAACAGCAGTTGGACTCAACCCTGGCCAAGGCTGAGCCCATCAGTGATGGTGGCAGTGACCCTGTGATAAGACAGGGAAGAAACCTGCCCAGCACATCAGCAACACATCAGCAGAGAGCAGTGACAATTTGTGAGAGGAACAATTCTGCAGACACCCAGGACAGTAAAGAAGGAGGGGCAGGAGGAGCTCCTCTGCTTCTCTTTCCAGCAGAAATATTGTAGGACTGAAATAATTTCTGCCAGGTGAAGATTTAAGGAGAGTTAATAATCCACTTACGCAGCTCAGCCATTGCAGCCTGACCCATTCCCATCACTTCCTGCAATGACCAATGCACCTGCAATCCAGAACTCAAAAACTGCCCAGTCCTGAGAATGAATGGATTCTCTCTCTCAGATAATTCAGTGATGGGTTCTGAGATGAGTTTAGAGACCTCCAAGGCTCTGGTTTCCTTTGTTTTTATATGCATTATGTTCCTTTGCTTTGATGGGATTTGTGCTAGCAGCTCAGTGTTGATGAAGAAAAGGAAAGCAAACACTGAAATCTCATTCCCTGCCATGAAAAGGCATCCAGGATTTTTATTTCTCAGTTTGACAGAGAAAAAATGAAGGTGCCTGGACTTCCTTACTAATCTGGGCCAAAATGAAGATTACCACCATATGTTGGCTGGTGAGCTAAAAGTTCTTAAAACAATCTAGAGATCTTGACAGCACAAGTGCTGCAGATGTGGACATAATCCAAGTAACCATATGTGGTCCAAAGGAGTGTATGGACATAATTTTCTTTCAATAACATCTGCAAGATAAAGAATTAATTGGAGTTTCTGGCTGGGAAATAGCCTAGGAAATATAACAAAATCATAGAATATCCTCAGTTGGAAGGGACCCACAAGGATCATCAAAGTCTGAGCCTGCAAAGGTCAACCCCAAAAATCACACCATTTACCTGAGAGTGTTGGCATCACAATTCTTGAACTCTGACAGGCTTGGTGCTGTGACCACTGCCCTGGGGAGGCTGTTTCAGTGCCCAAACACCCCCTGGGTGAAGAATTTTTCCGACACCCAACCTAAACCTCCCCTGACAGACCTTCCTACTGTTCTCTCAAGTCCCATTGCTTTCACAGAAAGGAAAAAACACTCCCAGTGTATCAAATGGCCTGAGAGTCTGGGCCTTTGAGAACAAGCTCTTTGGAACAGAAATCTTGTCTTGTTTATGGAGTCCCTGTATCCTCCTTGGTAGAAGACAGGTATACAGAGAGCAATAGAAAACAGCAATCTGCTGAACACACCACCCACATTTGAAAACAAGACAGACAGCTAGGGAAAAAATTGGATAAAAATAAAAGTTAAGTTACTTTAAAAATCCCTTAAAAACTCTCCAGGGTACTGCAAATCCCTGTAGGCATGGAGACTACATGGCTGTGGATTTTTCTGTAGAATTCTGCAGACTTTGCAAACACTTTAGGATGCTGCAGGGAGCAGATGCCTTCTAGCTGTCATCACTGGAGTATTGCTACCCAATTATGGTTTTGTTTCACAGCACCTTTAGTATTTTCCATTCACTTTATAATTTTCCCTTAACTTTTATTAAGCTAATCATAGGCTTGCAGTTGCCAGCCTGATGGACTTGGAGAAGCAGTTGTTAAGCAAAGCTAGCTTGTCCCTCAAGAGATTCTCTCAGTCACACAACAATTCTAATAATAACAACGATATGGGGAGGGGAGGAAAACAATCATTCAGGCAGCAGAATACAGTGTTCATTATGTTAATTTACTCCAAAGTATTTACACAGTGTTACTTGGCACTAAGAAATGAAATTCAGTCAGTCCCATTCATGCAAGGAGTGTGGCAACATCGTGTGAATGTTGAGTTTCATTTAGGGCAGGTGGGGAAAGACAGTCACATTTTAATCCTTTGTAACATAAAAAATGTAAGGTTCCAAACTTGCATGCCTGAAAATTTGTGGCATTTTTTTTTCCATGAAGCAGACCCATTTGTCCATTTGCTTTCTATGCACACAGCTGGCAAATATTGTGGCTGCATTCATTCAAAAGAGGCTCAGGGCTGGAAAATGGTACAAGGAGGAAGATAAGTCAAGTTAAAACGGAGGTGATGTGATAAGGAGAAGTGGAAGCACTTTAGTGGTAGCATTTTGCCCTCTGACTGTTAAGTAATTTGTTTATCTCTAATCTGATCCTCATTGTGAGAGAATCTTTTCTGCCCAGTAGCCACCAGCCTCGGAATTCCCTGGATGATATCTGGGTAACTCAGATTTTCTTCTAATACCGCCACAGAAGGTATAGGGAAGGTCCACTGTTGTTTTAAACTCATTTGAAACACCCAGGTTTCTCCCCTGTGTAGTTGCTGATATATCATGTAAAGGCTCAACAATATAAGGGTGTAAACATCCTTTGGATAAAGGGTCTCTCCTCAAAACTGGGGGTTTGCACAAGGATGTTGGTGCCAGATGCTGCAGGTGGAATGGAGGAGTGACATGAGGGCCACCCAGAGTGAGTAAATCCCATTGAAAGTTGGTTCCACCCAGCTGGTAAATGGCAATAAGTTTACTCCAGGCCTGGTCTCACTTCCTTCTTCTGCTGCTCCCAGCAGTGGGACATTCCAGAACTTCAGTTCTGTTTGCAGAAGGAGCCAGAGCATGGTGGAGGTGATGAATGTGTGGGTGTCACCCTGGCATGGTGCTGGATCCCATTCCACACTGCTGCACCAGTATTTTTGGCGTCAGAGTAACCTTGGAAGGGCATCTTTGCCTGCTGCTCCACCTGCCCTAGAGTGCTTCACTTTCTCAAAGAGATGCATGATACTGGAGGCACAAGGGTTAAGTATTTCATCCAAAATCCAGGCAGGATTTAAAAAAAAAAATATGGCAAAAAAATCTTCTCTCCATCTCTCTTCTCCCCTCTTTCTATCTATTTCCAAGTACAAACTGAGCAGAATCCTAATTCCATTGAAATCAGCAGGAACCAATTGTACTCCAATTGACTGAACTAGGAATAGGTTCTTGGTGCATAATACATTTTTTTTCCTATTGTCCTTAGAATCTGGAGATGAAGAATAAAAATATGTGGCATAATGCAGGGAAAAAGAGGAATCTTTCCAGTTAACCAAACAAAACAAATATTTGACTATCTAAAAAAACCCTTCCAAATAAGACTTTCTGAGCCTGTATCTGATTATTCTCTTCCTGGTTAGAAGAGATGGGAGAAGAGAAATTCATTTAACCTCATGGGGCTGCTGAATTTCTTAAAAATGAGGCAACAGTCTCAGCCCCAAAGTAGCTGCCAGCCTTTCAAAAAGTTCAGCCACTCCTGGATAGGAGAATGGCATTGCAGAAAGGCAAGGCACAGAAACTACCTAATGTGTGATTTCTCTGCCAAAATATTGATGAAATCTTCAAAATGCTGAAGGAAATGATATAAGCATGAGCAACTCTGTTCATATATTCTTTAAAATTAGATTATTTTCTCATGTATTTGATAGTGTGATAATGTGTGTGTTTGTGTGTGGGCATTTGTATAATTAACATTCAAAGACTTAAGCAATGAATCCTCACATAATTTCAGTGATATTTCCCACTGAAATTCTTCCATTTAAAAAATCTTTCCTAGAAGCCAAAGCAGAGAATGTTGGGATGTCTCATCTCTCTAATGCCATGTCAATTCTTTAACTTATTATTTTTGTGGTGGGTTTTCTGGTGTGTTGTTTGTTGGGGTTTTTTGGTTTGTTGGTTATTTTTTTTTTTAGTAGAACATTACCACTGAAGTTATTTTCAGAACATCATATGGATTTTTCATTGAAACATCTGTGTTAACTTTTATCATCCTAGCTCTGCTTTGTAATTTTGGAAACAGATATAAAGAATGAGCAACCCAGAGCACAGTAATATAGTGGGAAGCATCCTTCATAAGTCAATTGAGGAATTTAATAATCTCTTTAGAAATAAGCTCTGCAGCTATGAGAAAAATGTGTGGGTTAAAGGCCTTCCAATTAAGAAAGGTTTCTCTGTGGATTTATAGGCTGGTGGTTAGCTCTTCCTGTTCGTGTTTCCATGGCAACTGTCAGGTAGATTTTCTGCTACTTGCTAGGAAGTTGGAAATGTTGAGTCTGGTTGAGCCTTTCAATTCACTGAAGCTTAAATGAAATTCTTTGCAAGGAACTGGCATTTAGCCTGGGTCATTTATTCATATCTAGAAGAGAAATCAATTATAGTAATCAGATGTGCAAATTTTTTTTTTATTGGAATTATTTTGAGTAGGCACTTTTTTATTATTATTGTGCCACAATCTACTTTTAATGCTAGGGTAGGAAAGGTTTGAAATGCTGCAGCTGGCCTCTTTGCTGCTGATGGCTTATGGCTTTAATTACAGCCCAAGACACACACAGGCACGTCTCTCTCTCTCTGGTCTACTTTTACAAGCTATAATAACCCCTGGTGATATTCATGATACCAGCTCAAATCCTGTAGACTCATTAGAGTTGAGACACCTGTATTGTGAGAAACACAGCTCGCTGTCTTTCCCCTTTCAATTTTCTTGTCTTGTTGATTTGTTTGAATTAGGCTTGAGGAAAGTAAATAATTTGTGTGGCTTTTATTCAAACTTTCTTGCTACGTTGGGGTTTAATTCCGCATCAGAATCCCTGTGTGTTTGCACACTTCTCTGTGCTCCTTCTGCTTTCCACCCTGCGCTGACTGTCACTTGTCAGCTCTGTGTTTCATTCCTGTAATTCTCCAGTCAGACACATCAGGGGCTGTGGGGTGTTCCTACAGTTTCAGCCTTTCTGTGGTGCACAATCCTTGACACCTAACGAGCTCTGTCCTGCAGGCTTTATGTGAATAATTCCACGTAGACTTCATTGACTTTTCTTGCAAGAGTAAAGCCAGCAGGGCTTGGCCCAAAGATCACAGATTATCCAAACAGAGGCAGGATGGTTTTCTGGGCAGAGAGGTAGTTAAGGGCTTGGAAAACCTGAGGGCTTGCTGCCTCTCTCTTCCTCTGGCTTCCTGGGGGAAGGCAGATTCATTTAGTGGCAGATCCGAAACTCCATGAAATCCTCTCACACCAGAGTTAATGGAGCTGTGACAATTTATGCCAGCTAAGAATCTGCTCCATTACCCAAGCTCACTCCAGCTGTATAATAGGAATAATGGCAGTGCCCTACCTCAGAGAGGTGTCGTGAGGATAAATAGTTAGATGGGAAAGTGTTATGATACTATGATAATGAAGACCAGAAAAATACCTTCAATAGACAGAAATCAGCATAACTGATCTGACATTTACTTTTATTTTTCCAGTCCTTCTGCCACAGAGATACAGTAATAGCTTGACAAAGAAAAAGTGAAGCCTAGCCTCTGTTTCTCCTGCTGCTTTGCTTTCCTTGATTTGCTGTCCTGCCTTTTCTGTTTCTTTCTTAAGATTTCACCTAACTTTCCTTAAGAGCTTTTAAGAACCAATTAACAAATATTTAATCTCATTTTCTTTGTCCCTCTATCCCAGCCTATTTAATCTTGCTCTTTTTTTTCTGCTATTTTTCTTATCTTCATTTCCATGGGTTGAGCCCAAAATCCATGCACACAGAAGTCCAAAGAGATTTAGCTAACTTTATGTGAAACATTTCACATTTATAAAGCAACCAAAACCAAATTTTGATATTGCAAATTTTAGCAGCTGCTTCCAGGCCACCTAACAGAAAAAGAATTGATTTGGGTCCAAAGAGCCAGAATATCCTATCCAAGATATTAAAGTTCTGTTCAAACTGTAGGTTTTGGATATATAGTTCAATTGGATGCCAGGGGTTGTGTGAAAGTCATGAATTTTCCAGTTTTCATGACTGACCTTTTGTCTTAGGCAGACTTGGCACCCCAGGCGACTCTCACAGGACTTTGCTATATTTTGCAGTGTAAAGTGCCTTGAAGAATAATTCTTCTTAAGTTTTTAGTGTGGATATATCTTTCCTTTTGAGTCTGCAAAGAGCCATCCTGAACTTTTCTATGTGTTTCCAGAGAAGATTCCATCCCTCTGAGTAGCAGTGTGAGTTTTTGGGTTGGTATCATGACACACACACCCCCACCCCAGGAGCTGGATGGACTCACAGATGTTCAAGTGGGAAGAGCAACTTCTCTAAAATCCACTGCATGAGGAAACAACTCCATTGCTCAGTGGGTGTCTGGTTCTTATGGCCAGGAAGATGTTTTGAGAAACCACTCTGACCTTCTGACCTAAGTTAGGGCTGTGCACTTCACCAGCACATGGTGCTGAGCCTGGTTCATTGATCAGATTTTAAATCATCCTGTTCTTCAAGACACCAAACTCTTTTGTACTATAGACAGAGAAAACCAGCATAATCTGTGACAACGTTCACAGGGGTCTCAGGTTGAGGGAAGAGACAAGGATCTGACTCCATGTTTCAAAAGGCTTGATTTATTATTTTATGATATATATTACATTAAAATGATACTAAAAGAATAGAAGAAAGGACTTCATCAAAAGGCTAGCTAAGAACAGAATAAGACAGAATGATAACAAAGGTTTGTGGTTCAGACTCTCTGTCTGAGCCAGCTGACTGTGATTGGCCATTAATTAGAGACAACCACATGAGACCAATCACAGATGCACCTGTTGCATTCCACAGCAGCAGATAATCAATGTTTACATTTTGTTCCTGAGGCCTCTCAGCTTCTCAGGAGGAAAAATCCTAAGGAAAGGATTTTTCATAAAAGATGTCTGCAACAATACTCCCAATGCCACCAGCACTGTACTACAACTCTTCTCTGAGCTCTGTTCTTGTTCTCTGATTTATGATGTCAGTTTTAACCAGAAAGGGAAGGGATATCTGTGCCTGTTCAGACACTGCCTTCATAGCAATACAGCTCTACCAATCTCAGGCTTCCCAAGGCCCACACGTTGCTCCTTTCCTCCACAAAGCACACCTGGAATGAGCAGGATTGATCTTTCATCAACGCTGTATAAAATTGTGGTGTCAGCATTATTTTGGAAAGATTTTTAGGTGTCCTCTTGTTATGTTAAAGAAGCAGAAGACCAGGATTCTTTACTATGGTTGGGAAATTTCAATATGTGGTGGATTATAATTACAAAAGGCTTCCTCACGTGGGGAAGAAGAGGGTCAAGCACTGATCTTTTCACTCTAGCGACCATGCAATGGCATGAAACTGTTTCAGGGGAGGTCTAGGTTGAATATTAGAAAAACATTCTTTTCCCAGAGGGTGGTTGGGCACTGGAACAGCCTCCCCAGGGCAGTGGGCACAGCACAAGCCTGATAGAACCTACGGAGTGTTTGGACAATGCTCTTGGGAACAGAGTGTGACTCTTGGGATTGTCCCATGCAGGGCCAGGAATTGGACTCAATGGTCCTTGGAGGTCCCTTCCAAATCAGAGTATTCTATGTTCTGTGATTCTGTGGAGGCTTGGATTATAACTTGGTTTCCCTCTGTATGTCTCTGCTGTGGCTACTCAAAAACTGGGTTCAGGCACACACAAAGAAGAAGCCAAGTGCCGACTGAACCTCAGCTTAGCACAGCACATGGACAAGAAAAGGCTGTGGAGTAATTCTTCTCCACCTCTCACTGCTGATCCAGTAGTGATGAACTGGCAAGCCAAGGGTGCCATTGGTGGTCAGTCTTGGTAAATACCTTGATCCAGTGCAAATAAGCAAGGAAATGGGAGGAACTGATACTGCAAAGGATAACGTGTTTAGTTAGAGTGTTTATGCACCAGCCTTTGCAGACAGCTGTGTGTAAAGTAATTTTTTTAATCATCTCTGTGAATACACACTAAATATCCCACTCCAAAACAGTCCTGTGTGTAAGCTCTAAGTGTCAAAATGGCAAAGAGCTGGAAAGCACCGGTGCTTGTTACACAAAACCCAAAGCAGTGCATCCCTTCACAGCTGTATATGGGCACATCTGGTTTAGATGTAAAGGCTGCTGTTTCAGGTGACCTTAAATACTCTCAAGCATTATGAGTGTGTTAGCAAGTGTGTTTTGGAAAGGTTAAAAAATATGTAGTCTCTTTTTTCAGGAACTATCCGTTGGATACAAGCTGAGGTTTCGAGCCAGAAAGTGTTATTGTAGGAAATACGAGGATGACTTCAAATTCTGTAATGGCTTGTTCTTCTGGGCACTAAAGAATTGTGGCATCTAATTAATGACTACAGTTCTCCATCACAATCCCAATACAGATTCATATTTCCATTTGTGCAGGCACTCACAGGGTTATCTATACCCAATTGCTTGGTGGCTGTTGACACAAGGCGAGAAAGAGTTTTACCAAGTCACTCTTTCTTTCTAAGCAAAACAGCAGAATGAGGACATGAAAACACGTTTTTCTTTAAGTGCAGTGCCTGGACCACTTCTTTGACAAATGAGAACTGCTGGCAAAAGACAGGACCTATTTTCACATTTCCCACAATGTTTTGCCAAACAGCTGGGCAGGGCCTTAAAATGGGGGTGAGAGGGATGGTGGTAAACTTTGTATTTTGACTGAAATTAATGAGGTAAACCCTGTCAAAACGGGATACCTTGAGTGCCTGTACACAGTGTAAAGCAACCAGAGGAACAGGAAGGAGGAACCAGCCTGTAGATGTGGCTGCAAGCACTGCTGGGGTAGCTGGGACATGGTAGGACAGGAGCTTTCCCTGCTTCCCTTACACCCAGTCTGAGTCAGAACCATTTAGGTTGTAAAAACCTCTAAGATTGTTAAGTCCAAACATCAGCCAAACACTGCTGGATCCAGCACTAAACCATGTCCCTAAGCACCACTCTTACACATTTTTGAGTACTTGAGTTCATGATCTGTGACCTGAGTGGAGTTGCTCAGTATTTGCACTCCTGTAGAAGTCTTTCATGCATGCCTGGTTTCTTGCTTCAGCTCCCAGTCTTTCCTTTTTCAATTATTCCTTCTTAATTGATCACGATTGTTTGTTTCCAGAACAATAACTTTTACTACAACTACCTTTCAATTCTCCTGCTTGCAGTGGTATAGTAACTTCACAGAGACCAATGCAATGATTCAAGTTTGCATTTGCTTTCACTGATGTGTGGTTCAAGAACTTTACAGCATGAGGACTTCTAAAGTTGATTGTGGGGAGAGATGAGGTTTAGGATACATTTAATGTTACATGTTAATATTGTTATACTCTCCTTTCCAACCCAGAGAACAGCTCTTGAGTA
Organism: Setophaga petechia; assembly: GCA_024362935.1. Taxonomy (NCBI): domain Eukaryota; kingdom Metazoa; phylum Chordata; class Aves; order Passeriformes; family Parulidae; genus Setophaga; species Setophaga petechia. The sequence goes on along the minus strand of JANCRA010000012.1, from coordinate 17,484,632 downwards.
TCTCACTCTCATTTAAATTCTCTGAGTAATTACACTAAAGGTCTAATTATTTTTTCTTACTTATGGTTATAGGACTAGCCTGCTCTCTTTCCAGCTCTCCTACTTTACATCAACAGAAACAGGCCAATGTCATGTAAGCCCCAATCTGAGCGACAACAAAAAACTACAGATCATCCAAATCACCCAATACCTTATCTCCTACCCCTTTAAATTTTAGCAAGAGCATATCATCAAGATCTTTACATTGTGTAATTTAAATCCGAGACAAAAATTTATCTGAAAATGTTTCAGCAGCTACTGATTGTTCTTATTATTAAAAGAGAAGGAAAAAAACTGGTCTTAATTGTTGCTGTGGTAACTAACACATCTGCCAGGATATGTTGCAGTGTGAAAGGACTGTGAATACTGTGAACAATTCCTGTTGTCTTTCCATGGAAAGACTTAGAGCAGGGCTCCTTAGTGGCAACTTTACAAACTCAGCTAGAAGGCACTGTGAAATTGAAAGGCAAGCAGTGTGAAATGAACAGAAAGGAGCACTCTGGTTTAAATAAACAAGCAGAAAGAGCAGGATTGGCCAGCGGGACTCATTGTCTTGGTAAAAAACAAAGAAAAATTTTTGTAATGTTTAAAACTCTATTGGGCATATAGATGGTAACATACTCACTTGGTAAGAATTCAAATACCTGTATTTTCAACAGACTCAACAAAATTACCCTTTAGTGGTCCAAACTCAATAATATGGAAGGAAGAAGGGCAGCAAAGGAAGGAGGTCAGGTTCTGCAGAGTTCCCATCATCTGAACATGTCCTTACAGGGTGATGAGGAACACTTTTTTGGAGGTTTGCTCACTCCACATTCTATAGCATAAAAAAATAAACAGAGTATTTCCCAATCTTCATCTTTCAGTCTCAAAAAGCTGATCTGCACCTCCTTTCTCTCCCTCCCCACTACCCATATTTTTGTGTTTCACCCTGAAAGAATTTGATGCTCTTCTCCTCTATTTATAACTCAAAAAATCCAGTCACAAGCCGGGTGGGTTCATTTAAAGACAAGCAAACTTCTAACAAAACCCTACTGATTTGTAAATGACCAACTCTGCTGACACTGCAGGCTGCAGGGGACTTCAACTACCCTGGGAAGCTGGCCATTTCCTGAAGCACAGAGCAAGAGCCCCTGTGGTTTCCTTGGCCAGGAAACAGCTGGTGGGGTATTTTTCTTTCATTTTTTTTTCTTTTTCTCTTTTATTTCTTTCCTTAAAAAAAAAAAAAATCAATTTCTGTATTATTTTATAAAAGGATCAAAATTTAAGATTTTGTTGCTGTTTTAATGTAATATATAAAACAGCATGGCTTCTATTCCATCCTTTGTCTGACACACTTATTGATTTCAAATTGTTTTGGGGCAGATTGTTAGCGTGTTTTCTCCTTTTAAAATGTACTTCTGAATGTAATGGTTTATTCCCTCATGTTCAGGACTTTCGACCTTTGCACTGGGATTTCTTATCTTGATCTTGTTCTTGTTGATGCCTCTCTCTCCCTGAATTAAAGCAAGTTTCTAACCCATTGGCACTTTTATTCCATACAAAAGAGGCAGTAAGACATACTATTTGGTGCTCAGCCTCCTGTCAAACTCAGTGGGCTTCTGGATGACAAATAAAATTGTTTCTCTAATATTTCAAAGCTAAAACACAGCTTTGTCAAACACAGCAGCTGCATTTTGTTTAGAGTCTTCTTTTATGGAAATGACTTAATATTGATGAAATGTAGACTCTGCATCCCTTAGAGAAACCAAGGAGAAGAGATAACTGCATGTCTATGCAGCATTTCTAAGTATCAAGAGCACTCTGAAGGCAGATAAGTGCATTATCTTGACACTTCCTCACTCCCTGAGTGGGTTCCCTTCCTTTTTTAGACCCACACAAATTAATCACAGTTGTTTGAACTGAAGATACAATTGATTCACCCAGCAAAAACTTCTTGCACCAGCTTCCTCCACTTGAATTTCCTTCATTGTAGGGATGAGTCAGGTTGCTGTATTGTCAAAAGTGTCCTTCCTGCATTCTTTGAATGAAGGAAAAGAAAGCAGAATGAAGGAGTATAGAGTAAGTTTGATCATGCAAAAATCAGGCAATTTTAGGGTGGAGAATTGCACGTGCCAGTGAGTTCAGTTAGATCAGCAACCTTCTGCTTTCTGTATGGACATGGTTAATTAACCTTGTCCTGGGAGCAACTTCTGGCCCTCATCTCAGTGTCCCACAGCCACAGGGACCACATGCCAAGGCTCCCCATCCCCACAACCTTCTTCATCTGGCTGTCATTCTGGGAAAAGTGGCATATCTGTGCCCTTAAGATTTATTATTCATTAATTTGTGAAAGGTTTGGGATCTTTAGGTTTTTTGAGTTCTGAACACCTGAAATAAGGAAGCAAACATGTGACAGAGCACAAGAGAGTGTTATGGTGTGAGCTGTAAACTTTGAACATGCACAGAGCCATGAGGGAGGTACAAACTTGCTGGAGTATTATGGAAGTGCAGGGAGAGGAGAAAACAAGATGTGATTTCATCCATATTTCCTACATGGCATGACCTTTGGAAAGATTTATCACCTGAATTGTGTCCTGGTGTCACCTAACAAGGAGGCCTCTGGTTCCTTTCAAAATGGGGACATGAATGAATCTGATCAGGCAAGAGGGGTGACCAAAGAAGGGCTGAAATCTCCATCCTTGGGGATATTTCAATGGAATCTGGATGTTGTCCCAGGAAAGAGTCTTGGTGTCCCTGCTTGAACCACAGGGGGGAACTACACATCCTCCAGAAGTCCCTTCCACCTGATCCTATGAATGGATGCAGGATGACTGGGAGAGACAAATGTGGGCATAAAATCACTCTGCCATATTGAAATAAGAAGAGCACCAATACTTTGCATACTTTTTGTATTGTCATCCTGTTCAATAGTTTTTCAGGAGAAAATATATTGCAAAACAGAGGTGAAGATGAGACCTAGCCTGAAAATAGTATTTTTAGTGGATTTTTGGTGTGCTACTTGCTAATGAAGACACATCTCTGACAAAAAGTATCATTTTTGTAACTCCTTTGACTTTGTGGGAGAACTGCTGAAATCCATCTCTGGACCTAGACATATTACAGTTGACTATTTACAGTTTCTATTTAGCAGAATTCCTTTAAAAGAGGAATGGAACTGGTAAAAATACTTTTTTCAAAGTTTTCATTTTCCATTTTTTAAAAAATTCTGATGTGCATCTGTTTTGCTAAAAATGGGTAATGCAAATTGGAATTTTTAAATTAAAAATTTGGTATTTAATTCTAGCAAAAATAATTTTAGTACATTTTTCTTCTTACAAAAATAAAAATTGAGCATGAACAACAGAGCAAATTTTAAAAAATACATTAGATAAGAGTGTTGTTTACATTTGCATAATTTTTTGGCCAAGTTATCTATTCTCCTACTGCCCATTGTTTCCTTCCAGTGACTCCAAAGTGTGTCAGCTGGTTTGTTTTAAATTCCTTTTAAACTATACATTTGTTTTAAAAAAGCAAAAATAAGAGGACAGACTGAAATGGGGGAATTGTCTTTAAATTACTTAGTTTCATATTTAACATCCCACTGTGTGCATGACAGAACCACAGAAACCAGCAATGTCAAAGATATTAGATCATCCAGTCTTTCTTTTTTAAAATGCAGAATTCTATTGGCTTTGATATCAAATCAAAAGAAACCAAAATGGAAGTCTATGTAAAAAATTAAGGCAAATGTTCCTGGCCTTAGAACACAAGTTACTTTACTACTTTATATTTCACATCTCTAAGGGAGGATTTTCTTAAAATACAAATGGGAGTTGGGTGCCTGAGTCGATGGAAATCGGACACCTGACTCCCATTTGTGCCTTTGAAAATCTTCCTTTTATAAATCATTGTGGAATTCCTACACTATGATAGAATGTAGAAAGGGAGAGCAGGCTTAGAAGTGATGCTTAAAGTCCTCCAAGGACTATAAGGATACTCTTTCTACTTTCTTGCCTTTGAAACTGATATTCTTGGTTAAGTCACTGAATTTAAATATAGCTGTTCTTTTGCAGAGAATTATGGCTTGCAAATTATGATAACCAGCTTTCCTGCTGCTGGTCATTCAAAATTATGCTGTATGATCTTTTCAAAAAAAAAAAAAAAATGCACTCTTGTTTGCACCCATCTTTTACTAATAGTCCAAAGTAATGAAGCTCTGAGAGAAGCAGGGAGATGAAAATGTTCTGTAGCTCATTGGGCCACTGTTTGCTGCAATTATTACAACACTTTTCAGTTATTGCTGCTGCTTTATTTTTTTTCTTTTTTTTTTTATGTTTTGAGTCTTTCTGACTGCCTATTACAGTATCCTAACAAGAATGTACAGGAAATCAATGACCTGAAAAGTTCATCGTGCTGTTATATGACTTAATTTGGAAATATTGTGCAAGACAGTAATACTCATGGTCTAATCCTACCTTAGTTTTCCCCTTGTTGTAAGAGTTTTCTTAGTCCTTTATAGAACTAAGACAGCATAACTCTTCCTTAAAAGTACAACCGTTTCTGTAAGATATACAGTAATAATCAGAGATATTCTGATTTCCCAGCACTACTCTTTTCATCCCATGGAAACCCAAGAGAAATGCCATTCCCTCTCAGTTGTGAGAATGTTTTGAAGGTTTTTTATGTCCTCCCCCAGGATAAAGTTTTCAAGGTCTTAAAAACAGGCTGGAATTCATTCAGAAGAATAGGCACTCGTTTAGGTATTATAATAGAATAGGAGATTCAGTTTGAGGAAGATGAAGCATTTCTTAATTCATTAATAACTGAAGAATGCATAATACAACACCTAATACATATTACTTTTTCAATCAACAGATAACTCCCACATTACATTCATTCAATGAAATATTAATTGCACTGCATTTCAGTTAATAACATATTCTTAATATATCTTAATATCAGAAAAAAACCTGAAGACTGAAAAAAATAGTAATGTGATAATATTCAGAAAGGCCAAGGAATCATCTGGTAAACTTCAGGGTTGCCAGAGTGGCATGAAGTTATGGAAAATGTGTAAAAAACAAATAGGAATTAAGTGGATGTAAATTCAAACAATGAAATATCAACCAGCCCTAATTAATGCAAATAAACAACTTTTACAAATTTGAATGTCATCTTTGATGAGACTGTGAGTTTGGTATGGATAATTAAGAGATTAAACATATTACTTTTGTCATGCAAGTTAGGTTTTACAATGCCTAAAATGACATTACAAGGAGATTTACCACTCCTGCTTCATGTAATTCTTCTGATGGGTTTGGGCAGTGTGTAAATCCTTGGGCCAAAAGAGTTGTGGATGTTGCTGTCAAGGGCTGCAGGAAGACAGGTCCTCTAAGTCAACCCAACATATTTCTGTTGCTTAAAAAGAGAATATTCATCCTCCCTCCCTTAGCTTCTCCTCCCCCTTCCCAACTCCTTCCATTTCAAGCCATTTCTTTCTATCTGCAGAGCTTATCTGACCCTTTGGTGAGTTAATTTAGCCTGCAAAAATCTAACTTGAATTTATTCACTCTTTTGCTGGGTTCATTTTCTTCTGCTTTAATGGGTGAAATGACTCATCAAGAACTCAGACAAATGTCAGAGCTGGTGTGTGAAAAACAGCTGGAGCATGTGGCTGAGAGCTGGCACGGGGAGGTGGAAAGATGAGAAAAGTGAGAATTCCTTCTTTTGGAAAAGGGAGAGCTGCTGTGTCAGCCCTGGCCATCCATTTAAAACAGAAAGTTCATTTGATGCCTAAACTAAAACATCTCCAAAGAAGCACCTTAGCTGAAGTAGATTTCAAAGAACATACTGAGTTTGAAGAGCTCTGGAATTTGGAACATCTGTAGAAATGTCTCCAAAGAAAGATCTCAGTTTGAGCAGTTTGGTTCTCTATTATGATTAAGAAGAAAAGAGACATTTAAATTCTACATCCCATTTTAGAAAAGAAAAATATTTCCCAGAGCTAAAAAAAAAGGAAGGTGTTTGTTTGTGATGCCACAATCCTGAATAAGTCTGAGCAGCAATTTTGCACTCAGGTGCCCAAGCTCTGACAAAGTCCATAATATATGAGTATATAAATACCCATAGGCTTGTTCTTTTGAAAAGTACCAAGTAATACTGTGATAAAAGAATAGCTTCACAGAAAATCCTTTAAACATCGAAGATTAAATGGACATCAGAAAAAATGCTTACAGAAATCATTTCACTCTGTGAAAGCATTTCTAGTAGGATTCTGCAGGAATCTATATTAGGGCTGAGAAAATCCAGTGTTTCCATAGTGATGGAGAAGTAAACATGATACAGCTGCCAAAAAATAGGTAATTATTGGCAGAAAGATAGATAACGATAGTGACAAGGATTTCCTGCAGAGCAATCTGACAAGCAGGGTCCATTCAAAGGAAACCAAACATTTTCATCTGTACATTTAGATGAACATGTTAATGTGAGAAACATTACAGAATTGGGGATTGCATCCTGGTAAACCACTAACCCTAAAATGTTATAGTTCTGCAGTGTAGCAGGATTTCAATATAAAGTCACAGTGAGTTATTCGGCCAGAAGGACAAAACTGTAAATCTTTGAGAAGAAGCAAAATACTGATACTAAATATTTTTGTGGCATTTGTAGCCAAATATTCTTGCTTGTTCTTTTTGGGCTTTTTTTTTTTTTTTTTAAGAAGGTGAATTTACAAAAATCATTTAAATGCTAGAAAGCAATGGTTTTCATTTCCCTTAATTAAAGGGGTTACTGGATTTTTTTGTTTGTTTAAGTCCACACATGTATGCATCCTGTATGAATTTGCTTGCCCTGAGAAAAAGGTTCTGGCTGGCTGCAGGACACAATTTCTCAAACCCAGGGAAATCTGCTTTCACCAGTACAATATTACTTGATTTCCCATTGAAGGTAATTTCTTCTAGAGGTGAGATGGTTTTTTTCCTAGGACAGCTCCCAGATTCGTTTGAGAATGGTTTTCCTCTGTCAATTAACTCCATCCTCTTCCCTTGGAGCAACTCCACATGCACAGCCATGGCTTGAAGGGAGGTTAAGAGGTGATGTGATAAGTACATCCAGGAGCAGGAATCCAGAGGTTTTAAATGTCTATTTCATCTGGCAGAGAGAGCTGTAACAGAGCAATGCTGAACCAAGCCAAATTCCAAGTGCAAAGTGGGTACCTGCAGTAAACAGAGAAAGGGATTAAACAGTGGAACAAATTACCAGTGGAAGTGTTGGTTCCTCTGTCCCTGGTGTCTTCATGTCAAGCATAGATGTCTTTGTGGTAGTCAAACAAATTGTAGTTGGGTTCAATTTGGGCTCAATTTTTCAACATTTTGAAATAAAATGTTTCCTGATGTACAAAGAGTCAGTGGACATGAGCTGAAGGTTTCATCTGCCTCCATCTACATGGCTGTCAGCAAAAGAACAACATTAAGGAATTATTATACTAGTAATTTCAACATTATTTATTACATCAACTATTCCAGAGCTGATTAAGTACTAGTATATAAAATTCAGGGTTTTTTACTTGAAGGTCCTCTTGTTTCCTCCAGTGAGGCTAATGAAGATATGGGAATCTCAGCCTTTTACAGCACTAAATGACTTTTCCTTCTCTGTACAATTTATCTCTTAGCTCTTGAAATTCCTCCTCAGCTTTTTAAAGATTTTTTTTTTCTAGAACCTCTATTCCATGAGTAAACCCCACTTGCTTAAGCCTTAGCTCTTCTCTCCCACCCTATTCTGTGCTGGGGAGGCCTCACCTCTAGTCCTGTGTGAAGGTCTGGTCACCACAATAAAAAAAAGCTATAAAACTATTAGAGAGCATCCAAAGGAGGGCACCAAAGATGGTGAAGAGCCTTGAGGACAAACCAAAGGAGGAGAGGCTGAGGGCACTTGGTGTGTTCAGCCTGGAAGAGTCTGAGGGGAGACCCAGTTACAAATTCCTTGTGTGGGGAAGAGGAGGGACAGACACTGATCTCTGCCCTGTGGTGATCAGTGACAGGAATGGCCTGAAGTTGTGTCAGGGGAGGTTTAGGCTGGATATTAGAAAAAGGTTTTTCACCCAGGTGATGGTTGGGCACTGGAAGAGGCTCCCCAGGTCACAGCACCAAGCCTGGCAGAGTTCAGGCAGTGTTTGGACAATGCTCTCAGGCACAGGATGGAGCTCTTGGGGTGTCCTGTGGTGATCTTTGTGGGTCCCTTCCAGCCCAGCTTATTTTGTGATTCTGTGATTCTGTGAGTTGCATAAGTAAATCACAACTTCAATCATCTTTCTAATAGCAACAAAATATTAGCACCTGCTCTCAAAAAATCAGTCATAAAATTAAAATTTGCACCCTCTGAGATCATAATAAAATTTAAGAAGAAAGAGAATGATTTAAAGAAAATACAGGTGTGACTAGTCACCTAATTCCTATGAGAGTTTCCCAAAATATTTTTGCTAATGGAATGAATGAACAGTACTAAATTAGAGAACAGCAAATATATATGTGTTTAAACATTTATGCTCAATACTTTGAAGATTCAAAAATATTTTGAAAAACACCTGGCTTATTGAATACTCCAATAACACGACCCCTCTAGAAGCAGCACAGTGATTAACTGTGTTTATTGTTTATTTATGAAAATGTTCTTGACCAAGCTTTATCTTTTTCTTTTCCTATTTTTTAACTCAAGCAGCCTTAATGGACAGAATGTAAAGCAAGATCTTAACATGAAGGCAAGATGGAATAGTTTTAATTGTAATATTCCATGTGTAATGGAAGAGATTTACTGTGTAGTTAGTTTGATCCACATGTCTCTCAACTTGATTCTCACAGATTTTTTCTCTAAAAATTACCCAAATCATTTTTTAGAATTTGAGGGTCTTGACATTATCTGAAAAACATTACTATAAATTATTTAGGTTGCAGTAATGCATGTGAGAATATTTGTGTGCTTAAGAAAGTATTTCAATATGATTTTCAGAAGAGATGTTTTTAAATTACAGCAATTAAATGTCCCTTTTTCAGATATCTAGTAAAGCAACAGTTTTTGTGAAAAAAACCCCAAACATTTTGCTGCTTCAATTAAACTGTAGATTTGATACTCAAAACCCCATGGAGGCATTGCCTATACAGACTTTTCCAAGGACTCATAGAGAGGTTTTGTGTTGGCTTTTTTGGTGTTTGCCTGAGCCATTTTTTAAAAGATGCATAATTTGATCCTGAAATTTTTAATTATAATGCCTAATTGAAACACTCGCATTTCAATTAAAACAAAGCAGGCTAAAACCATAGGGTGTTAGAAGCTTATAAGGAGGGTATAATTTATTGCCATTTTGATGATCTATAAGTCTTCAACTTATATCAATTATAAATAACTAATTTGAAAACGAATACAAGAGAAATTAACTAAATTGACATGTTTCTTTTTGTGATCTGAAAATATATTCATAAATGGCAAGAAAATGTTAATTGACCTTAACCTTTTCTGTGATAAGTCTCTTCAGTAAGGTAGTAATACTTGGCACTTACATAGTATAGTACCTCTTATCTGAAGATCTCAAAGATCCTTACAAAAATTAATTAAATCTCACAGCACTTCTTTGACGTAGGCATGTGAAGTATTAAGTAGATGATTAAACTGAAAACTAGAGGCTAAAACCAACATTTTCAAAACAGGATTTTAGGCACAGGGCCCTAAATCTGATTATTGTGATACCTTATTCTCTGTAAAACCACACTTGCCATTGATCCTAGGGCTCTAATGACTCTAAGAGCTTTTTGACTCAAAAGGTTTTTGATGCAAGAACTTGATTGTTTTGTCCTTTATAATGCCAAGGAAATCACAGATTGGGTAGTGCAGAGACTCCTGCTTGGAGGAAGCAAAGACATTCTTTCACCTCTAACACCTCTAATTCTGCTCAGAGAACACAGGGAATTTATCTTTGAATCATGTCACCATCCAAGGCACCAGGATGAACTGGAGAGCTCCTGGAGGTGCTTCTCTCCACCAACAGTGGGGGTAACCAATGAGCTTGCTAAGGGTGATGCTAATTTTGAGACAGCCAATATCATGCAAGTAGAATTTCCCCCTAATTGGGGTGAATCCTACACTAATGAACCTGATTACCACAGCAATGTGACAATTCCAGCTTTAAGAAAGCACAAGGAATAGGTTCAAGGAATCCTAACAGACATCCTTTAAACACAGCACTTTGAATCACATATTTCTGTGTCGCTTTGAAACTAAAGACATAAAGGTAGAATAAGTTTTAAAATTATTGCCTCACATCCTTGTTAACATATGCTGCAGTCTGGATAACTATAAAAAAACCTTCATTCCTGAACAAGGCTTGCAATCATAAAGCTTGGAAATGTAAGCTGGTGTCAAGCAAGGTGTAACCACATATTTGTGCGGATGAATGCGATGGTGCATGCACATGTTGCACCTTAATTCCAGGAATTCCTGCCTGAGGAAGCAGTTCAGTGTCAATTCAAATAGAGGTATCTGTGCAGGATGGGAACTCTCTCTTGCATGTAATTCATCCATGGTGGATTTGAGGAGGAAGACTCAATCTTGCCAACAACCAAGCATTCCCCCTTGGAATTAATTAGGATTATGAGCAGAGGTGAAAATTTGTGTTAGCACAGAGTTCTGAAGTCCATCAGAAGTGTCCTAGGAGAGACTGGGCAGTCTCTGGGACTCCCACCATTTAGGGGAGACAGGTTGTAATTTATTTTTAGCACCTCAGTCCCTAGCACCCAGGTGTCTTCTCAGCTGATGTAAGAAAATTTTTGAATTCTGACTTTTAAGTGCTCTGAGTTGGGTATTTCCCAAACTGAGGATCTCAGGAGGGGAAAAAAAATTGATAACTTTTAAAAGATTCATGGATTTTCATTAAGTCACTATCTATAGATTTGTGGTTTTACAGTCTTTGGAAGATCTCAAGCTTATATACTTTTATGTCCTATATCTCCACCACCCGTCTCACTTTTTGGTTTGGTTTTGTTCTTCTCTACTTTAATCTTGAGCACAACTCACACAAGCAAAAGCAGGCAATTCATATTTGAAAACCACCTACCGAAAATATAATCACTTAACTTTCAGTCTCACAAGCATTTTGCAGGACTGGGCCACCTTTATCTAATTGACAGTGCACCGTCAAGAAATGGGAATTAATAAGAACATGACCCAACTTCCCTTGCAAACAATAGAGATATCTTTTTTTGTTTTGTTTTGTAGGGTTCTAGAACCACTGCATGATCTTGTTGTGTCCAATAAAAAAAAATTACACCATCTAATTTTGTAGATTTAATTTGTTTCTGGTTGAAGATCAATGAAGTGAAAACCTCTTAGAAGAATCAAACATATATCTGAGTATTTTAATAAAATAACAAAAGACAAGTTCCAAAAATACTTTTCATGTTGCTGTCACTGTGAAATCCTTGAAGGGGAGTATTCAGGGCAGAATAAGTCCAGCTAAGGCTACTGGGTATATTCTGGGTTTAACTTACACTTTAATATCTCATGGGGCCAGTAATGTACATTGTGTATTTGGCTTCACAAAAGTTTGCTGTCAATCCTTGAGAGTTTTCTTAGAAAATAATGTATTTTTGTTCTGTTCAGCACATAAAGAGCACGTGCTTTTTCTAGGTGTCTCCATGAGCACAAGCATGATGAATTCTACATTATTCAATTACACAGTTTACATTTTCTAAAATGACATTTTGAGTATTTCCTTACAAGCTTGGGGCACATCCCTGAATTAGCTTAAAATAATACAGAGCCAAATTAGGTACAGTTTTCTTTCCTTAGATTAATTAGCAATTTGTGGTTAATTTGCCTGTTGTAGATCTAGTAACAATAGGTTTTGGTTGGATCAGCAAATTTTGGAATTAACTCATTGTATTATATGTTGGTCCTCCCATAATAGTACTTTTAAAGTTAGCCAGCTCCTCAAATTGATTAAGGCAACCTTATGCACCCTGAAAGAACACCTTAAGTGCATCCAAAATATTATTTTCCATTGAATTTTGCATTCTCTTTAAAAAAAGATCTTATGTAAGGCCATCAGCTGTATGGGTGCCAATTAATAACTGGGAAGACAGCTGCTGGTTCAGTTATTTTTAAAGGTTTATTTATCAGTATGACCACTGAGAAAGTCAAACCCCTTGGCCTAGTTTATGTTTTCAGCTGGATTTTGCGTTGTCCATCCTGTTACCTTATAAATAATTCTTATATCATTACTGGTGCTGAAACAGCATCAGACTCGTGTTGGCGTATTTAAAATTCAGAAAATGCCGCGATTGAATTTGAACTTCGCCCTCCTGCAAATGAGTGCTGTGATTCCAGGAGAGAAACCCTCTCCTCGTGCCTGTGGGCAAAGCACACAAAGGCTCCTTGTTCAGCGCCTGTGTGACACAGCAGCCTCTGCTCAGCAGTGGCTCCTTTTCGGGTTGGCTGCAAGGACCCGTCCCACTCAGCTGCTCTGAGTGTGTGGGCCTGATCAGCATCGCAGCACAGCGCCCTGCAAGCCACATCTGTTACCTGATCCTGCCTGCTGACACATCCATACATCTGCCAGGGAGCCTTTTCAGCCTCTCCTCACAGCTGCTCCCAGTTCCTTTCTGGTGCCGTTCAAGTTTTGCACAGCTGTGTGAGTCCTGCTGTGGCTTGGATCCCAACCTCCTTTCAGAGCCTCCCTGTGCGCATTGTGCATGCTGGAGATTTGCTCAGCCTGATCCTGCTGCCTCTGGGTTTTGGTGGGAAGGGGTTAAATCTGGTGTATTTTTAGCACAATCCAAACAGCAAACTGCTTTCTTCCTCCTGCCCAGCAAAGCAGTTTGCTGCTCCTAGGGGACCAGCACTCAGCTGACAAATAACCCCACTGACACCAGCCCAACTCGGCAGATTTATATTGGCTAAGGAGCCAGCTTTCCAGGGAATGCTGAGGCCTATCTGCTCACACAGGCTTTTGCTTCTCAGATTGTCAGAAAGACACTGGACTTAACCTTTGCTGTTGGCTTGACCTTTCAAAGCCTACTCCCAAGCACTGCTCCTCCCCAGCAGAAATGAGGGATCTGACCAAGCTTCTGCAGCCTGAGGACCTCCCTTGGTGCCTGAGCTCTGGCCCTCACCCCAGCCTGGGGATAACTGAGGAAGCTGAAAAGCTCATCTATGTTCAAAGGTATCCAGGGTGCAGGACTTGGCTTGGAACACATTTTTTAATATTTGTTTTTCCTCTTCTTGTTGCCATTAATACTTTGTCACACGCAGATATATTTGCAGGACTGGATGTGTCTGTCTTTAGTAGTTGTAATTTTGCAGAGACAGATAGTGATAGGACAAGGGGGCAATAAAAGATATTTAGATTGGACATTAAGAGAAAACCTTTTACTCAAAGGGTCGTGAGGCCCTGGCACAGGTTGTCCAGAGAATTTGTGGATGCCCCATCACTGGAAATGTTCAAGGCCAGGCTGGATGGGACTCTGAACAACCTGATTTAGTGTAAGGTGTCCTTGTCCAGGGAAGGGAGTTGGAACTAGAGGATTTTTAAGGTCCCTTCCAACCCAAACCCTTCTACAATTCTATGGACACCTGGAGCTCCAGGTAAGACTGCAAAAATGACCATTCAGTTTTGATTGCTTGTTCCTAATTTTCCAGCCCTGGAGAAATCCGTAATAATAAATATTTGCTCTTAGTAAATCAAGGTAGACGCACAAAAGGAAGATACACCTCACAGTAACCAACATCATTAAACATTTTTAAATAGCTTGTCTTGTTCTATTTTTTAAGTCTACTTTATATATCATAATTGATGACTTTATAACTTGCAACTTGTTTAATGTATCCTTTCTGATTGTTCAAGTGCTCAGACATTGAGTGATGCTGAATGCCAAACAAACAGGAGCTGCATCCTGTGCACTGTCCTTGCAGTAATAGAAAGAGAACAGAAAAGTTCATCATTGAAAACAGTCCCTTATGGATTTAGGTGACCCTGTAAAATGATGCCATTCATAAATCTATTAAATTTCATTTTCAAACCAGTTGTTATAAACAGCAAAAATCAGGTCTTGCTCTGTGCCTTTGGAGCATGCAAGGAAATACCTCATTGTTTAGGCAGCAAGATGGATGAAGAAATTCTAAATTCAGAACAACTACAGAGATAAATTAGCTAAAGTATATGGCACTGAACACATTTATATAGTGCAAGGAGGTTTTGCGTAATTTCTGTTTCTAAACAGTGTGGTCTGACTCTTTCCTTTATTGCCAGCTCAAATATCAGCAGAGTATGAACAGGTTGCTAAATTTCAGCAAAGACTTACAACTAAAGCCCCTGGTTGTGCCTTCTGAAGCATGTCTAAAACTGTAGTCAGGTAAAATTTCCTACTGATCCATGAAATGCTAAAGTTTGAACAGTACCATTTAGCTGCAACCACCTGTTTCAATTAATTCTCTTACATGTTTCATCCCTTTAAAGCTTTAATCTTTCTCTTTAAGTCACTCTGTCAAGGACCACAGATGTTTTGTTTTTGCTGAAGCCCTTCTATGCTTTCAGTAACAAGAGGTGAATTAAATAAATTTACAAAACATAGCATTCATGGGCATCCATCATTTGCAATGTATGTAGGCATAGTTGTCAAATAAGAGAAACAATCCTAAAGGACCTGACAAGACAGCAGCCAGCCTTGTGCTGTACTTGCTGGATATCTCATTCTGTTACACACTCAGGGAAAAAAAATACTCTCATAAGTGGGGGAACAGAGCTGCTGGTTATAATCCTGGCCCTGCTGCTGGCCCGGCAGGCAGTATTGTACCTTCCAAACCATCTTGTGAATTTATGCTGAGATCTCTCTTTGCTCAGTGTGGGGCATCACCTTTGGCAAGAGCCCTTCAGTGTAACACTGACGTGGACAATAATCTGACTCCAGCAAATCAGACACAGTTTTTCACATCCTTGATGAAACTGGAGTCACTGTATTGAGTGCTGTGTGACCAGCAACACACAGCATGGAAATATGATACCTGGCTGCAATGCAATGAAAATGCAATGAAGTTTTGTCTCAAATACTTTCAAAACCCTCAGTTATCACTCATTTCCCACCTATGGCTCTTAGACAATGTGAAGGCATCCTGCCCTTGCCAGTAAACCACCACCCTCCCTGCACTGTAGGGTCTGTCACACATAACCTGTGATTCTCTAAGGAGACCTGCAGCTCCTTGAATTTCCAAACAGAGAGAAGGGCAGTTCTATGTCTTTAGAAGTGGACTAACAGGACCATTTATCTCACTTTGCATTGTTTTTCATGAGAACCATAGTGGTGCACTGAAGAACTGGATCTGCCTCCTTACATTATCCACAGGATGCCTTTGGATTTATCCTTTGAGTTGTTGTGTACCCAAACCTGTTGGGTTTACACACCACAGACAACTCAAAAGCCATTTATCCAGGAGAGCTTTTCCATAGAATCATCATTTACAAGGCTACAAAGAGTCATCCCTGCCACTGTCACCTTCTGTCATAACATCCACAACCATTTCACCTCTCCCAGAATTTCAGCCCATTTCAGCTGCACATCCTGCCTTCCCCCTTACACTAAGATAACTTCAAAATGCCTGTTCCTTTTGCTCCAGCAGGGAAATCTGGAAAGTCTCCTGCATCTCCTCTTATAAAAGCTGCATGAATAAAATCCTTATTCAACAAAATTCACCTAAAAGCAACACCTGTATGACAAGATCTTTATCTGATTTTGCCTTCTTGGTTTCAGTTTCTAGTAGAACAGTGATTTTCTTTAGTCTAATCAAACGCAGTGTAGTTCCATTGGTTGTAAAATATTTTATGATACTGTGTTTAAACTGTTGTAAAAAGAAAACTTTTGCTCCATGACATTATAAGAGAGAAGCTTCTTCACAACAGCTTTTAAAATTGCTTAAACTGGAATAGATATTTCCCATCCACAATGAAAAGGCTTAGAAGGGAGATCTCAGCTAAGATTTCAATGTATGTTTGTATGTTTGTTTGGATTTTCTTTATGCTGAGACTTTTTGTGGGACACTTGTAACAAATATTTTGTGACTGAATGTCTTATTTAATTCAAATAATAGTTTTAAAGTTTTTTTAATGCCTTCACGAGAGTAACAAAATGATAGCTTTGTTAAATTTTGGGCATGTGTATGATAAGTATTGCAAATTAATTTGTCAGTAGCTCCACGTTAAAATTTCTCTTTTTGGTGTGGGAGAAAAAAAAAAACCACAAAACTTTCAAAACTTCTAAATCTGTTTCCACCATGTCAGCCACTATGTAAACACATGGGTTATATGTCAGGTTTTGGAGAGAAACAACTTTTAGGATGGTTCTTGCTCTATTGGCAGAATTTGAGGTACAAATGTTGCAAAATAATGAGAATTATTTGAAAATATGGACAGGGCAATATTTAAAACATGTAAAATAATATTTGAAAAAATGACAGGGATTAATCAAGCATATTAAACCCTGAGACGCTGATATTTTCTTATCAAATTTTTAGACTTAAGACCTTTGTGTGCAGAAAATTTTTTCTGAAACTGATCAGTAACACCAAGGTTTTCATTTTTCTACTTGCCATCCTGTAAGGTGCCACAATTATAATATATATATATTCCTATAGTTTTGATTTAGCATTATGTTATTTGTTTAGAATTCTTGGCGAAACTCACCTCAGATATGAGGGAGCTTTAATGTTGATTTTGCTACAAAAAGAAAGGCCAATACCCCATAACATTTTGCTCCAAGTGGGCAATCACAGGATGAATTGCTGAGCCCAAAAATCTCTTGGCTTTAGCATGATACTGGACTAAAGCTGAGCATTAGCTTTAGGTGAGCATTATTAACCTTTCCCTCCCTGCTGAAATCTGAGGGCTCTGGGAGAAGGTTTCAGCCTTGTTTCAATCAGTAAAGTTCTAGGAAAGTACTTTGCAGATACTAAAAGGTACTTTGCTTAAAATATGCTCAGAGCCTGCTGAAGTGATATTGTTTGTCTAGAAAATATTAATGGTGGACCCAAAAATGTATATCAATAATTAGCTCTTTGTATTGTAAATAGGCTGAAGATGCTGCTTTAATGACTCCTAATATGACTGAAGAATTTAGCAAGAAGATCAAGAAATTAAACCTTTTTTTCATGTTTTTCTCCCCCTGCTTTATTTCAAGGAAACAGATCCTGCAGCTCAAGAAGGAACTATCACAGTGCTACAGGAGCCACCACTAATATGACAAGACCAATTAGAATAATTGAATTTTTAGGTTGGATACAATTTTTAAGGTCATTAAGTCCAAGCATTGACCCAGCACTGCCAAGTCCACCACTAAGCCATGTAAATCACTCCAGAGGTTCATAGAGTCAATAGAGAGAAATGCACTCTGAGGATTCAGTTCATCTGATCATAGCACTTCTTTCTTTCCACCAAAATTATACACACCTGTGGAGTTCAAGGAATGCTTAGAGGTAGATTTAAGTTACTCACTTTAAGCACCAGTCTTTATTTATTGCTTTTACGCTTATTTTTCCACACATTTCTCCCTGGCTTCAGCCAACCATAGCAGCAGCTAGCCTTGAAGAAACAGATATGTGGAACTTAATACAGGAAGAAACCAACAGGTATCCAAGCAAATAATTCTGCCTTTGGATGCAGTTGTTTCTCTCTCCATTGCAATCTGGAGGTGGGCGGCTCTCCTGGGTGGATGCATCCAAATTAACATCACTCCAGCTGGGTCTCCATAGCAGCCAGGACTTCCTGGGAGGTGACAGTCCTGCCCCATGTGGGGTGTGAAAGCTGGGGGAGCTGTGCCTCCTGAGTTCCACACTAAATCTCACTTGAAGATGTCACCCTCATAAGAGTTTTGGGTGTATTTTTCTGTTGTTGAACACTTTTGAAAGACATCACTTTTAAGTAACAATTCAAATCTATACAGGTTGGAGAGGGAATAAAATCTGAGGTGCTTATCCATCTAGACTAAAAAAAAAAACAGGACAACATTTATCAGTTCTGATTTTCAAGCAGGATCTCTGTGCAGACACAGACACATGACTGCAGGCCTGATTAAAATATCTAATTTCTAAAGAGATCATTCTATCGTTCAGTATTTTCCTGTGGATGAGTCTGATTGTTACATGGCTTATATATCTAACTCCAGATTTTGGGGTTTGCTTTGCAAGCAGGTTAAATCAAAATATAGATTCTGCAGGGCTTTGAAATGTGGGCACCAGCATTTTATTCTTCCTACATCTCACACCCTAAAGAGTCCCCATGCTGCTCATCCTCAAAAGAGGATAGAGGTATTTCATTGTATCCCATGGAATGTCTCTTCTCTATTTTGAACTCAGACAGCATTAATTCATATCCTGGCCTCCAACAAGCTGCAACCTGACTAGAAAGAGTAAGATTAGCTTTCAGAAAACTTTCCAGGCTAAGGATAATATAGATATTTCATGTGTCACTCTCTTATCCTTATCACAGAGATCTATATAAATGACTTTCTGGCATTCCTCTACTTATCTGTTACACAGCATTACAGATCTGTACGATTACACTTTCTGTGGGCTCTGAGATTCTCTCTTGAATCCAGATATTCAGCATTGTTTTCACCACGCTTGGACTTTGTTCCACTTTTAGTAGCAGCATGAAGTCAGTCACATTTAAATCAGATGAAAACCTGAATTTTTCATATTAATTAAAGTTCAATAGATTCCTTATAAAGAATAGATGAAAGGAGCAGCAGTGACACAGGAGTCATGTAGGCCGGATTTTCTGCAGATTAGCTAAAGCTGGTATGAACTTCCTCCCCAGCTTTCTCAAATATTTCCTGATTTTTTGAAGAGATTGACAAATAAGGTTTTGCATAATAGCACAGAAGCAATTTCCTCATCATTTCTACAATGTAAAGAGAGAGAATTAAAAAAAAAAAAAAGACTGACATGAAAAAAAAAATCCAGGGCTGCCTCTCCAAAGTGTAGTTTCCTGAAATGCTGTTAAATGCACAGAACCCTGATCACCCTCCAGTGTAATTCTCCCAGTCACACTGGGTTATAATGGTGATAAATTTAACTTTGACATGTTTAGGAATAGATTCCTAGGAAAAGAACAAGTAGAGTCTCTTAAAACTGTTTTTTTGGGAACTGATCAAATTAATTATTTACAAAAGAAAACCCACATTACTGCAAGAGCTCCATTTTTGAGGTAATGGAGTACATTGTCATAGAATCACAGAATAATTGGGGTTGGAAGTGACCATTAAAGGGACACCTTCCACTGTCCCAGGTTGCACAGAGCCCTGTCCAACCTGGCCTTGGACACTTCCAGAGATGGGGAAGCTTCTCTGAGTGACCTGTGCCTGTGTTACCCTCTCATTATAAACAATTTCTTCCTTATGTCTAGCCTAATCTTACTTCTTTTCATTTAATGTCATTATCCCTTCTCTTTTCACTACAGGCCTTGCTAAAAGATTTGTCACCATCTCTCTTACAAACCTCCTTGAAGGGCTGAAAGGCTGCAACAAAGTCTTCTGGAACTTCCTCTTCTGCAGGCTGAACAACCCCAGCTTTTTCAGCTTTTCCTCATAGGAGAGATAATCCAGCCAGATGATTGTTGTGTCCCTCCTCTGCTCCTGCACCAACCAAGCTGCTCTCACCACAAATGCTGCAGATTCTTGTATTGCTTTTTGGTGGTGAAGAACTTGTTGCTAAAACATATTTGTTCTCCGTATCCTTGAGTCTTCAGAAGAGACTTAGTTATACATCCACAAAGTGAGAGTTTAAAGTGAGAAATTTAAAAGTGGAAATTGTGAATGTGTTTTGATTTAATTTAGAAAATATTTAATATAATAAATAGGTTAAATGATATATTAATGACAGACTGTTCAGCCCACCTTATAAGTTTTGTTTTAAACAAACCAATCACTGTCATTATGTAAGGAAATTTTGCTGGTGGACTTCACCACCTTTTTCTAACTAATATTTGTAAAACTAATGATAGTGTAGGTAACAATTCTATATTTTGCTGAGAGAGATCCATCAATGCTATGGTTAGCTAACATTGCAGAGGGATTTTTTGCATTTGGATTTTCCTCTTGGTACAAAGTCTCTAAGATATTAGTGTAAGGCTTGATTTGCCTTCATTTTGGATGACACTCTCTAAAGGGGCCAACCCAAGACAGGCATACCCTACAAGCCTTTGACTTGGAGTTCACTTTAGCAAGGGAAACAAGACTATGAAATTCATAGTATGAATAGGGAAATTCCTTCTGATTTTTCCTTTGAAAGAGGAGAGGTGGGATTTAGGATGTGAGTCTGTTCTGAGCAGGAGAAAGCACGTGCTTCATTGTGTATCCCATACAGTATTTCAGACACACATAACAAAATATTTCCATTTTCTAGGAGGAGCACCATTGCTCCCCTCACTCACAGAGGCTGTGAACACTGAACTTGCTCTTTCCTCAACCAGCACTCAGAGGACAGCAGCTCCTCACTTACACCCTTGGGTCACCTAGAAGCCTCCCAAGGCTCCTCCTGCTGCAAAGACCCTTTCCTCAGTTATCCGGGATGGCTGTGAAACACAGAGATCCACATTTGGGATATCAGGACACTGAACTTCTCCAGGTGGCTCAGTGAGCAGCTGCCTCACAGGTCCATCAAGCCAAACCATGGATCAATGGTGTCCCTGCATGAGACAGGGGGAGAAGCCTCTCCTACTGCAGCATCTACAGCCATGTAGAGACTATTTCTTTAGTCTGTACAGCCACCAGATACACATCCCAAAATTAAAAAGTGACATTAAAAAGCAATCCTGACTATTAGCCAAGCAGCCAGTAACACAGGGAAGTTTCTAAGTAGATTATCTGCTTTCTCCATCTCTGCAAGAGCCACCTGCACTCTGACTTTTTGCACATAGCAAGGCTCAAGTTGATGCTGCTGTGATTCTGAGCCTGTGTTCCTGCCCAGGGATGAGTGAGATAACATCCATTAGACAGCGGGTTTAGCATTTATTATCTCTCTTCCACTAAAGCTGCTCTTGAGGGAGTCAGCAGCATGGTCCAGCTGCTCTGGCGTTATGAGGAGCATGAGGAGGAGTTCTCAGCAGGAGGCTGATGCCACTGTCTATTACCCCTCCCTGTACCCAACCAGAGCACCACAACAACCTTTCAGATCAAAGCTCTGCTTTGAGAGGGAAATTTCTTGTTTCACACTGACTTAAACATCTAAAAACCTAAAGCCAGACTAGGCTGTGGTAAAGACCGAGGCTAAGCTTTCATCTTCTCTGCGACAGACACCTGAACATTCCAGCCCAAGATGGTACAAATGGCCTTGTACTATTTCCAAATTAGTTTTCTATGTGGGACACGTGGACTGAAAGCATCCCTGAGCCATTCCATCTTGCTGCAGTGGCCTGAAAGTGCAACATGAGGATGTGCTGAGAGGAAAGAGTTTTCTGGAAAGAGGGAAGGTCACCTTCAGCAGCAGCAGCAAGCTTCCAGAACATGCTGGTCTGATCCAGAGCTGTAGGTAATCCACCCTGCCTGGGATTTGTCCCTGGTGTAAGGGAAATGTGGATATGCCCTTGGTCTTTGTGTGTGAGCATCAATAAACTCCCTAAAATGGAAGAGTTTGGCCTCCCAGTAATTTTGAAGAATGCACAGATCCACAGGAGCCCAGGACCACTGAAAAGACTTATGGAAATTTTAGGGATTCCTTTAAGGATTTCACATTATAGTGTACCATGGCTCAGTTACTCCCTCCATGCCTCACTCCTTCTCCTGTCAGGGCAATTAAGACTTTGCATGGGCAGCCAAAGGGCAATAGAACACGGACCACTGGCAATTTCTTACTCTTTGTCCTGGAAGGAAGCCCAGCTCCTCAAGAAGGATTCAGCAACCCCCTTCTAAATGAACTTCTTTCAAAGATATAAGTCCCAGTACTCCCAAACCTCATGCTCCAACAAAAATGGCAAATGAGCCTTCAACTATTGTTATCTACTGAAACAATATTTGCAGATACTGTAAATAAGCAGGTGTATGACATTTCAGAGGAATTTCATAAGAACTGTGCTGAGTTTGGCTGGGGTAGAATTAGTTTTTTTAAGGTAGCTGGAATGGGGATATGTTTTGGATTTGTGCTGGAAATAGTGTTGATAGTTCAAGGATGTCTTTGTTATTGCTGGGTAGGGCTTACACGGAGTCAAGGGCTTCACTGTTTCTCCACCCACTCATCTTTTTCTTGTCACTTACATTGAAATCTGTCTACAGGGTTCTAAATGATTGGTAGTGAAAACCAAAGTTGAAAGTTGCTGGGAGGTATCTAGCAGATACTGCAGGAGTCAGGTCAGGCCCTAATGTCTTCATTTTGGTCCAGGGGAAAAGAGCTAACAGAATACTAATGAAAGTTGCAGATGGTACTGGAATCAGTAGAGGTTATCAACCCCAGTGAAATAATGCAAGAGGACCTGAACAGGTTAGGAATCTGGGCTTAAAGCAAAATTGTGTTTAGCCTAGAAAATTGCAAGCTAATCCCACCAGAGAAAAAATAATTAATGTTGAGTAGCAAAGGGAGGAAGGTAAAAAGAGCCTGAAATGCGGGGTTTTGAAAGAGATCTGAGGTGAGAGAAAACTTTTAAGTTAGAGATAAATTTGCAGTGTGAAGCAGAAAGAAAAAAATATTGTTGAGTTAAAGACTTAGGCAAAATTCACAAGTGTCATGAAACAAGATGAAACGCTGGAGTTCTGTGCACGGCAATATCTGGCAGAGCATCTCTAAATGAAAGAAGCTCAGAACCAGAGGGCAAAGTACAAGGAGAGAAGACTTTTTTTCCCCCCTACCCTTCAGGGATAATTGTTTTCTAAGGGCACAATAAAGAAGTTGTTGAATAAGTCTTATAACAGAGAGCTTGGATAAGTGATGTGAAGGTGGGCATGTCCCTCCAGAAATAAATATTTTCCTCTTTTACTAATACTTCTATTGTAGTTGGCCAAAGAGAATAAGATGAATTTGTAGAGATCAGAATCAAGATCTAGTAGTCAGTGCAGCAGCCACATGTAGAGAAAACATTATCTTTAGCATTTGAAGGAAGAAGCAGGCAATTTTAGAGCAGTGCAGTAATAAACTTTGGTAAAATTGGAAAGGAAAATACATAGTACAGCAAATCTTCTTCACTTGTCTCTTGTGCTATTTCCTACTAACTGGAGCTTTCCTGTTAGATAAAAAATGATTTCTAGGAAGGTTTTGTTTCAAACTCATCCACTCCCCTGAAGGGGTTCCCTCCAATGTTTTCATTCATATAGGGATTTTTTTGGTCAAGTCACATTAATCTAATTAATATAAGAGATCACTGCATATGACTGAAAATAAGCCCTCATTGATGACTGATATTTACAGTTCCACCTCCACAGTAGCAGTGCATTCCAAGGAAATGTGCTTTATATCCAGAGACCCATCCTTTTTCCTGTCCTTGACTTTCTGTGCATCTAGAAAAAAGTTATTTATTATGTTTAAGACTTTCTTTACACATTGATAATATGGATATAGTGCTATACATTTACAAAAACTGCTGTCAATGTGTGACATCCTCTGTATCTAAAAGAGATTTTATATAATGAAGTATTATATACTAATATTGCATTTTAATTTTATAGATTATTTGTTTAGTTTAACAAGTTATATTTGTTTACAAATTATCTTAATTCTGAATGTATAGTTTTTTATTAAATATTTCACAGTCCAGAAGAATTTCTTAGTAAAAAAAATTTTCAGATTGATCAAAATTTACACCTAATTTACATACTGGGGGTTTTTTTCCCCCTCTGATAAATCCAGCATTTCAGTGAGAGTTTCCTATTTTATTTACAACACTTAAGCATGATTATTGACTTTCACTTGAAAGGCCAAATCTTTAAAAAAAAATCTATCCTCAGTGCTGTAATAACTAATTGAATTGTACAAACTCAACAACTGAATTGCAACAAATACAGTGAAAACAAAAATCACTTGCTGCTTTAAAAACCAAAGCAGGTTTGTTAAAACCAAAATCCAAGTGTTGCATTGCTTATGTTGAATGCAACACAGAAATCCCTAATCTTGCACAGGCAATGTAAAAAATGAACTATAGTGATGCAGTTGCACCTGGAAATGTCTGAAGATCTTTGTCCTTTGTGCTCCATGGCAAATGGTCATTAAAAGTTGCATAAAAGGGGCAGGGATTTCTCATAGTACAGACATGAGGCAAATTGATCACTGATTCTCAGGAAAATCAGGAAAATCCCGTTCTGCCTCTGCCCCATCAGACAGCGAAGGGATCTGGGATGGGAGTTAGGCTGGAACCTTGTGAGGTTTAAAAGCACAGCCTGTTCAGACAGGCACTTGGCGTTTGGCACATATTTTGCCTCTCCCTGTGTCTCCCCAGCCCTGAGCAGGAGGCCACGGGAGCATCCCTGGAAGGCAATTCCTGCAGGGAGCCACTGGTGTGAGCTCTGGCCCCGGGAAGGCGCCGGTGGCACAGCAGAGACCCTGCAGCCTGTGCAGTGACAGCTAGGGTGCACTGACACACAAGTGCCTGGCAACTGCTCTAATCCATTGCAGCGGCTGTGATGGCTCTCTGTGAAGCCTGAAATAATCTATGAGCGTTTCACATTTTAATGGTATTCATGTTGAGGGCCTCTGTGTGACTGCAGCTATATGATAACATATGCCCCAATCGGATCTGCCCTTTGTGTACGAGATGACACAATTTGTGCACAGCTAGCCATGAGGGAGATGGAGATTATCCATTTCCAGTGCAGGCAATGCTGGGTCCTCCAACCTCTCATATACACCAAAGAGAAAAATATTTTCCTTTTCAGGAGCATTTACACCCTCAGAGCTCAACAGATGGAATGTTCTTGCCCTTCAAGGCAAAGCTCTGCTGTCAGAAGAGGCGCAGAGGACCAAGTAAG
Organism: Setophaga petechia; assembly: GCA_024362935.1. Classification (NCBI taxonomy): domain Eukaryota; kingdom Metazoa; phylum Chordata; class Aves; order Passeriformes; family Parulidae; genus Setophaga; species Setophaga petechia. Next base: position 17,459,634 of record JANCRA010000012.1, on the reverse strand, counting down.
TAGCGGGCGCAGAAACCAGTTAAGAGTTTAATGGGATTTGGCTGATTATTATGTTTTCTTTTATTATAATTAACTTATATTTTCAATAACATCAAGGACCTCAAACTAGGGAGAACATTAAGAATCTGTAAAGTTCCTAGAATGTTATCCAAGAACATAACTGTTTATAGAAACTGAGTGCTTCAAAAAGTTAGAAGAAACTAGAGTTAAGATCACTGTAGTGATTGATTCCATCCTCTGTGGTGTCCAGTGCTACATAATCACGTGTCCTTCACTGCACAACTTCTCTTTATCCATCCTGCCTATTTCTGACAGTGCTGCTCCATGTCTGAACCAATCCCTCTGCTGAGACTGACTGCTCATGCCTTACTTCCAGGCAAGAAGTCCCACATAACCAACCCATTCTCCTCTGCAGAACCATCTCAGTTTTAGTTCTCTTTTTCCAGGCATTTTTTCCACCTATCTCCTTCTGCCCACCTGAATACACTTCCAGTTTTGCTCTCCTAATATACGACCTCCATTCCATCCTTGCTTCTCTTGGTTTAAGTTTCAGAGCTTTTCTAAGAACAGTTTCAGTGCTCATGGCCATATCCATGGTGGTGAATGAAGAGGGTGTCAGTCTTGAGACCAAGGGGCACTGCAAAGATCCATATCAGAGAATCATAGAACAGTTTGGATTGGAAGTGATCTTAAAAATCATCCAATTCCAACCCTGCTGCTACAGGCAGGGACATCTTCCACTAGACCACATTGCTCAAAGCCTCATGCACCTGGGCCTTGAACACTTCCATTGTGGAAGTGTGGAATTAGTGTGGAATTCCAGTGTTGAATTAGGGGACATCCAGTAATTCCAGTCATGCTGTATCATCACCTAAATCATGTGGGATATAGGTTGTCTGTCCTGTTACTACCTTCTTCAGAAGAGCCCTCATTTTTATAATTTTATGGGTGTATTTTTTTGTTGTTTCTGGCATATTTGCCACCCCCTGGGCAAATTTCAAGTCCCTGCTTAAATCTTGTCAGAAACACAGTCTTTACAGACTTCCTGAAAGAAAACGCAACTGTCATCTCAGGATGCTTTTGCTGGCTTGGTTGTTCACTAAACTGGGCTGATTTGACTGAAGATTTCCAGCAATCAAAGGCAAAAGAAAAGCAGAGAAAAATTTAATCCCAGAATGTAGTGTAATAAAAAGTCATAAGCAGTTGAAAACAGAGCTATATAAAAGAAAACATCATGAAACTTTGACAAGCTCTGTTCCTAGACCTGCAAATAATACCTCTTTGACTGGTCTGATATTCCTTGATCCTCTTGTAAAGATTGCAAAAGATAAAGAAGATTTTACAGGCAGGCTCAACAAATACCAAAATCTTGTCTTTGCCTGCATATTTGCATATTTCTCTACCTCTTAAGATCTAAACTCAAAATCTAAAAGGTGTTCATTCAGGAGCTGACAACCTGCACTTCCCAATTTTTCCTGGATTGCTCCCAGAGCCTTTCAATAAGGTGCAGACACGTGAGTCAGATGTGAGGGTCAGCTGCACACGCGGCGCCCTTCGGCGGGGCAGCCGCTCCGACGGCACATGTCAGGATCTGCTGAGCACATTTAGGGCAGCTGCCAAAGCCTTTGGAGTGCTTTGGCAGCAGAAAAAACAGCTGGTCCCATCAAAGTGATCACATTCTTGGACGTTAATTTAGTGTCTGAGAGCATGGCGTGGTGCTTGCCAGGGAATAAGCTTCATAATCCTAAAGGACAAAGAGGGATCCTAGAGACCCCAAGATTACAGCCTGGTAAAGGTGTGGGTAAAGCAGGTGTAACTGCTTTGTTAACAGGTTGCTTGAACCTTGGAGAAAAGGGTATTTAGGAAACATGCAGTGCCTGAACTGAAAGTTCTTTTGATTGGAGGAGCTATAGATAGATGGGCATCAGAAAGCCAATCTGAACTCTGGGCTCAGAACATTGGGAGCCATTCCATGCAGTCTCAGTATACAACAATAGGTCAGTGCTGGTGCAAGAATGAATTATTAATCAGCATGTATTGTGAAAATTCACCTGAATGAGTCTCCCCAGAAACTGTTGTTCTGGCGAGAACTTGCTGGAGGTATATGGAGATATATATCAGAAAAAAATTTAAAATATGCATTTATGGTGACCTCCAGTAAAATATTTAGGGCCCACTGCTGTCTGATTTATTGTGGCATTTCCTAAACACAAGATAAGCAGCTCCTGTAAAGTTTTGGTGTTGACCACCTCAGTATGGCCCCGGCACATGACTTTTCCATTTCTTTTTTACCCAGTCTATAGCAATGAGAAATATCCAAATAACTCCTGAGCACTTTAAAGAGTCCCTTTCTGCTCAGAGGCTGCAAAGAAGAAAATACAGGAGTCAGTTATGAACACCTGAACTTAATGTTGGTAATGAGAGTGTGGTTATCTCTTCTCCTTTTCCTATTTACACCACCATGGAAAACATCCCCTTTCACCTTGGAGCCAAGGCTGTTATTGCAACATTACAAAATTGCTGAGCAATTTTCTTTCTCTGCTTAGCTATTATTTCCATTGAATCATCAGTTACCACCCATTGATTGAAACCAAACATCAAAGCAAACCCAAAAACACATTCTGAATAAGTTGGCACCCTCATTTTCCACATTATTTCTTCTGTGAAAACAGCAGGAATTTATACACAGCATCTGTCTGTCTTTCTTGTCTTAGGGCTTTACTTTCACACCACAAACTATTCTAAAGAAATGAACATTTGGAAGGCTAACACACAAGGATGGATTAATTTATCAAAGCATTAAACTCCATAGAGATTTATTTTTTAAGTCAGCTGCCATTGATTGCAAGACAACAGGATGTACCGAGGGGACAGAAACACAGGTATGAAAAATGGATTCAACCCAAGGCAAGGCAACAGGGAAGGACTAAGATGTGTAACTGTCATTTATTAAATCACATAAACTGCAGAATCTTTTCTTCCTGGAGAAGAAATTTTGGTAAGCAAAACTAAGTGCTATAAAATCATGATCTCTTAATGGGAATTGTAGCAATGTGGTTTTTTCAGCTGGGAAAAAAAAATAAAATTGAGTGATTGTTATCCACAAGACAATCAGAAGTTTAAAACCATACTTTCCACTTTACCAAACCATTTTTATGGGTTGGATTTGTCTGGGGAAGGGAGAAGTTTCCTGTTTTTTCTTTCCCCAGCATCAGTGATTAACATATATAGGTCACCACATCAGATGTAGAAATCCTCCAACAACACACTACTTCTGAAATAATGCACTGCATTCAAAGACCCCACAGAACTGTACACAAAGCACTCCATTAACAGCAGGTGCTGCACAGAAAAGCTCTCTTTAAAAGAGCTTTTAATTACAGTATATCTTTGTTTAGAAGGCACCTTCAACTACCTTTTCCTTGCAAGCTGCAGAAGAAAGCCATTAAATGTATGAGAAAACCACCCTCAATTTAAAGCTGCAGGAGAAATCAATTATTGTAAAGGAGGGTTTAGCCTGTACACAAAGAAATACGGTATGTGAAGTCAGTGGAGGCTGGGCATTACTTTGGCATAACTAATACAATCTGGAAATCCTAAGATGTGCAACTACCTCAGGTTGAAAGTCCTAGCTGGCTGTATGGCCCATGTTTATTCCCAAGTCTCCCTCTAACAACGAAGTTTGCACAAAATTACATTTATCTCTCTCGGCTGCACAGTTCACACCTTCTCAAAATTCCCTTTACAGAGATGAAGGGTTTCAGTAGAGCTGAGTGAGCAGGAAGAAATAGGGGTTTATTTATTTAAGGGAGGGCACTTGCATAGATCTGGCTACAAAGAAAGACTTTACTAGGGGAGGAAAGGGATCTTTTTGGTCTCGTTTGGTATTTTTAATTTACAAGTCTTGTTTTTAATACTGGAACTAATCTCATACTAAAACTTCTTCCTCAACCCTTTTCCTATCGCAGTATAGCAGAGTCCTTTTAGTCATAGTGCAATAAGGGGTTCAAAGGTTTGGTGGAATTTTTTGTTTTGGATGTTGGGTTTTTTAAATAATTGAAATTTACAAAATGGTTTCTGTGTTTTTAGGAGCTAATCTTTGATGATCAATGACATCAAAAACATGTGGGGAAAAAATAATAAAACAAACAACAACAAAACAAAAACAAACCATCAAATAACTCCACTGAAGTTAAAGGCAAAAATGTTCCTTACTAAAACAACACCAGAAAATGCTTCATTTGATGGCATTTTATACAGGATACAAAGGTTAATTAGATACTTTCCCTTGCATTATATAGCAGGAAACCTCTGTTAATTACTGCTTCTCGAACATGACTGATTCGTTAAAAAACAACTGTGGAACTACAAATTAAAAAAAAATTCTCTCCCATTCCAGCACAAACTATTCCAGATTCTAAGAGCTGTGCTCTCTGGGTGCCTATTTTTTCTGCATAATACCTAATTTATTTCTGCAGTCCAAAGCCTATGACCCCTTATCAAACTAGATATTAACAGAGACACTGAATTGTAAATTTTAACATACAGCATTGCTAAAACTCTAAAATGAATGAAACTTCCACCAACTTCTAAACACCTCAGCATTTGTTCCTGTGTTTTCTTTTGTCTTGCTTTACAAGAGAAAAGGTTGATATTAATGGCTTATTTTACCACTATTTTTATTTCAACTTTATACCATAAGCGAGGTGTTTCCATAAATGTTTGAACTTATGAGCTTTTGTGAGTTTTCTCAACCAATTAGTCAAATTTCTGCCTTGAAGGCATCTCCTTGCTAAATCCAGCTTTTTTGGTTCTTTGTTATTTAGTGCACTACTGTATTCCTTTAAAGGCGAAGTTCAATTATTTCTCTTTTGAAGGTCTGAGGGCCTTGCCTAAAATGCCAAGTGCATTAAAAACAGTCCCCCCTTGCCTTTTACAGGGAGATATAGAAGGATAATAAGTTAGTTGGATTTAATGGAATTTTGGAATTGATTATGTCTGTGTGTACACGTGCATGATGATACCAAAATAAGGATTAAATGCTGTCAAACCATCAAGAACACTTGGTTTTTTAACCTTTTGCCATTTTTATTTCTTAACAAGGAACAAAAGAAGGAAAGATTTCCAGTTGAAACAAAGGAAAGGGTGGCAGGAGACACCAAACTTGGATGAAAACTTATACTAACATTATTTACAAGCACAGAAATAGGTCTTTAAAGCCACACAAATGTAAAGGAGATCAGATTATAGTGGAAAAAAGCTTCATTTCTGCTGTTACTACTTGGTGAATCTACTGTTGCCCCTCTTCTAAATTACATTCACTGTCCTTAAATATTTTTATTTAAATTTTGAAGATAACTCTGTTCTATCTTTTTCCTCTGTGCTGGTACTGAATCCACAGTGGATGGCAAAAGTTTTCTGCAGACAACCCAAATCTGCTACGAGATCCTGGTGGACTTTGCAAATAGCTGGTTCTGGGCCATGGCAATTTATTCCTCATGTCTGGAATGGCAGGAGATTTCTGCCAACAGGAGAAATGGCTTCAGGTCATCCCTTGTTAAAAGGCTCTGGAAGCTTTAAAAGAGAAGAAAAATAACTTTAAATTTGACTGTGGGGGTACCTGTTTGTCATGGCTGGATGTTAATGAGCAGCAGCCTTAGAAGGCATCCTGAGCCCTGTTGTGCAACTCCTGGTAACAGGAATCACCCTATGGGATCTGCTTTGACTAGTAAAGGCTGTTTCTGCAGGGATTTTAAAAATCTGCTTAGGACCCAATTGTCTCTGGTAGGTATGTTCAGCAAGCATGTATCTCCTCCAGTGCAAACTTTGAGTAAAAACTGAGATTAATTCAATTAACTTTAAACATTTCAGCTTTTTATTTTATGGTTACACACATAAGTAGAGCAATAACTGAATACAAATGTTGCATATTTACTGTGGTGTGATCCAAGCAATTACTACTAAAGTATTAAGGAAAATCATTATTTCACTCTTTTAATTTTATTTTTTAAATAGGTGGGAACCATATTTTGGTGAATATGTTTATATTTAGAAGTTATATATTATGCTTATCTTTGTTTTGAGAGGACAATTTTAGCCCTGTTATTACAAGCCTGTTAATAACAATTAAAATAGCTATTAAAAGCTATTTTAGGTTTTGTGCATTTATAGCTTTTGTACTTGTTTTTCTTGTTAGTTTTCATCAAATAGTTCACACTCATATGATGTATGCAGTCTGCTAATAGTCAGGAGTACAGGCTGTCAAAAACGGTTTCAAACATCTGGTTAAAGTCAGCTTTTTATGTACTGGGATTATTAGTTCATCCTTTTCACACAAGTGTTGTGCTGGTTGCTCATTATGCCTCTGACTTCTCTTACTTTTTGTTCTCAAAAATGATTTGAAAAAGTTTAGAAGGAAAACTTGAAAGCAGAGCAAAAACAATACAGGCAACTTTTTTGAGTGCCAGAGTTTTTAATGCTTTCTGTTGAAATATTTTCCTGACTTTCCCTTCAGATAAGAATTTTTGTGCAAGCTGTTATGGGGAGGGCTGACTGCATCCCTGCAAAGTGCAGCACAGTAAATGTCTGTGTATGTTCTCCATATACCATACTATTAAAATCAATCTGTTCAGGTTACTTTCCATTCTGAGGAGCACTGAGAAACACAACCACCAGTTTCTGTCACGTGCCGCGCCGCATCAATTAAAAATAAATTACATTTCATGCAAAGAACCTAACTTAAAAATCTCCGCAAACAACAACAGAACCTTTTCACTAATGATTTTCAGTCATCAGAAGTGGAGAGAGACTCAGACAGCAGACAGCATGGTCCCAGCATGCTTTTTGCCTTTTTTTTTGTTTGCACAGTAGCTGTCAGTTGCAGCCCTGCAGGTAGTAGAACCCAGTGGGAAGAGGGGCGGGACAGAGCGATGCTGCCTGAACTGACAGCAAATTTAAATTACTGAGCTTTCTTTTGCTTTTTTTCTTTCTTTGAGTGCCCTTTCCTTTTTTTTCTCTTTTCTTTTTTTTTTTTTTTTTTTGGTATTTTTCTACTCTGCGACAAACTGAAAAGATTCGAGCACACACTAATTTAACAGCCCTGCTTCGTCGTCTTCTTTTTTTTCCCCTTCTGCTTCCAGGATAATTAAAAGAGAAACCTGTAAAGGCAACGTTCCTTCAAGCAAGTTGGTGCTGTAACGTGCTGGTAAGATGAATTTAATTTATTTCTTTTTTCCTTTCCTCATCTTTTCTTTTCCTTTTTTGGAGCTGAAAAGCTTTTGTATATCTAACGCAGTCATAAGTGTGGTTCCCCTGCTGTGGAGGGTTAGGAGGTAATGAAAAGGTGCAACGGCTTGATATGTGACCTTCTCCTATTACTTAAAATGGGGAATAACAGCTTTCATGCCAGTCCTCATGATGCTTTTCTCTCTATGAATTGACTATTTGCTCAACAGAAGAGATGCTGTGATTGTCGCACTATGACAATGAGGACTTGATTGTTTTTTGGTTACTGTTCCATGCTCCTATCAGAACAGATACTTGAGTTGGGGGGGTTGTGTTTGTGATATTTTTTTCCCTCTGAACGTTGCCTGAAGCACTGATACGACAGGGGGGTGGAGATGGGGGTGGAGGAGATGGTCTTGGGTATCATCCTGCCTGTTCAGCTGTTTACTAGGTAGGGAAGTGCAACACTGAAACTTTTTTGTTTAAATAAATAAATATTTTTTTCCACTTTCATCAAGTGGGGTCAGTGTATCCAGGATTTATTGTTGACCAGTGCTGGGTAAAGTTCTTGCTGTCCCTTGCATTTTCCCTCTGGAGAAGGGGGGAAGGGGTGTTCCACTCCATACCTTGTCACACCATTGTAGTAGCTAATTGCAAGAAGCTGACAAACTTTGAGATGAAATACCAGGCGTAGCTTTTGTAAGGAATGAGTTTGATGCTGTGGATCAGCTCCTATGAATACCAGCCTGCCAGATACAATCAGCTCTGTATTATACATGTTACATTCCTGGCTTGCAAGTACACTGATTTCCAAGGTCTCCTTTCTAGTCGTCTTCTGGTACTAGCACATTTTCTTTTTTTTTTTTTAGGAAATAAGATGTGTTTTGCTTTGTGTTTAAGCTTGCAAAACTTAAAAGGTGGTGTGTTTTTCTCAGGATTTCTGAATGTAGTTCTGCCAGGTATTGAATGCTACAACATCTACTGAAATCAACAGGAAGCCTGAGCTTGTCCTGTATTTAAGAGAAAACTGAAGAGTATTGGCAGGACTGGATCTTATGATTGCTGAACTATCTCTGTTTTCTCAACTTCAATTAATCCTTGTGGCACTTTAGGCTGGATCCTGTAGCTTTACTATAGTATTCAGAGAAGCACTATTCTTACACTTAGTTGCTGTTTTCTGGTTGTGCTGATGAAAACTTTTTGAACATAGGATGGGGATTTTAGGAGAAATTGAATAGAGTTAGGAAACAAGTGTGATTTAGTCGTCTATCTCCTTGAAAGCTCTTTTCCTTAATTTTATTTAAAGAGGTATCCTGAAACTGATAATCTGCACATTGATACATTACACTTTCCAGACTCAAAGGTCTGTTTTGCCAAATGGATAATGTGATATCATGAGAGGAGTTGTGCAAGGAGGGTGGAGAAGAGGAGCAGTGGGGTTGAACACAGAGTCCTTTCCTTGTCAGTGAAGAGGGGGAGAGGACGTGCCAGCGCCATATGGAAAATCACATCCTCTCACAGAAACTTTGTTAGGGCAGAGGGTTAAGGGTGCTGCACTTGCAGAAGTTCATCACCCCCTATCTCAGTCTCAGTTTCAAGCACTGCAGTACTTCTCTGAAGGTTTACTTTGCTTGTGCAGAAAATACCATTGGCTTGTGAAATGAGGGCGTTGGAGCTCCCACATCTTGCTTTTGCCCTGAAAACTCGCCTTCCCCCACACCACCACCAAGGTCTGCAAGGCCCAGAAAATTAGGCTTTGTCCCTTGTAATCCTAAACTCCCATCCATTTATAACCAGAGAAGAAAAGGGTTGAATTCAGTGTTCTTGTTATGGAAATAAGTTTTTATTCACTCAGTATCAACTGACAGTTAGAAGCGTATCTGATGTAATATGAATAAACTGTAGGCTGTTGTCAGTAAATTATGCATTTATAGTCTCACATTCTCCTAGAAACAGTGCTTTTACAATGCTCAAGTGGCCTAATGGGGTGAAACAACTACCAATACTCTCATCTGAGCCTCCTAATCAGCCAAAGTCATGAGAAGTCCATGGTGGTTGGTTCCCACTGACCATGGTGGGCATCTCAGCCCTGGGTGAGGCTGCAGGGAGGAGAGCCTGAGGTTAGCCAGGGGTCTATGGTCACACAGGTGATGTCAAAATTACTGTTATGAGGCAATATGAAAGCACAGTATAGCTGAGTTTAGATGCTGAGTTTTGTGGCAAGAATGGATTAGTAAATTCTTAAAAATTTTTACTAAACTCTTAAGCTGATATCTGTACATTTAACTAAAAAGACAACCACCCTAACCCAATCTACCAGTCTACATCCTCTTTGAATGTAATCTTTAAATATATATATATATTTTTTTAATTAATCTGTGCACTTTAAATTGCTGTTGGCTTGTAGCATTGCTGTCCTCTATTCAGTGCCTGGAAATTTCTAGTTGAATGCAACTGCTTTCATTGTAACAAAAAAAGAAAAACAAGCCAGAAAACTTGCTGTAATTTCCTGTCAGTAACAGAGAAATAAGAAAACACTGGGCTAATAAAAATGATAATCTGAGTTTACAACTGTTAACAAGATTCCTGAATAGAAATGGTGCTATTATGCACAAAGAATTTCTATCATCACTAGAGGAATGTAGTATAAAATTATGAGGTTTATTATTAGGGTCCTGTCAACCAATCAGAAATCAACCCATAATCTTACTTGTGAAATACCATAAGTTTTAGCATCTTCCCTCCCCTCCTACTAATAAAATATTAAAGAAATTTTATAATTAGAAACTTTGATAACATAACTGTGAATTTCATTTACAGCAAAAAGCAAGCACAATTCTGTATTTCTTCTACATCTTTAACGTTCCATATAAAGTCTCTGCAAGTCTGAGTTGCACACAGCAGGTAAAATTAAGGTAAATCACAGACTTGCCATGGGCAATAATGATGGGATTTCATCAGTTACTTTCTCCTGGGAGAAGTCAAATTCACTGATTTTTCTCAGGACTCTTAAGAATTACTAAAGAATTTCATAGCACCTCCTTCCCTGAACAAGATTGTATTTCTGCATTGCATTTCTGGTCAGCTCAATTCAAGTGTGATAGAATCTTGTCAAAATTTTTAGATTTTAACCACTGCAGATTATTCCTTTTCATTCTAGGAGTAAAAGACTCTTAGATTTCCCATCTAACTGCAAATGATTTATGTCATTGTAAGGGGCTTGCTCTGTTTCCATTTGATTTAACATATTAGCCATGGTCTTCTTTCAGCAAGAACTACTCTTGCAAGAACCCTGTACACAGGCTCAGAGTGACCCCAAGTCTGATCCTCCCCCATTATCAGATTGATAACATATTGGGCTGCAACTTGCCTAAACACACTTCTCCCACAAGTCTGGCAGCCAGTCACATGCCCTTCATCTCCTTGTGATGTGCACATGGCTCACTGCAGAGTCCTTGGGGATCCTAACCCTGTGTAGAGAACCCTAAAAATAATCTAAAACCTCCTCATGACTCTCATCACCCCCAAGGCAACAGAGCTCACAGTATTTATCAGGTCACTAGATAGGAATTAAGAATATGAAAAAGTATTTTAGTTATTAAGGTAAACAGTAAAACAATAACAAGAAGGAAAAAAAGTGAAAAGAGAACTAAAAGCCCAGAGAGCTCATTTCTAGGCCATCACCCAAAGCCTTCTTGGGGTTGCTTTGCATGTCCCACAGCCTGAAACTCAGTTCCTGCCCTGGTGTGCTCTGAGTTCTTGAAGCCACACCTTTCCTGCTCACATTGTTAAAGACACATATTGTCATCTTCCTTGGGGATGGCAACAAAGAGGGAGCAACCCAAAAGCTCTACACATATGTTTTTGGTTTTTTATTTTCCTTCTCAGTCTGGAACCTCCAACTGCCTCTGTGTTACCTACAGAGGTGATTGCTCTCTGTCCATGACATTTTGGCACCAGAGATAGGATTTATCTCATCCAAATTTAGGTTCCAATAATGGAGACACCTATATGTGGGTGAGCCGCCTCTGGCTCTCCTTATAGTCAGAGAAAACAACCAGGTGCTTTTCTGACATCTGTTTTCTTACAATCCCATGGAAAGACATCATATTCAAAACTCAAACCAATTTTCTCTCCTCCTCAAATTTTCTCAACTGTTGCCTTACTTAAAACCTCTCCTGTAACTACTTCATGAAGACAGAGGACTTAAAACTCCATAAATTACATACATGGAAAAACTATTGACTTATCAAGCTTCATATACCTGGCAGTGGGCTTCAAACAAGGTTGATCCTAGTGCAGTTAGGTCTGGATTGCATAGGCACATCCATACATCACTGACAAAATGTCACTCATATACATCATTAGTCCACCAGGGCTGCTGGAGGGAAGCTGTCACAAGTGCATCCCAGGCCATGTGTTTAACGTCTAATTAATCTTGTTCCTTGTGGTTAATTTTATTAGGCTGAACTGATCTAGTGAAAGGAGGTGCTGTGATTGGTTTATTTCTTCTACTTAGTAGGCCAGTGGCATTTAAAAGTCATGCTGCAATGCTATAAAAAATCCCAAACTCAGGAAACTCCATGAGTGTAATGAAGTCTACCTATTTTAGGCACCAGTATTATAATGAGTTGATGTTCCTAATGTAAATTTTCTTATCCAGAGGACACTTTGTGCATTTGAAAGCTTTCAGACTGATACTTTGTCTCCCTACATTTTTGCAGCTAAAACTGTTAAGAGTGCAAAAATTGTGTTCTGCAGAGCAACCCCCATTTCCCAAAGAAGCCTCACACCTTCAGCCCACCTGGCCATCTGTGGAGGGGCTTTTTGTGTCCGCTTGGCCATGTGCTGGCCCCATGCAATTGTTTTCATGTCCAAGTCCATGGTATATGACATGAAGGGCTGTGGGTGATGCTGATGGGTCACAGCCCACCTGAGCAGAGGGTTGAAGAGGTCTGAGGGAGGCAGCATCAGAGCAGCCTTGCTTGCAAGGTCTAGGGGAAATGATACCCAAGGATCACCATAACCAGCATCAGTCAGGTTTATATTAAAGGAAAGTCTGGTTAATTTAAAAGGTTAATTTAAAATGTGTTAACACATAAATGTATATTAATATGTATATCCATGGTGTTGGTAATACCAAGGTTGTGAGTTCAATCCCTCTATGGGCCATAAACTTCTGAGTTGAACTTGGTGATACTTGTGGGTCCTTTCCAACTCAGAATATTCTGTGATTCTGTGATACAAACTCATAGTATGGCTGTTGGACACATAAAACCCCACTAGACAGCTGAGACATTTAGCAATAGGAACATATTCTGCCATCAGACAAACATGGTCTCCCTTTAGGATTCATTCCTCTCTTCACTTAGGTAACCTTCAGTGTCTTAAAGATTAAGTGTAGGCTTGGTTTAAGTCAGAGAAACTGGATTTTGCCACTCATTTGAGCATAAAATATTTTATTATCTACTCAGTTGTTGATCCACTTCTCAGTATGGTGGTATTCAGTCAGAGTAGGTTGGGCTTGGTGATCATGGAGGTATTTTCCAACCTCAATGATCCTATCATCATCACACATGGTTGAGGTAGCTCTGTTCTGAACCTGAGCTCTGAAATGTTTTGCAGACATAGTCTTTATTCAGACAATGGAGTGGCCAGATTTTGAAGCCAGCAGAAAATGTGCTATGGTGCACTTGAACTGCTCACACAATAACAGAGCTCTGAACGCAGGATTGGGTCTCTGACACATTTGCTGTTCCCAATGATTAATGTATAAACTCTGTACCAGCTACTAACACAGGAACAGTCCAGAGGGCCCGTGGACTGCATTTTGGATAACAAGAGACAGAATTATCAATTAATAGTGGCTCTTAATCAATCTGATGCAGTTGATGTTTTCCATAGGCGCTCCATTGACGAGCAGCTCGCGGCTCTGCCAGCACCTTCCTTTCCCTTCATTCTAAGTCCCTGAATTATGAAGGACATGTGCATACTAAATGAAGCTCTTGCACTCAAGAGCAAAGGCTGCCTATCCAGTGTCACAAAGTAAGAGACCACATCCACAGGACATTAAAGGCTGGGTACTCTTGCTGAACAGGTTTACACATTTAAGCCTTGATCCTGCAAGGACTTACACACATGCTTAACCTTACACACTGCGAATGAAATCCTGGGCCTCTCAAAATCAATGACAAAAGTCCACTGACTTCAAAGGGCCACTCTGTGAATAGCCTTTTTGGTTTCAGTGCAGCCACACAGCGTGCAGAAGCGTGTGAGCTGATCTCCCCAACCCTGCGTGCTTGTGTGAAGTTTTAAGAGATTGAGTGAGCTGTTAAGTGTATCTTTCAGAGCACTTCTGTCTCACAACAAACTATAGGCATTCAAAGATGTTTTCTTGTTTGATCTGTGCTCTTTACGAGTTTTGCCCAAACCCTGTGGTAAAACCTGCTGAAGGAGTCTGTGAGCAATCCATAATGCAATTCCCTCCCTGGCTAGTGTTGCATTCTGAGCAGTTTGTTTTCTTTACTTTCCAAGAGATCCAATCCCTGGAGTGAGGTGATTATGCTGGAATCACATCTTTCTTTTTTAAAGAAAAAAAAATCTATAGCTCACATGATTTTATAGGAAATCTGGGAAATGTCTGCTGAAATGACTTACAGGTTAAAAAAAAAAACCCAGAATGAATTTGTACAGGATTCAACTGCTGGTTTTCATCTGCTTTCTGCTGATAATTGAGATACCTTCTTGGAAAATCTAGCATCTGTCTCAGGATCTGTTGGAGATCAGTCCTGGGTCTGGGTGTATAAAACTCTCCTCTGGCACTGGTATCCCTCAGACTCACTAGAATCCTGAGGAGTTGTGTGAAATGTTCAGGAGAATGGAAAGTGGTATCAGCCCCATTTTTCAGCACAGATCCCTTTCCAAAGCAGGTTAAGTCAATGATCCAATGATGCTGCACAGACCCTCTGCTTCTGGGAGTGGTAAATTATGCTCCCAACCCTCACAGTGCTGAAGTACTGGAGCTGGGGGGTCCTGGGCTGTCCTGAGTAGCACCAAGGTGTCTCAGCTCCAGTGACAGAGCTCATGCTGGAAAATGCAGACCCTGTGAGTGAAACAGCTGCACTGGTGTGCAGAAGCACCAATGCACCCTGCACGTGCTCGGGACTAGGGAGGTTCTGGCTGTCATCTCCCCTAAGCCTGCAGAAACATTTGTGAGGACAATATGTGTGCTGTAACAAGGAGCAAGGGTTTGGAAAGATATTTAAAAAGTTTTGCATCCCAGTTTATGCTTTAGGATAAGCCTGTGTTAGCATTTGTGTAAGCCAAATTACCTCTTCTCACCTAAACTGGTGGCAGTCATTTGAGAAGGAGAGTAGGCTGGGTGAGCTCAGTGAAGCTACTTTTTTCTCTTTCAGCATTTTCCTCTGACACGTTTCATTGCTCTAGCAGAAAAAAAAATCCCCAGACTTCACTCTTTTTTTTTGGCTTTTACTGTAAAGGTATTTTAATTTTATCTTCATCGTGCTCCTGTACTAATGGGCTTTACACATTCCCAGCAAAGTCCTGTGTGAAATTCTTAACCACAGAGATTACAGAAATTTACTGCTTCACTGGCGTGGTCAAGTTGCCACAAAATTGCATTTGTTAATGTAGCTGTGAAAACACATGGCACCTGCCATCTCTGAGCATAAGGATTTTAAATATGGCTTGGAAGAATTTAAGGATGCCTATAAAATGGGGCTTGGCCGTGTCAGTTTAGCTTTAGGAAGGAGACTGTGCTATAAAATACTCACCCATAATTGGACACAAGTGACAGCTTTACTTAACTAGTGTTCACAAATGAAGGAGCAATGAAAATGTTCTGCCTTTCTCACCCCAGAAGAATGACCACAGCAGATGTTAATACCAGGGAGAATGGCTTTATTGTAGCTACAGGTGAGACAAATGGGGGATTTATGAGTCTGGGGATTCAGGGAAGGGGAGGAAGGGTGAAAGCCCAATGTTGTTCCACAGAAATGCAATGTCCATTCCCAAACACATTGCGTAGCACACACAGAGCACTAAAGCAGAGGCTATTCTGTGTGCATGAATTCATGAGCATGCCTGATTTTTTTGTTTGTTTTTAAGTACCCAATACCCAGACTCACAAACTGAACATGATTCTGCTGTTTATTTCCTTATGTTCTACCCTGTGCCCATTTAAGCTGATGGCAAATCTCTACCTTAATTGATAATACGATGTAATCAATGGCTCAAAGTCTGGGAACTCAGTGACCCGTGGAAGTGTAAACAAGAGACAACGTTGTTTCTCTGATGAAAGTCCTGAGACCACGCTTGGCCCAGCATCTGCTGGATCCTTTCTGTTCATTTTAATGAGCTTACAAATGGTCCCTAACATAATGTGCATTCAATAGAAATCAGTATTGGTTTTTCAGGCACTGATCCAGTAAAGCCCTTAATTATGTGCTTAAGATTATGGTATGGGAATAGTCCCACAGAAGCCACTGCAACCACAGAAATGTTTTAAGCTCAGCAAGTAAGAAAATGTTTTGTTGTTGGAGTATCATCACATTTTTTTCCAGTCAGTGGCCTCTGCCAAGAAAACTAACAAATCCAGTTTCTAGAAATTCAATATGAGATGCCATAGATGCAGTAATATTCAGAATTTTACCCTTTTTTTTTTAGCTGCTTTATATTCCTTTATGCCTAGACATAGCAAAGCACTTAACTGTAGTTGTGACATGAATAGGAGTACTTGCATCTTGAAACTCAAAGCTCCCTCCCCTTTCAAATTCAGGGTATGCTCACACGTGGTGCTGCTGTCTCTTGTCAGTCCCAATTCTAGGTAGGATGATGTTTTTAAATTTATAAAAGGTAAAGCTGCAGTATAAGCAAGAAAATACTCTCCCCTGTATTTAAAGTAAGTTCTGGTGGTTTACCCCAAACTCTTTACCCAAGTGTTTTTTAGAAGAGCTGCTTGAATGCAGTTTGAGCTTTTGTGCCATGTGGAGCACATATTGTTTAACTGCTTCCCCTCAGTTCATCCCACCTCACTAGAGGGGACTGCATTTCTGCATCCTCTTGTTTTCATGAAGCCTCTTGATATTCACCAGGATTTTTTCAGGTAATGGTGCTTACAGCAAACACAGCCTGTGGTGTTTCCAAAAGTTTCCTGCTGTCAGAAGCATGAGGGCCAAATTGAAAATATTGGTTTGGGAGAATGTAATCTTTTCAGCACAGGCTCTGGTCAGCTTGGCTGTGTGCAGTGCCAGTGCCCAATAGTAATGATGTCCAGGCACAGGGCCAAATGCTAAAACTGCCCCCAGAGTGAATATACTCACACTCTGTGAGAGAAGCAGTAAAGTATTCTTGTTTTCTGGCCAGCAACACCACTTCCCAGGAGGATAACTTTTGCCAGGAGTATGAATAAAGCTGCAGTGAGGCTATGCCTTATGGCAACTGCTGCATCAGGGACTGCTAAGTAACTCATAAATAAGCAGTCCCTGCTGCTCCCCAATTCCAGTATCCAGCTTCAGAAGGTACTCATGTAGGTCCAAGTATAAAGGCTTGCACAGTGGCCTCAGTGGGCTCTGAGAAGTGCCAAAGCAGAGGTGGCTACTTTCCATCTCCTGCTCCTTCAACTGGCCGTAATTTTTCTGGCAAGCACAAATATGCAGAGCCTGGAAGGATTTGGCTTCTACTCTTCAGCTCATATTCATCATGTGGGTTGCTCCAGTGAAGTTGTGAAGCCAGGAGCTCCTGTTATGGTAGGATAAAGACTCCACCACAGCTGAAATCTTTATTAGCAAATTAATTATGAATAAACATTGGAAAAATAGGCACACTTTAGTAAACCCAGCAGCTATCTTGTTTTGGACACACAAGTGTATTTATACACACAGCAGAACTATGTTAAAACGTAGAGGTTTTTTACATTAGTGGTCATTTTCAGTTTTCTTGAGAACAATTTCAGTTCCACTCACATAAACATGCCAAAACTTCTGCTGATATAAATCAGGGTGATCCCTTGAAGTCTGGTGAGCATCTTCCCCAGAATGGCAAATAATAGCCTCTAGAGCCCCACTAATCATGGAGGATGATAGAAGTTACTGATTCAACATTTACAACTTTTTTTCACCACACAGACAAAATCATTTCAGGCAGGAATTCCTACACCAGGGATAACCATATTCCAAAAGGAGGTAGTAGAGGTTAACTGCATTCTAAGGTGCAGCAAAGCACCCTGTTTTTGTTTAAAAGGTTTAAAACCCGCTTACAAGGATGTAGCAGTTCAAAGTTTTGTGGAGACAGTAGTAACAGATAAAATAAAGAACATGAGCATTTAGACAACTCTGATGTTCTGTACTGTGCCCCTGTATGAGACATTGCCCAGTTCCAGCTGCTGACATGCAATGATCCAGCTGCTGCTTCTGCTTTGCAGCACAATTGAGAACTCTGACTTCAAATAAGCCAATAAAGTGATGCTCTGGAAGGTAATACTTGTACTCCTTTTCTTCTGCTACATTTTTCTTGCCTTTCAGGACATTTCCTAATTTTCTGCACAGATACTTTATTCTGGAAAAAGATAGAAATATCATCAGCTGGTGTGTTTATCTAAGAAAAATCTGTATATTTTAGACAAGGATAATCAACCTCTTCTGTATACAATCTGAGCACCATTAACCAGAAAAATGTTGTCATAGTTTAAATTTCTTTATGTTCTTCTCTCCCATCAGTATAAGAATATACTTTTGTCATATAGCTACTTATCTTTGGTTGAATACAAGAGTGAGCACACAGAAGCAGTTCTTTGTTCTGGTATTTCCAGTCAGCTTCATACCTCAAATTATTAAAAACCTCTGGGAAGTCTTTCTCATGAAGTGTGATTCACAAATTGTATGAGTTAGTCTTCAAAGATTTTATTAAAATAAAAATGGAAGTCTGTGACCCTTACCAGTGGTTTGTCTTATATAAATGTATTTCTCTGCTTGACTTTTACAAAATATATTAGGACAGAATAAATGACATTGGAGCAGGACAGGAAACACTTCAAAAGGAACTAATTTTCACATGCTGCCAAACTAGTTTGGGGACCGTCTTGAAAGATCCTCCATGCCTCCACTTTTCTTTATGCAGCTTTATTCATTGTCTTAATATTAATTTGCCAGAGCAAGAAAACTTGTTCATAGGAAGGTGATAAAATTTATTTTGAAAGTCCTGGTGGTACTAGTATGGTACTAAGTCCTGGTGGTACTAGTGGTTCGTGTTGCTGCTGGTGAATATGTTGTGGACAAATCTCTGGGGTTCTGTCAGTCCTAGGAAGAAAACAGTCAAGGACCATCCTATAGCCCCATGTGTTATTGAGCTGGTGCAACTCAAGTCATCCCCACACACTCCCCCAGCCCCAGGCAGAACTGCCAGCATCCATCCTGTCTGTGGTACCTGCTGACCCCAGCCCAAAACCTGGAATGTTTTAGAGAATGACATTTGGCTCAACCCAAAGCTCTTCAGGAGAGCAGGCTACTGACTAAAGGTCTGTGCATGGCCAGGAAATGGTCCTTAGGCCATGTTCCTGGTCTAGATCTTCATGTCAGTGTAGACATAACTAGCAGAAGCACAAATCAAAGGGAAAGTCCTCCCCAGAATACTCACAGACCCTGATTTGAACTTCAGCCAGGTGCAGTTTCAGATTTACCCACCCTGTTGGAGGGAACCTGAAAAGAAGACGTGGGAATAATTGCTGGCAGGTGTCTGTACAGATTAAATAGGATGCTTTCAGGTGTAAAAGTGTATCCTAACCTGTGTAATAAAAACTCAATGTGTTGCTATATCTACAGAGCATCCCTCAGCCAGGAAGTTTGGGAAGATGAGAAAGTACTGTGAGCTTGGCTTGCTTTTACAGCCTGCTCTAGGCATCCACTAGGTTTTACTGATGGACAGAGGACTTGGACAAACACCTGATCCAACCTGGTGCAGAATCCTCCTGCTACCTGAAAGAATGTAGGCTGAGGCAGGTATTGTGCCTTCCTTAGAGGAAAGAAGGCTGACTGCAGGTACAGAGCTGTTGAGAATGGGTAAGGGCTGCTGGAGTGGAGCTGGCTTTCAGAGCAAGCACGTCCATCCAAATAAACACTCCAGGTACTCATCAATATGCCCTTGTCCAGGAGCAAATTGGATTCTGAACAAGCATCCAAAGATATAAAAGTAAATATACTGATGCTGTCCTTTTGGAAAAGCTGCATATATTTACCAGAGCAAGAGGGGGTGAAGGACTGGGCATTGTGTTATTCTACTCACTTTAAATGTTAGTTTTGATAATTTTTTTCTAAATGAGTCTTTATATTTCACTGCTCCCTGTATTTCCCAAAATTATTATTAACAAATAAACAGATCTTTCTTAGTTCCCTCTGAAATAATAATGGCAAAGGCTTTGTTGCATGTGCAAGAACTCCAAATTAGGTGAAATTTGCTTCTGGCAATGGAGTAGTGGCACCATGCAGACACATCTACTAATAATGATACTTCTTTCAGTGTGTGTTGTGCAGCTATGGCAGGATATGTTCCAAACCTCATTTTATTAAATGAACAATACAGACCACCAGTAATTGTTATGTCAGGGGAAAATAAAAGCATCAAATCTGCATATGATAGGATGATGTGAATATGCACACAGAGGAGCACACCAACGTGCTTTCCTTTTGCAGGGTTTTGGCAGACTTTCCAAACTGCCCAGTTTAGAATTAGCAGGGTCAGAGGAGATGTCCCAGAATTTAGTATAATTTAAATTTATCAATACCAGACTCCTCTGGGAAGAGGTAAGTTCTCTTTTCACAGAATAGATAAGTCTTCTCAGATATTTCCCCAGACAGATTCTCTTCTGTACATCTCCTTGCCAACTGGAACCTTTTGATCTCAACATCCTCAGTGCCAAATTCTTTAATGGTGTAAATGAGTGAAACTCCACCTAAGGCAGTGGAGCAGATCCCATTTGCACCTGCAAAGAACTTGGCTTTGATTCTGTAGCCAAGGAGAGATTAAAACCATTGGTTCTAGTAGATTTGTTAGCCTGTAAAAATGCTCCTCATCTCCGGTTGCAGATAGCTCTGTAATCCAGCCCAAATGTGAGGAGGAAAAGCATCAGCAAATGCTTCTGAGGGTGTGAATCCTGGAAAGGGAGAGCGATATGCTGGAGGCTTTAACAGGATTTTGTGGTCTCTGCCTTATGACCAAGGATGCATTACCATCATTTTGATTCTGGTCTCCTCACTTGCCCCCTGTGCAGCTTTTTTCCAGATCTCCTAATGTGAGCCACTTATTCCAGATTGCTCTTTGAAGAAGGCATCCATTGATACATCAGAGATTAAATGAGTCACTCATGATGGATTGTGGTTCATGGATTTATATACCACAGAAAATTATGCATTTTACACTACCTTGTAAAATAACCATTTATCTAAGTAAACATATTGACTTCTTTTGGTTTCATATGAAAACTATCCTGGGCTGTGAATCTTAATTTAGCAAGCTCTTGACAGGCAGGAGAAAAGACAGCTAACAATGATGGAGAAGAATCAGTTACTTAAATGTCAATAGAGGGAGGTTAAAAAATGAGCTCAAAGTAACAGATCAATTTGTTCTCCAGTGTCCAGCCAGAGATACAGACTTGGCAACTTCTACCACAAGAAAATGGAAAAGAAAAAAGGAAAGGGAAAGGGAAAGGGAAAGGGAAAAAGAGAAAGAAGAGAAGAGAAGAGAAGAGAAGAGAAGAGAAGAGAAGAGAAGAGAAGAGAAGAGAAGAGAAGAGAAGAGAAGAGAAGAGGAGAAAAGAAAAGAAAAAAGAAAAGAAAAGAAAAGAAAAGAAAAGAAAAGAAAAGAAAAGAAAAGAAAAGAAAAGAAAAGAAAAGAAAAGAAAAGAAAAGAAAAGAAAAGAAAAGAAAAGAAAAGAAAAGAAAAGAAAAGAAAAGAAAAGAAAAGAAAAGAAAAGAAAAGAAAAGTTTTAGAGTTTTTGGCAGTTGGTGTAGTTGTATCAGTTGTATGCTGCTATGATGGCAATTCCAACATGAAAACAGCACATGCTGCATGAAGAAATGAGGCCAAATGGTTAGAACAAAGGGAAATGCTTGAGAATAATTTTCCAGAAATTCTACCTCTTAACCTTCCACACATATTATAGGAACCAAAGCAAGGTACCTCTTTTCCAAACACCACAGTTTGCACATCTGTAGTAAGGAAATTATTCTCCTGATCCAGATTCTCCTCAGGGCTTTTCCATGTGGGTCACAGTAACATTTGAACATCTGACACTGGTAAAATTGGATCAGCAAAAATGTGCACTGATTCTTCTTCTGAGTTGAAAGCATCAGAAGGCAAAAGAACTGTGAAAGGATGCAGTTTAAGAATGAAGGTAAAATGGCCTCATCCCAGGTCCTTTGGGAAGCTCTGTATTTGTCTGTCTAGTGGAACAGGAATACAGGTCAGCACTTGCTCAGCTTTCAAAAAAAACAACAGGTTAAATTTTCAAACAACAGGTTAAATTTTCTAGTGTCTGACCATTTCTGCTTGTTAGCTCAGATTGCATTTAATTGGTGCACCTGCCTGATTTTTGGCCTCTCCAGATCCTTTTCCTGATAAGCATTTACACCCCTCTCACTCACAAAAGGGTCCAAGGTGCTGAGTGCATCATTGACTTCAGCCAGCTTTGGATCAGACCTGTAATCACTGCAAGCTTCTGACTTGCTGGCTCCAAGTATTTCAGATTAATCATCTCAGAGACAAAGCAGGGTATCAGAGCCAAGTATTACCTTATATATTTCTGCTGTCCCAAAGGTTTACTCTCCAAAAAATCCATTGTCCTGCATGCAATATGAAATAATTCACCGTGGAGCAAAACACTGTATCATGATACAGATCTGGGCAGTGATTGAAATAATAACAGACTGTTTAATTGCTAAATTACAGTAGTGATATTATGAAATAACATATTATATCCGCATTTATAATAAATTAATCCATCATGATTAAAGGTCTCTCAATGAATACCAAATGAATTAATACATGATTGGCCTTTATAAGTATAAGCCTTTAAAATTATGCAGTTTTCTGCAAGCAGCTAACAGTCCACAGAATAAAGTGGCAATGAGAAAATCTGTCACAGGAAAACTTTTCTGCATTTCACATAGAACACCTTTTCTTTCAGAACATTTTTGCATGGTACTCGTTACCAGTTATGACAGATAGCTTTTTAACAGGAGAAAATATGCCCATAATCACACAGTGTTTGGGGGGAGAGGGGAAAATTACCACAATATGACTAATTTTATGAAAGACATCTGTCATTTTCTACTGTTGTAATACAAGCTGTTTAGTAAGTAAATTTAATTAACCAGATTTCTCATTTTAAAAAAGGGGGGAAAAGGCTTTTACAGCATGCCAGGAGCATATCCCTTGAATATAGTTTATTTAATGCACCCAATTAGACTGAATCATCAAATTCTCTGAACCTTAAATATCTCAAATTAATTTTTTCCACATTGTTTTTCTATGTACCATTTTGCAGCCATTTGTACTGTGTAGTGGATGTTGTTTATTGTTGATACTCCTTTCTTAGAATTCTTGCTTAAATCCAGGACTTCTTGATGCTTGGTCTTGCACATAAAGAAAGAAAGCTTTACCTAAACAGGTCCCATTGAAAAAGAGTGACATACAAAGAGTGAGAAGAGAGAAAGGCAGGGAGAGCAGGTGTATCTGTCCCAGGTCATAAATAATTCAGTGAAACATCTGAGTCTTGGTCTGGTGTCATCTCAAACACTAGACCACACTCTAAAAGGACAGAATTGTAAGTCAATGGCAAGCTCCTGCTTAGGGGTGTGAAATTTCCTCTATTATTCAAATAATTGCAGACCTGAAAGGTTGGTGCTTTTCTTTTTAAGAGAGTTCATTTTTGCAAAGTATTGATTGCACATCCTTTAGACAACTTATGCCATAAAGAAAGAAATTCTATAAAGGCGGTTTGTTTGGGTTTTTTTTTGTAATATGTGAAAAGGTTGTGTTATAACACTGTTCCCCAGGAAAAGCTGCCAACATTTGGGCAGAGTTTTCCAATGACGAGAAAAAAATCAAGCAAACGTGCAAACTCATTTTATTGATGTCAGTGGGAATCTGGGGTAGTTTCACTGACAGCATTTTAAGCTATCTAGGGTCAAAACCTGACTAGAAATCTCAAATCAACCTCAGTAAAAACAAATATTCAAATAATGCTAAATAAGCTGATTGCAACTTAATACAATGTGTTTTCCATTTGCTTAAACTATTCTTTAAAATACTTAGGTTAGTAGAAGATCACCTTCTAAACAGAACTCTTGGTGAATTTCTGGTGTTAGTGCACCTTCTGAATTCTGTTCTTAAATACAGCACCATCCAAAAATTTAATATCTTCTCCTTTTGTACACAAGGGAAGACTTCATACCTATTCAGAAAAGAAAAGAAATCAATGAAAAAAACTACCCACTGCCTGAGAGTATGTTGAAATGTACAGAATTTCACTGAAGAATGAAAGCATCTTTTTATCTTTTTTTTTAAATTTTATTTCATTTAGAAACATTTACATAGGTTATGTGTGGTGAGCACAGCATTAATTCTGGCAAGTTCTTGTTACCCTCACAGATTTAGGAAGTTAATTGTACATAATATATGTCTGGTATTTAGAGAGCATCATTCACTTAATAGCAGGAATAGAGTTACTAATTGTAGGGAATAAGTCAGTCCAACAGATAATAGATTGCTTACTGGGCTGGAATAATCATGCAGAGAAGTGGATAGGGAAAACTGAAGGACTTTGGTTATCCTCATGTACATGCACACATTGTAAATCTGCCAGAATATCTTCAAGCTTAAACACTGTGTTCAGTCCTTTAGACCAGGGTTTTCCTCCAACTTGAACGATGAGTTGATAACTCCAGTAAATGCCCCCTCTCTCCTGCACAGAGCCTTTGGAAGAGTTCAGGTGGAGAAGGGTCATAAGCTGGTAGAAAAGTATTAGGCTGAGAGGTGAAAATTGAATTTGAACATCTCTTTCTTTTTTTCTCTTTCTTTTCTTTTCTTTTCTTTTCTTTTCTTTTCTTTTCTTTTCTTTTCTTTTCTTTTCTTTTCTTTTCTTTTCTTTTCTTTTCTTTTCTTTTCTTTTCTTTTCTTTTCTTTTCTTTTCTTTTCTTTTCTTTTCTTTTCTTTTCCTTCCTTTCCTTTCCTTTCCTTTCCTTTCCTTTCCTTTCCTTTCCTTTCCTTTCCTTTCCTTTCCTTTCCTTTTCCTTTCCTTTTCCTTTTCCTTTTCCTTTTCCTTTTCCTTTTCCTTTTCCTTTTCCTTTTCTTTTCCTTTTCTTTTCTTGGTTTTTGTTATTTTTTGTTGGCTTTGTTTGTTTGTTTGTTTGTTTGTTTCAGACTTACTCTGCCCCATTTACCAAGGCTGAATTCAGGGAGCATGAAGTGCCCATGTCTGCTCAGGGGAGAAAGTTGTTTTTGGTGATGCCTCATGTAGGGCCTGGTAATAGCAAACAGGTGAAAATATAAATCCAAAGATTTGTTTATAACCCAGGTCACTTGAATATGGCTTTTAGATTCTCTTTGCTTTAATTGCCTTTCTAAATGTCTCGGACAGATTAGAAAAACACAGCTTAGTATTAGAGGACATATGGACATCTATATTCATATCTGTGCCATCCAGAGAGTAAAAATATATAGTTCAGCATGTGAAGAAGTATGCAGACATGAAACAAACCCACCCCTGGGGGGTCAGCAGCAGGAAAGGTGTTAGAAGCTCGAGGGAATTTTATCTGAGCACAGACAACACGATCAAGCTCTGAGACAGAACAGCTTTTAAGTGAGCACAGGCAATCCTGCAATTAATGGAGACATATCTACTCAGTATTACAGTACAGCCAACCTGCATCCTTGGCTTATTAATTTCTCCCAGTAGTACAAGTAGGTTGACGTCTTCTAAATTAAAAACAGTTCCGCCTTAGGAAGAATTGCCAAAGAATTTGTACATTAGAAGTCTCAGGAGATGAAACTCTTGCATGCCGCCTTCGCTGGGGAAGAGTACAAGCTTATCCTTCAGGAAGTGTCATCTGCCAGTTATGACAGCTACACATTTGTATTCATTTATGAATTCACCATTTACCACTGTGGCTATTTAACACAACAATTCCCTGGAAAATCTTTGGACTCTGTTTGCATAATAAGAAAAAACTTTCAAGAACAGCTCATCTCCTTCCGCCTTTTCTACTATTCCTGTTTTGTACCCAATGAATTTCACACAAGAATAATTTAGGACAGTATTTGGCAGGGTTGTTCTGGTCTCTGTGCACGTAGGAGGCTTGTGAATCTCTTGCGATCTTGCTACAGGGGACAACATTTCTAACAGGGTGTATTCAGGAGAGTTGATTTTGTTATTCTGTGGAGTGAAAGTGTAGTCTGTCACCTGGGCAGATACAACTGTTAACTGGAACAGAGCTCCAGGTACTGAAGCTCTGTTTCTGATTCAACTAGAGATGTTCTGAGTGACCCTAAATAAATCACTTCATCTAGCTGGTTCTTTATCTTTGTACAGCATCAAAATGCAGCTATGATTTCTTCTTCTCCCAGGCACGCTGTGGGAATGCAGTGATGAGGTGTTTAGAGAGATGTGTCTGCTCTCCTCTGTACTTGGGCTATAATTGCAGGGCTGAAGTTCAGGCACAGGAGAGTCCACATGGGCTGTCAGCTCTTCCTCTTCTGGGAACTTTCCCTTTGACAGCTGAGGTGGTGGTGACCATCTGTGACATTACCTCGTGGACTCCTTTAGAGCAAGAGATTGAGAATGAAAGAACAGTGAATTTATCCCTCTCAAGTCAAAAAGGAGAAAATTAAGTACAAAACTTACCAGTGAGAGAGAAGCAAAAATTAAACTTAATAATTTTGTACAATTTCGATTGATGTCCACACTGTATTTAAATATATGTACTCTCAGGAGTTGATCCTGATACTTTCATGAGTCTAATTTTTTTTCCTTTCTTGGTCTCTTTGTTCATTAGGAGTGGTGAGGTGCTGCCAAGGGAGAAGAGGATATCAGCTGGGAGGGGTGTAGGTATTATTTAGGTAGAGTATTGACTTCTGGGAAGTACAGAGGAGCAAATGTTAGAGATCTTGGTCTCTTTGTTCATTAGTAGTGGTGAGGCTTTGTCAAAGGAGAAGAGGATAGCAGTTGGGAGAAGTGTAGGTATTATTTAAGTAGGGTATTGACTTCTGGGAAGTACAGGGGAGCAAATGAAAGAGATCTGTTGGTGGACACGTGTCTCAGAGAAGGTGAAGCAACATGCTGCTTAGTGCATATGAAATAATGGGAGATTTATGAGGAGGGGAGCAGGTTATAAGAATAGACCACATTAATCTTTCGCTTCGAACTCTTCTCATTAATCTCCCAATAACAAACTGAAATGGTCAAAACAGTAGACTATTTCTTTAGGCTGGTTTTGCCATGATTTTACGAAGTCCATAAAGAGATTCCCAGTAAAGAGATTCTCCTCTTCTTCCCATAGTATCCTACAACGGATGCAGAAAATTCCTTCCAAGATGTAAGTTTGCAAAAACACGTCTTATAACCATGATTTCTTTTCACTTCAAGCTCTAAGTCCATTCCTCATGACTCCCACCTTCCTTTCTTCTTTCCCTTCTCCATTGCTAATGAGATAGAAGAGTATCTTGTGACTGCTATCTGCTGATTTGCCTGAGCCTGAGCTCTGTGAGTAGATAAATTTGCATTCAGAACATTCAAATACAGCTAGATAACCTGAATAAGCATGAACAGTAAAAATGAAAACAAAACTATAAACAAGAAACAACAAAAACCTGACAAGATAAGATTTTCCTTTTAAAAAGGAAAATCTTGAATGATTGAACCACATGAAGCAAAATTCAGCAAAAAGCTGAATTTCATCTGAATCCACTGGCAACTGTCTGCTACATGTAAGGGTTGCAGAAGTGATGCATGGCTGCTGAAACCATCCAGATGACTTGGCAGTATCTGAGTGAAATAGGTTGGGCTAATCACTCGCCATTGAATTCTATTGTGTGTCTGAATTTCTTGGCTTTGGTGCAGCACAAATGTTCTTTATGATTTTCCGTTATCTTTCAAAATATCTTCCAGAGAGTGGAGGCTCTGACCAGATAGGGATCACAGAC
Source organism: Setophaga petechia (assembly GCA_024362935.1). Classification (NCBI taxonomy): domain Eukaryota; kingdom Metazoa; phylum Chordata; class Aves; order Passeriformes; family Parulidae; genus Setophaga; species Setophaga petechia. Next base: position 17,432,199 of record JANCRA010000012.1, on the reverse strand, counting down.
TCCATGGAGTCATTTTTCTTCACAGAGTAGTAGAAGTAGCACTGTCACAACAGCAAAATTGTATTCTATCCAGGGAGTAAATATATTGATTCCGTACTTAGCAGAACTGGCAAACAATGCATGTTACTCCAATTCACTGCAGCTTGCACAGACTTCCAATTTGCTTTTGGATGTAGAACTTGATGTATAAAGCCATGGACGTTGTGGCTGTGACTGCTTTTCTGCTTCCTCTCTCCTCCCTGGGTCCTACCACTAGAGATCAGTTGGGATCCATCTGCCAACAGCCTCCATTAACTCAGAGGGACCAAAGCTTCTGTCGTACAAAGTACCTCTGCTGCCCCAGCAACTTTAACCCATTTAGTGCCTGGTAGTATTTTATTCAGGTGACTGCCTGGGGAGGGAATAGAGGCTTAGCTGAGATCATTTCTAGGAGGTCATTATCCAGTTTGTTTTGTAATCATCAATCTTGCTAGTCCTTTGCCTGAGACCAGAGGTTTGTACCCATGGTAGAATCACAGAATCAGAATATCCTGAGTTGGAAGAGGATCATCAGTCCAACTCCTGGTCCTGCACAGGACAAGCCCAAGAATCACACCATGTGCCTGAGAGCGTTGTTAAAATACTCCTTGCACTCTGGGAAGCTCTGTACTGTGACCATTAGAAACCTTTTGGTTTTCCAAGATTAAATTAATATGGAGGACTTTAAGTCTTCGGATCAACTAGAGATCAGTTTAGCAGTGATCACATCCTGTCTAGACACAAGGTTACTCAGCTGGTGAGGAGAAAAGATTGAAATTCTCAACCTAAAAGCAGCATCAATGGAGGCTTCTCTATCTGGTGCTTGAGCAAGGAGCTTCCAGATTTGAATTCAAGAGAAAACCTCAATATAAACAATCTTTACACCAAGGTATTGCCCAGCTCCTTTGGTGAGCCCTTCTGCTAGTATTGTTTTTGGGGGAAATGTAGAACTTTGGATGCTCTGGATACTAGCTACACAGCTCCCCAGCACACACTCATTTTTAAATGCAGCTGAGTGGATCACCAAGTGAATGTCTAACTAAGCAACAACAAGCACTTGATTTTTCATTTGTTTTGTTCTGCCTTTGGGAGTTTTCTTCACTCTAACCATTGTTTTCCTCATAAACATAAATGCCTATGATGTAGGATTGTTAATATGTGTCTCCCTTGGGTTTAGCATATGTGGATAGAATCCTAGAACAGTTTGGTTTGGAAGGGATTTCAAATGTCATCTTGTTCCAACCCACCTGCCATGGGCAGGGATAACTGCCACTACACAAGACAGCTCAAAGATAGAGAAATCCCACTTGACTACAGGGTGTGATTCAGGATTTCTGGTAATCCATTGAGTAGGAGATGTTGGGCAGCACAGGCACAGCATCCATCCAGCTTTATCCATTCGCCTGTGACTGACCAGTTCACATCCATGCTACACCAAAGCATGTGCAGACTTCAGCCTGCTCACTTCAAAGTCATTTCAAATGCTTTATTTGCCTAAAGTGTAGGTTGCTCCTGGATGCACCCAGCTTGTGCATCCATGGCTCCTCCTGAAGTCACAGTAACACAGTGTGCTTCTGCCTGCACAGGCTGTACCCATTCAGACCAAATGCTGTGTGAACTTACCATCAGCCCACGACATTGCTGGAAGTTTCTCAGCAGCGTGAGTTTGCATTTCCAAAGAAGACTTTTTTTATTGATTTCAACAGAAATGATAACTGTAAATATCTCTTTTGGGTAAAAAGTAGACCATCCCAACATAAAAATGTGGCTGGTTGCTATGGTAGTCTACTAGATTGTGGGAAATATGTGAGATTCACTGCTGGAAATGAGTTCATGTTTCCTCAGGCAAGAAAACCTTGGACTGGTCATAGCTTCATCCTGGGGTCAATGATTTTAATCCCCCACATTTTCTGAAATGGGCAAGCTCTTTGCTATCCAGCTACTTGACTGATTGCAAATATTTGTGTCAACTCAAATATGAAAACTTTACTGCTGAGCCAAATCCTGCAAGAAGAAGTTTGTATTTTTGTCTTGTGGGCAGAGATAACTTTTATCTTGGTCTTCTCAGAATACAAGGTTTATATTATTACAGTGCTTGTCCTCCAGGCCACCAATAACTCCTGAGTTACTGGTGAGAGACTCCAGCCCAGTTTGACAGCCACTCTCTATTTTACACCAGCAATTGGTTTTGCACGCACAAAAGGCAGGACTAATCACAGTGTCTCTTCCCTGCCAAGATTTCACGGGGAGGACCAGCCCATACATTAGCTGGAGCAAGCCCAGGGCGCACCATGGACGGAAAATCTGCAGGAGGTTTGGCTTCATAAATTCTGCAGCTCGTTGTGAGGTGGGAGGGATACGTGGAGGGGCGAGGAAGGATTAAACATTCTGCTTTCGGAGAACCCCTCGAAATGGCACGTAGAGCAAATCCTCTGCTTTGCAGAGCTTCCTGGGAAATGACTGTCCCGGCGTTTATCGCGGCTTATCTGCGGCGCAGTGTCCTTTCAGCGCGAGCACTCCGCTGCCCAATCAGCCCACCAAGCTGTGCCTTATCTCAGGCCTAATCCCTCTCCTCCTCACTCTGGAAGAGCAGATAAATGGGAGGCAGGTGTGTTGCATCCAGCATGTTAACTGAGCGAGTGCTCCCCAAATCTGCTTCTTCAGCTCTGCCTTTTATCTTGTCTTTAACACCAAGCAGCCGCTGCTGATAACAAGCAGATTAAAAACACTATCAGATTAACATTTTTATGTAATAAATGGTCAAGAACCTCACATTAAAAGAGTATCTTTCCTGGCATTAAGCATCCTTCACTCACCCAGGAAGCCTTTATCAGCTTGAACCTGCTCTGCTCGTTGCATAATAAATCTCCGAACCCTGATTTCATCGTGAGGAAATTCTTCATGAGGACAGCAGGGAACTAAATGGATGACTGTGTTTGAAAGGGAAATCAAGCAAAAAGATTAAAGTGCTGGTCTTCTTTAGTTTAAAACTAACTTTGTGCTAGATCTTTTATCTGGGGGATTGCTTAGTTTGGATGTCCCACAGTGTGGCACAGATTTTTGCTTTCTCCAGGGCAGTTCAAATTTAGCTCAGGTCAGATTTACGTCAAATAAAATATTTTTCTTAATGAAAACTTTCTTAATTTTTCTTCAAAAACACATCTCTGATCCACTCTTCCTTTACAAAATGTTAATACTACTATCAGCAATTTTGCTGCGTGTGTTTATCTCACACATTTATCTTTGATAATTTCTGGTGTCTTTTGTTTAGGAACAAAGTATTTCTCAGGCCAAACACTGGACTTCAAAAAAGTGGAAAATCTGAAAAAAACTACTTTGATAAACATGGCTACAGTAAATGTTCCACAGAAAATCCTGTGGAAAATGAGCAAAGGTCATTCCAAACCCTGTCAAATGGAAACACACTTGCAATTTCACTTGGCCAGCAGCAGCCTTACCAAGAAAATGTATTAAGAACACGAATCTATTTTTTTCAGGGTAAACCCTGAAAGATGGTCACAGCACTTGCCACTAACTCACATTATTATGGTTGTAAGAGAAGCAAGACTGGGAAGGAAAGAGGCATAAGAGAAAAGGACTCCTTTTATCTTGGCACACTCTCAAATAATGAGGGCAAAAAAGGACTGACATTTGCACCACAAGTGATGCACCTCTGATAGACAAATAAGCTTCAGAAGATCTGGGATCCCTAGATAAGCATTAAAGACAATCGATGAATAAAAGTAATATATTTTTAAAGATTTTTCAGTCTATAATAGCCTGAAAAAATGCAAAGTTTTCTTACAGGGAAACACTGTGGGTTTTCTCATGTAGTACATCCATGTAAAAATATGAGATTTTCAGTAATAACTGTCCCAAAAAGAGTTCTATATTCATTCAGTGCTCCATTGCTTTTCAAGATCTTTTTTGAAGATAATCTTCATCTTACTTTAGTCAACTGGCTGGAAAGTTGCTTGAGTAATGCTACCTTCAATCCTAAGAATTTTATTTATTTTAATATAGTACCTGAAGGAATCTGAATCACACTTTCTCTTTAGAATACTGGACCGCTTCTACCCTTTATTGTACAGCTGTACAACACTCAGATTCAATCATTAGCAATTTTCCTATACAGTCTTACAGCCTTCTTCAAACTGTTTGTAAACACTAGTAGACTGCCATTATATATATATATATTTTTTTTTTTTTGGTTTTTTTTTTTTTAGAACTCATATGTTCAGAGACATTTTTTGGAGAAGAATAACCCTTCATTACTGAACCATAGAACAGAATCACAGAATGGTTTGGGTTTTGGTCTGGTAGAAGATGTCGCTGCCCATGTCAGGGGGGTTGGAACTCAATGATCTCTAGGGTCTTTTCCAACCCAAATCATTCTATGATTCTATGACAAACATAGAAATTGGAATGCTGTCCATATGCATGTCCATATAAAATGTGTAGGGAACCAAGCAAAAAGTTGGTTTGGTATTTTTGACAAAGTATACAGTGCCTTAAGTTATTGGTGAGTAAATCCTACAACAATGCTCTAAGGGTTGGTTTTGCAGCCCACATTCACGCTGATTAAAACTTCTCAGAGAAACTGCAGTGAAACATATTTCCAGCTGAATAGCATCATGTTGGGGAAGCAAGAAATTCCCAGGTAATAATTGGTAACACCTGCTAGAAGCTCATTTTTCAGTAAAGCGACGCTATCAGACCCACTTGAAGGTATTTTAACCCCTATCATTTCAGAATGAAATTGAAAGGAGCCAGGCTTTTGTGGGCAGAGCACCTTTCATCCACCCAGATCCTGCAGGATCGTGCAAACGTCAGCGATTGCGCGAACAATGCAACGATTCAGAGCAGCAACAGCAAAGTTCAGCAACAGCCAAGGCCGAACAAAGAGGCCGTGCACAGAAAATCCAAACAAAAGGGCGTGAGGCACTAATGATTCCACAGAGGAGGCACTTTTATTTTTAGTGTGAAAGGATATTGGGGAAGGAATAGAAAGGTTGGGCATGGAGATTCCAGCAAGTAGGAGCACAAGGAGCTACATGGCCAGGCAGAAAGTGATGATAGGGCAGGAAGGCCAAACAATGGAAGTGCTCTCAGCAGCAGATGCCAATTTCCAATAAATTCAAGCATCACATAGGGTTTTAGCCACATGACTCCTATTGACTTTAATAGGAGTCATGCAGCTAAAAAACCCTCGTTGCTTGGAAAGTTGCTTATTAAAAAGTGAATACAAAAAATTAATTTGAGACAGGCGGGTTGTTCTGAAAGATCTGGCTTGGAAATACAGTGAGTTATGCCAGCAGAGAATTTGGCCCGATAGTTGCAGCATTACCCTGGACACCTTTTTTCACTTGATATTGTACATGTGGCTTTTCCAGTATTAGTTACTGGATAAAGAGGAATGTGAGCTCAGTTGACACTTTGGTTGACTGCCAAATAGAACTTAATAGAGTTAATAGACACTAATCCTGATTTAGAATTTTTCAAGGTTTACTCCATAAATTACTCTGGCCACAGTGTGTTTAAATACTGCTTTTAAAGAGGAAAAGTGTGATACAGACAGCTGAGCACACCCAGGCTTACACTATTCTCTGCAAATAACATTTCTGAATTCTGTTGAAGACATTGTTATGTAAAGTGATATTCTGTATTTTTGAGCTGCTGTTACAGCAGCTGTCATTCACCAACAAGGTCTGTCCCAAAGTAAAGATAGCCTAAAAACAAACTTGCAGGGTTTTCTATTTCTGTTTCCATTCCCTCTTTTCTTACCTAGCCAGATAGAAGAAAATGGAAAGATTTGAGCAATCAGTCAAATGTTTTCAAATGGAAAATTAGATGAAAATAAGCATAAACGACAATTATAGGGACAGCAACTCATTATAGATCCAATAAAGAATCTATACATTTTTATCAGGTCATTCTCAAAGTTCCTGATTTGAAAGATCCTCAAGAGGTAAATTAGCTCAGTTCATTCTTTAGCATTTTATGTCATATATGCATCTATAATTTCCAAAGTTTGGCGCTGATAAGCTGAGAAGAAGAGAATACCCAGGCTCAGACATCTTTTATTTCATGGACTGGACTCTCTCTGGATGAACAAAAATTCCCAAAATTTTTACCTAGGCCCTTTTGACAACAAGCAACTCTGCACAGATACACCAGTCCAATGCAATCTCAACTGTTTAACATGCAGATTTCTTACCTAAACTATGATAAGGAGCCTAATAATTTTATTGGGGAGGATCTTATCCATCAGGTGTAAAAAACAACTGGAATAATGAGTATCTTCACACTTATATGTCCATGTCAGGCAGCCACAGCAGTGTTTTACAGCATGGGAGTTGTGCAAAATGTTGCCCTATAAAAACACAAATCAGTTCAAGATAAGAATGCTGAATTCTAAATCTCTGGCTCACCCATGACTTGTTCAATTTGCATGCAACCTAAAACATAGCAAGTTTCTCTATTAAAAAAAAAAGGTTAAAATTTTCCTCTGTTTGAATGTTTTCAAACATTCTTACCTCCTCAGCAATAACAGTAATGGTAGAGGCAAATTTAGCACCTTAAAAGCTTCAGCACTTAAATCAGCTTACAGTTAGGAGATAGAAAAGGTGTTTCAGAAAGGGGTAGCTCATAATTTCTCTAACAAGTGTCAGTTTCTTTAATATTTTAAGGAAGATCTAGGATTATACTGGATAAGGAAATACCCTGAAAGTGAAAACAGGATGACAATTCTTATGATTCCCTTGCTTGATCATAACAATTAATTCAGCTGAATGGTAAAAGAATTAAAGGACATGTATACACCAGAGAGTGTGTAATGCAGTCCCATATTTATAGATGAAGCTGATATTAAAATCTGAGGCAGGCACCTTCAAAAGGAAGCCATGTGAAGAACACAGAAATGAGCCCTGCTGATATTATCATGTCCAAGAAATGGATGATGCATCCTTTTACTGTACTGACATTTATACTGGCACAAACAGCATGGGATGTAGAAAGTCTGTGAGATAACACTGAATCCTGAAAAAATGTCTTCACTCACCCATGGCACCTATCCCTATCTCTCTGTTTCCATGTTTTTTGGTTGGTACATTGGCTCCTGTAAATGTAACCAGTTTTCCCCCCCTCCCCAGGATGACTAACTTCCCCCTCTGAAGGAGCACTAGCTTCTGAACATGCAAATGCTAAGCATGACAACTACCTCCTTTCAAATACCAGCACAAGGGTTGCCAATATGCAAAAACAGTTTCTCATCTGGATTTCTGGCCAACTTGAAGACAGAAGGAATGACCTATGGTAGCTCTGCCCAGACATCAGCCCTTCTCACCACCCACTCTCATGAGGATAAGAAATTGGAGTCCTCCAGAGAAGATTGTTTTTAGGCTGTATTCTCCTGTTCTTAACCTTGCAAGTCAGGGCAGAAGCTGCACCAAATTAATATTGCTCATTCCTTTGTTGCAACACAGCAAAGGTGGCCAAGAGAGGAGAGGAGGCAACATAAGGCAGGAGGCAAGAGAAAGGAAATGCAGACAGAGATTTTCTGAAACTTTGCCATACTGGATTCTCTCAGGATGGCTGCAGTAGTTCAGTCTCATGTAATGCAGGTCATTACTTCCCAAACAAATGTAAAAACCTGCTGCATTTCATCATTAAACACAGGCTCCAGAAAGTGTCTCAGTTAGGGGAGTGTACATGGTGTGTGCTTATTTTTCAATTCACAGCTGTGATGAGAAGCCTGAGTTGTTTTGATTCCTTATTTAAGATGGTCTTCCCATGGGATTTCAAGGTCCTCAGCATTAAGACAACTGTGTGATTTAAAAAGTTAAAAAAAAAAAAGTAGGGAAGAAGCAAATATCCTAATAAGCAATCCCGTGGCAGGTAGATGCACAAGAATATTTTCTGCCCTCTGATATCTTTCTTTGTGTCAGTAAAAATGTAATACTTAAAAAGCAGAAATAAAAAGGAAGAAAGAAATCAAACCACACAAAGGGAACGATGGTACCCCAGGGACAACAGGCAAAACATGTCTGAAGTCCTGAAATATGTTAATTGCAAATCAAAGAAGAAAGCACAAACCAATGAAGCAGTGATCCTCTGCAGGTTTCAGCCGACACCTGCATTTAGCTTCTGTATTTTTTTCCACCTTAATGAACATATGGAGACTGCTTTATAAAGGGAGCAACATGTCATACACTCTGTAAGGAGTTTTGCACAGTCGCTGAAATGAAACAGAATAAGTGGTGCTATAAACACCTTTCATTAATCACCCAAACACTGCTATGACACTAAAGTTAGCAGTTTGATTATTAAAAGCCCATGTTCGTGGATTTCTTGTTCATGCAAATGTTATCCTATTCCAATAAAGCATTTAGGCAAACAATGTGTCAAAAGAAAATTAATCAGTCACCAGTGCCTGGCTTGTTTTTCCATTTCCATTTCCCTTTTCCTTTTTTTCTTCTTTTCTTTTTTTCCCCTCATTAATTGAAAGAGAAATATCCTTAAAAACTGAAGGTAAGCTCTGTATATATTTGCCTAAAATGAAACAATGGACTAGAAATAAGGCAGTCCAGGCCTTCTTGCACAGCCATATGGAAAATCTGAGGGAGCCTGAGATAGCCCAGAGCTGTGGGCCCTGAGGCTCAGTTTGGTATTTCCAGAATTCCAGAAAAGATGAAAGGCACCACTCAGTGTTGTAATAGACAAAAGAATAGGGAAAATTCAGAGCTTTCCAGCTAAGAATGAGACAAATCTATGAATGCTGTCTTGTCTGGGTCAGATGAAATCTTTTACCCTCCTCAATCCTTTACTACCTTCCTTCTTCTCATCTTCTATCCCACAGTCCTTATGCTGTTTGGGGAGTATTTCTAGGCTGTATCCCATTTCCTGGGAAGTGCATAACCTTGTAAAACCTGGAGTTACTCCTCGTTCCCTGTTGCTGAAGCAGCCCACGTGTCCAAACTGTGCTGAAGCAGAGGATGCCAAGAGTCCAACGAGCTGAGGTTTTCCAGAGCCACAGATGATGTGAGCTTCTCTCAGATACTCTGGCAGGAGGCCAGGCTCGTTTCTGATGGAAACCTGCATTACTATAATTTCAAGGAAAAGAAAGGAGAATTTTTTTTTTGTTTTCAGGATGCCATATTTAAGAAGAATTGGCATTTTTCCACCAGAGCCTGCTTTTCCTAGAAATTCATAGCTGCAAAGAAATACTTGAAAAACTGGATGAAACCAAAATGTCACGACAAAATTAGCAGTCTATCTGTCTAATAGAAATCTCCATTTAATGAGGTAGCAAAAAAATAGACACAGAAACCATTAAACTATTAATGTATAATAATTTACTTTATTCAAAATGGGACATCTAATAAACAGATTACAGAATATACATTTGTTTTTAAAACTTCTTATCACAGTTGTTTCTATTTGTGTTCCTCAGGAAAACCTAAATAAGCTCAGAGTTCTCAACGTTACTGCAGTCATCTCTAAATTGTTCTTGCTTTTCCTGCATCTGTTATTTTTTTATTATTTTTATGTGTTTTAAACAACAAAGATATCCCTGTTTGCAGCGTTATCTAGGCAGCTAAGAGAGGTGATGGCAATAGTTCAAATCTAGATTGCTGCCTCTTGAGGTTTTCCTAAAGAAAATGGAATCTTCAGTGTGGCAGTAATGGGAAAGGGAAATATCTGATTTCAGCAGATCTGTGTAGTTCAAGGAGTTGTACTTTTTTTTTTTTTTCTTAACAATTGTCAAAAGGGAAAAGATTGCTCTGGATTAGCACCTTGAAGCATTTTTAATAGACACATCACTGTAAGAGCTAATTGTGTGCAGCAGGATGGGATTTGTCTTAGAAGCCAGGGTGGGTCATGTCCATGAGTTTAACTGCTGCATGTAAGAAGATGGGGAATATTCTAGAAAATCTAGAATATCTGACCATCTTAATACACAACAGAGGATCTGCACACTTATTCTTGGCCAAGTTCTCAGTGTTATTTGATCATACAAAATATGAATGCACAGTTTCACAGGCAATCTATGTGCTGTCCCTTGTTTCTAAAGCTCAGAACTTGTTTGGTTTTTGCTGGGCTTTGTTGTTTTTTTGGGGTTTTTTGTTTCTTGGGTTTTTGCTTTTTGTTGTTGTTGGGGTTTTTTTTTTTGTTGGCTTTTTTTTAATTACATATATGTTTGGGTATATATCATATCCAAGGAGCGCACCATTATAGAATTTAGATTCACAATACATCCCCTGGGGTATCACACTGGAGGCTGCCTCACCTCCCTGCACAGCTCAGTGGCAAACCAGTCCTTCTGGGGCAGCCTGGAGAGGACACCCTGGAGCTGACTGCCTGGAAAGACTCATTTATGTACCACTGCCCCAATAAATTGAGTCTGAGACAAAAATTTTGATGGCAAGGAACAGCAAGGTCTTCCTCAGTGTCAGTGGAAGCCAGGGAAAGCAAAGGATTTTTCCTTGCCCCCAGTCTTTTGTCTTTCAGATGACACTGTAATTGTATTTCTGTGTTTAGCTCTGTTGGTTTAAGCATCTTGGGGCAGCAAAGTTAGCACACATGAGGGACTTTTTGCTACTTTTGTTTTGTGAACCCTGCCGCAGTCAAGCAACTTTGACTTTCGGAAATGTTTCTCACTTTAATTCCAGGTCAAATAATGTATAGACTGAAGTGCTCAGTATGTCAGCTTATCAGACCTAAATTATTACTGAATGGGTCTTGTGGACTTTTTTGAGGCTGTTCACCTAAATGTACGTAAGATCACACACAGAGTCTTAGGAAAAGCCAGACACAGCACATTCAAATCTCTGACTGATGGTATAAGACCACACTTCCTTACCTTAGGGACTGAGAGGTCTTTTGGCCACAATCTATGTAATTTAGTCTGAAAGTTCAGGATTCTAAAAGAAGGTAAATTATTTACTTTCATGAGAATTTTACCAATATTCCATATTCCCAATAGCAACACCAAAACATATACATTTGAGAAAATGTATACCTAGAAATTCAGTGCTTTAAAATGCTGTCTTCCATCCACCTATATAATTTGTCTTTAATTTATAGGGAAAAAATAGAAATGCAAACAGACCCAGGAATGATTTATGCCACCTAGCCTGCTTGCAACAAAATAGGAAAACTTGGTATGACATTCAGCAGATGCTGCTTGGGTGTCTATTTTTCTGTGTTAATATGATTAACTTGTATTTACAAATTACTCACTTTATAGATGTGGTGCTTAGGGACATGGTTTAGTGGTGACTTGGTAGTGTTGGGTTAATGACTGGACTTGATGATCTTGAAGAACTTTTTCAACCTAAATGATTCTGTGATTTCCTGATTCCATAGCTCCCGCACAATTCCTGGTAGCACTCTCATTAACCCCATCCAAACAAGGAGAATAATATAAGTTTCTCGTGCCCATCCTCTGTCTTTGGGAAAACCCTGAGATACACTGGCACCCATTTAAAATCAACCCTAAAGCCATCCATTCCTAATGATTCAAAACTGACAGATTTATTCATATACTCCACCAGACAGACTTAGCCCCTGAGGGTCTTGGAACATTTTCTTCATAGATCTTCAGGGAATTTATGCAAATGCTGAGTTCTCTACTTAAGAGAGTTTCAGGAGTGCAATAACAAGGATGGTATAGCTCAGGAACTGTGATGCACAGGGAGATTTCATTACACCTGCCAATATTAAAACTGGATCTTGCCAGTATAATGAGCACCCATTTTTATGGCAGCAAATTTGCACTGGAGAGTTTTTGGGGTCAGGTTATGTCAGTGTTCTCTTCAGAATCACTTCTGAAGGCAGGAGAGCTTGGTTTGCTGTTGACACCAGAGCTGGACACATCATGCTTTGAAAACAGTATATTCACTATAGCATTTTACCCTGACTTTTTTCTAAATAGTTCATGTTGATGTCTTGTGGGTTTCTTACTCCAAATTCATCTGAATAAAATCAGTATTTTTGGAACAATTAAAGGGACCCAAAATCAATCTACTGATGGCAGCAAATTTGTACTCCAATTTACTCCAGTTTCCTTCTTTACTTATGAACTGAATGTCCCTCTAAAAGCAGTGTTTTGAGAAGATTTCCCTAGAAAAACTTGGTTGAAAAATGTAACTGAGGGAGGTGTATTTCTGTTGCTATAGGTACAGGTTGCCAATTAACAGAGGTCTTTTCAGAGAAGGATCTGAAAATTTTACTACAAACTTGAAGTTACCATGACATCATAAAACTCACTCTTCCCAAATATTCACAAACAAGATTTTTTATAAATATTAATCGGAAAATTTCTTACTGATCCTTTCTATGTAAGTGGCATACAGAACTTAAGACAAGGAGGTAAATTTTTAATACAATTTAAAAGAAGGAGATGCACTACAAGAAAGCAGTTGAAGATTTGAGAAAGGCTGAGGAAGAGATGACCCTGACCATGTGTTTTATATGGATTTGCTTTAATGAAGTGCTCCAGAATGGCTGCAGACTGAAGCTGACATTCACTGCTGCCTGAGCAGACATGTGTTAAGCAAGAGAGGTGGTAAAAAATAAGCTCCCCAAAAACTTTTTGATTCATAAAATCCTGGAAGAGTTTGCCCATTAAACAGTCTTTGTTCATTCCTAATATTCCAGATAAAAGTTCAAACTAATGTACCTTGTCTTTTTCTTATTAAGAAAGGAGAGCAAAGATATTGGGGTAAGTGACCCATCCTCAAATATCCTTGCAGTGGAGGCTCAGTTGGTCACTTCCATGAAAATCCCAAACTTCTAGCAGATGAGGAAATTGCAATAAACAAAATCAGGCCCCAGCTTCAAAAGGAAATCTGACACTCTTTTTCCTCAGTTTCAAATGCCCTGAAACCAAAAATGTATGAAAAACTGATTTAAAATATACAAAATTATTTTATTAAATTTGCTTTTTATGCAAAAGCGCTTGTTTGATTTTGTTTCCAGACACATCTGATTGAAAAGTTTGAAATGAAAAGGAAAAATACAAATCAAAAAGAGGGACCTTTCCCCAGATACATTCCTGTGTGAGAAACATTCCTGCCTAAAACCTTGTGTATTATTAAATAGAAGGTATCTGTGATTTTAAGTTCTAATTCCTCCTAAAATTGGAGTTGATGTTTAACTTCTAATTCAACAAGTTTTACTGCATGAAGACTAAAATGCTTTTCTTCACCACCATTCTGATTCTATGAAGACATATTTTTGTTGCCTCTTAACTACAAGAATTATCCTACTGAATCAATGAAATTGGTCGTATGTTTAAAATAATGTCAATATATGTAAATTTGGTGTCTTAAGGAAAAAAGATTATAGCAATATTGTCAGGCATTTATTATCATGCCTTTGTGACAAGAAGTTGAAATGGAGATAAAATATTCTTAGTTTTTTGGGAGTTTTTAACAGTGCTATTGTCTTTTTCTTTAAGAGTTATTTTCCTTAGGACTTAGCTCAGCTTTTTTTTCCTGTTGCACTCACTCAGGGCAGCTATCATATCATAGCCAGGAAAGATAATTGAATGAAGAATTGATTTTTATTGCCTGTAATAAAAAGCGGTTCTTATTACTTTTACAAATTACTCATAATTACAATTGTCTAGAGAATGCCTTATCACCCTGAGTGGAGTAGAAATAAGCTGGATGCACAATAGTACTTCCATGTCTGTGATTTAAAACTTGTGTTCTCATTAATGGCAATGTAAATTAGTACTATGGCAAATTAAGTTCGTATCATTTTACTGGGCAGATTCTAATACTGCTGGGGAAGCATCTTAAGCAGACATGCAATTTATTTCTGAGTGGCACCATTCCTGCTGGAGCACGTGCACAGAGTCTGAGACATTTCTTTAATTATTAAGTTGTGCAAGTTACACCTCATGAAACATTTTGATTATGCCTCTTAGAGCCCAAGTGCTGGGAACTCTGGAGTGCTGTAAGCAGGTATCTGATTTGTCCCGTTGCAGACATGCAAAGCTAGTTCCAGCATTCAGATTGCTCTGATTAGCTACAGCAGATATTTATTGAATGGCCTTTGTTGAAGTCTCGTCTTTAAATTTCACAGAAAAGCAGCAGCAAGTTTGCACTTGGCACATCTGAGTTGTTTTTCTCTTGTTTATCAGGCAGCGAGGCAAATAGAGAACATATCTGGCTTTTTTCCTGTCCTTTTTTTTTAATATTTAAGTGGAACAGGTAATTCTGGGTCAATTTAATATGCTTGTTCTGTTCCAGGACAGTGAGGGAAAAGCTGGAATTAAGCAGAACCTCTCTCACCTCACTAAAGAAAAATGAATTGTTAAAAATCCCCTGGACAGCCAGTCCTCATTAACTTCTATCGCAGAGGTTTTTGACTTGCTTAAATGTGTTATTCAGATAAATCAAGGCACTGATCTCTCTTGATTATAAAAAAAGTGTCTTCCAGGAGGAATGAGAACCAGTTTGGGAATGAGAGGTGGATATTTCTTCTTATAACCTTTTGTATGGCTGGGAAATAGCTGGCCTTCCCTTGATGTTTTTGAATAATGTGACTGTAAATGTGGATTAATTATCTGAGGAGTGGTTTAATGACAATTTAGATTTGCTAGTTTTTTCATATTATACTTTGTATTTTATCTGTTTTAACTTGCTCACATAAAACTTGCCACCTTTAAGGTAAATCTTTATTCTTGAGAGCACCATGCAAATTTGGATTTACGATTATTTTTTACCAATCAACGAGTCCTATTAATTCACTAGAACTTGCCTAAGGTTATCATCAACAATTTAAAGAGCAGTTTATACATAAAACTCACATACTAGATATCCAGACATATCCTAACCACACTGTTTAACACAAACATGTAGCATAAATAGGGATGTGTTGGGCATCTGCAGTTATTTAATACTAAAATTAAATGAACAAAGTCCTTATTAATGTATATGGCACTTCAAATGGTCTCTGCCTCAGGCACTGTTATCAATAAGAACTTTTCTTGATTTTGACAGTAAAAACCCCAGTTCAAAGCATCAGAAATGAGGAAAAAAGAGACCAACTCAGAATATTCTGTGAATTTGTGAATATGTGATTTGTAAACCTTTTCTCATGATATCCCACTCGAAATTTCAGGGAAGAAATGCATATGCAGACTTAGCCAATAAACTCTTGGAATGTCATTCTACACTCAACAAGAGAATTTTTTACTGATAGTATTGAATGGAAAAAGGGAACTATAACCTTGGAGAGAAGTCCAATAAGTCCTGAGAAAACAAACTGCTCCTTTGCTGGGTTCAGCAAAGCACTCTGGACTCTGCAGCTCCTTCCAAGGTTTCCCTCAGCAGCCCCCTGCTCTGCATCCCTGATGCATGGAACACCTTAAGACACAACTCTTTCTTATTCCCCACAGACACAGCCCTCAGTTATTCCCCATGCTCACATGCCACCAGGCTCTCAAGTGACACAAGTCATGTCAAAGCCATCACACACACTTAGGTTTCAGTTTGCACTGCAGCCCAGATTCCCAAGTTGCTTATTTTCCATTGTGAGCCCACAGTGTCCCAGGTAGGCAAATTGGGAGGAAAACTTCTCCATGGTGGGGTGGTTACGCTCAGGTTCTTTCTTCACATGTCCTGTAGATGTAACAGCATTGTAGAAACTTCTCTTGCTCTGTCAGTCCAAGAATATTTTCTTTCAGCAGACCCCTTGTGAAGAAACTCTGCACTCACTGTTGCAGCAGCAGCAGCAGGTCATGGGGAAGGACTGAAGCTGGCCCTCACATGGAACCATGGACTGGGTTTCTGCCTGAGAAGACCAATGGGAAAACTCTGTGGAAAACTAAGCATTACTTTAAGAAGCCAGACTGAGGCTGAGGCTTCTATCAACAGAACATTGCTTCATTTGAAAACAGAAGGTGAAGAAAGATTTACTTTTACAATTCAGACTGAGCCAGCTAGGGCTGTGAGATACACTTTTGGTTTTTGAGATGATTTTCACAGTATGCTTGGATGGCTGATGACCTCGGAATGCCTCAGTGTTCACAGACTACTGCCAGCAGAGCAGAGCTGAGTTTCCTACAGAAGTCCTGGGGCCACCTCGTCAAGGGATTCTCAACACACCTCTGGCTCATCCCACTTCCAAACAAAGACCTGGTGGCTTCACCCAACATAATCCTCCCCGACCTCTCCATTCACAGCCAGGCCTCTTCCAAAGCCCAAGAGATGGCTTTGGTGAGAACATTCTGGTCAAGGGAACAAGAATGAGAGGCATGTGGATTTTGCCAAAGGACCAGATGTACGTGGTACTCCGGGCACAAGTGCAGCAACAGCATGTTCCCTTTTGTCCTAAAACTTCCCATGACCATTTTAGGAAATGATGCCCCCACCCAACTTGCTTGGGACCATTAACTACTTAAAACCTCAGTGGTCCCTGTTTGCATATTGATGTGGTGTATTATCTTCTGCCCTCCTAATCATGCAAATGAATTGCATGGTTGTTTTTTTGTTTTTTTTTTTTTTATTCTACAGATATATAGAAAAGAGAGACATTGGTACAGGACACTTTCATCATGCAAATTCCATACAAATTGGACTTGCTGAAGTGGACCAAAAGCAGATGATTTAGCAGAGAAACTTCAAGTCAACTAGAGGACTGAAATAAGAGACTGCATCCAAAAGGACTTTGGGAATCAACCTAAAAAAGTCAGCTGGCAACAGCCTGGATCTATCAGAAGTTCTTGGCCTACAGATGTAGGACAAAAAAAATCAGAAAAGGAATGTATAAGTGCTGGACAGTCCCAGAGATAGTACCAGCAGCCATTGTGGCAGGGGACAAAGCTCCATGACCCTGCAGGAATTTTGTCCACTGAAACATTTTCCAATATTTTGGGCTGTGCCTCCAACCACTACAAAAGATGGGAATAGTCATCTCCTCTTCCAATGACTGTGATATGTGAGGAAAACATGCAACAAAACTCTGCAACAAGACATGTGACTGCTGCTTTCTTCCCTCAATGATGTAATACCTCTGCAATTATAATAATTCCTTGTTCTTAATATTCTCATATTAGGCCATTCACTAACATTTACTGTTTACTAAAAAAAATAAATGTGTTTCAGCATTAAAAGTGTGTGCAGTTCCTTAACTCTCTGTTTTTCTGGGCCCTTCTGAATTTTCACACCATTTGAACCTCTTTGCTAACTAGAAAACAGATTAGAAGCTGACCTACTCCAGTGGACAAGAGAAATTATTGTTGTTAACAATATGTTCTAGAAATATACACATATATCTCTACATGTTTTTTCATCTTACTTTTTTTTTTTAATTTTATGTTATGAGGATAGCACTTAATCACTGCAAAACTTGAGTAATGAAAGCAGAAAGGGGTTTTAGACTTTCAGGGGTTTGTCCTCTTTAAGAGATCCTCAGTCTTCCACAAATGAACTTCCATCTTTTTTTTTCTTTGCTTCTGCTCCACTCCTTCACTTTTTTTTCCCCAAACATTACTGACATCCCCTTGGGCTTCCCCTGGCTCCCATGACTGTCTTCCCTCCACTGTGTCAGCTCTGATTGTGCTGGTTAATTCATCCATGCTCTGTATCACCCATAGTTAATCTGGAACATGGCAAATTTAGCTTTTTCAGATTTGAAGGCTACACTTTTTCAGATTTTATGTAATGTAGGTTAGGTAGCACTATACCACTCCACAACTTTTAACTTGCACCAGTGATTGCACACACTGGAACTCCACAGAATACAAGAGAATGAGAATTTCCCAAACTGCTTCCTAATTTCTTTATTGAAAAATGGATGTGGTAGTATATAGGCTGATATCCTATTGCCTGCTGCCATGAAAAGTCAGTCTTGCAAAACGAGTCATCTGCTTTCCCTATTTACAAAATTTCTTCTCCTCCACCCCTCTCTTCCAGCTGCCATGCTAAGAGCAATATTGTATTTCTTTTTCAATGTAAATTATTTATTCTTGCACAATAGTCAAGCAGGATGTTACAAGCAGATACCATTTTTTTAAAAATAGGCTGAACCTTCCAACAGCAGAAATCAAAATTAAATCATAAGAATCACTGTCAAACTCTTCATATTGTGCATTCTTCCCTTTGTCTTCATTTACCCTTTAGAGGAAAACTTCTTCATAAAAAGGCTTATCTAATACACATCCAATTACTTCTTAAATAGTGTTCTGGTGTGGTTAGTGTTTTAATTAAACTTTTGCAGGGTATCTGCCTGAAAATATAGCCAGTGAGACAGATATCCTTGTTCTATGGGAGGTGATTGACAGCAGGGAACAGATTGACTTGGCGTGTTAGTAAGACTCATTAATCTCCCTCAAGTACATACAGGGAAAACATGGAGTTCTCTCAACAAGCTGTTACCAAAACAGAGTTTCTGGTGGAACAGTAGGGGAAGGAATGCTATGAGGGGAAGTTGTAAGCAAAGAGTGAGGTGCTCTTGCATGATGAAGCGTTGTAGTCATGGGGGTTTGTCACAGTGACTGCTTTAATATTGAGAACAGAGTAATTAATGGATGCTTGTTGGAAGACAATTCATTATTGCTTAGCTTTGGAGATTTGTGCTCTGGGTAAAAAGGTGAATTGTAGACGTTGAAATCTTGCTATGAGTCTTGAACTAGAGATTGTTTTATTAATTTATACTATACTATAAAAAATATAATTTTATATTATATTAATTTTAATATGTTGTTTCCTAAACAAAAATATATACAATGTGCCTTCATATCTACATAGTGTGACAAAAGTTGTGAAACATGAGTTTCTTAGATGAAGTACAGTGGAATGGCTGCTCCCCTTCTGCTGTACGAGGACATCCTGTTGGAGAATCAAGTTAATTAAAGTGGAAAAAACTACAGTTTCACTTAGTACTTCTGATCAGCTTCTCAGTAGGGAAACTTTTAACATCACTCATATATGATGTGTATGAGAGAAGTTTTCATTTTTCTTATACTGAATACTTAGCAGGAAGGAGAGATTTTTTTTTAATATTAATAGCTAATATTTTAACCACAGACTACATGTGGTAATTCTCTAAAATCTACCTTTATAATTTTTATTCATGTAACCATGAGTAAATGATCTGACAAAACCTCTTTTTAGCACAGAATTCAGAAAGTGATTCCAGCTGAGGTGTGCTGAGGTGAGACATATATTGAGGCATTTTGAGATATGTACATGGACACCATTATATTTATGACATGACCCTGAAATCTATTTCTAATGTAGATTAAACCAATGCAAAGAACCTAATTTTGCAAAGGGCTATGAATGTGCTTTTCATTCCCTCAGCACATGACAGAATTCCCTCAAGACAGAAAAAGTGCTCAAACCCAGACAGTAATGGCAACAGGGAGGAAATAAGGCCTAACTTCTTTCCAAAAGTCTCCTTCCCACAAAATAAATTAAATTTACTTCACAAGCCAAAAGCTAAAATAATCTGAAGAGGTGATGACAAGTAGTCTGTGAACACGAAATTTGTTTTTTAAATTTTTTTTCTCATTGCATCTCCATGAAAGTACCAAAGGGACTGAACTTACAAAATTCATCACTATCTCAAACACACGACTTCGTTCTCTGATATTTTTTCATTTGTAAATTGAAGAACATTTTTATTGATGCTGTAGATAGCACAGGCAAATTAGATACTATCAAAAACCCCATTAAACATTCAAAGCAGCATCAGGATCTGCTTTACCTACAATATATTGCAAAAAAGAAGATTCCTCTGCTTCCTTACAAGAGAGGTTTTCATGTACATCCATTGTGTTTGCAGAGCTTTCTTTTCCAATGTGGTGTCAATGGAATGGTTAAACATTGTAAATCTTATCAGGCCTACAGCCACACAGAGGGAAATAACACAGACTGCAACACACTAAAGCATGGGGGATGTACATTGGAGCAAAATTGGACATCCTTAATAGAGATTTCCTGGTAGCAGAGCCACTGTAATATGAATTTTTACTCAAATTTGGTTTAGTGGGCATGCTTGAGGTGTCATGCTCAGTTCTGAAATGTAAAGCTGACAGCAAGATACAATGCAGAGCAACACTGCACATTTCCAAGGGAGGTGTCTTCCCTTCTCCTCCTTTACTATAGTTGTCTGCAGATCTTTACATTTCCAAATTTAGGCTCATCAATATGTGTCCCTTTAAGAGGAGCAGCAGGGGTATGAATTTTAAAAATGAGAAAAACAAAGGTAATTTCAGTAATTTCATCAGTGCCTCTTTTGGGGATGTTCTGTGGGTTATTATATCCTGCACTTTCATAGACCAGCAAAGTTCTTCCACCATCTGGAATCAGCAGGACTTGTGCTCTCATTACTTTTGAAAATTTGGTCCATGGTTTCAGCTTAGCATGCAAACAGCAAAACTCAGATCTCTGCAAAGTGTTCTTCAGGCTTTCTTGCCAGTGAGTAAAGGGTGTCAGCAAAAAATTCATAAATAAGTTTGCTTAGAATTTTTTGGACAATGTTTGGTAAAATGCACAATCTAACCGATCCTAAAATTTCACAGGGATGTGTACATAGAGTTTTCATTAAGTAAGTTTCAGGAGGAGTTAAAAATGAGCCATCAGCAAGGACCAAAACAATTCAGTTTACAGAAAACGGAAGTACAGGTCATAGCTTCTCACAAGAGTCTATATGGACACTTTTAGTTTATGGCACCTTATAGAGAACTGATCCTCGTGCTGCTGTCATCACATCTGTGTTAAAGGGCTGGAAAGGTTGTTCAGCCTGGGAAAGAGACTTAACTGTGACCTGAAGGCAACCTGCAAGAAAGGTGAAGACTATTTACAACAGCATGGAGTGACAGGACAAGGGGGAATGGATTCAAACTGAAAGACAGTAGGTTTAGATTGAATATTATGAAAAAATCCTCCCCTCTGAGGGTGGTGAGACCCTGGCACAGGTTTCCCAGAGAAGCTGCCCCATCCCTGGAGATGTTCAAGGTCTGGTTGGATGGAGCTTGGAGCAACCTGGTCTAGTGGAAGGTGTCCATGACAGGGGGTACCAGACAATGCTTCACATCCTTTAGAATCCAGGCCATTCCATGATTCTTAAGTGAAAAGTCAAGTTTTGGTCTCCATTTGAACTGATCCAGAAAGGGTTTTTTCTCTTAGTCTCATAACAATCCCTAATCCTCTATGTTGCACTACATCCAAATCAGAGAAGCTGTTAAGAACCTGGTCTTTGCCATCAGGGCTGCTTTTCCACAGTTAGACAGTAAAACCCTGTTGTATTCTCTGTCCTATGCTCGTGTCCAGCCATAGGTCCAGTGTTCAGCTGGCTGGGGTTTGCCCTGCACCTCTCACTTCTTTATGTGCTGCATGGTGCATCATCCCCTTCCTGCCCTCCCCTTTCACCCACACACTCCCTTAAATCAGATTTCTCCCTTTGGCAGGTCAGTGTTAGGGTCTAGACCTCTACACCAGAAAGGAGAGAGCTTTAAATGCCTTTTTGGACATTGTTTTGACATCTCCAAAACACAGACTACACCAGACAAGGTTCCTTTGAAGTAAAATATCCAGACCTAGGCATTGACGCATGTCCACACATTTAGAATTCTGGAAACTTTCCCTAAGACCCCACCATATGCACCCATAATAAAGAGTGGCAATGGTCTTGAGACAAACAGGTTCAGTCAAGTTTGATAAAGCCTAAACTGAAAATGAAAAAAATCTGGATATTTTTGTCTTCGTCATCCAGTGACATTTGAGGAACCCAAAATTGTCTGTGCTTCTGAAATCAGAAGCTCTATTTGGAAATGTTTAAGGAAGAATTTGTCTTGTACCTTAGTTCAGCTTTTGTCACTTGCTGTTTCTTGAGAAATTTCTGTCCAAGATTTCAGACCATTCCTTGTCCTTACTCTTCCCTCACCTCCCTGATCTTCTGTACACCCTGTGAATCACAGATGGGAGAACTCAAAACAAGCCAAATGTCTGTGTCAGCCCCTTCACCCACATATGCACTGAATGAAGGTGAATAAAAGAACAAACAATAGCTCTAATGGGGTGCCACAATAAAAGCCTTATAAACCTAAGGGTGATGGCCATCACAGAAAGAAGCTTTTAAATGATGACAAAAAGCATTTCAGAACCTGAGATAAATGTGGATGTGCCAGCAAAAGAGAAGCATTATTTAGGCATCACTCCAAGAAAGGTAAATGTAAAGCTTTAGGCGCAAGAATTGTTGCTGAAACCCTTCAGGACAGGGTTTGAACTCACACCAATCAGTGAAAGAAGCATTAAAACCAATTAAAAATAATATTCTTTTATAGGGCACCAGGTGCTGTTAATCGAGGCAAAATAGCTTCAGCAGCACCAAAAGTGCTTGTGCAAAAGCAGTTATCTGAGAAACTGCTGCTGAGTTCTTAAACCACTTTCACAGACAGGCAGCAGAGGCTGTTATGCTCATGCAGAAAGTGCACAGTAATGGTTTAGTTATTACCAAATAATTCCTGTATTGCTAATTACATGGAGCATTTTGAATAAATTATTCATATGCAGTTTAACCTTTTTAAAACAAATGTTTTTAATCTGTTTTTAATCTGCTGTAGGCAGTCCTTGTTTTGTTCAAGTGCATGCTCCCAGAGTAAATAGCACTGATGCTGGTAACTATCGTGGGGCTGTTTTGGGGGAGAGATACTTCAAATATCCATTTCTTCCCTATGTGTGGATGCCTGGCGAGGCTAAATTGTAGCATAGACTGTGCAGTAAGTAGATTCAGCAATAAAACTGACTGTAAATTAATCGAATGTTGTCTTTGTCACAATGATGGATCATGTACAGTCAAAGATCTGACACCTTACAAGATAGGAGAGACTATTTCTCCTCCTTTCTTGCTATATTTTTCAAAATTCATATGGCAATTCACCTAGAAAATCTCAGGATTGTTGGTTGGTAGACTTGGCAAGTCTGTTTTCACTTGACATTTGAATTGCAGTTGAGATATTATGAAAATCTGCCTAACTGCCTGGGTGCTGAGCACCTTTGCAATGCAGTGTAAATTATTTTAGTACCAATGATTTATATGTGTTTTCCCTAGTCTTCTGAGTTTTGCTAAGATTAGACTTTCAGTTATTATTTATTTTCACATCTCTGCAAATATGAAAGGTGAATTATTCATTTCTGTGGCACAGCCTCGTATGGTCGGGAGGGATCTCAGAGGCTATCCCATCTATCCCCTGCCCTAAGAGGCATCAACAGCAGATGTATTAGTCCTGACAGATGCTTGTTTAAGGTCTTCTCATAGATTTGCAGAGATGGAGTCATCAGAGCAGAGTCCCAGACAGTCTGCTCAATGTTTCCTCACCCACAGCTCAAAAGAGGGTTTGTTTAGGTTTTTTATCCCCTAATGTCTTTGCTTTGATTGAAACTCATTTCTAATCCTTTCCAGCACTGGCCTGAGGAATAGAATCCTCAGGCCCTTCACCCTGGAGCAGTAATTTTGTTATCTGAAGACTACTACTGCTCCCACAACAGATTGTTAATTTCTTTCATTCATTTGTCATCAGCCATATTTCCTTATTCTTCCAAAGGTTCTCTGGCCTCATGTACAAAATGTGATATTTCATCCTCAGTGGAATTTCATTCCAGTGTCTGTGAAGTGGCTGTCTACAGCAGTCACCATAGGCTCCTTTTATACCCCCAGAGAACTCATCACCTCCTTAAAATCAGCAGCACTCCAGGCACAAATGGTTTCAGAGCCCCATCCAGCGTCCCCTTGCACAATTCCAGGGATGGGGCATCCACAGCTTCCCTGGGAAACCTGTGCCTCATCACCCACTGTAGCACTGGCCCATTTTGAGAGACAGTAAATCAGTTTATTTTCCATGGAAAAGCTACACAATCAGTCATTCTTCATGCTAAACATACAGGTAAAGATGTCAATTATTCCTGAGGTGTTGCATATTCCACATTTTTATGTCAATCTAAATTAATATGGGACTCTAAATAAATGTACTTCTGGTCCATCTGCCTTTGAATGCATATAAATGTAACTCTTATCTTCGCTGGGCTCTGAATACATTTATTCTTCAGAACTCCAGGCCTCACTCCAGTGTCTGTGCTTCACAGTTTGGTGCCATAAAACACTTCTACAAAAAAGTGGTGGTTTGCAGAAAAATCCATGGGGATCAGGACACCTAAGGACCCAGCCAAGACCATTCACTGATTTCAGTCTTAGACAAATCTCTTTCTTTGTTTCCCTTTTCATCACTATCCTTTCAGATCTCTGGGACAAAGAATATCTCTTTCTTTGTGTTTCAGTCTCTGCTGGGATTTCTGAGTGCTATTGGAAACCAATTAATAATAATAATATATTAAGCTTATAATAAACCTGACATTTACAGAAAGAAAAGCTACTAATTTTTATTTCTGAGTACGTTAGATACAAGGCCAAATATATCCTATGCCAGGAATAATTTGTATCAGAGGGAGAATTTCTGGCCCATTGAAGAAAAAGTGAGTTTTGCAGGCAGAGTTTTAACTGCAATCTATTATTAAACCCAGAAAGAGCAAGGTGTGACGGCAGGGTGCAATGTACCAGGGTTTTTATCAGATAACTGTAGAATTAGACACGGAGGGGACTCTTCTTAGGTTTTAGAGGATTTTCTTATGGATTGTTCCTCTGGCTGGTTTTCCAATACAGTACCCATTTCTGACAAGTTTAGAGTTCACATTGTATCATTGTTTGTGTCTACCTTTGCTGGATCTAGCAGCTCAGAAGCATTTTCTGATATTCTGTTTACAGTTTGCTTTATTCATAGAACTGTCCCTTTAGAGCTTCATTTTAAAGGCTTATCTATTTCATAGAGACTAATGCACTTTTCATTTTCTAGTATTTGGTATTAAACGCAGATAGCAATCTTTGACTTTTTTTGTGGAAAAGGTTATTATTTTTCTTTTTATCACATGGATGTCTGTAAGTAAAATGTAAAATTATCTCTGCTCTTCTCTTGTAGAATTGCAGACACATAGCGCTTGACTGCAAAGCTCTGTAATTTTCATGTTGTTTTTTTTTTAATACCCTGCATTTAAAGTTTCACATCTGCAGATCTGAAGAGGAGGATGTAAAATAAAAAGCACACAATGTTCTCAAGAAAACAAAAGAGGAGTGGGTGGCTTTAGATAAAATGATTGCCTTGTACCCCTGACACGGATTATTTTGTTTGGTGGTGCATAAGGCTCTGAAGGATTCAGGAGAGACACCTGCACTCCAAATTTGCCCAGTACCATGGGATACAGGTTGGTCTCTGGCTGAAGGAAGAATTCAGGTAGATCCATGCAGAAATGAATGTTCAGTGTTAAGCAGAGGATGCTGCATTCTGGAATGGATGTTAAAATGTGTCAGGCAGCTCTAAAGCAGACCCTCTAAAATGAAAAGATAGCATTGCCTCCATGTCCTGCTTGCTTATTTGCACGAAAGCATCAGTGACAAAATATAGATTGTTTCTCTGATTCTATCCAAAGCAAGGCTTTGATTATCCTCAGCTGCCAGGCAGACTAAGCCCCAGGTATTATCACAAGACTTTAACTCAAGACATAGTTTACATAGAATTTGTGGTCAAAACATTTACAGCTGTCCTGGGCATATGCAGAATCATAAATAGAACCCAAGATATTTTTCAAGGAGGAGGAATATTATTTCTTATTTCTTGTATTTGTTTTTTCAATGCAAACTTTGAAAGGCACCTTTTTCTACACAAATTACAAGGATTTCTCAGGGAAGAGGAGGGTATTTGTGTGTAGAAATGAGGAATTATGAGATTTCACTATAGTAAGCCTAAAGGGAATAAATTTTTTCTTACAGGTCAGCGAAAACAAGGTTAGTCGAACTTCACATTGAATAATCAAAAACCAATATACTATACATCCATGTAAAACTTGTCTGATTCAATATTTGCTTTAATTAGGCTTGCTGCTGCAGCAAGTGATCCCTTTAGAGAGCCAGCATTTCAGGTTAGGATTCCACTGAAAGACTTGCCATGCCAATTTAAAAAAAAATCCCTCCCCCACCTTACTCACATTTTCTTCTTCAAAAAAAAATTTAAGCACTAGAATCATACTCTCATCATTAAATACTAATGAAAAACATTTCAAAGCATGGTATTCCAAACTCTTGCAGAAGGCTAATCTAAGGGACAGAGAGGTTATACAATCTTTAATCTGGGTAATGTGACATATAAAAGGGAGGGTCAGGACTGGAACATAAGAGGTTTGCTTTTTTTTATCCTGGGAATATACATAATTATCATCTTATACTTAATAATAGCATGAGAAAAATTTGCTGCTCCTATTATTTTTTTAATATGATTCCAAATGGGTGGTGTTAAGGACAATTTGGACAAAAGTCAATGCTTCCAATTTGTGGGAAAATCCTTGTTCTTTTGGAAAAAAAAATAGACTGAATCTGTCTGAAAATGTTTTATGCCAGAATTTTCTGCAGAGCAGAAGCTCTCAAGAGGCATTGAAATTGGCAGCCTGGCTACACGCATTTCTAGGAGGATATGGGATTTACAGGACTGCAGCAGAGATTTCATAAAGTCCCTGGTTTTAGGGCAAATCACCCAGGAAGGCTCGCCCAGGAGCCAGGGCCTCACATCCCACAGTGTCTGGCTTTAAGTGCTGTCCTGCCTCACAGCCAAAGCAGCACCAGAGGAGTCTCACAGGGGCTGCATCTGGACTGACACATCCAATTGCTTTTTTTCTTAACTTTATCCAAAATATTTCCAATCACTGCTAGAGTGAAGCGTAGTAAAAATCCTCTTCCTCCTCTTGGTTTTAAGAGGACAACTGAATAAGCATCAAAAACATCTATTAAACAACATTAAAATGGTTCTTGTTCTCTCAGAGCCTTATAACATAGCCTTCAGGTGCTAGAGGTTTAAATGAGACAATAAACTTTACTACACAGGGGGTTTTTTAGGCTCTTTTTGGATCTTGGATACTCTAAGACTTTTAACATTCCTAGTTTCATCTCCAAGCAGCAAAGGGTAAAACCAATGCTGGTTTCTAATGCTGCCAAAGCATTCCCCAGAAATTAAATGTACTGCTAGGTAATTTCTGTTTCTTTTTGGGTAAAGATTCTGCTTTGGAATTAAAATCCTTACTCCTCTAGATATGCAGATGTTTACAGGTCTGACATTGAAAAATATCTTTTGGGTACACTGTTCTTTCTCTCTGTCAGAAATGTTGAAGGAATAAACTCTCTACTGGTGGTCTCTGCCAAAGGAAATGCCACATTGTTTGCTAATTATTTGCCACTATCGATGCACATGAGAATCCAGGCAAGGCAATAGAACTAGAAAAAAAAAATCTGAAAGATGTGAAAAAGAGAAAGTAAATGAAAACCTGAATAAAAGCCAAAGGTGTAGAAAACACTGAATTGAAAACACTAAAGAAACAAAGTGAAAATAAGTCAATGGAAACAAAGAGAGAGAAGCTCTCAAAACAAGAAAAGAAATAATGATGCTGCTTCTTTCAGTGCATTTAAGGAATGATAAACCTAAAGTGGAAAAGTTCAGGAAAAAAAACTTTAAACACAGAAAAAGACACCATAAAATGACGAAGAAAAATAAAACCAAGAAACGCTATAATAATTCCAAGTATCTTATTTACAGGGGAGTGCTTGTAAATATGCCTTCCATATGCTTATAAATATTAATGTTACATATTAAACATACAATGAAAAGGCAAGCAAAGGAAGGAATCCAGCTTTAATGTGATTGTGATTTTCTAAGCTGTGACACTCTTTAGCATTGACATAATACACCAGGAATTTAACTGAGCATGAAACTTAAGTATATGCTGAAATTTAAGCATTTCAAGGAACCCATTCACTGCTGCAGCTGATTAAAGCAAGTAGATGCTTAAATGTGTTGCTGGATTAGGATTTCTGGGGACAGGTTAACTTGCAATGCCTACAAAAGAAGATAATATTTTAAATAACACTGATTTCTCTTATTCAAAGACTTTTTATGACAGCAGAGGTTTCTATGCAAATATTTGGGATCTCTTTTCAGTTGAAGCTCAGCACCACACACTGAAAATTAATGAGGATGGGAGTTTGAATTGAAGGGATGGGGTTTGGAAAATGTAGAGCAAAATTACAGATGCACAGGATTATTATTTCAGCACATCCACTAATTCATCATAAAAAACAAGGTGATGGCAAATACCAGATTTCCTAGTCTGTGTTCTTGTTTGGTAGCAGATATCTTCTTAAATCCTGCTTATATTATGACTTCTTTGACACAGAACTCAGACAGGGGTAGATCAGCAGCATCAGTGCCAAATTGCATAATTAATCTAAGGTGACCTGAGTAATTCAGCTAAATGAGGCATGATCTGAATATGACAAGGTAGAAGGCATGCAGAGAAAGGGAGCAGAGCTTGAAAGGAGAGGGTCTCAGCTCAGGCACAAAGACTCAGGTTCACTATTTCCCTGCACTTTTTATATTTATTTGCATCTCCTTACAAAGTGGATGCTACATGCCACAAAGGAACAAGTAAATGAAAATGCATCTCCGTGGTGCTGTTCAATGGGAAAGTAGGACAGGGCTGTAATTTAACACATGGGACAAGGCTCTGCTGAAAAGCACCAAAAAAACCCTGCACTTTAGCAGTATTATCTCTGCTCTCTCAGACCTCTTCACTGTAACTTCAAGCCTGACTCTCACAATTTGGATAAAGATGACAGTCAATTGGATTTCCCTTTCAACAGCCCTAATAGCTCATTATCTTTTTTTTTTTCTGTCTGATTCATTTGTGTCTTTCCATGGTACATTTTCTCCAGCTGAAAAACCTGTATAAGGTTTTCTTATCCCATCATGGGCACCTCCAGCCCATGTCTCACCAGAATAATCCAATACTTCAGCTCTACCAGTGCTGCTTTTGCACCATATCTCAGACTTCTGAAGTGAGCTGAATTTTCTAGTTTTTTTTTTTAATTACACAAAACAGTCCTGCAATGTGTAAAGAGAAATGTGACACATGGGGATGGAC
Organism: Setophaga petechia; assembly: GCA_024362935.1. Classification (NCBI taxonomy): domain Eukaryota; kingdom Metazoa; phylum Chordata; class Aves; order Passeriformes; family Parulidae; genus Setophaga; species Setophaga petechia. The sequence continues at coordinate 17,403,148 of JANCRA010000012.1, read as the reverse complement.
AAGGAGCTTGAAGCACAGCATTTCATGTAAACTGGTGAAAAAAAAAGAAAAATATCTTCCAGATCCTGTGAAACCTCAGCTAAGGAGGGTGAAGTATCAACCAAATAGCAAAAGAAAAAGCAGTGCTGACTGACAACTGACTTTACCCAGTTACAGGCAGAGTTTAGTCAGCTGTCTAAAATCTGTAAAAAAAGCAATGAAAGAGTCTGAATGGTCTAATAAATCACAGTGCCCTAATAAAATATCATAATTTATCCTTCTACTGATGCTATGTTCAGAAGAATGAATAATTCCTCAGGTTTTTCTGTAACAGGAGCAGGCATGTGCTCAGGCAGCAACATTATATACCTTTGATGATGCTGGGACACCTTTCAGGCAATTGTCTGCCTTTATACCACTGCTATTAGGATCACAGTTTAGTTCAGAGCAATTTAAATGTATCCTTCTCTCTTTCTTACATCCTCCCAATAAATCTTATCAGCTGGCTTTGTAGAGGAGGGGGTGGTAGAGCAGATTGTTGTAAAAGGTGTTTGCTTTATGAGCCAAGGTAAAATTTACAGGATACATTTCCATCCAGCTGCTGGAAACGTGCCTTTTTTCATATGCAATTCAGTCAGTCCTCTTTACAATTTCTTTCTATTTTATTATTTTATGAAGAGAGCTCTTGCAGTCCATTATAGGCTGCTACCAGAATCAATTAAACATGGCACAGTAAAACTGCAGAACAAAGGACAGAAGCTTTGCAGGATACAGTATGTTCAGTTAATTAGTCCATTACGAATTAGTGGCAATTAAGATTGAAATCTTTTTCATTGATTTGTGCTAGTTTATCTGCGATTGAGCCAGCAGATGAATGGCATAAAATGACAAAAAGAAGGAGGAGTGAAACAACAAGTTCAGAATCCATACTGGATATTTCTCAAGCCCAAGAATTGAAGCAGAGGCAGGGAATGGCTGGGGCAGAGAATATGATTAACTCTTAATTACAGATATTTGGTGTGTAGGACAGGAGCAGCCCTGGTCAGATACTGTGTGGTTCTGGTGGAACTTTGCTCTGGGGATCATGATGGGTCATAAGCACCTCCTGCAAAAACACAGAGGGAGCATCTGGATTTTAAAGTGCACTTCTCTATGTGATATTTAAATGCCTCCAAGACAGCTGTGGTGGAGCCAGCTCATCTGAAATTTGAATCTAGGAATTTTTGCTTTCAATGTGGAAATCAGATGCCTCAATTACTGAGGTGGAAAGAAGGAGACAACAAAACCTAAGCTGAAAAGTTTGTTAGAGTGTGGAAGTGCATAGTTTCCTACCAGAAATACACCTCAGAAAGTTACCTCAGGCTAACTTTCTCTGACCATCTCACAGAACTCCCAGTTACACAGCTCCTGAAGAGAATTTTTCCACCATATATTTCCTTTCGGTGAACTACATTTTATTCAGCTGTCCCAGTCCACCTCCTGAGCTGGTCAGAAAGCAAGGTCACAGTGTTACACATGACAAAAATAGGTGTACAAAGGCAGTCCTCAGGACAATTTTTGTACACATAATAAAATACCATTATGGCATAGTAGACTTTTTGTGAGCTATGAAATGCTTTCAATGCAAAGGGAATTGCTGCATTTCCAAATCTTGGAATTTCCCCAGATTTTCTGTCTCTGAAAAGATACAGATGCCATTGGAAGGGGAAAAATATATATATATATACTTAAAGTATTTTACAGTCACTCATAATATACCATCTTTATGAATGCATGAGGAGCCAGACTGCTCAATAAATTGATACTTGGACCTCAGGAGCTATGAGTCAGTCAGAAGTTGTTACTGTCTATTGGCCATTTTGGAAAGCAAGTTAAATAGTCCACATCCCTGTGGGCAGAACAACATCCCAGGAACCAAGGTATACACTCTGCTGTTATTCCTGCTACCACTCTCAATGCTCAGTGATGGAAATGACCTTAATTTTCTTCCACTGAGGCCGTGTCTTTCCATGCAGGCTGAGCTGCTGTGACAAGCCAGCATGGGTAACTTGGTGAGACACACGTGGCTTGAGGAGCACAGCAAGGATTTGACACACAAAAAGCCAGCAGCATGCCTGCCTCTACCATCAGCAATGTCAGACAAAACTACAGAATCCCATTTTCTGGATGTACAGTGCATTTATGTACAGCTGGACATTCATGAAAGGGATTCCATCAATTATGACTGATAGAATTATGAATTATGGACTCATAGAATCATAGAATGGTTTGAGTTGGACAAAACCTTAAAGACCATTGAATTGCAACCCCCTGAGATGGGCAGGGACACCTTCCACTATCCCAGGCTGCTCAAAGCCCAAACTAGCCTGGCCTTGAACACTTCCAGGTATGGGGCATCCACAGCTTCCCTGGGCAATCTGTTCCAAGGCCTCACCACCCTCACAGCAAAGTTTTTCTTCCTGATATCTAACCTAAACCTCCTCTCTTTCTGTTTAAACCCATTCTCCCTTGTCCTATGCCCTCCCAAAAAGTCTCCCCCAGTCTTTCTTGTACAAGTAGGTTAATAAATCTTTTCAACAGGTTTTTTTGCAAACTTGATGCTTCTTTCTCTCTGTTTTCTGACACGATGACTCCACCTCTCTGAAAGTAGCGGGTGTGGGCATAACACAGGCACAAGGGTAGGAAAGCAGAGATAGAACCTGAATGCACAGACCCTCCTGGAGCTGCTGAGTTATGTAACTGCCTCTCCATCACACGTTTTTGGAGCACAGATGTAGTAAAAGCCTCACTCCCCCGTTAACATTTTAAGCGTAAAGAGCAGAGCTGCCTCCCTGAAAAAGCAACACACAAGCACAGTGAGCTGCACTGAGCTGATTTATTACTGCTCCATTATGCCTCTGCAGAGATGCTTCTTTTTAGGTTGGTTTTCCATAACTCATAATAATTCTTGTGTACAGTTAAGCCTACTACACATGCACCTCTGTGTTTTTAGGTACACAGTCACACCCCTGTATATTCATATATAGGTCAGCACAGAGATACCTACAAGGTCTAAGTGGTATGGTACCCTAGATGACAATAAATTCTTGTACATTCAATAAGGAACACTTGCTTTTATATACTTACTTTATATACTTATATATTTTTTAGAACATAACTGCAATTGCAGAATATATTTTAGCATTAGTAAAGTGACATTTTGTAGTTACACTATAAAACTCAGAGCAGCAGGTAGGATTTCGGACATTTTCAGCACAGACTTTTCCATGCACTGCATGTTGCTGCCTGCTCCCAGGCTTACAATCCCCACCAGGTACATTCCAGGCTCCTACCTGACCTGCCATAGCCAAATGGATGTGACTGAATTCTTCCTTCTCTTAAGAAAAACCCAATATTTAAAAGATGCAGATAAACCTCTCATTTCATTTGGAATTGCAGGGCTTCACAACCCTGGGAAGGCCAGCAGAATTCAGCTCAGATCAAGACTTCTAAATGTCAAAATCTAGAAGTAAGACTGTAGATGGGTGCCTCAGCTTCCACTGCAGTATTTGGAGATGTGGGATCCAACCTCAGTGCCCACAAATAGGGCAATTTGTGGTGCTGTTTGGGAAGGACTCAGGCATCCAGCATATCCTACAGACACTCTTCCAGAAAGCTCCAGGGATGATATATTTTGTGTTATATATGCCATTCTCCTGGTGCAACTCAGATCCTCAAGGATGCATCAGGTGGCACTAGAAACCTATTTTTAAGGAACTTAGTCTTTGTCTACTTTCAGGTGAGCTGAATTTCTCCCCAGATTCTTTCAACTGTATTGACTAAGAGATTGCTAAATTGTAGAGAGAAAAAAAAAAAAAAAGCAGTAAAATCAACTCTACAAGTTTAAAAAAATATCTCTATATATATGTTTTTTTTTTCTAATGAGGAATTCCCTTATGTCAAAGTGAGTTAAACACACTCTTCTTGGACCTACCAACCTGGACAACTCAAGCAGCTGAGAAATTGTCCCATTAGTTTACTTGGAATTTAGGCAGCAGATAGCCCACAAATATCTGTGCATGGTATTTCTGGTCTGGTCAAAAAAGAGAAATACAAGTTGTTCAGAAATCATCTCAGCAAAATAACTTTCCACAAAGAATGGAATCTAGACAGTCATTGAAGTACAGCATCCACAATATAAATTTTACCCCCAACCAATTTCGTTTTCTACAGCTTTGTTTGAATCTTGCCCTACTTGCCCATATAATCCCCATGTTTGTGGTGTTACAACTAAATACCAGAAAATTTTCATCACCTCCACAGATTTTCTATTTGCTGATTGCATAAGTTAAATAAAACACGTAGAGCATGTGAAAGTGCAATACTTATCATTTTATGTAATTTTCATGAAAAATTACTGGGAGCCAATTATTTCCCCAAGTTTTGCTGTTAGAAATTTGTGACAAAACAGTTACAGAAAAATAATGACTTCCTTTAGCCTGTCCCAGAGCAATGGCTACAGATCTCTGGCTCCTCAATGAGAGCCCTGTGCCTGTCTCATTTCATTTCTCTAGAGGTAGCTGATCATTCTGAAGCAGGAAAAGCAGCTGAACATTTTTAAGTGTTCTCACTATAAACCTCTGAAATCTTATTCTGAAGCATCTGAGGGTCATTTTAATTGCAGTCACTCACTCCCTAGCACAACAGCCCTAGGAGTGCATGTGGTTTATTGGATCATTCCTTCAAACTCTGACTGGAGCTCCCCAAAAGTGCTTGTTGTCTGAAAAGTGACAGTAAAATGACATTGTAGGTTCCTATATATCTTTTCCCAACGGATTCCAGATCCAATTTTCTCCGTTCATGAGTGAAAAGAGTCTTATTTTCTCTTCTCCCTCTCGCCAACACAGACTGCAATCTGAAAACCAAGCAGGGTTCTTCTTACTTCTTGCCTCATTGCCAGCGATAAAGATCCTGCAAGCAGAGTTTTACCTTTCTAATGATGAAAATACATTCTAATTTAGTCTTTGCTTTTGACTTTATTCCTCTAATCATATCAAGACTTTTTCCTGTCAACAGGATAAACATAGTAAGGGCCAATATCTGAATAGGAAGAGGTCACTTTTATGAAGCCATGTGTCAAAGTATAACAGCATTTCACAGAGACTTGTTAATGTGTCAAGAGAAAATTGATATGTGGAAGATATTAAAGTTTGGGGTTGAATTCCTTGGCTTGAAATATCAATTTGAAATAACATCAGAACTGGACTCTAATGCCAGCAGGGAATCACACTGCTTTGTGAGAATACAAGGAAAGAAAAATCCAGAAAAAAAAAAATTAGGAACACAAGAGAGTACAATGTTTGGCTTTAGACCCTTGACAGCCTCATTTTTATTGAACCAGTCATAATTTTTTCCCCTATTTTTCAATGAACTAGTGTGGAGAGAAAATGCTTCCTTTAGGGCAGTGTGAGGTAGTCAACCAGGATCACTCTAATGGGATTGCAAGTGACATTTCACTGGCCCTCATTCCAGGTAGATGTTTCTGCATCAGCAGGTTCTTTTCAATGCCTCTCTCATATCTCAAAAAGCCAAGAAGCTGTTTCCAGCAATTACCTTGACCAAATCTGACCAGGCCAAACTGTAATCAGTTCATATTACTCTGTCATTCTGAAACCAGGGGTGGGAGAAAGTTGGATTTGAGAGCAGTAGCAAGGAGAATGTAAAAATTAATATATCATATTATTATTAGCAATAAAACATCAGCCAAATATAGTGATCATAAAATAGTCACAAACTGAAATCAAGGGGTGTGAAACACATCCTCTAATCTTCTTGCTTCACATCACACCGCTGTATTTTCTGGTAGATTGCACTTTGTGTTCCTGCAGTTGCAGGACATTTTTTTCTTTTTTTTTTTATTTTTAATGTGTATACTGCTGTTAACCTCACCAGCACTACAAAATCTCATAGTTCATTGCAAAATGTAGTGTAATGCACTTCACCATTCAGATTAGATATGGGTGATTATAACAATAATCGTGTGCATGTGCTATACATCTGTACAATCAAGCCATTCTTTTTTAAATATTAAATGGCCTCTTGGGGCAAAAAGTAGGTTAATCAAAATAATACTGTCAAGTAGAGAGTACAGACCTTTTTACAAAAGAAAATTAAGTAGAACTGGTAATTATAAGTAGTGTACAACCTTTCAATGTAGTCAATAAGAAAGTCAATTTGCTTAAAATAATGAGGTATTCTGGCATGAACAATCTGTTCATACTTTGTTCCCAAGAGCCTCCAGAGGGAATCAGAGCCCTAGCTGACATTTGATACTTTCTGTCAATTTATCAGCTTGGTGTCAGCCTGAGTTTGTAAGATGGTGGTGGAAGCATGCTTGGGGACCGATACGAAAACTGGGAAAACAGAGTAGGTTTCTAATGCCTGAGCTTATCCTTATTAAAAATAAATAAACCCCTCACATTTCCATCCACACTCCCTTCAAAATCAACTTGGGATGTTTAGACATGGTGTTAAACTAACAAGAATAACTGGGGTAGCAATAATAATAAATGTAAGCAATATTTGGGAGAGTTGAGGAGACCTTAAGCCTTGGGATTGTCTAATGGAGATCTGTTTGCAAATTAATGAGTACGGGAGAAAAGAAATTGCCTCCCATTTTCCATTTCTCTCTCAGGTTGTTCCTGTGCTGCCAGGAGCTGTCAAGGGCTGGTCTTGGTAAGACAAGATGCTAGATGATGTCATTTCGGTGCCAGTTCAGAACATCTGTGAAATTATACAGATTTAAGCCCAAACCATGAAGGTTTTTGTTCCCTTTTCCTGCCTTGCCTTCAGACACGCTTGTCTTAGGAAGATTTTCTCGGATAATAGCAACAAACAGCCAGATAACTGGTGAAGACTTAGGGCCACATAAATATGTGGTTATGACACATATTATGTGGTTATCCACATAAATATGTGGTTATCCTTCTGGTTTTTACACACTGTTCATGGCCAACCTGGAGAGGGATTTGGTGCTCCATCAAAAAGCAGTGTCAGCAGGATATGGAGTGATAGGACAAGGGAACGAGTTTACACTAAAATTTAGGAGAAATTTAGGTTAGATATCATGAAGAAATTATTTACTCAGAGAGGGGTGAGACTTCCAGTGGATAGAGAATAAGCTGTCCAGAGAAGCTGTGGCTGCCCCATCCCTGGAAGTGTTCAAGTCCAGGTTGGATGGGGCTCTGAGCACTCTGAGAGAGTGGAAGTGTCTCTGCCCATGTCAGAGGACTTGGAATTGGGTGAACTTCAAGGGCCCTTCTAACCCAAACCATTCTGTGATCCTGTGATTCTGAGACTATTAGGAGAGAGGTCTGGAAAAGAGATTTTTGTACCACAGAGGTCACAGTTAATTAACATTTTATGACCAATGAGAATTCATGATGATTCATACTGATATTTACTGGTTCATTAAGATGCTTTGCTGCCTGTTCAAGTGGTTTGTGGAATCACTCATGTCTGAATGGAGATGATCTTCAGATCACCAAAATCAGTCTTTCAGCTAAAATAGCCATCCAGGGAAACAGCTCAGTGAGTCAGACAACCAAAGCAAGGCAGTGGCTGGTCCATAACTTCAAATCCTGCTCAGTTATGGCCAGGTGGGAAGGGTCAATTATCCTGTGCTGAGTGGATTCATGGTGGAGACAAGACGAGGCATTGCCACCATCACCTCTCAAAATAACCCCTGAGGATATGTCTGTGAAATCTAAAATGTAACACCACATTTCTGCAGTAATGGAGATGTTCCTAGAAAAAAGGGGGGTTTTGGATCCTTTTGGCTGTGACACAGCATAGGAAAAAGCAGATACATTTCACTGAGGGCAAAAATGGACTAAAGGAAGAGAGGACCAGAGAACCCTGAAAGCTGAGAGGACTGCAAGGTCATCTGCTCATTCCCAAGTCTGTCTGAGTCCACTGAGCAATTGAAGTGTCCTTCAAAGAAAATCTTGTGTACATTTGCAAACAGTTCAGGGAAAAGCTACTGAAAGAATAAAAAGTGGAGGTTTTGAGCTCCTTGTGCAGCACATCTCAAGCATTGCCAGCTCGCACAGAGCCCGGTGCAGGACCTGGGACTTGGGGAATTTTCTCACTTCATTACAGGAAATCCTTACCCTCAATAGTGCTCTGCCAAAATTGAAGCAAAAAGCTGCCCAATTTCCTTTGACCTCCAGCGAGCTCCATGGTTTGTTTATCCTGGCAAAGGAAGAAGTAAAAGTATTTGTTTTCCCAGGCCCCTCCAGAGGCAAAGAGAGACATGCCAGGCATTCCTGGGAATGTGCAGAGCCATGCAGAGCCTCTGACCTTCTCTGCAGAAATCCTCCTTGAAACATCCCTTCATGAGATCACAGCCTTCCCCAGAGACATTTCTATGTTTCTCCTGGTCACAAATGTGGACGCAGTGTGTCCATTGAAATGGAAATGCTCTGCAATGTCACAACACCCAAAAAATTTCCCTCAGGGAAGCTTTAGAAACACCTGATTCCTAGTACTGTCTGGCCTATCTGGAAGATAAATATTTGGTCCTCAGAAAGGTTTTTCATGTTTCCCAGAGTTGAATGTCATCCCTAGCAAGGCCAGTAGCACTGCTTTTGATTTGGTCGAAAAATAGATATATTACAAGCTCTTTCCAAGAACACCCAGCAGCACATCAAACCAGTCTGGTGAGTCACAACAGGCAGGACAGCAGCAGCCTCCTTTAAAGGATGGAACCAAACAGTTAAAGAAGAGTTAAAGGGTAGAAAGCTTTATTAGTCTCTAACATAAAACAGAGACGAGAACTTCCATTCCATAAGGTTTTCCTTAAAGAAACATTTGACTCCTTTTCCAAACTGAACACTTAGGCAGACTGTGCAAATTTCCAAACTAAAGTAAAAGAAAAAAGTACTCACTTTAATGTGTTACATTTCAGCCTGTCAGCATCCTCACATATTTTTTTTTCTGGAGTGACCAAGCAGAGAAGGCATCAATCAGCAAGTTCTTACATTTCTACAAACCAGAAAATTTGGAGGAAAAAAACCCCCATGTTTCACTCTTATGTTCCTTTTAAATCTTTTCACTTAAAGAACTAGCTAACATTAAAGTGTGAAGTGAGTTGCAATGGCAAACACAAAGCCCTGGTGCTGAAAACAATGGTCACTGCTTCCACTGTCCTACAGCCACCCAGGAACCTGCCATGTCACATTAGCCATCAACAACAGACACCCAGGCATCTCCTCTGGAAACATGTCATCAAGCAAGGGCTAATTACTCAAAATTTCTTAATTAGTTCCAGGGAGAGGCTAAAGTTTGACAGGAATTGAGGTGATAGCAGGAAATATTTCCTACATTCCCTATCATGGGGCGGTTAAGAAAGAAAAGGTCAAAACTTCTCCACTGTCCACACATATCAAACACAGACCCTGAGTCCTTAAAAATGCATTGCAGGTGATGGAATTATTTTCTATGAATGGCCATGGAGTTATTTTTAAGATTAAACCAATCTTTTGCTATGAAAGTTCAAATAGATAGAAGGTGGTTTTTTTGATTTTGTGAAACTGAAATTACAGGGAAGATTTTCATACAGATAGCTGCACAAAGCTGGGAGTAGTTTCAAACTTCAGCAACTCATTCCGGGGTGTATTTGTGCCCTTAACTGGGTCTATGTGCAAGACTACAATGCACTTGTAGAATCTGGACTGTCTTCATCTATCTGCCTAAAATGAGATTTTTTTTTTGGCAGACCACCCACTGGTGATTGGACCTCACTGAAGTATCTCAGACTGAATACAGTAAATATTAATTGAAAAGTACAAGCTGCTCCTGAAAGTGTTTTCAGGGTTATCTATAAGAGAAATGTAAAACATTGGGCTTTTTTTTTACTATATATGTGTTGCACAGGCTGGAATTCATCCAACCACACAGGGGTTTCTGGATGTACACAGACAAATTGGTTTCAGCATTTCACCAAGTAACTCCAAACTCCCTTAGTAGAGAGAGACAGTCAATACATCCAAGTGTCTCATCCTATTTTAGACAGCTACATTTCATTAGACAAGTCCTGCCCCTAATCTCCACTGACTCTCATGGAGCCCAGATTCTCAAAGCTCCAAAGCACAAACTCAGGCAAACACCCATCTTTTGTCAGATCAATCCCACTTCGAGTTTCTGATGCTACAAATTAACATATTTCTAATCTTTAAAATTAAAAAAGCATTGCTTCTTTCCCACCCCCCTAGAAATTAGAATTTATGCTGTTTCCCCACTGTTAGGGTTTTCCAACTGTTTTTCTAAGGAAAAACAGTTCAACCAGCCCAGCTTCACAGGGAATTCTTCATGCTGCCAATAGCAGCTGGTTGTGGATACACCAGTCCTCATGTGTTTTAAGGTCTCATCTATTCAGTGTCTGGGTTTCATCCACACACTAAAATTGCCCCTATCCCTCAGTATCACACAGGCTGATTTCAGCCTTTTTTCCTCCACTTTTCCTAGCCCAGATACGTAGATTCATATGTAATTCCCTGCATTAAATTATGACACTAATTTACCAAATTTCAATGGCTGTTCACACAGGTGCCTTGTTAATCCTGGGTTAAGTGATTTCACATGTTCACTTAGTGAGTCAGTGGCAGAAATCCCACATCTCTCCATTCTCCATCCTCTGCTTCTGACAGCCAGTGAACTCTGCCTCTTCATGGCATGATGAACACAGGCAGTGAGCACTAAGAATCATTAACTGCATCCACAATCCACTCCACAAATGTCCTTCACTTGGCTAGATCTCATTGCTCAATTATAACCTACATTTTGCAGCTCATCATCAGAGGCTTTTTATCACATGTGGCATTTGCTCATTAAAGCTGAGATGTTATTCCCAGGATTCAGGCAAGGGTTAACAGCAGTAAGAGTTGCATCCTCATTCTGTAAAAAATGTTCTTCAGAGGCATGACTAAACTGATCATCTCCTGTTAGAAATTTGCTTCTTGAAGATACTAAAGGCTTTGTCAAATAAAAATGAAAACTTCCTAAGTTTGCAGTTAAACTATGTGCATTAAATCAATTAGCTGTAAAGCAAACTAAAGCAAACTGCCTTAAACTCTTTCCTTTATTCATTTTTTGTAAATAGACCACAATATTAACCTTTTCATTTCTGTGCAGCCTGAATATTTAGTGCATGCACAATGCTGAAATATCTGGAGACACATTTCTAAAGTACAAAATAAAAAATCCTGTATTTTTTTGTATGCTCTCCTTAAATATCTTTTATACATATTTGACTTCTCTAGTCATCCTAGCTTCAAAATCACAGCCAGTTACCACATTTCTTGTGGAACTGAACACCATGCTATAAACTTTGACTTCTGTTGGACTTCTGTAAAAATCAATATCAAAGCCCTGAATAGACTGCAATAGGGAATGCTTATTAATGTACAGTTGAGGGGAGTAGTGAAAATGACCCATCTTAATGCTGTTGACAGCACATTTGTCTTGGTGTCTTATTGGTTTTAATTTGTCATCTGATAAATGTCCATTTATGTAATGGAAAGTTAAGTGCTCATTAGTTTACATTTAACTTTGTGTCTAGAGTCAGGTCAGGCTGCTGAAACTGATGTTATGTGAAAGCTATTAATAGTCACAAAAGGTTATTTCAATAAAAACAAATGAAAGGAAATATTATATTTGTAAATGTTCAGATAAATTCATCGTTTGGTTTCTTGATTGACTCTAATGCCAACAAAGTAGTTTTTCTTGGGTTTTTTCAGATGATGTGGAATTTCATACCTCTTAATGTCCAAGAAATTCTGTATAAACTGTTTGAAAATCAATTTTTAGAAATATGAAAACAAATCTATAACCTTTATTACTGGTGAGTGAAAAGGTTCTACAGATCACACGTAAAATCATTAATTTATTGGTGTTATATGGTCTGTAGTGCAAACCCACATATCTTTTTCCTCTCTCTGTTTTTATTTGTGTTTTCTCAGTCCTAAAGTGGAGTTATCAATGCTACTTATAATAAAGATGTAACAATAGAAAGCATTACTTCCAGGGCTTTCATCTGGGACCTGCCATAAAACTCAGGGAAGGCATAAAAATTGCATAATCCAAAATCATTCCGCAGAACTGGTCAGGAATTTCATTCTGAAATGCATGTAATAGCAAGAATTTTATCATCTTTCTCAAAATATCATGATGAAAAACACTCAGCTGATGTTTTGGGGCATGGGGTGAGAATGTGCATGAAGTCAAGGTGACTGGAGTCTAGGCTACAGAGTAGAAACAGAGCTCAAGTCCAAGGGCTCCTGAACCAGACTAAACTCCTAAACCAAGTATGTCTGCTCTGCTCTCACCTATTGAAGCCACTGAAACAGTAAAGATCCAGTAAAACCTCTTTGACACTATCTGCCTGGAAATTTTGCCTCCTTCCAGCCTGCAACAAGTTATTGCTTTGCTGTACATGTGAACTCTGACTCGTGCCCCTGGAGTTAAAAGATCTGTTCTGAAATCCCTTTAAACACAGGAAGACAGGGGAGAGCTTAGTGCATGATGCACAGCACTGCTGACACCTTGAAACAATACATGTTATTCTTTAAAAGCAATCTTAGGACAAGCTACCCTCTGACTTCAAATCCATTCTGTGGCTGTGTTAATCATGTTGAAAATGCCAAGATGCTTTTGTACAGCTGCAAAAGGTGAAAAATGAACAAAGAGGACAACAAAATGCAGGGACAATTACTTTCTTTGTGGTTGTTTGGCTTTTTTTTTAATCTAAGTAAAGGCTTTCATTTAAATGACCACTTCAGTTAGTAACACATAGCTCAGTCCTAACCTCAGGTTTCCCATCAACTGAATCTGGTTGACCTCCTTAAACTACCTGGGTTTTCCTTGGTGAAAGCCATAGTGTAAGAGCTGTCTGGTGGTGTTTTATACCCCACTTGTGCCCTGTGTCCCTAAGCTGTGCCTAATGAGTACCTGTAGTAGCTTTCAAATCTGGGCCTTTGGCTTAATCTCTCTGCTCAGAGGGTTTTTCAGTCCAGTTCCAACCAAAGGCATCTTGTGGATGTCACATTCCTGTGTCTCTAGAGCCAAGTTTTCTGAGGTCCCACAAGTATCTTTTCTCAGGTGACTCCTCTGTTTTCCAAGAAAAGCTGTTCCCATGAAGGAGGAACTGAATGGTGGAGAGCTGAGCCTGGACAGCCAGAGTAAGAGCAGGAGAGGATTTTTCCTTCAGAGCCCAATTCCTTCCAGGGACCAGAGAAGCACAAGAGCACCTGAGTTCAGATATGGGATGGCTTTGAAACAGTTTTGTGCTGTCAACATCACTTCTCCCACACCAATCTGGCACCCAGTTGTGCTGAGGTAGTCTGAGGTCCAGCTGATGCCTCAGGGTTTAGCTTTTCTCTATTTCAGATTCTGAGCTGCTTTAGTGTGCAGTTCTGATCTTCATATTATGGGATGGTGAGCTCTGTGCACAGAGTAGGGAGACAAAGCAATTCCTGCTCCAGCTGGGCACCAAGGACAAATGATCCAAATCTCAGGCCAGGAGCACAAACATGGGCTGAAGGGAGAAAAAAAGCAGGATGGGACTTCATAACCTAAAGCCATAATTGGACAATGAACTCCAAGATGCAAATGGAGCAGAACTGATCAAAGTGAGAGACCCTTTGAGCACTTGTGCATCTTGGGATCATTTTAGTTCATCTTGGGTGCAGCCCTGGCTGGGCTCTTGTGCTGCCCAAGGTGCATCCATTGAGGCCTTTTGATAAATCCCTGCTTTATTCTTTAGCTCTGTCTAGTCTCTGTCCTAGCTCAGCCTTCACAAGGCATCACAGCCATGATGTTTTTGAAGGTAATAGAGTCCATCTGTATGGAAATGAGCCATGCAGTGCTATCTGTGTTCAGGCTGTCTTGAGTTACCAGCAGAGAAGTCACCAGAGACACACTGGGGACAGAAGGAATTATCAGCAATCAATAACCATTCCTAACATTCCTGCATTGTGCTGGAATTACTGCGATCTGGATTCCCAATTTGAAAATAGGCATGATGGTTTTTTTCCACAACATATCTCTCATATTTTTCTTTCAGCTGTACATTCCTAAGCACCTGAATGGCCTTACTATATTCACAAGTTTTTGTTGGTGGTTTTTTTTTTTTTTAATTGTGCCTGTTGGATCTCAAAATAATTCAATACATTTTTAATCACTACTCCTATAACTGAAAGGGTGCAAAAATAATCAGATTTTATTTTTGTTACAGTTTTCACAATCAATGTCTAGCCAGTCCTAGCAGCATATTCAAATCTGTTCAAAACACAGGAAATATTCTGCTTTAGAGAGAGAACTGGAGAAAATAAAAAGTTCACAGCCTTTCAGAAGTCCAAAGAGTTGAGACTTGAAGACAAAACTTCTGGCTGTTTTCTAGAGCAATCCTCATCTCACAGACACCCTGAGCTGAATCTCTAAGCACACAATATTCCTCAGACAAACATTCCATGCCCCCAGCCCCACACCTTATCAAGTTTCAATCCTTCAATAATGCTCACAATTTCATGGGAAGTCAGGACTTCTTCAGAGAAAGTGGAGGGATAAGCTGAGGTTATTTGGTTTGCTGAAATCAAAATGTGAAGCCAAACCTTTCCATGAACTAAATCCCTTTGCACTTCTTCTTTATAGACAAAGTATTTAGGATCAATTCTTTGCTAGAAATTCCCTTTGATAGGTATAAGAGAGCATAAATTCAGCATATAGAAGATGACATTTTTTATTTTTAAGCTTATATGGTTGAAAATACAATACTGATAAATTTTTTTCTTGCTGCCCTCTCATCACTCTAAGAGATTACACATTTTCATCTGGGTAATCTTGACTGACCCATAATTATATAGAAAATTAGTAAACAAAAAGTAAATTGTACTACTTGGAAGTTTTTGGGAGAGGGTGTTTGTGGGCGGGTTTTTTTTTGTTGTTTTAGTTTTGTTTGTTTGTTTGTTTTGGTGGGGTTTTTTTGTTTTGTTGTTGGTTTGGGGTTTTTTTTGTTTTTTTTTTTTTAAATTTCAGAGATGTGGTGTTTAACAAACACCACCCATTTTGTCAATTATATGTTGGGCAAACACATTTGCCTCTGCCACTCAAATTCCTCTGATAAACATCATAAAGCAGCCAAACTTTTACTACATAATCTGTAACATCAAATAATGATTCTCTATAGCAGTTTCTTTATTATATATTACGGGAGCTGGGAAATTAACCATAGATAAGTTCTCATTATAATTTTCCATGAACTTACAAGTGGGTTTATATTTCTTAAAACAAAACATCAAGTATTTCTAAGGAGCAGTTTCTAACAAAGGAAGTGTCTCTAACAGGGAAATTTTTCTTAGAAAATAACTGCTCTCAGGCTAAAAAATCTCTGTGTTAGGGCTAACAACAATATCCAGATTACATATCAATTTCACAGACTTTAATTAAGATAACCAATCAAATCAAGCATTTGAGAGAAATTATTTTCAGTAGTTATGAAGTAGAAAGTGATCGTAAACTGTGAGGACTGTTACAGTAACAACACATCAACCACTACAACATGGAAAATAGTCTTATGTAAAATGGAGAGCTTGGAGCACAAAGGCAAGATTAGACAAAGAAAGCAATTATGTTCTTATCTACTGACAACTGCAAAAGGAGAAGTCAAGTGTAATATCATGCATTAAGAGGCAAAGTACCAAACATGAGTCCATAGCCATAATTTTTATTTCAGATGTGTAATTACATGAAGCTGTAATACAACACAAAAAAGAAACCTTTTGTTTTTTCAGCTCTGTGATTAGTTCTTGTTAAATCACCAAGATTTTCTTTGGGTTCAGTTCTGAATGGAATAAAAATTTGCTCAACTGATCTCTTGCTTAGTTTCAAACTGTGAGGTTTTGGTGGATTGATTCAGATTTCCCTTGTCCATGCAAGAAGTAAAAAAAAAATGAGAAAAATTCAAGTAAGGAAGAGTCAATCCTTTTGAGTGGGATATAAGTTGCCTTACTTGGAACAATTTTCCATTGTTCTTTTAAGTATTTTGGCTAAACAGATACATTCCTGTTATTATTAATTAAGTGAAGGCTTTTTAGAGATTTTAATTTTTATTCTCTTTCAGTCAGTACCCTCACCAGATACATTTCTGAATAAGAAAGCTTCAAAATAAAAGTTTTCTGACACCTGTTGACTTTGTACTGGAGTAATACAGAGTCAAATCTGTCCTTTATTTACTACCTGGAGAAAATTAATATTTTGGTAGTTGCAATTGGCTTATGTATATTTTATTAAAAACATTAAGTTGTGTCTGGAAGTGTTCAAGGACAGGTTGGAGCAACCTGATCTAGTGGAAGGTGTCCTTGCCCATGGCAGGGGCTTGGAAACAGATGACCTTTAAGGTCTCTTCAAACAGTAACCATTCAGTCAGCCTATGAAGTTATTTACCTTCATTTTAGTAATGGAAGATCTGGGTAGATATTTGAACCAAATCAGCATAGAAAGAAAAAAGACAAGGTTTTGCAGGGAGCTTGCATAGGCTGGTGACTGCAAGTACTTAACATCACAGAGAAAAAACAGGACAAATGTACCAGTTCACAAAAAAAAATGGAATTCAAGCTCCCACCTGCGGGTACAAGTAGCAGCATAATGATGGTGTTGTAACAGCACAGGATGATATCCTGAGTCACTGCTGAACAACCCAAGAACACACAATGTCACTGCACAAAAGAAACCCACAACACCAAGTCCTCCAGTTCGACAAAACAGAAAATAAGTTGGTTTTAGTTGTTTTACTGTGTTACACAAGAGTCCAGCGACAAGGACAGGACCCCATAGTATTGGTCTCAGTACAAACACAGAGCAAAGAGGTTGCCTGGGTCAGGAGTTTACAGTCTAAATATAGCTCTTGATTTGTGGAGGGCAGGGTAAAAATTCTCTGCTCAGTCTGGCCAGCACCAGCTTAGCATGTGCATCACATTATTTTTTCCATTCTGCTTTCCAAGACCAATCAGGAGGGATCAGCTAAGAAGTGTAGTCCAGGCAGAATAGACTTACTATTTTCATTTCCTTCTACATAAATAATGCAATGTTATTATGGAAAGGAATAGAAATAGATTATCCTCTTTTTAGTTCCAGTCTCTGGATGAAGGTTGAAAAATATATTATTGTAGTTAGCAATGTTACACTTGCAGAGAGAATTTGAATATCAATAAGCAGAGAGATATTTAAATGGATATTTACATATAATATCACTGTATGTTTACATTTAATATCATATTGGATTTAATTTTATTATGTTCAAGAAAGCAATTGGGTGAAGAATAAACACTGTGGGATGTTATCTCATTGATATGCAGAATCAATATGATAATCAAGTTGCTGATATAAACTCATAAGAAAAAGCTTCTGACATTTCATCTAGGATCCCTAATTTCATATTTACAGTGTGGTGTGAGACTGTATACTGCAGTCTTAGTGCTTAATTAGGAAAACAGTCTTGTATCCATTTTTATTTTTCTTCTAGATACTTTTACCCGACTTTCAAATGATAAAAGACTAACACTGAATTTTATCAGAGTCATTAAGACTTTTTTCTTTCAAAAGCAAAAGGTTTAATTAACAAATACAAGGTGAATTTCTAAAACAAAATATCATCTTAAAAATTTCCAGGGCAGTCTACCTCCCCAAAATCCTTGTGAGAAGTGTGAGAAGTGTGTTTGTTTTTACAGGTTAGTATCATGTATTTCCAATATCCCAAACGAGTGCAAGATGTTGAAGTAAAGTGAACTGAGCTGTTCAGTTTTAAAATAAAAAATACCTTTTATTTTTCGCCAAAAAAAAGCCAGGCATGATGACTGTGAGCTGTATTTTAGGGCAGTCATTTCTTGCCCCTATTTTTACTACCCCTTGAGTCACTTCTTTAATGAATGAAATTACTCATTTCCTTGCATTTGGCCAAGTTAGTGTCCACTGCCATTAATGGGTGGCATGTTAACGTGTCCACTATCAGGCTGGATGTAATGTGTACTTCAGAAAAAAAAAAAAAAAAAAAAGGAAAAAATGATGTTCACATCCAGCACCCCCAGACTGGGTTTGTTGCATGGCCTAAGGGTGTAAAGGCCATCCCTGCATCCCTGACATCCACAGCCAGCTGCAGCAGAGCCTGGTGCAGGGAACATGGCAGAGCTGGGACTTCTTGTGGCTTTCAGGTAGAGCCCTGGAATGCTGCAAGACTGGAGAATGGTTTACTGAAGATGTTTTATATATCCTTAAAGATCTGGGTGCTGGAGTAGATGAAAACCAAAAGTTCTCATCTCCTTAGACCCACCTTTAGCTGCTGCTAACAAGTGTTTCCCTCCCTGCCAGACCAGAATCTCACAGAGGGCAGATGTGCCACCCCAGCAATGGACTGAGCAAAGACAGCAGTGACAAACAGCCTTTCACACATGTCTTCAGTGATGTGAGAATACCTCATGAAATACATTTCTCTGTCTGAATTAAATAAGCTTATCCTTTAGCAAATTGTTCTATAAAAAGTTATGAGAGCCAAACGTCTCTAAAACTGAGATATCATTAAAGCTTCTACAACATTCCAGGAATTGCCACCAGTAATTTTATGAGTTAGGATTGATTTGGTCTCTATTCAAGAATAAAAAATGAGCAGTGTGCCAAGAATGTTGACAAGGAGCGACATGAATCCAGTCTTATCTCAGTGTTATTGCTCTTGCCAGTCACTATCTTACTATTAAGATAAAGCAAGTTAGCCCAGCCTGTGAGATACTGATTGAAGGCTGGATAATGATTTCTGGATTTCTCACCACTGCTGCAATATTGGAAGGAGTCTGGAGGAAGATGGATTGGCAAATTGGAAATTTATGTTTGAGGACGTGCACATAAAAAGTAATCTAATGAATTTATATACCTGTTCATATATGTACTTCTCCCTGTCTTTCATTGGCATAAACAAATGACACCTACTTTTCATAAATAGCTGTACATAAACATGTCATCTCTGCTTGTTGGAATGGCATTTAGGTGTGCAGAGATATTTAAATATAAAAAAAGACATTATTTCTATTCTGAATCTGTTCTGTTAGACTGATGTATATCTCAATATTCAAGAAAAATTGGTGTAGCTTTCATATTGTATATCTATAAGCACTATATGCATATAGGTGAAATTTATCTGTGCACCATCCTGCCCCATAAAATGTTTCATGCTTTTAAGTGGCTTTTGGATCAGCCCCAGTATATATTTCTTGTCTAGATGCAGCAGAATTTAATACTGGTTTGGGTTCTTTTTTCCTTGTTGGCTGCTTGATAAGTTATGGTTACAGCAAGCAGGAGTTGTGCTCAGGGAAAAAAAGTTATGAGATTCCAGAAATTTATGTGTTCCAAACAAAATTTAAAGTAAGACTGTAAAGATTTTCAAAGACATAAAGGCAGACCTCATAGGACAGTAATAGGGTAATCCAGTAGGGTGTTAAAAGGAATTTTTCTCTGTACATAATTCAAATCAGAAATCTGAACTTTAATTTTCATAACTTGGATTCATCCCTTAGCCACCCAGTTATTAACAGTTTTGGAGTGACATTTTCTTTTACTGGTTTTGTGAGAACATATTTCCTGTCAAATCTGTTGTGTGTTTCAGGAATTCTTGTTTCCTTGGGAAACTTTTGGTCAATTCCTGACCAACTCTGCAGCTTTCAGTTTCAAAGTTGGATGTCTCCCAGGTTATTGTGGCTCCATCCTCGGAGCTCTGTGGTGAAGCCAAGATGTGCTCAGTGCCCTTTGTGTCTCTGACAAACATCTAACAAAAAAGAGCAGCTGGAGGAGGACTGTGAGGCTTTCAGGTGTTCACATAAATTTTAAAACTTACAGAGATGTTACTATAGGGCTCCCTTTGAATGCAATGGACAGCAACAAGCACCTCAACAAAATAATTCATTTAAACTCTTATATGGAGATGGGGTTAACCTTCTGGAGATACAGTCTTCTCAAATACTGTCCTAAAGTACATGCAGGATTCTTCACACATCACACACATTTCTTCTGGGGTTTTTTTTTCATGTTTTCCTAACCATTTATATTTGGGGGTATTTTTCCATACAATTGCTATATATTCACTTGGAGAAAAAGCTACGTATAAGCATCTTCAATGTTAAGTTTATATTGAGTTAAAGAGCTAACAACAAATGTACACTATTTATATATTCATTAGATGTTTGCATCCCACCATTCTCTCTATAACTGACAAAATCCTCCAAACCAGAGATGATTTTCCTCCCACTATAATAATTCAGGTAAAAACTGCTGCTCTTATTTCATGATACAGACAAGTTGTTATGACTTCTTTCTTTGTTTTACTGTTTTCATAAGCTCAAAACACTGAATTCCATAAAAATTTAGTTTGTTTGATTTTTTCCTTTTTTTCATTATTATTGGTTTTGTTGGCTTTGTTTGCTTTTTTTTTAATATTATCTTGTAACTATGAAACCAACACTGTTCTATTTCTTAGTCTTGTTAGGCGGTGGACTGGATTCCACTTCAGACCCTGTCTGCAACAGGCTTTAATGTCAGGGCCCACTTTGTAAACAGAGATAAAAAGCAAATACTGTATGAAACTATTTCAGACACAGCTAAGGGATTGCTGAAAACCTTGATCACAATAATAGCTTTTTTGATTTATTTTATTAGCTGACTGCATTAAAGATTTGTCCAGCCTAAGTATTTTCCAGGTTTTAATTATTTTTTAATGGATTTTGGAAAAACAGTAATTTAATCTGCACTGGTACCAATTGTAAAGTTTGGTGTGAAATTCAAAAAAGGAAATTAAGACACTGTCTACCTACTGTAGTTTGAAGTTCTAAGTATTTCATGAAATCTAATGTAGGCTCTGTTTATGTTACATATATCATTACATATATCATACTTATATAAGCTGCCATCCTCTCCAGGCCTCAATATTCCTTGTAGACTATAAGCAAGAGTATTATCTCAATTTTTTACACTTGGAAATTTAAGCATAGAGGCTAATCTGAAGTTCTGTTTAGCATAAAAGCTTTTCATCCAAGGTTTTATATTAGCTGCTTCTCTCTAGTGTGTTGGTATTTCTAAAGAATAATACATATATTACACACACAACACTTGCAAGAATGAAAATTTTCCTTTGGTCTATACAGAGAAGCTGAGAAATAAGTGACATTTCTAAAGCTGGCCAGATGATGTGTGGCAGATACACATCCAGCATCCTATAAATCTCCTTCTCATCTGGAGTAGAATCCTGGATTTTTTTCTTACCCTTGTGTTTTTAACCAAGACCTTCCTATTTAATTGTTAAATGCTGACAGATGTTTGAAGGTCTGAAGGTCATTCTTGTGAGGAGCTCACTGTCTAAGCAGACAGTGTGAACTGGAATGCCCAAATCCCAGTTCCACCTAAACTGGAACTAAAGCTTCAATAACCTAAATCCCACTCAATGAGCCAGTCTTCCTTATTTCCAGGGATCCACCAGAAAAGGCCAACATTCATCAGGTATTTCCTTACTCAGTGCCTGACCTTAATTGCCCAAATATGCTCAGAAATGCTTGCTGTGCAGTGTTGGAGGACATCCCCTGCTGTAACTTCTGTTTTTGCACTGTGCTGATGTGCAGAGACCCCAAGGCTGGGAATGGATACCCTGGGTGCCTCTGCATGATGTCAGGGCTGAAGGATTTAGATGGGAATGCCTTTCCATTGCTCCATTTACATTACCGAAAGAGCAAAAGGGAAGAGCAAAAGCTCCCAAGGCAAGGTGGAAATCCCTTTCCACTGGCTTTCCTCATAAACTCTGATTTCTGGCCCAACACTTGCAGTAACAGGCATAAATTGCTTCATCTTCAGGATATTCTCATTCAGAACACTCCAAACTCTAAGAATTTTGCATTTAAACTTGAACTTGGCTCTATATTTTAAGAGATATCAATCTCTCCCCATCAATCATACTTATTGGGCACAAACTAAGGTGGATTTACTTTTCCCTTTTCTCCAGCTTCTTTTTTCCCAGAGTTCACATTCCCAAATGTTCCATAAGGCAATGTTAATATTTGACATTGAAATCCTCTAATAAGTATCCCTCACATCTCATGTCCTGTCATCTGTTACTTTTTGGGGTTATCTGCTGACACCTCTTGATTTAATGATTCGGAATAGCTGCTTTTAAGGATGAGCCTTGGGTAGAAATTTTGAAGGGGACAATGTGGTTAAACATCCTCAGCCTGAGAGATTTCAAACTACAGCACAGAACTCCCCAATTATTCAGGTTTGGAGCATTCTAAGGAACAAAATATCAGATTGGGTGAGAAAGCAAAGTCTTAAAGGCAGAGCAAGGAAATACTAATAGGTAAGGACAACAGAGATGCAAACAACACTGAATTTGAAGCTCAGAGGCTCTGAAAGGATGAAGCTCACTGGTATCCAATCCATATCTCATTGATGTTCTCTTTTTTTTGCTGTTGAAGTCAGAAGGATCATGATATGCTGATATTTCAGAGGGCTGCTGATTCCCTGCTCAGGCTGCAGCCTTCCCTTTTCAAATGTGCTGTAACTTCACTTGTAAACTACTGATTATGAAACTATGCAGTGCTATAACTAACATGTTAATGCAAAATTTTATCTGTCTGTATTGATTTTTATTAATCCAGCATACATATGGACCTAAGCCAAATTAGAAAGAAGTGTCTCTAGCTTCATTGATTTACAGCATGAATTACAGACTGTCACAAGTCAAATTACTTCAGGGTGTGCAACAGTGCTTGGACTCACAGTTTCATCATTCAGGATTAGTCATTAAGATACTGAGATAATTCTCAAATTTAAATCCCACATGTGTGCTGAGATACTTCTATAGGGTGATGTGTGGTGTAAATGAGGTAAAACCAGAGCAAAGGCTGTAAATCTCCAGGAATTTTGTATGCAGTTAGCAGCATGTAGATCCCTGAATGTGATTAACAGTCTCATGCAATGAGGCAGCTCCTCTAGCTGTCAAGATTTTCACAAAGCAAAACCCAATTACACATAAACAGATCTTGAATTTTCCCTCTGGGCTTGTGTTTCTCTCAGCTATAGATTTTCATTCTTACCTCTTTTTTCCCTCCAGAATGTATATTTAATACATCTAAAGGTTGCCATTTTATTGAGGAATTCAGTCAGCACAATCCCCTGGGTGGCTTTCTTTGGTCATTTGTTGTACATGTTAAATTGAATATATTGACAGCCCATTATGGCATGCTTTGTTTTGTAAATTAATATCCAGTTAATTTTTAATGTATGTCAAACATAGATGGTAATCAGTTCTGGTGTTTGTCTTTTAATGTCATGACCACTTCTTTCATGGAAGGACAGAAACCTCCTGTAAATGGCTTAGGGCTACTCCCAAGCATCATTTTATCTCAAAGAGCACACGTGAGGGTCACAGAGGACAAAGTTCATGTTCCTTAAATCAGGTATCCAACAATTGCCTCTCTAAATCATGCATGTTCCCTACACAGTCTACATAAAGAAAGGACATTACTTAAGAGTCAGTAACTTTCTGCAAAACTCTCAATTTTTTTATGTCAAAGGGGTTGTCTTGTGAAGGGGCCCATTTCTCCCTGGTGACTCCAGAAAGAGCCTGTATTGTCTAGCTCAGATCTCCACAATTCACCTCTCAGATAGAGCAAGCAGAATTCTGTTGCTCAGAAAGACACTTGAGATGTCCTTTGGTGTCCTTGGGGTGGCAGAGATGGTGCAGAGCCTACAGCAGATCTTTTAATTCAGATTAGGGACAGGCTGGGTGGGGTTTGGAGCAGCCTGGCCTAGGGACAGGTGTCCCTGCCTATGGCTGGAACCATCATCCATTATCAGTATTAGAAGGGAGAATAAGACAATTCAGGGATTCCTCTTCTGGTTGTCTGTGGCTGTGACACTTCTGCTGGAAGCTGACTGATCTGACTATTCTTAAAAAAAAAAAAAAATCAGTAAATTAACAATATTGTATCCCATAAAACAGTATTTTCTCTGGGAAAAAAAAAAACTCAGAAAAAAAAAATCCACAGCACTAAAGAAACCAGTTAAATACTGGTAGCAAAGGAATTTTCTGTTTAGCTGTCAAATGACCAGATTTGCAAGTAACTTAAATCATACTATCTATTGGTACAAGTACTTATGCTGAGTTTGAAGGGGCCTTTAATCTAGCAGGAAGAGGCAGGAAAAGGTCTAGTAATTGCATACTGAAATCAAAAAGTTCAAACTAGGAATAAAGGGGAACTCATTTATTCTTTAACTGTACAATGAGATATGTTTCTGGGGCAAATTACTAAGTGTTATTGTAGTCCTTAAATCAAGATCAGATGTGCTTATAAAACATACATCTTAGTTTAACAACACAGAACTTCAGACAGAAATCCCTGGATGAAGTATGACCTGTGCTGTGCAGGAACTCAGACTAGGCAGAGCTTGAACTAGTTAATCATGATGGTTTCCTATGGTTCTAAAATCCACAATCCTACTAATTTCAAGCAATATGTAAGATATACTCATGTAAATCTGAATTTCCTAAGAGTCTTCAATGGGACAAAAAGAACAACAAAGACTCAAGTAACCACAGAAGAATTACACATCAGATGAGGTGTCCTTTAAAATGTAAGTGATCAAGCATCTTCTTAGCAGTTGCTTTTCTGTCCAAGAGAGAGAATTAAACTTTTCATAGGAGCATGCTCGTGCCAGTTGTCTGATGGACAGCTGGAAAATCAGATTTAAAAGAGTTTTTAAAACAATAAGCTTTGCTAGCCCTAAAGTCCACCAGCAACAAACTTCAGCACTAGCTCATGATGGGAGAACTGTGGCTTGTGATATATATGGAGAAAAATCACATGAAAAGAACAGCAAGCCTGGATAGTAATCTGTATGTCTATTTTAATGTGACCTGTGCCTTGGAGAAGAGGGAATTATGCAGGAAATGCAGAGACACTGCCATTACCAATGTGAAAAGCTCTTACCACTGTATCAGCTGGGATAAGTTGTGCTCAGAAAGACCAAAATCATCAAATGTTGCTGCTATCAGGCACCCTACAGTCTGGTCCATTTCTATATGTGTAGTATTTTCTGTCAGCATCAGTAGACTGCATTTTGGAGTGTGGATGCACTGTGAAATCACTATGTATTATATTCATGGTTTTGGATACAGTACTTTTGGATTTTGTGATTTTTTGTGCTGCAGAATACTCAAGAATGACACTTTTCTGTAATGGAAATGGGAAAGCAAAAAGAGGTCTTTTTCACTGCATGCCTTTGGTCTTAAAAACATGTATGTGCAGGAGGGGGAGGCTGGATTTGTCACTGTAGCCACAATTTTCGGTCTGGTGAGAACTGGGATGCAAAGACAGCTCTTCATTTCCTGTTAATATCAGTGAGTGTTCCAACCATGCAGGAACGTGGCACTTTGCTTTTCATGGTAGCCAGGACTGCACTAGGAAGGACAGCAATTATATTAACTTCATTTGTAATATTTGATTTCTTGCAAATCACACAAAAATGAAAAATGAAATTCAACATCAGTACGTTTTTTCCGCAATTTCTGCCAGAAATGTTTATTTTTGTGTGCCTCACCTGATTTGATCCACAGATTTCCTACTGAGTTCAGGACAATTTGTAACAAGCTTACACAAAGAAAAGTAGGCAGCATACAGGACTTTTGGGGACAGCAAATGCTGAACCTTCTTTTGCACACAACTTCCTTTTGATAAGTAAAAATTCAATTCAGTTTAAGCAGGTGAGAAGTTTTATCGGTTTTGCTCATTGCAAACCCCACACAAGAATCACAACTTTGCTAATTTTGCTAATTTCCAACATCTGGTTCTGGTCATGCAGGTGGTGAGCTGTAGGTCTGAACTGAGATGAGTCAGACATATTTGCTCCAAAATTCCCTAGGCACAGATGGAAATTTCAGTTCTAACCAACACATTTGTAACTTTAGATCCTGGAAGACATCAAGCCAGGATCCATACATGCCTTTGGAATTATAAGTTCCATGGAAGCTCATGGGAATTAGCTGTCAAAATGCCTCATGTGTTTGGGCTGCATTAAACTATAGTTTTCAGGTTATTGGGCTCTCATTGACTGTGAAAGATTTTATTTTTCTCTTTGAAGCTGGGCAAATGCTTGCATTCTTTGCTCTAGGTGAGTATTTCGTCTGCCCATGGTTTTTAATTGCTTTTGAATAGCTCCCTGCCACTTATCACTATCCTTATTCAAATATGGGTTGAAAAATATTTATAAAGAACTCAATCCATCACCAGAGAGACAGTTTCTAAAGGTAAGTCCACATGGCTTGCTGTGATACAGACCTAATAACTGGCTTTTCAACCTGCAATAAGTATTCTTTTCCCTGTCCTCTTCTGATTGCTCCATAATTAACACTAGAGAGACACCAGATTTAACTATCTGACAGATATTTATTTAAAATACCTTCTGCTGAATATATTAACATTTCTTTATCTACTTTTTTAAGCAGCTTTGAGTTCTGCAATAAAATCAGATTCAGAGTTTGGTTATGTTAATAGCCTTGCATGGTGGTATAGATCAATTTGGAAAAAGCAGTGAATCAGTCATCTACAATATAATTGTATGTGTTTACACTGTAGAAATGTTTTTAGCATAAAAACACAAAAGAAACATATGAGTCACATCAATATCACTTAAGCTGGATAAATTGTGAGAGGAATTTTGCTGGAAAGGAGTATTTAATGCTCTCCACATACGTGTATATTTATACATTAACTGAGTCCCTCTCCTGACACTCTGCAAAAAGGCAGGACTGAAAATAGCTGCTACCTATGGAACTCACTGGTGAGTGAATGCAGTTGTGCCTCTTGAAATGAAGTCAGTTTTATTGCTGGCTCTTTTGCTAGAAAAGTCTTTGTGTCCATTCTTTGTGCAGGTATAATAGACTCAAAGCATCACAGACCAGCCTGAGTTGCAAGAGATCCACGTGGATTATATACATGGAGGTGCATCTGGAATAGAAGAATCTATTATAGATATGTTCTAATATTATTATCACAATATCTGGATGGTTTCATATCAAACCTGGTTAAGATCTGCTGTTTATTGTTAAGCTTCTCCTAGGGAAGAATCCAATGTGACATGCAAGGCATTGCTTTGAGAGGGTTTTATTTTGTTTGGGATTTGTTTTCAGCGTATATTCTGGGGTCTGACAAGATGAACACTGTTTTCAAAAATAGCCAAGTTGCAGATGGAGGAAATGATTTGTTTGTGGTATTCTCTATCAAAGAAGTGTCACAGATAGACGGGTTTTACTCAAATATTAGAGTTTTCACCCAGTTCTCTGATTTAGTTGGGTAATAAGTATATACTCAGGCAGCAAGACAGCTTGCTGCTGGCTATGTGTATCATGCTCAAAAGTACAGAGGGATCCCAACAAAGCCACTTGTAATTTACACTCACTAAATTGGATACAGATCCACCTTTTTTTCCAACAGTAGCCTAGAATAACAAAGGTTTTGGGAAAAATGCCTGGTTTTGGTTGAAGGTTTCTTCTTGCTGGCTATCTGCCACCACAAACACAGAGGGGATATAATAACAGTCATTTGGAGTTCTGTAAACCTTGTCATCTGAGGACCTCAGAACGCTTTCCAAGTGTTAATTAAATCCTCACAGCATCCCTGTAGCCATGCATAGCAGATTCCAGGTTGCTGGGCTCTCCCTGTGACCACAGTGGCTCCCTGGCTCTGCTGCTCTGGGAGGATTCAGACCCTTCTGCACCACAGGCATGAGCTCCATCCCAGCCACTGCTCTGCCAACCCAGCACTGTGCTTCCCACCCAACACCTCCAAAACAAAATGAGAGGAATTTTTCAGAGAAGCTGAACCCCGAGACTGTAATTGCAGTGGAGTTTTAAAGCATGTTAACTTGTTTTCTGAGAGTAATGTTTTATTAGCAGCTTCAGACAAAGCGACTTCAAAAAAAACCACTCAGGTCAGTACAGAGAGAAATCACTCCTTAGAAGTGAAAAAGCACACAATACCTCCCCATGTTGCTGACTCCAAGCAATAAAAAATCATGAGTTCACTCCAAAAAGTTATTTTAATAGTCTTTTTGTCTGCAGGCTTTTTGCTCCCTTCCCAGTTCTTGAGATATTACAGTTTGAAAGTTTCTTGAGGTGAGAAAAGATTTTTCCCACAACCATAACGAAATGAAAACAGATATTCTTTTCAAGTCACTGGAGTCATTAAGCTAGGAGAAAAAAAAATCAAATATTGCAAGACCTGATATAAAACCATGAGAGTTAACAGAGTTGCTTGTTTACCTCTTTAACACAACATTATTTTCTCTTGTCAGTTCTGAAAAGACACTCAGGCCCAAACCCTGTGCAGAAAGAGCTCTTTCTCTCCTACTGCACTCTAATGAGGATCTTGCAATGTATCTTTGAATTTACCTGTTATGATCCCAAACAAAATTCCATCTGAATTATGTTTTCATTTCTTCCCCCTTCCCATGTCTATTTCTTTAATTTACTGAGTGTGTGGAAATAAGCCCTGCACTATGCCCTGTGGAGACACAGGAGTGTCCACAGCAGGGAAGATGGAACCAGAGGAACTTTAAGGTCCCTTCCAGCCCCATCCATGCTGAGATTCTGTGGCTGCAGCACACACAGAGCTGTGCCTTGTCACCTCCTGTCAGGGCAGTTTGTGTTCTCAGCTCTCATCATCCTGTGTTCATGTGAAAAATGCGTATTTTATGATTGACTTCTCACAAATATTAAAATGAATATTACATGTGTTGTGTTTGAAAGGCTGTATTAATTTTCTTAAGTAGTGTGTTAAATATAGTTTTAGGTTATAACATAATGTTAAAATAGAAACTATGTAGGATACTTTTTTTAAGAGAGGACTTGCAGAGAGATAGCGGCCACAGGGCGCCTGAATCTTTCAGAGAAACAGAATTTATTGCCCTCTTATCAAGTTCTTCCTGCCTCACTCAGCTCTGAAGACACCGTTAGGATTCAGAGGAAGAAGTTGACACTGACCAGACAGAGTCCTGCGTTTGAATGGAATTTATGTATCATGTATGAGATGTATGAATATGAAAGAGGCTATTGTCTTTAAGGGTTAATCCTTTGTTAACATGTGTCCTTTTTCCAGCTTATTTTGCCCAGAAAGGGGCACCCGGAGTGTCCATAACTCTTTTCATTGTCTCATATTGTCCTAAATCCTAATTATCCAAATTTTTATTACTCTAATTATATTACTATTTTTATAATCATTTTGTTACTATTAAACTTTTAAACTTTTAAAAACAAGTGATTGGCGTTTTTCACAGTTCAGATCCCAGTAAGTCACCTATGGAGACAAGTATCACATGCAGATAACACTAAATATTCTCCAGGCAACCTTCTCGTTTCTTTGCCTTGAAATATCAATGTACAATGTTTTATAACACCAATAGTGCACTCTAAAAGACCAATAACTCCTGTCTACCTTGTGACCACAGAGGAAACTGCACAATGTTCTCCTCCTGTAGAGTAGAGAGTACAAGAAGTAGCTTTAAAATGGATCATTTGGATGCCATAACAGCCCCAAAGCTGTAGCCTAGAGATCATAACTGCCAAGAAACTTCTTCAGGCTGTATTGCACATGCAAATCATAATTATATTTCTTCTGCATTCAGCAGAAAGCTGTGCAAACTGAAGGGGGTCTGAAATTGTTCTCTATTCCACTTTATAACTCAAGACAAACCAAATAACAAACTACATTTCCAGAAATTGCTTTCTCTGACATTGTTGTGATGAATAAGCTTCAGCAGTGTCACATATAGCACCTTTCCAGGTTTATAATTAGTCATAAACCACTAAAATATGTATTGTCTAGAAGCAAATATTATTTCCTTTGTATTGTCTCTTGGTGATTGGCATGAAAGTTATGAAAGTCTCACTGGGTAACAAAATATAACACCTAAACATCTTGATTTTCTTTTAAAGACAAATATAATTTTCAATTCATGGTGTTGTATTTTTGACTATGGCAAGGTATTCCAAACTGCCTTAGATAAAAGTTGCAGAAAATTTTCGTTGTGATTTTTTTCCCAGGGAAGTTTTTCTTGGAAATCTCCCATTCCATTCATCTGTTACACCACATCTAACACACTATCTGAGAGCCTGCAAGCATGCAGTAACACCACTATTTTATTCTGTTTTCTCAACACTTTGCAGTGTGCACGTACAGGAAAAATTATTCATATGATATATTTGTTATTGGAGCAAGTTCAAGGAAATATACACTGCACATGGGATGGTTCTTGCTCCTGTGGGATTATGATTCCGATTTCAAACATTAATGAATGTTCATCTAATTGAGGCATCCCCCAGCTGTAGCTTTTCAGACTTACTGGTGATGGAGCATCATTAGTAATCAGAGTCTTTCTTGTAGCACTTTCTGTTGGTCACTACCTTTTAAATAATGATCCTCAAAAAAGCTAAACAGCTCCTAATTGCTTCTGCTAAGGCAGCCCCAGATGTGCTTTCCATCATCCTTTTTCCCTCCCCAGCTTATCACAGGCCAAGTGGCAAATCCTGCTTTTCCCTGTAACTCTGCAGTGCTCTGACCTCATCTTCCCTATTTGTTTCTCCTTCTGGACAGTCTTAAGGAGCTCCAAGGCCCAGATGCTGAAGACAACCCCTACAATATCTCCCACCTCGTTATTCTCTAGGAGCTATTTAGTGGAAACACACTCATCTAGGTACTTACAAATGTTAGCATGAATTCACCAACAGAAATTGTGTCAAAACAATCTAGATGCCACTCACCAGGGATGGGAAGATTTGGGGACAAAGGGGAAGCAGTTGAAAGCAAATCTTTTGACTTTTTGTACTGTTTTTATGTTGCTTCATGTGATGTTCTCACAGGGAAAATTAGGAGAGGGAAGGGGCAAAATCATTTGAGTTATTCATCAATAGCAACTTGTTATGAAATTAGAGTGAGATAACAAGCAGAGCTTTCAGGGAGTTCTGCTCTGTCTTAGATTGGATTGGGAGTCTCCATTAAAACCTCAGCAAAGGAGTAAAGGCTGTCCACTGAAACCACAGATGGCACAGCTCCCAGAGGGACAGAAACCACTCAGAAGGACAATATAACACCTACAAAAATCTCAGTTGCAGTTCTTTGGCTAGTTTTAGTTCTTCTTTGGGAAGATCCCAAAGAGTAATTAGGGCAATGTATAAATTTTTCCAGGTTTATTTAACCTAAACCCAAGAATTCTAAGGGGATATGGGAAGTTTTAAAGGTATAAAGGCTATTAGAGACAGAAGATGATGCAGTGGACAGAAAAAGGCACTTCAGGCTTGCAATATTATGGCCCAGATCCAAAAGGTAGTCAGGAATCTCACACCACTGACAGAGTGGTGACCCTCTGTAAGCCTAGGTCAGTACCAGGAACTTATTTAAGTCTCTCCTGCTCATTATAACATCTGAGCTGCATCACTGTCCTTTGTTCCATTTCATGTCCCAAGAGTAAAAACAGACAATTCCTCTTCCATCAATAGAATGTGCACGCTAGAAACACCATGCATGAAACAA
The DNA here is from genome assembly GCA_024362935.1 of Setophaga petechia. Classification (NCBI taxonomy): domain Eukaryota; kingdom Metazoa; phylum Chordata; class Aves; order Passeriformes; family Parulidae; genus Setophaga; species Setophaga petechia. Next base: position 17,371,526 of record JANCRA010000012.1, on the reverse strand, counting down.
TGGATCTAGTAAATACAGTCTAGAAACCAATATATAGGTCTCTTGACAACTTTACACCACTTTTCAACTTTGATCATAATTTAAAAGGTGGCACTTATGTGTATCGTGACTGCTCCCCTTTCAAAGTCTTGTTTCTCATGAAAAAGATGTCTTTGAAGCTAACAGCCATCAGGGTATTGCATTAATGCTATATTGACTCAGCCTTCATCCTTCCAAGGTGTATAAATTGAGTTGCATGCAGGCAGATATATGATGAGACCTTTAAAGGAGATATCTGTGTGCTCATTATCATCACCATTAGTCCATGTGTCCCAGGAAGACATCATTGTGGGACAGAGTAAAGCACAGAAATGAGGGGCTTGGGAGATCAGACTGATGTTCCTGTCATGACCTTGGACATGTAATTTTCCCTTCCTGTGCCTCAGTTTCTGCTTTTATAAATTAAGATAATGATACTTTGCAGACTGCATTAATATCTGTAGATGAAAAGCATTGCCTGAGAGACAGCTATTGCTATTATTTTTATGGGTATTTTATTTGGGCAAAATATTTTCCACCCCTAACTGCCAAGAGCTTGCAGCTTCAAATAGGAAGCAGAAAGCTTTATACTCTTTTCTAGAGAAATAGAGACACACAAATCAAGCACAATTCCTTTGGTCACAATGGAAATTTGTAGCTAAATTGAGGATCCAATTTGCAAGTCAGTGTTTTAAGCATAGGCTTTTTCAGGTGTTCTCCCTGGACATTAAAGATTTAGTGGGAGTTTTCATGAGAGTGGATTTGTGCCAATATCCATGACTAGAATTTTTCCCTTCCTCTCAACTTGTGCAGAAAACTGTTTGCTGATAGTTTGCTGGCCTGCCTGGCACCCCAGAGGTGACCACAGAGGAGTAAAGCTGCACAGGTTGTAAATTATATAGGCCCTTTCATGCTTTGAAACAGCAATCAAAATCTTACACAGCTTTTCCAACCATTTATTTGAATGGAAAGTGCACAAGAAAGAAATTCAGCACCTGCTGCAAGGTGCCAGGGGTTTAGAAAAGCCCCAGAGACAAAGCATGGCCATTCAGATGAGAGGGAACATAAAATTTGGAAACTGGGTCAATAGACTGAGGTACAAACCAAGCCTGCTTTGCACAGAGGCTTCTTTTCATTGTCACTCTGACCCAGGGGCAAATCTGGGGCAGTGTAAATTGTTACATTTAGCTGCTGTTTATAACCACATTACACACCTTTCCTCTTGGCTGCTCTTTCACCTCACCACCTCTTTCTCCCTACATCCTTTGTTTCTGAACTTCTTTTCTTCCACATTTCATTTCCCAGTGCTGTTCTCCCTTTGAAATGTAGTGGGCCAAGCCCCATTCTGTTCACTAGAATAATAATCAATGTCTGAATAATATCATTGATACTGAAGTATCAGTATAGCTCCTCCCACAGATTAAGCTAAAACTGGGAGGGCTCAGATTTCTGCCTCACTGTTTTAGGCTGATGATGCTTGTGAATTCCAACAGACCGAATATCACCATATGCTTTATTTGCATGCAAGTTAACATTATCTTTGAAGGCTTAGGACTTGGAGGTCAGATAAATATAGAAAATAAGTGGATCCCAGCCAGGAAATCCAGGTGGGCACCAGTACAGGCTGGGGGCTGATCTGAGGGTCCTGGTGGCAGCAAGCTGTTCAGGAGCCCTTGTGGCCAAGAAGGCCAATGGTATCTTGAGGTGCATTAGGAAGAGCATTGCCAGGCTGAGGGAGGTGACCCTGCCCCTCTGCTCAGCCCTGGTAAGGCACATCTGAGGTGCTCTGTTGCAGCTGTGTCGGCCAGAAGGTCGAGCGTCCGGCCAGCTCGGAGTGGCCAACACTCAAGCTGCACGCTGTGGGTCCCTTTGGCGTCAATAGGCCTCGGGCTGACCCCACCACGGACTGGTCACGCTGCGGCACGGACGAGGAAGGAGCTTAGACACTCAATGGGGACAAAACAGGTTTATTGATAAATCCAAGGTGTCTGCCAGGGAGTGACCACAGGGAAGGTCCCCAGAGAGTGACCCAGAGGGGCGGGGGAAACAAGATTATATAGGGGGAGGTTCCATAGGGAGGGGGTTACAAAGGACCAATTAGGAACAACAAAGGAGTGGACTAAACACAACTGACATGGCATAGGGACGAATTGAAACACAATGACGGAGGGGCCCCGGGACCTCAGCTAATCCTGGCTCCCAAGACGGAGAACTTTCTGGAAGCTGGGGTGGAGTAGGGAGTGATTGACTGGGCCCGGGGAGGAGAACAAGTATACATATAAGGGAAAAAATGGGAGGAGAAATTATATAACTTACTTAACTGACAAGAAGGGTGGCGGGAGTAACCAAGGATACTAAATGATTGACAGGTCACTGGCGGGAAGGGAACATGAAGGCAGAACCATTACAAAACATAGGGGGGGAGCAATACAAAATAGGAGAGCAATAAAACAAACTAAATTTACACACCACAACACTCTGTCCAGTTCTGGGCTTCTCAGGACCAGAGAGACACGGAGCTCCTGGAACAGGTCCAGTGGAGAGGGACAAAGGTGATGAAGGGACGGGAGCATCTCTCTCATAAGGAAAAGCTGAGGGAGCTTGGACTGCTCAAGTTCATGAAGAGGCAGCTGAGAGGGGACCTCATCCATGTCTCAGCATCTGCAGTGTCAGAGGAGGGATCCAGGCTCTGATGGGTGGTGCTGAGCAATTGGACAAGATACAAAGGGCAAAAATCAATGCCCAGGAAGAAACTGATGCCCATGAAGTTCCACTTGAACATGAGGAAGAACTTCAGTCCTGAGCAGTGACCGAGGACTGGAACAGATTGTGCAGAGAGGCTGTGGAGTCTTCCCTCCTGGAGATATTCCAGAAGGGTCTGGACACGTCCCTGTGCCCTGTGCTCTGGGACAAGCTTGCATGGGCAAGGAGGTTGGAGCAGATGAGCCACTGTGGCCCCTTCCAACCTGACCCATTCTGTGGTTCTGTGATTCTGTAAAGAGATCTGGAAAGCTGAGAGAGAAGGAAGTCTAGGTGAAATACCCTTCTTTTTGGGGCAGGTGGGACTAGTTTACAGGCAACCTGACTGAAACATGTATTCTCATTTTTTTACTAAAAGCTGTGTGGACATCCAGAATAAATATAAGAAATATCCTTTAGGTTTTATTTAAATAAATAAAACAGAATGATAATAAAACAAAACCCACTTGTTTTGGCACAGTTACAAAATGAAGGGAAAGGACTAAAGAGTATTTACAGGCTTTTAATAACACAATGTTATAATTTAGGTTTCCTTTACAAAATAGTGGCCAGTATCTACTATCTCATGATAAATAGAAGCTGTATCGCATGACACTTGTGAACAATGGGTGAAATGGATATTAGAAAAATCTCATTTATCTTCTGCTTTATTCTGTGATAGAGGTCCTTGTCACCATGGCTATTATGTGACTAGCCCCAGAAAGGCCACGTCATTAGTTTTCTTTATCAAGATAGCAAGGTCTCCTTTAAAGGGACAGCACTTAGACTTTAGATTCAAATAGAAAATAGATTTCATTATGTGAATGCTCCTATCTCTGTTTTTCTGCTTAAATACATAGGTTATTTCCACAACTGTCAATCAGATGAAATTAACACCCCTGTGATGAGGAAGGTGTTCCTGGAACAGAAATTTTAAAAAATGGAATTTTATGAGCAGTTTGCTTGTATTTGTCTCATACATTTCTTTAGAGCATGTGGCATTTCTTAGTTTAAAAAAAACACACAAAGGGGAAAAAATAAATGAAAGCAACTCTCTGTATATTCTGTAAATCTATTTTCCCTTTTGTCTTTTCCACTCACAAATACATCTTCCTCTTGTCTGACAACCACTTTGAAAACTTTCCTCTATTGCCACCAAAGCACTGTGTGAGTGTCAACAAATCTGTAATGATTTAGACTATGTCAAAAGGAATGCAACATTTTTGTCTCTTTTCAAAAATCTTAATGACAGGTAGATAAAGTTGGACAACACCATCTCTATTGGCTTTCTCTGAGTTTTGATGGGCATTTTTCATTGAACAAAAGAGCTTGCTCCCCTTCTGCAGCAAGCAAGGCAGAGGAAGAGTAGCTGCAAAATCTGATAGTACCTCACAGTTTTATTAACCATGTCTAGTTCTCTGCCTAATTAAGAATATTTTTGATTTAATGATATAGAAGATCAATGATTACAAAATAACGTTGTTTTTCCTTTCTCCTGAATGATGATATAATAGCAATTAGCTCCCAGGATACTCTCCTAGCTTTAAATAGGTGATTATAAGCACCCTCTCATTTGCTAACTCAGAAGAGAACAGCTTTAGAGGTAAAAGGACACTGGATCTGTCAATACTATTTAAGTTTAAATAAATAAATCCCAAAAACTTCTTAAACTGCATTTTAAATTAGGATAACATTTTAAAATGCAAAAAAAATTTGCATTAATACAACATTAGGGTTAGGAATTTTATTGCACAAGATCAGGAAATGAAAAAGATAATAAGGCTCCCTCAATAATAATCTGTATCAGGTGTGTGTATTCAATGAGTAACCTGAGAGATAAATGTATCTGAATATATTGAAAATATCCTCAAAATAAAAGTGCCAACTACATTTGCTAGGAATTGATTAGGCATGGGGAGACTGAAAATCCTATCTTGTACTTACCATTTTGAAAGTTAAAGAATTGAAATGACATTGTTGCTTTTCCTTGAAGTTGTTGCATGTCCTTCTGGGAGTAGTTTATCTGTGTGTAACATCCACTAAAGAACAGGGGCAGTCGTGTTCCAGAGGTTTGCTACAGAACTACCAACAAGAAAGTAGAGGGTGGCACTTCAAGGAATTTTCAAGTTTAACATCAGATTTAACAGAGGCAGAAGACACCAGAAAAGGAAGATTAAATAGATCACCACAGTGCGTGGATAGCCATGGACACTGAGCCCCTCCTGCCTGGAATCCCTTGGATAAATGACCTGCAGGCTCTTTGATCAAACCACCAGTGCAGAACTCCTTGTTAGGCTGTTTATGCCTAAAGTGAGCTTGTGCTCCTTCAATGTCAGTTTTGCTATTTCCCTACTATGGGTGATTTTCCTTTTGGAATTTGCTCAGTGCCTAGGAAATAAAGAAATCTGAGATAGGAATGGAAAATGAAGGTTCTCTAGCACTTCCTTCCTCAGTCCATTCCTACCTTTCTAGTCAAGCCAATGTTTTCTCAAGGTGATTCTTTAATTGTAGGGCCCTTAAAAGTCACATTCCTATTCCTTTGGAGCACAGTCCACTCTTGAATATATTTTGTGCCAGCAAATGCTCAGTCACATCAGTAACACATTTCACATTTGTTACTATACTGTGTTGGTCAGCATATCATTAGTAATGGATGCACATGAGCTGAAGAAATCAAGGAATCACCTGAACCTACAATCATTTGTAATTCCGAATGGAAATTTCCCTTCAAGGCTCTGAATATTAGTTTTGGCTCAGGCCAAAGCCTCAACAGCAGCAAAAGACAAGAGCCTGTAGGAGCTCTCTTCTAAACTGATAAATCAAAGTGAGGAATAAAAGCTATGGAGGAATACAGACGTGCAAAGATGAGGGGAATAGCCCAACAAGTAAAGATGATTGCAAAGCTGGGAACAGATTCAACTCTACAAACTCTCAGGTCAGGGCAAAATCTAGCAGGTTTGGTGTGTAGCCCTACTGGGAGCCTATTCAATTTGTTGATCTATCACAAGAAGTTCAAGAATGGGGGAAAAAAATCTGTGTTTAGAACCACTTGTTTGAAATAATAATGCTATTGGTTGGGGGGGAGGATGTCTTTAAAAATATATTGCATATATTGATCACCCCCATGGTCCAGATGAGCACCACACTGACCAGATCATATAAACACCATAAGAAGTCATTACACAACAAATCTTTATTTACCTTTCAGAATATTAGATTGATCTCCTCTGAACTTCGGACTTTTAACAATCAAAAATATTATTGCTTCCCATTCAAGGCAACTGCAGACATACCAGGGATACTGCTGATGGAAAGACCATGACCTTATTTATTATACCACCTGTGTACTCCTGAGAACCCTATAATTGAAACATTACACGTTCACTCACCTCTTTCTCATGATGTATTGTAACTTCTCAAGGCTAGAGTTTTCAATCATGGGTTTTCAGAGCTATATGAGTGAAACAGATTTTTAATCTATTCTGCTATGAGACAAGCTGGTTCTTCTCAAGAAACTCTCACTCTTTTCCAGTTATTTTTTTTTCATTAAAATGAATGTTCTAAAAAAATCATTTTTCTCCTACAGTCCTGTTTATTCTTCAATTAAATTTTGCTACAAGATTTTCTGTTATTTCTATTGAACCAAGTAGGGTTCAATAGTGTAGAGGAGCCATTAAGGACTCCAGCAATGCACACCCTGATTCCCCCTCCCTCAAAGACCCCTAAACTGACACATAAAGTAATTTTAATGATAACCAGACAATGTTTTTGAGCTTCTAATCACTCTGGCTATTTTTTTTTCATATTTCATCAGTTAATGCTCATTGATTTCTAGTTAAAAACTTGCTGAAAATCATGTCACCTGCAGGAATAGCTGGGGAGGTTACAAGAAGTTATAGAGGAAGCTACTCGCAGGTGACAAGGTCACTCCTAAGTGTCTCAAACACTTTGAAATCTACTAAGGTATATCGAAGTAAGGAATTATTATTGACAACCATTTTGACTGGAAATATTTAATTCCCTTAATGCTCTGGAAAAAATCTCTTATTTTTGAGAAGGAGCATGCCATTCCTCCCCTAAATTTCCTGGCATCATTTCCAGCTTCTTTCTTCTTAATAAAAAGAAGTTCCAGAACACTGCCTCCATATTTTACATATTGAAATAATGAATGTCTTCTGAAAGAATGAACAAAAATTATTCTTGGCTTTGGTTACTAGAGAAGTTAATATAAGCTACTTAGATTACTATTCTAAAAATGTTATTCAAATGTTTTTACTAATGTAAGTCCATATTGAGAGCTTGATCATGAATGGCTTTTGTTCTTCAAGTTCTTCTTGACCTGCATAATCCTTTGGTTTAAATTCTTGAGGGGAAATAAAAGCGTATTAAAGAAATCATGCTCTGTATACAAATAATTTTTCATTATTTGCATAATGAAGGAGTATTCCTTTCTATTATGGACTGATTTCTTCTTACAGTGAAATTTCTTCACATCCAAAAAATATGGAAACTTGAGTCACCAAGGTCTGAAGTTTGACAATGTGTTAAAGTATTTTTTCTGCAGTAATTTAACGTAGGCTGCACCAGTTGCTACTTTTTCTGTCAAACCAGAAGATTTTTCCAAAAGGAAAAAAATACACCCTGCCTCTTTTGCTGGCCTGTGAACAATTTCTCAACTGCTTTCTATTAAAAAATATATTAAAATAATAAAAAGGATTTAAGAAAATAAAAACTGAAGTCTGAGACAGTAACAGAGAAATCCACATTCTGCTGAAGAGATGACAAGTTATTTCAAATTTTGAAGAATACTCTACTAACAAAGTGGCAAAACTGGACTGAGGAAAGGCAGGAGACCATTAGGATGTCCATAGTGCCATGGAAACCCTTCCTCCCACAGAATGCCCCTTTTTGCCTTCCAGAGTTTATCCTGCTTAACACTGCTGGTGACTGGTCTGCTGTTAGTGATGAAGTTAATGGTTGTGGTATCATCAGTTAATCAGGAGAGATTCCCATTTTCAGATATCCATATTCATTCTCGTAGGCGATTATTCTCGGGAGCTTTATCGCGGTTTGTAGTCATCAGCTGATGGTAATTACGGAAGAAAAATATTCCAGATGAAAGAGAGATGGAGATTGAGTGGATTGAGCAAGGTCACTGAAGCGATTTGGGGATTACTTTCCTAGTCCAATTCCCATCTCCCAAAACATATTCATCTCCTGGATGTATTCTTCCCTTGAAGACAGAAGGCATAAATATTACTGCACAACTTTTCCTTTACCGTGGGAGTGTGGTAGTGTACTGCCACCCTCTGCTGGAATACACATGGTCTGAGCAATTTCTCCACCTTCCCACATCTATCCAGAAAAATCAGTAGGGATTGTGTTGCATTTTCTTGCTCAATATAGAAAAAAACCTAAAGAACATGGAAGGCCAATTTGATATTAAGCTTTAAAAAAAAATCAGAATTTGTTTGTATCGTATTTGTTTGTATGACTATTGTATACACTAAGTACATAGTATTAAATTCAATTTCTACAACTCGTACAGAGGAATTTGGTCAGGGAGCTTTGATGTTACAGGGTGCAGAGTTGTGATCCTCTAGGGATTCAACTTTATAATCATGGTGAATGCACTCAAACAAACCTCCAGTTATGACTTCCTGCAGCACTTTTCAACTCTTCTAGAGATCCCTTAAAATCAGAAAGAGACACAAGATCAGCTACTGTCCTTTCTTTGTATGAACCAAGGTCTATCAGGTTAGAAGCCAGAATTTCCTACTTTGTTACAGTGGAATCAATCTTTTGAGTTATTAAGGTAAACAAAGGGTGCATTGAGATGGGCAAGAGTAAATTATTTAAACAAGATCAAGAGATGAACAACTTTGCTTATATGTTTGCTCTAAAGAGGTACAGCAAGGCCATTTTCAAGTGCAAAAGTTGGAACTGGGCACCTCCATTTCTGCTTGCCCACTTTGATGGTTTACATGCAGATGAACAACGCTCAGTCCTGTCTGAGTACCTAACTTCTCTGAAATATTCAACACTAACAAGTTGAAGACAACAATATCACTCTGAAATCTCAGTTTTCCATAATTAATAATGCACAGGATGAGTTCAGCTTCTTAAAAAAAAAAAAAAAAACAAACAAAAACCTGTGCTATTAAGATTAAATTCTGACCATATGGGAGTTACGAGAAGGTCTCAGCACAGGAATATTCCATCATGTTAATTGATTACTGCAATATGCTGCACATGAGGGGAAGGAAGGCAGAAGAATGTTATGAAGATGTTCCAGCAGGTCCCATCTTTGAGTAATGCAGATTACCAACGATTTATTGCCAAAGAATTTACTGCTTTTATTCACATTTGGCTCTGATTTAAGGATCTGATCCAGACTCTTGAAACAAATGGTAGACAAAACCTTGACTGTACTTGAGCTAGGATCTTTACAAAATGAAGTTAACTGCTAAAAACAGCAGTTAGCTTATTGAGGACCATCAGATTTTTGCACCTGGCACTCCACAGCTCTTGGTCAACACTGACTAAAACAGTTCTGTGCTAGGATACTCCCATGACCACAGTCTGAGAATGACCACCTAAGGGTTTTTTTACTTTTTATTTTATAACTTGGAAATAAACAAAAATAGAAAACATTAGTTTGGGGTAATCACCTATCCATAAAGTGTTGTTCACATTCACGTCTAATTTACTTCAAATCCAAGTTGCATTCATTATTACTTCCATCCAAAAATGCCTTCCTTCTGTGTTTGAACCTTAGCCACAGCCAGGGAAAAAAAAAATCGAGGCAATTATTGTGTAAGCAAGGGAAAAATCATGGCAGTTTGGGAGGGAAAGAGTAGCATAAGGAGAGAGTTGGGTTAACATTAAAGCTCTGCATTTCAACTTCTTCACAATAATTTGGAATTTAAAATCAATTCAAATTACTAACGTGAGAGACCTTTCAATGAAATCATGGAGACTGGACTTATGAGGCATCTGTGCCATAAACTGAAGCTTAACTGCATTACTGTGGTCAAAGTGCTGAATTAAAGGGAGTCAGAAGGGGGACAAGGGAGGAGAGACAAGAGGTATCGCCTCTAAAACCTCTATAAATCTCACCTCCCTCCTTCCTGCTGACATCATTAGATTCCTACTTTGCCGCTGAATAGTCTCAGGTACGGCTTTAGCATTTGACAAATGATGGCAATTTGAGGGTTTTATACTTGTGGATACATTGTAGGACTTACTATGGGGCTTAAAAGCATTTTTCTTGTAAATCAAATATTACCTTGGAAAATAACAATACTGGCAAATGAAACCAGTGAGGTGCCACTCAAAGCTACAGTCCTGCTTTAGTCATGGTGCTCTTTGAGAATATAAAGCTTTTAATCATGCCAGGTTGCCACGTTTTGGGTCAAAATTCATGGGTATTTACAGATATTATTTTGGCCACTGGAGAGTTCACTTACTAATACAATAGAGATTCTATTGAAGTCATGGAAATTTTTGCAGTATTATTTTTTGAATGCACTACAATGACTGTAAAGTTCAAACATACCTGAGTTCATATGTGACAAAGGTAATGAAAAATGGATTTAATTTGCCATGATTTTGTGTCTTTTGTTCTTCTATATTTGGTCTGTGTGGTGTTTATTAGAAACTTATTCAGTATAAAACCAGAATATTTTGATTGCTTAATATCTTCATAGCAATAGCTTTTGTTGATTTTTCTATTAGCGTTCTAACCTTGAATTAATAATTAAATGAATGACTTCATACATCTATGCTATTTTCAGTATCCAGTCAAGGCCAATGTGGTCTTATCAGAGGATACAGACCAACAATTACCTGCTTAGAGATTCATTCAATAAGGTAATTCTTCATTTTTCAGATGAATTATTGAGTAAATACCCATGAGATACCAGTCCAAACTATAAAACTAAGGCTGTTAGAACCTAGTCTTGGGGTTTTTTCCCCTCCTGGCTTTCAGGAGAAGCCTAAGGGCTGGCAGCAAACATCAAGGGTAAGTTCTGTTTCCACCCTCTCCTCTGCATGTATGCAGTTACCTGGCATTGAAAAGGTTTAGCAAGCAAGAGGGGCAAAAATATCTATAGCAGACAATTGCAACCAACAAAATCTGAAAATGGCACCAACTACTTGCTGTTGGAAATAACCACTGCAAAGATGTGCTTTACTTTCATGAGCAAGTGTGATTTTACAGAGTGCACTGCATGAAAGCCTAAGCCTTTTGAATATTCCTTCAGCAGTAATATTCCTCCTGTTGACAAATCTTTTAAATACCTTAGGCAAGCATTACTTCATGCAAATCAGATTTTCAGAGGTGCTGTGTGAGAACACATGCATCAGATCCAAATCCACCGGGATGCTAGGGATAAACCCATGTTACCAAACCATGGGAAGATCAGAACTGATTTTAAGAAGCAGTCCTGCTGGAATGCAGATTCATTTCTCCATAACACCATTTCCCAGACAGATCTATTTCTGAGTATCAAGTTTTTAGTTCATCTTAGTTTGTATTTCTGAACCCATGACTGTCAGCCACATATTTGAAAAGCCATCTATTTCTCAGGCATTTAAACTAACCTGTTCATGGATATGCATGGCTTGTAAACCTCCTTCCATATACCAATCTTAATGAGATTTTGCTCTTCAGCCTTCCAGTTACGGGCAAAACAATCTGGTTTTGTGACTCTGGTGTGTCTGCTTCGAATGTGAAATAGGCTGGCAAGTTTCTGTCTCTCATTTTTGTATCTGGGTGAAAATTTACGTTATGCACAGAGAAGCACACTTTAAAATCAATAATGAAAATACTTTCATCTAACTTTTCTGGATTTCATTTATTTTCAGGTGTTTGTAAGGATAAAAAAATTTACCAGCAGAGTCTAGAAAATTGAGAAATTTATCAGAGTCTAGAAAATGGAGCTCAAAAAAAAAAAAAAAAAAAGAAACAATATCTCTATGTAATTGTTAACAGCAATTACGACCAAAGTAATCCCACTTAATATGGACTAGAGGATGTATAGGTAATTTCCAATTTAGGCAGAATGCCAAACAGCACAATAGATTTTATATTTCTCTCCAGGTGTGTAAATTGTTAATTAAACAAATTCAATTAGTTAAGTGAAGTATAAAGGACTGTATCCCAATAATGCTCAGCATTTAACCTTTACCTCTAGCTATGGATTATTAGCAGTATGAAATGTCTTTGGTGCAGCCTGAGAACTCATCCCTGGGCTCCCTGGGTGCTGGCTGTGGACATGCTGATGTGGCTGCCTGTGCCCAGGGGACTGCACCTGGCTGGCACACTTCTGGCCAGCTGACCCATGTAATCTGACCTCCTGCATTCTTGTAAAAGGAGGCAAATACTCTTAAATCACCATCGGGACAGCTTAACACATTTCAATTTGCATTTACAAGAGGTGACAAATGTGCTTAGAGTCAAATTCTGTCGAAGTTTATCAAAAAACTTTCATTTACTAACAGCAACATGTGAGCATTGGACCAGATGATTTCAAGAGGTTCCTTCCACCCAACTTTATCCCTGCAACTACAAGAATTATGTAACTGAGTGACTAAATTGAATCAAAGATTCTCAATCAGTGAACTCTGATAGCCAAAAGTAACCAGACTATCTCAGCTGGAGTTATCATCACTACACTGATGTTCCAGTGCACCTTCGAGTCACAGACTAAAGTTTGGGGAAGATCTCTGAGACCATCAAACCCAACCTTTGAGCAAACATCACTGTGTCAACTAAACCATAGCACTGAGTGCCATATTGAGTCATTGAGACAGTCCCAGGGAGATGGTGAATCCACCACTTCCCTGGGCAATGCTTTCCAGTGAAGAAATTCTTCCTGATATGTGACCTGAACCTCCTCTTGTGCAGCTTGAGACCGTGTCCTGTTGCATCACTGGTGCTGCGTGGGGTTCTTGTGAAGGAACTCTCGAAGGGAAAGGGATTTTGGGCACCAATAAACAACTATGGTGCCAGCTCAAAGGGGTTATCTTGGGTTACCTGGAGCCCAGGCTAGCTAACCTGTTATGTCCCTGAACTGCATGAAGCTTTTAGTGCTGCTGAAGAATTTCTTAAAGCTCACCTGCAGCAGGAATAAATTGTTGAGGAAGGAGATATGGGAATGGGGATATTACAGATCTCACTGGTGAGTAGTGGTTATAGCCCCAAGCTTTATAGTTTTAAATCTCTGGATTTGTTATTGGACTGTATCTGTTATTTTATAATAACATGATGATTTTTCTTCACAGACTGGTGGTCTCAGACAGTTTGGAGAAAAAGTCTGACTTAGTTTGTCTGAGCTAAGAATTCCTGATTCAAACCCAGGAATTTTCTGATCAGACAGACTGAGAAATCCAAAACAGACAAACTAGAAGTCAGATGACTCAGAGGACTTAGTCCTGGACCACTTCCTTATCTCATAATCTTTGAAAATTACAAGTACACATGCCCTACAAAGTTAAGCCAAATTAAAATGGTTTTATTATTGATTTAAAAGATTCTAAAACCTCAGAATCAGATGCAGAACACTCACAGAGTGTGTCACAAATTGAATTCGTTCTTTTCAAAGAAATGTTTCCATTCAGGAAAAGAAAATCAATTTTTTGAATGTAGTAGGCAGACAGATCAATTTGTTGTAGAGCTGTTGTTCAAGGAATCCTCAAAGTCTCATATTATCCAGCTTTAAAGCAAAAATTGAGCTAATTTAAATTTTTTAAATATGTAAATTATGCTCTCATCTGATTTCTGATGTGAGTCGGTCAAAGAGTGGGACTGCACCACAGGAATCAGTTCACAGATGGTTTGTGGGGGGTTTTATTTATCTAGGTTTAACCTTCATCATGGTGGTATTGAAGAGCCCTTTTGAGAGCCTGGTTCTGTGTGAGCAGGCATGAAAGGGGACGGACCCTGCAGGAGTTGAAAGGGCACAGCAGACAGACAGGAGGCAAATGGGAAAGACAAGAAATGGATACACATTAAATGAACAGCCAGTGGGGGAGGAAAAAGGACCTTTGGTTCATGGCTCACTTAATTAATCAAGGCAACAACACACAGGCACCACACCAGAAAACATAATTTTGGGAGATTTTAAAGCACAACAATGCATACCCAAACATAAAAATATAAGCAAACCACCAGTCTAGAAAATATGTCAATAATTCTGAGGTTAATATTACTTTTCCAGTAATAAAATCTTTGGTAGTTTCACCCTCGTTTTTGGCACGCTCAGCTTGGATCACTTTAACACAAACAGAAAAATTCCAAGCATTTGTGACGCTTGTCACAGTTTGCCTGCATTTTGGGACTTCCTATCACCGATGTTTAGCTGAGGATTTCCATGGACTGCATATTCAAGTAGGATTATGCTTTCCCTGTCCTAAATCAGAAACCTAAAGCTGATGACTGGGGCAGCCTGAGAGTCTCTACATCACTGTCAAACTTCTTTTCCATATGATCTGACTCTGGAGAGGAGGCCCAAGACTACTTTGTATTTAGATTAATGAATGGAAATTCTCTGGTTTAAATATTTCATATTGACTGAACAACAGTGATTTTTCTGTGTTGCTCATATCCAAATGCTATTCAATCCCTATATTCTCCTAAGTAGCCATTGGCTCAGGTACCAAAACTTCTTTTTTCAAGTGGGATAATGCCATCCCTGGAAACGGTCAAGGCCAGGCTGCTCTGGGCTCTGAGCAACCTGATCCAGTTGAAGGTGTCCCTGCTCATTGGAAAGGAGTTGAATTTTAAAAGGTCTTTCCACCCCAAACCATTCTGTAATTCTATAATATCATTTTCTTCAATGGATCTCCACATCAGTCACCAAAGGAATAGTAACAGCACCTACCTCTCAGTACATCAATAATTTTCTTTCCTCACAGCTGTGATGGGCAAGGCCTGTGTAGGACCTGGGTTATGGCTATCATCCTCTGCAGCTACATTTTTCTTTGAAAGAAATAAAATTCCATCCAGTCATTTCATGACACCTTTTGAGTTTCATGGTGTTGGTAGCATGATAAGGTTTTGCTTTCTAAACATAGAGTGGACACCTCAAGTGAGTATTAATAATCTGCCTAATGTTTTTATCTCATTCACGTATAAGCCCAACTTTGAGCATGCAAATATCTTTTTGAAGTTGGTGGGAATTTTCTTGTGACATCCTACATTTGCTTTAGCCCAATGTGCATTATTGGGGCACTTAATGATTTTTGTCCTGACCATTTTAATGCCCATTCTAGCATCTGTCATGCATGAAATTCCTCTTACTGACACACTTATGTGGATAATCTGGCATTTAACTTCTATCTTTACTGAGTCAGGTGCATTTTGCTTTCATCTTTATTCTAAGCCAATATGGCATTTGCTGATTACCTTTATCAATCTCCCTGTGCTAAATTTGAGTATATTCACTGAACAAACTGCACTATAAACAACCTGTTTGGTATGTAGATAAGAACTGGATCCTTGTAATCCAAAATTGTTATTACTTCAGGCCCCAAAAGTGTAATTTAAGATCAAAGCTTGAATTGGTATCATAAATGCAATTCAAATAAAAGGAAAACCTGAATGATTTTCAGATAAATAAAATCAGGCTAAATAAATGTAAAACTATACCAATTTAGTTCACATAATTTAGTGTATTTACCTTAATTTTGTAATTTTTTTGTTAGATCTACAAACAGAAAGAACTCAAGGTGTTAATCAGTGGAACAGGTGAGAGCTGAGAGTACAAGTTTTTCCTATTACTTCAGAATTTTAGATCACTCAATTTTTCTACTGTATATAATGATATGATATGATATGATATGGTATGATATGATATGGTATGATATGATATGATGATATGATATATGTTCTAACTTCTAAAATCATATTTGCTACAATTTCACACATTCTTTTGTATGCTTTATTTTCCTTTACACAATGTTCCTATCTCATGTTCATTACTTCTCATATCTTCAATACTCATTGTTTGACTTTTTTTAGGTAAAAACAATTTAAAACATACACACAAAAAAGAGTAGGATTAGCAACAAAATATTGTTAGGTAGTAAGGAAAAAAAAAGAAAAAAGTTCTACAGTTTGATATGAATTGAAATGTTGATATTCAATAAAATATGCATGATGGACCAACTCTATAAACAGCCCCAGTATATTGGTCAGTGTTTTGAATATAATTTCTGCATTTTCTTGTTTTCACTTAAATATAAACTGATGCAAGCAACAATGTCATGCATGCAACTTTAGTTTAGTCTACCTATGATCATGCAAACTTATCAACAGATTTTAATAAATAAATTTAATAAATGGAATTGTATACTCCCAAACATGGTTAAATTTAACTTTTTCTTTCTGTAATAAAGGTTTAATAACATTTACAAGAGCTAAAGAGCTAGAAGAAAAGTGACAGCTAATAGAAATATTTTCTTGATCATCATTTAATAAATACATTTTTTTTCTTCTTTCCTTAGATATTCAGCTCTTTTCAACAGAATAACAAGGAGTAGGTAAGTTACAATGATGAATTATTCTTTCCAGTTACATGTTCTATTTATAGCCTTTTCATTCATTAGAGCTTTTAATTTGTCTTGGGTTTGCTAGTTTTCACACTCCCATGTATTTTTTACGAAATAATTTATTGCAATCTATATTTCTTTCTTTTCAAAATTATAATCCAATTACTTTCTCAGTAAACAAGAATTCCTCCTTTTTATGTGAAATGAACTACCAGCCAAAGCAGTTTCTGATTAGACAAGCTAATTTTGAAAGAACAGATAGAATGAAGCAATGAACTGGATAGAAATAATAATGGAGCATACCTTGTTAGATAACAAATGGAACAGACTTTGGAGACAATTAATGCATGAGATACTTAATGCTGAGGTATGTTAAACAAATTTTGTCTTATTTATTTGCTGCTATAAATCATAGCTAGTTTCCTTAAATAATGTGCTCTAACCACCCAGGTTACATCATATTTCTGTAAATAACTGCTGTGCTCTTTACTGGAAACCTCAGCACCCTGTCTAGGAGGGCATGTTATATTTATATATACATAGATATAAATATAGACAGATCAATTGATTGATCCAGTAAGGGAAACTGGTCTAACAATGTTTGGGATTAATTTTGCTGGGAAATACTTGGTAATTTCATCCAATGGATAAGTATTATTTCTTCTAATTTGGGTTTTTTAATGAGTTTCAGACTGAAAGGCGATTACTTGCTGGAGCTGATTCTGTTTCAAGTCTTCTGCTAAAGTTGCACTTTTTATTGGGTTTGTTGTGAAAAGAGCTGTGTCAGGCCTTGTTCCTCAATGTTCTGCACTTGAGTCAATCCTTCCTCCCTGAGTCTGAGGAGCAGCTCTTTACAGTCCAGTTGGAACAGGATAAGGATGAGATCACTTATAAATACGAGAAAACGTCTTCCCTCACTAGCATTGCATCCAACTCAAGTTTGAGATCCATCAAAAAAGACTTCATTTTAAATGTGTGCTATCAAAGATACTAGCAGGAAGGTAGCAAAAACCACCAGTACCATGAACAGTTAATCCTTAGCCTTGAAGAAGGGAAGGGAATCATGAGTCTTTACCTCTTCCTGCAATCCCTATAGGTACCCACATTATGCAGATTACATTGTTTTCCTGTGCTCTTATAACTTCTATGAAACCAGTCCTTCTACTCCTGTTTGTGTTGCAAACTTCAGTTTTACTTAATGCTTTAATAACAAAAACTTCTGGTGGTGGTGTTTCTGGAGAAATAAAACCAATCCTCCCAAATGTGTGAATGGGTTTTATTACAAAAGTATTAACCCATTCCATCTGTATTTACTGCTTCCTGCTTTTATTTTTCAGCACTATTCACGTGGATGGTAATATTTCTTGGTGAATGGCAACCTATCTGTAAGCACAGCATATAGTGATTTTTTTTTTTTGCTTCCAGATACTTCCCCTTATTAACTTCCTTTCAGAGATTATGCTGCCAAATCCCTCTTGTCTCTCCTGTCTGTATATGAAATCATCTCTAGCTGCCTTCTCTCCCTTACTCAAATTGAACCTTAGTACTGATCCAGTAAAATAATTTCATAGTTTCAACATCCTCCTTTACTTATGAATCCTTACCTAATTCTGTATCATTTCTCATCTCCTCTATTCACAGTTTTCTAATAAGGACTTTTGATTTCCTCTTGAGAGTTCCTACCTTGCAAGAAAGTCCTTTCCAAGATCATTACCTTTCAGGCCTTGTGATTTCTCTTAGAGTACCCACTCCTGTCCTGTGACTATCCAATTTACCAGTGGAGATTATTTTCATATAGATTAGAGAGAGCCCTTCTGCCTTTTAGAAGTCCTTAAAATGTCAGAGAACCACTCTTCCAGAGAACACACAAATGTAGTTACAACTGAATGACAAGTGTTAATAAACATGACCAAATCTAACTTGGCCTGCCTGCTCCCTCTCATTCTATACATATTCAGTTAAGAACAGAAGTTAAAGATTAAAGAGTCATCTAGGTTAGTGGAAAGGTGGGTCACAGACAGGACAGTCATTGCATGTTTTATTTGTACATCCTATTTTCATTTCTCATGGGATCTGTTGCCAGAAAAAGACTTTTGCCTTCCCATGTCTCAATCAGAACCTCCAGGTGCTTCATACTCCAGTCAAATGTGACATAATTTAGTAATTGCTGTCATGTGGGCTTCTGTTTGGATATTATTTTCTTCCTGGCCAGGTGTAGGTGCAGAGCAAAAAATTTAGCATCCAGGCAGGTTGTGCTTTAAGATTCAGCTGTCTTAGGATATACAGTGAAGGGATAGAGACAAGCCTTGGAGCTCAAATTGAAATCTCTCACATGGAAACACCAAGGCTAATCTGTTCCTAGTTTAGTCTGAATAAGTTGGAGAGACAAGGGTGGGAAGACACCTGAATGCAGGAACCAGGGTGATGGGAGAGAGAGCAAGAGCCATTCTGAGGAGGAGAAGTGATGGAGGCAGATTGTAACAGGAATCAGCAGTGATTTCAAACATTTATTTTATCAAAGCTGCTCCAGCACAGCCCTGTGAGGGGCCTGGGGATCGGGGAGCTCTCTGAGGAGTGATGGTGAATGATCTAGCCAGGAGACAATGAAGATTTCAAGTCTTGCCTGTATTTCATTAGAAAGTTGAGTAAAATCAGCTAATTTCTGGGAAATTGTTCTGCATTGATGAACCAGATTTTCTGTAGGAAGACAAATATTCTGTTGATTATTTTGACCGTCCTAATTTTCATATCTTGTGCTATTTCTCTCTGCTCCTTGACTTGCAGGAATTGTCATTTTTAGTTACCTTTGCATATTGCCCCAACACTGGCAGGAGGCCATAGATTACAGGAAGATTAGCCATAGAAATGGAGAGATTTAGGATGGTTTTTGCTACTTATCTAATTAATGAACCCCCTAACTAATGCTGCCCGAAATTGAGACTGTCAAATGACTGATCAGTCCTGAAAAATTGAACCACAATGCAACATTTCAGATGTTTCAATATATTTTTTGGTACTGCTGGCATAGAAATATACCACAGCAAACCATTAAATTGCTACGTGTGGATAGTTTATACCCAAGCAAAGTACAATCACAAGTGCCAACACTGTTCTCCTCTCTTTTGTGGCAAAGAGGATTTAAATTTAAGTTTAGTTCATACTTTTTAATTTATTTCTCCTTTTAATTTCCTCTTTTCATATAGAGAAAATTATGATCTTATGAAGCTGACATTAAATGATCAAACAATATTGAACAACCTAATGAAAATCTTAAGCAAAAGTCATTGTGAATTAGGTATTTGCTAAACTGACAACACAAGCCTTTGTAAACCTGATATTGTTCTTATGTAAACTCATGAATGGAGACTTTCTCAAATAAATTACTTAATAACATCAGAGTCATTGGCTGAGTAAATATATCCCAGGGGCGCATACTAAGATTCCTGAATTTAAATGTTGAATAGAACTTCATATTTGTCACCTTTACTAACGAGTTTTTCCTTATGAAATCATTATTAGCATGAAAAAGTTAAATTTTGTATCTAATTTCTTGAATTAATGCTGTTTGAAGACCCTAAGGGTTTGAAAGTTCTTTCACTGGAATTCATCATTTACATAATTTTCATAGCCCCAACACTTTGCTCTCTGCTATGAATGCACATTGTGGGGTTTTTATGCATTAAAGCAGCAACTTCTATTTTTCTCCACACAAAACAATTAAGAGAAGAATAACAGGTAATAAACATTTTTAATCTTTAATATTACATTAACAGTGAAGTGCCATATTTCATGCCTTCACAACCACATTGCATGCTGAATGATGCATTTTTGGTTCCTCACTATGAAGATATTTGATTAGAAAAGAAAAACAATTGAGTTATTTGAGATCAGTGGAGCTTTCCATCATTTCCTGCTTGAGAAACTTGCGAGTGCACAGCAGCATGGCCAGATTTTTAAGCAGACTAGACCATATTTTCTCAACTCTACATTATCATAGTTCAGCCATGATCTATGAATGTTTACTTGATTTTATTTTTGTTGCTAATATAGCTTATTATATGGGAGATTTATTCTCTTTTAAGCTGAAACCAGCACTGCACAGTTTCTGACCAAAATCTCTCCTGATGTTAACCTCTCCTCTGCCTACTGTTATTAATAATAATTTTTATTACTGCAGGTCTTTTGCATTTGGGGTCATGGACATATTAGAAGTAAGGGATATGGGTAGGATGGACCCAAAGTGGAAAACCAAATTAGCAGCAAAGAGAGATTTAATATCTGCATTCTCTGGGCTCAGCATTGCTGCAAAGGAAACATGACAGTCCAGACAGTGTTTTGTACAGAAAAACTGAATTTAACTCTGTGTCAGGGCTAAACTTGTTTGAAAACAGCCTACAAATAATCTTTATGTGCTAGACAAATCTGTTCCCCAATTTAACAATGCATATAAGAATTTTTATTGTTATTGTTGCCATTATTATTATTGTTATTATTATTATTATTATTATTATTATTATTATTATTATTATTATTATTATTATTCCTGTCTTTGTACAGTGAAAACACTAATGTAAATTATGCATTCTGGTTTGTGGCAAACTTTTGGTAAGGATTCAATGTAAGATGAAGATTCCACTCTTAGGCATGCATTTCTCACCCCACTACCACTATGGGTGTCTAAAAGGCCATTGTACCCACATAATATGAACTGACTTTACCAAATGCTTCTCCCTTGGCTGGGATGGGAACACATTTAATGGAATTACTTCTATATTTTCAATATTTAAAGTCTAAATCTGAAGCCAAAATTTGATTCATTTGCCCATATATTCACATCTAGTACTATTTAGGAAGCCTAGTGTCATGTACTCATATAATAAAAGAATTTATGCCACCTTCTTACAGCAGCCCCTGAAATTAGTCTTTGTTATCCCAACTCAAAATGAAGCAGCTTCATGTAGTTTAAACTGAACATAATTTACCTTGCACTTCTAAATGCAATGCAATAAGATGAATACTGACTCCTTTTAAAGCCAGTTTATTGTGTGTCAGATATCCTCCAATCTTCTTCAAAGTTTGTGTAAAAACACACTCTTATTTTTCTGTAGATGTAACATCACACTTCTGTGTGTTTTCTCCAGTCACAAAACATATAGAAATATCTTCTTGGTGCATTATCTAGATTATTCCAGTTTTCCAACAGCAGTTTCAAGTGTCACATTATGTGTTAATTTTGCTGCTCTTCCTACCTAGGGACAATACCAAAGGGTCTCAGGGATGGAAAATAAAGAACAGTCTTGAATATAGAGTTAACTATTAAATCCAGATGTTACAATTTTTGCAGATTGGTGTTTGATGTAGGAAGGTCTTAAATCAAATACTGTCAGAGAATGAGCCAATGAAACCCTGTAAGGTCTTCTAAACATCAGCAGCTTCCCTTCAAACCTTGTCCAACATCTTCTCTCTGGACAAATCACTCTACTTGACAGAGTGGAGGAAGTCCAGTCTGTGTGATCAACTGTGCACAGTTTTAAATTTCCTACAAATCATGTTAGTGCTTTGCAAACATGTGGTACTGCAGGAATGAGCCATATCAAAGTTATTCATTTTGGACTCCAAATGAACAACCTCAGAACAGCTTGTTGGAAGCCCCTGGCACTTAGTTACAGTCAAATTTGATGATGGCTTGTAATGTGCATGTCAAAAGGAGGTCAGCCTTTTGAGGCTGCTCACTACCAACCTTCCTTTTCCGTGAGCCAAATCGCTGCCCAGATGCTCGTCGAGCCTCATTACCATGATGCCAATGTTATCCAGGTTCAAATGTGGGGTTTGCTGTTGCTCCAAACACACACTAAAGCCACTGAAAAACTCCATCAAGGACTGCTATGATGCTCGTGGGTGCCAAAATTCAGCTGGCCCAGAATTTTGAGGGATTTTGAGTCATTTGCTCTGCCCTTGCTCTCTGTGTTGTAAATTCTGATTTGTGAGGTATCAGATTAAATGAATCTAGATGTTTGGACTTGTTTGGCAATTTCCAATAGCTCAACTCCCAAACCAGAATTTCTCAATATTTCCCACTAATTTCTGTGGACTCTGGATGCAGCTATTGGAAAACCAGCACCTGACATCCATTGCCCTACTAGGATTCACCAAGGTTGTCACCCTGTGATGATGATGTGCTCTTCAGGCATAATTGTTTATCTCTGATTTACAGTATCTCCTGGTAGCCCAGGCACTCTCCTTCCTTATGCATTCCAACAATAATGGGCACAAATTGAAAGAAAAGCACTCATGAAACTCAAAGTAAAACATGTAACTCAAATATTTATCCCATAGCAAGATTTGACTGATTATAAATCAGAAGTATTTGGACTGATTTTAGGATTTCATGAAAATATATTGCTGCTTTGTAAACCAAAGCTATGAAAAATATGACTAATAGTACCAAGACAACAGTAGCTAAGTAATCATATGTGTTTATCTATTCTAGCTTGAGTAACTCAGAGATGTGTTCCATTTCACTACAATTAGTGCACTGATTTTAGATTTGTTGACCTCAGTTTCATCTATCTATCATCTATCTATCTATCTATCTATCTATCTATCTATCTATCTATCCATCAGAAGACATACAAAACCTGAGTTTCATTGAATCATCCCACTATTTTCAGCTTTTTGAAATGTATTTCTTAGATAGAATGAAAAAATATTTCATTTATTAAAATTTCTCTCAGGGTTGCGTTTTTCCTTTTTGCACACTCGTACCTTGTAATGTTATTTCTACAAAACACACACTTCTCAGGAAATTTAACTCATTGGTATAGAATTGTGCCATAAGTTGGAGGAGAATATTCATGAACAGAAAACACTATTATTTTTTCTGTGTTGTTCTCCTGTCATTTTGACCTTCTCTTCCTTAGTTTTTCACTTTCTTTTCCTTAGGTTTTGATTATCCTTTCCTTAATTTGGGTACACAGTAAACTCCCTTATGTCATTTATTGTCACCATTGTCATTTCTCTTGTGTGACACACATTTTGTCTTTCCTCTATTCAGAAAAGAGAAAATGGATGGTCAGGAAAGATTTCTTTTATTCTTATTCTGTTTTATTTTTGTAGCGTGTAAGTTCATATTTTTCCAGTGGTTTTCATTGATTTGAATTGCTGTAACAGGTACTTAGTGCAAAGTCTGAGCTTGTACAGTAATTAAAGTGAGAGAATCTCAAGCTATTTAACTTAATAAGGGGAAGTTAACCGACTTGATCAGAGTCTAATACTTGCAGAGGGAAGAATTTCTGATATTCATTGACTCTTTAATTTAGCAGAAAAGTATATAACAAGAGCCAGGCAATGGAGATGAAGCTTGACAAATTCAGAGGTAGAAATAAGATACTCAGAGTGTAATTAACCGTCACATCTTCCCTACAGATGTGTTAGACTCCGTGCTGCCTGCAGTTTTGAAGTCTTAAAAGTATTCTGACAAAATCTCAGTATTCAAATTCAATTTACTGCCTGGTTGTGATGATGATAGGCTGAGATTCCTGATGTATATTGTGCATAAGTGCAGAAAAGTAGCTTTGCAAGCCTTATTGGGTTTCACCCATGTTTATAGCAGAATCCCCCACGGAAGTTCTGGTTTCTGGTGTAAATTATATAGGACGACTTTAAGAATAGTAATAGAAGAAGAAGTAGTAGTAGTAGTAATAATAATAATAATAATAATAATAATAACAGATAATATTAATAAATAAGAATAATTTAAAATATATAATTACCTAAAATGTAAAGACAGTTATATTCTTACGCACTATGGAGACTCGGGTGCCTTCTTCTTAACAGCCTGACTTTGACAAAGCATGGTCCATACTCCAAGAGATTAAAATAAGACTATGAATGTGGATTTGATTTCCTGGTGGAAAAGATCTATTAATATCAGCATTTACACATGTTCACCCCACACACTTTAGGAGTGGGATTCAGGTCTACAGATTAGACTTCTCATTTGAGCCAACTGTCAAGTTATGCCAAAATATCCTTCACAGAGTCAATAGAAAAGGGTTTCCTATAGCAGGTCCTGCCTATAAAAGTTTAGGTTTTATACCAAATTTCTGGGCCAAAACCACTTTCTGAAACAGCCTGTTTCTCTTCTTTATCTGTGTAATGGTTCTGAGAGATTAAACCTCTAGCTTCAGTAACTACTTAAAATTTCAGGAAAATGCATAAGTAGACCTCTGACAACCTTCAAAAATTGCAACTTCCCATTTGCATTTTGCTCCCTAAATAATTGTGAGTGCTGTCTAGATGCAACACTTGACAGACCTTCTCTTTTTGTCTTTGAACTCACAGTCCTCTTAGGTAAGCTCATTCTTTTAAAAAATTTTGGAGGGATTTGTCAGGCTAATTGTAGGCTTCTTGGGACAATTATCCTCAATTCACTTTACTTTCAAAAAAAAAATTGTTTTCAGGGCATGATTCACATCCTGTAATGTACTGCTAGATATGAACTGCATTCTAATAGTGTCTTTTTCCCTGTTACCACTAAGTCAGGTTATGGAAATTAGTTAGGGTTTAGATATTGACACAGGAGACATCTGAAGTTAGATCTCATGATCTTGCAAAGGTTGTCATGCCAAACTTCATCTGGTCAAATTAAAAAGGGTTGAACAAATCCAAATGTAAATCAACACATCTTGGAATAACAGTAAATGAGTTTTTTACAGCATTGCATGCATCATTAATTGACTATTTTAATACAGGAGAGAAATCCTGTGTTACACAATGGCAAAAAAAATGGAAATAAATTTTAAACACACTGCAGAGAATTTTTCTTCTGAATAAATCTTTGATATGAAAATGGCACATCATATGTGAGGTTCCATCAGTATTTCTGGGACTCCGAACAGGGTTATTATGCTTTGGAGTGCACACATGACATTTAGGTACTTATAAGTGATTGAATGTTAGGAAACTACATCACATCCCTCTTTTTGAAAATCTGCTCCCAGAGCTCATATCCTGGAAAAGTCCTGGGTCATGGATATAAGGACAAAGAGATGAGGAGAAAGGGAAAAGACATTACCCATAAGGTCATAAGGCTTCTTTTCATTTTGAGAGAATAGGTTTTGAAAGTCAGGAGAAGATTTGGAAGAGAATATCAAAGCTTTGAAGGTGGAGATTCCTTTTTCCATAGGGATTTGGAGTGAAGGAAAATGGAGGTATTGGAGAGAACCAGGTGTAAAGGCACAGGCATTGGAACTATACTGACATGACCAAGAGAAGAAGAAGGATGGTAGAAGATGAAAAGGAAACATAAACAAGTCCTGGGACAAGGCTGGTCCTTTACACTAAAAACATTAAAATGAAAATGAGCCCATCCCTTGGTAATCTCAGACATCAGAGATAAAGGAAGAAGTCTGGAGAAAGAAGATTTCCCCTCGGTCATGAAGGGTTAGGTTAGAAGACAGCTAGACAGATTTAACACACATAAATCCATGGGCCTGGTGGGATGCACCCACAGGTGTGGAAGGAGCTGGCAGAGGTTGTTGCTAAGCCACTTTCAAACATCATTGAAAGTCATGGCAAACAGGATATGTGGCTGATGCCTGGAGGGAGGCCAGTGCTACTCCCATCTTCAAAAAGTGCAAGGAGGACCCAGGAAACAACCAGCCAGTCAGCCTCACCTCCACCCCTGGAAAAGTGAGAACAGGTCGTTCTGGAGGTCATCACCAAGCATGTAGAAGAAAAGAAGGTCATCAGGAGTAGTCAGCATGGATTCACCAAGGGGAAATCATTCTTGACCTGTCAGACAGCCTTCTATGATGGCATGGCAGGGTGGGTCAATGGAGTCCATGTTGTCTGCTTCAGCTTTAGCAAGATTTTGACACTGTCTGCTGTAACATCCTCATAGATAAGCTCAGGAAATGAGGGTGGGATGAATGGACAGTGAGGATGAATGGCAGAGCTCAGAGGGTTCAGCAGAGCAGAATCCAGCTGGATTGTAGCCTATAGTCAGTGGCATTCCCCAGGAATCAATACTTATTTAGCTTCTCTTTTCTTCTTATTTCACTTGTTTACCTGTGGCCTGGATGAAAGGATAGAACACACCCTCAGCAAGTTTGCTGGTGACATGAAACTGGGAGGGGAATGGCTTGATACACCTGAAGGCTGTGCTGCCATTCAGCACGACCTTGATTGCGGGCCAATCTCCCAGGGTGGAGAATTAGAGAAACCTAATGATGTTCTGCAAGGGCAAGTGTAGGGTCATGCACCTGGAGAGGAATAACCCCAAGTACCAGGATAGGTTGGGGGCAGATGTGGCAGAGAGCAGCTCTGCAGACGAGGACCTGGGAGTCTTGGTGGGTGACAAGTTGACCATGGTCTGGCAGGTGAGGGTGGTATCATATCTGTGATGACTATTGGGGTCCACACCTCAGCAGCACCTGTAGAGATCTCTTTCCCACTGAGAACCTGTTAATCAAGCAGATATAATTGCATCAAAAGTATGACTGGCTCATCTTAATGCAACTTTAATGCCTTTCACTCCTTCTGCCTTGGAAGCAAGTGAATTTAGTTCAACTCTGTGCTTCTGAATGGTTTATCAGGAGTAAGTGGCTTTGAATTTTAGTCTTGATACAGTTTCAGAGCAAAAGCTTCCTAAGGGTTGGCTCTAGTAAGTAAACACAGCAGGAAATCCAGCTGTGAGTTGCTCTGTAGGCTTGGCTGTTTGTTGAGAATATCTTTTGAAGTTCTCAGATTCATACCCTATCACACTAAAAAGCAACACCAGGTAGCATCTCCTGGCAATGTTCATGTACTTGCTAATAAGGACTCCTCAAAACTATCAAGATGCTACATAGAATTCTCAAGTGGTGGAACTCTCATAAAGTAACTATTTACATTTTATTTCCACCAACGTGCCATGAAATTTCACACTGCTCAGGCAAGATTGCATTTTTAACCCATAGAACAGCACTTTTACCCAAAGCAGAAACAGAAAAAAAAAACCAAACATTTCCTATTGTGAATCTTGTCACAACAATTTGCTGTTGGCCCATTTCTAGGTTTTATTTTCTTAGGATGCATCAGAGCTACCAGTCTGGGACATTTGAAAATGTAATTGAGCTTGATAGCAAGCGATACAGTTAATTCTGTTGGTAAATGTTGTGCAGTGCTAATTGCTAGTTCTAAATTTAACAATTAGTTTAGAAAATCTGAAGTGCAATTTATAATGGGATATAAGCTGCAGGCTTCAGCTTGTAGCAGCTTTTTTATTATTATTACTTATACCCGTTTAGGAGGATGTAGCAGAAAAAATTTAACCAAGAATCAAGATGCATGCCTAATTTAACTTCAACCAAATTTGACTATACATCTGGTAAATTTTCTATGGCTGCAAAACATGTTCTAACAATTTAGCTTGTATCAAGTATTCTGCTTTCTACAGTTTGTAATTATACATTAACTGATATTGTCATCCTAAACTTCATTAAATTCTTTTAAATTGTCATTGATGTTGTCTATCAGAGGAGTAGATTTGTACAGGCCTATGTTCTCCCTTCTTTTAAAGAGAAATGTTGCCATATTTCAGCATATGGGATTTTCAAATCTAGAATGACTCATGCAGATTCTGCTTTAGACATTCTGCAATGCAAATGTCTTTGGGATAATAAAACATTAGCAGGAAGGAATTAAACCTAAGATGATAAAATTAAATCCTATTTTCCTCACATTAAAGATTTTGTGTTGCAGAATCACTCGATAGTTGAAATTGAAAGAGACCTGGACACCTTTTAGTTGACTTCAAATTGTTCAAGTCCAGGTTGGATGGGGCTCTGAGCAACCTGGTCTAGTGGAAGTTGTCTCTGCCCATGGCAGAGAGGTTGGAACAAAAATAACTTTCAAGGTCCCTTCCATCCAAAACCATGCTATGATTCTATTCCATTAAATCCCCTGCTCGAAACAGAGTCAGTTATTGTAGATGATCCAAGATTATGCCCAGAAATGTTTTTGACTCCACAACCTTTCTGGGCAACCTCTTCCATTTCCATGACACTCACAGTAAAAGAGCTTAAATGGAACCTCATGTACTTCAGTATGGGTCTGTGGCTTCTTGCTCAGTCACCTGAGCCTTCTTTTCTCCAGGCTGGATAACCTCAGCTCTCTCAGCCTCTCTCTCTTTAGGAGATGTTCCAATTCCTTAACCATCTCAATGGCCTTTTGCTGGATTTCCTCCAGTGTCAACGTCAATGTCTGTCTTGTTCTGGGAAGCACAGAGCTGTGCACAACACTCCAGAGGTGTCCCCACTGCTGAGCAGAGGGCAGGATCTCCTCCCTGGACCTGCTGGACACATTCTGCCCACTGCAGCTGGGGAAACCAACAGCCTGGTTTGCCACCAGAGTGCACCATTGGCTCATGGTCAGCTTGGTGGTCCACAGCACCCACAGGTCCTTCTTTTCCAAGCTGTTTTCCAACTGTTTGGGCCCCAGCATGTGTTGGTGTGTGGAATTGTTCCTCCCTGTGTGCATGGCTCTGTGTTTCCCCTCAGTGTCTTCATGAGGTCCAGGTTGTCCCATCTCTCCAGCCTGCTGAGGTTTTTCTGAATGGCACCTCAACCAACTGGTGCACCCATCATTCCTCCCAGTTCTATAACACCTGTAAATTTGTCCAGTGTGCACTTTGTCTCATTAACCAGGCCATTAATTAAGCTGCTACACGTCACTGGTCTCAACATTAACCCCTGGAGTGCTTCACTTATCTTTTCTACTTATTCTACATTTATCCTCATTTCTGTCTCTTTCAAGTATGCAAATCTGCCCTTAGTCACACTTTTCTGTTCAGATCTTTAGATAGAGTAGTGTAGAGATACTTTGTTTTTGCCATTGGCAATACACATAACTGGATTCACCAAGTTACATAACCCTAGAAAGATTCACTTTTGAGAAAGGCAAGATCCCTGGCTAGGATAAACCACCCTATTTCATTAAGTGTGTCCTACCAGACTTGCATTGGCTGCATATTTGGTTCCAAAAGCTCCTTTTGAAGTGAGAGAAGTCCTTATTGCCATCCCTGTGGAAAGTGAAAAATTTCACTCCTGCTGTCATATTTTAGTTAGAACAGAGACAAGAATTTTCCTTACCAAAAGGGTATTATAGTTTTTTAAACTATACAGTTTAAACTACTGTGCTCCAGCATGAGGAAAAATAATGATGAAAGAATGATCACACAGTAAATAATTTTCAGCCCACAGAAAGAGCATTTTTGCTCTCCCACACAAGTCCAAGAGTAATAAAAAAACTCGAGACTGGTAATGATAGCTTGATTTTCTCCTGCACTGCCCCAGCCTAAATAGTGTAATTTTCCTGTCATATAAAAATATCTGAATGACAACAAGGCAATACTGTAGTTCTGCACCCTGCTTAGTATCGACCTTAGGTGTGAATTGCCAGTTCATTACTCTGAGGAGACAGTTACCTGTCTTCTCTTCCACTTAACCTTTCTTTACATAGAATAATTCAGATACTTTGTGCCTCTACCAGTCCTCCATCACCGTCCTCCTGCCATGCAGAGCACAACAAAAACTCGAGTGACCCTAATGACTCCTGCCCTGGGTCCTCAGGGGATGGGCTGTGATGGAGTGAGGTGTGCATCACACAACCACAATGGACACAGCAGAAGGGGGAAGGAGGGAGGATAATCCACCTTGCCTTCAGCTCTAGGATGTGCTTAATGGATTGGACACTTTTTAAACCAACACACGGTGCCTTGTCCAAGCCTGTGCACATTTTTTCCCTTTCAGCGCCAGGTTCACAATTCATCTTTCTGAGTGAGAAGAAAATAGGTTAAATGGAGTAAAAATGTTACTGTGCTAAAGATGGCTTGCATCCACTACACCACCTGTTTTGTGGCAGTCTTGTGCAGGATTGCTGTGGCATTTGCATCACCAATCTGGAAACAACACACATATTTTGTGGTTTTGCTGTGACACCTTGCAAGACCTCTTTGGCAAAAGCCAGGTGAATTAAATGAGCTTAAAAGCAATAAATATATACTTTACCCTATCATCATTGAAATGAACAAAATTATACTTTCAGCCCCTTTCAGAGATTAAGGTAAGTTCCAAGCATTATGTGTGACTTTTAGCGTTCTCTTTGTACTGTAGAAAAGGAACAATAAATTGTTACTACAGTCCATAAAATCATTGTAAATATAATACATCTCAGTTGATACAAATCAACTTTGTTAGGATTTTATATAACAAAGATGAGCCTTTAAATGATGAGCAGTATTTCTCTCTTTTATTGGTTGAACCAGAGGTTTTTATCTTGCATTTGTGAAGAGACAGTTAAGACATAACTTCCAGGGTTCTCATCAAATGGATTTAGAAGATTCCATATCAAAAAAGCAAGAGAGGCAAAGGGCCACTAGACTTCATCAGATAATTATAAAAATTACAGAGATAGCTTGGGTATTGGTAAATTTCACCACTGGGCATTGCAAGCATCATCATTTTATCTACTTTAAGTGCCCAGCAAGGATTTTAATCGTCAGCATTTAGATGAAAGAACACAAAATATTTTGATGATATTAGATACAAACCAGGTAGGAGGCAAGGAGTTAAGGTGAATACAGGCAGCTTCTGAGCAGCTTTTCTGCAAAAGAAAATACAAAAAATATTTTTCACATTTTACCCTTCAAAACTAATGCAATATTAAAAAGATAACTTCAATAAAACCAGAAAGGATTCACAACTAATAATGCAGAGTTTGTCCAAGGCCTGGTATGAGTCCTGTCACTGCTAGCTGCAAAGCTCTTATGCCTCCATGTATTCTTATTGCTTTTTAAAGCAATCTGGACTTGAAAGCAATCCAAAGCTACATTGTTATGTTGTAAATTGATGTACATCAGCGTTAAACCAGTCATTAGTGTGAAGGGAACCAGAAGAAGACAGGGAAGACATAAATTATTCAGCACACAGGGCAGCAGCATTCAGCATAATATTTTTCCATATGCTTCCCTTTTTAATATAAAAAATAAATGTGCACACACATACACACACACACACACAGCTACAGACATTTTCTATCAGCCCTTCAATTCTGAGCCTCTCTGAGATAATATCACTCAGATTTAATCCAAATGCTTGTCCAATTGTTTTCATTATGACATTATCATATCTTTTGTATTTGATGAGTAGAGGGACAAATATGCTAAATCTGTTGTTGACTAAGAGGTTCCTATGGTAAGGTTTTCAAACCTCTCAGGTTTTGACCTGTTGTTTTTGTTAGGAACATGATTTGTTTAAAATTTAATGTTATTCACAATTTTAGCCATCATATATTGTACTGAGATCAATAGACCCCATTTGTGTTCATACCTTTCATGGTTCTAATTAATTATCCTACATGTTGAAAAAATACTCAGCAACTTTACAGAGAAATTACTTCTGCAACTAGTCATAAGAGAAATATGTCTTAAAAGGGATGTCTTATAACCCAAGAGTGTACCAGAGGAGGAAAAAAAAAGGCTCTTCTCTATTAAAGAAATAGAAATCATCATTTTTTAAAATCCAATTTTCTTTTACAATTTTCCCTGTATTTAATGTACAAGCTGCACTGAGTGAAAACTTAATTTAAACCAGGCAATGTCATTTTCAAATTTATAATCAATAATAAAAAAATGTTATCATGTATTTCTGGTGCCACAATGGAACATTTATGAACCTGTATCTGTCCACTCCCATTTGCATGAAATATTTGTGGTCCTGCCATGAGTCACAAACCTCAGGACTTAAATTTGAAACACATGCTTCCTAATAGCCTCTCTTTAATAATGTATCTGTGTTCCTAATCAATGTGAGTGAAATGTTTTCATAATTTAATAATAAAGTGGGTACATTCAGAATCTTGAACAGGTGAGGATAAATCATGTTTGCCTGTGAATAACAGCTTTTATCATTTACTCAGTGGGATCATAATGTATTCTTTCAATCTGCACCAAAGGTAGTAGCAGGAAGCTATTTTATAGATTTCTTGGTAATCTGAGCTGATGTTATACCTGTTACAGGACACTTCCAATAAAATAGAAACACAGCAGGATGAAAAAAGATACAAATGGTGTATTTATACCAGTCAATAAAAGCATGACTCTGTAGTAATAGGAAATTTGTTCATGAATTGTGAAGTACCAGAGGCTCAGTTGGTAAGGTATTAAAGTAATTCGTGTCCTGCCTTTGTAACTTTTTCTCACAATTGTACCTTTAATTTGCTGTCTCATTTTCATTGACAATGAGAAAAAGTAAGCCAGGTATATTCACAGACCATAGAATCAAAGCAGTTTAGTGGAATGAGTTTTTATTTTGTAGATGATTCCCTGCAACAAGAAGGAAGTCTAGCACACATGGACACATGAACTCATTTCTAATGGCTCAAATTAATTTTGAAACTTTTATTTCAATGATGCAAGATGTATTTTGTTTGAGATGCCAGGTCTACTTAGCAACAACTTAGCACAGAATTGCTTCCAAAAATATTAGCACTGTGAACTGTTCTCTGCAGCTAATGCATGTCAGCAAATGCTTTTCTCCTCTTTGCTGAAACTCTTCAGATTTTGGGGATACTGCCATCAGGCACAAAGGTTGCCATTTGGGCTCAGTTTGCAGGACAGAGCCAGTAATTTGGAAATAGCAGATATGGAAGTTAATTGGGTGTACCAGGCTCTGACCCTGGTCACACTGCTGAAATTCAGTCATTCCAGAATGAGTAAAAATTATTCTGCTTTATGGTTACTCTCAGGAAGTTGTGATTCTCATCAGAGTGAGTCTTGAATTACTTTTAAACCAGGAAACAAAAACTAAATACATTGAAGAGAAATAGGAGTAGCCATACTGCATCAGAAGAGTAATTTCTATGTCTAGCTGGAGGAGATTTTTATAGCTTAGATATTCTCTAAATGTTGGCAAACAGAGTTGGTTTGGCACATTTAGGTGCCAAATTTGGTCAAATGGTTTAGGCACATTCTTTTAATTGTGTATTTTCTGAAGTATTTTAATGTCTAAAGGGATATTTCTCTATTGCTTTTGTTTTGCCACAAATGTACATTTGTTAATCTTTTCCTGGATAGGAAATTCTGATTTTTATAAACATGTGTTTTTAAAGCCTACAACTCTAACCACATTCAGTCTGTAAGGGAATGTTCTTTCTACCTTCTATGGAAAAAAAGGAATCACAAGTGGTATAAATTTTGCATCTCATTTCCTCTTTAGTATATAAATCTTGTGCATAGGAAATAGGGCCTCCATTATCTCTTTGAGATGAAACAGCTTCTCATATGGATAGTCTGCATTCCCTCTGTCATGTTCCTGGGGGATAGGTTAATAAATAATGAACTAAATGTCATATTTTGAAGTCTCTTAGTTCATGGTGATGCAGCTTTCTTACATGTTTATTAAATTTCAATCTTCATTAGACAAGGTTAGTGGAGAAATTAGGTCCCTCTTGTATTGGCTTAGTAATGCAGAGCTATAAAATAAATAAAAAGCAGATATATTTTTGCACTTTTTAATCATCTGTGGGTCTTCCCTTCATTCTGACTGTGCCAGATACACTTCCTAAGAGTGAATCAGATTAAATATTTGTCAAACTTTGACACTGTCCGTTGTAAAGGTAAAAAAGGGAAAAGGTTTGAAATTACATGTTGGATTTTGAATTGATGATTTTGAGCAACTGACAAACAAATCTGACAAAACTCCTTATAAAAGCCCCTATTTAGCACAAAATGCCCAAGACCTTGAGATCTGTTTGGATCCCAGGCACAGAATACAGAAGCAAAGAAAGACTCCTGAATAAAAATTGTGATCTTAAAATTAAAAAATTGCAGCTGGAAAAGATGAGATACAAATCCCCAGCTGAGAAGCCACTTTGTTATAATTACAAACACAAAACTCTAATAGTAGCAACATGTAAAATCACACATGAGGAGCCTGTTAAGCCAATTAAGTACAATATATGTAGGAAATAGTTATAGTTAATTCTATAATTAGGAAATGGATTTTAAAAAAACATAAATTTGAAATGGCCAATCATAGTTGGGGAACTATTTGGTAGAAAATAGCAAAAGATTTCTGAAGGAAAAGGAAAATTAAAATACTACAAAAAGATAGTATTGTCAGTGGCAAGATACCTGTCTAGTTAAGAGGAATTTGAAATTTACTAAACTGTTTCCTCTGGTAATAGATGGAAAATCATTATTCTGTTGGGAAAAGGTGGAATTAATAGAAATTGTAAGGAAGGTCAACTAAAAAGAGACTAAGAGGGTAAAATAGTGAAAGAACTATGAACTTTTTCATAATTCTCATCTCATAGTGAGATGAGACCAATGAAAAAAGTTAAAGAGGGATCCTGGTGTTATTGGGACAGTTGGATAAAAGTGTGGAGAAGGCTGTGAGGAGAGTTATTTCTGCTGTTATTGCCACTTCCATGCAGCTTAGGCCTCTCTAGGAAAAGAGAATGCAGCTCTGATCACTGTTGTGTGAGGAAGGTGCTCTCAGCCACGGGCAGGCACCAGCAGCTGTCAGGATGAGCACAGGAGAGAGCATTTCCTTGCAGATGGAAAATCATTACTCTGTTGGGAAAAGATGGAATTAATATAGAGACTGTAAGGAAAGTCAGCTAAAAAGAGACTAAGTGGGTAAAATAGTGAAAAACTATGGAATTGGAAAAAAGTTAAAGAGGGATCCCGGTATTATGGGGGTGGCTGGATATACGTGTGGAAAAGGTTATGAGGAGAGTTATTTCTGCTATTATTGCAATTTTCCATGCAGTTTAGGCCTCTCTAGGAAAAGAGAATGCAACTCTGATCATTGCTGTGTGAGGAAGGTGCTCTCAGCCACGGGTAGGCACCAGCAGCTGTCAGGATGAGCACAGGAGAGAGCATTTCCTTGCAGATGGAAAATCATTACTCTGTTGGGAAAAGATGGAATTAATATAGAGACTGTAAGGAAAGTCAGCTAAAAAGAGACTAAGTGGGTAAAATAGTGAAAAACTATGGAATTGGAAAAAAGTTATAGAGGGATCCCAGTGTTATTGGGGTGGTTGGATATATGTGTGAACAAGGTTGTGAGGAGAGTTATTTCTGCTGTTATTGCCACTTTCCATGGAGTTTAGGCCTCTCTAGGAAAAGAGAATGCAGCTCTGATCACTGCTGTGTGAGGAAGGTGCTCTCAGCCATGGGCAGGCACCAGCAGCTGTCAGGATGAGCACAGGAGAGAGCATTTCCCTGCAGAAGGACACAAAGAGAGTTTGGCTTGTTTAGCCTTGCAAAACACAGACGAAGACAGGATGTGATTGCTCTCTATAAACTTATCAGGTGGGTAAACACCAGGGAGAAAAACTGCTTAAACTAAAGAACAATGTTGGTCCAAGAACAAATAGTTATAAATTGCCCATGAATAAATTTAGGCTGGAAATTAGATAAGTTTTCTAATCCTCTGGTGGGTGAGATTCTGAAACAGTCTTCCAGAAAGAATAATAAAGGAAATGGGGAAT
Source organism: Setophaga petechia (assembly GCA_024362935.1). Taxonomy (NCBI): domain Eukaryota; kingdom Metazoa; phylum Chordata; class Aves; order Passeriformes; family Parulidae; genus Setophaga; species Setophaga petechia. The sequence goes on along the minus strand of JANCRA010000012.1, from coordinate 17,335,676 downwards.
CTAGTAGGTTTTAAGAAGGGGTATTAAATAGTTTTTGAAAGGGATTATATGGTGTGGGTGCCTGTGATGAGCAGATTGGATTCAGTGGCCCAGTGGACTGTTTCCTATTTTATAAGCAGATATTCCAGTTAGACTGATTCCAATGCATTATATCCAACTCTTTACTCATGGGTGTCCTGTTTGAGAGGATAGTGATACAAACAGATGAGTCCTCCATGTCAGCCCTAAACCAGAACCAATAATTTGCTTTTCTGGTGCATTTTGTGTGAACCTGACGGTAAAAGACACCAGAAAATGGAAACAAATGGAACATTTAAAGCGGGTTGTTAGCTGGACAAAACAAATCACAAAGAGAACAAAAAGACAATTGATGCCCCCAAGAAAATGTGCATTTTACACAGACAAATACTCAGCAGGGAAATATGAAGAAATAATGAGACTTTTCAGTCAACATGCTGACTAGCTGTGTTAGCATGTGGCAAGTTTTTTGTAAATACGTTGAAGGTGAATTTTGAGGAGGAAAATGGGATCATGATATTTTCGTGAATTTGCTTTAAAGTTTGTATGGTAGTGAAAGTGGAAGGGCAGAAGAAGGTGGATGCAGGGTAGCAGAGAAAATGAAGGTGTGAAGAGAGGTGATAGGCAAGGCTGCATGAGGTATGAAATTGAAGAGAATTGTATTGAATGCATGGGAATGCAGCAAGCAAGAAAAACAAAATAGTACCAAAATGGCAACAAAGAGAAAGCAAAGTTTGAGATGCCATTTCAATTGGACACAAGCAAGCTAAAATTTCGTGTCTCGGGGGGAAAAAAAGTGGTGTGTAAAAGAAGCCTAGAAAAACTCAGACAAACTTGAGCCTGAAAATCTGACTATCATTAAGATACTGCACGTATTGGGAATTCAGTAATTCTAATAGGATCCTTAAATTGTCCATAAATGTGCATTCCAGGCAGTGTCAGATGCTCGATTACCTTCGACCTACAGTGAGCCACCAGCTCTTCAAACACTCATAAGGGTGTTGTTAAAAATGCTCTTCATACAACCGAGGTCTAAAAGTTGTCTTTAGCAGAAGATAGGACATTTCATGGGTGTTTTCTTCCTTCTGCACTTCTCATGGAAACCAATTCATGTCAGACCTAGCATTTAAGTTTTCACTGTCTACACTTACAACTTCAGAGAATTATTTCCTTTGATAGATAAGTTCTGTTTCTTGAGCATGGCCTTTATGTATTCAATCTACCCTTTTTTTCCTCCCAAGTGATATTTAGCAATTATTGTTATTTAATTCCTGAATGGAAAATTACAGGGCCCTTCTCTGTAATTATCAATGACCTTTCGGTGTAGAAAAATGCAGTCGATGGGATGCGATGGGGCTGCCACAGGCAGGCTGAGTATTTGGACAGATATCAGCAAGAATGCTGCCCCTCCCCTTGAGCTGCCCTTTGTTGGAGCCCAGTGCAGATGCAGGGTAGAGCTTTGAACAAACTTTCCTGATTGCTGCTTGTCACGAGGCATAATGGGGAGGTGACAGTCAGCAAGAAGCAGCTATCTATGAAAAAGTCTAGAAAAAAAAAAAGCCAAGTCCAAAGCACTAAAATCCCTGATGGAAGCTTCCTTCTCTCCTGTTTCTACATGTGATTCCACATGGAGTCATCTCTGCTGATGTGTGTTTGGTGCAATGAATAGACATAGCAAAGAAGAAATATCTTCTGTGATAGTCACTGAGTGTTGCTATATGGGAACCGCCCTTCCTGGGGCAAGGCGTGCCCTCTGTTCATAGGGGGAGCAGCACAGTAATTTTCTGAGCTTTTTAACAGAAATAGAGTTGGCCTGTGTGCTTCCACAAACATTCTTCCTCAATTTATCCATTCAAATTTGTAAATAGGGCACTTTCCACATATGCCCATTGCTGTTCCTGTATTCTTCTGCTAAGAAGGTCCTAACACTTCAGGTATTCCTTTTATTACTCTTGCTTCTTTTGCTAATCTGATAAGAACTAAACTTAAAAAGTAGTCCACTTTTATAGTTTTGACAGGATTTTGGTCAGTTCATAGTTATACTTACCCACATATGTCTGGAAGAACCCATCATTCCCATAGAAAGCAAAAGCCATTTCTTTAATGGTTTAAAATTGCCATGTATTCCTTGGTCACTAACAGCTTTTCTTTCTGAATCATTTGCCTTACTAAGTGCTACATTCATAGAAAAACTTGTCACCATTATTGTGGGTATTGTGCTGCAGAACTACAGCACTGAGCACCACCTGTAACTATCTGCATGTTGTTTATGTGTAGGTAGAACCAGGGGCATATGCAGTAAGATTTTCATACCTATTTGACACTGTGACAAGGAAAACCACCTTAAGATTGGACAAAATCAAGAAACTGTGAAGCATCTTCACAGAACCCATGCATCAGAAAGGGTTATATATTTAAGGAATTCTGTCTATCCACTGACTAAAAGTAAACTTTGGGAGCTGCTTAAACCACACCATTTAGGATGGGAAGTGAAGGCAACTTCTGTCTCAGTGGTAAGGATCTAATTATCCTTTTGGAAATCAGCCAAGATCCCCTATCTAATATAGATATAGCATTCCATATCAAATGATGCAGATTTTTAAAAGCCACACGTTGCCAACTTTCTGCTTCACTTCCTTATTAAAGACATTTTCAGCAGCCTCTTGTCTTGTGATAACACAGACATTACCTCAGGCTTGACACAGAGGATCAGACTGCCTAGTGAAATTCATCCACTCTGGTGCTTTGTCTCACAGAGAGCGATGCTGAGCACACACTCTCCAAGCTGTATATCCCACATATCCCACTAATCCTGGAAGATCTGAGGAGATAACTCCTGAGGTTGAGTGGCCGCGGGTGGTGGGATGATACTGAGTGTAAATGAGAAGAGAAATCTGAATGTCAGGATCTTTGCTGAGAATCACCACTACATCCAACTGGCATGATATATTAATTTATAATTAAATGTTGACTTTATTCCCCCTAAGGATATTTTGGCTTCTAGACCAGCACAGTTTGTTAGTTAGTTGCTGTGTTTGATTCACTTATTGTCATGCCTTTGATCACTTTCCATACAAATGAGCATGTCAGAGTGGATACCAAAAAACCTTTGTGCTTCTTTGTTATTGCAGGCAGAACATTCCTAAGCAAGGAACAGCATTTTCTCAGCCTGAGTCTTTGCTTTTCATGGGAATTCCCTTATTTCATTGAAACTGATGAAACTTGCTTAAATCTATGTTTTGTATCATGATGCTTTCTTTTCCTGGCATCTCCTATATCAGCAAGATAACCAGTCTTATTTTCATCAGACTATCTAGAGATTAATAAAATGAGTAATTCTTGCTACTTGAGATGAAAAACTGGGATTTTTTTAAAAATCTAGGTGAGATAACACAAATGCTATTTGTGCACTAAGTCTATATGAACTCTAAATAATTATATTTCTTTGCTTAAATATAGTGCTTGATAAAATTCCTGTTCTGCATCAGCCCTCAAAGAATAATGGTGTTTCTATCTGTTAGAAAGCAAAGATATAGAAAACATGAAGTTTGTAAGAAGCCTGATTAGAATTTAAGTACCTGATTTCCAGTAAAATTTCCTTTACCTTAGTTACCAATTTGTTGAACTTTCTTACTAAAAACAGCAGGTGTCTAATTCTTAACAAGGTATTTTCTAACTTTTTATAGCCGTTAAAAAAAAAAATGTTCCCTAAAAAAGAAAAAAAAAAATACAGAGCTGAAAACACTTTTTAGGAACCTTGTCAACACTGATGATCTGCAGATGATATCAGCTTGTTAAAATGCACCATCAACTTTATAAAACATTTCTTACATTTCTCGCAGCTTTTGCTACGAATAGCACCTAAGACTCCTGTAACTGAAGGATTAATGTATTTTTTAAACCTGCCTCTTTAATCTTTCAGTATTTCTCTGAGCATTTGTCAGAACTTTGTGCTTACACACCTTCATTAACTCGCCTGTACAGTCACTCAGCTTGGATTCGTTTACTGTAACTTCAACCATCTAGAAGTTACCATGGGGAGTAAATGAGCTTTCTGCAGGGACAGCTGATCCCTCACTAGGACACACGTCTGATGCACATGGAATTATTTTCTTCTGAAGTTATCTCTGTCTGCTGACTACAGAGGAAGCCGAGGCAATAACCTCTAAAGAAACACCAAATATTTTAGCAGCGAAAATGATGAGACAAATTTCTTTGCCTTCTGTTTTGTTTATGCAGTTGAGTTACAGGAGAGGGAAGGACAAGTTTCATTTTTTTAAATAGGGTTATCATAATTATGCATCAAACAGCAGAGACAAAATTGAAAACTTTTTTGGCTCATATTTTTAAATTAACAGTAATGGAAATTATGTCCCCTCCTACATTCATGCATATCACTGGAAACTGCCTGTGACTGTATTTCTGTATCTTATCTACAGCTGCCCTGCTGCAGAGCTAAGGGGCAATTGAGGTATTTTTCCCCTGATAACTTTGAGTGCAACTTGATATAATAACAAAACTGGATTTGTCACCAAAAGGGATCGTTCCCCTTTCCCCATGCATTCATAGAGTCACAGAATCATAGATTCATTTAGGTTGGAAAAAAACCTCCAAGATGATCGAGTCCAACATTTGGCTGAACATCACCATATCTGCTAAACCATAACACTAAATTCCATATCAAGTTGCTTCTGGAGTACTTCCAGGCATGGTGACTCCATCATTTCTCAAGGCAACCCTTTCAGTGAAAACTCTTTTACTGATGTCCAACCTGAACCTCCCCTGGTGCAGCTTGAGAACATTTTCTCTTGTCCCATCATTAATAAATTCCCTAATTCTTCATTGACTAAAGCTTATATGGAGTGGGGATTCAGTGCTAAACTCTGTTTTCAAGATCAGTTTTATTTAAACCTGATTCACCCCTGATCTTGCTCACCAGGTCAATGATGGGAATACACTGGTTGGGTTGGCAATGGCTAGAAGAGATAGACTTGTCCCCATTTGCAGTCCTCAGCATTTCTAGATAAATGGCAAATCACATCCTAAACAACACTGCATGGTTTGGAACGCACATGCAAGATGTAAATAGAAATGTAAGCACAAATACAATATTCAGACATTTATTCTTTGCTTTACATCTTAAGAGAAATGAAATATTTTGTAGTTATTTATTCTCTATTATTCAAAAGTGGGCACTGATGAGGTTTCAACCCCCTGAAAATAAATTCTTCACTCTGGGCTCGTAACTGGATGATGCAAATATCATAACAGGCTGCTGTTCTTCTTTGAGTTTTATAACTCCATTGAGTTTGTGATGAAAAGCCCAATCTTTCATTATCCATGCTGGAGGGACAGAAGGAGGGAACATAATCAAATTATGGTCAAGAAATTTATCAAAAGCACATCACTCCTGAAAATTGTAGTCAAACATACAAAACATTGCCTTTCAAAATATGTCTCTGCAGTGCTTTGAAGTTACCTTTTGCTACTTAGACAAGATTTTATATCATTAATGATCTATCTTGTTCATACATTACTTTTTATGGCCTCTGTTCATTTCACATTGATTTTTTCCTGACTTATTAAGGTCTCAGTCTCAGACCTTAGGCACTCTGCAAATGTAAATTGCGGTACAGAAAATAAAAATGCCAAAATCAGGCTGTGCCTGCCAAGTCATAACTCAATAATATCTACCATCTATGAAAATAAAATCCATAAATACTTCTTAATATCTACATTAGCTTCATAGAGCATAATCAGTAAATGCTGTAAACCACTCCCTCTTCTGATGCATGAAGTTGCTTAATCCAGATGCTAGAAGTATTTTTTTTTTAATGAGCATTAGTATTAAAGTGCTGATCAAAGTGAATCTTCAAAGCTTCCCCATGTCTGAGCATTTGCAGGATCCTGGGTGATCTGCATATAGGCTTGTCACTGTATTTCAGACTGTTTGGGTGCTAAACTTCATGTTGAATATATAAACAAGGCTGGATTGCAGCAAGTGTGCTGTGCAAACACTGCAGTGTGGAGAAGTTCTTTCTCTCCCTGGCTGCACAATAGCAGGGAAATTCTGGGGAGATCTTCATAAAATCAGCAGGAATTATTAGAGGAAGAACTGAAGATGGAAGAATGTAAAAATGTATCTGACTAGTTTTGATGAAAGAGTGTCTACAACTTATGAATAAATTGGTCTAAAAAACCACTTTTAAGTCTGTGTCCATTTTCAGCAGGCCTGTAACCAATTTTCATTATGTGTTGTACAGCACTCACAGATAAAATTCTCACCATGGTGTCTTTCTATCTTAGGGATATGCAGGTAAATATATCATTTATGATGTGTTTCTTCCTATTCATTTGGAAGATGGAGGAATATTTTGCAACACATTCCACAGGGACATGTAGAAAACATTGATATCCTGGTAGGCATGAGCCTCACAGTGGTTTGAGAGTTTAATTTGCACAGCAAATAAGAAGTATAATGTACATGAATTATAATGCAAAATGGCTGTTTAATTCAAGAGACATCCAAGGATTTAGATGGCTGCAGATATATACAATATGTATGAGGAATATAAGTATATCCATATTTTGAGTAGGAGGACCTGATATCTACAGGGATTTCAGTATTAAAAAAAAGTAACACTAGGTTTCTTAGCATCTCCTGCAAGTACAAATCCATCTTGATGTTCAAGACATCATTTCAGTTTACTTTAAAATTCAGGAATTCAATTCTTATAATAAATGGGTACTTTTGTCCATAGCAAACAAATTCACTGAGTGTTTCAATGGACAGCAAACAGGAGGAAAACAGGATGAAAAAGCATTGGGTGGCATCTAAGCAAAAGCTGATGAAAGCAGGACAATCTGTCCTCACATCTTCAGCTCTTCCACGTGGATTCAGCCTAGGAGACAGCTGGGTGGGCAAGGGAAAACATGCCCCACTCAGGAGATGGGCAGGTAAGAGCCTCAAATGGAAATATGGTAGATTTTAATGAGCTATTAGAAATAAATTCTTCCCTGTAAGGGTGGTGAGGCCCTGGCACAGGTTGTCCAGAGAAGCTGTGGCTGCCCCATCCCTGGAATTGTCCCAGAGCAGGATGGAGAAGGCTTGGAACAAGCTGGGATAGTGGAAGGTGTTCCTGTCCATGGCAGAGGTTGGAACAGGATGGTCTTTAGGGTCAGTTTTAACCCAAACTGTTTCATAATTCTGTGATTCTATGAGATGCTCTCTGCACAGAAACATCCTCTCCCAAATTTGACAACAATTTCCATGGAATTGAAGGTTCCATTCCAGGGGAATGTCTTTGCAGCCTTATTAAGGGAAACCCATTTGCATTGGATGAATTTGGGGAACCCCTACACAACTCACATGCAGCTTCCCCCTTTTGCAGTGCTGGGGTGGGAACATCCTGCTCACTCTTCCCTGAGGAAGAGTGCAGCTGGAAAGACAGAAATACCAGGATGATTTTCCCTGCGGGTGCAGGTGTGGCTTCTGTTCACACTTTCCTGCAGGCATCGTGCTCTGCTCTGCACATCAGCAAAATCCTGACAGTGGTTGGTGAATCCAGAGGCTGACACAGCCAACTTCCTTTTCATCTCAGCATTGATTTCTGCAGTTCCCTTCACTGTGGTTCATCTGCTGACAAAGTTTCCCTTCCATAAGAGGCAGTAGATTTCTTCATTGCAATTTCTTCCCTAGCTGGGAAAATCAAGCTGCAGAGTCAAGCTTCCAAAATCCAGGGTGAAAGAGCATTTCACTGCATGAGGAAGAGGTAAAGGTGCTATTTCTCTCATTGCTGGGTAAGGAATTGAGACATCTACAGGGACTGTTTTCCTAGAAACTGTATTTAAGTGCAGATAATGCACCAATTAATGCAAGACAAACAAATCAATTATGCTACTGTTAAAGAGGAAGATGGGACAGTTCTTAGGATCACAGAATCACAAAATGTTTTTTATTGAAAGAGAGCTTAAACTTTATCTATTTCCAATCCCTCTGCCATGGGCAGGGACACTTTCCACTGTCCTAGGTTGCTCCAAGCCCCATCCAACCTGGCCTTGGACACTTCTAGTGGAATAGCTGGACATTAATCTGTTAAGGGCACCGTGCTGTATCTGAATTTTAAGCCTTTTGTAGTTTCTCAGAGAGAAAAAGGGAAAATTTTATAAATAACCCACATTAGTTTTCATCTGAAAACTGACATATTTCACTTGGTAATGATATAAAATAAAACTTCCATTCAGAAGGACTGAGGCAGGCCTAGGCCAGACTCAAATGTAGACAATTATTAAAATATTAATTATGTGTTTGCTTGCAGCTGGTATAATTTATCTGTGTTAATTGACAGCAAAATAACTGCTAAGTTGAAACTACTCTATATACACAACCATGAAACACTCAGTAACTGCTTAAAGACAAAAATATATGTGTGTGTAGATAGATATAGGTATAGATAGATATAGATATAAATGTAGATAATAGATATAGATATAGATAAATATATCTCAGAGTTGCTATTTCTAGGCCTTGACCAATGCTTTTATGTCAAAGTTTTGAAACTAAACCCATATCTCTTAAAGATTGTGTTTTCTTCTTTTAAGCACACATATTAGATAATCTGCTTGTCATTCAGGGGTTTTTGATGGCTGAAAAAGAAACTGTCCCATCTTAGGAGGACAAAGGATTACATGGAAATTGGATGTGTAGATAAATTAATGGAAGTTTTCTGGTACCATAAGGGTCTAATTGCAGCAAGAGACAAGTTAGAGCAGCTGAGAAACTGCTCCAAATGACACAAGAGGATGAAGAGATCAAAAGATGCAACAAGCAAAAAACCATTATTAGATCCCTTTTTGCAGTTATGCACTGCTGAAAAACAAACAGATGCTTTGCATCAAATTATCCTTATGGATTTTTTAAAAAAAGCTCATTTGTAAGACCTTGCAACTTAATACATGCCCCTAACTGCAGGCAGGACCAGGCACTGCCTTTAGTTATGATACTGAAACATCAGCTGCGTGTTGAAATTCCATTTGTTACTTTAAGTGGCCTATGGAAACAATCCATATGAGGATGATGCACTCAGTCCTGCAGCAGAAGGACTCAGACATCCTCACATCATATTGTGATTCTTCCCACCAGCCAGGGTTGGGTAAGGGGTGAAAGTAAGAGCAGCAAATACTCACACATCTACACATTTCTTCAATTACTTCATTTTTGCTGAGCAGTCTCTTATCTAAATGAGATCTGTTCTCAAATGAACTCTGAAAAGACTTAGTAAATCAAATTTCAAGTTGATCTGACTTCAAATTTTCAGTTAAAAGCATTCAGATTGGATGATTTGAGCTAACCACTGCACAAAAATACAGCTAAAGTCTCAAGGAAAAGTTCTATTTGTTTACTAACATTTTTAATAAAAACCTGCTTTGTCTGAAATATTTCAAGGATGTTGAGTCTCTTCAGAAAATCCTGACCAATACACATTTTGCACATTTTATGACAGTGTAACCTACATGCCATAAGACCTTTGGATGTAAGTTATGTGTACAGATATCCGCCCTCAGTATTTTCATTATATAACGTATGAAAAATTGGCAAAGTTCCTGGACGAATCTTTGAACTAGAACTACAGTTCTATCACACAAAACTTTTGGATGTGCAAGGTGGTGGAGATTTATGCCCAGTGTCCAGCCAAGGCTTTTAAAGGTCTTCTACACACTTGAGCACACACAGAAAGCCTCAAAACTGAGACAGACCCATGATTCAAATACACCTCTGGCCAGACAGATGAAATCCATGCACTTCAACTATCTTGCCTACCAGTTAAACATGTTGCTTAAATAACTTATGCTCTTTGAAACAAGGTAGGAAGCAAAATCCTTCTTTGTGGTATGGCTATTCCAAAGGCAAAAACAATTTGCTTTTCAGAAGCATTTTTCAAAACCCCAAGGATAAGTCTTCTGTGGTAAAGAGTTAGCTGTAGACAAAGAGGGGGTGGACTCTATCAGAGACAGAAAAATTCACACCTACTCTTGAGGTGGAGGAGGATTTCTTAAGATGAGGCTCCCAAGAGCCCCCTCTAGCACTCCATCATTATGAGCACTTTGAAGATCTGTGATGGAGAGCTGGAGCCATATTCTTCAAAGGGTAATGACTCGATATTTTGTTGTTATTATGCAACTTCAGCAAATAAAGGGTAAGACAGTTAAATATTTTTCCTGTATTTCATGGAAGAGTTTTAAACAAGAGGTTCCACTGACTGACAATGGGGATTGTGAGTTTGAAATCTACCTCTTGAAGAAGAGGAAGTGCTATTATGTCCTGAGGATTAGAGAAGCAGTGACCATAATATTCTGGAAAAAGCTGAGTATTCAGTAACACAACTCATCTCAAAAAAAAAAAACATGAACTGTAAGACAGGAAGCATCCAGCTGTTTTATTTGAATATAAACATTTATGTATAAAGCTGCCCTTATGCTTGATAAAACATTAATCTGTGAGAAGATTTAGTGTATTTACAATGGCAAGGTTACTCCAGAAAGTTGCTAAAGCAAAAGGTGAGCAGAAATAACCAATTGACCAAAACAAAATTTGCACTCTCCATATGCCTTGTCTCATTTATGTCTCCAGATCCTTATGGCTGTAAAAAGTTCCTGATAATTCACAAAGTGCCCACACACATTTAGAGCTGGGTGCTGAGCTGTTGTCTCAAAGTGTTTTCTTCAAGCCCGAACTACCAGATCACACCTCTGTGTGGAAAACAACTCAGAATCGAGATCCATTTGCTTTTCTCTTTAGGTTGCATTTTAGATTTAGACATTTTTGAAATGGGACAAACTGTCTGCTAAAACTCCTGTTGAGCGCATTCAACTTATTTCACACAGAACCCATTGACAGGTTTCAGGTGGAAATGTATCCTGTTCATTATCAAGCCAAGGTTTTAATCTGCTGGCTCAGGGTGAAAGGCTTTGTTACAGCCGGTGTTAATCTGTCTCCCACTGCAGTGTTTGGTCTGCTGTACAAACCTGGGATTTTCCAGGAGGGTTTTGTGCACCCCAGATGGATTACAGTGCTTGACACAATGCCTTCAAAAAATGACATGCTCTTAAAATAACGTGCTTTCACAGTTTTTTTTTTGATCTTCAAGCTGAAACCAGAAGAGAGGATTTTTCATTTGCCTTAAACAAGCAATATGAGCCAGCATGTGAGATTACGTGGGAGACTTGCAGAACTCTGGTTAAAGAGAGTCCTGCAGGAGAATGCCCCCAAATCCCAAAGCATTGTTAAAGGCTACAGTAGAGGATTCAAAATAAAAAAATTCAACCAATTTGCCCACTCTGATTCCGTAAGTTTGCTTTTCTGCATCGCCATAGATTTCTGTCCATTAAACCAAGATGAGAGGGATATAGGGGTACCAAAAATGTCCAAAGGAAGGGCATGAAGGTGGTGAAGGGCCTTGAGGAGAAGTCATAGGAGGAGGTGCTGAGACTCCTTGGTTTGTTCAGCCTGGAGGAGAGGGGACTGTGGATTGACCTCAGTGCAGGTACAACTTCTTCCGGAGGGGAAGAGGAGGGGCAGGCACTGATCTCTGCTCTGCGGTGACCAGGGAAAGGACCTGAGGGAATGGCCTGAAGTTGTGTCAGGGGAGGCTTAGGTGGGATATCAGGAAATATTCTCCACCCGGAGGGTGGCTGGGCACTGGAACAGCTCCCCAGGGCAGTGGTCACAGCACTGAGCCTGACAGAGTTCAAGAAACATTTGGACAACACTCACAGGCACAGGGTGTGACTCTTGGGGTGTCCTGTGCAGGGACAGGAGCTGGGCTGATGATCCTTGTGGGTCATTTTCAACTCAGGTTGTTCCATGCATGTATGAAATCAGGGTCATCACTCTGTAATATCCATCATCATATATGATAGCAAATAAATATTTGTCTTGTGTTTAACTTTGACTCTTCAGACACATCTGGTTGTTTAAATCATCAGGTTTTTAACCTGGTATAAATTTTTTATTCTGTCACTTTATTGCTTCTACGTTAATGGGAGAATATAAATGCTAACATAAGGAAGCCAATGTGACTTGTGTGATAGGGTGTGAGAAAAATGCCAAGAGCAGTGATAAAAAAGAACAATGCATCCCAAAAGTTACAAGCATTTCAGATGTAAACATGCTGCTAATCCTGTAGCATACTGTGCCTCAGGGTAAGATTTAACCCTGTTTATTGGGGACTAATATTTAAAATACATAGGAATGCAGAGAGATGGAAACTGTTTTCTCTTTCAAATAAGTCACTTCATTTTATTTCCTGAATTAAGTAAACTGAGAGGAAGATGTTCTGCTCTCAAAGGCATCACTTTTATGCAGGAAAAAGAGAGATGCTTTACTCAGAGCTGTTAGCATGTGACAACTAATTTGGGATTAATTTATGAAGGGCAAGGCTGTTCATCCATCTCCATGCAAGTTAGCAATCTGACATATTAAGTGTGAAAATCACTGGCTGCCTTATCTCCTCTGAGATTTTTGCATTGTTTTAAGTACCATAAAGCAAAAACACCTTTTCTCCCTTAATATTAAAATAATGAAAGTCACTTCTTTTCATCGTGGAGAAAGGTTTTATTACCTTCATTCTGACAAAAATCTTCTGACAAAATCCTTCTTTTCAGAGAAATTGTGAAAAGAAATGTGTGACTTATTCTAGAATTTGTAGATTGCTCTTGATAGAAACAGGTATTGCATATATCTCAGTTGGTACTCCTTTCTCTAGAGGGAAAAAAAACCCCACATTTCTTTAGAAATCTTCTATTTAATGGGAGGGAGGGAGAGAGAGAGAAGCAAAAAGACAGAAAAAACAAAAAGTGAATGAAAAAGGAAAACAAAAAGAAACATCAAGTTGCAAAGATCTCATGCATTGGAAAATTCAGTAGCAAGAATAAAGTTTCAAAAACCACATCTAGGGAAATATTCCCCCCAGTACATGTGTTATTAATCCATTCAAATGTGATGTGAAAAGATTTGAAAATCTTAGAAGAGAACTTATAATGTTAGTCCAGATGGTGAATGAAGCATAGTCATGCCTTTTTCACTTAATAACAACCCACTTAGAGTGAAAAATACAGTCACACAGCAAAAGCTTTCATAAATAAGTAAAGAGATTTTCACCTCTAAAGTATATTCTGAAATTGATCCTTACAAAATCCCTTGAAGGGAATTTCTGTATAGAAAATGAACAGAGGCATTTTTTTGTTGTGACTTTTTTGTTGTACCTGAGACAGAGACAGTGGGACAGTCAAGAGAGGAAAAGGGCTCCTACATCTGTTCTTGACACTTGACCCCTGGTAAAAGTGATCTGCTGAAGTCAAGTGTGCTCACAATATGAAGATAACATCTCTGTTGACAAATCTCCTGACTCAGACCTCTTCTTGGGCCACCACACTGTAATAATTGTTTTCTCTGGCTATTTTTAATGTGGATTCCCTTTTCAAAATTGAAACAAGATGTGACTTCCTGTGTATTATTATTATTCCCTTTCTATTCCTCAGAAGAGATCTGTGGCTTTTTTAGCTAATTGCATTATAGGCTTCAGTGGGTTTTGCAGTCATTTGTAAAGTATTTGTAAAATACTTTGCAAAAACTAAGCTGAGATTCCAGTGTGAAGTTTCAGACTAATCCTGAAATCACTAAACTCTGTTTTAACAGATCAAAATGTAGTCAGGTTTTAAACACTTTGGGGAAAGACCCTACACCAGTACAGATGGCAAAGCATTCAACTAGCTCTAGAGTCTATAAAAATAATTCTTTTTTATTACTTAGCTGTTTCACAAGTAATATGAAAATAGGTCTGTTTCTTGATGATTATATTAAGGATAATTGGGAGAAAGTAATAGGCCATCTTCTCTTTATTGTCTATGAATGGATGTTCCTCAATTATGCCCTTTTTATGGGCACGTCCTGCTTGATTTTGGGTTTTTTTGGTTTTTGTTTTTGCTTTCTTCCAAGGGAGAAATTTTGCCTTCCAAGTGTCTTTTCCAGAGGAAATGAACATATATTGTGCTTTTAGACCAAGCACTGTAGGACAATTAATCTCTGCACTGTCCTTTCCTAGCAACCCAAAGTAGGAAATATATGCAGCCAAAGTGTAAAGCTAAACAGCTAGCAGGTTTCTATATTTACAAGAATCAAAGCATTTAAATGACTCAGCTGCCTCCTAATGTGGGTTATATTTGAATTTGGGGAGAGTGGGGGGAAGAATAGAACATTATTGCTTTAACAAGGTTTACTGCTAAACCGAACATATGTTGCTCATAATGTCACTTTCTAAATCAATGAAATTATCATTATAGAACATGTCGACAAATTAGACATGTAAAGTGCAAGCTGTATGTGGGTGAGATGTAATTTGGCTCTATAAAAAGAAATTAAACAATAAAATATCAATGACAGATGTAGTTAGCTAAAGGTTTTGAGGTTTAAATACCAATTTGTGAAAAAAAAATTATGCAGACCCTATCAGGGTACGAGATAAAAATACCAGCCTTCATGCAACAAGATGATTAAGTATTTGGACCAGATGTTCAGAGACCTTAGATGTGCCCTTTATTTAACTGGCAAGCATACTGGCAAGTCCTTAAATTTGTAAAATCCAAGTAATGAAGGTTAGCTCAGATGGAAGTAATAAAACAATCAAATATCAAGAGTCATTCATGTCTGTGCTCTATACATCATGCAACAGTTCTGAACACGTATTAAAGGAGTAGGCTTTCCCCATTATTTTTTTAAAGAAACTCACTGGATTATTTCTTTCCCATTTAGAGTTCTCAAAGCAAATGCAGGAACTGAATGCATTCAATATGTTTTAGATCCTTTTCCCACAGGTTTGCAGGTTTTATAACTCCAGTCTCAGCTAAAACTCTGTGTCATAATTCCTGGCTTATAGCTTTGTCTCACAGCTGCTCTGTGGTTGTGGGCAAGGTGTTTAAGACTAAACAATAAAATGTGTGCATGATCAAAGAAGAATATCTTGCAGGTTAAAAGATTACTTCTGTTTTAGACCCTTCCAACAACTTTGTGGGGTGATCAATCTCTCTGTGCCTCGTCTCCTCCTATTCATAAGCACCAGGGTGATACAATCCAATCTTTTAGCTAATTTTCCCTCTTGGGCAGTCTCATTCCCAGCCACATTAGACCTGCTCTGTTGTGGCAGACCAAGATTGTTATCTGCAATCTCATACCTTGGGGTCCTGGCCAGGCCATGCTGTGCCACAAACTCTCCTTCCTACAGAACCCAGGGCAGCAGCTGTGGGGAGGAGTTTCCATTCAAATTTAGAACTTGCCAGAGTGTGAAATGGGTGCCTGCCTTTCATGCAGCCACTCTGGTTGGACAGTGACAAGCAGAGATGGCCCTGATCTTGTTTAAGCCTTCAAGACATTGCCATAATATAATCAACGGCAATTCTGAAGGCATAAATAAAAGATAACATTCATGAGGTTTTCAGAGGGATGACATAGTGTGCATAAAACATTTGAATACCACAGACAGAGCAGATGAAAAGGGACTGAGCTCTAAAGAAGAAATCATTCCTTGATGGGCTGATGTAGCTTGGCAGTAGAATATGGGTTTCATCTGATCAGTGTAGGCATCTACAGTGTATAGAAAGCATCTCAGCTGTTCATCCCCACTCTCTGCCACCCTTATAGAATACAAAGAAAAATATGCTCCTCAGCCACAGTTTAACTCCTCCAAAAATAAATTCTTTAAGATGGATTCATTTTAGCTACAGCCTAAAAATACCTATTCTTCACAATTAGGTCTGGAGAGAGGCCATGGTGATGGCTCAGATGTGGACATCTGGTAGCTTAATATGAAAAGGCCAATGAAATGTGTGCCAACCACAGTGGCCATCAATTGGCTTTTCAGCCTGCCTGGATGCTGTAATAAAACCTTAAGAAATATTACAGTCAGTTAAAAGGTTAACTAAAATAAATGCATGAAAAAATACTAACATGAACATTTCCCATCTCTTATGAAAAACTTGATCTTATGTTCCCCACAACTTAGGAGAATGGATCCATCCATATGAGGTGGAGAATACGCTCTGGTGTCCTCTGTTTCTCCTGCACAACATTCTCTGAAATATGGGTTTCAGCACTTCTGTTACCATGGTGCAAAACACTTGTGTAAACCTGCAACAGGCATCAGAATTTGATTAATTAATCTCTACAAAATGCTTTGAGTGTCACTGGGTGGAAGATACTCAGCGTTAGTTACTTGGGCCTTCCCTCATGAGGAGCAGCACCTCCCTGTACCTGCCTTGTATCAAAGCAAAGTGTGGCCAGCAGGAGCAGGGCAGTGCTTGGGTTCCTGTCCTCAGTGTTGAGGAGCCACACCTCGAATCCCATGTGCAGTTCTGACCCCTCACTATGAGACATTGAGGGGCTGGAGAGTGTCCAGGTAAGGGCAATGGGGCTGGGGCAGGGGCTGGAGCACAAGGCTGAAGAGGAGCAGCTGAGGGGGCTCAGCCTGGAGAAAAGGAGGCTCAGGGGGGACCTTTTCACTCTCTACACCTCCCTAACAAGAAGGTGCAGCCAGGTGGGGACTGAGCTCTGCACTCCAGCAGCAAGCTATAGTACAAGAAGAAATGCCCCCAAGCTGTGCCTGGGAAGATTTATATCAAATATTAGGACAAATTTCTTCACCACAAGGGTTGCCAACCCCTGGCACAGGCAGTCCAGTGAAGTGGTGGCATCATCATCCCATCATCCCTTTTATAAAACATGCAGATGTGGCACTTGGCCATGGTTTAGTGGTGGGCTAGGCAGAGCTGCATCGAGGGCTGGACTTGGTGATCTTAGAGGTCTTTTCTAAACTTAACAATCCAAAGATTCCAAAGATGAGTAAAGCTGTGTGGAAATCATTGTTTGCCTGGAGGCAGAAAAACCAGTGTTAAAAAAATGAATTTTTTAAAATTCATTTTCATCCCTTTCTTTCCCCATTGCCCTTTAAAGGGCAGATCTCAGCTTTACTAAATGACAATTCTCCATATACCAACTTCTCTAGGTGTAAACACTTATTCACCAAACAGGAAACAGCTTTCAGTATTCAGAAACATTTAAACAAAGTGAAATACCTTCTTTTAAGTGATTGCCTGAGCACAGAAGAGAGATGGGACTTGTAGGAAGAAGAAATGTCTTTTCTGAAACAAACTAATGGAAGTGAAAAGAAACAGACAAGCTTTAAGGGGCTTTTGTTCTGGAAAGATTGTTTTTTCTGACACAATCAGTTATTCTAATAAAAGATATTACCTCTCCCTATAAACCTTACCTCTCACCTCTTAATGTTACTTACACTGATACTTCTTTTTATTTCTGTTTCCAAAGGTATATGGATTTAGAAAGAGTCCATATCCATCTTCTGCAGTTTCCAAGTGTTTAAAACACTCTGCCTGCAGAATTTCTACTGTATATGGAGTGCTGTCTAAGAGCTGCACTTACATAACAGCACTTGACTGAATGTCTTGTTTTTCTACATGCAAGTCCAACAGGCTGGAAACCGGGACTGCAGAGAAACACCTACTCTCTGAAAATCATTACTCAGGTTTCCCCTCCCTAATTAGTTATTTCAACCACTAAAGAGTCACGGTAGAGGTGACAATTTTTTTAATCTGTATCACACTCTGATTTAACCTGGGCTTGCCTAGGGATCCCTGCTTACTTCTAGCAGGGCTGTTTGGGAGTTTGACATAACTTCATGCCTGGAACCGTGCTGGAGTTATATTTAATTGCTTTTGCTCTTCGCTGGACATAATTAGAGACATTCACTTTTTCTTTTAGATGTCTCAAAAGTAAAAAAGTGTTGGGTATTCACCTTGAACTTTCCAATTGTTCCGTTTGTCTGCACAAATAGAAAATCTTTGGACAGTTCTTTGGATGATGGTAAAATTACCTTGTTTACTGAATTGACCAAAAATAGCATCCCTCCTGTGTTACCCAGATTAGACTACTTTTTGCACCTGTTAATTGAGGTTGGCTTTGCTGTGCCCTTTCCCAAATTGTCAGTGTACTGCTTCTACAAAACTGAGACAAAAAAACTTCTTCAAGGGCCATGGTTCCCATTCTGACAGCTCTCCTACAGAGAGATTCTGCTTAGCAGGGAAATACCCTCAAAATTGACAGAGTCTGATAGTCCTAATTTAGAGAAAATGTAAATTGAGAAGTTATCTCCTGGAGGGACAACACAACAGGTATAAGCACTCCAGGAGATTCCTGGATTACACTGCTCATAAAATCCTCTAAGCAAGAAGCTGAGTTCTGCTGGACCTCATAAACACCAACAATGAATCTGAAAGTCAAAGGCAGCCTTGGCTGGAGTTCAGGAACCTGGGAGCAGAAAGGAAGGTGAAAAGCAAGCTCACAATGATGGATTTTGTGAGAACAGACTTTAGCATCTTCAGAGATCTGCTCAAAAAAGTCTCAGGGGATGAGGCCTTGGAGGGAAGGAGAGCCCAAGAAATCTGTTTCATATTGAAGGATCTCTTCATCCAAGTTAAAGAGGTGCATGGAACAAAGCAGACAAAAATGTCTGGAGCCCTGCATGGATGAACAAGCTGTTCCTAAACAAACTCAAAGATTAAAAAAAAGCAAATAAAGGGTGGAACCAAACATCTCCTGACCTGCAGAGGTCCCTTCCAACTTCAACCACTCTTTGTTTCTACATCTACTATAGTGCCATTCAATTACAGGCAAAGCATATTTTTCAAGATGTATAAAATACCAGACACCACATTTGGCTCAGTGAAACACTAAACATGGGAGTCTGGGTGCTGTTCTGGTATTGTCTCCATTTTTAACTCCATGTACTGGACACTGGATAATGGAGACCAGTTTGTCCTTTAGTTGGAGACAGAACATTATTGACATCTGACCAAAGAAGGCCAGCAACTAGCACCAATTTTTAATTTCATTTTCATGGCATGTTTTCCACCATCAGAGAATCAGTTTTGTAGACGTTCATAGGCATAAGTGACAGAACAAAAACTTTGTCTTATTTCACTGAGGGCATATGAGGGTGTTTGAGAAGGACTACAGCATCCAAGTGTTCATTAATGTAATTTTCTGCAGCTATAAGACATTTAGAATAATTCCTGGTAGAGTTTAATTAGAGCAGTTTTTTCAGACTCTTTTTTTTGATGGAAAGCTCCTTCCTGTGAAATGGAATGTCCCTATTAGGTAAAATTTGCAGGTTTGGGCTGATGGGAAAATAATTACACAATAGATTTTAAAGCTTTGCATTCAGAACCTGGAAAATATAGAAACCTTTCAAAAATATTTATTAATACTTCATAAATAATAATTGCTATTATACTTTTTTCCCCCAAGGCAGGATAAATTGTTTTCAGACGAGCTCTCTTTGTGCTGTGGGTTTTGCACAACAGGTTATATCATCCCTTTCTCCCATCAGCAACACAAGCAAATGTAAATTTTTGGCATGACTCCAGACAGCTGGCCTCCGTGGGACATCTTCCTTGGTCATGCCCGAGACTCCAAACACTGCAGACAAAAGGCAGCGGTGAATAAGTCACCCTTTTCACACTGGGCTCCAATTACATCTGCAGCCTTTTGTGAGAGGGCGTTTGGATTTCACAGGCAGTCCTTGGGCAGCTGCTGGGTTTGTAGCCATGCCTGAGTTGGAATTCTCATGAGTAGGAAGTGCTTGAACTCCGTGGTGGTTCCCATATCCCACAACCATGGGAAGCGTGAGAAAGCTCACACTGATTGATCAGAGCCTCCGAGTCACCTAACTTCTGTCGGGGATGTGAATCTGGAATGCCAAAATGAGCTCCTTCCACACCAGAGATTTTCTGTGGTGTTTTAACAACATGACAGTGCCCGAAGAAAACCAAGAAATTGTAACCTTGCTCTCATCTGATATTAATAAAATTAATTTGCCTTAGAGTAAAGATGACATGTTTCTCAAAGGAACATATTTTATTTCTTCTTTTGAATAGTGTATCTTCTGCATATTCTGCTGATTGTAATTATAAATGCTACACTTTTTTGAAATCTGAAATTAAAAGGTTTTCAAGCATAAAATATGAAAAATCTGATAATAGCTTCTTGGTCCATTTTTCTCTCCTTCAGCCTTAGTCCCATGAAACCAGAATGGCAGGAGCTATTAACTCCCTGTTATTTACTGGTTATCTAAAGGCTTCATCCTTCACGTGATATCTTAACATATATTAAGTGTTTTCTATGGAAACGATTAAGGTATTACAGGCTGAAGATTCTGATACTGCTTGAGCAGTTTCAAAGCATGTGATCTCCAAGGAAACAGAGATCCTATTCCCAGTCCCCTTCCTAGAGGAGCTGCCAATGGCACAGGATGCTGGGAGCTGTGCTCTTGGCTCCAGTAGCTCTGTTGTTCCTAACGTGTGAAGTTGCTTACGTGGAATATGCCTAATTGGGTTATTTTAAAAGCAAATGAAACTGTAAGCAAATTTACCTCAATGACATCTTACCCAGGCTTTGGAGATTCTCTTGTTCTCTTTTTAAAGAAGACAATGTGTTATGTGTTTGGATAAAAAAAAAAAAACCAAAAAGAACTTTGTGGCAAAAGTTCAGCTTTCAGTGAAAAAAAAAAAAACTCAGACCCTGTGGACCCTAAATGTGATTTGCCCAGAGATTGCAGTTACTCAGTTTTGTTCATCTCCAAAATTTGTGTCCTTTTTCATCCCCAGAGAGGCTCTGATATTCTGATCCCAAAATATCAGAGTCTCTCTGAAGGTGTAAGACACAGAACACATTTCAGCACACTTTTACTACAACAAGGAGGAAGGCATGAAAGAAATTATTATATTTACAACTCTCTATATTACCCCATGACCGGCCTTTAGTCAAATATGTGACTAGTTTATATTTTTGCCAGAGTACATGGAAGCTTTGCTGCTGCTGTACCAGGGCCCTTTAATGGTGAGGTCTGGGACAGTACAAAGACCTGCAGGGACATCCCCAAAGGCTAAAGTGGCCTTATAGTTTAAATTTATTGGAGGGAAGATGGGAGCATGATTTTCCAGTGCTGAAATGGGACCTGTATAATCTTATTTCCAGGTGTTTTTTTCTTAGTTTCTCTCACACACTACTTTATACTGGTTTTACAAAATCATGATGCATTAGATGTATTGCAAATGATGCCTTAAATATCACTGATGGCTCCCTGAAGTATATTCTCTGTTAAAATGTTCTTTCTGATTTAAATGACCAAAGCTACAGAGCTCCCACCAGCTCCCTGAGGAAGCTCTTGAGACTCTAACAGATCTCACCTTCCAGTCAGCAAGACTCTCATTTAATTTTGCTTGCCTGTTACTTGCACACACTTCTTGTACCCTAAGAGTGCCATTTGCACTCTCTGTGATGTGTTACAGTTTAGGGTACAAATTACTGAGCTGCCTGTTGGTTATGTCTAGCCTATTGTTCAGAGAGGATGTGGATAGGAAAACATATAGCAGAGAAAATGTTAGATAATTTACAGCTAAGCCTAAGAGGTTATTCCCTGGATCTTCTACCTTACTCTATTTTCACTTTTTCCTGTTTTAATTGTCTTAACATGGATTACTAGAGAGAAGGATTAATCCTATCAATTGCACTCTCTAAATCCCAGTATCTCTGTTCAGGTCAAACTGGAAGTCATTTTTAGAGATCGCCTTTAAAGGTCTTTGAATGAACTGCCAAAGGGTGGAAGCTTTAATTTCTGAAAGTTGATTTGGAAGTGGAAAAAAATATAAAAGCTGATGTTGATGGGTTTCTTTAAGTTAGAGCATCTGACAGTGAGCTTTTAGAGACAGACTCGGAGATTTAGTAGCTCTATTTTCCATGAGTTTATAAAGGTATTTAATGAAGGCAGCTTCAAATTAAAAAATTTCTGTTGGTTCTGGAACAAAAAAAATTTAAGCTATTTATCTGTATTGTAATATGTTAAGTGGAGCTGGTTTGCTACAGTAGACTTTGAATAGAATGGCATTAAAATGGAGGGAAAAGTCAATGAAAAAAGGGACTGTGGATTTCAAGAAACCTAAAACTTGTTTAACATTGGAGAGGGGAAAATTTCCTTGCAGAAAGAGTTTAATTGTCATTGCAAGGGCATCACATCCTCCTTCTGTACAGTTTAGTTACCTAGGATAATGTTCAAGATTTTCTCAAGCCACACTAAAGTAAGAAACAGAGGATGGCCTCTCTGGATTAAAGAAGACAATCCCCATCCAAAAATCTATCATCAGCACAAGGTGGAATTCATCCCATATTAAATTTACCTATTTTTCTCCTAGGTCTGATCTGTCTTAGCCACACAAGTTGTAAATTTAAATGAAAGGGCTTTATTTTAGTGTTTGTGCCTGGCACAAGGGATTTTTCATCACGGGCAGCACTTTTGGATGTGAACATAATGTAGTAATGACTCACCTACAAATGCAAAGTGTTCTGCTCAAGGAATCATAGGTGATTATGACTTGTACTACAGTGATCCAGGATGAGTCTTGGCTCTCACTAAATCTGGCTCTGATAAAGATGAAAAATCCCACTGGTAGAGGAGGAAACAGGGGAGTATTTCAGGGAGAAATTAATGGTATCTGCACCTCCTGTACAGTGTCAGCAATGTGATAAAGCTAAAAGCATTTTTCCTTTGCTACTATCTCAGCCCTAAGAGCTGATCCTGCAGGAAGTTAATAACTTCTCTAATGTCACCATCATCATAGAATCATCCTAGAATGTTTTGGGTTGGAAGGGACCTTCAAATCATCCAGTTCCAACTCCCTTGTGATGGGCAGGGACACCTTCCACTAAACCAGGATTCTCAGAGCCCCATCCAGCCTGACCTTGAACACTCGCAGGGATGGTGCATCCATCACTTCTCTGAGCAACCTCTTCCAGTGCTTCACCACCCTCATGATGAATAATTCTTCCTAATCTAATCTAATCTAATCTAATCTAATCTAATCTAAACATTCCTTCTTTCAGTTTGAAGCCATTCTGCCTTGTTCTGTTACTATATGCCCTGTAAAAATATCTCTCCAACACCTTCAGTCTCATTGATTTTAGTAGCGCTCAGTGCCTTAAAAGATGAGGCAAAGAATTTGGATAAAATGTAAACAGGGCAAATATAGTCATTAAAAGTGACAATCACTCATGATAATTTCAAATTGAAGTGATTTTTTTCCTGCTATGTTCAGCTTTCATTCCTCCAGTGGACATTTCCACTTGAAGTCTTTGCACCTTTAATTATTTCAGATCTGAAACAGCTGCTGTTTCTTCAGCAGAACATGAAATCAGAGTAACTTTGATGCACTAAAACCTATCTGAGTAGTGTGGATCAGAAATGCAAATAGGCAATGGGAGCATTAGTCAGAAGGTTTGCCTGTGCATGACAGTCTCTTTGTAGCCCCTGTGACAGAGTGGAAGAGGATGGCACTGTCACCTGCCTGTCTCTTCATCCATCATTAGCTGGGTTAGAATTGGTGAAGGTGTCATGTGTGCTGCCTGATATAGCAGCATGCTGCTCAGCGTTGGTTGCTATGGGTCCCAGAGCCACTAAATCCCTTTTTATTCCTATTTGGACTCAGGGTCTATGAAAGGTGCCATATCCCTTTGTTAAAAACTGCAGGCTGGCACTGAAACCTCAAGAAATGACAGACATCCTTTCTCTGCATACCTGTGGCAATCTCAAGCATATTTCCTGCAGTAGCTAAAAATACTCAGGAAAAACTAAATGTTTGTCCTTCATTTTATGGAGCAGAGAGGGATTAAGAATACAGTTTGTCTGTGTGATATAGCTCACAAGATTTCCTAGTGAGCTTTTAGTACATTTCTCATACCTTCACACTACCCCATAAAAGCTCTTAAAACTCAAAAGGAATCTGACATTTCCAACTCTGGTTAGCCTAAAGAAATAGTTCCTCTTTAAGTAAGGAAATGTGCAAGCAAGATAAACTATTCCAGGAGTCTCTGCTTCCAATATAATAACTAATATGTATGTGATTAGTGTTTATAGGAAAATCAAGCTGTTGGGTTTTCAAACAGACACAACAGTGTTTGTTTTCTCGTGCATGTTTCCACATAGAATCTAAATGTGTTCTGTCTTGTTATTTGATGCAAATTTTTTGTTTGGAACTTTCTGTATTTTCTCTGTTTCTGAAGTTGGGGAGTAAAACGCTTATGTAGATTTTTGAGATAGCAAAGAGGAATAAGGTTTATTTATTTAGTTACTGCTGGGTCATTTGTACTGTTTCTGTTGCATGCTCTTGATTAAGATCAGAATTTTCTAGTATTATTGAAATCAATATGTACTTACACAGAACAGTGTGTGTGTATTAAAAAAATCAAAGCAGCTATTGTTATGCTGACCTCTGTAAAGGCAATATCAACATGAGGAATAGCAAAGGTTTCTCAGCAAAGAGCTGCATGCTGTTGCAAGCACCTTATCACCTTATTTTCACACTATAATTTGTCCTGTGTAACAATAATTTTTTAATATTTCTCACAATCACCACACTCAAATTATTAAAGGTCATATGGAGAGTGAGATGGGACCAAAGGGACAGGTTTAAACCTGCAGATACAGGAAACCCTCTGGTATTCTTTCCATATTGAAAAGAGTATTTTCCATATTGTTACTGTTCTTATTGTTTTCATTACTATTTCAATATGCCCTTCAGGGCATTGCAACTAAGAATTTCATTATAGCTATAACACCAGATTTGAAGTATTACAGGTAAGAGGTACACCACTTAAAAAAATTCTGACTCTTACAGGCATAATTTTAAATTTATAGTACCATTACCTCCAACTGGGTTTGCAGATTGAACACTGGTTTATGAAGTATTAATTCCTGGTTTATTTTTTAAAATACTGACTCTTAGTTTAAAAAAAAAATCAATATATACAAAAACATTTTCCGACTGGGCTACAAGCAATTAGGATCCATCAAGAGAAAAGTCATCTGTCAATTGCAAGCATTGCACCTAAAACAAATCCTCAGAGCTGTCTGACTAAGCAAATGTTTAAGCAAACAAATATATTCAAATATTCAAAGATATAGTTGATGTACTAACACTTTTTGCTGAGCTTAATTCAAAAATCAATGCCATGTAGTAAACAGAACAGCCCCTAAAACAGAGATTAAAACAAGGGATGATAGAACTGCATATAAATGACAAAATAACCACAGGTATATGAATCTTTATTGCTGAGGAAGACCACATTTCACAGTAAACATGAGAGGTGGAGGTGAGGTGATAGAAAAAATAACTGTTTCAATAAAAATAAAAGGATGTTATCAGTCTGTGGCAAGGTCTCAGTGTTTGACAAAGCTCACATCATATACCAGACCAATAATGTCTCATTCTTATGGACATTTATTATATTATATATAGACATAATATTATTCTTTTTGTTGCATCTTATTGAACCTAAACTTAAAGAGAAAATATAAGATTCACTTTTTCATTGTTTTTTGAATTTATAGCACACACTCAAATCACATTTTCCTGCTTTTTTTCAAGGTTTTACGGACTTAAAAATTCATAGTTTTAATAAAAAACAATTTTTTTTCTGTTTTTACATGACTCATCTTAAATCAAAGGACTAGGCAATAGCATCATAAATCTATAGACATCAGAAAGATTGGAAGGTAACACTTATGTCTTTGACTTTCAAGGTACACACTCTTATTTGGGGATCTTAAACATTAAGTTTCAACCCTTTTCCTTTATTTTCTTTGCGATTTTCCCTATCAAATGGTAAAGCCCAGGGATCTGGTCCCTGAAGTGGAGTTAAGTGCCCAGTTTGTACTGAGTGGTCAGCAGCAAACCTGCCTGGCATAATTTGTATGCGCTGCTGCAGCACCGGCAGAGGGAGGTTACAGTGCCCACTGCTCGGTTTAATTGGAGTTAAGTACATCTATTATGTCAGTGTGCCCCATCCACAAGCTGTTTATTTTGATTAATGCATGCATCCCGATGAGTGAAATGTCCGTGTGAGACAGAAAGTTTTAGGAGAAATAAAGGAGCGGTTTTGCAGACTAATTTTCCTGAAAGATCCACGTATTTTTAATGCTTCCCTCCCCCTCTGGCTGGGGTAGGCAGTTTGAGACTCTTTGATAGGTTTGCTGCTCAGGATAAGAAGTGCTGATCAATTGTAAGATTTCACAAGTTGAGACCATAAGAACTGAGACACTCTAAGTTACCAGTCTTGTTCAAAAATAATTTATTTCCAATATGTAACAAAAATAATAATGAGTAAACTTAGCTAGGACGTGGACACTTGAAATGGGCAATTTGAAAGAGTAAGACCTGAAATAAGAGGAAAAACAGCAGCTGGGATGTAACTTCTGAAATTTGCTTCAAAACAAAAGCATACACTGTAAGAATATACTGTAAGGGTATCACAATGGGGGGAAAACAAAGGTTAAGTCATCAGTTAGAAGAAGGAGGAGAAATCCACTGTTTATAGGTATCAGACTAGCAGGTAGTTTCAAGGCTATTTTCCTTGACTCTAACAAAAAAAACCCCACAAATTTTTTTAAAAAAGTGATTCTACTTAGGTAGGCTCACAGGAAAGGAAATGATTCATGGAGAACACCAGGGGCAGATGAACTTAACTGTAAAGAAAGTGTGAGAACAAGGACAAAACCTTTCCAGACAAACTCCATCAAGGTCAGGTAAATTCGAGTCCCTTCCAGCATCAGCTGACTCCTCCTGTGGCTGCAAAGGGAACATAAATGATGTGTTTATGCTGAATGCCTGAAACCAAGGCATCAACCCTGGGCCATCTGTGTGTGTCACCAGCCATGTGTGCTGCAGGAAATGGCTGTGCTGTGGCCTCAGACTGAAGGTTATTGAGAGAAAGTACTTTTGTGATCTTATTTATTTCACTGAAAAAGTCAAGGAAATGTAGTGCCCTCAGCAGAGCAAACCTGTGCAGGATCTCACAGAGTCACACCAGCCACATCTTCTGGTGGGTGACAGGGACAGAGAAATTACCTGGGGGAGATTTTTAGGGGGTTAGGACCAAGGAAAACAAGCACTTACCATAAAACAGGAGAAACAATCTGAGTTGAAATAACAGTCCTTAAGTTTTCAAAGTTTTTAGATGCTTATCCTAATGAAAATTGAACCTCTGAAACTTCTGAGGTTAACTTATCCCCACTTATAACATCATTAGGAGATAATGTCAATGAAATGGAACACTGTCACAGGACAGCAGTTTCCCACTGCTAAATAAATGCTGAGCCAAAGCCAAGATATTTATTTTCAAAGTGGGAGATATTTATTCTGTAAACATGTTCTGTTCCAGTGACTTTACGTCTGTTATACCAAACTGCTAATGAGGGAGATGCTGTCTGATGCATGTGGTTAAACTAATAAAAATTTCTTGGTGTCCTCTTATTGAAAATACATATTTTTATTGGATTGCAGGACAGATTAGCTCAGCATTTCAACTAATTTGGAAAACAGTTGGTTCATACTGATGCTGTTTCAGATATGCACACTACTTCAGGGGTTCCTCACCATAAACAGCTGGACAGCCCTGTTGTCATTCAGCAGCTCCAGAGCTGGAAATTTATTGTCTTGCCAGGCTTAATGAATTGACATATATGATGTGGCACTAGCACTGTAGATGTCACAGGAATCAAAATTACAGAATTCCAACAATTTCAATATGAATCTTGCCAAAAGAATACGAGGAGTTTCTGCAGATATGGAGCAGCAGGAAGATGTCTGGGCTAAGATGCTCTTTGCATGGACCCAGGTACTGCCAGGTGTCAGCCCAGGCAAATGCAGGAATTTGGACAAGGGTACAGCTGCTAAATCCCCCACAGGCAGCACACATTCCAAAAGAAGGAGATGGATATAGGGGCAGGAAGTGCAGACAATTTTAATAGCCACTTATATTAAAAGAAACCTTTATCAGAGATATAGATTGATTTCTCTCCTGCTTTGACAAAAGCACAGTACTTGAATGTTGACTGCCTAGAAGTGACAGAAAAACTGTTTGCCTGAAAGGCTTTTATTTTTAATTATTGCTTATATTAAAATAAATCAAACCTTAAATTAGAAGTTCTAAAATTCAATAAATTCTTCTTTTCTGGCCATACATATTGAGGAAAAGCTTCAAAGCATTATTTGGGAAAATATTTCTTGAGATTAAAAAAAAAATTCCATTAAAGATATTTCTTTTCCCAAGGGCACTGAATTCCTAAGTCACATTGATGCCAGTTGGATATTTATTATTTCGGGGGTTTAAGGCTCCCTTACATTTCTGTGGATCTGTATTCTCACTACTATTATTTATTAAATCACTGTTTCTCCAGTTGTGAGTTGGATATTGCATGGGCCTGTATTGGAAGTTGATACAAGCAGTAAAAATTTAGCACTGACTCTTAGGGAAAAACTTATATATTGTAATGAATTACTTCTTATTATTTTCACCTATTGCCATTATCATTTTTACCATGTGGGCTTTTCCATGACAAGAAATTAAGGTGAAATTACATAATAAACCCCTTAATTCATTGCCTAGGAGTTTGTAGAAAAGTATTCCCAGTGCCTCCACTTGGTGAGGAGTGTCTCTTGATATCTCACAAATAAACCAGCCTTGTGTTTGCACAAGGGCACACCTTCATGCTTTACTGTGTCCTGTTTTGTTGCTTGTCTCATGAAGTCTCTGAGTGCTTTATTCTGTTCTGGAAGTTATTTTTATAAAAGGAATTTATTTTCCAGACTTAATCCTAGGCAATCCTGCATGGCTTTGAGTTTGCTTTTTGAGAAACCATGTTTTTCAGTATATATCCATAGCTCCATGGCAATTCTTCCTTGGAGCACATGCATCAGCTGATGATAAGCTCTACAGCTTCCTGTATCTCCAAGTTGCTTCAGCATGCTTTTTTTGTGTAGGTTTATGTCAATTCATTTTAATATATCTCAGAACAAATGTCATCATGATCAAATAATCACAGTTTATTGGGTGGACAGGAAGCAGGCAGTGAAGTCTCTATTGGGATTTTCAGCATCAATTTATGAGGTGCATTGCAAAACTAAAATCCATCTGATTTCCATCAGCTTAGCTATAAATGTAGGCATAATGATTCTATCCACTTATTTTCAAATCAATTTAACATAACTATCTCCCAGAATTAGAAGACATGGATCACTGCTCAGTTTAGGCACTCATACAGTGGTTTCTACTCACCAATGTCCAATACCACTGATTAGTTTAGTGTCCCACTCCTGTATTCACTCCACATCATTAACAGCTATTGGAAAGAGTAGATTTGTGCTGTTTGGGCTCTCCTACACAATCCACACAGTTTAGAGAGCAGAAAATGCAAAATGTTTTAATATTAACTCTTACAACTGATAAGGTCTAAGTGCACCAGAATGCTAAAAATTATTTAGTCCTTTGGGGATACAAATGTCAATAACTCAAAATTTGCAAATTTGGACTGACATATTCCTGGCAAACTTGGACTGAATGAAAATGTCTACTTTATAAGCAAAAGTTCAACTCTTGTTTTATGTTCTCTTCCAGTTCTCAGCTGTCTCATCAGCTTTGCTGGAGTGCAAATGGTTTACATCAGTGTAGTAATGCTGATGGCTGAAATGGGGGCACATTCCAAGTCAGGCAATGTATTAGCAGGATTTTTATGTAAATATGCATCACAACATTTCAGCATGTACATTATGCCAGAGAAAAATTCAGTTCACAACATGTAAAGAAAGAATTGAGACGTTTAGTTGGGTGCATTTTAACGAGGAAGTTTAATTTGTATTTTCTATGTTTATTTATAGGGTAGGCTTTATAATGAACAGGATGCTCATCTGATCAAATGCAATGATGCAATTAAATTGCTTCTTGTTGAAACAGGTTTTATGGTGCTTATTAAAAGTAAATATAAATAAATGTTTGAAGATCTGTGTGATCAGAAATGCCTTTTGATATCAGATGGAAATACATCAGTGCCTGAAATGCCTTAACTCTTTATTTAAATGTGGCAGATGAGTGTTTATAACATCGTCGTGCCAGATTACTAAAAACACAACTGACACAACCCATTTGGTTTTTTCAAAAGCTTTTGTCAGAGACCTCATGGGAGGCTATTAAAAAAACAACACAAAGTAATCATGGGCTAAATCAGAAACATCCAGGTCAAAGACAGAATCCAGCATGAGAGTAAACTGTTCAAAATTTGGAGAACTCAAGAAGAGTAAAAATAGATTTTTTTCTGCTGCCAATCTGAGTGGGAAATCTATGGACAGAAACACCCAAACAAGCCACAGTGTCTACTGCCACTTTTGCTTCTGCCTTCATTAAAGAGATTGATGTAATGAAATATGCAAGGCAATTAAAAGCATGAACAAATGAGAAAAACAGATACTAAGTAAGATAAGTGCTTATATTAGTTATGTATTTTCATGGCCACTGAGCCTCAGGAAATACACCCCAAGGTGAGCACTATCAGAGAAAAAGAGCTTTTGGGACAATCTCAGAGCTGTCACTGGTTATCTGAGAGAGCTGATGGGAGGGGGTGTCCAGAATACTGGAAAAGTGCAATTACTGAGACTATTTTTTAAAAAGAAGGAAAGAAGATGGATTTGTCAGCTTAACTTCAATTCCTAGAAAAATCCAGGAGCAAATAATCAAGCAAACAATTTGTAAGCCCCTTGGAGATAACAAAAAGATGAGTGACAGCCAACATGGATTTGTCAGTGTGGTGTGTTGACCTTGGCTGGATGCAGGTGCCCACCAAACTTCCCTGTCACCCCCCTCCTCTGCAGGATGCAAGGGGGGAGGGGGAATAAGATGGAAAAAGACCCCTCACAGGTCAATATAAAGGTAGTTTAATAAAGCAAAGTCAAAGACTGTGTGTGGAAGCAAAGGAAACCAAAAGATTTATTCTCCAAATCCCATCAGCCCAGCCACTTCCTGGGAAGCCCACCTGGGAGGCAAATATTGTAGTAATCAATTTCCCACCTCCTCCATTTGTCTGTGATTTTACTGCTGAGCAGACACCACATGGAATGTCCCTCAGACATCATATGGAATGTCCCTCAGACATCATATGGAATGTCCCTTTGGACAGTTTGGGTCAGGCTGTTTCCCCTCACAGGACCTTGTCCACCCCCAGCTGCAGGTGAAGGGGGAATGCTGGAGCTCTGCCCAGCAGTTCCCAAACGCTGGGACATTATCAGCACCTTGCTGGGCACCAGAGCACTGTGAGGGCAGCTGTGGGGAGATGAACTCCAGCCCCAACACAGTCAGAAAGATCTCCTGACACACCAACTCTCTCCTTTGAGAGGGTTCCAGGTCTGTGGATAGGGCAGAAGCAGTGGATGCTGTATGTCTCCACGTCAGTGAGGTATCTGACAATGTTTCACCTGACACCAATAAGAAAGAAAATAGTGGCTGGATTAAACTACTCTAAAATGGACAAGGAAACAGTTGGAAATTTGTACTCAAGCCTTATGGAAGAAAATAAAGGGTGTTTATTAGGAGAGAATATGTCAAGTCAATGAAAAGAGGCCCCACCACTTGGGTGGGTGAGAATTCCAAATGAGTTCAACAATTTGCACATTCAGTTTGAAACACCTAAGATGACTTCAGGGAACAACTGGCTAATCAGCAGCTCTGCAGAAAAAGAGCAGTGATGGAAAATAATATAAGAGAGGATCTCTGAAATTAATACTATCAGCAAAGTGACACTTTTGCAGAAAAGCCAAATACTATTAGGGGATGTACAAGCAAAAATAATCTCTGTAAGATACATGACATAATCTTTCTGCTCTATTTGGCATGAATGAGGTCGTAGCTGAAGCGTGGTGTTCCCTCTGCAGTTTGCATTTCAAGAAATATTTGCATCAGGTAAAGGAAGAGCAGAGTGATTAGGGGTGTAGAAACTTGACCTATTCGAAATCAAAGAGTTAAGATTGCTCCCTCAAGAGAAAAGACCAAGTAGAGACAAGATTAGTAGTCTTCAAATACATAAAAAGTGGCTGAAAAGGGGAGAAGATTGAACTGTTGCAAGTACCCATTTTCTATGTGACAAGAAATAATGTGCTCTAAATTGCAGAAAGGGAGACATGGGAAGAACTCTTTAGTGATAAAAACGATTAAGGACTTAAACAGGTTGCCTGAGAAGATTCTGAATCTCCTCCACCAAAAACCTTAACAGCAGTTTAGATAAACATATGTTGAGTTCAGAGAGAGCTAATCCGGCCTGGGGTGAAAGAATGACCCCTAGGTGTTCCTTCCATACATTTTTCCCTTATTTTTCCAATACATTAACACAATAGAGCACAAAGGTTCACCATACAGAGTCATAACTGGATGTATTTGCTAATGATGTGCACAATGGATAAGCAGGACATTGGTGGATGACAGAAATGTTTTCTCCAGTTAAAGATTATCCAGAGGAATTTCTGCCAGCACTATGTGAGAAAAATGAAAGCAAGGGTATCTTGAAATACTTATTCACAGTGCTGGCTAGGCTAGCTAGAAAACTGGGAGACCTTGACAAATTAGAGAGATGAGCAATCCCCAATCAAATGAAGTTTAATAAGGGTGTGATTCTTGGGGTGCTCTGCACAGGGTCAGCAGTTGGACTTTATCATCCTGATGAGTTCCTCCTCAACATATTCTAAGATTTTCTGTTGTAAGTTTTAGGTCACTGTGCACAGGACACAGGAAGGGCTTCTTCAGCCTTGCCCAGCGGTGAAACTGAGCATGAAAGAAAGGAGTCCACATTAACACGTTAAAATGCTTTTAGGTAAAATCAAAGGATTTTATTGGGTTTTAACTTGCATTTATATATGAATTTGGGTCATGCTTTAGCAGAAGTATGGAAGCCTAAATTTGTATTGTTTCCTTACTACAGAGGAACTGAATGACCAGACTGGTTGGAGATGAGTGGGGAATATTAAAAAGCTTTCCAAAATAATGATATTTCATTATTACATCTGAGTGTATTTCATCTTACAGTTCAAGATCACATAAGCACAGAACACCATTTGTGCCAGTCAAAGCAATAAGGGAAATTAAACCCCAGAATATCTTTAATTGGAATTTTTTTAGGTTACCTGCCATTTAGAGAAGTTTGGCTTGTAGACAGGACTGTGTACATCAGAAGGGCAATACAGCAGCACTCACAAATAGGCAGTAGGTTTTTAAGTCTGTAAGACTGCTTCAGATCTCTGTAGAATAGAGGTTTGTATTCTGTTAAAGGGTTTTCATCTCCTCAGTGCCATTATTAGCCAGCAGAGTCTACACTGGGCCATTCCTCCCTTGCAGACACCTGATCTGTTCCACATTGCTCCTTTTAAATTAGCAACTCTCTTTTGGAGAAAGAGGTTTTATCTAACAGCAGCACACTCCCCTGCTCAGGGAAATGCATAGATTCACAGAATCACAGAATGGTTTGGGTTGGAAGGGACCTTAAACATCATCCAGTTCCAAAACCCCTCCCATGGGCAGGGACAACTTCCACTGGATCAGTTTGCTCCAAGCCCTGGCCTTGAACACTCCCAGGGATGGGACAGACACAGCTTCTCTGGGCAACCTGTGCCTCCCCAACCTCACAAGAAAGAATTTCCTCCTAACACCTAAATTACACCTCTCCTCTTTCAGTCTAAACCCTTGTTCTCTCACTCTGTGCCCATGTACAAGGCTGCTGCAGTGGGGTCTCCATGGAGACTTTTCTTCCTGCAGAGTGAACAGCCCCATCTCTCTCATCCTGTCTTCATAGGAGAGGTGCTCCATCCTTATGATCATCTTTGTGGCCTTCTCTGGTCTCATCCCAACAGGTCCATGCCCTTCCTATGTTGTAAGTCTGAGAGCTGCATGCAGCACTGCAGGTGGGGTCTCATGAGAGCAGAGCAGAGGGGGAGAATTCCCTTCCTTTCCCTGCTGGCCACACTTCTTTTGATGCAGCCCAGGAGATGAGTTTACAAATGAGCCCATACAGCATCAGATGTGAGTTTACTGTGACTTTTGAAACAGCCAAGGTGTTACCTGCAGGACAAGCCAAAAAGACACTTTCATGCATCAAGACTCCAGTGACTCCTCATAACTGATGTTGTCTTCAAAGTTATCAGAGAAGAAAGCCATTCTCCTACAGTCACAAAATATAACACAGCATGGCTGGGTTTTCTTGAATTTGTAAGATGAAGAAGCCTCTTCCTACCTGCCAAGAGTGTCAAGGAGAGAAACCTCACTGTTTGTATTTCCTATCTAAATGTATTTGCCTCGTATCTCAATAAAATGATTGTTGTATTTCTCCCACCTGCAGTCACCCTCACAAAGTGGGTAATTGTGCCTCAGAGTCTCTAAACTGTGTTGATGTTCTTTGGGATATAAACTACTGCACAGAAAATTCAAAGATCATCTTCATTCAAGGTTTAAGTTTTATCATAAAAGAAAGACAATTGCTTGCAGAACTTCTAGATGAGGAAAAGTTATTAGCAGAGTTTAAAGGTGTTACTTGTTGGAATATAGCAGTGCAGACTTGACAATTTGAAATTACAGTAAGTGTCACTAAATAAAGTAATGGGGTCAAATCTCATGTGTCTCTAAACTGGTACAGGTCCATGGAGTTTAACAACACTGTGCTAATTACATCAGCAGAGAATTTGCCCTCTAGTTTCTAAGGGCCTGTCACAGACAAAAATGCTTTGCACAGGCATTTGTTCTCAATTTTATATCCTTGGATGTGCTGGTTTGTGTTTATGTGGTTGCAGAAACTGACGCAGGGATGGATCTGTGCAGTTCCCTGGCTCTGGCATGGCTATCAGCAATCTGTACATTTTCATTTTGAACTCTGGCACCTTGGAATAAGCTGGAGAAGAACTAATAACTCTGCCTGGTGTCTCCAGGTCTAGAGAGATCTGAAATGCTTTTATTGATAGACAATGAACTCTGTTAGTGACTGAGGAGTGTGGAGAGAGTTGAGGGGGGTTCTGCTGCTGAAAAAAAACCCCATAACTATTGAACTACTTTTACTGAGAAAGGGAAAAAAGCAAGCAAACAAAACAACTCAACGTACTGTGTATTAGGCTTGAATTCACCTTAGGCCCTTTATCTGCTTTTTTCATCCTGTTTTCTCTCTGCTTTATTCCCTGCTCAAGCCTATAAGGATTTGACAGCACTGCTGCCCTTTAGCAATACTAGCTCTGCATGGGAGGGCAGCAAAATATTAGCTGGTTTAATGACATTCCCTGGCTCCCTAGCAGAGCAGCATTCATCATCATCACTTAAGAAAACACCTCGTCTCAAGTAGACAAGCTCAAGCAGGTTATTGCATCCACATCCATTACAAGGTTGCAACACCTACACCGAGGTTACCAAGAGTCAACATATGTTTTACTACTACTTCAGAGAAAATTAATGTATTGAACCACAGAGCTAGCTAATTATCCATATCATTGACCCCGACACCTTAATGGAAAGTATTGTTCACCCACTCCACAGCAGCTCACACGGAATTAGCGTCAGATTGAGCATGTTATAATTAAGGTCTGAAAGCACATAAATGGTTAGGGAGAAGAAAAGTGGCCACTTTTGGTCTGCCTTAGCCCCTCTCTCCTGTTCCTCTTGCAGGTACAACTCTAGGTAGGCTTTTAGTTCACATATGAGTCCCAACCTCACGTCAAGTGGTGATGTCCAAGGCAGTTTTCCCTTGGCATCCCAGGACCATGGATAGGTTCCTGTGTTAATTCAGGCTCGATGGGACCTCATTCACCCAAGGTCGTGCTCACAGCAGCTTCAGCTCCTCAGGGTTTTCAGTTTCACAGGATTTTCTTCTGCAGCAGAAGCAGCACAGAGCTGTGAGCACAAAGCCTCCCAGCTGCCTTGGTCCTGCTGATCAGGACCTCTTCCCTCTGTAGGACTAGCTCTGTGTTTGCTTCCTTTTAACTCCCTCCTTACTAACACCCCAGCACTTTGTCACCACGCTCATAACACTGATAAATTAAGTCCCAGAGTGCACCTCTAAATATATAATTATTTGTGGTTTCCCAAACACCATCTATTTTCTAATTTCTTTCCCATCATTAATTTTCTTCCTCTTTGCTGACTTATCAGTTGTCTTAAATATTATCCTTTTAAGTCTCCATGGTGTCCAATGAAAAGGAATTAGGCTTCTGAGTGTGCTTTCAGACTTAATCTTGCAATTATCTACTTCATATTGTTCATCACTCTGGCCAGGCACTCTCTTTAGGAGAACTATTTGGCCTGAATAAATATCTTTAAAGTCTGAAGACTCAGATCCAATAAAGTTTATGGAGGCTTTCATCTTTATTGATATTGTGAAAGCCTGCAGTGTGATTTTTTTTTTTAACTTTGTGGCATAGCATCTTACTTGGTCTCATAACAATATTCTTGTGCAAGAGTTAGGAGAACTGTAGAGACTACCTTCTAAAATTTTCAGAATTTTGATTCTTCCTTTCCTTACTGGACTCAGAAATTGGATTATAGGATATAAAGGTATGGAAAATATTAAGACCACCGCACAGAACTGAAAAGTACAAATACAAGTTTTATAAAGTGTGTTCCAGATTGCTCTAGATTTCTCACAAAATATTTTTTGCCTTGACCTGAAGCTTTTAGTGTATTAACTGTGGGAGCATCTTAGTGTTTATGCAGAGTAACTTCAGGCAACTGTCAAACTTTCAGAAGTGCTGACAATTTTGAAATCCTTAAAAATCGAGTTCCTCTGAAATGAGCAAAACAACACTGTCTCATGACAAAACTTTCATGAAACAGACAGAAACATAATAATGGCTTCAGAAGCTGAGATCCCTGAGGAAACACTCCATCATTTCAAAGCATCAATGCACAGATTTGCTGAGGATACAGCTGACTGCTGAGAGCAAGAGCATCTTTCTAGTCTTGAACCTTTAATCAACTATCAGGATGAAGATTTAGGCATCAAAACCAAGCACTGTCCATGGAAAAGTAAACTTGACCTAGACTGAGTAGAAGGTTGAACTAAACAACATCCTCTAGTCCCCTTCCACTTGTTATACTAGAAATCATGAAGAAGATAAACATTTTTAGGACATATTCTTACATATTTAATTTCCAGGTTTATTACTGTCAGCTTAAAACTATGAATTTTCTGAAGAAATTAACTAAAAAAACCTCAATGACAGCAAAGAAGCTGTAAAATTAAATTAAACGTCACTCTTCAAAATCCAGAGCAGAAAATACAAAGTTTGTAAGGCAAATACAGTAAATCTATGTACATATTTTAATGGATTAGAAGTATAATGCATGTGGATGACTGTCCTATGCTATGTTTTATTTGCTACACTAAATGCATCATATCTTACAAACCACAGAGAATTGTGCTCCTGTATTAATTACATTTTTAAGTGATTTTCTAATCTTTGAACCATTTTACTGTCTGACTGTTGCAGAGAGTGTATTAGAATTTCACACAGCACTGATATTTGAAAGCATTTAAATAGTAAGCAAAAGCTCTCCATTTTTTGTGTTCTTTCAGCCATTTATTTCTATTAGTATCAAAGTGGCTGTTTTACATTATGCAAACATTCATTGCAAAAGCAAGTTGGATTGCAGGTTAACGCTTGGAGAAGAAATATATGCTGTGATAACATTACCCAGTGTGGATGTGTTACACTTAAGGCATTTACTTCAGTATAAATCATTCTTTATATGAAATAAAAGTGCTTTATTGCTTTATAGCCAGATCCTAAACCACAGTAGATGGATGTCGTAGGATGTAATCTGGGTGCCAGTCAATTGGTGCTCTTTGTAAAGTAAAGGATGAAATTGTAGACAATGATATCCAGAAGAACATAAAAATCTGATGTATACCCACAAAATCAATGACTATTTAGAATGGAGCTTGAAAACTTGGTATAAAACACTATCTTTGCCTCATCGAGCTGGGCCTACATCTTGTCCCATTGAGTGGATTTATGGAGGCAGTACTGCAGTATCTTTAAATGAATGAGAATTCCACTGCTCCTTCAGGTCTGAGACACACAGTGGAACATTATGACCTGTTGAGATTTCTCTGAGCAGCAGCAAAGGTAATAACAGCTCCACTGCCAGGGATATGGTAAATCAACCCATCTTTGCTTTTAACAACATCTTTGCTTGTGAATTGTATAGCCATTGTATAAATATGTGTTTAGCAAAACAAGGAATTAATTTTTTTTCAGAACTTGCCAGGAATTTTCCATACATGTTCTTACAGTCGGAAGAGAATAAAAAAATAGTGAAGTGAAAATCACTTTTTTTCCCTGGGAATGTCATTTTTCTGAGAAAGGCACTTTTTTTTCTGCCTTAAAAAGAGCCATATACATTTGGACTGAAAGGCATATTTACTGTTCTTCTTTTTTTTTCCTCCCAAGAATTTCCTCTGTACATTTCTAACTAATCCTTAAGTAGCAGTTTTCATCAGTAGCTTTCAAATCAGCACAAAGGAGAAAAATGTCATTGTTCCTCCTGAACCCAGAGCACAGCAAGGGGGGAGGAAGGAGATGCTAAGTGGCTTGCATTAATCTCCCAGCATGCCAGGGCAGCAAAACCCACCTCCCAAACCCTGGGACTGTTTCCTACTCACTTTTGCACAACCAGCCAGCACTCCTTGCTTGCCTGCTCTTTTGGCAAGAATCCCACTGAAATCCTAAGCCCAAATTACCTCTAAATATGGCAGAATGTGGATTTAACTTTTATATTTGAGCAGTTCATCTGCTGAACGAGGAACTCGAGTCTCAGTTAGAAAAAGTTCTTCCCTTCCTTCTCAGTTCATCAGTTTCTGAGTACTGGGAGCCAAACAATGTGAATTTTTGTGCCTTGAATGTTTATTGTTTTACTTTGTAGCTCAGCAAAGAAGAAGAGAGCAGGTGTGGAAGGCAGGGAAGAACAGTGGGACTCCTTCAAGACAGGAAAAAATACTCTCAGGCATGGGGAGAAAAAGAAAGAATAAGCTGCTCTGTGCTACCAGTGCCTACAGTGGAGGAGATGAACTACATTACCAACAGCAGTTCTGCCTTTTGCTCCATGCACCTCATTTTTTGCATAATAAGAGAAAATTATACTTTGTCATGCTGTATTAAAGATAATTATCTCCTTTAATCCTTGTGGTTTTCTGTGGTTTTCTATGGCTTCGTAGTCAACCCAGTTACACTCTTTGATTATTTGCACAGCAACTGGTTGTTACTGCTTCAGAAGAGAAATTCTTTGCTTCCTCCTGAAGAAGTCTTCATCAACCCAGATGTTAATCTTGACTATTAGTAATTCTGTCAGTTAGCAGCAGCATGGAAGGACAAAAGGAAGCAAATATCCATAGAAGTTGTACTGATTTCCAAAAAGCAGTGAGTGTGGAAAGAAGTTTAGGTCTAGTGGGGCTGGAATTCTCTATGGTAGCTGTTCTTCTAACAGAGGACCCCTTTATAGGAAAACCAGTCACTGAAGGAGACATCCAGGGGATCAGATTTTGGAAGTCCTGTAGGTCTGTACATTCCCAAAGCCTGGAAATCTGATGATGTCCTTGAGAGTACCACAGAGTTCATGTTCACTGATACAGTCAAATGAATGCCTGGCAGAAAAATGTGAGTCACAACTGTGAAAATGGTCCAAAGAGAAGAAAACCAGACCAAGGAAAGAGATGCCTTGAATGAGAGCAAGAGATAACTCCACATCACTGAGTACAGTGTGCCTTCCAGGGAGTGTCTTGGGAAAGCCTACCCTAGGCTGCCAATACTGGACACCCAAGACATTCCAGTGCTTTAAAGGAGTTGTTGATTGTGAAATGTTGGGGATTTCTTATCCCTGGAGATGTTCAAGGCCATCTTGGATGGAGTAACATGGCCCAGTGGAAGGTTGAAAACAGCTGGTGTTTAAGATCCCTTTCAACCCAAATAATTCTATGATTTTATGAAATGTAAAACCTTATGAGAAATAGCTATTCACTTTTCATAGTTTAGGAAGGTTTACAAACCTTATCAAAAATACAACAGAAGACTGAATAAAGAAAGCACGTTACAACGCTGGGAGCAAAAGATTTTCCCCACCATGAGCTCAGCCCCCTCACAATGGAGGTTTTCCCTTTTCAACCCTTTAACCCCCTCCCAAAGTTCTGTCCATCAACCCCTTCTTTGCTGTCCAGTGGTGGAGATCTCTTCCTCAAATCCTGATTGGAGGTCAGGTGTCACCATGGTGACAAGCCAGCCCTCCCAGATGTCCCAACCCCAGATGTCCCTTGATAACCATGTGAGGGGGTAAAACATAACTATAAATCTATAAAACTTTTCTCAACCTGTATATGTGATGTTTGTCTCTTAATTGTGAGAGTCAATCATGAATTACTCATCTGTCACAAGCTCATGGCCCAGAATTTTTAGCACACAAAGGTTTGGCTTTGCCTACAGGCCAGCCCTGGAGCCCTCCTTTTCTCAGGCCTTTTTCTTCAGACTTGCAGGGGTGCAGTCACACATGAGGACAGGATCCTTGGGTCCTTCTTGTGCATTTTTACCTGATGCTAACACCTGAAAACATTTGGAATAACTGCACCGTGTCAAAGCACAACAAAAGACAGTAGGATTCTCAAGTCACCTATCATTTTAATAGACAAAAGAATGAGAGAATGTAAATATTATCATTCCTGCTGAGCAAACAGAGAGCTGGTATCACTCAGAGAGGTCAGGCAGATTAAGGAAGAAAACCCAGATCTCGTGACTCCCAAGCCAGTGTCTGAACCACGCAACCACACTCAACAGAGCTGCTCTCTCTGGGTTTTGATCAGCATATATTGCTTCCAGCAGTTACTCTGCCTGCTTTCCACATCCCTATTAAATTATTCTATAGATGATGTAAAAGGTCAGGGGAAAAAAAAAAAAAACCACATGCAAAAGTGTTGAGAAAAATGCCACCCCCTTTCTGAAGGCTTATTGTAAAATAAATAAATAAAGTAGTATAAAAGGAGGAAAAATTACCAAGGGAGTAATAAAAAGTTAGCTTTAGGCCAGAGAAATGCTGCTTTTCATTTCTATATAGTACATGAGAATATTTTGTGGACTAACAGTGCATGAATAATGTTTTATTAAAATGTATATCTTTACAGCTTTATTTTATCAGGTCCTTCAAGGCCTAGCATAAAAAAGGTTTAACAAGTTTGACACATGCTGATTTAGCATTTACACCACAAACTGAATCTGCTTTGTGAGGGAAAATAGGCCAGCTTTCAAAATACAAACACTGTGAAGTATTCAAAGTGAAACAAAACAAAAGTGAGAAGTGGGAAGAAGGAAAAAAAAGAAGAAAAATGCAAACCATGATCATTCCAAACCTGCTGTGCAAAGGTTTTAGACTAACTTTGAAAATAGACCCCATTAAATGTTGGAGCCCTGATGCATCCAAGTTTCCTAATGGAGTATGAAAATCTGGTTTGTAGGACTCAACTAAAAGTAGTCAGTGAGGTTTTGTTCTCTTTCTTTCTTTCAAATGAGCCCAAGATCTGCCCCTTCCTTAGCCACCTTAACCCTTTCAGCCACCAAACACTAAAAGAAAACCTTTTTAAAAATGTAAAATAGCTTAAAAATTTCAAATTAATCTCACATCTTCAGCTGCAGAAGGAAGCATTTTATAAATCTCCTTGCTCAGCCTCTGTTTCCAACCCAGAAGAAAGTGCTGCAAGTCCCATTACTTAAGAGGAAATATGCTTTTTCTGTGCTAGGGTAAACTGTGACCCAGATTTCAATGATATTGAAGTTAGTCGACCCTCAGCTAAACTCTTATCTAACCTGTCTTGACTTGTAAAATGTTTTTAAGCACAATTTTTCTTTTTTTTGCACAAAGCCTGGATAGCTGGCATATTTTACAACTTTGCATTTCCATTATTAAAATTGCCAGATGGAGGCCAGTTAAAATGATATTTATTTCTGTTCCTTTGATATTTTTTGCACTTCTGCTTTTCAAGTCACCAGATGGGGGTTAGCTAAATCCTCTGAGCTACTTGTTTATAAATGGACTGTAGAGACAAGAGTATAAATCTATATGCTAAACTTGCTGGAACTGCTACAGCAATACAATAGGCAAAGGATGGATAACACATCCTTTTTGTTAACAGGACAGCATCTTTATAGACCTAATCAATAAACTAATTAGGATTTGAGGTGTACCCGTGCCCAGCTTCACAGTGAGGCTTTTATGCTAAATCTACATTTCCTATATTTCTGCCAAATTAGAGACAACAGAAATTTGCCTCTGTCATGGCACATATCTGAACTTTTATTTCTTGGTATGTTGAACAGCAGAGACCCACTCTACATCAGAACTTAACATGTCTGTTAGAAGGAAAGATAATTTAAATGAAGCCAGTAATATTTTCTCTGAGAAATACATTTCTATGACATTCATTTAACCTAAAGATTATTTCTAATGTTTTTTCTGACCCCTTCATTCTCTTTGTTTTAAAACTCAAAAACTTTCTAGTACCTTAAAACCCTTTAAGTACTGATCATTACTGAGGTAACTAAAATATATTTTTTTATTTCTATAGCAATTTTCCCACCATTAATTTTTTAATTTAAGAGATTCCAAATTTACTTGGAAGGGTATAGGTGGACACAGCCACTTTCTGCAGCAATCCATAAGAGGGAAACAGTGATGGTTGCAACATTCCATTGCAATTTCCAAAATTATACAGATATAATTCATAAAGCCTGAATGTCAAAAGTTAAAATTAACAGACCTGGTGCCATCAAGTACACATCATGGT
The DNA here is from genome assembly GCA_024362935.1 of Setophaga petechia. Lineage (NCBI taxonomy): Eukaryota > Metazoa > Chordata > Aves > Passeriformes > Parulidae > Setophaga > Setophaga petechia. Next base: position 17,292,876 of record JANCRA010000012.1, on the reverse strand, counting down.
TTTGATGAAACCAACAGACCTTTTCTTACATGTAAGGCTTGAAATAACTGAATACAGGAATTGTATATCAGAAATTCTACCATTTATTAAGCTGTGTGGAAAGGTCCTTTGTCATTTTAGAAAGAGTAATTTATCGTTTTAGCCAACAGTTTTTATCTTAGCTGCTGCCTAGTTTATTCAACTAGAATAAATCTTTCCTTAATAGTCTTCACAGGCAATAAATATTGGGGTGTGGGAGACAATATATTTCATGTGGGAACAGGTATGGTCAAATATTTGGTAACATTTACAGAAATTTTAAGCCATTTTTCCTTTTTTTAGCCTGTATTTAGTATGAGATAGGTTCCTATCCTCAATATCCTATTCCCCAATAAATAGCATAGCTCTATACAACAATTGCCAGTTTCTTTCCATTGTATGTTTTACTGCAGGGTAATTCAGAACCAAAATCATTGTAGGAAAAAGAATAGTTAGATTGGGTAATGGGGCTAATGGAAAGTGATAATTGAGGAAGCTATGAAAGTTGGAAATTTTGTAGTCTAATAATAAAAGAACAAATGTTAATTTTGACTGCTTCACAGTAATCTGCACAGAGGAAGATTTGTGTAGCAATAGAAATCTGATCAATGAAGAAGTTGTCTTGGAATTTTCATACAAATTGTCAAGCTCTGCACATCTACTTTTTCTGGTGACATGTTAGCCTGCTTGTTTAGTTACCTCTCCTATGAATTTCTATTTCAAATTTAACTTCTAGACCCTTTGTGCATATAGTATAGTGCTGTGACAACAGTAGGGCACTATGAATCCTTACAGCACTTTCCAACCTATGCTGTGTGCTCTGTGGCAAATTTCCCTTGATTTCAATGGCAATGGCTCTGAAACTATCACAGGTTTAATTTGACATCACCCTTCTCCTAATATTTTGTTCTTCTTTGGTTTGACCTCCTTTTCCATTTGGAGAGCGATAATAAGGGTTAATTGCTGCAAGTGCTCGTTGATGTAAATCAGCTGATGGCTGCTGATGAGTGAGCTGGGAAGGGCTGCAGAGCAAAGTTGTTTTGCTTTGTTTCCAGCTCGGCATCGCGGGCGGCCCCATCCTCTCTGCAGGCTCTGCTCCCACTGAGCTGTCCAGATGGTCTGGCTCCGACTGCCTTTCCTTTCATGTAAGGTGGGGAAGTGCTGGGGAAAGTTTGTGTCTGCCTGAAATGACTCATCCCCCAGATCCCCCCAGCCTCAGCTGCTGCACAATCCTCAAAAGATCCCAACATGTGCCTTACACCGTTGCTTTCCTTTTATTTCTGCCTATTTTTTTAATAATCTCATCACCACATCTTGCTCCTTGAGCCCCGGAAGGATGCAGGGGAGCAGATGTTGCCCCCCCTGTTATCTCAGTAATGTGGCAAGCTGGAGGGTGACAGGCAGGACATGTCAGGATGGCTCTGGCAGGCTGCAGTCACAGCACAGCAGACGTTTCAGGGATTGAGGAATGTTGGGAAAAGGCCTGATTTACAGGTTTGTGAAAGATGTAACCTGGCTGAGATGTATTGGAGCTCAGTCTCCCCCCATTCCCCACTGACAGACTGATCCTCAGCTGGTAAACCATGCACACAGTGCTCATATTTCAGTCAAATCATAGCTGGAACAGCCAAGAGGATTTCAAACTAGCTTGTTTAGAAGGACAGGTGAAGGTCCAGGCAATCTAAACTCAAAATTTTACCTGCTCATCAACAAAATATATTATTTCTTGCATGAGGTAATTCCTTTCGGTACCATGAATTAAAATCAAGGAAACTGGGAATTTCTATTTAAAAAATCTGATGTGGTTGTCTTGTTGAAAGACTGCTGATTAGAATAAAGAGATTTCATACCTCTACCTATAAACAGTCTTAAATGGCTGGAGTAGAGAAAAAAAAAATAAAAGGAGTGGAGGGGTTTTTTGGATCATAGGATGACTGGGGTGGGAAAGGACCTCAGAAGGCCTCTAGTCAAAGCTAGGACAGCCATGAGGTCACACCAGGTTGCTGAAAAAGAGAAATCTGAAAAATGGGTCTCTGCAAGACATAAAATATACTTGCCATAAAAGGGTACCTGAAATGGAGATAATTTGTGGAATTACTGAATGAGTGGGATAGGAAGTGCCCAGAGGTTGGTACTGTGAAGATCTGTGCAGGTCAATAAGTCCATGGATGGAGGAGAAGCACTAAACCCACAGCCTGCATCTGCACTGGCAGGGCTGAGAATGCACACCCCTCAGGGATGTGTCCTGGTAGCACAAAGGTGTCTGCCCTGTGCTGATTTGAGCCAAAACCAGCACACTCCACTCAACCATTCCAAGCAGGAGACACAAATCCAACCCCAGGATGTGTAATTCCATAAGAAGCAGTCAGTAACACATGGAGGGGAATCGAGGTGTGATGGGAGATGGTCCCATCCCTGGAAGTGTTCAAGGGAGGTGATATTGGAGACTGAGCAATCTGCTGAAAAATATCCCTGTCCAGGGTGGCAGGGTTGGTACCTAATGATCTTTAAGGTCCCTTCCAGCCCAGCTCCTTCTGGGATTCAATTATTCCATTTTCTGAGTCAAGGCTACTGTATCCATGCTCTTGGTAGCAAATAACAGATGATGATTTTGTTTGGGGTTTTAAGTTTCAAACATAAATGATATTGTGCTCGATGCAAACAAAGTCTCTCCTGGACTTCATTATGTTGGATAAAGATGGATTTGTCCCTGGACTGTGTTGCCTAAGGATGAATGATCATGACAAGATTACATTCAGTACAGCAAACTGATACATACCTGCTAGTCATTCACATACTGGTGATTTCAAAGAGATAATTTTCCAAAGGAGAAGAATTCTGAATGAAACTGATTGGAAAATAGACAGTTCTTCATTCATGGTTTATTAGATTATCATAATTCCACAGTGAGGAAAGAGGTCTGGAAGCTTATGCTGTCCCTGTGGTATGGACAGAAATTTAAGATAAATAGAGATAGAGCAAAAAAAACTTGAGGGGGAAAAGGAGGAATAGTCAAAAATGAAAATTTATTAAATATATCAGGTTGCAGTAGAGAAGCCAGAGGCAGAGCAGGGGGTGGCTGTCAGGACTACAACCAAGTGGGGAAAGCTGAAGGTGTGCCAGGAGCAAACAGCAGTGCTGTAGCTCAGGGGACTGTGAACATTATTGCCACATACTGCTATTGCTGCTGGTAAGGCAGGAATAGTCTTTGGCTCTGGGATAGCCTATTTACTTCAAAGTGGTTCTTCTATCACTATTTAATTTGGGAATTCCTGCCTTTAGAATCCCTTTTCTTGTATTATTGAAAATGACATGATTTCTAAAAGTCCAATGTATTTTTCGTTCACTAAGTTATTTTCTTAATTATATTTGCTGGAGATAGATTCAATTGCAGTTTTGTTCACCTTCAATTTATGTTCCTATTTCTGAAGCCTTTGGCAGACTTTCAAAGAGTGTCCATACACACTGAATTTAGTCCCTCAGCTTTAGATGATAGCTCTCAAAAATTCCCATGCAGTGCTTGCAGAGGGGAGAGCACCTTCCCTTTTTTCTCCTCTGAGCAGACCTACAGAATAAATCCTGATCCAAAACACTTCATTGATCTTGGTAAAGCCCTCGTTTCTGCCAAACTCAGTGGCTGATGAAGTTGTAGCTACTACTCCTCCAGTCTTGTGCCAGGTTTTACAGCAGAAAGTAAAGATTCTGTGCTACATTAACTCAAGTGCTGCTTTTCCATTCCAGGTGTCCAAAAGCTGTCCTGACACCACGGTCAGGATAGCTTCCCATGATAATTTTGCTCAGACAAGAGTTTGGAATATCAGTTTGAGCGATTCATAAAAATTATTTTCACCTCTGATGGTGAGGGAGAGAGGCCAGATGGGAGATGGGGAGTGGGCTTTTGTTTCAGTAAGACCTGAAAAATATTCAGCATATACAGGTGAGGATAAAAAATGGCACTGCTTCTCCATGCTGGGCTGAACTCTCTGTTAAAACAGTTTCTTTTAAAGTAGTTTCATGCTTCCTTCTGTACATGAAATCCTGATATAGGCCATCCCTATCTAGAGGGAAAGTTTTCAATAGCACATCAGGAGAGATGGAGGTGGGCAATGGGTTGCTCTAGATCCTGGGTGACAGATATTTTGGATTTGTACTTGAAACATAGCAGAATTATTTGCTCATATCACACAAGGATAATGAAATTTGTTTCAAATTCATAGAAATTTAGATACCTGGAAACATTTCTTGGGAATGGATTATCTTAAATATGTAGATTGGGTTAATCTGCCCTGAGGAGGAATTTTTATTTGCCCTGCCATGGCCATGGTTAAGGTTATGCCAGTTCAAAAAAAGGCAGCTGGGCTGCCCCCCATATGCACAGGCTGCTCAATCTGTCAGCAAAAGGGGAAATATAAGAAAAGATACAAAATTCTGGCCAAAAAATATTCGACTAATAAGAATGTAACAAAATTAACCCAGGAGCTCTTTTAAAAATACCATTCCTTTATGGCATTTCAATAGGAAAATGGCACTCAAGGCTTTGCATTTTTCATCCCTTGGCAATCTAGGGAAAATTGTGGCTGTTCTTGACCAACAGAGCAGAGGTTAACTGGGTTGAACACAGGCCAATTAATATCCCAAACAGCTCTCAGCTAGATGGTTGTGTTTTGGGAGAAGTGCTAGGCCCAGTGTTGTGCCAGGCTGTGATATCTATAAATGACAATATGAAGCCTAAATTCACAATTGACATTGTGAAATGAACATGAATTTTAGATTCACCATTCATAATCTGAAAAGGCTGCTTACTTCTTAAAGAGATGGTAACTAAAAGAAAAAAGAAAAAAAAAAAGAAGTCTTGGGGGTATTCAAAGCAGCCTGGTTAGTTGCTAGACACCTCTTTCTGCAAGAGGAAAAAGCTTTCTCAAACTACTGGGTAAGGAATAATCAGCAACAGCTGGAATTTCTCATTTGCAGACAAGCTGCAAATTAAAAGAGAAATATAAATTACCTGAAGAATCTACCATGAAAAGCAGCACTACCTTCCCCTCCTGGTTTCCTCAGGCAGAGACTGAACTCCGTCCCAGCTGTTGAGCAACAGAGACAATTTGTAATTCAGTCCTCTCAATTTCTGTCAGATGGGGGAGCAGTGAAATGTAAGATGGGAAGTGAAAGAGGTAGAATTAGACTGGATATTAGGTAGAAATTTTTCACTATAAAGGGTGGTGAGGCCCTGGCACAGGTTGCCCAGAGAAGCTGTGGCTGCCCCATCCCTGGCCCAAGGCCAGGTTGGATAGGGCTCTGAGTAACCTGTTCTGGTGGAAGGTTCCCTGCCCATGGCAGGGATAAGATGATCTTTAGGGTCTCTTCCAACCCAAGGCATTCTATAATTTTATGATCCACTGACCTCTGCTTGCCTGATATAACAGGAGCCTCTGAAATGAAGGAAGCTTCCCAAGGACGCCCCATGAATTATTAGCAACAAATCCAGTCCAGACTTGGGGAATTCAGCCTGTGTTAGGTCCTGCAGCTTCCAGAGAAGTCTGGATTTGCTTAGGTTGAACACCCAAATGAGGAAAGGGTATTTTCCTTGTTTTCTACAAGCCAAACTTTACGATGTGCAATTTTCAAGACTTCCAGTGTCTAGAGGGTAGTGCAATGTTCTAGAAAGCTGCTTCTATTAATCTCACTCTTTTTGCAGTCTTTATTGGTTGTATTTTGTCAGATGAAGCAATGAATGTTTATGCCCCAGGTTTAGAAAGCAATAAAAATGTTTTATTTTCAACATGGGGACCTGTGCTTCTCTTTATTGGAATCACAGCCTAGGCCCTGTCTGGGAGAAAAATCACTAACGTGCTTGGGCTTGTGTAAATGAGGTCAGCAAGAGAGAGAAGTGTGGCATGAGACTTTGAGTATTTTTGAATGGAAAGAAAGTATTTCCTGTAAACAAATTCTGTGTGTGACCTGTTATATATAAATAATTTAACCTGGGCCACAATAGCTGTTAGTGCTTTGAAAGATATGAGACTCTTATGAACAGATGTAGGAAGTAATGGAATCATCAACACGGGAATGAATGAATGAATGAATGAATGAATGAATGAATGAATGAATGAATATATGTGTGTTTAGGTGATGCTCCTTTTTAAAATGAGTGGTCCTCAGAAAAAAGAAAAAAATGTGGTACTGCTTTTTCAGAAATTAAAGAAGTTTCTTTAGGTAATAAATGCAAACACTGCATTCAATACCTAAGGAAAAAAAAGCTTTCTCTGACTCTACCTGAATTAGGACCTTTAGAGTGAACTTTTTCTATGGATAAGCTGTCCTTTAGAACTGAATTTAATACCAGCCTTCTATTGATGAAGTAATACTGTTATGAAACTCTCTCCAGTACTGTTTTCACAGGGATAACATGTTGGGTTTTTCCTCAGGAGAGCAACAGCTCATTTCAGTGCACTCTGTGGTGCTTTGTTTGGATACACACACACACCTGTACATGGATTTTTGGATGCTTGTGCCTATGCAAGCAGATAAGCATTTCTAAACAAAGGCTCCAGGGGAGTTACATGCCCAGAATCAGGACACTTAATTGGTTTTTGTGTTTATAAAAATCTCCTGCCAGCTGTTACAGCAAAAAGTTGCCTTCCTGTTTTGTCAGCTCTTCCCAGCCTTTGTAATGGGAAGGGAAAATGAAACAGTTTTATTTCTAATGAGTACAGCAAATCCTGAATCCTGACCAGCATCAGGGTAAACTCAGGCTAAAAGGGTGCTCCTCCATGCCTTTACATGAAATATGTATGGGGTTGCTCTGGCATCTGAAGCATTTTCTCCTTCCCTACTCACATGTCATCATCTTTAGGTCAATAGCAAAGCACACAAGGGACCTTGTACCTCTCTCTCTCTTTAACAGATCTAAGCTCAGTGCATAAAATAGGTGCTTGTGGTTGACACTTCAAAATCATGTGCCTGAATGTACTTTAATAAATATGAATATCAGAAATGGACCATTTATTTCACCACTTTCTTAATTGAATAATTATTCCCTTTTGCTGCTTTTTTCCTCCCTTATTTCCCTCTAGGACTTTGAAGCTTTAAATCATTTTCTTTCTAAAGGGTATGATATAGATCACTTATTTAAAGCTTCAGGGGTTCCTTACTTTGCTACAGCAACTCTTTAATTTTTGAAGTGGTAGAAGCCATCTGTCTCAACAGATCATGTTCTTTTACACTGAATGACGAACCAGTATTTCAGTTGATTTATACTTAAAACAGTCTTGGAAAGGAGGGAATTTCATAAAGCTGCCAATTTCTGTGTCTTCTATTAAGTTCCTAGTGTTCTGCTCTGTGGATTGCTAGGGTGGTGTCTGTCCCTCCCAGATGGGAAAGTAGGGCACAGATAAAAAAACAGTTTTCTCAATGTCAAGAAGACAGAGAGAGGAATTAACTGAACATCTCCACCTAGTCCCTTACCAATAATTATCCTATTCCTTGAATTTCTGTGATGGATAGAAAACCAGAGGTAAATATTTGAAGAGTCTATTAAAAGACGGATATGGATGTGATGCCGCTAATTTTCTTTTAAAACCAGTTCTTTTAAACTTTTCTTCTTAAACCATTTGGAAATGGTTTCCTAAACATTTTACAGTATGCATTCAGCATAAATTAATTACCCTTAGATTTATTCTCCAACACTGCATGAGATGGCATTGGGGCTATACAAATGCAGCTGTGGTCCATGTGAAAACACGGCCTTCACAACAAAGCATTTATTAAGGTCATCACCAAAGTTTTTATTTTCTGGGCTGTGTTATGAAGGCAGCCTGAACAATAACCTTTTCATAAGGCTTCATAAGGACCTCTTGGTGTTCCCTGTATGACCTGACACCAAAAGAATGGAACTGAAAAGACAGACAGTGCCAGCTTAGGCTCCTCAGTCTGCTGTGGCGCTGGAACAGTTAAGGGCTGCTTTTCTCCTCTCCACCAAATCTGACCCCTGACTCTGCCAAATGGAATGAAAGAAGCAGATTGGGGTGTGCAAGGAGCTCTTTTTGAACATGCCTGGCAAATACAAGGAGCTTTTCTTCTCTTTCATTCTTTCTGTTGGGTGAGGAAGGGCAAGCCCTGCCTCAGACTACAGAAGTGTTCTCGCTCTGCCAGTGCTGCAGAGCGAAGAAACCTTCCCGCTGGCCAGGAAAGAGAAATTCAGCACAAGGACATAAATGTTTGGCTCATATGGTGTTTAAAGTGAACTACAAACACCTTAAAAACAAATAGGCTGATGGGAGTTTGGGCATCACTGTCTCTTCAGAGAGGCTGGAAAGCATTTCTCTCATAATGAAGTATGTCGTAATAGTGATTTTCTGCTAGGTGAATAGACACAAAACACATCTTTGTTCGTGAGGCTTTTTATTGCAGCAGTTGTCATGAGCAAAACCTGAAAGTACTTGAAAATCCATTAAAAACACAATCAGGAATAAAAAAAAAATGCCATCTCTTGAAAGTTTGTCTCTGCAGACTGTAAAAGTGAGAAGTCGATAAGTATGAGACACGTTTATGCAATTTAAGATTAATGATTAACTGTTAAAGTGCAGGCTTTGTACAATCAGCAAGGAAACAAAACCCTTCAATCTCTGCAGCTGCTGGATGAAGCCAACTTCTAAGTTACAGTGTGTGATAAGATGTGCTGAATCCCAGCCCAGTTGGCCATTGACCTGCGGTGAAACAACGATTGCTGTCTCCGGGGTGTTTTGGTTGCAGTTCCCAATTCCCAAAGAGTAATTGTCAGCTGGATTTATGCCTGCTTGTGACTGCTTTTCCTCTGGTTCTGTACAAGAACCAGTGCATGACTTTGGGAATGTCTTAGACTTGGGACTTAAAATTTCTTGTCTCCCAAATTGTGTATTTCACAAAGAAAGAATGGACTAGTTTTAAATATTCATAATAATACTTGGACTTACTTACACACCAGTTCTAGGAGTAAGATCTTTAATTATTTTTTTTTTCCATCAGAATTATTAAATTCAGCCAGATTTTTTTCACACATCCGGGCCGTGAACAAGTGCTCAAGTTCCCAAGTCAAAGCAGCATCTTGCCAACTTTAAAACATTTGGCTGGACAGCAGGAAAGAAAAAGCTGCTTGTAAAGCACTGGAATGCATTTTCAATTAGTCACTCCATTGCTTAAAAGGCGAGGCATTAGGGACTAGGAGGAGAGGCAGGGGGGTGGCAAGGCTGATGGGGAGGGACAGCATGAGACAGTCTGGAGAGGAGCCTTTATCAGCCCCCAACAGCAGCCCTGAAGTTGGAGGCCACTCTTTAATAGCTGAGCTTTTGTTTAACAACAGGCTCCCCCGGGAGAGTGAGGTTTTCCTGGTAAAAGACCAAGATTTCTTTCAAATAACTTAAAATTGCTTTGTATGAAACAGCCACAGAGAACATGTATTGGGAAGATGCTAGGAGGTTATTTATTTCTCTATTACTGCCTGATAACCAGGCTGCTGGGCACCCTGACTAAAAGGCTGTGCTCTGGCAGACCTTCCTTGGCTCCTAAAATATTTTGAGTGAGATAACACTCTTGAAAGGAGATTAAATAACGAACCCAAACTGCTTACTGTACTTGGTTCATTATCCTGCCCAACACTATGGAGTTCTCAGTCCAATAGGATTCTGGTAAAGAAAGAGCTGGGGGGGAAGAAAATCTCATGACATAAAATCATCTTTCTATTGCTCAGTAGCCAAAACTGCTTTTGCTTTTTTAAACGCTTTGTCCTGTACTTGACCTTCAAATGTTTGTAGCTAGCTGATCTGGAACTTTTTTGACTCCACAGCTGTCTAAACTAAGGATGATGACATTGCTTAGAGATCCTTTTGTGTATGTGTGTATACAGGAATGCTATTTTCAAAAGTATATATATATATTTATTTTAGCATGACTCAAAATCTTGGAGAGCTTCTACTTCTTTATCATATTAACTGAGAACCAGTAAGTTCTCAGTGGGGGAACGTGTCATGGCATGAAAGACACAAATTCCACAATAGACTGCATTTCAGCAGGTAGAGAAAATTTTTGGGGTTGTTGCCTCCTGGCTAGCAGTAATAAATTTGCTTAAGTAATATTTCACAGATGTGCTGGTGGTTTCCTGGCAAACAAGCTGAATATCATAGGAAATTTCTTTACTCAAAGCATAAAAATAAAAGTTTTGAATACAAAACCCTCAGCCCTAACAGAAGAAACATTTGGCTAAAAGCTGAGCTAGAGTCCGCTAGCTAAGCACAAGAGTTAAAATAATTTTACAGTGAGTTTCTGTTTCTGTTTTATTTGTTTTCTCCTACTATAGCTACATGCTGTATGAAACACGTGAGGCTGTTTTGGAAAATCCATTGCCTGTTGCAAGTTCCTCTGTGCTAAACTTGATCTCGTAGTTTTATTTTTAGAAGGCTCGGAGTTGCTGTCCTCAGTGTTGTAGGAAAAGCTGGCAAAATGCCAGCAAGGTCCTGCAAAATGGAGACATGGCTTTCCTTCCAGAGACAAGAACTTGAGATTAAAAAATTAGAAATAACCACAAGAAGTGCAAAAGGGAAAGGAACAAGTATATTTACTCCTGCAGTATAGTTTTCATGTGGATATGTTGGCAGAAATAATGGAGCATTTTCTGTGGGAAGACAGTGAAAAATGTATCTATGGAAAGTATAAGATGTACTTGTTAGAGATAAAATCCTTGAAATAGACATAGTTTGTGGAATTTTGGGATGAACAAAGTAAGACTCTGAGCATATTGGTGTAGTGGGGTATAAAGACACAACATCTGTCCCTTTCTCACCTTGACCTGCAGCAGGATATGACAAGGACACAAACTTGGCTTGGCAATGTTTCAGGAGAGGTCAGGGTATTTTGATTTTTGTTTTCTTTGAAGCCTTTCTTAATTCGAGCCTGGTCATCAATACGTTTGCACGATATGAAATATTAAGTGAGAAATTTGCATGGGAAAATAGGTGAGTGTAGCTCTAAAACCATCAAATTTGGCAACAGGGTAGAGAGGAAAGAGAAAAGGCAGTGTGCTGCAACCACTGATGTCCTCCCCAGCCTCAAACGAGGCATTAACATCTATAACAGTGGTTTCAGTGGTTTACAAACGATTGGGAGGAATAAAAGAGACGTTGGCCAATCTGTTTTTATTTGTTTTCCATGGTAAAAAAAAAAAAAAAAAAAAAAAAAGAAAGAAAGTTTTCTCCATTCCACAAAGAAACAACTGAATTTAATTTTCCATTACAAGCATCTTGCCCACCTCCTGTAGTTAAACAAATATAGGGCCCAGAGTTTCCAGAGCTGGATAGAAGCCTTATCTCTGCAGAACTGCTCAGAGATACGTGAGATATGTGTGTATCAGGTGAGAAACACCCGCAGTTTTTAAGAGGTGGAACATTTGTAACCCCCAGCTGTTCTCCATCTGCACCTGCAACCCCACCATCAGCTGTCCCTGATGTGTTTTTCCTCGCTTCACCCCTCTGAGACAAAGCCAAACTGTTGGAAGCATTGCCTAGGGCAGGATGTAAAATTCCAGAGTCTGGACTTGAGGCCTGGCTCGATGAACCGAGGAGCAGAGAGGGCCCCACGGGCTGAGCTTCACCTGCCCGGGGCAGGGAGGGGGCAGGAGATGACTCAGAGCTCCTCCTAAACGAGGGGTCAACGATGCTCTGGCCTTGGAGCAAAGAAGGCATTTTGTATCGGGGTCATTTAGAACCGGTTGTTTCTGTTTGACCACTATCAGCTGTCTGGCAGGAAAATGGCCACATTCTCTTTTTTTTTGGGTGGTGGGAAGCCTCAGTGTCACCTTCTGGCCAGGGCAAGACTGAGCTGCCTTTGTGCAGCCGGCCCGGGGGGTTCGGGCTGCTCAAACCCAGCCTCCAGCAGGCCAGGGAGGATGAAATGCTTCAGGCACAGCTCAAGTTTTATCTCACCAAAGAAGGAGCTATTGGAAGATTTGAAAGTTTATTATGTCTTATAATACTCCTTATTATATTTCCATGAGTGTGTCTCACACTACCAAATCTCCCAAATGTCTCTGTGACCACCAGACCACCATATTACTGCTTCTTTTAACACACAAAAGCTGATCTTCTTTTTTTTTTTTCTTCTTTTTTTTTTTTTTTTTTTTTTGAGAGAGAGAGAGCTGGTGGCAGAGGGAAGCTAGGAGCATATGCCTGTGATATAAATATCAAAGTGAAAGTATCTACCAATTGGGGTAGTTTGGCTCTGACTGAACACTTCATAAGGTACTGTTTTGCTTTTTTCCCCCAAAGAATTTTAATTCTTCACTGGAATTAAATTTCCAGGAATTTCCAGAAATCCTAATGAATTGGTGGAGCTCAAGGAGAGGTTACAATCATTTGCAGTAGGAATGGAAAACATTTCGAAGGGGAAAAAATGCAAAAGAAATATTTAAATAGAGGAAAATTAATGTCAAAAAGTATTACAGAAACACAAAAGAAGCCAATAAACTCGATTTTCCTAAGTAAATACCCACTATCAGCAGTTACAGAACTTTTCAGATCACCATAGTAATCTGGAGGATGTTTTACCATTTATTTTTTATGTAGTCAAAAAAAAAAAAAATTGATTTAATGGAACTATATAGACACCTTCTCCCCTTTTAAACATCCAAAGGGTTACATCTGGCTTTGCATGATTAGACTTTTTATTATTCCTCCATAATAGCAGCCTTGCTTTAGATCAGTGCATTTCAAGCACAGCTTCTGTGTTTAAGTCTATAAATTCTAATAGATTTAAAGGACAGAGAGGGGGGGAGAAAGATTATTCTGAATTCTAAAGGTTGTGAACTGCTTTAAATGCGTGTGTCTGTCTCTCCATATGGGGGTGAGGGACAAGGGGAGGAGGGAAGGGTGGGAGAGGAGTTGCATTAGAAAGTCCCTCCTTTAAAAGTGTCAAACTCCAACCTGCACAGAACAGGGAAAGGGAGACCACCAACAACCCTCAGAAAATAACATAAAAACAAACCTCAAAGGTAGAAGAAAATACCCAAAAGGAGAAGACTGCAGCTTGCAGTAATCTGTAAATGATTGCTGGCAAAGACTGGAGGCTTCGAGCTTGAGCTGTGTTTGCTCCAAAAGAAAGCCAAGAAGGACGGTGTTAATAAAGAGAGATTTAACTGAGGGCTGTGCTTGGAATAAAGTGGACTACAAAAAGGTCAAATTTGATCAGTTGGAGCAGATTACAAGGGCTTTAAAAGGTAGTGGTGAAGAAATGAAACTGGGACTGTGAAGCAATATAGCACAAGATTGATTTTGGGGGTGGAGAGAAGCTGGGACAAGTGCTTATCAGCTTGAGAAGGAGGAAGAGCTGTGCTGGGTTTGTTGTCATTCCCACACTGAGTAGAGTACTTGCTGCTTTTGTGGTTAGCCTTCCCTGCCGTGGTTTTTCTTCTTTTTTATTTTTTTTTTCGTTTTTAATATACATATTTTATTATTGTTATTCTTACAATGGTGTCTATAATCTCTGACTTGGATCCTCTGAAAAGCTGGAAAGTTTTAAGGTAGGCCTATGTTTTCTTCTGTTTGGTACAGGCATTTTGGGGGTAGCCCTAAATTAACTGGAGCTTGAGTTATAATCGAAATGCGAGCCCTGGGCTTAAGTAAGGAAGGAGTTTCTGGTAATTAGAGCCCTTTTAAGATACAGCAAAACCTTTGAGCAGATGTTTAGAGGGACCCGAGAGAGAATTTTTAAATATACTTCTCAGTGTTACAGTGCAGTGAGGAATTCTTTTTTTTTTTTTTTTCCTTATTTCTTTTTAAGGAGAGATTGCTCTGTAAATTCAAGCTAATAGTAAAGGCTCACACCAGTTGCAACTGCAGCGTTAACTCTCTGCTTTCCTTGCTGTGCTCTGCCTGGAAATGAATGGGAAACTCCAGAGAAGCAAAAATAAACAGCATGAGAAAGTTGATCAAGAAGTGGAAAACAGTTTTGGGGGAAGGAAGGGGGACTGAAGAGCTTGTTTCATGTTGTTGTTGAAACTTCCACACTCAGTTGCCTCTCTTAAGGAATGTGTTTGGCATTTAAAAGTTGCTACTTTTTTACCTTCAGCACTTGGGTTGTTTTTTTTTTTAATTTGCATAGTGAAAAATTGTAATTTGAACTGCTAAAAATGGTAAGGGAGAAAAAAATCCCCATTAATGTTTGCTGCAGCTATTGAAGATCCACAGTGTTAAATGTCTGTGTTTAATGCTGGTGTAAGTGCCTGCTTTTGCCTTATTGAGAATGCAGACGTATAAAAGTTTGCAGATGGTTTGCAGAAACTTCTGTAAAACATTGGAAACATCTGGGAGTGTAGATGGCAAAATTATAAAATCACTTAAATGTAAAGTTGCATAGACACCCCTCAGCTGCCTGTACTGAATATTTTTTGAGTAAATTACAGGGATCGGGGGCTATGAATTGTGATATTATTATGCTATATATGTAATAATAATATTTTGAAGTATACTTTAGATTCTTGATATAATTTTTTTTAAAGAACTTACTGTGTTCTGAACTGAAAGAGGAAAAACAACACTTCAGAGTCAAAGTATAAAGTCTACTTACATGACTAAGGTTTTTTCCCTCACTGAACTTTCTATTTTAGGAGTTTAAAATTCCCTGACCATTTTCTGAGCCTCTGTGTAGGACTGGGCACTGAGACCCTCTGTCCTTGCCTGGGGTGTGAGACTTGGCGCAGGGGGCTTGCTGCAGGTTTATTTTATTTTATTTTCCGAGGGGTTTGGGACTGTCAGCACAGGATGATGAGTTTGTATTTGACTCCAAAAGTTCCGTGAGGACTCAAACACGGGGATGAGGAGTGCAGGGCTGGGAGTGGCACTGGGGCAGGGACCAGAGCAGGACTGGCTCCTGGCACTCACCACCAGCCCCTGAATGCCACTGAGGGGCTTCTGCGGAGCCCCCTTTGTGCTGCCTTACAGCTCTCCAGGAGAGCTATTCTAGGAATTATTTTAAGTTTTATCGAGCTCTATGAGATTATTTCTGATTGCTCTGCGAGACAAGTCAGGTGATGCCAGGTTTGTGCAGAGTTGGAGGATGGCACAGAGGACATTGAAGTCAAGAAGATTTAAGGAAGAGACAATGTTGCCCTCTCAAAGAATCCTGTTTTCCATACCTGTAAAAGGAATATCTCCCAGGCACTTTTCCCCTGCAGCATGCCTGAAGTTTCCCAACTTTGTGTGTGAGTGTGGAGGCTGCAGCTGTATGGGCACGGAGCAGGTCAAAGGTGTGATTAAGTCTGGACATTTCTGTGTGGTTTCTGTGTGTGAGGAGAGCAGCAGCTCTGCACAGATGTGACATTGTGCAGCACCACTGCAGGATGCAGGAGGTTAAGAGGTGGCAAAAGGCAATAGGTAATACGAGTAGTAATATGAGCAGAATGATCACTGGAGGAAAAAAGAAAAAGAGCTAGAAGTCATCGCAGAGCTCATATGGCTTGTGACTTATTGAACTGCAATACCACTTCTAATTTTCTTAAATATTTTAGTTCCTCTTCTGTGGGCCAATTTCCAACCTGTTTGGAAGTTCCTGGTTTTAGTGTGTCCCCAAAGAAGCCTGTAGCTAATATTTATAAGAAATAGAAGAATGTTTGTGCGTTTATTTTAGACTCAAATGAGTTGATGTAGCAAATGCCACCACCAGCTCTAAACTGGTTTCCTAAACTGATAAATTCTCAATTTTGTTTACTCTTTGCACCCCCATAATTTATTTTGGGGGTGTCTTATTTATGACTCCATCACAGTTTGGGGCCTGATTGGCTGGTAAAAGACTGGAGGATGCAGATCCTGTGGGGGCAGCAGGTGGGAATATTTACACTGGCACTTCAAAATCCCCAGGGGCTCAGAGCAGCCTTGGTGCTGGTTACCCCCATGTCAGTTGAGCACAGCTCTTGCTCCCCAAACCCTCTGGAAACATTTCCCTTGGCCTCTGAATAAAGGTAATAATGAAGGGAAAGGTATAATATAGCAATAAACAAGGCTGTGGCTGGTGGTGAAACCTAAAATGAGGGAGAGGTTGTGCTGCAGCATGAGAGGGGATTTTGCTGGACTCCACTCAGCTAAGCTGGGACAGCCAGGAGAGGTATAAAATAAATGGCAATATGATGTGTGTGTATATATAATGTTACATCAGGCCTCCCTCTTTGGTTGTGTCTGTCTGGAGTGGGACAGTGAGAGCTACAATAATTTCTGGTAAGTCTCAGCTTCCTCTGGCTGCAAGAGCCCTAAACACGGTTTAATGTGCATTTTCTTTCACTGGATTTATTCAGAGTGGTCTGAGTACCAAAGTTACTGGAAAGAGAATGCATGGATTTTTTTTTTCCTCCTGTTGCCTCCTTTTGTATCATAAGATCTGTGCTGTGTCATGAGCACACCACTGCCTGATCTCCCTGTTCATAGTGGGGCTGCAATAAACACCATGTCCTGTTGTATTCCTTGGAGCCAGGAGAGATTGGCAAAACTTCAAGACTTCAAAAAAAAAAAGAAAAAAATCCTTTAGAGCCTTCCCACAAACACAGTGTGCTGGCCCAGCCCTCTGCAGACACAGAAATCTCATTTACCATCTTCAAAATGAGATGGGAGCTGGGATGGAGACTCCCTAGTGCATAAGAGAGACCAAAATCAGCTGTCTTGATTCCAGAAAAGTCTCTTATCCCTGTTTAGAACTTCTGGCATGTGGTTTTGTTCCTCATATACGACTGGACAATGGTTTCTGAAGCAGTCTGTGCTCTGGGCCCCTACAGCAGCAAAAGCAAAGCTGTAGACTGGCAAGGAGAGGCACAAAAAGGAGGAAAAAAAATTCCTCAAGGCCACATCTCCTCTGCTGCTTCTCTGCCTTAATTTGGCTCCAACAAGGCTAAATTCAGCACTATAAATCATATGAGTTAGCTATGCAGGGAAGACCTTGTACCCCTTTGCATTCCTGTCTGAAGAAATATGTGACCTTTCCACGGCACATTGCTAGGGGAAAAAAATTAAAAGTCGGTTTTAACTTGGCTTTGCAACCTCAAGGTGAAATCCAAGGAAAAAGAGCAGGAGTTTTACTCAGAGGAGTGGTCAGCCCCCAGCCTGGGAAGCAGGGAATCTTGGTGTCTGCTCTGCATGCAGATGATTGGAACTCCACGAGTCCTATTGAACCGGCCGGTCCAACTTGGCAGGTGGAGCTGGGAACATCTTGTTTCACACATCATGTGTCAGGCGGATGTACCAATTCAAATGTTCTCTCCAAAATGTCTTTTTTTTCCACCACACACACCATCCAAACAGCCTGTTAATGGTTTGGCTTTTCAGGAAAAAAAAAAAAAAAAAAAAAAAAAAGTGTTTTTCATGCTTGGCAAATCAGCCCAGGAGGAGCAATTTCAGCCGTGTTGGTGTGTGCATTATGACCTGTTCTGGGCAAATAGTCCTGTCCCTACATCCACCCTTGTTACTGCCTGGGAGTTGAGGTGGGTTAAAAAGCTTCAAAATGTTCAAATTCGAGAAGGGGGGAGGAAAGCAGACACAACAGCTAAAATTTGGCTGTGGCCACAGAACAATAAATTGAGCAAAGTTTAAGATAAGGCATTTTGTATTGTATTCAGTATCTGAACAAACCAGTTAATGCATGGACTCCCAACACACAAATGTTTGGAAAAAGGACTGAAAAAAGAAAATATTTCACTTGTGCTTTACTCTGAGGACCTGGACAATGTTCTCTTCATCCAGTACTCAAGAAACAAAAGAAAACAAGCCCTGAAAGTTTGGCCCAGGGACACAATGCTGGACTCCATCGCCACCATGAAATACAGAAAATGGAATTTCAGATGTCAGTGGAGAATACAAATTCCCTCATAATTGCCACAATATGCTTGGTTAAAAAAAATAAATAAGTGTGGAAAGAGGGTGTGTGTATCTTGTAATAACTAAAAACACATTTTAGAAATGGCTTTCCAGTTTACCAATCCAAAAATGCAGATGGTGTCAGAGATGGCACTGAAAGGGATGTTAGTGAGGGTTACACATGTCCCAAGTTGTGACACAGATGAGAATCACGAGGGGGATGGGGCTGTTGCCAAGCTCTGATAAGCTAAACATGAGCAGCATAACATGGGGTGGATTCTTCTGCTTTCAGTCTGGATGTCTAACTCTACAGTCACTCAAGTGAATAATGCTGGGATGAAAAATTGGGGACAGCTGGATTGAAGTATGAATTTTAAATTTTTTAATTTTTTTTTCTTATTTGTGCTTCCTTTGTACTTTGTTGAGGACAATATAGGCAGCTTTTCTAGGTTTGGTTTTTTGTTAGTTTTTTGGGATTTCTTTTCCTCTTATAAAGGCAGGATCTATGGGACGATGCAAACAGTAAAGATAACAGAAAACAGCAGATTAGGATGTAACACACTCCTGCATTCATTGCTGATGAGTGAGCAAGTTATCCAGTCCTCCTCTAAGCCTGTACAGATTTATTCTTGCATCTTCATTTTCCCCTGATTAAAATTCACCATCACTCCTTTCAATAAGAGGTTATTCTCCACTGTTTTGCTAAAAACAATCCACTTTTCATATCAAGCCTGTGTACAAGCTCATTACATCTTGTTCATTTGGACATGAGTTGTTAAATCTTCCAGGTGCTTTATGGGGGATTTAAACATCCAATTCAAATGAATGATCTCTCACAAAGAGGTTTACTTACTGCTGCTGCCATGTTCTTTTCCCTAATTATTTGAATTGCCCTAACCCCTAAAACATGATATGAAATTACTGCACCAGCAGCACAGCTGTCTAGCCAGAGTCTGTGACAGTGAGGTGCAGTAACACTCTGCCAGTGATCTGCAGTTCAGGGACTTGTGCCAGCAGCTATGGCTTTTCCTTGATGGTTCCTTCCTCCATGGATTGATCTGACTGGTTTTGCAGCTTTAACTTTGAGTCCAGAACATCTGTCAGCAAAGAAATTCTGTGGTTTGGCACACTGATGGCAGTTGCTAACAAAGCAGTGCACTCGAAGGGCTCTTCTGCATGTAAATTTGTCTTCTACCCATGTTTTGGGACATGTGGAAAGAGTTTGGAGCAGAATTCCCTGCTAAGGCCTTGAGCCATTGACTTCAGGTTCCCTCCTCCTGATAGGAAGTGGAGATTGTGCCGTTTCTTCATCTTTTATGCTGTCGCAGACACCTTTTGTGCAAAATCCTTTCTTAGGATTTTTCCTGCTGGAGCTGAGAAGTTTCAGCAACAAATGTAAACAATGATTATCTGCTGCTGTGGAATGCAACAGGTCCACCTGTCTGTAGATGTTTGGAGTTACTGACCAGTGACTGCAGAGCTGGCTCTGGCTTTCTGTCGGAGCCAACTCCATTGTTTTTCATTCTTTCTATTCTATTCTTAGCTTAACCAGCTTCTGAAGAAGCCTTCTCTTTTCTATTCCTATTTAGTATAGTTATAATGTTATATATATATATCATAAGATAATAAATCAAGCCTTCTGATCATGGAATCAAGATTCTCATCTCTTCCTTCATCTGCAAACCCCTGTGACCACCATCACAATTATACCCCAAAATTCCATTCCTGGCTGGTGATTTCTCACACCCAGTTACACAGGTAGGATGTGCAACAACATCCATGTTGCAGGAAGCAAGAAAAAGCAGGATCATCCTTTCCCTCACACATCACTTAGTGATGCTTTCCTCTACCATTTCCTCATCTTCATCTCTTAAATCAGTGGCAGTCCTGATGTACTCCTGGAGGTCTTTCCTAACCCTTCCACTCAAATTTTAGGCTTTGTCTGGTTCTGCACTCAGTGGAACTGGAATAAGGAGGAAGTTGCCTGGTACTTGGAAAGGTACCAGGGCAGTGGCAGCCTGGCCTTGTCCTTGAGAGGTGAGGTTATAATTTCATGCTTTTCCAGGCTTTTTGTATTAGTTTGGAAGTGTTAGTTAAGCTCTGTGTGCCCCAGTTTCCAGAGGTAAAATGGAACTGTTAATATCTCTCTTATTTACTTTGGCCACAAGATTTTCATGGCTATACAGATGTACAGCTCTGTCCTATAAAGTCCCCAGCACTGGGGGCTCAGCCTTGGGCTGGACTTTTCATCACCTGCCCTCATAACAATGACTTAACTGAAACTAGAATTTAATTCTTTTGAGGGTAAATAATTCCTTGCTTGTTTACTAAAACCCCTTCTTTGTTATTATTCTGCCTTTGCAGGATAGCGCCAAGGACCAGGCACACAAATTCCTTGCACTCACCAGCTTCTTTTTCAAGCAGTTGTTAGGCTTTGGGTTTTTTTGAAGAGAGCTTCATTAAAGATGTCTTGCAACTCTGCTAGTCCCAAGATAATGTACCAGGGAAGGAGAAAAGGAAGGTGAAACCAGAGAGATTTGTAGTCTTTGTTGCTAAGATTTTCCATTGCTTGACCTGTGCAAGAGATGAATTTCTTATCTCTTAGGAAAATAACTATTCTCTTTGGATGTGGTCTGATGGGTATCATTGTCTCCCAACAAACCTTTCAGACTTCAGGAGCTCTAATACTCCTGAAAAATACTCTGTGGTACTAAAAAAACCCTTACAATAACCTAAGTTTTACCATCCAACCTTTTTTATATGAGCAGCTGAATGTGCTTCTACTGATTATACTCTAATTTTCCTTAATTAAAAAAAAACCCAAACCTAATCTCATATTAATTGCATTTTTATATAACTTTCTCAGTTCTTTTTCTTTCTTTGATTGCATGTGTTTCCTAATGTTTCATCACAAGTGATAGAAATTCCTCTTTTTTTTTCCTCATCTGGGAAAGTCCAAGGATTCCTTGAATATAGAGGGATGTTGTCATCATTCACTACAGGATGCTTGTTTTTGAGTTGATCCCAAGCTGGTATTAGTGGACCACTTTGTTACTGAACACCTGTTGAGCTGCACACACTGACTTTTTTGTTGCAGTTCATTTGCTTTTTACAACTGAATTTTTAAAGTGAGGATTTTTGTAAAGGTAGGAATATTGAGAGGCTCAGTGATTACCACAGTTGTACTCTCTCTTTCGTGGAATGGATGGATTTCAGGTTATTGGAAAAACTTGTCATGTCAGTTGTGCTGGATTTTTTTTTTTCTTCAGATATCAAGTTAAATTGCCTGTAGCCAGTTATCTTCTAGAAACATGGTGTATAGATAATTTTTATCTGTTAAAGAATTAATGTACTTGTTCAGGTAATTTTGCAGTACTCTTCAGTAGTAGACTGATATTCAGTTTAACATACCTGAATGGCTGAGTACATTTATGTATTAAATTAGTAGATGAATGGAACCAGAGCTTTCTTGGGGCTGAAAATCTTGGTATGACTTTTGAGTGATTTGATTAAGGATAGTCCACCCAAGGATTTGTAAAATACTATGAAAAGCTTTAAGGGGGGAGAGGTTAGGAGGTTTTTTCCTTTATTTTTAAGATTCCAAGTTTTATATTTCAGGTCCCAAAGAAAACAGTAATCTTATAGAAAGGACTTAAATGAGCCTTTGAAGCAGTGGACATTTCAGTTCTGAAAAATATGTAGTCTTAATAACCGTTCTCCACATAGAATAGGCTATAAATCCACAATTTAATTAATCTCCACGTGTCATCCGAGCACGACTCTACCTCTTACACTAATCCTGAACTAGGAGGCACTGGCAGATCTCAAGCTGAGGCTACCTAATTCTGCAAACAGTAACTAAAATCACCTTCAAGCATTTTTGCAATGAATATAATATCTCAGTCTCTTAGGATGCAATTAATCTTTGTTCTAAGAAAGCAAGCAAGGGGTTACTGCGTATTAATCAGTGGTGATTTCTAGTTGCTGTGAGGTTTGCATAGATTTCCATGCAACTTACTTGGAGAAGTACTGGGTCCATGATCCCTGTTGGGAATTTGAACCTTAATTTCTAAGTGCCCTTTCATTAGAGGTGCTGGGAATGTTGGCTCACTTGGCACATCATAACTGGGCATCCTTTCTGCCCTGGTGTGGTCTTGGGGAAGAACTTTGGTGTTTCTGGCACTGCAGAGACTCAGGGGGGTCTTTGTATCCCCTGGATTTCCCCTTTGTTGGAAAAACTGACCTTGCCAAGAGTTGTGAAATGTTGTTGACTGGGGTCAGGTTTCGGCTGGAGACGCCAAAATAAAGGATTTATGTGGCCTGGGAGGAATTACGAGCTTGGAAGGGGGACATAGGTATTAAAAGTCTCAAATGGGGTGGTGGGGAGAAAAGTGTTTAAATACTGATGTAAACTTTTATTGACTCCAAGAGGAATTAATTGGCAGGGTCTCTTATGTGACTTCTGGGGTTAGATTTCCTGCTGACTCAAACTGACAAAGTTCCATTGAGCAAGATCTAGACTTAGAGTAACTGGGAGTTGACATCCTTCTTCTTATACATAAAGTTTCTGGATCTAATAGAAGAAAAAATGTCTCAGTCAAAGTATTTACTGTATTAATTAATTCCAGCCTGTGGTTTTGATGCCCAGTTTTACTCCATCTGAAGTCTGGACTCTTGAGAATAAAGTTACATTAAGTTTTCATTTTCTAGCTATTTTTCCCTGTGTTTAAAAGAAACAGATGACCCAACTCTTTGCTTTTTAGTTAGCCTTCAAGTAGACTAATAAATTTACCATAATCTATGAATAAACTTAAACCAATGACATTGTAGGCTGCAGACAAGCTGAATAAACTAACTACATAAGTTGCATATGAACTTTAAATTATTGGGAAGCAATAATAGGAGAAACCAAATTTGCTTTATTGCAAAGTATTTTTTTTTGCTACCTATTTGAGCTGAAACTTTCCTGATTTTTATGAATATGGTGGGGGCAGAGGCCTGGGTTTGGAGTTATTTTGGGGGGGTTTTTTGGTTGTTGTTTTTTGGGGTTTTTTCTCCTTCCTGCATAAGCTGTTTGTACTTTTAAACCAGAACAACATGATTCTGTACATCTAGCTCTGGGATTGCTCCTAACTGAGTTTAGATCTCCCTGCTGTTCACTGAGAGTCACAGCTACATCTGTGGGATGCTCTGTTTAGCATGAGATTAATTAAAATCTGTGGTTAGTGAGAGCTTACATCGTGCACACAGTTATTCTGAGTGTAACTGCAGAGTCTTGGTACATGATGCCCTAAAACTGGCTAGATCACTATTTTATGTGGACTTTTGTCACTGACATCTTTTGTGAAAAATCTTTTCTTAGGATTTTTCCTGCTAGAGCTGAGAAGTTTCAGTAACAAATGTAAACAATTATTATCAGCTGCTGTGGAATGCAACAGGTCCACCTGTGATTGGTCTTCTGTGGATGTTTGGATTTACTGACCACTCATGGTGGAGCTGCTATCCTCTCTGCCGAGACACAGACCTTTGTTATTCTTTCTTTCTATTCTATTCTTAGCTTAGCCAACTTCTGAAGAAGATCCTTTCCTTTCTATTCCTATGTAGTATAGTTATAATATTATATATATATCATAAGATAATAAATCAAGCCTTCTAATCGTGAAATCAAGATTCCTGCCTCTTCCTGCATCTAAAAACCCCTGTGACCACCATCACAGACTTTGTGGTCTCCTCATCTTTGCTCTCAGTTTTTTTCATAAGAAGAATTTAGAAGCAGTTTCAGCTCTTTACACCTAAGAGAAAAAGCAAGTTGCTCACTAAGATGTCCCCTAGTTTAAAAGCACCTTCTGTAGCAATAGTTTCTATAGTAAACAACAATCTGAATTTTTCTTCCTCAGCCTGTTATTGTAGTTTACATCCTTTCTTCTGCATCTTATCTGCAGATAATGTACAACCAGGCACAGCAGAGTGTCCAGCAACAGAAATAGGCAATTATTCTTGCCGTGACAAAATAGCCCAAGAAAAAATCTGATCTACTGCAAAGAAAATTTTGTTCAGATATTTGTGGTTGAATAAAGGTAAAAAGAGGAATGAGCATGGAAGAAGCTGCAGGTCCAATTCCAGGAGGCATGACTCTGTCCTATTCACATGCACATGAGAAATTACCTTGGCGAGAATTATTTTTGTTGCCATTACAGAAGTTTGCTGGGCATGCATCACATACAAAATTCCTAGGAGAGGACCATGGTTAATTTCTAGAGGGGAGAAAAACCCTAACAAAACAAATCAATCAAACAAACAAAAAGCAAAAACCCCTAAAAACATCATAGACACTGTTCAAGAAAAATAAAGCACCTTGAAACAAAAATGTCCTTTAAAGTACAGAAACCCAGCTTGAATGTATCGTGTACCTGTATTAATCTGACTGTACTAATTTTGCCTTGTTTTCCCATTAAAAAGTCTTCAAGTTATTACGAGGTTGATTGTACATCCTGTATGGGCAATTCGTGTCATGGATTAAATTATGAAAATGCAATACCAACAGGAGGAAAATAAGCTGTGTTGATGCAGGTGAGCCATGTATACAGTGAGCTTGGGATTTGGACATGAAACAGCATTGGGCTCCAGGTTGCAGCATCACAAAATGCGACAATCTGGAGGGAAGAACAAGTTCCACATTTATTTTTTTTTCTTCCCCCTCCCTCTATTTTTTCTTACAATACACACCAGCAGTCTGATCACACAGGAAGTTTGCACAAATCTTCGTGGCAAAAGTGGGATGGGGAAGGAGAACGAGCTCCTCAGCAAAGGGTTGGGCATGTTTTATTTCTTCAGCAGCTGGAAGCTTCGTGTGGCACTGGAATAAAATCAGCTTTGCAGGGAGGAAGCTGTAGAATCACTGTGTATGACAGGCCCTTAAGATGTGATGATCTGGAACAGAGCAGTTACCTATATATGGTGTCTTTGTATCGCCTCAGTAGGAGCTGCCAATTTTGAATTCCTTCAGGAAGATGGTAAAAAATGCGCTTGAGCCGAGGGGTTCCAGCAGGAGTTAGCTGAAAGTTTCAGACCCAGAAGGGCTCCCTTCTGAGGAGAGTTTAATTACAGAAGCAAAGAGTTGCACAGAATAGCCAGCGCTTCTCACAAATGGTGACTTGAGGCTTCTGCTGTTTGAATTTTTTCATAGCACAAAGGAGAAACAAAAATCTTTTAAAAGATTGAAAATCAATAACCCACATGGCAATTAGCTCACAGGATACTGTGCCAGTACACACTCTGAAGGCCAAATCTGGGGAATTGGGAAAAAAAATACATTTTTATGGATTATGAAAACATCTACAACCAGATAGGATTAAAATGGATGGGGAAAGATATAGTCCTCATGTTTTGAGCAATTACTGTCTGAGGTCAAGGAGAATCTTTCCTTATTTGGCAACATATCACTATCCATGGAGGCTTTTTGTACCTCTTAGGGATGGAAGGTCACATAAAATAAACTCCTGTCTGCTCCAATGAGACAATTGCTGTTATACAATAGCGTTAAAATCCTACTCATTGAATTTCCCTTCCTACTACTGAATTCTAACAACATTTACTTTATTGATGCAATGCATGAAAAAAAAGAAAGAGCAAACCTTTCAAGCCTTATGTTACTAAAGAATACACTTTTTTTTTTTTTTTAACAGCATTGTATACAGGATCTTAACCACTTTTTGGACCAATGAGTTTCACTGGGTAACTTTGCTTTGAATTAAAATTATCCATCACTGTTTGAACTTTGTGTACTCTCAGATGTGTAAATTGTACACTTTAGCAGGTCAGCATGTATTCTGACATTGTTATGGGAAAGATTTGCATAAGGAAAATGTAGATTTCCCTCCCTCCCTCTTCCCATGATAAAAATCTCCGTACACAATAGCTGTACTGCCACATGTCATGGGGACATTGTGTAAATTACAGAGTTACAAATTTGTCAGCCTAACCAAATGTCTGAAAGAATAATGTCATATTAGTTATATTTCAGCTTTAAGCCTGGTCTGTTTTAACCTTGATTTGTGTGGCAGCTAGCCATACCAACAGCTTGTGCATGGTTGATTATAAACAACTTTATTTTAATGTAACAAGATTCTCATTTAATTCCTGGGAGCTTGATGTGATGGTGATCAAAGCTAAATGCAAACTTCTCTCTGAGGATTAGATCAGGCTGACCAGAAAATACAGGGTCCTGAAGATTTCAAGATCACAATCTTTTGTATGTTGTAATTCAAATTTTCTGAAGTTGGATAGTGCACTTAAAATATTTGAATTATGTTCACAGAGAGTCTTGATATAATTTGGATATAGTTTTGGTTTTAATTTATTTCCATTTTTGTGTGGAAGGACCTGTATGTTCAACCAAGGTTTATTCATTGCAAGATATTTTTTTTCTCCACGTTATTTTCACACATTAAGAATGGAAAATTTATTCTGCAAGAGCTGGAATCCTTGAAATCTGCTTTCTTTTTCTGGGGATAATGTGTGCATCTTGCTTGGATTGTGTCATGATGAATCAGATGCAGATTCATACTTGGCGGGGCCAGGGGCGTCCTGCTTTGGGATTTTTTGTTGTTTCTGGTGGTTTCAGTGTTAGGGTTGTTTAGTGGAGCTTTTTGTATTTTTCTTTACATTTATTTTTCTTTTCTTTTCTATTATTTTCTTTATCTTTTTGATTATTTCATTTGCTTTGGCATGTGTTTTACTTTGGGATTTTTCTGGGGGAGAAGAGTCTCCTTTAGGGGTTTTTTTGGAGGACAGTGGGTGGAGGATAGGGTGTTGATGTTATAGAGGATTAAAAGTGTCCTTGTTGAAGCATTGTGCTTGAGAGGTTTCTGTCTTTACCTGACTGCCTATTTTCAGGAAGCTTAAGACAATTTAGTACTTTTGAGATTACCACCTCCTTGCCAAGCATCTCAGAAGCTGAGCAAGAAGTTCAAAAAAGGTGGGAGGGATTAAGCTGACATTCGTATGTGACTATATTTACACATCTGATTCCTGAACAGGGTGGAAAGGGACTACGGTGTTCATTTTATTTTGAAATCAGCAATAGTCAACCTAAGTCTGTAAATGTCAAATTTGAGGGGTCAAATCAAAACCTGAGTTGAACCTTTGAGTGGCTCTTAAACTTGTGGTGAACTGAACCAAATTGCAGGAATGATTCTTACTCAATTGTCCCTCTAAACTCCTGCTGATTTGCAGCTTTGCCTTCCTTCTTTGCAAATAGATGGTTTTCAGCACTCCTCCTTTCCCTCCCGTGGAAAAAGTACAACTTTTAACTTCAAACAGAATCAAAACATTTTACATAAATATGGTTGGTAATGTTTAGAAAAAAATAGGGTTTACTATTTTTTTTCTTCCCCTCAAGTCTTCATTCATTATGATTCTTGCTTGTTTGAGAGAGCAACAATACAAATTGTGAACTTTAATTTTCTGTGCAGTGCTGTCAGTGGTAGGAGGAGGTGGGAAACAGCAGTAATAGCCTAAGGTCCTACATTATGTGTTTGATATTTGTGTCACAAGGCAATATGGTGCTGCCCATTATCCTGGTGTTGGGAAATCTTTAGGAGTACAGATAATGAATCCAGTGCTGTCAGTTTTCATCGTTAAAAATTTCCTTGGCTCCAAGGAAAATGATTATGTGAATGGGGATTTCTGGTCTGTAAATACTCAGGGAAAAGGCACAGATGATCATGTGCACACAGACACTTGAGGTCAATAAGCTTTTTTTCAGTCAAAAAGGTAAAACTGCAGAAATTTGCTAATATGCTCTTTTAAAATGTGTATAAAATCATATTATGGAACTTTCTTTACCCCAAGATTATTACACAATCTTAGAACTTGCATTGAGGCCTTCATTTGTGGTTGTCAGTCCATGAGTTTTTGAAAGAGGAACCACACAAAGATTTCTGACTTCCCAGTGATATAGGAACTACTCTTCTAAAATCTGCATCAGCTTCTGGCCAAACTTTCACTTCTGCTTCAGCTGTGATGTTTTTCCCTCACTCTGGGCTATGTGTATTATAAATGTTTCCTGGTTCCAAATGGGAAGCATCAGTCCCATTTCTGGGCCAATTCTGACCCTTTCAAATGAGTACTATAGAAACCAAATAAAAGTCCTGCCCAACACCCACAGAAGAAATCATCTTGCAAAGGTTTCTGACAGTGTGCTCCATGGAAAGATTTTATATAATTTAAAATATTTTAACTCCAGTTCTTTTGTATTCTCCTGCTCACGGCTTGCTGTTTTAAAGACCTGTTATTTTTAAGACTCCATACCAGTGTTAATCAATTCTAGCTGCATGTCCCCAGATTATGTATGAAGACAATATATTTATGCTTTTATTTGTCGAAGAAAACTCTATGCCAAACCAAGGTCTTAATAACCAGGCAGTGCTTGGGTGGGGATTTTTTTTTTGTTTAGCTGTGTTTGTCCTGGAGATTGTTAGGCTGAAGTATTTGTTTAAAAGAAACAAAATGAAAATGAGGGTCTATAGCCAAGTTTTCAAATGATCCTCTTGCTCACTGGCAGTCGCTGAGACAGGAAAAGTGATGGCTAGTGATTTAAAAATCCTTCATGCTCTCATTTTTTGGCATTTGAGCTCCTAAGAGTGTCTGGCCTTTTTCCTGCATCCTGGGATTAGCTGAAGCACTGGTTTTGTGGGGATTTTTTACTATCTACACAGTCCAAAATTACAACACTGGTTGGGAAGTTTTTAAGACTTTTTGTTTTTCTAAGGCATCTCCCTCGAGATGTTGGCCACCTTTAACCGTTCTTGACTTCAAAGAGTGTTGATGATTGAGTTTCACACAAGCATATCATACCAGAAACAGCCCTCAGCCTGGGGAGGTACACTTTCATTGGGTTGTGAATCTCTCCTGACATTTCTTCTCCATGAGGCTCAATTGTTCCTAATCCTGTGTTTAACTTTCCTGCGAACTTTGGTTTGGCAGAGGAATGTATTTGCTTGTTTGGGGCAGGCTGTGTTTTACTGCTGTGCTTGAGTTTCGTAGTGTTCTCCAAAATCACAGCGACTTACTTGGGAATCTTGCCAGTGTTTTAGACTTCAAATAGTGATAGTAAGATTTGTGTGCTCATTTGAGGCTTACATAAAGCTAAAGCTAATATTTGTGGGCATGATTAAATGTGTTTGGTATTTTGGAGGGGAGGGATGTATCTAGCTTATGAGTTATGCTTGCTGCCTTGTGGGGATTCTTAGGAAATGTAGCTGCAGCTCAACAGGTTATCTAGCAGAGGGAGAGTTAATGCATAGTGCTGATACTCATAAATCAGGAGATTAATGCCTGCCTTACACCTCTTAATAAAAGCAGCAGAGAACAACAATCTTATCAACATACGTGTAATCTGTAAACAGGGGTTGTAGTCAAATACAAACAGATTTTTATCATTATCCTGCTCCAAACCATGTGATTTTGCGGTGAAGTACTTGCAGGAGATGAGTTAATACATGTTTGACAACAGTTGCAGCCAAAAAAAAAATAATCATTAATGCTAACATGAGCAAGATAATTGGGATTTGTGTGGGAGTGAAGGTCCAGATTTGAACTTTTGAACTGCCAAGCATTAAAGCCTGTTGCTTCCTCTCAGCAACTGCTACAGGCTGCTTGTAATTTTTTGTGAACGCCCAGACTTAGGGAAAAAGCAGAGTGCGCTAAATCTTCCAATTAATAGAGATAGATCAATTAGCAAGCTGATCACTTCTTGTCCTTCTGCACAGAAACTGTTTTCACAGAGTCACAGAATGCTTTGGGTTGGAAGGGACCTTAAAACTTACCCAGTTCCAATCCCCCTTGCTGTGAGCAGGGACACCTTCCACTGGACCAGGTTATTCAAAGATCCACTGAAAATCAGACATTTGTGGCCTCCAAAGGATGCGTTTCTGGAAAGAAATTGTCCTGGAGAAAAGGAGGAGGAAAAGAAGGCTTAGAAAGAAGAAGATGAAGAGAAAATCTCTGGGAGTTGAAACAAGTTATGGAGGACTTCCTGAAGAAGATAAGCAGAGATAAATGTTGGGAAGTGCCTGAAGACCTCAGCTGGTGATGCCCAAGATGTGTGACTGTGAGCAGTGGCCCAGGATGGACCAGCCTAACCTCTGACCCATGCCAGAGGTGTGGAGACCATGTGAATGTAGCCTGAATGTAGTATGTGAGGTGCAGAGGAAGGTAAAACTGAATTTCCTTCCTTTCTGAGTAACTCCTTGCCTCTCTGTAAATGGTCTGCTGAAACAAGAGCAGATATCCAAGCCCATTTATAGTTATATTATTTAGTATAAGGTCACTCCTTAGGTGGGGGGTCTGCAGCACTTGCCAAAGCACAAATGAATCCTGGTTTCCAGATTTAAACCTGTCATGGATGGACATGCATGCACATGCTCAGAGATGGTGTGGGATGACAGTAGTTCCATGAATGCTGTGGGACTGTAAGCAGCAATGTAATCATATGTATTTTCCAGAGGAGATGGCTGTCTTTTCTATGCCAGTCCACTTCTAAAAAGCACAAATAAGCTGGAAACACTTGGAATTAAATGGTGCTCTGTGAAGAGTAGGTGGGATTCATTACACACGTTCCTAATTAGGTTTTAGAACAGAAATTATTTTATATGGTATTAAATAACATGTTTTGAACTCTCAAACCTGACTCTAATCACCTTCCAGCTTTCTTGGGTACTCTTGGGTTCAAACTAAACCCCCCTTTTTTTCTTCAAATAATCCATCAAGGGTTGTTAACTGGGGGTAGAGAGTCCTCAGAGAAGCAACTAAGTTACTGACATAATTGGTTTCCTCTCAAAAATGTGTATGAATGAAGATAGTTGCAGCTGTTAGTGAGTACAGAGATAAAATTTCCATGCTTTAAGTCTTTTGATAAGTATTTGTGTATGTGTTTTGCAGCTAACCCATTTTAAGGGAAAAAAACCCCAATAAATTGAATATCTCTACTTCCTAAAAAGTAAACTCTTATAAAAAGTTAAGGAAGTTATAAACTTTATTAATTTGTTTGATATGAAAGACATGAAAAAGTAGGTGAAACACTGGTCTGTATCCTGAAGCTGGAATAAAGGAGGATGAGTGCAGGAAAGTTTCTACATAAAGGTAATAAATCATTTTCCATCTGATTTTCTGAGGGCTTTGAAACTCCTCCTGGCATAGGAGGAGTTTCAAGAAACAAGTTTCAAGTTTCAAGAAACTCCTCTTGTCCTCCAGCAGGTTCTCCCTGTAGCCTTCATCACTGGTCATTTGGGAAGTTAGACTGGAAGTCTCTCTTTTCCTCCCCCATCTTCTCACTATTATTAGTCCACCTTCTTCTCCAAATATTAACTGAAATTAATTTAAAATCACAAATTTGAGCAGAATGCACATGACAAACCTATAAGTATTGTCCTTTAGGGTAGCTGGGACATATAGTAGCTGTATTAGCCCAGCAAGCAGGGGAAAACAACCTTGTAAAGACACTTTAGGCACTGAGCAGAACCATTGGTCTCCAGTCATTCGTGTGGAGCTCTCAAGCTAAAATATAAAAGTCACAAATTGTTACAGCTTCAGGTCATCAAATCTCAGTGGTGCCTGAGACACTGAACTTTCAAAGCAAAACTGCCATTAAAAGCAGACCAGCATCAGCTCTGAGCCCACTAAACTAGGGTAGGCTTTAAAGCACATAAATACGTCTGTCTAACAAAAAAAACCTTTTAAATTAGGTCAAGTGAAACTACTCTGTAACCACAATCATGGCTCCAGTGCAATATTAGTTCAGGTTGTTTTTTCTTTATGAGAGTGTCTATGCTAGAGATTTGTATTCATGTAATTATTTGCCAAATGCCTGACTGCAATTCCTTTCTGTCAAATGAAGACACAAACACAAGAAGGGCTTAATTTACATGGGGGTTTTGGGTTTGTGTGGTTTACAGTGATTTTTAGAGAGGTGTCTGAGCAGATAGTGGCCCCATTAAGTTCAGTGTGATTTTTGAAATCTGCCATAAACTCTGGCAAATATTTGAGCAGCTGGTGAAGGCTCAGTTTTTCACTTCTTTAAAAAGAAAAGAAAAAAGGTAAATATGTTATTAATTTTCAGTTAGGTCGGATATCAACATTTAAGTGAGCTAGATTCAACTGAAGGACTGACTGGATTTTTGGTATTTTTAGTGCCTGTGCTGCAGGTATTTACCTGTGAAAGGAGTTTGACAGGAACAATGTCCAGGAAAATGCATCATTAAACTGGGAGGGGGCACCACCATTCGCACCAAGGTGGTGTGAGAAAGTAGGTGCGGCACACAAGGATCTCTTCCAGCAGAGTAAGAAATCGGTGCAGGTGTGAAGTGTTTGAATTTTCTCGCATGAACGTGGCCAGTGAACCACATCTCCTTTCCACTGATTGCTGGCTTTAAAACGTATTAAATATTTGCTGCCTCAACCGTTGGGTTCAGAAAATGCTCCACTCGGTGAGTCACAGCAAATGCATGGCATAGTTAGCATCTGTTGGGGTTAATTGACAGAGAACTCTTCAAAAACAGAAATAGACTCTTAACTCCTCTGCCTACTGTTTCTTCTTTTCACGGAGATGACACAAAGGGAAGAAAATCTTTATGCAGAATCTCATTGAATTGATGAGCTTATGCAGAGCAGTAGCAGGCAGTGTGTGGCTTTATGTGCCTGAAGTGTTTCGTAAAACCCAACAATTTACGCGTGCATGTTTAGTATATCCACGGCACATTCCAGAGAATGCTTGTAACAAAACCCCTGCCCCTGCACTCCCTAACACCTTTGTCCCCTGGGTTCCACCCTGCTGCTGAGTTGAAGCCTTTTTTCATCACATCTTGATTAATACGAGGTGCTAAAAGCAAATTGGTGATAACTGCTGGTCATGACAGCTCTTATGCAAGTTCTTGCCAATGGCAGCGCTGGCTCTTTCCTGTTCTTACCTGCAGCTGCCTTCGTATTTTAATCATGGGCCCCAAGCAGAAATTGTCAATTATATTGAGCCTTGTGGTTGTCTTTGAATAAATGTTCTTTAGCAGCTAGATTTAGTGCCTTGCTACTCTATTCCCCTGGTTTCTATGTGCAATATACCTTCCATATACACTAAAATGAAGTATCTTCCTGGGGAAAAAAAAAATCTATCCAATCACACAGCAGATAAAGTGGCTACTCTGCTGAGCTCCAGAAAGAAATGAGAGGGCTTGATGAATGCCTTGAGGCCAAAACAATGATTCTCTTGCTGCTTTCTCTTGGAAAAAAAAAATCTAAGATGGAAAATCTGAGTTATTTCAATTTAAACAGTATGGAGGATTGTGGTAAAAGAGACAGTGTCACTTCTTTTATCACATCTACATTTGATCAATGCCTCTTGAACAGTTTTGTCCCAAGTGAGGTAATGGAAAAAGGGATCTTCTGTGTATCTGGCTACAAATTATTGATAAATGGGATCTGATCTGTGAGAATGCAGGGCGAGTTGTTCCACTGACTCATGAGAGCTGTGGGGGATGCTGGATGCAAACGCAGCTCAGTTTTGCTTCAAAGAATGATGGCATAGTCAGAAATGTAAAAATCACAGACACTTTGCACATAATTATATCTGTTGGACTCGAGTGGGCTGTGAAAAGGAAAGATGATAGAGTCTGGAGTTTGCTTCTGTCTGAGAAAAGTGTAGTCCAAGGCAGGGAGGGACTGCACGTCATCTTACATCAAACCAGTGTCTGATCCGTTTTTACAAAGTTGTAGTTCTCTTTTATAGTGGAATCGACTGTATACATATGAAGCTCATACTCTGGAGCAAGTGAATGAGGGAAAACATCTCTCACTGGGAGGAAAGCATTCCCCTTGGAAAGTGTGTGATGGGTATTGAGAAAAGCAGGATCCCAGAGTGCTCCGTGGTGAGTGTGTGTCCATATCACCCCCAGGAGACATTGGGAGGAATGCCATTTTCTACCCAATAAATGGAGTCCAGAACTGAGACTAGGGACTGGATATTGAGGCCAAATCACAGAATCATTCAGGCTGGAAAAGGCCTCCAAGCTTGCACAAAAATACCTTTAACAGGGTACCTCCATGCCCACCAAACCATATTGCAAAGTGCCAGGTCCAGTCATGATGTGGAACACTTCCAGGAATGGTGAATCCACCATTTCCCTGGAACTCCTGTCCCAGGGCTTCAGCACACTTTCAGTGATTAAATTTTTTCTAAAATCCAACCTGAACCTTCCTTGGTGCAGCTTGAGGCCATGTCCTCTGCTCCTGTCACTGGTTGCCTGGGGGCAGAGCCTGACCCCCACCTGGCTGCACCTTCCTGTCAGGCAGTTGTGGAGAGTGAGAAGGTTCCCCCTGAGCCTCCTTTTCTCCAGGATAAACAACTCTTATACCCTCAGCTGCTCCTTATCAGAAATGTGCTCCACACCCTTCCTCAGCTCCATTGCACTTCTCTGGACATGCTCCAGCGCCTGTCTTGTGGTGAGGGGCCACTTTCCACCAGAAATTTTCATAAGAATAATTTGTTCTTTGTAATTTGATCTCTTTGAGGTTTTTTTGTTTGGTTGGTTTTTTTGGGTTGTGGTGGTGGTGACGGTTTTAGGGATTTTTTTGGTTGGTTGGTTGGTTAGTTATTTTGTTGGGTTTTTTTTTAATTGTTCCTCATTCCACCAAACGAACTTTTAAAAAAATGAAAAATTTTTTAAAAATGGAAACTAAAAATAAATCTGACAAACAGAAACACAGGAAGAAGTGAAAAGGTTTTTCTCTATCACATATTTCAGCAGTTGTCCTGATGGGCCGTGAGTGCTCACACAAGTGAGTTGATGACTGAAGACATGATGCTTGGGGTTGGAAGTAGACAAAGGGATTTGTGGTGCTTGGCAGTGGATGTGCATTATCCAACACGGGCTCTTCTGTGTGAGAGTGTGGCTGGGGGAGGCAAAAGAGAAAGGGAATAGTTGTTACCGTGTTATGAATGGCTGTAATTAGGTACCTTGCCCAAGGTGACATGGAAATCCTCTGTCAAAAATGAAAATGGTAATCCAGGTCTTGTGGAGAAAAGCCCGCTGCAATACACACAAAGTTATCCTTCCTCTTCTAGCTGCTGCTTTCCAGCTAAGCCCTTTCCTCCAGGGCTGTGGGCATTGGTCTTACCTCTAGGAACATAATGATTCAAAGAAAAGGTGCTCGGGCAAAAAGGATTAGTAACTCTAAGCTCCCGACCACGGGCAGTGTGTAGAACAAATGCCTCTTACCAACAGGTCAAAGGTCCATCTTATGTTGTGAGGGGGCTTTTTGGCCTGGTTTTACCATTAATTTTGTAATTATTATTTGAATTTTGTCAGGACGGGAAAGGCTCCCGCGCAACGCGAACTCCGGTAATTTTGCAGGGAATAAAATGGAGGCAGATTTGCCTGAGCTTCCCCTGCAATTACCGAGCGATTCTCGCGTCTTGTTTGAATTCCCTTTGTCGTTATGAAACACAACAGGCTGACGGCTTGATATTAAAAGCAATTGTGTTTCCATTCATGCAGATGCCAGCCTGTTTAGGTGAATTTACTAAGTCCCTAGACGTACATTTTTATATTATTGCTGTCTCCGGGCCGTGCTGAGCATTTTAATTCTCTGAAAATAACCTCTGTTTTCCTTTCATCTCTTCATTAGCTCTTTCATCATGAGCGCATGAATTTAAAAAAATATATATATGTCTTAAAGTTGTGTGTAATAAAGATGTTTGTATCATTCCAATTTGTTGAACTGTGCTTTTAACGTTGCATGGCTTTCACAACCATAAAATGGCACAATTATTTCTGTGTTGTATTGCTTTGTACCCTGAGGTTCCATTTAAAACAAAGCAGAGAGATGTGTTTATAGGCAGTATTGAAAGCAATGTATATGGATCTTGATGTCAGGCATATTTTATTGAAGTAAGATTAAATGACAAGTTCTGCACTATTGAAGTGAAATCAGAATGAGATTTTGTGCTGAGCTACACATTGTTAAATCAAAATTAAAGTAATACCAAGCTGTGTTGTTATCTTTGTGGCTTTTTGGTGGCATCTTTTAAAAATGAACTTTATAGCCAATTATAAATATTTTAATGTAAATATTCTGAGCTTTCTGGACACATTGCTGCATTAAATGTTACATATGTCACAATGTTATAACATTGTACATGCACGTGCTATCAGATATCAGAAGACTGAATTTTCCTGCTATACACTGTGAATATGTGTTTGGATAAATCCTTGCAAGTAAAACTAATTTTCTTTCTGTATAAAATCACACTGTCAAGAACATCTCAGGTAAAAAGCCCTTTTTATTTGATCTCTTCACCTATTTTGTTGTACTGAAAATAGGCTGAGAGGGTTTAGGGTTTTTTCTAGAGGCAGAGGTTTAAATTATATCTGTTTTAAAGTTAAATGCCTGGGGTTGTCTCTAATTGATACCTGCACCACAGCAAGGACAACAGGATGAGAAAATTAGGAAAATTGTGAATTTTCTTTCTGTCTGCATTTTTTATTTTGCTGGGAGAGGATCCCATAGGAAACATAGTTTTCCTCTCAAATTTTCATATTTGATTCATAGAAGGGATACATTTCTGATTAACAGAGGGGTGCCCCAAATTACAGGCTTAGTTAGAGTATTTGTGCTTCAGGATGTGAAGGAATTGCCTCTTAAAGAATGGTCAAATCACACATCTTGCTTCAGTGTTTTAAGATGAGCTGCACTGCAGGAACACCTTGTAGTTTGCAGGGGCACTAAAATTTCTGTTATGGTACAGTGTTAGTGTCTGGAAAATACACTAAGTTGAGGTTTTGGGAGCTGTGGAGTAGATGGCTCAAACTTCTTAGTGTGCTGTTGCAGGAATTTGAGTATGTAAGGGAACATCAGCTTCCTATTTTAACTGCATGTTCAGCCTGGACTCTGAATGTCAAGTTGGATTTTTTTTTAATCATCACTGGCGTTATTATGTCTCTCACCTCTTTCTCCCATGAGACAGTAATCTTAGCAATATATGATCTAATAAATATAGATGATTTAAAATCCCAGCTGCCTTTATTCCATCTAGTCGTGCTTTAGCCTCTCCCTGGTATGTCACGTTGTGACTGTCTTCACCTTTTTTTTTTTCCTGGCTGTTTGCCTTTCAGGTTTTTTCTTCTTTTCCAATAAAATTGCAAAAGATGGGGTTTCTCCTGTAATGTGTTTTATGCACCATTCAACACAATCAGACCTGGTTCTCATTTTAGGCCTCTAGACATTGGCATCTCAAATATATTCTTGCTTACAACTATTATTATTTTTTTAATATGTGGATTTTTATAGCTCAGTCCCAGACTCCACCCACAAGGATGAATAACAGAGCTAC
Organism: Setophaga petechia; assembly: GCA_024362935.1. Classification (NCBI taxonomy): domain Eukaryota; kingdom Metazoa; phylum Chordata; class Aves; order Passeriformes; family Parulidae; genus Setophaga; species Setophaga petechia. The sequence goes on along the minus strand of JANCRA010000012.1, from coordinate 17,255,619 downwards.
TGTGCAGAATACACTTCTTTGGTCAAGTGGGCATTCTAGTCCAAAATTTCTGCTTTAATAATTGAGTGATTATTCTATTTAATGATATATTATGTAACTATAAAGAGAGCATCATAGATAACAAAATCGTACATTATAACAAAATCTGTGGCATAGAAGTAGATTTTTGCCTGTGCACTGAAAGGCTGTGGCTTTGGGTTTGTTTTGCTTGTGCTTTTTCCCCTAATGTTAGCAAAATCCATCTACAGATTAAATCCTATTTGTAGGATTACTATTAGGTGAGGGCTAGCAACGTTTGAAAGCTCAGTTTATGAAAACATGTTTATCCAGGGGGAGAAAGGAAGAAAAGTTGCTTTAATTTAGTTTAATGTTTCCAGTCCTTTGGGTGGCACAGTAAGAAAGTCTTTTGCCAGGCTCAGAGGGACAAGAGAGTAAATGACATATTGTTGGTTCAAATATTTGTCTGTTACAACTTGAGTATGCTAGACCCGCAGATTTTTAGATCATATTTGGAATTTTTTCCTTTTGTTTCCATTTTTTATGGAGAAATTTGATACTTGAAGAAATTGAGGAATTTACCACACAGTGGAAAACCAAGTTGAATGTATTTGTTAATACCAATCCCACAGCTGTCTTGTCCATTTTTAAAGGGACACATACTTCTAGGGCTTGAAGAATGAATTTAAAAAAATAAATACCAGTATGATGTATTTTGGGGAAAAACTTTGCAGGCAGTCATGTTTCTTCAAGATTGCCCAAATGGGCAGAACTGGTGAATCCATAGTGATGACCCCTGTCTTTAGTGGCACTACTGCTGTGCTGTTCACTGTTAACAAAGAATAAGAACTGTGGGAAGCTGCTGTCCTACAAATAATAAATATTAGTAAATAGTGGGGAAAATATGCGGACACACTTAGAGATCCAACTGCCAGCTGTAGCAGAGTTGTCTGTCACCCACTGCAGGAAATACAAGGAGAAGGATGTCTTGAGGGAATTGTTACCCATTTTTGGGTGCTTTTCTTTAGACATTGGTATGAAAGCAAATAGGCTTCATAAGATCTGGCTGCTTTTGGCTCCTCAAGTTCTTTTTTGGTGCCAGATGACCTCTACCCTTGACAGCCAGTGCCAGTCTGAGTCAGGCATGTGAATGCAGCCCATGTCAGCAGTTGCACTGCATGTGTGCATTTTCCATTTATCCTTGGGACACAGTGAAAGACTCCTCAAGCCCCTGCTGCAATGCAGCACGTCAGCTTGGCTGCCTTGTTTATGCCAACCTTTGGCCCCTTCCCTTTCCTCGCCTGTTCAAATCCTCTGGCTCTGCACGTGTGCCAACAAGTGTGAGCAGGTGTAAAGAGGCATGTGGCACCAGAGTGACGTGGCTGTCACACAGGATGGGCTTCCCGCCGTCACAATGGTCCCATGCCCATGGAGAACCTGTTCTCTGACAGGGAGGGAGCATTCCTGACTCTGGGTACACGTTTGTGTTCTGACCCTGGTGCTGTGGTGCCACTGCTCAGTGATGTCTTTGCTTTCCCTCTTCCCCATGTGGGCACAGCCCCTCATCCTGCTCATGTTTTGGAGCAGTTTGGGAGCAATTCCAAAGGAGGGGACTCGATTCCAGCTGTCAGCGTCAAAATCTGCAGGCAACAAGACAACAAGACATTGGTCACTGCCAGGAATTCATCCTGGTAGAGCAGATCCTGCAAGTAATTTAATGAGACTGCTGCATTTCAGGATGCTGGGAAGCTCCACTGAAGGGAAGTCTTGGTTATAGATGAACTTCACAAAATGCTGGGCAACTTAATTGCAAAAAGTACCATATGTTGTGCCGGCCTTCTCAGCAGGTGAAAAAAGAGTACCAGTGCTAAATTCTGGTGGAAGAAATTATCTGATATATGAAAACACTATTTGGCCAGTAGGAACTATGAAACATTTGGTTTCAAACCACCAACAGTAAAGCTAATTTTGAAAAATAGTTACAGTATTGTTATTTTGGCATTGGAGGAGACCCAACAGAAGAAAAGACTGGATGTGGCACTCAGTGCCATGGTTGAAGTTGGACTCGATGATCTTTAAGGTCTCTTCCAGCCCAGTCATTCTGTGAATTCTGTGAACAGTAGAAGGTATTTTAATACAGCCATCTTCCTTTTCACAAGCCAAACCAGCTGGAGAGGTTTAGCCATCAGAGCTTTCACAAGCTGATGTATCTGACAATTTCCCAGAGGCCAGGTGGCAAGAACTCAGGCTGAATGTAATGGCCTTGTGAAAAACATGATGTCTCACAGAATCATATCTTGTTTGGGTTGGAAGTGACCCTAAAAATCATCTATTTCCAATCCCCCTGCTGGGAGGAATGCCACCCACTAGGCCAGGTTGCTCAGGACCCCGTCCAATCTGTCCTTGAATATTTCCAGGGATGAGGCCTTTCTCAGTCCTGTCACATAGGTTGATATTTCACAAAAAATAGTTTCCCTGCCTCGGAAGAGAGACCAGGGATGGGTACTCCAAAAGTCAGGGCTTTTAGCTGCATTTCTTTGCTGCCTGTCTCAGTGGTGGACTCCATCAGTAATTTCCAGCTGTAAAGCTGTCAGTCTTCCACTAGTTCAAATTCAGCTTTAAAATAGAGCCAGGACTTCTCCATGGCTATGCAGGCTATTTTTGATGGCTTTGAGAATAGCTGAGAAATAGGCAGGTGTCTGTGCTGGTTTTCAGTGGTTGGGACAAAGCTTTGTGAGTTACATGGAAGGAGAAAACAAAGAGGGGTCACAACCAGATCACATTTTAGTGGACTTGCCTGCCCCCTTTCAGAAGTTACCCTCCCTCCACCAAACACAATTCTTTCTGACTTCCATGAAGTTATAAGTGATTAAGAGTAGGGATCCAGAAATCCCAGAGTGTCAGAGCTCAAAGCTTTCAGATCAAACGGGGCATGGTGACAAAAATGTAGGCAAAGGACATGGAGCAAAATTCCAGCTGTAATTGCAGTTCTGCTGTATCAAGCAGTTATTCAGACAATGAACAATTGAAAAGCTATTCACATCACTTCACATTTGCTTAGCCTTGTGGCTAACATGTCATTTTGGTTATTGTTAGATGGCAACCAAAAGCAGTGAATAGTCTGTGCTACTTGGGAAAGAATTTGAAAAACAGAGTAAATCAATAACTCTTTCTTGGATGCCTCTTATTGCCCTGAGTTGGACATGGAAGTACTAGGTGAACTCAGCTTGTTCTCTGCAAGGGCCTTGGTCTGTTCTGTATCGGATGGGAAAAGTCAAAGAAAAATAATTAGAAAGGACATATCTAATTTTTGCACAGTGAAAGCCAACTTGTCTGCTGCTGCTTCTTCTGTAGAAGATATTAGCCTGGGGCTTCCAAAATTTGAGAGGTTTTCTCATTCTTTAGATTGCTGGCAGCAATGGCTCTTAAGTTTAATAAATAAATAAACAAAAAACCTCACAACAACTAAAACATTCCGTCTAAAGTCCATCAATGGAGAAATTGTATAGCTTTGTGAAACAATACAGAGGAAACCAAGTACACAGGTAAGACTTTCTTTAGCCACTGAGACTTCAAGGCTATCAGAATAAAAATAAAATTAATATTAATCACTATCAATAGTGTTGTTTGGCTTTAGCATTTTACTCGATGCAGAACAAGCACAGATAAATAAAACAAACCTGTTCATGACAGAGAGCTCTCCCAAATGCCCTAGTCAAGAAGAAATCAAACCTGTTTGTCCAAATTTTTGTCATGCAGCATACTTTCTGGCTCTTTTGTCTTTGTTTTTTCTTCTTAGTGAAAATCTGGCAATGCCATACTACTGTTTATTGTAAAACTGCTCAGGAGTCCTGGATGTGTTAACGTGTGGCCTGACACAGTGTCTAAAGTGAGAGAGAGTGGATGTCTCAAACCTTCCTTGTAGAATTTCCAGCTTTCATTACTCCTCCAGAACAAGTATCAGAAGAAATAACCAAATAGCTTTGGATTATTTGATTGCTTTTAAACAGTATTCAGCTCCTTTCATTACAAGGACCAGAGTTTAATTGCTCATCTGACTGATAAAGAGACAAAGCTACATGGTTAATCAATAGATCAAACTAGGTCAAGGCATAGCACTTGGAATCCATATGAATCAGGGTTCCCATTCCAAGGTGGCAATAGGCATCTTGTGTGACCCTGAAGAAATTATTTAGTATCTTGGGGGCCTCTGTTCTGTATTAGAAAATCAGGATGATAGTAATGAAGAATTATGAAGACATAACTCAATAGCACTTGGATGGGGTTATAAAAGTGCTTTCCTGATGTGCTCTTAACTTCATGAGCAGGGTAGAATTAGTCACAATCCAATTTATCCTTCAAAATGTGAATGAGTCCAGTTTTCCTTGTGCTTTAAGAACAGAACAGGTATGGGGTGTGCTGTGCTTTGGGCTGTTTCCATGGCTGGTTATCCCAGTTCCAAAGGCAAGGTAGGAGCAAAAGGCTTCTGGACATGAGGGATGCTGTCCTTGGATTGGATGGAACAGTGTCTCACACCAGCTCCATTACTTTGTGCAAACAACTAACACGATTATGGTTTTATATTAAAAACAGTAATTCACAGTCCCAAAAAGAAAAATCACTCCCTGAAGACAGCTTAATACAAAGAGGCTGATTTGGTCGTTGCGTATTCTGCCAAACCCTTTTTTTAAAATTAGATCTTTACTTTGTAATTTTCTTCTTTTTTTGCTCAAGGGTACTTCAGAAAAATTGTGGAGAGATATATAAATGGGGTGTCTCCATCTATAAATTCTCATGTAAACTGCTAGGCTCAGAAAACCCAGACAGACTTGTCTGCCACTGTGCTGGGCTCTGTAAAAAAGCACCTAAATTCAGAGCATATTACAATTTAATTAAAATAAACTGCAATGAATATAAGGAAATCATTGAAAAGCAAAAGGCAAAAGTCCTTAGAGATTATTCATATTTGTCACTTAGAAGCAATTTCAGCACAAGTAAGGGGTTTCATGTCTTTAAAATAAGATAATATATGTAGGTGATGAAGCTGCTAACATCTTCCTATTAAGAAGTGATAGGTTCTATATCAGAAGATGTTTCTTCAGAAGTGGTTTTTTGTAGCTGGAATGTGCTTCCTGGAATGTGAGCTGGGTATATGAAGGAGTCCAGTTAGCCTGCTACAGGTGGCCTTTTCCCATCCTGGAGAAGTAATTTGAGCCAAATACTCAGTTTTGAAGAAGCAAGGCAGTCCAACACCTATACATGAGGCACAGGAAAGAGTGATGAACACAACTTGTGACAGAGTGGAGGACACTACATGGTGTTTTAATGTGTAGGTTTGGGCTTAAGTCATTAAGCAGCACAAGAGTCTTAATATTAAATAATATTTGTTTTCATTTCCTGAGCTGAAGTGCTCACAGTTCAGTTGTAAAATTCCACTAATTCATAATATTGTGCTGTTTGTGTTTTTCAGGATAAGGGTGTTTTTAGTACAAAATCTTGCTCATGGCAGGAGGAGAGGATTTTAAAAAGGAGAGTATGTTCATGCAGTATTCATTAATGGTGAATCCTTTTTCATACTCTTTACCTACAGCTTGTTTTTACTTTAGAGAGGAATTCAAAGCTATTTATGTCTAAAAGAGAAAATTAAATTCCCTGTTGGATTGGGATTGGGGAAGAGTGGGTTGGGGTTTTTTCTGTTGTTATGTTTGATTTTGGTTTTCTGGTTTTTGGTTTGTTTTTTATTTTTTACTTTTTAGATCTGCTTTTATCAACACTAATACTTTGGAAAAGCAAAGTCAGAGCTATTTAAGTGTCTTGCAGAGACAGACATCAGCAGGCTTGCAGCCTGTGTTTATCAGGGCTGTCCTGTGTGGCTGCATTTATAACATCCAGCATCCACCAACAGGCCAAAGGGCAAATAGTCTAAAATGTGTTGCAATTTGAGAGGCTGCTTCTTTTCTGTCCTCTTTCTAAATGGAGTTGTAGCAGTCAGGCCCAAACAATCTGAAGACAAGTGCTGTTTTGTTCTTTTCCTATGAATTTCTCTGTCTTGGACCCATTGTAAAGGTTTATTTTCAGTCCTGCAATGAGTCTTAGAAACTCCAAGCAGCAAGGCTGCCCTAGGAAAGAACATTGCTGCTGTTATCTATGCAAAAGAGAAGCTGAAGTGGAATCTAAGTCATCCAGGCAATCTCAAGCCCTGAAACCTAATTTTAGTCTTTCAGAGAGTGGAGAGGGATGCACAGATCTACTTACTCCAGCATTAGACAAGCCAAAAAAGGCACATGTCATTTGAGACTTGAGCCTGTGGAAACAATTTGGAATGAAAATGTAGGAGCAAACTGCTTGCTTAATCATCATCTTTCCACATCTTCACTGAAGAAGAAAAGTAAAGTCAGATAAATCCAATTTGCCTGAGATTTTTCATGCATGCAGCTCCTGCTGTGAAGTAGAAAAATATTTCCTCTGTGTTTGGAGAAGCCATGATAGCCTGCCAATGGCTAGTTTAACACCTGTAAGCCCACCCGGCTCTTAACCTAGTCCTGTGAATCCAGGCAGATAAAACAATCTTATTGCAAAGAGAGTGAGCTCAATTCTCATGGCTCTGCATAGTCTTTCATCTTCCATGCTCAATCCATTACTGTGTTTTTAGCACTTATTTCCAATATCATGCCCAAATAGTTTAAACTGAGAATTGAGATGTGTCTCACTATAGAGGACCCTGCCTGAGAAGTAGGAATGTGTTATTAATTAAACGTATTTTTAATCAGAGTAGTGTGTTTCTTAAATACTTGTGCTTATATACCAATGAAAAGGTATACTGATACCTGATTTTAATTATTGATTTCACTAACTGTTGCATGATTTTTCTGATTTTTCCAAATAAAACCCTTCAAGCTCTTTAAATACTAAAAGTTTTAGGAAATGTGAATGTGCAGAAGTGTGAGTTTTACACTGAAACATTCACCACGTCTTTAACTTTGCCTGTCTTTGTGATTAGGGTGCATAGCACATCAAGTCAAATTTCTTCCATTTTCCTTTTCCAGAACTGCAAAATTTGTATTTATAACTCTCTGGCTTGCTCTGAAGAGAGCAAGGAGTGTTAAACCAGGGAGTGTTGCTTCAAAATGGAACAGCTGCAGTCAAAGTGGCAATCCATTGGTCATGGTGGGAGCTTTTTTACTGATGAGAGGGGAATGTTTATATGATCTAAGGGGATGGTGCATATTTTCTATAGGAAAGGGAAATGTGTGCTATTTATAGCCCTTGAAATCCTGAAAAAAAAACCCCAAGCACCTTGTATGTCACTAATATATCTGGAAAAACAAAGCACATGAGAATTTAGGTATGCAAACATGTGCTGCAGAAAAAGGTGATGCTTCCTCTGTGGTCAGCCAGAGTAGGGAATCAACCCACCATGGAAACTCCTGAAAAATTTCCTCAAACAGTAAACTAATAGTTTCTTGCCAGTAAAAATTTTGTCTGAAAAGCAAATAAACTTTCCAAGAAATGTAAAATGGAAAAGCACAAGCCTTCTGCATCGCTTCAGCTAGCAGTGGGAAAATGTTATTATCTGGAAGTGAAAAAATTGAACTTTGGGAACTTTGTTTAACAATCATTTCTCTTCCTGATTGAAATAAATGAGCCCAAGGATTTAGCCCTATGTTCACTCTTCAGAGAAAGGGCTTTTACATTGATTTCTCTCAATAAGCATAATTTTTTATTTTGATGGGCAATTAGGGCAAATTCAGCTTTTTTTCTCCCAGCTCCCACTTTCACACAATGCCCCTTAATTAAACGCACTGTGCAGAGATGGCAGGTGACTTGACATGCAGGGTTGGGATTCTGCTGTGATCAGAAGGAGAGCCACAGTTCACGCCTGCCAGTGACACTTTTAGGAATATAAAGCTGCAAAATAGAAGGTAAGGAAGCCAAAGCTGAATATGGCTCACTAAGGAATGAACTGGTGGGAGCCAAGCATGGGTGAGCTCTGAGCTGGGGTGTAGAGAGGTGTGGCCACATACAGCAAGGGATACATCTGATTAATGGAATCCAAATGTGAAATCCTGATTTGTTTGTTCATCAGCAACCCTCAGTAAGTAAAAGGAGCCCCTGCTTGTGAGCCAGAGCTGTGCTGGCTGTGTTTAATGTGATCCCACTCCCTGCCCTGAATCCTGGGCAGAAAGCCAGCGGGGACCTTCAGCTCCTCCTGTGGCTTTGGGCACTCAGAGTTTCCATCACCCTGATAATTCCTGCATCCTGTACCAGCGTGTTAATTCTCCAAGAACTCTGTAAATCCCTGTGAGGCCTGTTCCAGCTGGCTGCTGTGGAGCACGTGGATTTGCACGCAGACATGTGGACACCCACCTACCCAAGCAATGCTACAGCACAGCTTGACTTGAAATTTCTCATGCAAAAAGTGTCCCAAAGTATCTTCTGATGGTAAATGCTTGTCTGGAGCAAAGCAGGTGTGGTAGAGTGTGGAAGGCCCAGGGAAATAACTGTGGGGTTTTTTTACTGTTCTCTAAGGAAAATGGCAACTTCAGAAAGCAAGAGCACCCAAGGAGATTTTTCCAGGTGGCTAAAAGTCTATTTAAAGTGACATTGCTGCCAAATTCTTTTAGACTCTTAAATTCCTGACCTGGTCAGGATTTCAGTTTCTTGCTACTCATATTCCAATTCTTCTTGACACTTAAAACTGAGAATGTACTCAGAAGCTTGAGAAGGGGAAACAGAGGTAACCTGAGCCCCTGAAAATGGGCTTTAATGATGAAACAGGGCAACCTTCAAATTCTTAGATCAGATGGTATTCCAGCAATATCCTGTTTTCAGATGCTACGTGTTCTGCTGACTGTATGACAAGTATAGCTATGACACAGGGACTTGAGGAGCCTTGGAGAAAAGCACTATGAGAAACCCTTCTGAGTTTGCAGGGTAATTTTTTTACTCTTTTCTAATGTATCCTGGCTGCCACAGTTCATATTTTCTTAGTTCAAAACTGTACAGTAGCTGTCTACAAACTGCTGTAAAGTGCAGTTACCTGTTATTGCCCTGTAAATAATTGAATAACCTCTTCCAGGCAACATGGTCAAGATGCAGATTTAATTTACTTACAGGCCAGTAGTAAAGATGGTTGAATCCACTCGGTTCACTGTCTGTGTCTGGAGGTGTTGTGTACAGGTACATAAATAGTTTACTGAACCTGTCAAATTCTCTGGCAGGAATGAGCATGCCCTCTGGTCTGCTGCGTGTGCTTATATGAAACACTTCCCCTTCAGTTCTCAAACAGTAAGGGGTAATATATTTTCCAATATTTTTCTGGAAATAGGTAAAAGACATAATGAATCACATAGCAGCTGGAATGGACACAGAGTCTGACTTTCTGGGGTTATTTGGTGATTTATTGCTTGGGGATTTTTCAGGGGGGTATGACTTCAGGCATGGTATGATTTTTTATTAAATTTCTGTGCTCCTCAGAAATTAAATAAACTGATTATAAAAGTTACGTGTAATTGTCTCTGCCTAAATTTGGATAGTAGTAGACAATAGGGCAGAAATATTCCTTAATGGGGCACTCAGGTTGTGAAATGAAGCACAGGAAAATCAAAAGGCAAACTAGACACTACAAAAATCCCCCCATCACCAGGGTGTGGGTTTGTCCCATTTCTATTGACGAGGTCACCTTAAAAATGTTTTCTGTAGAATTAGTGCCATGAATAGGAATGTACCTCAAAAAATAGACTAAGTTTTATTTTGCTTAAAGCTGAAATCCAAAGTCAGTGACATCCCTTGACTGGTTACCTGAACCTTTCAAAATCTTTCATGTCTCAAAGTTTTTACGTTACTTAAAGAAAAAGAAAATGCCTTTGACTCTGATCTCTACTTGTTACAAAAAACTTTAATTGATATAATTTTCACTTCAGGTTAGTGTGGTTTTAATTATTTGGTCTTTATTTTGTTATTAAAAAAAAAAAGAAAGATAAAGAGAAAAATATTTGAAGGGTGAGATCTGGAGGGTAGAGAGAAGAGAAACCTTACATTTATGAAAACAGACTGAAATGAGCTATTGTCATCTGCAGATGTCCCATCATCTAAATTGCTTTTCCACACTAATTAATAAAACCTGGATGCCACTATTTCTCTGTTAACACTATCCCTTTGGAAAAAGCATGTTAGCAGCACAATTTTTCCAATTGCTGAGATTAAAAAAAAAGCTAAGATAATAGAAAAAAAGAACTCAATTCAGCTATCATTCTCCAAGATCTGAATGCTTTAGAGCCTGGTCACACTTAATCAGTAGAATTCCTCTTTATTTTAGTGAGATGGTGGGTGTGTGACACACTCACACGTGCTGGCCATGTCCTGGCAGTGTTCCAGAAAGGATAATGATGTCCCTTGCTCAGTTCCCTCACAGTTTGGATTAGATACAGTATTTTTGTTGCTGTGGTAAACTCTTTCTGTCTGGTATGGCTGTGTGCTGCTCCACTGCTGTCCTCTGTAGGGATGGGTGCTTTAAGCTGGGCTGGTTGCAGGAGTGCTTTCAGGGATTTTTGATGAAAAGCATAGAGGTGGTGAGCCACTGTGAAAAATGATGATATTTTCATAGAAATTTTGCCTCTTTGAAGGTCAGTGAACACATCCACAGTCTTTCAGCAGATTGTCTGTCCCGTTTGTGCTTGCCCTCCATCCAAGGACAGTGTGGTGCCTTGGTGCAAAGTGACAGCATGGCCACTGTCCCCAGTGTGTCCCCAGTGTGTCCCCAGTGTGTCCCCTGATCTGCAGCCATCACTTGTGTTTGCCATAACCCTGATCAATAAAGACATTACTGTTCCAGGCAAGACAAAGTGAAGCCAGGGCTGGTGTCACAGCAATGATGTGCCCAGTAGCAGCCCCAGTGCCCAGTGACTTCCCCACTGCACAGCCTGGGACTTTCCAACGCTGCTATCAAGTTCCAAGGCTGCAATTCCAGGTTTGAAGTGTGTTGGTTTTGAAAATTACCTTCTTATCATAGAATCATGGAGCAGTTTGGATTGGAAAGGACCTTAAAGGCCAACTAATTCCAGCAACCTCTGCCTTGGGGTCTTGCTTCCACTATTGCTTCCACTAGACCAGCTTGCTGAAAGCTCATCTTCCCTGGTTTCAGACACTTCCAGGGATGAGACATCCACTCTTCTATGGGCAACCTGTGCCAGGGCCTCACCACCCTCACAGTGCAAACACATATAAGTAAAGGCATCATATCTGTTTATAATAATGTGCAGATAATATTTATGGAAGTGCCCAGCACTACTTAATAATTTGTCACTTGCATTGCAAGTTTATGTAAAATCTATGGCTGCTGTAGGGCAAAGGTATAAAACTTTCATGAGTAATATAAAATATACAAAATGTTGTTGTTAATATTTAATACAATTTGCAGCAGTCAATGAGCACAATCAATGTTTATTAATTAAGTTGTTCTGTTGCAATAGCAGGTTCTTTTGTTTTTTCTTTTTTTTGGTGTATGCATATCTTCAGGGAGAATTTTGCAAGCTTTCTTGACCCTTTCCCAAAAAAAAAAAAAAAATTGGCATGTTTAACAATAATGTTGGCAATGTCTTACATTACTCATTTGCTTTTTCTTCAGCAAATAAACACAACTCTTTTGGTGACACCTTCTATTTAAACCACACCACGTGATAAGAGAACTGGGTTTTGGCCAGGCTGTTTAATAAGATGTGTTGCAATTTGGGCTGTTTGTAGCAGCCATATTGTCGCACTGCAGATAACCCAGAATTTGAGGGGTGGTTTTCTTTGTTTTAACCCTACAATGTTTATGGGGCTTGCAGACAGCACCATGCAGGGTAGAAGTGGAATTTATTCACCTGGGACCTGTTAGATCAGACCTCACTGCACCTGCTCAATCAGGCCATGCACTGAATTGCCCCAAAATGTGGCATTTTGGCTCCAGCCACAGATGTTCCCATATTGGTGATGTACCCCTTGGAGCTTACACCACTTTAGAGTGTTTTCTTTGAAATCAGAGAGAGGGAATGCCCCAAACCAACATTCCTGCATGGCTGAACTGGCCAGCAGCAGGATTGTAAGTAACCCTGCCCCAGCTGGGATTGCTCTGGCTCATCAAGATTGTGTGCAGACCATTTGCCACTGTAGTACTGAAGAGGGTGGTTGTGATGGAGAGCCTACAAGGACAGAACCAGTCTCAGCAGCAGGTAGAGCAGTCAGCTGAACCCAGGAGGTTATTTCTGTCACCTGAAGTACATGGTTAATATTCACTGTCATTTTTACCTGTCTTCTCCATTTTCCTCCATGTTATTTCTCTCTTAAATAAAACTAAGCAATTTTAAGATGATTTGTTCACACTATAAAATAGCTTAATATATCTTTCAAAAAATGCTTTTGTGGCAGTGCTTAATGCCCCGTCCAAAATTGTGTGTTGTCTGCAAAGTCTACTTGTGCATTTTCATCTGTGTGCTGCACTGACTGAGAAATGTCCAAGCACATTTTCTTTCTATTTTTTTCCCCTAAACAATATTGAGCTCTTTAGCTGCATTAGAATTGGAGCACTTCATGGTTTGGATCTTGGTATTGGGGTTTTTTCCTCTTCTTCAGAAATAAAAACATTTTGCAAAAATAGAGCAGAACCATGGAAGAACTGGTTCTGCAGCACCCACAAAGTGGTTAAGTCATTAATTTATTTGTCTAATGCCTAAAATAAACATAAAAGCCATGACACTTTATTTAATATGTCCTCTGGGCTAAAATTGTCTTGAGGTTACCAGTGATCTTAGTTGTAGTAAGTTTTATATATGTGTATTTCTGTATAACTGTGCCACATTATTTTGAACTATACTGCTAGGGGTTTATTGAAATATGTTAACCTTATTGCTAATATTTCACAGACGGTTCTTCATTTCAGCAATATAGAATTCAATTTAGCAGAAATGTGATATTCCTCCTGAAATTTTAAATTCCCAGCAGATGTATAATTCAATTAAGTCCAGAAGATTAAAAAAATTGAAGTCATTCTCTATACATACACTCTTTCTGCTCAGTTCCAAAATAATGAAAAACTACAGCTGTTCAGTTTTGGTTCATCCATCGCTTTGTACAATTTTTATGGGTTTTATGTGTAATCACATTTGCAGAGAGAATTTTTATACAGCCTGCTCCATTTTGCACAGTTATTATCTTTCCACATTAAAAACAGATTGTAAAAACTGATACACAAGCCTTGGGCCCACTCCTTAAGGCAAGTAAAGCATGGTCATTAATCATGGGGGGTGCAGGGGAAAAGAGAGCTTGTAAAACTTAATTGTTCTGTTTCCTTGTGCTGCAAGATGGCCTTTGTCTCCTTCTTTCCATCCATATGCTTTTTCTTTCCTTTCCTTTCCTTTCCTTTCCTTTCCTTTCCTTTCCTTTCCTTTCCTTTCCTTTCCTTTCCTTTCCTTTCCTTTCCTTTCCTTTCCTTTCCTTTCCTTTCCTTTCCTTTCCTTTCCTTTCCTTTCCTTTCCTTTCCTTTCCTTTCCTTTCCTTTCCTTTCCTTTCCTTTCCTTTCCTTTCCTTTCCTTTCCTCTTCTTGTCTCTTCTCTTCTCTTCTCTTTTCTCTCCCCTCTCTGTGGAACTAAAGGGGTTATTTATTTGTGCGTAACTGACTTCAGCAGAAATTGGACACAGGCATTACCTAAAAGCGTAATTCTCCTCCAGAGGTGAAGAGGTCCCTGCGTGTGAGTGCCTGCATGCTGAGAGTCTTACCAAACCTTCCTTGAGTTCTTGGCTCGTGTTCCTAGGCTGGCACTCGGGGTCAGGTTTCCATGTCAAATGTCACAAACGGTGTCTGTGATCTGTGCAGAATAATTTAATTTCCTGTGCCTCAGTTTGTCGATTTTTTTTTTTTTTTTGAATGCAGCTGCAACAGAGACCCACTTTAGGGGCTGCTACTTGCACCTAAGCAATAGCTCAGCTTGATGAACTGGGATGCCCAAAATCTTATTGCTTTGTAGGGATGTCAGAGAGGTAAACCTGTAATATATTCATAAAGCTTTTGCTTCAGGATTTGCCCATTTCTTTTTCTAATCACATCAATCTATTATGACCTCTCTCTGAATTCCTAGTCCAGGAAGGAATTAAAATCTGTTTCATCTCGGTATTTCAAAGATAAAATACATAAAATATTTTTAGTCAAAGCTCTACGCGTAGGGTGTCAGAAGGACATTTTATAGAAATTTCACCCTGTGATTCCCTCCAACAAGAGAGGGTTTGCAACATTCCCTGAACAGTCACTCAAAGGTAAATAGTTTAGGCATTAGTGATCACCACTGCATCTAATCAACTCCCTGATTGCCTATACAAATCCTACACTGCTCAGTATTGACCCCAGCGAGGAAAACATTGATTCACTGACCTGTCACTAGATTGTTTTCCAGAAAGTATAAGGGACTCACCCATGCTTGTTGAAGGTGCTTCTTATCTGTAAGGTGTCTTGCCTTTAGTAGATAACAGCAGGATACTTTTTTCTCTTCTCCTTCCCTGCAAAACTGGAATGTACAGCTGTTGAAATTGGAGAAGCAGATGATTTCACTTTGATTTTGTTTTAGCTAAAAGATCTGGCTTTGGGGTGAATAAATCAGCTGAGGAAAAAAAAAACTGGCAAAAATTCAGTGTTGGCAGGAGAGCAGTATTGGACAGAACAGTGAACAATGATGCTAGGTGAAATATGATGTATGTACTTGCCATTGCATGAGCAATAGCACAGCTGTCCTGTCCATGGTTACTGCTTCAGCAGCCATGAAAAGATTTTCAGATCAGAATCCATATTAATCTGTGTTAAAAATTGATAACTCACCTTAACAATTGTGAAAGAATAAAATCTTATTTACTGATGGGCTGTGATTTTTTGTCTTGTGTGTGTGGCACCAAGTAAAGATCTCTTTCATCATTTGGGTAGTGTGCATTCTTCTTACTACTTCCCTAAATCTATATTTTATTCTATGAAATTTGCAGAGAGGTTTTTTTTGCAGCTTTGTATCATAGTTTTCCACTGTAAAAAAATACCTCTGCCATCATGTAACTTTTCACCTCATTCTGAATCTTGTCCTATATATAGCATGAAAATCTTGGAGCTGTGGTTGATTAATTACTTCTTCCCTTCCCCTTGCAGTCTGCTTGCATCGTTGATGCCTCCCTGTGTCTGCTAAGCTGCCAAACCTAAACTCTTCTGATGCTGCCAGTCCTGTTTTATAGGACAGCAGCCTGTCCTTGGACTGTAGGGTTTGACTTCATGCATGTGAAATAAAGGTCCAGGGGACACAGACCACAAGGAAAGTCAGTGTTTACTGGGATCTGACCTTTATGCTTACCTATGACCTTGGTAATATGCAAGCTGGACATTTGCCACTAAATATATCCAGTTATGTGGGTTCTGCATTCCTGTCACCTGGACACAGAGAACATATTTTTCTCCTCTTTTTAGCAGCCTTTCCTATATTTGAAAGATACAGAATCATACCTGTAACTTTTGAAGATGCTGAAGCTTCCCTTGCCCATCTACTCTCCAGATCATCACAGCACCTGCAGCTCTTTAATTTTTTGCTATCTGTAGGTGACAGCATTTGAAACTTGGACCATTTCTCTGATGTCTTCTGGGCTCTCTCTCATTGTCTCATAACTTTGTGGTAACTTGGTGCCTGAAACTTTACCAGTTCTGGGTAGACAGAACTGGTTGTGCTAAAAGTTACTTTTGTGGAAGGAAAAATCCCATTTCCCACTGGGCTTTGTAAATATCGGGGTGTGACCATGTTCACAGGGGTCCAATGATGAGGGAAGAGATGAGGATCTGACTCCATGTTTCAGAAGGCTTGATTTATTATTTTATGATATATATTATATTAAAACTATACTAAAAGAATAGAAGAAAGGATTTCATCAGAAGGCTGGCTAAGAATACAATAGGAAAGAATGATAACAAAAGCTTGTGTGTTGGACTCTCTGTCTGAGCCAGCTCGCTGTGATTGGCCATTAATTAGAAACAACCAATATGGGCAAATCACAGATCCACCTGTTGCATTCCACAGCAGCAGATAATCATTGTTTACGTTTTGTTCCTGAGACCTCTCAGCTTCCCAGGAGAAAAAATCCTAAGGAAAGGATTTTTCATAAAAGATGTCTGTGACATGGGGGATCTGTGTTTATGTTCCTGTGATTCAGGTGCTCTTCCCACCTTGCCCTTCACATCTCTTTATGTGTCTTTTAAGACAAAACAGCATCTTCCTACCATGCCCACACTGAATGCTGTATTAAGACTCACCTGCAGAGAGAACTCTTTTAGCCTGGCTACTCTGAGCTGCAACAAAAACAAATAAATATTATCCACATGAATGATAATTTATCTTCCATGTTTTCTCATTGAATTTGTTGTATTGCAAAACTTGGAGTCATGTGCCTATAGCCTATGTTTGGAAAATTGCCCCTGCTGATGCAGGAAAGGCTCAAGGAAAGCATCCAGAATGGAGTGTGTTGAGAGAACCCATCCATCTGGCTGACTGATGAGACAATAAAAGAAGAGTGGTTTGATTTTTTGCTGTTACCCAATCTGTGCTCGGACATTTTCTGCATATCCAGACACACTGAATTCCTCTCAAAAATTTTCCATGTGAGGATTTTTTTCAGTTCTCTCACTGCACTGAAAATGTGTTGTCCAGTAGATGGGATGGCAGTACTGAGATACTGCATCTGCAGACAATAAGACTCTTGACTGAGCAAATAACACTCATCAGTAAATACTTCTTTGTGCAAAATCTGTATTTTTTTCAATAATTTAGTTTCTTTCTCTTAGATTATGATGTGAAGTAGCCACTTGAATTTGCCATTTGGCTTGATTGGACCATAGGATACATGACTGGAGCCAGGAAGAAAACAGAGCTGGGTTTCTTGCCTTACCACCTATTCAGTCTTGCTCTTTTTATTGCTGTGAGCATGTTTCAGTGTCAGTTTCAGGGCTAATGTTCCACAGCAACTTCTGTATAATTTACAATTCTTCATGGTCCTCATGTAATTTACTTTGTAAAAACTAGTGAAAACCTTTGAAAAGCTTGAGAACTTATATCAGGTGCAGGCAAATGTCCCAGTAGCTGCAAGTCCCATGTTGCCTGAGCTACAAGTGAGCAAGAATCTGGGTTGAGCTTTGAGGTATTTTTTTGACACCTACCTGTGGTTGAACCTGGCTCTGTGGCTCTAAGAGCAATGGGCTTCTTTAGACAGCTTCAAGAACATAATGTCAGTTTGGTACACTGAGATCACCCCAATTTGTAAGAAAAAAATTCTCCTTTGTTTTAAATACTGAATCTTTTATCTGTAACAACTGGGGAGAGTAAGACAGGCCAAAGGGCTGCTACAGACCTGCTCCTTCCTAGTTTGTTTTACTGCTGGGTGCACATCAAGCTTTCAATTACTTTCTTGTTTACATCAAGAGACGAAAACAATGCTGATTGTACCCACAGGTGGTCAGCCTTTAGGTAATCAAAGGAAAGTAATTAATTCCTTCCATGCACAGCAATGCACTTCCTCCTAATGGAAAATAAACACTGTCACTTCCCATCATGCAGCCCGAGAAGGACCCATGGATGCAGCACTTTTTCAGCTGCCTTGTTGCTTTTAGTTCCCCTTCAAGAGGGGAGAGGAAAAGAGTTGGAGTGAGACAGGGAGGAACCCTAAATGGATATTTTAACTCCCAACTGTGGCCTTTTGTGGGAAACATTTAAAAACACAAAAATCCCTGAGGCAGAAAACACTGGAGCAGTCCAAACCCAGTAAACTCTGAGGAATGACTGTCTTAAGGGACACTCATGGTTTACTGCAATCCCAACTCTTAAACAAGGAGTAAATAGATGCTGGAAGTTGTTGAGCTCCCATTCTGCAGTGAGCCAAGGTCCAGGTCCCTCATGACTGAGATCCAGGGTCACGGCCATGGTTGCACCCTGAGGTATTATCACTCTGAAAACCAGCTGCTGTCTGTCCTCCAGTGTCCAAGAAAAATATCTCCTTTCTTCCAAGTGATGGCAAAGCCAAAAATGTGCTGAGCAAAGCAGGCATTATCTGGATGAGGACTGCAATCCACCCATTCCAGCACAGGTAATGAGGCTGTTAGGCAATTCTCATCAAAATATTATGGCATGGCTCCTCAAAAGAAACTATGAGGATGTTCATAAAAATGCTTGGAGGTATATAAAGATGTTAAGTTGCTAATTTGGTTTGAGGGTTGGTTTTTTTTTTCCCTCTCAGTTAAAGGGAATCTTAGAAGTTTATTTGTAAAGCAAGCCAAAAAAAAAAAAAAAAAAAGCATCCTGCTAAGTGCTACCATGGGACTTGCAATAAAAGTGAAGGAGCTGATAATCCTGTATCCTGTCTTTCCAAAACATACATTTAAAAATTTTATGACTTTGACCTGGGTAAGCATGAAATCTTATTCAACCCCAGCCTGAAACTCTTGTGGTATCTCATTTGCAGTGTGGGTGAGCTGACAGTTCAAATTTAGGTATACTTCATGTCTTGTTTTTATCATCTTTAAATTAAAATGCTTTGCATTATAGTGTTTACAAACTGTTTCCTTATAAACTGAAAGGGAGAAAAAACCCTCTCTAGTCTATTCTCATTTAGTCTATTTATATGTGTAAGCAGCTAGGGTGAGACTCATAAGAGATTCCAGTCCAAGTATGTCCTAACCAGAAGCAAATTTGGAGAAAACTCAGCAATGTAGAGGGTGGAGTTTTGTTTAGTTTGGGGTGGATTTTTTTTTCTTATTATATTACATTATAAAATTTCCATAATATCCTAATTATAAGGTAGGACCAGTGATAGAAGGAAGACAGTTTAAGGGACATGAATTTAATGTTATTCTCAGTTCAACAGAAAATTACATAATGCACTTTTTTCTTTTTACTTTATTTAGGAATCACCAGTTTTAAAATAAAATATGTCAAGAACTAATATAAAAAAGAAAAAAGGCAACAAACACAGTTCCCTGTATTTATCAGACCTACCTTTCCTATGCTGTGGCAAGTTCAGCCTTAAATGTCTTCTTATGCAAACAAATAAACTTGAATAAAATGAGCTTGAGAATTCACAGAATACTGGAAGCTTGTATAGCTGTCACACCTATCTTTTTTTACATACATCAGAATGAAGTTTACCTCTTTTTCTTGATCTCTCAACATTTTAATCTCTATTGGTGGACAACTCAAGGTCTTCTCCTACTACCACCTAAAATGTTTTTTGATAAGCACCAGGCACTCAACAGCCTGCTCATCCTGTGGCTATTCAAAACAACCTCAAGAAAATAAGATTTTTTTTTCCCATGCAGCTTTTAGAGATGCCTCCAGACATCACCTTTTCTGCCTTTAGTTTTGTAAAAAGAGTGTAATCATTCTTGTGCTTCAAGTGCCCATAGAAGTGACCAAAACCTTGAGGTCGTTTTTTTTCCTTGGGGGTAAGGACTGCTGTGTTTTGTGCACATCAGCTTGGCTGCTGCTATCTAACATGTACCTTGTAAATGTGAAGTGTCATGCCTCCTTCAAGTGGCTTGAGTGCTGGGAAACTGCCTTGAAAGCTGTCAAACCAGCCAAAGTGTGGCTCCTCAGACATGATCTGTCACTAAAAAATCCTTTCAGCCACAAGTTGTCTCAAATAGCAAACTCACTACTGGGGCTATCTGACCAATTTCTATTCATGGAGTGAGGGAAAAAGGAATGTACAACTCTGGGAAAATTACTTGCTGGTAATTTTTTGTTGTTATCCTGTTCTTTTTCCAGACAGCTTTCCTTCTTTCTCGCCTGTCCAGGATGTTGCTTGACAGATGTTTCCTCTTATCTCACTCTTTCTTTATTGCTCTGCCAGTAGTATCTGATTGATAGAAAGTGGGCAGGCTGGTACTTACAATGCCATCCCTGCCTGATAACTCTTTTGCCAACTTTTTTAAGAGAGCTGGAGTCACTGCTCTGTTTTGACTGAAATCAGCTAACAGAACAGGAATAAGAAAGGGTGAACTGCCCTGTGGTAATTATTATTCTTATTTTGCATGGAATTTTAATAAAGCCTGAATAAATTTGAGCAAGTCCTTGAGTTTTAAGGATCTTTGTGATCCATTTTACTTTAAACATTCAGCTGGGCTTGGACTTGGATTGAGCTCAATGATGTAAAATTATTTAGGGCAAAAGTTTAAGATCTTCCATCATCTCTGTATAAATAAGCCACACTGACTTAATTGCAGATTGTGTTGGGAGTCTTACCCTTTAGCCTGGCTCCTTCAGTCCATTCATGACAGTGCCTGTCCTGGTGCTGAATATCTCTTGGTCCTGATCTTGGTTCAGTAAAACTTCCTGCAAACCAAGGACGTGGTTTGTGAAGCAGGACCATCAGTGGGGATGTGGAGGGGATCTAGACACAGGAGAAGAAAGTTAATTGCTTTCATTGGAATTTAGTGGACTTTTTTTGTCTTGATGGTTCTTTAAACTCTCTGGAACCTATAAAACCACTAATGTGAGGAGATTTTGGTGAGTAGGAAATGGAGGCCAGTCCAAATCATTACAGTGCCCGACACATTAGGAGCGATCTCTGTGAGAATTTTTGACACTATATTTCTCTTTTATCACTTTATTTACTATATGCCATTGCCAATGCACCCCATTCATCTGTGATTAATAGGATAATTTCATTCTTGACTTAACTGGGACTCTGCATAGCCAGAAAACTGGTTGTGGTTGTATTACTTTATGTGATAGGAGTTGTGTCATGTAAGCAATTGTGGAAACATTCTGCCTGTGTGTGTTTATTACAGTGCAGTACTTTGTAAAGTCCATTTGAATTGAACAAGGCTTTTGAACTATTGATTTAGCTGGCACTTGGTGCATTGAGAATAATAAACATTTGTAGTATGTAGTCAGCAGTCTATAAGAGGTAGGAGTCTGTCTGCTGGCATATTTAATGCAATAACCCATGTCAGCTGCACTGATGGGAAGCAATAATGAATCTGGCAAAGCATAAATTAAAAAAAAACAAACAAAGAAACAAAAAGAGGGAAGAAAAAGAAACAAGAGTAACTTCAAACTGTCTAATCAAGATCATTTAGGGCATTTTGTCTGGCTTCAGGTGCACAGGAAATCCCATAATATGTTTTGCAACGATGTATACTTCACCAAAATAATTTACACTGTTCAAATTGACTTAGAAATCGATCTAATAGGAGAACAGAATATGTATTTGTATCAGCGCAACATATGTTTTTAGGGGTTAACCTTCCCTTTCTGAGAGATTTACTTGGAAATAATGAATTACAAAAAACATTGACTGGAAATTTCCCATGTCTGGAAATTTTCCAGCCAGGTGAAGTATTTGTAGACTATTTATTAAGTTTGCAGCAGGATGATATAGCTGCACATCTTAAATCTCTGTCTCTACTAATGCACCTGAATGGACCTTTCTCCTCTCCCAGTGAATGGGGGAGAGCATAGTACCCACTAAGATAAAGCAGAAATAAGAGACAGTAATGCAAGGCTCATGTGGGGGTAGGTCAAAATTCCTGCAGGTTAATCAGGATCATCTTTTATCTCTGGGAATGCTGATGACTAATGAATGCAGATCAAATCCTCAGCTACCAAATTCACTTAGCAGTATTTTTAAATTTTTTGTTTCCTTCTCTCTCTTACCCAAAATGCCTGCCTGAAATGACATCCATTAAGAGTGTAGGCGCTCTCTTTGTGGAGGACAATGGGCCACATCACGTTGTCACTTTTGGAGGCAGAACTCCCACGGACTTTCAGCAAGTGCTGCTGGGAGGCAGATGGTGTCTCTTGGCCCAGCCGAGGCTGTGAGGCTGAACCAAGGCACGAGCCTCCTGTTCAGCAAATCCTTCTGAAATTGGGGTGAATTCTGGCAGCTTTGTGTGATCAGGCCCGGATTTCAAACACTGGGATTTTTTTTCCCCTCTTTTTCTTTTATTCTATAGCATCAGCAAAGATTTTTAGCCATCCTGCTGATCCACTGTGATCAAAAAATGGTGCTGGGGCCTTGCTGCTGGTGGGAGGTTTCACACAGAAGCTCTGTGCGCAGGCTGGATGCTCTGCTCACATCCACAGCAAGGGCAGGGAATAAAGAGGCCTGATCTCCTGGTGTACAATTTTATATACTTAATGTAACAGTTTATGACAGAATTCAAAGCAACCAACTTTATATTCATAGAGAAGCTCAGAATTAAAATTGGTGGGCTTCTTTTCCTTTCAGATTTTTTTTCTCTTCACAAAGGCCCAGAGGCAGCAGCAAGATTAACAAATCAGGAGCTCTTAAGTGCAAAAGCATTTTTATTTTTTTCCCCCTTCACTTGCAGTTGCTGAGCACCAAAGTTAACCACATGCTTAAGAGCTTTGCTGGATCAGAGGTGAAATCTTGTAGCACAAGCAAAGAGAAATCAAGCACACGCATGGAGTTTTGGTAGCCACTATTTTTCAGGGCTCCCCAGGTAAAATTGCTGGGCCATATTTGGTGTGCAGAGCTCAGCCTTAACCTGTAGTAACTGCTTTAAATTTTTCTGATTTGATGATATATTCAGCATAGTCTGCCCAAAGCATTGATCACATGCTGACTGTTTGTCAGTGTGATCCAAAGCTTGTCAGCTGTCAGTCAGGAAGAGTTTTGGGTTTTCCTGTGGTATTTGAGATCTGGCTTTCCTTTGTTTTGGCCCTTCTTCTCATATTTGGGGTGATTTTATTGCCCTCCTTCAGTACAAGATACTCTGCATCCTTTGATGTTGCAGTGAAGGGTTTGCATGTAAATGACTGACCACAGGAAACATCTGGTGTGTGGTTATTCCTGAGATGTTGTGGGAGCCAGGCTTTAGTTTATTGCTCCTCTTATCTTTTTTTTCTTTTTCCTTTACCTACCTTTTCTTATTTTTTTCCCCCTTCCATTCACTGCACATGCAGGGATTATATAGTTGAATTGTCTGTCAGCCCCTATTTTTCCATCTCTTGTCTCTATGGCTTTTTACACTTGTTAATACAGTTTAACAAAATTTGACAGGCACAGAGGTCTCAGATATATTTAATTTCTGCCATTTCCTGAAGATAACAGGCATTGCAGAGGAGAAAAAGTGGCCTCTACAAGGTAAAGTCAGGATATCAACCTTTATTAGCTATTCAAAAATTTGCATGGGAGGGCAACTTTGACACATAAATCAAAGGGTAACAAGGCCCCTTTGGTTCTGCCACTCACCAAACCCCTTGTCTTTCTCCCACTTTTGTGTTTAGCTGGATCATAGGAGCAGATATGTCACAATTCTTTGTCTGAGCACCCTGTAGGGTCCAAGCACAGGGGGATGAACAATTCCCTATTCTGGTTGGGGTCTGGTACAAGCCAGGATGTGATTACTATTCAATACTGATTTTTCATGTAGGTAACAAAAAAAAAAAAATTTGAGAAATCCAAGGGTGGTTGAGAGAGACTTCACAGCCTTGGAATAAATGGGTAAGAAACTAGGAGCACAAGAAGTGCTCTCCCATATCCTTCCACTCACAGGGAATGATGAGGGAAGACACAGGAAGAGCCAGCATATCAATACCTGGCTCTGAGCCTCATGTTTCTGGCAGAATTTGGAGGTTTTGATCATGGATCTGTTTATGTTACACAAGGCTGATGGAAACAGTGTGGTTACACCTGTCTCCCAGCAGGGAGAGGAACTTTGCACAGGAGTCAGCAAGGCTCACTAAATAAAGCTTAAACCAGATTTGAAGAGGGAAGGGGATAAAACCAAGCTCACAAGAGATAAGCTGAGGGTAACACACCAATGCTTGAGGGGCAGTGTGTTAGTGAGGCTCTGTTCTGCCTTCTAAGGGGATGCAAATCCAGGTGGTAGCAAAAACACAATTGATTTATTAACCATGGAAGAAACCACATAGAAACCACGGAAGTGCCTGACAATGGTCACAGAGCAATTGGGGTTTCTGTCCACAAATGTGGTGAGATCAGATTTCCTTTGGTATCAGCACAAAGGAACAGCATCTATGCTATGCCTACAGCACACAGGAGGAGCTGGAAGCCAAGGAGCAGCAGGAATGACATAATTGCCATCACAGAAATGTGCTGGGATGACACAACTGGAGTGCTGCAATGCATGGCAATAAAGTGTTCAGAAAGGACAGGCAAGGAGAGGGGGTGGGGTAGGTTAGGGAGTGTTTTGATTGTCTGGATCTTGGTGATGACAGGGTTGAGTGTTTATGGATAAGAATCAGGGGAAAGGTCCATTACACAGACATCCTTGTTTTCTGGACCATCCAACCAGGATAAACAGAGACAAAGCATTTAATAAGGAGCTGGGAAAAGTCTCACATTTGCTAGCCCATGTTCTCATGAGGCACTGCAGCTTACCCAGGTGTACAGCAGAAATAAAGCACAGCAGAGAGGAAGCAGTCTAGGAGGTCCCTGAATGTGTGGAAGAACTTCCTGACACAGCTGGTGAGGAAAGGTGTCCCTCTCAAACACCTCTCTGTTGTTTGAGAACAGAGAATGACTGTTGGGTGATGTGATGGTCTAAAGCTGTCTTGGGCACAGTGATCACAAAATGATTGTTTTGGATTCTTGGAGCAAGGAAAGGGGTCAGCAGAACTGTTCTGGAGGGCAGGCTTTGGCCTGTTTAGGACACTGGCTGAGAGAGTCCCTTGGAAGGCAGCCCTGAAGAGCAAAGTTGACCAGGAAGGCTGGACATTCTTCAAGAAGGCAATCCTAAATGCACAGGAACAGGATGTCCCTATGACAAGCTGGGGGAAGACCAGCCTGGCTGAACAGAGATCTTTACCTGCAACTCAGAGATAAAAAAGGAGAGTTTGTGACCTTTGGAAGAAGAGACAAGCAATGCAGGAGGAGGAAAAGGTTGTTGAGAGGTTACACAGGGAGAAAAATCAGAAGGCCAAAGCCCAGTTAGAAATTAATCTGGCTACTGCCATAATAGACAATAAAAATGTTTCTATAAATACATCAGCAACAACAAAAGGGCTGAGGAGAATCTCCATCCTTTACTCCATCCTATGGCAGGGGGAAATACAGTGACGAAGGATGAGGAAAAGATTGAGGTATTTAATGCCTTCTTTTCCTCAGTCTTTAATAGTTGTCCCCCTGTATTGGTGAGCCCCACCTCAAATCCTGGGTTCAGTTTTGGGTCCCTCTCTGCAAGAAAGACATTGAGGGGCTGGAGCATGTCCAGAGCAGGGAATGGAGTGGGGAAGGCTCTGGAACACAAATTCTCTGGGGAGCAGCTGAGAGAGCTCAGCCTGGAGAGGAAGAGGCTCAAGGGGTGACTCAATCCCTCTCTAGCAGTGCCTGACAGGAGGTGCAGCCAGGTGAGGGTTGGTCTGTTCTCCCAAGTTACAAGTGATAGAACAAGGGAAAATGGCCTTAACTTGCACCAGGGGAGGTCTAGCTTCAGTCTTAGGAAGAATTTCTTCACTGAAAGGGCTGTCAAGCACTGGAACAGGCTACCCAGGGCAGTGGTGGAGTCACCATCCCTGGAGGGATTTACAAGAACATGTGGCACTTGGGGACATGGATTAGTGGTGGGCTTGGCAGTGCTGTGCTAATGGCTGGACTTAATAATCTTAATGTTCTTTTCCAACATCAGCAATTCTACAATATAAAATGTGTGTGAGCTGGAGCAGTGCTACTTTGAACACAAAATGCAGCTGGAAAACTAAATTCAGAGTCACTTATTATTTCTGGATGGACTAGGGAGATGGGGAGGGCAAGGAAATGCCCCCACTTAAATGGTCTGTGTGCCTAAAGTGGTTGAGCACAGGAGCAGGTCAGGCAGGCTGGTGCTGCCTGTGTGTGTCTGTGTGTGTTTGCAGTGCCAATTAATTACATCTCTTTGTAGTGTGGTAGTGATTTCATCCAGGGGAAATGAAAGAACGTGCAGTTAAATAACCCTCTGTGTGTATATGTAATTTCTGGAGCTTCCTGTGAATGCTAATATTGTGATTGGACAAGTTATTTCTCAGCTCTTGCAAGCGCCTGGCAGAGTAGAAGTTTTGTGAAGTTCTCAGGGATTTTTTTTCCTGGTGAAAACACAGAAGGCTGGTGAAGACATGATCTGCTTTTGTTTATTTCTGCAGTTCCTAATCACTGGATAAAAATCTTTGTTTGTTTTCAGGAAAATAACAGGAAAAAGAAGGATATGCAACTTGTTAAAAAAATAAGAAGTGTAAAGGTATTAATTCTTCATGTATATAAACTCAACTCGAAAAACAAACCAAAGCCAAAGAAATATTTTACTCTGAAGTCTATGGCTTTGCTTTTTGTGTTGTTGTTCTCCACTTGTGGCTGCCATTGTGTGGGATGGTGCCTGTTTGGAGGTGTTAATCTATACATAATGAAATTTCAGAGAACACACGCACTATATCTGTAGTGCTCCAACTGTTCTTTGAGATCCCTGTGAATGCATCTCCCATAATAACCAAAGAAAACAGTGGAAAGCCTGTGATTAGAAACCTAACAAGCAGAGCTTATTTAGTGATAGCTAAAAAAGCTACAATTCACATGTGCTGGCTTGCTTTATACAGCTCAACAAGACAGATCTGGGCTTTTGTTGGTGTAAAAAACACCTTTAAACAGAGTACAGGAATTTATGATTTCCATGTCTCACTTTGAAAATTGATCTTTTTCCAATGCTTTTCTTTTTTCTGGTGAAAGTTCTTTTTTGAAGGATCAAGCTCTGTTAGACTTGCTAGTTTAATGTTTTTTCCTCCACCCTAAGTCAGTGATGGGGGAACCTTTCTGATAAACAGCACTGAAAGATTAAAACCATTAACAGCATAGCTAATACCTGAGCTGAGTCCTTATAAAAGAGTCATACATAAAATTACTGCCTGTTCCTTATATAACAACTTCATATTTGGCCTTATCTTTGGGATATTGTGTGTTTGTCACTTGCTGAATAGAAAGGAGGGTGCAGTCTGTGTCAAAAGGTCTTCTGTCTGAGCAGTCTGTGGCACACAGACATGAAGTAAGAAGTAATTGAAGCACCAATTTGTTACAGTTGAATATTGTAATGTATTGTGCATAATATATATTATATATGCATTACATAATATTGTTTATAAGTATTAAAATATACTTTGTGCACTAGTTTGCTATGTATATTCCAGGTTCACTGCAGACATGGTTTGGGGGAAAACTGGGCTTTATGAAGCAGCCCTGATGTACTGGAAAAGTTTTGTGAAATAGATGAAATACTTGTGTTTGAATTTTATTGATTGATGGTAGGGGAGGTGAAATAGGAAACTGTATTTCTGGAGGCAAGTGTATGAAGACAGATCAGAATTGCCAGAATAAAGCAAGCTGGGGGAGAGGAGCAGGATGTAAAAGGCGAGTGAAAAAGAAAGAGGAGGTGACTGTGAACTGAGTAGTGGGAGTAAACCAGACTAACAAAACTCTAAAAATAGAAGAAAATTTAAAAGGCACATTATTGGAGTAAAACAAGGAAGGGCCACTGAGATTTCTGTAAGGAAAAGATGTGGAAGTATGGAGGTAAACCTCAGCAGAGGAAGGGAAAAAGCAAGAACAGTCCACTTGCTGGGCTCCGGGGCATTTTGTAGGTTTGACTTTTTTTTCCTTTTTTATTAAAAAAGATGAGCAAAATCTCGTGGATGTTGATAATATCAGAGTATGAGGGAAGAACTTGAAGAGCTGACAGATGATAATGCAACTGTCACTGTTGTGCATCTAGGAAGATGTCTCTGAAGATTATAAAAATTATTCTAATTTTTAGTCCTCCCTATTTAAAATACAAGGTTTAGAAGCCTTGTGGCCTTCATGTTGCTGTGGGGAGTGGATTTGGTGTTAATTCAAGGCATGTTACGTGTGAGAGTCACCACCAAGAGCTTCCTGGGGTTCCCTCAGAGGTGTCTCCTGCAGTCCTGGAAAGACCTGGCCCTGTTTCACTTATGAGATCTGACGAGATCGTAGCCTGGGGTGGGAATGGCTTCTGCAAAGAGCTCCACAGAATGGGGGAAGAGGACAGATTGGGGTCGGGCTGACAAGATTTAAGTTGACACACATTTTGTGAAATGAAAAGGTCATGTTTCAATGGAAAAGGAGTGGGGGTTTTGTTTATGGGATTTGTCTTCCAGCTCAAATTTCACTGATGGCAATCTGGCCCACAAACATAAGTGAAAGCAGCCAGCCCTTGGATACCAGGGCTTTATTAAGGATTTCAGGTGGCTGCAACTCATTCATCTGACATGTCCCCTTGCTCAAATAGGCCAGTGCACTCCACACCTCCCACACCCTCTTTATATGAGGAGCTTCGCCTATGGCTTCATAAACTAATAATATCTAAGAAAGCTTTGCACCCCTCAGCAGGATCGCAGAACTGCTCTGATTCCCTTCCTTCTTGAAAAATTGAGCTGGGGAGAAATCTCCCTGTCCTTTTGTGTCTACTATAAAATTTTAAACCTAAACAAGTAAAGACTTTAAATAGGGTAATACTTCAATAAGGAAATTTTTGTTTCTATTGAAACATTCCTTGTTTGGTTCTGGTTTTCTGGGTTTTTTTTTCCTATTGAAACACTTACAGCATCACCTCAAAGCCGTAGCTGTGCTCTGTGCTGTCTGTAAATGCAACAAAAAGAGTTGCTTCTGGAACAAAGAGGCTATAATTTATATATAATACAAAGCAACTGTAGGGAGTTCTCACTAATACAGACTCCCCATCTGAAAATAAGCTGTTGTTCAGCTGTCTGCTGTGGACAGGAGGGTTGGGCTGGAGGTTTCTGTTCTCTGCATTTGAGATTGCTTTTAAAGGACTTCTGCTGATTGTTATTTTTCCTGCTTCTCACTACTTTTCTCTTTGGCATTGATTTGTTTAAAACTCTGAGAGTTGCACCCAATTTCCACCTGCCATGGAAGTGCAATGACTTTAAGTTGGATCTCATACATAAGGAGCCCCTAATATCAGTTGGAAGTACAGTACCCCTAAGGTGTTTCTATTAAGACCTTTAACTCACTGGTCCTATTTTTCCCTCGTGCAGCCGGTGTGGCCATTGGTACCAGAAAGATAAATCTTTAATTTTCCTAAACACACACGTGTTGTGATGCTATTTTTGGAACAGATGGAAGCTATTCCCTCAAATAGCATTAGTGACTAAGGTGACAATAAATTCTTCCAGTTACACTGCAGTGCTCCTTCCTACAGGGGCAAATAAGCACTTCCATTTTTGCCTTCTTTGATCAGAACAATCAGCATGTCCACAGCATCTAAAGATGAGCATTTCCCTACTCAAGTGAATATCATAGCAGCAAATCTCCACTCCACGGGCAAATGAGTTGTGCCAG
This sequence comes from Setophaga petechia, assembly GCA_024362935.1. Lineage (NCBI taxonomy): Eukaryota > Metazoa > Chordata > Aves > Passeriformes > Parulidae > Setophaga > Setophaga petechia. The sequence continues at coordinate 17,226,255 of JANCRA010000012.1, read as the reverse complement.
GAATTTTAATGATGGAGCAGGTTAGCCAGGTTATAATTGTCTTTAATTCGCACTTGCAGAAGCTGTAACATTCACCTGAACATGATTGGCACTGGGAGAAGGGGGAAATTATGTCGCACTTTTGAAAAAGAATCAAAGAAACAACTTCAGATCTCATATTTGAAACAGAATATCCTGCTGATTGACCACGCACATTGGTAGCAGTAGGATTTTTTTGATCCATAGAGCTGAATGATCGCTGCAAGTAGTGAACACAAAAAATTAGTTCCATGGTGGAAAGCATACACTTTTGCTTTTATTTTATCTTTTATATTTTTCCTTTTTCTAGAGCATTTCAGAAGGCTCAGCCCTTCTCCCTGCTGAATGCCACATTGAATCCCTGCTCTTTGCTCCATTGTCCTCAGAGACCTGGAAAATTTTTTAACTAAGGTTATCTCAGGTTTTGTCTAGTTTAGCTATTTTTAATAACAAAGAGAAGAGGCTCTCCTTCCCTTCCCGCCCACTATTGCACCACTTTGCAGTACATAATTTTATATAAATTACATAAATATAATTTCCTTTTTGAGTAAGAAATGGGTGATGAGCACCATAACTAGTGCAGGTCTGCACACCAGTCCTGGCACATCTTGTGAACTTGCAAACCAAGATGTGCTTTCTCTTCTGTTGTGTCTTGCAAACTTCCCCCCTTTCTTTGCAGAAGTTCTTTCAGAAAATACCTACAGGCTTCAATTTCATCCTCGCTGCTGCATTTTTTTGTTATTTTTCAGCTTCTGCAGTGAATGGCTTTTGCTGTCAGTGTTTCTGTTCTGTAGGAGGGAACTGTGGGTGGTTACAGCTGTAATGTGTGCTCCATAATCTCTGAGCATTTGTCAGAAAATTTCCCGTTTGCTCTGTTTCAATTTTTAACCAGTTGAGCGGCGCATGCTGGTGCCCTGGGGTAGCCTTGCTGCTCTGGCATCCCAGGCTGAGCTGCATCCCACCAACATTTGGAGCACCTGCCAATTGCAGCAGGACCCCACGAGACCCAGAGCCTTCAAAGAGAGGATGAGATGAGGGATGGGGGCTGTATTTTAGCCCAGCATTCACTGTGGGTGGGAATTGAGGAGAGAGGCTCCTGAAGATTTGATTTTGTGTTTGGTTTAATTTTTTCTCCCTAATCCTCTGGCCAGCCAGTCCACAACCCACATTTTTACCGAAGCTCCTGAGGGCATATTAGAGGAGAGTGGGAGTTGTCTTTTTGGTAGCCAGCAGCAGAAGGGCCTAAGTATTGATTGGGAAATGTGTGAGAAAAGCAGAAGGCATGAACAGCAGGTGGTTTGGATGGGAAGAGGCATTTCAGATTAGGGGAGAGGAGGAAATAGACCACTGCTTGCCTTGGTCTGCATCCATCCCGAGCTTTTGAGAGCATGTGGATGTTATGTCCTCATGTTAACACTCTCCACAAACCCTTTTTAAAAATTTTCTTGTTGTGATGCGATATTTGCCACAGGATTCCTTAACACTTGTTATAGAGACATTTCTTCTCTCCCCATGCCAGCTATTGAGAGCCATTGTGTGCAATGGCATTTGAGTTTATTCTTCTCCTGGCATTAGCAGAGAACTTTCTTCTCTTTGTAAATGTTGAAATGTTTTGCAGCTTAGATATAAATATAGCAAAATCATATCGCTTTAGTTCCAGCATCTGGTAGGATCACTTTAATATAAAATTGAGTAAAAATTAGAATTTAAACAGCAATTTTGTCACTATTTTGTTACATTAAAACCAAAAGAATCCAACTTTTTTTTTAGTCATGATATGGATAAACAAATATCTTCTTTCTTTCAAACTAAAAATAGCTATAAATTCAGTCTTTTTTTCTCAAATTGCTTGCAATTTATATTAGCAGTGGCTTCAAGATTTGAAGTGTGGATCTGCCTATTGAACAGTCTGTGGATTAATGGATAGAGGATCATGGGTTTTGTCGGGGAGACAGACATGAAACCCTGGTTGCCTCTTGTTCACTATGATGGGAGTTCACTTTTGATAATCTGGTAAAGAAATGATGCCAGATTCATTTCTTCATTCTTTTCATTCAACCTCTCTCTTGAGAAAGTACATGGCAGATTTGTGGTGGGTTTTAAAACTGAAACAGAGAATCTATTTATTTATTCTATCTTCTTGTACTTCCCCTACTTTTTCTTTCTCATTTCTTTCCACTCCCTTGATTTTTGTCGAGCCTTTGCACCCAAAGACCTTTGAAAATCTGCCTCAGGTCTTGTCTTTCCAAGTCTGGTCTCATTTTCAGCACAGAAGTTTTGTTCAAGCCCAGTAATAGGCACTAATATGTGTTCAGGTGAGGAGGCTGCATGGAAGAACTTTGGGATTTCTTTTGTGAACTAATTATAAATTTAGTATCTTGGTCTAACCTTCTGAACAAAGACTGTCAGGCATCTATATTCCCTTTTGCACAGTAATTCAAGCCTTTAAATTCTCTACTTATATTAAATCAGTTGATGAAACTTCTGTGATTCTCTGCAAGGAAGCATTTGTTTATACATATAGAGGGAACCTGCAGTGCTGGGGAAGGGAAATTACTCTCTTTCAGTCTCAGAGCTCCTCATCACTAAATTCCTCTTTGCAAGGATAAAATATTTTCACTAGTCCTGGTTTGGAATTTGAATTTTTATGTGAAAGTAGTGTGATAATTTTTGGGAAAATAACTGAGCCTTATCTAATTTAATTTTTTTTTCTTCTGGTGACTTAAGACTGAAGTCATACATGGGAGATCTGTGGCTGTGTCTGGAAATTATTGTCATTAGTTTCTGCTTCGACTGCAGCTAGTTTGGTGGAGGATCTTGATAAACAATGTCTGTGCCAGAGGTCTGTGCTGTAGTTGGAAACTGTTCAAAACATGTAAAAGGTGGGCCCTGCTGCAAGTTTCATCTAAAGTTAATCAAAGCACATGATGTGGGCAAAGGATGAGGTAAGCCACTGCAGGCTTCCCAATTCCAGTGATTTAAATTACATTGTTCTTAATCTACACCAATAATAATAAGCTGTTCCTCTCCCTTTAGAAGAGATGGTCAGTAGAAAAAGAAAGCTTAACATCCCTTGGTGGTTGTAGTTTGCTATCTCGGCATCACAACACTTATTTTGCAGTGTTCGGAAAAGACGTGTTACAGAGTGAGAGAATTTTACATGCCATATCTTCATTTAAAAGCTGTGGCACACATTAAATTTAATTACTCTCCTTCTATGGCTTAAATTGAGGGCAGCTTCAAAAATGAGGGTGGCTTCTATTAAACTTAATTACTTTTCCCTGCAGTCTGCATGGTTAGTAATCACAGGAAGATTCTAAACAAAGATACAGTAGAGAGATTCTTTTATGAGAATAGGGCTGGAAAGTAGCCTATAAAATATAGAGAGGTGCCAAATACCTTTTATATCCGGCTTTAATTTATTATTATTATAGTTAGCTAGCACAATAATAATAATAATAATGTTTCAGCATGATTAAGAAGGTATTGCTGGGGAAGGGGAGTTAGTTGTATTTGGTCTTTCAATGTTTAGGCAATGAATTCCTCAATTTCTTCAAATTCTTTTGCAGATTTATGGGGTGAAAAAAGGTTAATAATAGAATTTTTTTACAATGTGTTCTATTGACTATAGATGGCAGATCTGACAGTTAGAATGAAAATTGTTCCAGAAGAAACTAATTATTTGAGATGTTATAGGGATGCATAACTATATTCACCTTTAAAAAAAAAGGGGGGGGGGAAGTTTTATTACAACTGTGCTTTTTAAAGAACAAGTGGAGAAATAAAAGTAGTAATTGTTCTTAATTATAGCTAACTGTAATTGCACACGACTGCAATATGCAGCACATCAGCAGCAGATTAAGAGATCCTGGCATATGTGTAGTGTGCAGAGCAACTTTGAGCAGAGGTGCAGTTTTATGAATATAGTTAAGTATAATTTAGGTCTCCTACTTCGAATTCCACCCATGTTGATTTTATTTTATTTTTTAGAGCTATTGTGGCAAGACAATTGTCAGCTGGAAAGTGCTGCAGCAATGATTTATCTGTTACAAAGGAATCAAAAACCTTCAAAAGGAAAATTTGTTTTCTTTTACACCAGTTATGTGGTGGGACCAGGGGAGACTTTCCCAAACGCCCTTGTGTATCTCCTGATGCAGTTTGATGGTAGAAGGAATTTTTTTCTTAAGCATCTCAATATAAACAATACCATGCTCCCAAGGATTCTGCAGCATGGTTGGAAATCTTTGTTAACAATCTACCCCCAAGTTTTTTAGGTTCAAACCCCTTGAAAATGTAACCTATGAGTCTTTAGAAAATGTGAAAATGCTGCTTTGAACAAAATCCAGAAATGGGAAGGCCTAAAGGTAGACTCTGATTTCTTCTCTTACCCCTGAATTACAGCCTCACCTCTTTCTTTCAGCTGAGTGCACGCAGCTCCTGTCTTTGAGTGCAGCCTCGCCTGTAAAACATTAAGCTGTCATTATACAGCGAACTAAAGAGGGAGTACAGATGCTTAAAGGAAGCTGCTGAGCTTCAAAACTACTGGCTGCATTTCCTGCTCCAGAGCAGATCATTGCTGAAGGAGGAGCAGGGGTCAGTGTGCACCACCTTATCGATGAACGTGTGCACAGTCTTGTGATGATCATTTCTGCATCTCCTTAGTACGTCAGACGCTTTCAGCCTTTGTCTTGATGTGCCAGGATGCTCTCCCATGTTCCAACCTGTGTTAAGCTGTTCCTTTCACCCAAAAATAAATAAAGCCCATCTGTCACTGAATGCCTTCTTTCCAAAACAGAGTTTTGCAAAATATTTTAGTCTTGGGCCAGTAGCAGAGTTAATTTAGCCTAAAAGTTGGTGGACCAGAAGGGAGCTTTTGAACTGCTAAGATAGGGTTGTTTTTTTACCCTGCTTGCTGGCACAAACCACAGTCCCAGTTGTTATGAGCTGTGCTTCTAAGTTTCTTTGTCTTTGTAATTTGGGAAAAGTGTGGATACCTACTCCAAATCAGCTCTCTGAAAGAATTGTATGGTTTTAATAAAAGGGGCTTCACCAAGATAGACAATAATGCACAAGAAGTGAGTGGCAGATATATTCAAGAGTGAAAAGAAGTTGGGTGGAATCACTTCACAGCAAAAAGAAAAGGTAAAATTGATGGCTGGGTACACAAGCAAACATGCTGAGGTGTAAGTGTAATAGAAATTAAACTCATTTCTGCAGATAGCAGTAAGAAATCAAAACTTGTTGTTGTACTGCGTGGAGAATCTCGTGGATAACTGGCATGTTCTAAATAAATCATTCACTTCAAATGGCAGCATTGTAGGAAAAATGTATCTATTACAGGGCTGCTAATAACCAAATGCAAGCAGTATTTCTTGACAGCAGGCTGTGATTGTTTTTTAATAAATCTGTGTTAAGTACGAAAGGAATAAAAGCTGACACCCAAATAGAAATCCACTTTGGCTCCAGTTTCCTCACTCCACAGATAGACGGATTCATTGACCCAGATCAAAAATTCTTGAAGGATAATTCTGGTTAGTAGAAGCCAACATGGAATCAAATGTGTATACATTTGTGTATGTGTTCCCAGAAAAGCTAATGATACCATTGCAAATGCTGAACATGTTCCCCACTCCTCTTTGTTAATACAGTGTTGCTTATGCTCTGCAATAAACTATTATTTCTGTGCTATTTCTGTAATTACATTTAATAATCATCTCTCACAGTCCAATAGTATCAAACGTAGGAATCTTTTCAACAAACCATGATAAATAGCTCCTTGCCGAACTGTTGTACTTGAGGAATCTTTATGGCTCTCTTTGTGAGATTTGTCATTTTCTTAATGCAGCTTCAAAAAGCTTCTGAGCTTTGTTATGGACCGTCACTGTATTTTTCCCTTCCCCCTCTGCCTTCCAGTGTAGCTGGGTAAATGAAGCTTAATGTGCCATTTCCAAGCACTGTGACACTCCTCCAGGGCTGGTTACATTTACCATTGCTAAAGTCTAAATAAGTGAGTTTTAATGAGCAGGAATGGTTGCTAATAGCCGATTCAGGTACTTAGTAGTCCATGTTATTTAACTGTGGTAGAATTACAGAACATAAATGGTCTGATGATTAATAGATGAACCTGCTACATATTGCAGTCTAATAGTTTTTGCCATTAAAGAACTATCTTAACATCTTTGGGGTTGGATGTGGCTGGGGAGAAAAGGGCTTGCTTGTAGATTTATATCACGGGTAACTCACACTTTAAAACACTTTATATTACAATTTCACAATCTCATTGCTATATTGTTCTGTAATATTATTTATGAACTTGTTAGAGAACAATGGCACTTGTGTACTTCCATTTCCTGAGGTGGACAGTTCAGCAGATTTATTCTCTCTGGTTAGAGTTGTCAAAAATAAACTCTACCCATCCTTTTAAGGTCAGAAATAAGACAGGGAGTTAGATCTTAATCTCTTTTCTTTCCCTCTCCCATTAATTTTGGGCAGTGGTAGATACACCAATAAGAACAAAAGTTGACTGTGTTGTTTTTAACATTTCTGATTTGTGGGAGGACAGGTGGCAAGAGGGAAAAAAAGTGGCAAAAAATAACAGATGAACAACAAATGAGCAAGAATGAAGAAATAATAGCATCCAACATCTGTTGCAGTTTGTGTTGAGATACTCCAGAAGATACCACAGTATTTATGGAAATAGTATGAGGACTGTTTTGAACTGCAGCTAATGGGACGCAGAGTCCTGGCTGTCAGGCCTGTTCAGAGTCCTTTCTACATTTTTCCTCTTCCATCCCATGTTTCAAGCTGGCATCGCTGTATTTTTTTATTACAAGGAGGAGTTGTCAGGACAGAAAGGAGCTAAGAAGCAAATTTACCCTAGATTAACAACTACAAAAAGGAACTAACCATTTCAGCAGGTGCATGAAAGAGATTTGTGGGATTTTCAGTGGGGTTGTTGTTTATGGGGAGGTTTTTATTGATCGTGGGGTTTGTTTAAAATTTGTTTGGTTTTGTTTGTGGTTTTTTCCCCTGGTAGTTGCCAATGCCATTCCTATATTTCTGCATACTGAACTGGGCAAACAAGACCATCCCCTTCCTAACTTACACAGGTTCTCCCAAGGTACCTATACTTAGCATCTCACTTTGTTCTAGAAGTCACAAAACTTCAGAGATCCCCAAATGCCCATCTCAGCCCAGTCTGCACTGGCTAAGAAAATTAGTAACTATTTGAATACATAATAGCTGAAGTATCCAAGTTGTTTAGCTCCAGTAAAGTATTTTGAGACCAGGATGAGATGTCATTTCCAAGCTTGGCATTTCTTGGCAGAGAATCAAGTTGCTTCTCTGAAATAAGTTTAAATAAAGCCTCCAAACTTCTTGAGTGGCTTGAAGTTTGTGTATATTAGAGAAAACATCTGACAACAGGGAACACCAGGATTTTGAACTGTTGACATTGTGACATTTGGGAGGGAAATATGGGCAGGAAGAGTGAGGTGTGGGCATTTAACAGAAAACAGTTGTTAGGGTGGCGTTTTCTTTTTGGCATGCATCACTGAAGACATCAACATTTGACCCAACCCATGGCTCATCATAAAGACATTTGTGTGAATTGTACACATAACTGGGCCTCTCACCCTACACAAGTATGACAAAGTCTTAAATACCTGAAGATACTTACTGAAGCCCTGTACCACATGTCAGAAATGAAGGAATTAATCTAGGCTATAAAACTTGAATAATTTCTCTGTCTTTTTTGCATGTATCTCATGCAACCTTGTGAATGTATGACTTCTTGGGGTTGCTCAGCCTGGAGAAGAGAAGGCTCCCTGCTGCCCTGTAGCATCTTCCAGTACCAGAAAGGATGTACAAGAAAGAGAAGGAGGGACTCTTCGCTGGGGAGTGCTCTGACAGAAGGGTTAGCAGATTTAAACTGAAGAGGATAGATTTATATCAGATATTAGGAAGAAATTCTTCCCTGTGAGGGTGGTGAGGCCCTGGCACAGGCTGCCCAGAGAAGCTTTGGCTGCCCCATCCCTGGAAGTGTCCAAGGCCAGGTTAAATCGGTCTTTGAGCAGCCTGGTCTAGTAAAAGGTTCCCTGCCCATGGATGATCTTCCAGCCCAAACCATTTTATGGCTCCGTAATTCTTCTGTACAATTAGCACATGGCCCAGAATTCTCCTGCAGTTCTATATTTGTACAACTAAGTTTGACCCGAAGCTCCTGCTGAGACTCTGGGTGTGATTCCCCTCCTTTCCTTGGCACAGTGAGAAGAGATGGTGGTAAAGTGACACTGCACCAGTGGCAGGGTAGCACGAGCTACAGGTCAGGCAAATACCAAACGTGTAAGATTTTCTACCCTGGGAGATTGCAGCGGGTTCAATGAGCATATGGGGAGGAACATCTGCTCTGTTTTGGATGATCTTTCTTTGCATTTTGGAGAGAGGCAGAGGGTATGTTCCTCCTGCTGAGCTCCCTGAGGCAGTTGCCTGTGCATCACTTCTTTCTGTTCCGGTACCAACAGGGTGAGGGTGTTGGAGTTGGTACCATGGTGGATTCTCCCCATGTTCTTCCTGCTGCTTGCTGTGTCCTGGAGAGACAAATCCTGTACCCACAGTGCTTTCTTTCTTCATTTCCAAGCTTTCCTAACTTTCAAAATGTTCCACTTGCCTGAGAAAACACATAGCAACAGCCACATCCACAAAGGCAGGCTCTGACCTTGGAGCAAAGCACCAGAGTGGGATCTCCATTTCCTCTCCATGCCCTGGCATTTCTCCCTAATGACCCCAGCTGAATTGCACCCCATCTGTGCCCCCACTACCAGTCTCTCAAATGGACACTGCTGTGTTTCTCCCACCTGTTAATTTCTATCTTGGTCATTAATAGCAGAGCAAAAGATGTATGAGAGAGGCTTCATGTGATGTCCTTGGTGGGTAGTTAGACAAGGGGCCAAAATCTTAGCTGGGAGTGGTGGTTAAATTAAAAAGAGTGAGAATTTGGCCTGAATTATGCTTTGATTTGTAAGTTATAATGTTGCTGTCTTCAAAAATATTTGCGTTAAGGGTAAATCAAAGCTTAAGTTTTTATAAAATATATAAAGTAGTCACAATAATGAGGGCAGGTTTTATTTGGGGTATCATTTGTACACAGGATGTACACTGGACTTGGACAGTTTTCATGGCAGGTGGTTATCACTGCTACATAGAGATTTCTTTCCTCATACCTAAGGAGGAATAAAAAAAACTCAGAAGTAGCAAATTTAGAATACTGAAAAATGTGGCTTTTAAAAATAATCATGGGAGAAAACAACAAGCATGTTTGTTCATGTCCTTTATCTCAGTCAGCTAATCTTGCAGAATGTCACATTGCATAGAAATAGATTTTTACATATGAACTTGTTACATCACTTCCTAAAAAAAGAGTATTTAGCTTGTACTTAAATAGCACATTCAGAGACTGTTTATGCAGAATTTCTGCTGCAAATGTGTGATCCTTGTTAGGTAGCTAAGCTCAGTGTGAAGATATAACATGGCATTGTATTTATTTGCTGCTTACCGTGTGAAAGATTAAATATTACAGAAGTATCAATTTGAAATCTTGATAGTTTTTAATAGTTTAAGGGTTTTAAAGGATTAAATTGCTTTTGACCATTTTGATGTTTAGTTGACATAGAGAACAATTCTCCCAAAAAAAGATATGTAAAGGGCATGTGATACAAAACAAACAGTCTTCTCTGAAACCTATTAAATTAATCAAAGGAAAACTGAATCCAGAATTTAAACCCTATATTTTATCCAAATGTAGCCAGTTAATGCTGCTGCACACTAACAAATCTGAGAAACTATCCAATTTAAGACCAGTGAAATATCTTGTGTCTCACAATGGTATTTCAATACACACTATTAATTCTTCCAAGTCAAGGCAGATGCAGTCCCCAATGTGATTTTAGGAAGAGCAGAGACAACAATGTGTCTTTGGAGGTGCCATTTTTCACCTGGAATGTAAAATCAATGTCCTGACCATTTGTGGTCATTAAAAATCCCACTGCACCATTCTGCAAGAGTAGAGGCATTGACTCCCAAGTCTTGGTGAAACTCCAAGAAAGTAATTATATTCCTCCTGATACAACCTTCTTTTAAAGCTAATTTAAAGTTCCTCTTCAGCTGTTCTCCCCTGCTTTGAGTGGAAAATCCTTCTTATCCCTTTGTAAACTTTTCTTTAGTTCTGCTTTATACTGACAATTAGTGGCTGTCTTTTGTCACATTGCTGATGCACATCTAGGAGCAGAGAGAATGTGTCTGCAATTGTGGACCCTACAATTCAAAAAGCTTTGTTGGTGGTCTGGTTGTGGGGTGTTGTTCAACAACAAACTTTGGAGCCTTCTCCACCCCAGTTTTCTTGTGTTGCTTAGTCAGTGGTGCAGTGTAAGTGAACAGGCAGAGCCAGGAAAAAGTGGTCAAAAGCATCAGGTGAAAACAAAGAGCAACTTATGGTTTTGAAATATTTGGAAATATTTCAAGGTAGAACTTCCTAGTTATTAACACTATTCCAAGGTGTTATATACATCAGCATTCCTGGCATTATCCAGTTATGCCCAGTGGATATTCCTGAGAAAAAATCTCATGACTTTTCAAGGGATCATCCAAAATACATCATTTTTCTTCAACGTGTGCTTTTTTCTGTTTACAAATACATCCCATCCAGTAAGATCAGTGCTTGTGTCAGTGGTAAGACTCTGTTTGGTGAAGGGTTGAATGTTTCACCCAAATCAGAAATACCAGCTTAACCTATTGGAGTTTTTTGTGCTTTAAGGAAAATGAGCACAGGTAATGGGAGTTAGTGCTCCTGTACATCCCAGGGAATCCAAGGGGTCATGTTCACCTGTCCTGGAGAGGACAGGACCTTTTAACCCTCCTTGTTGAAATGCTGACTGCTGGTTCTGATGCTTAAAACCAAGACCTCAGGGCTAGGGCACCTCTCTTTCCAAACTATTCTGCATCCTGGGGCTTTTCTGCTTGCATTTGAGCTGCATTTATGTTAGCACACCCTGCAGATCCCTTCTCCAGCTTCGCCCTTATCCTCATGTGCCTTGTGCGCCGTAGGCGGGCTTTATCCTCTCCCCAAAGTGTGAGATGGAAAAAGGAAGAACAGTAACACGATTGCAGGAAAGTGTTGCTGCCTTTTTTTGCATCTTCCCCGGCACCCTGACAGATTGCTTAGCTAGAATCCATATGCTTTCCTTTGCAGAACAAAAATTGTTCTTGGTGGAGACCTAAAGCTTCCGAATCACTAAGGGTCGTGATCCTGCAGAACTAAAAGATTTCCAAGTGTAGTTTTGACTTGTATGGTTTGAACTCAGTACTTTCTCAGGTTACTGGAGTGCATTTAGCCCAGATGACCTCAGCTGCCCTTTAAAATCTGCCCTGTCTCCTGTGCCTCAGTTTACATCACTGCACAAACATAGCAAAAATCATCAAATGGTTTGGGTTGGAAGGGACCTAAAAGATCATCTCATTCCAAGCCTCCTGCCATGGGTAAGGACCAGGTTGCTCCAAGCCCCATCCAGTCTGGCCCTATCACTTCCAGGGATGGGACAGCCACATCTTCTCTGGGCAAATTGCAAAATGTTGCAGTTTCGAACTTCAGAGCTGTTTTGTGCCAAATCCTGCATGTAGGTGGGTAACAACAGCTGCCAGTCAGCCTCAGAGAGCAGAGCACCATATGATTTCTCAGTGAACAAAACATTTAATATAAACACAACACTTTCCAGATATTATGAAGAGTTTTCCTGAACAACTCTTTTTAAACAGAACTATTAGGCAGTAAAGTCTGTTTGCTGATCTTTATGCAGATCTTCCCACTTCCACTTCACTGTAAGGTTTTGACTAAAATATTTATACTTTTCTGCTTTGGTATACATCCTACTCCAATCCTACGGGCAGGATTTCTCAGCCTGCAGAGAGAAATGACAAAATGCGTGTGTGGTGCTTGGTTCACCCACTCTGGCTCTCTGGGCTTTGAGAAGAGCTGCATGGTCCTCTCGAGAGTGCAGAGCTCCTGCAGTAGGACAAAGCTCCTCACAGGTCTCAGAAACAATTTGTAACTTTGCTTCTTTGCCATACCCCATGGGAGGGTGCAGTATTTTGGGGTGCAGACCTCTCACCCAGCACCCTCCTTATTTCAGCAGCACCCACCTCTTCCATGTGTACAGATCACGTTGTCCTAAATCTCTCCTTTGCAGCTGAACACAAAATGCTTAGAAATTGTAAATTACCTTCCTGGAAATGCTGCCCTGCTCTTCCATAATGCCACCTTCCTCATCACAGCTTTTCCAGGGTTTTCAGCCAGGTCCTCTCCTTGCCTTAGCACTGTTGAGCATCAGTTCATACCATTTGCATTGGAGCCAATTTCAGTGGAATTCAGGGCAGCTCTGACAAAGCATTCAAGTTTTCATCCTCACTCTTTTTCAAGGTCATCCTTTCATATCTCTGGCAGGATGTAAAAATACATGATCTTGTATTCATTCTCCCTTTGAGTATTATTCCTCGTTTTTATCCAAGAATTTTTTGCTTCCTGTAGATACAGTAAATTGTGAGTTATATTTATTGTGTGTGTCATTGGGGAGTACTAGGGGTCTGAAAATTGGTTGTGCAAGTCTAGTTTCAGTTTCTTGAATGACTACAGAATGAGTATCTATTATCTTTAAACAAACTTTAAGGGTTTTCTTGATGAGTAATTTGCTCCAAAAGATTTTCTTTTTTAAACTCCCATGAAATATATTTGTAGAGTGGAGTTTCAATTCCTGATATTTATAGGAGCACTTACCATGGACATTAACCATCCTCAGCAGTCCATGTATCATTTATTTTCAATGGCATGGTGGGGATAATTGTGTTTGTTTGCTGGGAAATAATATTTTTAGTTTCATAGTCTAATGTGGAGTTCATTTGTTTTTATGGTAGAAGTGTTTACTGAGTTGATGAGAAGCAGTGAAATCTTTGGATACTTAGGAACTAATCAGACTTTTACTTGAGCCTTTGAGTTTTATTTGAGTTGGATCTGTATTTCAAAAACCATTACCTTACATATTTTTGCTCAAAAATGGAATTTGATCTGACCAAATGTGAAATTTGCAACAAAATTAATTACATTAAAAGTGCATGTTAAAGACCTGCAGTGTCTTTGTTTAACGTTCAGATCACATTCAGATTTTTTTACCACTGCATCGACTATTTAATAATTGTTTCCACAATGCCAATGTCCCTTGTAGAGAGAGTTATTTAACAAGAATGAAAATCTTTAGAAATTTAGGTGCACCAATCACTCACTGCTCTGCTCAGAAACTGAAAGTGTGGCTCCAGTTTTAACATTCTCTTTTAAACCTACACCATTCTGCTTCTTGCTGCTTCCTGCAGCACCCACCCATGATGTGCCTGGTTGCCTCTTTAAGCTGGATGAGCAACTGCTATTTTATAAAATGTGCTGCCATACCCTAAAGCAATAAGGTTTGTGCCATTCTGTTATTGGAACAGAAATGGGTAGCTAAAGGCTGCAGAGCCCCTTTAGAAGAAGAAACAAAGAGATGCCCAGATCCAGGTTCTTTCCTTCAAAAACAAAAAAAAGCATTTCAATGAAAAGAGATGATGTCTGGGATTAACAGTGGAAGGGGGAAATGCCCTGACTGTTGGAACCATTTTGTAATTTGGTTCTTTGATAGGTTACAAAACATATCATACAAATTCTTTGATGTGTCTAAGTCATGAGTAGGGCTTGGAAAATAAGATGGTGTGATACCAACATGCAGGAGTTTAATGAAAATAAAATATCTAAAATTTACAGCTGTATCAAATAACCCCATAGAAATGGACTCTGTATTGCTATACTTTAATTTTTTTTTCTTATCTCTTTGCATTCACTTGCTCTCTATCCTGGCTCTCACCTTTGATGTCATTTATAACATGGACTTTGTTCATCACAGACACTGCTAAATATATACCTGTCTGCCTTAGCTGGGGTGGGAGCTGTTTTTTTTCTGAGGGAGCTTAAATATCTGCTGGACTGTTGCTGAATGGTGCATGCAAGAAAAGGGTGTGAGCCATTTTTTTATTTCTTGCTTAATCTTCTTTGCAACCACTGAACACAGTTCTGATCTGTGCCTTTTGAAGCAAAGCACTGGGAGGTTTCAGGCAACCTTCTGTGCCCAGTAAACTGCACAGCTTGGAGACAGAGACTCTGAAAATGCAAAGCCATGCACATTTAGAGGGACTATTTCATATCCTCTGACATTGTAATGGAGGCTGCAACTGTCAGTGCAACCATTGAGAAAAAAGCCTGATGTCACTGTGGGATGTCCAATAAATTAAAAAAATGTGTAATTAAAAAAATTAGAAATTAGACCCTTATAGCTGCTCACAGTTCATGTAGTGCCAAAAAGCACTAGAAATATCTAGAAAGATCTTCTGAAGAGGACTTCTGAACTATTGTGATTTTAATATATTACCTCTGTAGTTGCCCCATCAAGAAAAGTGACTTCAAAACATGGGGAAACTCTAGAAGAGCCTTCAAATATTATTTCTTTATTGTTTTTCCTTTGGATTCATAACTAAATTAGCCTTTGGGGTTCAATCTGTATATATAAGGTTTATACTCTTGCAACAAAAATATATAGGGCTGTTTCACTACAAAGAGATCACTACATCTATAGTTTTGCAAATTGCTTAGGCAAGGAAGATTTTGGGACCTATCTTAATAACTACCACCTCCTCTTATAAAAAAAGATTCCCCTCCAACTGTAAAAGTGAGTTGAATGCTTTTCTCTGCTGTAAATAATAAAATATAATGTTGAGAATTGTTCCATACCCTAAGTTCCATCTACAGCTGTGAAATTTTGCAGTTTCTATCTCAGCTGAAACAAACAGGGTATGAACTAACCACTTAGTTTTCATGCAGAAAATTTGTATATTGGATATAAATTTTATAACTGGACAAGGAGACTGTGGAATAAGATGGACATCTGGTCAAGTCTAAGACAATGAAGCCTCTTAAGCCTTCTTGCTTGTTTTGAAGGTCTTATATGCGGGAGAGAAATGAGAAATGGAGCTATCCAGCTGTTTTCCTGATTCTTAGATAAGGTCTAGGCAAATGTGCTGGGGAGGGAAACAAGGACATGTGGTGGTGACAAATCTGGGATGTATTTTAAGGCCTGTGTACATAGGTAATGGTAATGCATTTAATTGTACTTTAATGTGACATACCACTACATTAGCCCACTTTCACTCTCTCGCACTCAGCTTCCCTCAAACAAATTGCACACCCACAAAAGGGTTTCAGACAAGTAAATTGGACAAAAAGTCACATATTTGGAAAATAGCTGTTGTTTAGGACCTGCACAAGAAGATTTAATCTTAACATGGTATTTTCTCAGCGCATAACCAGCTTGTAGAACTGTCTAATGCCTTGCTTTTGCTGCAGCACTGAAATAAAAGGGAACATTTTCCACTGGAAAATTGGCCCAGTGCTCCGTTTTGTCTATGTAAGATCATGCAGTGCTGGCATTTGAAATGGTGATAATTTTATGCCTAAAAAAAAATGAGTAATTGTACCACGGAAAACTCAGTTCTGATAGATCCTTAGCTCACACTCCATCGTCTGCTTTTTCACATTCTTTTGTGTGTGATCGGGGGGCACCGCATCCGCCGGTGACGCGCTTGCGTACGGAGCTGGGGATGTGTGTCTGCACTCCTATAAAACACAAGCACTACAAAGGCATCTTAAAAATTTTATACCTTTTAAAACACAAACTAAGTTTTCCTCCCTTTTATGTCTTTCAGAGAGACTGCCACAGAGTTATCTGGAACATTACCAAGGTAAGCAAGTTGCTCTAAACCGCATCTGTGTGTCAGTGTCTGGAAGGTGCTGAAAGAAGCACGACCTTTGGAGGCAGAACATGATCCTTTTCCTGGGGAAAACTGCTGGGATACTGAGAACTGGGGGTGCAGAGAGGAGAACGCTCCCTGCATGCCACAGACAGACAGATGACACTGAAATACTGGCACAGCCAAGCCCACACAGCTTAAAGCGACGGGTTGAAGTTGCTTTGAGGCTCAGCACAGTTGTGCACCTGATGAGAAAAATCCCAGCTGTGGCTTCCTTCCAGCTGTGCAATTATACCCATGGCAGGTGGTTTGGCTTTTGCTTTACATCTCACCTGAGGGATGAGAGGAGGGAAACTTGGAGGTAGGAGGGGGAAAAAAAAAGCTGTTATCTTAAGGCATTTTCATTTGGAAAGCAGGAAAGCAGCTTAGACCAAATTCTCCTATGCTGAGAAACCTTTTCATAAAATAATAGAAGTAGACAAGACTCCCAGGCTGTGATAGAGGTTTTTGAAGAGAGACCTGTCTACATATTGTTAGAGAATGCAATAAAATGCTGTAATCATGCAGATAGAGAAAAGGGTAGAGAGAAGGGAAACAAAAAAATCTGATATGGTAATCTGGTGAGTTAAAAAAAGATGCTCTCAGTCCTCTTGTACCTTCTGCCACTGGTTTTGCTCTCTGAGGTGCAAGGGGTTTTAGTGGGGTTATGCTTTTGGGGGGTTTTCTATCCTCTGATTAAAGCAGTGTTGTAGTTCAAACAACATATAATGTAAAAGGAATATTTCAACAGGAAGGACAGTTTTCTTTAAGCATGATAATATGTGCAAGATGCTTCTGATTCTAAGGCAGAGAAAAAATATCCACCTTTCTTTAGAGGGTGTGTGGTGTATATTCGTTGATTTTTTTTATATTGATAAGCTGTAAAAAGGTATATTTTCACTACATATGGTGAGTTTTCCCTGTGTAATGTACCCCTTTGTTCTGTGTGTACAAATTTATGCGATTTATATGATTTGTTCATTTAATAGATGCATATCTTTTATGGCTTACTGTCACTTGGCCTCTGTGTTGTGCAAGCAAATATTGTCATGAAATTTTGCCATGTGTTTGAAGAGCTGACCAGTGATCAGGCCTATCAGACACCAAAGATTTTGTTCATCTTCCTTGCAAAATTAAAGCATTTCTTCATACACACAAACATACCAAAAAAGGGGAAAAAAATCCAGTTTCACTGCACTTGGTGAGGTATTATATGACTAATATACTGGAAACATGGAGTCCTTACACTGCAGAAATGAATTCCACTTCAAATTAAAGTTAAAATGAGACACATAAGTGCTTGAATAAACATCCCGTTTCGTACTTGCCATTAATGATTGTCTAAATGTGCTTTTTGAATTATTACCACAAGGCTTTAATTTCAACTGCAGTAAGATGTCACAAGTAAAATCAGATTATACCAGCAATGTGCACGAGGCATTGTAATTGTGTTATAAATATTAAACCAAATGATCTTGTCATCATTTAAAACAAATGTTTCCAGATAGGCACAGGTTGGCTTGTCCTCCAGTCTTCTCCAGGATTCACCTGTTCCTGAATTTCTCTAAGCAAACAGCTCCTTGGGGTTTTTAATCTTATGTTGTGATGTAGTAATTTAATATTTTTTGTTCTTCCTTCAAACGTCAAGTGACTCATTTTGCTATTATTAATTCATAAGAGTGAAATAGTCTAATTTCCCCACATCTTCTTCCACCTTCACCCTGAAACCACTTTACAACATATAAAAGTTCAAGGTGTTGCACCTTGAAATGACAAAATTAATAACCACTTTCCCATCATTGCTGGGATTCCATCGCTGTATTTTGGCCAGTGGGGCACAGCAAGTCCCCTGTAGCACCAGAAGCCCAACTCTCCTTTGTCCAGGCAATCACAACGCCTTTTCCCAGAGCAGTGATTACTCTTGGATATGTTTGTGGCCAGGATTGATCAAATCATTTCCATGCACTTGCAAACCTGGTGAAAGAGTTTTCACTGCAAGTGGCATAAGTGTGAACAGATGTTTCTGTACTTGGAATATTTTGTCTGGCTGTCAAGAAAGTTTAGGCACTGGTGGCATTAATTATTTATTGTTGTTGTTGTTTTCATTTTAAAAAAGCTTCAAAAACCCCTTCTGATTTTTTCATAGTTCAATTAAAGAGGTGGAATTAGGGATTAGTTCCCATAAAGCCCTGTAATTAGTCAGAAGTTCAGAGGAGTACATTTTGAATTTTTTCTCATCTCAGTAGTAACCAAGAGAGGTCACATATGTGTATTTTTTTGAAAAAACAAAATATAACAAAATGTCTTGGTAAAAATGTGACTTTTTAATATATTCCTTTTCCATTAAATACTGCTGATGGTTCTCTAATGATTATATTTAAAGGAAGAAGAAATCACCCTTCCTCTTGCCACTGAAGTATGTGTATCACTGATAGGCAAAAATAGAAAAATATGAGTTGGTGGACATCATTTAGTAGGAAAGATAATAGATTAACTTTGCCTGTAGAAAGATATAAAAATATTCAGTACAATTATATTGTGTCAGTTCCAATTTACCAGTTATTTCTGATGATTTCAGGAAGCTCAGGCTAGAGAATGAATTGAAAATTCAGACTTTAAATGTGATAAAGAAGCTTTACAATTTTTATATTAAATGACATTATTATAGCTATGAATGTATATTGTTTTTTCGAAGAAAGGCTTTCTGTGTGCAACAGCACATCAAAGAAGAGATCTTCACAAGGAAAACTTTACAATAATATTAAGTTGTTCATTGCATGACCTATTTAAAGTACTCAGATACTTCTTGTTGTAGACTACATAATTAAATTTTAAATGGAACATGATAAAGAAATTATACTGGTGATCTCTAGAGATTTGAATACCCTATTTGGATCTTTACAAGAGTGTAGCGAAGGCATACTTTTAAAATTTAATAAAGGTCTGGCCTATTTTTTTTTCCTTTTAGATGCTCTATAGCTGCTATGGCAGCTGTGTTTCAAATGTGTTTGCTCTCCACATTACATAGTCAGTACCTGCAATAACAGAGCAAGCTAAAAGTATTAGAAAAAATACAGTTTAACTTGAGAAATTCACCATAAAAAATAATTTTAAAAGGCAATTAATGAATGGAGATAAACTTCTGAAATCTTGGGGAAGCTAAGCTTGTAACCAGCCTTTCCTGGGCCAGCCCCTGAGCTCAGCAGTGGAGGGGAGCAGGGAATGAGTGGAGTCCTGGAGCACAGTGTGAAGCCCTATGGGCATGAGGGAGATGATGTTTGGAGCTTAAAGGAGAAAATACTCAGCTTCAGTTTCAAAGGAATGATTTCAGTCTCTAGCCACTTCTGTTTGTTTCTGTGAAAGTTACTTTATATTTAAAGAAGAACAAATATTTTAAATATAGGCTAACTGCATGGATTATTTATTTGCTTAATACTAGGTTAGTATTAACAGAAGGAAAATCTGGGCTACTTTTCCACTTTTATGTACTGGTTCAATTTTTCATTTCACTCAAGGGGGGAGTAAAGTTTAAACGGCCACTTCCTCCTGTAAGCTGTTAAAATAAGGGGGAAAAGTCAAGCTAATAATTTGCATATATATTTTTAATGGAAAGCTTTGTAGAAATATCACTGAATCACCTGCTTAAATCTTGAACAAAACTCAGGTAATCTTATATTTTGAAGTGAAGGCCATCTTAAAATTGTCATTTAGAAATTTTTTTAGAACTGTGGGAGGAAATCTGCAGTGGATACATTGGTGTTAAAACAATCATGTTCAAAATGGAAATGTAAATCTTTGGCTTGTCCTTGAATTTTAGTCATCAACAAACTTGATATATTTTAAACCTGTGGTCTGGAGTATGGGGCAGACTTTGGCCCTCTTGAGTTGGGGTTTTATTCCCCACCGTTCCATAAATTTCTTTGATAATGTCTCAGTTCCATTTACTGCAGAGACTTCTGTTCTCGGGTATCTACAGCATTTTGAAAATAGAATTTAAGTACTGAAGTCACTTTGGTGCTTTTGAAAAATGTTAACCTGCAACTTCACCATTATTGAAATCTAATGCAACTAAGCTTTTATCTAAAGCAAAAAGAAGAATTGACAACCCACCATATGACAAGCAAAATGAAATCTCTTGATCACTATCTGTCAGCAGTCTTTCTAATACCATTGTGTTAGGGAATGATCTGTCTTCCAAGAAGCTCAGTACACAAGGTTTTGAATCATTTCTGTCTTGACAGCCTAACACAAGTAACTACTTGTAAGTGCTTGGATGAATTATAAAATCTATGTGGCTCTGTAGAGTGAGTTAATAAAACATCTATGAGCATTTTAATTACTATGAAATGAAAAGGATTTTTTTCCTGACAGTAATAGGGGCATGGTCTAAAGACCAACCTGACATCTCAGCTGCTGTCTTCACTGGCTTTGCACAGACAGTGGGAGCTGGGCTTGCCTTCTGTGTTTGCACTTTGGTTCCCTCCCAGCTGAGAAATTCTGGCAAGTGACTTCTCTCCCTCTGAGAACACCAGGTCATACTTTTCACCCCTCATGTTTTCATGTCCTCTCATGTCACCACTGCTGCTCTGCCAGTTATGTCAGGCTTGAGTGCCCACCCGCCTACGCCAGGCATGTCTCTGCCAAACCATGACACAATTTTCCATACCCTCACATAACATTTACTGAAGCATTTTTCTCCCTTAAATAAAGCAGGTATTTGGCATAGTCCATTTGTGATCCTCTCTTCTAATGGAGAAGTTTTGCTTTCCACCTTCAAATAAATCCCTTCTCAAAACTCACTCTTGTTTTAGAGGCATATAAATAATTGGTCAAGAAAACATTGCTCATCCCGGATGGCAGGCAGTGCTAGCTGATAATATTAAAATATCTTGAATGTCAAACTATATGCAGGAATCCAGAGCTGGTTTTTGGAAATGATATCATCTTCTATCTTTTCCTAAACCTCATCATTATAAAGAAAAGAAGAAGATTCCAGCCCTCGATATTTAAATGTTCTCAAGTCAACTGTCTTAAAGAGCAGATTTTCCATAATTTGGATGCCTGCTGTTTTCTAAAGAAACTACTCATTTCAAAATGGGACTGGAATTTAACTAATCACTCCTTATTTAAAAAAAAAAAAAGGAAAAGAATCTGATGTTTGACCTTTCCCTTTGCTTCAGATGCTCATTTTGAAGAGTTACTTGTTTCATCTAACCTTTGAGCTGCTTTTCTGTACTGGAAGCAGGACTGCCTGTACCCCATTGTATCTGCTGTAGAGGAATGCCCTGATGGTGCTTGGTTTTGTGGCACTGGAATATAAATTACTTTGAGATGGTAACAAGTTTGATACTATTATAAACAAATCTGGAGCTTTTGAGGAAATAATACACGAGGTCTCCTCACTACTCTGATTTTTTTTTCCTAAGTAAAGCTTCAATATCCTTAAAATGCAACATGGAGCTATTCCTTGTAGTAGCTGTTGGCATGTCTCTTTTTGTTGTTGTTTTACAGCCATTTTGAAATATGTTTTTTACAGCTAATGATAATCTTAAAAAACACTTATGTGCAATCTGATCCCTTTCTAAAGAGATATTTTTAAAATCTTAAGAGGAGCCTAAGGAGCATAGAGGTGATTATCCATATGTGCTTACTGATGACTCTCATTCAAAAATTAGGAAGATACCAGTGGCAGGATTCATATTGCCTAAATTTAGCTATCACAAAATTCCTCTGTCAAAAGAACCAGGATAGAAAAGGAGAAAAATAGGTGCCTCATCTCAGGGCAAGGTGAATAACCTTGGGAATTGTTTTTCTTTCTCCATTGCCTGAAAATGGAGCCTGGGGGAATAAGCACAGACTAAATGTTTCACCTGATGATAGTTTTAATTTAAGGTGAGCAGCCAGACTTTTATAAGTGTTAAAGTGCCAAGTGACGTAAGCTGATGCCTGCTGGAGTTTTGAGGACATTGGCATGCTTAACCTCAAAAAAACTTTCAATATTTCGTACTTAAATCCTAAATATAGATCCTGGGAAGGAGGGGGTAAAGTCAGACAGAAATCATTGTTGGACTTGATACAGCTCTGACCCAGAATGCAGGAACTCTTCTCACAGTGCAGAGCCCTCAGAAATCACAGCAGTCCTGAAAGGGTTCAGAATTACACATAGCCTTTGAATCTTAAAACTGAGTGTAAGTGATTTTACTCAGAGTCCTGGTTTAGAACCAACAACCATTTTTCCCCAGCAACTGTAGGCATCTCTCAAAAACGTTAATGAATTTGACAGGAGATTTTTATCTTAAAAGTCTGGTAGAGCTTTTGTTTTTATTCCCTATTGTGAAGATCTAAAACTAGAGACATATTCCCTTCTCTTTTTTTTTTTTTCTTCTGCTGTTCACCTTAACCAGACTTCCAAGCATCTTTTTAACTTGTTTTACAAAGCATTGCTAAACGTGCCCAATGAGGATAACGTGCAGTAGAAGTGAAAGGCCTTAGATCTCTTAATTTCCATTCCTGAAGGTGAATTCCAAGATCACGATTATTTTTATTTATACAGTGCCTAAAGAGTACTAAATACTTTATGGAACAAATAGAAGACCTCTTGTAAAAAGCACGCATTCCTATAATCTAATTTTAGTGTCAAATCAGGCAGCATGAATGCTAAGCAGCAGGGCTTGAAGAAACACAGAAGGTGTATGAGGGCCACGCTAACAGGATTGAGCAGTTATTTAGGTTCATTATCTGTCCCACTTAATAGAACTGCTGGCTTAAGTTAAATTTACATCGGCCTGTGGAGAACATTTGACGGACACAAGAATGGTATTTCTTGGGTTTGATCAAAAAATAAGCCTTTTAAAAGGAGTTTGAATGAAGAGATAGAAAGACACCATTGCAGGTGGATTTGAGATGCCAGTCCAGTGCAAGAAGCAGCAAATGAAACCAGCTTAAAGTACTAAACCTGATTTTCCCTCCTCACTTGATTTTCCAGCTCAGTTGAAATACTTGTGTTCCAAGTTAGTGCTTTGTATGTATCCTTTGCTTAAGTGTGTCTTTAGCCCTCAAAACCATCAAAATAATGTTATTTAGAAATTCAGTGCAAAAGATGAAACTTGTGGGAATGAATCCAGACATAAATATGCATTTCTGGGGAAAGGAGAAGTGTTCACACATCAGGTTCTGCAGAATCAAACCAGCAACGGAAGTGGAGATTTGTTAACGTGACAGAGGAGCTCTATCTTAGTTCCTTTGCTGTAGCATGAACAAGACATGTGTCATACATTATATAATATAGAGTATTATATCATATGTTTTATAAATAGTTAGGAATGACCTCATATGCAGAATTCTTAGCACCATCCTTGCCATTGGTCCCAGAAGAGCAGCAGCAAGAGACATGGATGGAGCAACGTCAGGAAACCCACACTGCTCTCCCTAAGACAGCAGAGACTGGTTTAAAGCTCTCTTCAACATTCTCTGCCTTCTGAGCATTGCTTTTATTTATGAAATCACTGCTATTGTAGCATTTACAAAAATTGTGACTATTTGAATGTTTCCAAAAGATTTGCTATAAACTAAAAGCAAATCTTAGACAATTCTCAGTAAATTATTGAAAGAGTTTTAAAAAAAAATCCTAACATATTCCCTGGTGTTCAAGGTTAAACTTTATACTTCATCTACATTATATTAAAAACATTTTTACTGGAGTCCATAAATGTTACACATTTTTAAAAGGCAACGAGCGCAGTGGGAATAGAAATGTTGCATAAAGCCTGACACGAGACCTGCAAGCAGTAAGTGCTGCCTGTTGGTTTATTTTTATTTTTTGAGGGTGTTGACTTGAGATTGCTTCTTTGAGGTGATACCCATTTTTCTGGTTATATCTTGCCATTGGAAGCAGGCAGCCCCTAAAGTTTTCCTGTGGTCAGCAGGAGACCCTGAGCCCCCAACTCCCGTGTTGGGAGCAGTGTCTCACCGCGGTAATTCTCTTACTGGCAGGGAGGTTTTGCCAGTTTGGAGCCTCAGAGGACCTACCCCACTTTCCTGTGTGCATCCTCCCAGAGCATTTTGCAAGTTGTGTCCTACACAGCACTTCTACAGCAGCAAAGTGCCAGCGTGGTGCTTCTCATCTCCAGGCTGTAATGGGAAATATTTTTCATCCAGACCCTTTGGAACTTTTAGAGCTCCTGCACAATTTTGTGCAGGGAGTGTTTAAGGCTCTGCAAAGCTGTGATGTAAACTGGGTGCAAATCATGGCTTTTTGCTGTAATCCAACCTTAATGAATCCCCATGGAGAAAGAAAGAAGGAAAGCAAGACTAAGCTTTACCTGACACAAAAAAAAAAAAAAAAAAAAAAAAAACCAACCCTAAAAGCAGACATCTTTCAGCCCCTTCTGTATATTTTGCTTCTGAACTTTTAGATACAAATGCCATAATGGCTCACATGCTTAATTTTGGAGAACAGTCCTGCTGATATCAAAGTGATTGCACAAGTCAGTGCAATTTCAGCACGAGTATTGCTGCTTACTCATTTTTGCAAGATGAATATCCTCTGATTTGATCCCGGCATTGCCACTAAGACTGTAGACAGCTCTACTTATCAAGAAAGAAGAATAAACACACAGCAACTCAGTTTTGGTAGCATCCTCTTGAAACATGAACTGAGAATCATAAACTGGAAGCTTAAAAGAAGGCCCTAAATGGCTCCAATACTATTTTGAGGCATAGTTTTGGCTAATTGAAAATACTGGACAATTGCAGTGCCACTGACTTTGGTTCAAAGGATAAATGTGCTTTTCTGAACAAGACTATTAACTCAAGATCTTAAAAGGTGTCTGTGACATTTAGAAAACTTTCTGTGCTTGAAGCTCAGGAGCTCATCTTTTAACTAAGTGTTCAAAATTTCATTTCTTTTTTAAGCTTTTTTGTTGGGGGATACAGATGCACCTGCGCTGATGTGCTCATGGATGCCAAAGGAACTGTGGCTTGTTGCTGGCAGATTTCATTCCAGGATTGCATGGAGCAGTAAGCAGAAGTTCCTGCAACTATAAAGTTTCATTTAACAAAAATGAAATATTATTATTCATGTCATGAGTAATTGAATCCCCAGATGTTCTCATTTTCTATCAATGGCTGGAGACAATATGACTCTAGATAGGCTGTGACAACATGAATTGATTTCTTTCTCTTTTTTATTTTTTTCTCTTTTTTTTTTTTTTTTTATTTCAAACCTGCAAAGTGACTGTGGGTTTGTTTTTTTTTTTTTAGCTGATTGCTTGGATCTGACATTACAGGCTGTGCAGCTGTAAAAAAGACCTTCTCATTTTCATTGAGAATAAGTAAAATAAAATATAACAGAAATAGCATTGCTCTTCCCTGGTCCTGCCCCTATTTATTTCTGCAGAGACAACAAGGACAGAGCAATTGAATTTGGAAAGACGTCTGCAAGAAGAGATGGTTGCTGCTAACACTGAATATTCAGAATGTAATAATAAAAGTAATCGGGTTGCTAAAAAGCCACCTGTTACATTTTTTGTTGTTTTTCTCTAAAGCATAGAGTTTACTTTTTTGTCTCTGAATTTATAGCAGAGATGGGAAGTCCAACTCCTTAGAAACCTTATTATATGCAAGGTAGTAATTCCTTGTTAAAGTAGGAAAAGAAGCCACACTCACTAACATTTCTAATGCTGCTAAAGATGAATGTTTGCACAAAGGAACAAAGGTAGAAAAACTTTAAGTGCTTGTTAAGGCATGCACACACAGTGCATACAAGCAATAAGTCTGTTTTGCTGAACTGTGAAATTGCCCTGAGTAATTTCTCTAATAACAGAACAGATATTGCCCCTGTGACCCCAGAGGAGCCCTGGGCTCCGTGCTGCAGCCAGTCCTGCTATCAGCAGAAACTTGTGCAACCAAAGCATGGGCTGCAAGCTGAGCACTAGAAAATAAAAGAAACTTGGTGGATAACTTGTAAATGTTCTGGCTGATTTAAAAATTCAGAAAATGATTAATGATGAAGGTACTTTATTTATTGATTTCCCTCCATGACCTATTCTTCAGAGGAGCTGAACTATTGTGTCCAGAGCTGTGTTTGACAGCTGCCTCCTATTTCCAAAGACAGTATTCATTCCACTATGAATGGAATGTACAGTAGCAGAAACTTTTAATTGGCATTTCTTGTTAGCTTTCTCCTATAGAAATGATGTAGTGCTGATGCCTTCCCTCTGTGTTATGGAGAATGCCTCTGGAAATAACAGTTCTGTAGCTGGAGCAGGGAAAATAAAACCTCACAGAATCCCTTGGGATAATGCAGCACATGCAGAAATAGGAAAAGAAATCATGTGAGAAAAACATTCAGTTAAAGCAGCAACTTATGTCTTCTCTTTCAAAACTTGCAAGGTGAAAAAGAGCAATGTGGTTTAAAGGGGATATTGATTTGGTGGAGCTATGCATGAACTCGTGCCACAACCCCAGTACTACTCCAGTCTCTGAACCTCTCAGAATTAATACAGGGATTTTAGACTGATTGCTTGAAGTCTTTCTGTAAAAAAAACCCAAGTCTGATGAATGGCAAGGACTTGAGGAGATAAAAAAAAAATAAAATTAGAAGTTTCTTTAAAGAACTGAGAAAACCTTTGTCAGCTGTACTTCCTTGTAGTGCTGTATAGTTGAGCAAGGCAGCCAGAGACTCAACCTCATTTCTTCTCCCTTCCATTTTGTCTTGTGAGTGATTGACTTCCTTCAGCAGCTCCATCAGGTAATGTGACATAAATGGGAAAAAAATTCCCACCCTGAATTCATCTTTCTGTGCCAGGGACATAGCAGACACTTTTAGTTATTCATCCATTTGAAAAAGAATTCTAAGCTCAGGCAGATGTTGAAAGTCTGGCATGCAAATTTCGTTGCTGTTCTCTAGGAGGTATTCAATTTTTGATCTGAAGTAGGTGATATTTTATTAGCTTGTGCTGTGGGGCTTTGTTAATGGTTCTGGATAACAGAAAATGTGGGGCAGGAGCTGTTTATCTTTACAGCAGTGTAAGAGGTGTTGTTCAGGAGAAAGGCAGTGGTTTGTCTCTTTATCTGGAGTTATCTGGCATCTGCAGTGTAAAACAGGCTGGCAAAGTTGAGAAAAGCAGTCTTGGAAAGAAATATCTGAAGAAAATATTCCGAACTCCATCCCAAGCCTCTTTTCAGAGAATAAGGCAATGCTTTCCATCCTTGTTTTCTGTGCTCTTATGGCTTTTATAACTCCTCTTATTCTACCTTTTCAAGAGATAGGAATGTCCAGTTTTCTTCTGACTTTCAGCTGTGATGCTTTCTTTGGATTAACCGAAAAATCAAAAAATATATTTCCTTTCATAAATGTAGTTTTGTATTAATTTAATTCTGTAAGACAAAGCACAGATTTAGAATTGTGTCTAGAGTCCACAAAAGCAATAAATAAGGAAATAAGGACTACCAATAAATAAGGAAAGACTACAAATTCTCCCCCCTGCCCCATATTCCGCATTCATCAAAGATGGTCTCTTCTGACCTTCCAGAGGCTTATAGGATTTATGGTCTCTATAAATCTTTTGGTGAAACATCAAGTCTAAGATGAGGAAAAATCACTCTAATATGAGAAAAAGACACACAAGACAAAACAAAAAGCCCCAAACCTCCATCAAAGCCATCTTTGATAATATTCTGCTGTGTGAGAACATCTCAGAGTAACTAGAGACAGTTGCACAGGATTTTCCTCCATCCAGTACTGTCTGTGCAACACTCACCAGTGGGCTGCTGCTCTCAGGCATCAATGCATCAGTCATCACTTGCTTCTCACATCAGGATTTTTAGACTTCATTGCATGAAGAAATTCTCAAAATGTGCTTTCCTAAAAAAAAATCTGCTTCACCACCCGTCTCTTTTACCAGTGTTTCCTGATTGAAAAAAAAAATTAAAATAAAAGAAAAAAGAGCTTTTATCACACATCCCATATGTGCTTTATGGTGCTGAGACTTGATAACTAAGATATGATTTTATAATGAAAAATCCCCCAAGGAAGTATGCAGATGTACTGTAGAAAGATACTGACACTGTGTGCTTTATTTGTAAGAAAGGTATGAACACTTTCTCCTCTTCTTTATAATGGCAAAGAATATTAAAATAAAAAATAGGCTTGTGTCTCTTGTGAAACTCCTGAGGTTATGTCCAAGTGGTGGAAGAACTACGTACATGTTAAAATGGTACTCTACAATCCATTCCCCTAATATTTGGAAAAGATGACTATCATTGATGATATCACTATCTCTTTTTTTTCTCCCCCGGTTAAATCTGTAACCTTTTGAATTTGAAATGAAAGCTGCAGCTAGGGAAATTCAGCAAGATGCTACCAAAGGGGGCTATTGATGGCGTGCTCCATACTGGAAAGCTGTCTTGTTATTGAATGCAAATGTGACTTAGATATGTAAATTACATTCAAGATTTCATCAGTAAGCCTTTAATATATCTAGAAAGTATCTTAAAGCATTTAAATAAAATGTTAATTGAAAGTACGGAACAGTGTTAGCAAGCTCTTTCAAAGAAAGCTTCAATTCAAGGCACGTAACGAGGAAGCAAGTGCTCTGATCTAGTCAAACAGAACCTCCCATGGTAAAAACCTATAATTGTTTTAAAGTTCTCCAAAAACCTACATCCCTGTTCTCATCTCATCCCACACACTGTGATATTCCTTATGTTCCTCACTCTCCTCTCTCAAAGCTGACTTTCTTTGTAGCCTTCTCCCACTCCCAGCGTGCTGCCTTCTCTCACCTCCCACGCCTGGAGCTGCCTCCTGCTGCCCATACAACAAGCACTTTTCTACACATCCCAGCCCTTTTCCTTTCCTTGAGCTTGTCTGTGTCTCATTCCTTGCAGAACCATCAGGATGTCTTGCCCTGCATCAGAATCCGGAGGGTGAACTCAGGAGAGCTCGGTAGTAAGCCAAGCAGTGAATTTAGATCTTCTGAGAGGGATCATCAGATGGAGCAAATGACTGATCTTCATATTTAAAAATAAAACCACTTATTTTAAAGGCTGGAGAGAGAGGGATTGAGTTAGATTGCATCCCTCTGGTGTTCATGGAAATGCTTGCACAAGCAGCAGGGCAGTTGAGCTGTGTTGGCTTTAACAGCTCAGGTCAAATTCATCAACAAAAGCTTTAAAATTAAAGCCCTAAGAGCTAAAAGTGTGGGAACACAAGCACGAGCATCTCTTGCTGCAGCTCTGCTTTTGATTGTCATTCCTTACCTGCTCATTAAGCAGAAGGATTTTGGAGGTATTTGCTAAGTTACCTTCCTGTCTGCAGATGGTCTGCAACAGTGACAGCAGCTGTTCCAAAAACAAGCAGTGAAGGGAGGTATTACTGCTCTTTAGCTATGTTTACAAATTTGTAACAAGACTATTATTTAAAGTGTGGGTTTTTGTGTCTGCACACAATATGTTATTATTGAAATGTTGCTGGATTGGTGGAGGGCATCAAAGGGATGTGGCACAGAGAGATTTCTCTGCTTTGGCTTGGTTTCTTTCTTCCAGGGGTTGTGAGAATCTTGTAGGTTTGGGCAGAGGCTTCACAGATTAATGTTATAACCTGTGACTTTGCTCCCATGACCAGGGAGCTGGGGAGAAGGGCAGCCACATGACGCTGCTCAGCTGATGGGAGTTTGCTGGGGAAGAGCTCAAGTTCAGGAAACACAGAGTTCTACACTGAAAGACAAAAAAGAAATAGAAATAAAGCACATCTAATCCTTCCATGTTGGATGCACTTCTGATGCTAGAGAAAAATTGCCAGCTGGGAATGATTTTACAGTCTATTTTCACAAATCCCCACATCCACAGACCGAAGGAACCCAGCCTGCTGTGTCTTAGGGAGGCTGCTGGAGGACACTGGGATGCTCCTGCAGCTGCAGCCTGGACAGGGTGTGCTGCTTTTACCATGATGCCTTGTGGTTTTAACCCAAATGCAAAATCCACGCAGACAGGACCTTGTTCTTGAAGGTCAGGACCCAAACCATACATGAGGAGTTAAAACTAAGGTCCTCATCATGCTTTTCTGGTAGAAGCTTCTCATTTTCAGTATATCCTTTCTGTTGTGTTCTACATAAAATGGTTGCTTTGAAGATTTTTTTTGCTTTGCAATTTAACTACAAATGGAGGTTTCTGGCTGGGTTTTTCTATGGGAGGTATACACAGAAAAAAAACCACCTAAAAAGGATGAGAAATGCATGTAATAAAAATTTTAAATATAAATTCTAAACTTTCTGGTATGGAAGTGAAAATGCAAACAGCCTCATTTCCGTTGGAAATGTTGAGTTTCTGTGTGGTTCCCCACTTGCATGATTCATAACTGGTGTTTGTGTTATGCCTACTTGGCTTTGAAGCAAGCCAAGTTGAGCTCTCCACCTTCTCAGGTGAAGGGATTCGTCCCACAGTTCCATATTGGAGAGATATGAATCATTCCTGTCTGTCTTCACTGCTGACTCAAAGGGAACTTATGCATCAGGGTTCCCATGGAACCCTGCATCAGGATCCATGTTGGAGCCAAGTGGAGTTAAGGAGAAAAGTTTCACTTTTGTCTTTGCCATCGTTTCAGTGAGACCGAGATTACAGTTTTCATTTTCTTGAAACAATACAACACATCACTGAAGTGATGAACATCACTCATTGTGTGTTAACACTTGGCAAACCATTTGGCAAAAGTAAAGCATATGAATTGAAGGCTGTGGTAAAGTGAGAGTGTGTCGCATCATTTTGAGCATTCGTAATTAATAAAATACATAATTACCTTTCTTGGAGTATTTATCATACTGCTTGTATGTTAGGAAGCAGAACTAGAAAAATGAGTTTAAGAATTGCACCTTACGGAACTGGTTTAATTAAAGGTCAGTAAAATGCAAATAGGAGAAAAAGATGGTGCAGACAGTTTGAATTTCTTTAGATTGCATATGAATGCAGAAAGTTCTATAATGTAAGACTGAAGGTTGTACTGGGGTTCACTGGAAGAGGAAGCTGAATATACTGTAGCTATTCCCTGTTAAGGGAGATAAAAGAAAATATAATCTTTCTCTTTAAAGCCAAATTTCTGGAATTTGCAAGACTGTTCCCTCAAATAACATAGCCAGCAACTGCTCCGAGTAAGATTTCCTGTCTTCCACTCTGCTGTCATTCCTCTAACCTTTGAATACACCTGTGTAATCAAATCAGAAAGTAAAGGTCTATCATTTACTTCTCTTAATACCCTTGGACAGATTGCTGTCTCATTAGAAAGACTCGACAAAGTAATTCAAGAACTGTAAGGCGCTAATAAGACGCTGTCTTTAAAAATGGATTGGCTGAGTAGAAAGTCTGGCAGGTCCCCAGGATGAATATCTGGCCACAGGCTGGAATTATTTCTCTGCTAATCTCCTTGGTGTGTTCAGAGGATCTATTTGCATCTTGTGAAGTGGGAGGTTTGGAGGCTGCTGACCCATGAAGAGCTCCCATCTGTGGATCCAGTCTGCAGCGATGCCAGGCTGAAGATTGAGTGTTTTCTGCAGCTCCAGCCCATGGGCCAGGGCAGCACCTCTGATCAGAGGCTTATTCAGAATATGTCCAGCCCTGAACCGTATTTACTTTTCATTAGGGTGATGTATATGATTAATGTAGCTTTGTTTGCTGTGCTGAAGTGAGCTGTCAGAGCTTAACACTATAATATTTTTTTCCTATGCATCCTTGGGAGAGGAGTCATTGGATTTTGGAAAGAGAATGGCAAAGAGAGAGCTGAGAAAATCAGAAACTCAGCACCTCACTGAAAAGTGGCTGGGCACAGCTCTTTAAAACACAGGGTTTGCAGTTGTACAAAATTGATCTGGAAGAGATGCAAATTCCATATGGACTAAATTCAGATTTAGATTTAAAATGCTACTCACATGGGCACCAGCTAATACACCAGCCAAATTCACTCCATTATTAAGTTAAGAGGCTACGAGGTGACCCTCATGAAATGTATTAACATAATGTCAATAATGAGTCTTTTTATAGGAAGGTGTTGAGGAAATGCAAGCAGAGTTTGTAACATGGTACCACGCTTCCAGCCGGGCTCGATTCTCGGTTCACAAAGCTTTATGTCACAGATCCATCTGTTCCCGGGAGATGGGTGTGAGTTGATGCCATTTTCATGGGCTACTTTGTTTCTAGCTTGGAGCTTTCTGAATTCTCTGGAAGTTGCCTGAGACTTGGTATTTGTTGCCTGGGGCTCGCTGTTGCCAAGGCATTCAGCATGGAGCAGAGATTGCCTCCACAGGCTGGGTGGGACCTTTACTTAACTCTATCAAGGCTCATTAAAGCTTCAAATCTCTGAATGCACTTTAAAAATTGAGTGACAGGAACTTCTGGGAAAGTTTTGTTGAGAAGCCTGGCATAACCGAGTAATTATAATATAGCAGTACTTCATGTGCAACTTGATTGTCACAGCCTGTGTCAAGAGAACACATAATTTCTGAAGGATAAGACCATATGTTCCAAAAAGAGCTTTCAGAATGTGAGATACTTGTTTTGGAAGTTATTTTTTTTTGCTCTTCATAAAAAAGACAACAAAACCAAGAAAACCCAAAAAAACCCAGTGTTATGAAAGGAGATTAAAAAATCCCCCACACTTAATTAAACTGATCCTTTGAGAAGAAGTCCCAAACCTGTAGGACAGGCATGTTCTGAGGTCACTGATTTACTTCTGGGTGCATCTGAAATAAAATGTTGCAAAAATAGTTGAAATGACAGAGTTATCCTAAATATGAGGATGCTTTCCCACTTATACAGTCTAATGGACCAGCTGAGGACCTCTTGGCACATAATGATAATCACCTTGCTGGGGATAATTGGCCCCTGAAACAAGGCATGGACAGGAGAGTCCACCAAATGTCCAGACAGATTTGTGTGTAGCAGCTGGAAATGTAACATGCTGTGGTTTACATCAGCATCGAATATAAATGGAGGTGACTTCAGTGTCTTCCATTTTAAGCTGTATCTAAATCACCTGTACTGTCCTGAAAACTTTTTTTCTTCATGAATGCAATGTGGAAAGGTGATCGGGCATCACTGGTATTTAAAAGTCAGAGCTGAACCTGAGCTGACATTTCTGAGGATGCAAGACTTACACAGAATTCTGCCCCAGCAGGAAGGAATAATATTGACTAACAAGATTTCAGCCTTCTTTTGGAGACCCTGAATGTACACTGTGCTTATATTTTTAGCATGAAGATTTTATTTTCATTACAATATTCTAATAGTGGGATGGTGAAAACTTACAAGAGTCAGGTTGGTGGGTTGGGATATTTTTTTCCCAGTAAGGGACAAGCACCCAGGGAAATGTGATTTTTGTCCCAAGAGACTGTAATATGTAATTGCAAGTAAAACTTGATTGGCTAATTAAGACTCTCCATGTAAGATTTCCAAATAGATTTCTTTTCCTTCATTTAATATTGTAGAAATGGACAAACTTTGCTTACCTTGCCTGGGAGAAGTTTTACTTATGTAGATGCTAAAAAATGGGATAAAATCATTCTTGTAGATATTTGCTTGTCCTAGCTG
Source organism: Setophaga petechia (assembly GCA_024362935.1). Classification (NCBI taxonomy): domain Eukaryota; kingdom Metazoa; phylum Chordata; class Aves; order Passeriformes; family Parulidae; genus Setophaga; species Setophaga petechia. The sequence continues at coordinate 17,192,751 of JANCRA010000012.1, read as the reverse complement.
TGAGACAGTCAGGTCATTGTAGCTTGGCATACTCAACCTCTTCATTTTAATGTTAACTTTCTTTAAATTAGGGCACCATGTTACAAATTCTACCTGTTAATTTACCCACTTTCAACCCTTGGAATTTTCTAAATGATTAATGTATGTTAAATTTTACTTTTTTTCCTTAACATTACATATATCAGATACCATCTCTTCTACAGATTGCTAGTGAATATTTATTAAATAGATCTACTGGAATAGATCTGTGTAGGTTTGGAATTGTTTTGGACTTGAAATATTTGCTGACCCACGGTTCCCATGGAATGTTGATTGAGACATTCCATAAATCTGAACACTATGTTGTATCTGCATATTTGATACCAGTTTTGCATATGTGCTCATCTGGAATAGCTGTTCAGTGCTTCTTTTATGGTTATTAGAGAAAAGAAGGCACCTTCCCAAAACTTTTTCCAAGGAAGATATTTAAAATAGGGTGTATGGATTGTTTCCTGCACAATGGAGAAAAGGTCTAAAGTAATGTGAAGCCAACTTGACTCTTTATGAGAAGGTAAAAAAACCAAATAATTCCTTAAACCCTTTCCCTTATGCTGTCTCACAGAATAATATGTAATAGACTGACACATGCTAAAAAAATCCCCCATTTTCCATAACTTGTCAAGTTAATTAGACAGATTCTGCCTATGTTCATTTTACGTTCCAAATCCCAGTGATTTGGTTGGCTGGGTTTTGGCAGGGCAACTTGCAGAGCCTGCAGGGAACCACCTGGTCTGTAAAGGCTGCACTGCCTGGCATTCAGAACAAACCAATTCTGCAGAGCAGAGCCTCCATCAGGCAGATCTCTGGTAAATGCTGATGGGTAAGCAGCAAGAGATATTCCAGAAGTGATGTGAGCTGCCTCTGCTTAACAAAATACCCACCCTTTCCTCAGTTTTAGCTTGTCCCAGTTCTCATTTCCTAATCTACTCAAACCACAAGAGAACTGTTTAGCTAATGAATGATTGAAAAGTATGAACACCGAATTCAATAAGTCAAAAAGAAAACAAACATAAAACCCCACAGAGATAACAAAATGTATGCTTAAATGCATCATTCAATTACTCTACTCATTCTTTGCTTCCCATTACACTCTCCTTTGTCAGTACACTGTGTATCTAAATGGCAATCTCTTTGTGACAAGGAATTTCTCTTCATGCCTTTACCTGCTGGTGCAGAACACTGCTGGTACTTTGCAAAATCAAACAATAAAAAGAATTGATTGCAAGCAACGTAGGACTTGTATGATGGCTAGTGGAGCTTCTCAGGATTTTCCCTAAAAAGTACTGATCCAGCCACCAAAGTTTGCAGATTTGAGCTTCTCTGGTCCTTTCGAACAAGGCAGTTTCACGTAACTGCTGTTTAAAAACTTCAGTTCCTTAAGTCTCCAAGGGGGGTACAAGCCACAGAAGGATTGTGATTGAGACACCTTTATTCTTTTGTTTTTCTTAGAGGATAAGTCAGCCAGGAATCAGGTTGCTATTATTTGCTGGAAATTGTTTGTCCCCCAGGATGTGTGTTGTATCAGATTTTTCATCCAAGATTTTCTTTCTCGAAAGTTCCTTGAAAGCTGGTTCATCAACAAATATAGCAAACCCCCGTCAAAAGGAAGGCTGGAACTAGATTATTTTTGGTTTTAGGTCCCTTCTAACCTAAGGCATTCTAAGTTTCCTTTCAGCTCATTGTTAAATACAGAAGTTCCCTTGCCTCAGAGAATGGAGCCATCTCTTTTGTCTTGCACCATTCTTAGGAGGTCTTTCTTAACTGCCTCTAATGCAAATCATTCAAAGGCAGAGCTAACATTTGTATTATTAGACTGCATGGCATCAATGCTTCTTGGGATCTCAAAATCCTCATTTTCAGTGTACTAGCATCTGAAAATGATTGTATGATCCTCTAGAGACTTTGCTTGGATATTGCAAGCAGATGTTAGAAAAAAAATGAAAATGGATAGTGGTATTGATGAGTCCCATCATAAAAAGATAAAATAAAAATGTCATTACCTTTGCATTGCTGTGTAGCTTAAGATGATGAAATGCTGCAGTTATTATGGAAGAAATGGTCTTTTTGCATCCTCCAGCTATAGTCTATTGCACAAGATTAACACCGAGAGTCTTTGCTAATTAGTTTTTATGGTCAAACAGTTTTCATGAAGTTGGTTTCAAAGAAATCAAAATTAAACTCTTCATAGCTCTGAAAGGTAGAATTATGGAATATGAATGCATAGATAATCTTTACAAGCTAGAGGAAAATGATCATTGAGCAACTAAAGCTATAAAAAAGACCCGGCAATATCTCAGGTATTGCAATATAGTCTGTTTGGGTAAATGATGACACTAGGAATTTTGGAAATGCAGTTAAATCAGGGTGAGGGATACACAGGGTTATAATTTGTCAGCATGCCCTGATAGAAAGGTTCACTCTTTACTCGTCTTTGTAAAATTAAAATGTATAAGAATAAGAAGTGGTGGACTGAATTTATCCCATCAGAACTACCACAAATCAAAATGCATAATTTTCCCCTCCACCATTTTCCCTCAGTTCCTTTTCAAATTGTTTTGTTAGTTTGCTTTACCTTCAAAATAAGCCACGTACTGGCTGCATCCCACAGCATTAGTGCACCTTCAGTTTGAAAGTGTAATGACAAAACCAAAATGTGGTGTTGCTTTTCTAAGTCAAACCACCTTAATTTACCTGTGTGTTTGTGAAGATAAGCTTTACTAAACTGTGGCCCAGTAAATATCCTCCCTCCAGTGAGCCTGTAGCAATTACATTTCACAGACGGAAAGGGAAGCACTGGATTTAGTACAGTTTTCAAAACAACTTGTGTTTATAGCAGGAAAAACATTTAAGCATTTAGGGGCTCGTATCCTAGTCACTACCAATAAATTTCTGGCTCCCAGAAGATTTAGCAACTTAAGTACTCCTGAAAAATCTATCTTTTGTTCGCAGGCACTCATAGCTGAGTCAAAAGCATTTCATTCTTTTACAGAAGAAAAGGGAGGTCTTAACTTTATTGGGGGCTACATTTGGAGTGAAGACCATCCTTTATAGTGGATAATGGAGACAAAAGCATACAAATCCAAAAGAACTAGATGTCTTAACTGTTTCTTGAATTAGCTTTGCACCATTTCAGTATCATTGATCCCTTGTACAGATGAGAACTTTACCTCATAATAAATAACTATGAAACATCAGAGACATGCACAAAGGAAATTCTTATGGGCTGGCTTTGTTCAGGATGGTTTCATGGGGATGTGTTGTTTTTCTGGTTGTACTGTGGAGCCCTACAAAAGAGATGTTTGCAGTTCTGATAAGGTTTGCATATCTGACATTCCTCATACACTGCTCTATTTGGTCCCATTGTTCATGTTTGCATAATTAGATACTGGGATGAAGTTGAAGATTATTTTGTCTTAGTCTAGTTTATTCCAGCTCTAAGAACCTGCAAAAACTTGTTGTCCTAAAGTAGTACAGGGTGACCATGTGATCCTTTCAATGTAATCTTGTCCTCTTGTGCCAGGATTTGGGGTTTTTTTTGTTGCTTTAGGGTTTTTACCTAGACTTACAAATTCCCAGCATCATTGTTAAGAAATTACACATCTAATAGTAGAACCTTGCCCCTTCAGAGACATATCTGACCAAAGGCATTTGAGGTAACCAGGTCTATAGGCTATTCATGGTTTCAGAGTCTTATCAGCTCCAATTCAAAACAGGTGTATTCTCTCCCAGGCAATCTCAACAGTCTGCTAAGATCTTCACTTTAATTAATTAATTGGTTTTTTTAAAGTTTGATGATGTAGGCCAAATAAATATAAAACTTGTTTTTGAGATGTATCACTTCAACCCCTGTGCTCAAAGCCAGGTTGGATTGGTTGTTGAACAGGTGTCCCTGACTGTGGAAGGGGATTGGAATGAGATGATCTTTAAGGTCCCTTCTAACTCAAAATTTTCTGTGATTCTATGATCCCAAAAATGCTCCAATGACTGTCATTTTCTATTCAAGACAGCACTATCTAGTAATAAATTCATCTATTAGCACACCTGATTAAAGGATGTGAAACCTTGAAATGCAACAAGAGGTTAAATTATTAAGTGACCCAGATACACTCCATTAATTAAAGAAAAAAAAAAACCAAACATATTTCAATTGTTTGGAAAAGTTTCTTTAGTTGTCATAAAATTGTTCAGCAGACTCAATACAAGAAAAGGGTTGACACCATTAAATCATTAAGAGAATACACTTCTTACTTCCAAGTAACGATTAATTTTTTTCTGAAGCTTAAATGCAATAAGCCCCTGTTGTGTGGCAGAGACTGTGACATTCTGTTACAGGTTAATTTCTTTCCTTGCAAATTAGAAAATAGTGTGACTTGCAAAACAGGAGAGAGAAGGGGGAAATATGCCAGCAGCTGTGCTTAGACTTTTTTGCCTTTTGGCTTCTTCTTTCATTTTCTAGTCTGCTGCATTTCTTCTTTCAGTGATTTGGATGCTAGATGCCAATTTGAATTTCCAGTGCATTTCGCATCCTACAACACCAAGGAATTTAAAAGACAATTAAGAATATACAGGGCATTAAAAAAAAAAAATCTATTTTCCAACAGTCCTTTCTGTCTTTTTACCTCTCTGTGATCACAGTGATAGCAGAATCCAGAAAACCATTACCACAAAGAGCCTGTCACACATGTATTTTGCAAAGGTGTGTTTATAGTGGGAACTAGATGGGGCTGGCTCATCGCTTGCAATCTGTGGAGGGCTCTTTCACAGATCAACAGACTATAAGATTGTTTTCCTGGATATGAGCCACTGATGGACCCATACAGGCTAGTAAGAGTCGTGTAAGAGTCTTTTATCCTGTCTCAGCAGGGACATCTTCCCCATGGGCTTCACGAGAGAGTGTTTTCCTAGCAGCGGATTTAACGGGGGGAGAGAGGGGATGGAAAGAAGATTAATGTTTCTGCCAGTTCCCCGCAAGTTCACAGAAAATATTGGCTAGAGCAGGAGTGGCCCAACTCCGTCATGCTCCAGCCTTTTCTGTGTACTTAGAGTGGCATGTTTTTAATCAAATGTGAAATATAGCTTTAGCAGGTCGAATGGATTAGCCTTCCTTGTAAGTAACTCTGCCTGCTTTAGTCAAGAGTGCAACTTTTTTTTTTTTTAATGTTTCACACTTAAGGTTGTCGTCTTTAACTTCATCAGTTTAATGGGTCTTTGGAGTTTTGATTGTTGAAGGTGAGAACTATTTAATAACCATATCCGATTGAGCTTCTTCCAAGTACATGCAGTGAAGACAGCAAGGTAAGAAATTCCTCAGCTGGTCTGTCATAAAAGCTTGGAAAGGCTCGAGACAAACAGGGGGTTCTGCTCCTTTTTTAATACCATATTGGGATTACAGTCATCCTAAATATTTAAGTTTTCCTTGCTTTGGGATTTCAGAGCTGCCTATGTTTAGGAAGTGAATACCCTTGGATTCAAAAACTGGGAAATCTGTTCATGACAATGTATATAACTGATTTCCCTCCTCTAATGCTGGTTGTTATTTATCAGAATCTCATCAGTCTCCTGTTCTTATACAGCACTGAAGTTATCAAAGATAACAGGGAGGATTTTCAGCTTCCTTATTTCTGGGCCTCAGAATCAGCTGAGCCTCTAATAAAGTTAGGCTGTTCGTATCAAACCATCCCTTATCAGTAATGCACTTTGAAAGCTGTTCTGTCTGGTTAAATCCAAGTGTAATAATAGACCTCGTACCTGTCACATCCTCGGGCTGCTCTAAAGTGTTGTTGCTCCACTAAAATAAATAGTTCAGGTGATTTCTCTGTGCCAAGAAATTCAAGTAAATGTTAGAAATTATTTTAAAAATAATTTGATTTTCAGAGTTATTGAAAGTTTGGTTTGGTTTTTTTTAATATTAATCGCTACCATAATTCAGGGTTAGATATGGTATGAAATGGCTGTCAATTTTTCTTGCAACTCAGGCTTTGAAAAATTTGTGTGTTATTTGTACTTATCTTTTACATTTTTGACCTATGGTTCAATGTGTCACTCGGATAAGTTTCTAGGAGCTTGTTCATTTTACTAAGTGTGGTTATATAAAAGTTAAATTTCAAAAATTCTCAAATCTTTTAAAGCTGTCTTTATAGGAATCTATGGAATTAGAAGACTAAAGAAAGACAACAAAGTACAAATATAGACAAAGATTCATGGGCTGAAAGAGGTCTCCTGTTTTAAGATGAGGTTCTGTTTGCATAGAGGTAGATAGGAAAATTTAACATTCTGTTTATTAGAAACCAACAATGAGGTCTCTGAAGACCCTATCTGAGATGACTCCCTGTCATGTCAAAATATGCTGCAACAGCCAGCAATGTGATAGCAGACTGTAAGAACTCCAGCAGTCCTGACATTGTGCAAAATTTTCAGGCCATGGAGAACAGGGTAACATGGTAACTTGGCCTTTTACCATTGGATTAAAAATACAAGACATAGTTCTTTGATTTCCATGAGGATCATCTGCTAGTCATTGCAATGTGACAAAATTTATTTCTTACCATAATAGATTTATAAATCATCTTAAGAGGGGGGGGAAGTGCACCCCAGTAGTATCGCAAAAGGTGTTGGAACCAGATTCTCTGTTTCGTATTCCCAACTCCTTGCACATTCCAGTCACGTATCTTATCTATTCCTCTGCCTGTCTGTCCATTAAGTAGGAATAAAATTCAAAGGATGCCTGATGCCTTCTGCACTTTTTTAATTTGACTGTTGGTTCAAGGCCATGTTTCAGCAAAGCATGTCAGCATTTGTTTAAGTCTCGCTGCCTTTAGAGATGAGCGCAGTGTTTTGAGAAACTGAGGCCTCTGAAGCTGTGTGAAAACAGTACATCCTCAGTATAAATAATATCTCTTGCCTTATCTGATTAGTGATGGGCCATGCTTTCTTTTTTTTTTCCCTGCTTTTTAAAGCAACTGCCTTCATTTATCACCATCCAGGGACCCATTTGGGTAGTCAGTGGACAGAAAACACGGCATGAATCTGTTGGAAAAATAATTTGGCTCGTGTAGTTGTTCTAAATATAACTCACTGATCAAAGCACAGAGTGTCTTTTATAAGTCCTATCCAAAACAGATATTAGATGAAGAGTATACTGAAGCCTTCAGACTTTTGACTGTGCCTTTTCAAAGGCATGCCATCCTGAACGTACTATCATGTGATGCTGTTTGAACTGAGCAAACATTTTTCCTTCAACTTCTTTCTCTTGCATTATACAGCTTAAAAAAAAAAAAAGGTCCCTTCAATTAAAATGCTGGGGATTTTTGAAGGCTGTTGGAGAAGAGCAATTGTACTGCTATGTCTTAGAACCACTTTTTTTTATTTGTAGCAACTTATGGACATAAATAAACATAAACTGTTTCAGGGTTTTGTGGTACATTCATAAACATGAGAGTCCTTGCAGCTGAAATGGAATCCTTCTGAAATGACAGTTAATAAAAGCTATTTCTGATTTAGCTACTAACCAGTTTGTACCGTAACAAGTGTCTCTTTCAGGTGACTCTTACTGTCTTGGGCAGATATACAGGTGTATGCATAAGAATATGACTAAACCCTGGTGAATCTTTACCAATTACTGAGCACAGAACCATCATTGAAATGCTTTTCCAATGCTGTGGTTTTCTAAAACAAAATTATTAGCTGCTCTCGGGGTGCAATCACAGGAGAGAAGGACGTGCAGAGGCACAAGGCTTTCCAACTAGTGCACCAGGGAGAGAAATCTGTTGTTCCTGTAAAACTGCCACAAACAGTGCTAATTAATATACTGATTTTACAAGTGATGTAGGGAACTTATGTAGACAGAATTAATTATTAAGATCTCTTTCTTCAAAACACTGTTTCTAAGCTGCTTTGCATGATTAAAATGTGAACCTGCCTTAAAAAGAAGTTGCAGATCTAAGATCACATCCAGACAACAGTCATGTACTTTATCAACAGTTTGAAGATGAATGTATGCACACACCTGGTAAAATTAGGGAGCCTGGTTTGGAGAGATGCTGTCAGGATCAAAGCCTGGGGAGTGTGACACAGTGAGTGAAGTCAACACGCTCCAGGGGAAAGGAAGACTTTACCAAGTCAGTGACAATCCCTGTGACTGCTCCCTCGCTTTCTAGTTTATAAAGTTTTTTGATAGTTTTATGAACTTTACCATGTCATTTTTATCAGAATGAAGAGAGGGATGTAGTAAACAAATCCTGCTGTGATTGTGCTGGAATTGCACTCTCTTGGTGTTGGATTCACTCCTGAAGTACCTGCAATAATCTGCAGGAGCTATTCTTTAGTGAGCTGGGTTTATTTGTGGTTTGCTTTGGGTTATTGTTTAAGTTTTTTAGGGTTTTGGTTTTTCGTTGGTTGATTTTGGGTTTTTCTTTTGATGCATGTAATTGGGTTTCATGCTTCAGGGACCTATTTTTAGAATTATGACAAAAATCAGACCTTGCAAGAAAGGTTTGCAACAGACCAAAGGCCAGATTGTTATTTCCAGTGCTGATTTTATTCTTAGCCTTACATAATGATGCTCCTCATGTCTGGAGCACATAAAAATGAGATATTGATGGCTTTCAGACTCCAAAATCCTTCTGCTTGTCTAGAATGCAATTATATAAGTGGCAGTAAGTGATGCCTGACTGAGATTAATATAGGCTGCTTTGCTCCTCACTGCTACAGGTAGGAATGAGAAGATCTAGGGAATGACTATTGTAAGTATTAAGCAATTAAGGTGGGTAGTAAAAAGTGGAGACTGACTGGGTTTTTTTCTTTAACTTCATGATAATTTGAAGAAATTAGTAGCTGCATTATATAAACCATCAGATGTGATAATGCATGACATATATAACTCTTATTTCACTCGAGCAGCTTCAAAAGATCTAATGCTCCTTCTCAATCTGATTATAAGCAAATGGAGAATATTTAATTATTCAAGTCTCACTTTACGGCCTAAATGTTTACATCCATCTAATTTAATAAAATTAAAAATAGAGGTTTTGCAATTTAAAAGCAATTTAGTATACAAAATAACAATGATGTACAGGTAGAGGTTCAGCCTCCACTGATAGGTGATGCCTCTGTAGTGGTTTGGTTTGGGGCAGAATCTGTTCACAGTTTTACATCTCTATAAATTGACAATGACTTCATTAATGCCACTTTACCTAATCTGCATAATTCAAGTAAGAACTAAGACCCTGGAGGTTGAAAAGCACAATGTCAAATTGCAATAACTCTGAAGCCAATCACTGTATAATTTCCCTTAGGTTCCATGGGTGGTGAAGTATCTGTATACCTGGATCAACTCTGAATAGTTGGGGGAATATAAATTCTGAGGATTCAGTTGAGGAGCTGAGCTTTCAGGAAAGGAATGTTTGTTTGGTTTGTTTGTTTGTTTGACCACAGAAAGTGAAAGGTTTGCATTTATTACATTGCTGTAATTCACAGGACCACAGAATAGTTTGGGTTGGAAGGAACCTTAAAGATCATCCAGTTCCCACCCCTCTGCCCTGGCCAGGGACACTTTCCACTATCCCAGGTTGCTCCAAGCCCTGCCCAACCTGGCCTTCAACACTTCCAAAGATGGTGCATTTACAAATATCATGGGAAACTTGTCCCAGTGTCTCAACACCCTCTCAGTAAAGAATTTCTTCCTAATGTCTTATCTAAACCTGCCCTCTGTCAGGTTGAAGCCATTGCTCCTTGTGCTGTCACTTCATGCCATTACAAAAAGCCCTTCTCCAGCTCTCTTACAAACCCCTTTTCAGTACTGGAAGGTGCTATAAGGTCTCCCCAGAGCCTTCTCCTCTCCAGACTCAAGAATTCCAATTCTCTCAGCCTTTCTTCATAGGAGAGGTGCTCCAGCATTGTGATCATCTTCATGGCCTCCTCTGGACTTGTCCTTTTTGAGAGCATGAGATGTGTCCTCCTTCCAGGGCCCAGACCCTGCCAGAGTAGAGGGGCAGGATCACCTCTCTCCACCTGCTGGCCAAGTTTCTCTTGATTCAGCCCAGGACAAACTTGGCTTTCTGGAATGTGAGCACACCTTGCTGGGTCATGTTGATGCTCTCAATGTCCCCCAACACCTCCAAGTTCTCCTCCCCAGGGCTGCTCTCAATCCATTCTCTGCCCAGCATGTGCTTGTGCTTGGGATTGCCCCAATCCAGGTTCACTTGGCCTTGTTGAACCTCATGAGGTTTTCACAGTTCCATCCCTCAAACCTGTCCAGGTCCCTCTGGATGACATCCCTTCCCTCCAGGATGTTGACTGCACCATGCAACTCGGTGTTGGTGACAAAAGTGCTGAGGTTGCACTCAATCCACTGTCTGTGCTGCCAACAAAAATGTTACAGTGTGCCCATTGATGTACGATAGCCATTCACTACAAAGTAAGCCATACCAGGGAAAAAGTCTTGCTCCTTTCTTGAAAGTATAATATTAAAACATATTGAACTTAAATAAGTCCATTGGATTTCATTGTGGAAGAATCACTTGAAAAGTTACCTAAACTGACACTAACAGTGCTCTGGGAAATGAAGCAACAGAACAAAATTCTGATCTTATTTATACTGATATAATTAAGGAAGATTGTAGGCTCTTTGGTCTTTAAGGTTCATGAGGAGGGACAATGGGGGCTACAATAATAAAACTAATATACCAAGGAAAATCACTGACACTGCTGTAAAGCTGCTTTATGGGTAACAGTAAAGCTGCTCAACACATAAAGCATCCATAACACATTTTTCTCAGGAGTTTGTTCACATAATACGCACACGAATGTGGGAATGAGAAGGTTGATTATCTTCTACATTAAAGTCTTTTTTATGTCTCTCTGGAATATAAAGCAGCTGTAGGAAAGAATTTACACCTATATTCAGCTCTCTGCTCATGATGTCTGGAACATAGAGGTGCTCTGTGTGTGAGTGAGTGGGAACAATGCCTATATATATATATATGTACATATTTCAGTGCCAAATGGGTTTTTCTGCTTTGAAGTGCTCATAGGGAAGCTTGAGCACAGGACTTTGCTTGAGCACAGACTTTGACAGGCTCCCAAATTGTGCTGGTGCCCTTTCTAGGAGCAGGTTTATTCAAGGCAACATGAAATAAAATCTGCTAACCTTGTCCTTACTGCAGACAAAGAGGGGATGGGTGCCTCCCTTCCTCTGCAAAGAGGAATCTGGGGTGTTGAGCTGCCAGCTGCTCCTGCCATAGGTACATCTGAGGATGGTGTGGGGGAAGGACTCAGATTTTAGGCCAGACACTGTGGATAAAGCAAAATGTCTGCTGTGAGCACTTGTGAGCACTTGTGAGCACCATGTAGGGCAGCTGGTGTCACTGCTCCTGGTTTGCTCTCATGCCTCTGGGGGCTCTATGGAAAATCCCATCTATTATGTTGCAAAAAAATAGATCAGCCTGTCTGCAGCTCCTCCACACAGAGCAGCTCCAATAGCCATGTCAACCTTAACTTCTCTAGCACTGGTAAAGCTGCTTTTTCTCCTCTAGTAGAACATAAAAAGTACCAAAAAATTTTTAAAAAAAATTCAAAAAAAACCCCAAAAAACATTATAAGTGTGGCAACTGTGCATATAGCTCCTTTTGAAACTTTTGAAATGCCCAGTATTTCAGAAGTATCCTCTAATTAGGGCTGCCAATTGCAGCCCTAATGGTTCAGATTTTTCAGATCTTCTGAGGGATTGATGCTTTCATTGATCTTTAAGAGGAGTGGACAGTCTGAGCATCTGAAAATCTGTGAGACAGGCAGATGAATGTTGATGCACCAGAGGGAGAGTGTGGAAAGACCATGTTTTGTTTGATATTACTAATTGTTTTGTTTTGGCAATTAAGTATTTTTTTAAGCAAGTGCCTGATTTGGTGAGAGATGAAAGGGGGGATTAAGTGTGACCCACTGAAACTTTTTTCTAGTCCTAGCTGCTTATTATGAAATTAGTTTTTGTTTCAGAGTAAAACACACAGACAGACTTTGTGGTATGGAAACTATCAATTATCTGTATATGCAGAGAAATCTCTTTCTGTAAGATTTCATCTTCTTATGTGACAGTCTTCTAAATATAGTCTTTTGAAAGTTTTAATTATTTGGTGATGTTTTAAAAAATACCAGGGAAAAGGAAAATAAATAGATTGTGATGGAAAACAATTGGAAATATTGTTTATGCTTTTATTCCCCCAAAATATATTCAAAACAAATTCTTTTGGTCATTTAAAAATACTGCTGCTGGCTTGGTCAAGAGAATTATAAACCTCTGTCAATAAATGTTTGAAACCATTATGAAATATTGATTTCACTGCCTTTTTGTTAAAATAATAACAATAATACTGTGGTATTTGCTTCATTTTCTCCCCCAGCTGAGGAGCAATTACTCTGAAGTTAGGTGGTAGACACAGACTCCAGCAGGAGAGTGTTTGTGTTACTGTGATTATCAGACACACAGACACTTTATGGAATGACCTGAAGAACACTCTGTAGCATTTTGGGCACCTTTAATCCAGACCTTTTCTGCACCAAATGCCTCCCTGAAATACAACCTGACATACCTTCAAAGAGTTGGGACTTAATTTTCCAGACAAAACAAAAATCAATGAAAAATGTAGACCTTACAAACTATTTACTTTAAAGGAAGGATGGGGCTTCCAAAATGATTTAATCAGTTTGTAAAACACACAAGAAGAAAAACAAAGACCTAGGATGGGAAAAAATTTGGATGTGTTTTTAGGAACGTGAATGGATTTTATAAAGGGTTCATCCAGGCTGCTGTAACTCCTTCCACAAGGCTGATCCTTGGCCACAGCCAGTCACCAGCTCCATCTCTGTGGCTTTGTAGATGATCTTTCTCTGTAGCTGCAGCTCTCAATGTAAAAAAGGAGCAGCAGAAAAGGACCCACAAAAGGAAGCAAAAAAAGAAAAAAGAAAAAAAAAGAGAGGAAGAGAACAGGGCTCTTAACAGTACAGCTTGATTTGATGTTTTGCCTGAATCTTCACAAGTGTAAATATTTGACTGCATTTTTGGTGCTTTTTTTATTCCCCTTCAGGTAGAGTATTTGTTTACACAGCATAACATTTCCTCCTTCCTCTCTTCTGTTCTTTCACTTCACGAGTGAAAATCTGCAGCTTTTTTGGCAAGGGTTTAAAGATAATAACAGTAGTGAATGTGAATGCTTCTTTGTCTTGAAATTGTATAAATCACTGTCCTTTTACTAAAGGCTTCCATAGGAAGGAACATTGGAACTTTGACCCATTCTTTGGCAGCCTAATTGCCAGCAAGACCCCAAATGGACCTGGAAAGCTTGGTTAACAAAACCATCAGAGTTTTTAATGTGAACATCCAAGTTTCAAATCCTTGCCTAGGTGAGACCTTCCTTACAAAGAGGAGGGCAATTTGGCAGCTAATGCTGGAAGTCTTGCTTGACTACTGTCTATTTCATTAATCTTAATGAATGCTGGAAGCATATTCACCAAGAATATTGCCCTCTTTTATATGAGAAAAATAGCACAGAGTTCTTTTCCCAAGGGGAAAAAAAAAAAAATGTATGCCCCTACTTCTAGGAATCACATTCATCATTTAATCTTTCACCCAGCCACCATTGCCTCCAGCATGTGCCGCCTCCTACTATGTGCATGTGGTAGGATTGTTCAGGTTCAGGGAGTTCACCTTCTCTTTGGAGGTTTGTGTTGTTTGTTTAGCAGGCAGCAACAAACAACAACATGTGTGTTCTTTCAGATGTGTAGATGTAAAGAAATTTGGTTATAAAGCTTATCTGGTTCTACATGATGGTTGATTTTAAATGCCATTAACAAAAAACAAAACCAAAAAACAAAACCCAACCTTAATTTAGCCTTAAAAATCCATTAACAAAAGCATGTGTTGTCATTTGGGAGGTTCATACCCCATTTCTGGGAATTTGCACAAGAGAATACTCACAAAGAAAATTTAACACTGCAACATCTCTGACATTAAAAATCCCCTCTTTTGAGTGGCTTTACTGAAGTGAAGTATATAGCTGTAAGATTTAGGAGTAGCTTAATTTAAGAATATTGAAACCTGATGATTGAGTGAAACAGCTTTTCCTAACGAGTACCTTGCTCCCAAGGTACAGAAGATGACTTGCAATTTTTTTTCTTAATGAAAATGGAATAGGAGGAATTAGGTTTCACAGTCCTGTTTCAGAAGTGCTAATACAAGAAGCAAATCAGTAATGAAAGTACTTTTTTTTTTTTTTTTTGTCATGTAAAGGAAAGTTGCTGAACCTGTAATGACTGACAAGGGCCGATTTTCACATTACTAACAATTTTCTCTGTGTGTTTTATTATGAAATTACTGGCCACTTAAATACCTTAATAAAATAACCAGGTTTGAACGACCAGCATGGGATAGTGTGGAAGATGTCATGCTGTCATCTGTGCCATTTCCCATTGAAAAGGTTCAATCTTATTTATTTTGACTTATGAGTTAGGAAAGAACATCTTTTCTAGAAAAACGTGCAAGCACCTTGCAATTAGTTGTTCACACCCATGGTTTCTCCAGGACAGAAGGTCAGCTAGGTTGATGACTTTTCTGTCTTAAATTGGTCATATTGCTTGACTTATGGGACAAAAAATTATTCAAGACTGCAATATTCTTTTAAATCACACAAGACAGGAAAAACCCACTCGTTTGTCTAGAAGCAGGTAGAAGGCTGTAGCAGAGCAATTGAAATAATTGGAAATTATTTGGAGATGTAATTTGTGGCACCCAAAAATATTTCCTTGATGAATTCCTAAACTCTAGACGTTCTGAATGCTATTAGGAACTTTTAAGCTATATTTAGCTTTGTGCCCATGAGGTCATCTATGAAATGCTGTTCTCTGTCTGTGGAGAAAGAAATCCTTAAAAACAAGATTCAATGTCTCTTTGGGTTTTCATACTGAACTAATCCTCTGAGAATTTCATTCTCCCCTCCATTCAGCTGTTTTGGTCCTTGGGAATGATTTCATACCATTTGAAGTAATGAATCCAACTTCTGTGATACTGGCATACTCAATACTGATTTTATGTAAGCCCTTCCTGGGAAGTAGTATGTAGCTAGACTGAAATATGGACAATGTGGGTTCCCATTAGCTGAAACACCTAAAGAAATTGTTATATTTAGAATTTTGTTCACTTATGCTTAATAGAGCTCCACTTTGAGTTAGGGAAAATTGGTTTCATTTTCTCTTGCTACCATTAATAGCTATTAGAGTTGAAAATAAGGCTTTAAACATATCATTAAGGTACACTTAAGTAACTTGCAACTGACAATTAACTCAGCATGGTAATACATTATCATAACATTTTTCTTTGATAGGTTTGGCTCTTAAAAAGATAGGAGGAAAGACAAAGGATGGTTTTGTAAGAACCCTGATGAATTTTTTTTCTATTTTAATATAATCTACATTTTATTATTTTATCAGTGAAATGTGTTCCATCATATATGTTCAGAAAACATTTATTTGGTGCTTCATAGAAAGGTAGAATCATAGAATGGGTTGTTTTTGTAGGGGATCAAAGATCATCTTAGAGATGATCTTAAAGATCATTTAGTTAGTTCCCAACCCCCTGCCATGGGCAAGGACATCTTCCACCAAACCAAACCAGGTTGCTGAAAGCTGGTTTGATGTTAAGCATTTGTAACAGACTGTTCAGGGGGTGTCTGGATTTTGTTGTTTGGATTCTGTGGGTACAGTATTCAAGTGGGATGGATGCAGAAGAGAATTTGCTACACACTTTACAGATCTTAAAGTTTGAGAGATTACTTCAATAACCAAAGAATACAAATAGAGGCAGAATTCAGACCTACATTCAAGCATAGTTAGCTTTCAGGCTTTATTAAAATCCTCTTCAGCAGAAAGCATGATGAGTTCTATGAAAAAAAATCTGATTACCGACATCTCAGCATAACACGCCTTGTGTTTTCCCTTTCAAGGCAACAGTAAAAACCCAGCACTGCACTTAACTGGGAGCACTGTTTGTGCTGATTTTAAAGGATGGAGTTAATGATGAGTGAGTGAGCATGGAGCTCCTCAGCACAGGCACCAAGGATTGCCACCTCCCAAAGCCGAGCTTTGTGAATGTTATGGTGACAGCAGTGACTTTGGTGACATCCTCCACTCCTTGCAGAGCCAATGGGCATTGACCTTATCCTGTCAAAGTATGTAAAAAGCAATGTGGGCAGCACTGGATTTGTGAAAACTGGGCACATTTATCCAGGACGTTTCACCGCATTACCACGGAGTCACTTGTAGAAGTGCAGCTCAAATAGCTGCTACGTGGTAAGTTTTTAGCAGTGAAGCTAGAAATGCAACAAAGGCAACAGTAGTGTGAGTGAATGTTTTTACAAATGCTCTAGAAGCAAACCCACCAGTGCCAGGAACACAAAATCCCATCAGTTCTGTGCCCCAAATCTCCCCTCCTGCTTTCTTGAAAATCCACTCTTGAACATATTGGTTTGGAAATTGTACATCTTAGGGCTATGGCAGTCTGAGCAGTTGGTTTTGTTTTGAACACTTTTGCCATTCTTAACTCTGCAGAACTTAAAGAAATCAGACTAATTGCATGCATTCTCCTGCAGCTGATAGTAGCACAGCATCCAAGCATTTCCTAGTATTTCCTAGCTCACTCTCCTCCCTTGCTCCTCAATCATTTCTTGAAAATTCCTTCATAATAACCTTATCCAAACCATAAATATGAAAGTCAAATAAGCCCAAAGGAGATTTATCATCCTCTGACTCTGCACTCCTTTTATGATTAATAATGACATTGATTCCTTTGGAAATGAAACAAAAATTAATTTAAAGGTTCTGATTGGTTTTAGTATTAGGTAAACTTAACATATTGAATGAGCGTAAAACAATTATCAGTCTTATTAACAAAATTAGCTACAGCAAATTTACCAGAAGGAAACTGTTGCTATTTAGCTCCCTAATTATGTCACTATTCTTTGTGACCAAATGATATAATGAAAATAATTTGATCTACTGGTGCTGCATAGAGAATTTTCTAGGAGCTGCTGAATATCATAATCTGTTTTGAATGTATGTTTTCCTGCCCTTCTACTGTTTCAGAAAGTAGAGGTCAAGGGCTTTAAAGAACTTTTCAGTAAAGTGAAGTTGAACTGCACTAGGCAGAATATGGAATAGATTCTTTTCCTATTATGAAATGTTAGATAACCCTTTCCTTGAGGCCAGAGCCCTTTGACTTGTTGAAGTGATCTATGGTGTATGAATTTCAGGCTCTGGAAAAGCATAGGATGTCTTTTATCCTGCCTGGCACTTAGGCCAAGGATTGGATTTTCCATGCTGTGCTGTTGTCTGCCCATTTCTTTGCGCTGTGCCTCAATCCAAGCACACAAACTTGGCAAGTTTTTCTTTCCAGCCCTGAGAGCTGATAAAACAGAGAGAGTTGGATGCCCTCTAGCCACAGGCATTTCAGCCCAGGGGGACAGTCACCTGGCCAACCTTGAAGGCCACCCAAGCATTGTTGATACACAGAACTTGGGGTGCCAGCTCTCATCTATTCTGTGTGAGTTTCCTGTGCTCATGGGTTGGAAGTGCACTGGGGTAGAAGCAATGAGAGCTGACGAAGCTGATGAGAGAAGTCAGACGTGATCTCAGAAAACTTCTTGCAAAATGTCTCTGCTGGCACTCCTGTACTTCCACCTCAGCAAGCATTTAGATGGTGGGGTCTCTGAGCATTTCTGTCCTACCAGATCTGTCTGCCCTCCCTGGCTTCATCCTGACTAGTCAGGATACCACCCTCCCTGTGTGCGGGTTCTCATTGCTTCCCCTTGCCATCTGCCCTCCCTGAATTGCCATCCATGGGCAACTTGGGTCCAGGCTCATTTCCTACCCCATACCTTTAACAGCTGTCCCCATTTCTAAGTAGAATCTTTCCCTCTCTCCTTCTCACTGTAACTTTATGAACTGGAAAAAGGAGATTAAGACACTCTGGTACAGTAAGAAACCTGCAGCATGAGAGTGATCTGCATATTGCAAAATTGCCTTAGATTGTAACAATGAACTTCAATATGATCAGCTCCAATATTAAACTTCACAGAAGTGAATGGGAAAGCTGCTGTGGAATAGAAACCCCTCAAGTACATCCCCTGGCTGCTTGTTTAATGCTTATGAAGATGCTCTGAACTACACAGCTTGTTTTCTTGCCTACACTCCAACTTTATATCTTTATCGTTTGTGTCCTCTGGGAAACATTTTTATTTTTGTTTCATTATTTAAAGCAAGCCTAATATTAATGACAAGGCTGCTGTGCATTAAGGCACTGTGCTACCAATACACATCAGCTCATAACTTTTGGTGAGGCCTTCTGCATAATTTATGTTCAAAAGAGAGTCCGCTGACATAAAATCGAGGATTTAACCATGTTTACTGCTGCTTGTGATAATTAGATCATTTCATACTGGAACTACTAAGCAACTGAAGTAAAGTGGGCCTCTGATCAATTGTTAAATTTATAGTCTTCTCTTAAAGAATCAAACATGAAGAACTTGAAATATGTTTTGTAGCCTGTTCCTTATATAGCATTATCAGAAAACCCAGATGCTGTACATAAAATGCTTGGGTGCCATCAGATGGACCAGTGCAAGAACTGGCAGGCAAAAATCATGCCCTCACAGCATTTGCTCAATCATCCCCTAATTGCTCATAAATATGAAGTTTTATAATTATAATTATAAAGTTTCCTATGGTATTTCTTGAAAGAATTGTGTTAGGCCCCAGAAGAAGTTCCAAAAACCACAATTTTTTGATAGTTTCAACACTTCTAAATGTGACTGGAAGAGAAAAGGCCTTAAATAAGAAATCAAATCCATACGTGCTCCTATTAACCTCTGGTTTGGCATATTTTAAATCACTGCACACATTTCTATATTTTTGTTCTGATCAGCCATGTCCTGGCATCTGGTTAAAAGCATGTAACAACTCATATGGCTCAAGTTCTCTAAGAAATAAATATACAGGGAGTATGGTGTGAATGTAAAAAAGATCTAGAAGACTGAACAGGCCCCTAGTTCAAAGACTGTAGGGAAAGATGACTTGAGGGGTAAAAAACAACAAACCATGTTCCATAAAATCTGTTATTTTAGGTGGGAAGCAGAGGCATTTTCTCCTTACTGACAGATTATGGTAGAATTACAAGAAACATAAAATCATACTTGCACAGTCCTTAAAGAGGCTTTAGATCCAGGAAAGGTAAAATGCACACCTTCTTGCCCAGATAAACTGTATAAACACTTAGTCCTTTGCTTTGAAAGGCATTTTCCATAATTTCCATCATTTCCACTAGCTCCTGTCACTCCTCCTCAAAATTATTAAGCATTATAGACCAGAGGTGAGAAAAAGGTTCCTGTACAATCAAAGCATTAGTTTTGGTTGCTCATTGTGACATTCCAAAGGGCTCTTTTGATTTCCTGATGTGATTTTTTTCTTTCTCAAACTGGATAATACCTACTCTTCTTTCTGCACCTTTTATAGCAGCTCTCTTTGTTTCCCTTTAGATATCCTGAGGTGACACATGAGGCTGGTGGACTCTTGCTGAAGCTCCCCTGTTAGATGGGAATGTCTGTTGGGTTCTCCCTGAGATGACAAGAGGTGTAACCTTGCCTGCTTAGTGTAGGGTGCTTTTTCTGAAAGATGGGTGTTCAGTGGCGGGTACATACTGCACAGTTCAGAAATGGCATCCAAAATCAAGCCATCTGTAGAATACATTAGTGAACATCCATCTCTGACTCTCATCAGAGCATGGGGGTTTAAGAGAAGGCATGACTTGGGTTTTGTGGGGGCTTAATATGTTTTCCTATTAGCATCCTTTGCTAGGAAAAGAGAGTTATTCCCCAAATCCAGATTCAGAAGGGATGGATCTTTTTTCAGTGGGTCAGAGCCTACCGTGCTTCAATCTTAATACACAAATTCCTTTGTACAAATCCAGTTTTCCAGTCCCTGATGCAACGTGATTAAGAATAGCAGAGTTCCTGCATATGTTACTCCAACACTTCATTTTCTCAGTTGTATCTATGAGTGAAATGCATTTAAATGCCAAAAATACGTAGCATTTCTGAAACTGATTGTTATTAATATTGTTCTGTTTGGGTTTTTATAGCCGTAAACCTTTTTGAAGTGCCTAGCAAAAAAAGTGAGAGGAGCAGCTTTGGAGGGGGGAGACAACTTTGAAATCCACAGAGCAGAAGCTTTAATCTCCAGTTGTGACTGACATCAAACAAAAGTGCAAAAACTCCCTTTGTTCTTGAGCACAAAGGGTGTGTTTGTTGTTTGTTCAGGGTAAGTGAAAGGCCCCCATGAAGTCCCACTGAAGATGTTTAATGAATCTGGCAGCCTCCACGCTGTCTCTTCTACAGAGTAATCCTAGAGACAGACCCATCACACATAATTTAACAGAGTGTGACACGACAATCTTTGCTCAGGAGACACTTTGGAGAGGGAATACTTTTATTACTCAACAACACAGCCCCCTCAGGGTTGTTGCTGTGGGGCACAGCTCTTGGTGGTGGTGGCCACACTTTCATCTCTAAATTGAGGAGTATTGCTCAGGTATTGCTTATTAAGCTTCATTGAACTCACAGTTAAAATCAAGTGAATTGTACTCTCTTTAGTGCAGGGGGCAGGATTTTGGCAGCCTCAGCTTCTAACAGAAGTCAAAGTCAGAAATATCTCAGAAAGGAGGAGACTTGCTACCAAAATCAGGTCAAACAGGGATGTGGATATTAGAGAAGGAAGAGACAAATTGTATTAAAATTGGAACAATAATGGGAAAGACTACCAAAAAAAAATCAAGTGAATGAACATTCTTAGATGTCAGATCCATTAAGGTTTACCACGTATATGTCATCTTTTATCAGCTTGTCCTACTTGATCATTCCTTGGATGAGTAGAACAGGAATAACCATGGTGTGGATCTTTAACCTCCCTTGTCTTTGCTATGATCTAATGTTTAGGGGCTGTGGAATCTGGGTTATTTACTGCCAGGTCTCATGTCCTGCTGCCAGGCTAGGGATGTTCTGTGTGGCTGGGAGCTCCTGGGGTAGCTGGTTTGTGCTTTTATGGTCTGGGCATGTATTGCCCATGGATAGGACAGAGGGGGCTTAAATCCTCCTTAGATTTGAGTGCTCAGGTAGGTGCTTCCATCTTCTCCCAGTTAAATCAGTTTTCAGCCCTGCCTCGTTCTAAATGGGGGCAATGCATTTCACCATTTCCTCCATAAAATGGGCATAACCTTTTTATGTATATCTACTTTGGGATAAACTGTGGAGTAGAGTGTGACAACTCATGACAGCACCTGTGAAGACACTGTTCTCTTGGAGAACACCATGGTTAGGGTTCTTTTTTTTCCCTAGCTTCCTCATGGCATCAATCAAATTTAATTTTTTATCCCCTCTGCTGGATGTAAATGCAAAATGCATTTGTAATGCAGATGTCAGCCACTCCTGGGACTGCTGAGGGTCTAAGCAGTATCTGCTGTTGCATTTGATCCCCCTGCCAAATGCCAACCAGAGCCCCAGAAAACCATCAGACATGAGGTCTGATGACTGGGATTTAGACTTGGTACCAAAACAACCTTGACACCCTGGAACACAAAACACAGCCCCTTTCTAAGAACTTCTCTGCCCAGTATCACTGTTTGAAATATTCCTTGTTCTCTCTTAAATTGCCAGAATATTGTAGGATCTATCTAAAATAACAGTCCCTGTTTCCCTCCCTTCTTCCCCCACCCGTTATCAAATCAGACGTCCAAAATCAAGTGCCTGTGTGCTCTGCTGACAAGCACAAGGGGATTAGGGAGTGACGGGTTTAACAAAACTGGCTCAAGGTTTTGTAAAATGCATCTTGGAGCCTGAGCTCTGAACGAGCCATAAAATTCCTCCCATGAGGTACAAGTGAGGTTTCTACAAGACTGGATCAGAACTTAATAATGTTTTTCCCTTGTTTTTTTTTTTTTCTCCTTGTTTTCTAAAAGGTGCCAGAAAACCATCTGACTTCTTAAGATGCTGTAAGACTAACAATGGCTTAATGTAACCATTGTGTAAAAAATCGCAAATATCTTTTACCACCATCAAAAAAAACCTGATTTCTGGGCTGCATGCAAACCATTTGGGGCAATTAGCATGTAATTTAATTTGCATTAATCAGCAGAAGGTCAGCAAGAAATTAACTCCGGGTGTAGATTTTACATATAACAGCATTTGAGAAGAAGGGAGGAACTGTTTTTACAGGGTGTTAATTTGGAGCTAAGTTCATTCAGCAAGTTTGGCGGGGCTTGGCCTTGCAGGAGAAAGATAAATGATGTGGATTTGAGAGCATTGAAAGCACAAAATGATGTGGCAATTTACCAAGCATTTAATGTTGCAATATATAAACACTTTAACAGACTTCTTGGCACTTGTAATGATCAGAGCACAGGTTTTGCTGAAGCACTGAGCACTCTGCTAGCACTGTAGGGCTGAATGTGGACAGGGTTCCACTGGGCTGTGTGCACCGACCACAGGTTGTGCCAAATGATTCAAGAACGCAGCAAGATATCCCAAAAGCACAGATATCTCTGCAGCTCTGCAGCATTTCCTTACTGGAAGGAATTTAGGCAAATTATTTATTTATTTTCGTGTGTGTCCCTTCAGGCCTCCAGCCATTCCCTCTGCAGCCATTTCATTTCACAAAATCTCCTGGGCCTCCATGAGCCTGTCATGTGAGCAAAGTGAGAAACTCACTGCTGATGACACAGAAATTGTTTTTTTGATAAATGTTAGCTGATTATGGGAAATGAGATGCTAAGAAGTCTGGTGGTGTTTGGCTATGGTGAGGTGGTACATAAAATGTATGTGGCTGATCTTACACCTTTTTCTTTGCATGAAAAGCATTCATTCTTTTATGTGGTGTGGAAAGTATCTGAGAGTGAGTCTCTTGTATTTCCTGTTTTCTCCCAGAGGGTAATCTCAAGGGTCTCTGGAGCTGCCACTTGTCCATCTGTAGTTCACACATATCTTTGTTGCAGCAGGGTTAGAAAGAACCACAGGCATCACTGCACAGCTTTTTTTAAGACAGGATGCCATGGCCATGTATGCAACCATTGCCTAGATATTATTCCAGAAACAGAGTTTTTAGAAAAAGTAGACCTAGAGGCCTCACATCCAGGTACTTATTCTCAGCTGAGATGCTGAGGTTGACCCCAGTTCACTTATGCTTCTTGCCTCTTCAGAGGGAGATCCATGGTGGGTTGAACTGGAATTGGATTGGAAGTCCAAGGGGATTGATTATGGTTTTGGGCTTCTTTGTTAAGTTCCCAAACTTAAATGGCATCAATCAAACCAAAGCATGTCTGAAGGAACTGGCTACACAATGACTTTTGGCATGCAAAGTACACCACTTTGGGACTCAGAATTAGGATCCAGTTTGATCACAAACTGGGATCATATCTTTATGAGAGAGCTTAGTTTTTCTTGAATTTTCTCACCCTGTGGCTTAGGATGCATTTACATCATCCACTGAAAGATTCAAGCTACTGTCCACAGCCTACCTGCTATGGCAAAAAGCTATTTATGAGCAGATTTACCAAACTTCTTGTGTTGCTTCCATTGCTTCAGCAAGGTTTTGGTACCTTGACACCCCATTCCAGCACGATATCCTTAAACAACATTCCCCAGTTGGCTCATTATTAAAAAAAAAAAAAAGTATGATTAATTTTTTAGTTGCATGACAGACTAATAAAAGCAAATTTGACTTTAGAATCATAGGTTATATAGGTTGGAAAAGATCATTGAATCAAAGCATTAACCCAGCACTGCCAAGCCCACCACTAAACCATGTCCCCACATCCCACATCTCTATGCTTTTTAAATCCCTCTAGGGATGGTGACTACCACTTCCCTGGAGAGCCTGGTCCAATCCTTGATAACCCTTTCTGTGAACAAGTTTTTCCTAATATCCAATCTCAGCCTCCCCTGGTACAACCTGAGGCTGTTTTCTCTCCTGGTCTTTGGGAGAAGAGCCAGACCCCACCTGGCTACACTCTTTTGTCAGGGAGTTGTGGAGTGAGAAAGTCACCCCTGAACTTCTGGAGTTCTCTGCAGTACACACCAGCAGCTCCCTCAGCTGCTCCTCATCAGATTTGTGCTCAGACCCTTCCCCAGCTCTGTTCCCTTCTCTGGACATGCTCCAGCCCCTCCATGTCTTTATTGTAGCAAGGGGCCCAAAACTGATCACAGGATTCAGGATGTGGCCTCACCAGTGCTGAGCACAAGGGGACAATCACTTCCCTGCTCCTGCTGGCCATACTATTGCTGACACAGGCCAGGATGCCCCTGGACATTTTGGCCTCCTGGGCACATTCCAACTCATGCTCAGCCACTGTTGACCAGCAAACCCAAGTCCTTTTCTACTGGGCAGCTTTCCAGTCACTCTTCCCAAGTCTGTGGAGCTGTGTGGGGTTGTTGTGACCCAAGGACAGGACTCTGCACTTTGCCTGGGCAAATTTCATACAATTGGCCTTGGGTCACCAATCCAGCCTGTCCAGGCTCTGCCTTTCTACCCTCCAGCAGATCAACATTCCCATCCAACTCAGCGTCATCTGTGAACTTACTGAGGGTGCATTCAATCCCCTCATAAAGATCTTTGATAAAGATCTTTGATAAAGATACTTTTTTTTTCTTAATAAAGATACCTCCTTCTTCAAAAATTTGTGCTCTGACATTTTAAGGAATTCCTTAGACTTAGAATCGCGGTTTGTGCAGAATTTTCATCAAAGGTTTTGAAATGCATCCATCTTCTGGGTGTTTTCACAGGGTCTGATTTATTTCTTCCTTCCCACAAACCAGGATCTTAACTCTGAATTACAGGCCCTACAAAACTCTCAGAGTTTGGGCACTTAGAATCACGAAAAATCTCTAGTCATTTTTTAACATCTTGCACAAAACTGTCAAGTGTCAGATGACATGAGAAAGGTCAAAGAAAAATGTGTTGTAAATCTAACTGAAGATTTATATCCTAGCTCTTTCATTTTAATCAATGTTAATAGACTTTTAAAGACAAAAAAGGAAGGAAGGAAGAGTATCCTTTGAACAAAAAAATTTAGGTAGAAAATTTAAGGTATTAAAAAAGTGTGGTGATTTTATTTTTCAATAGTGAAACAAAACTGATTAGTGATGATAAGTGCTGAGGAAACAAGTCTGTGCTAATTCATTTTTAAAATAGTAAAAATTATGTTGTAGCTATTATTTTTATTTTTATGGCAACTCTGTAGAAGTGATATATTTCCACCCCTTCAGAGCATTTTTAAATAGAAAATCTGACTTTTACCAGGTAATGAATCAAACATTCTCAAGCCGTATTTACAACCAAAGATCAATTAATCTGATTTAAATTATTCAATTTGCAGTTTGTTTCCATTCAACATAGGACAATACCACATTACCTACTTTTTTAGGAAACTTGATGGATGATGAGTTTTCCCCATAAGTCTTTATTTCATGTTGGACATGTGTCACAGGACAGAGTAAGGTCCAATTCCCACTTCCCATTCATTGCCAAATGTTCACTTGGTAGATGCATCCACTTGTCTAGATGCCAGATGCCAATAATTAGACTCCTTTCTCTTTTTTACTTGCATGTGAGTTTCTGCTCAACATCACTCTCTCTGGTGAGAGCTTGTTTTTAAATATCCACTTTCATCCCTACTTGTTGGATGCCTTTCATGGATGTGTGAAATGAACCTTCTGTGTAGAGCACCATAAGATCATCTTAAAATAGGTTCAATAAAAATGTTAAATGTGGTTCTATTTCTAATTTTAGCTTAAGAGGACGAGTAGCCATTAAATTCTCATCTGTAATTATTAATGTTTTTCATGTTCATTGATATGTGTTAATACAAACAATTCATACATTTGTATATATTGTGCAAGTTCACTTTCTTTAGATTGTGCTCCCAAGAACTCAAGGTCCTTGATATCCCACATCATTAGAGTCATGATCTTGGCATTACTAAAGTGCAAAATAAAGATATTCCTGTTTAGACAGAGCAGGTTCTGCTTATGCTTTAAATAGATTTTAAATTAAAGCAGAAAATGAATGGTTCTGTAACCAGCTGTGTTTGTTCTCTCTCTGCCTTTTCTCTCTCTCTCAGATCTGGTGCTCTGTTGCCTCTTCTGTTACTCTTCACTCTTTTGATCAGCTTTCTCCTCCTTCCCTTTAGTTGCAGGCCAGATGTTCTTACAACATGTAGATCTTTCCAAATACTTTATTTCCTTTGTAGAGCAGCCACGTCTGAAACCACAGCCTGGCCAGTTGTGAGTTGTTTCAAGTGATGTATTGTCTTTAAAAAACACACCGAAGTGCATTTCTCTGTCAGAATTTGCGAACTGCACAAGCTGGGAGTTTTTCCCCCTTCCCTGTCAAGAGTGGGGGAAGCAATGGAGCACTTTTTTTAGGTAGACAGGAGAGGTTTGTTCCTTCTGTCTCCCAGATGCTGAGAAGCAGAGTCAGCACTGCTGAATGCTCTAGGGAGGCACCACACACCTCTTCTATTGTGGGTACCAGTCCTACTATATGCTTTAAATGCAAAACTTTTTATTCCTCTGCTGTCCAAGTATTAATCTTCAGCATTTACACAACATTTTGTATTCCTGTGTTTTCTCTCTGTGCTATTTAATTTTCATGATGCTATTTGGATACTCCCAAGTGAAAAATGTTAGAAAAGACCTTTTGCAGCATGCAGACCAACGGTAATTGCTACCCCTGTGACTCAGACAGAAAATCTAGGCATATACTCTAAAATATCTACCAAAGCAGACAAAAAGAGATGGGGCAAATTTTAGACTGGTTTTGTTGCCAAAAAAAAAAAAAAAAGGCATTTGTTGTATCTCTACTGCAAGAGCTTGAGACTAATCTTCCTTTTCCTGAGCATGAAGATACTGTGAGTATGTTTAAAACACACAAGGTATACAGAGGTATTACCTGTCCTGAAGACCTGTCCACATCTACATTAAGAGGCCTAAAGGTGGTCAATATGTTTTCACCATGAAATTATATTTAGATACTTAGAGGTAAAGATCTGAGTCTTTTCTGTGACTTGTGTTTTCCTAGCCTGGAAGAGCAAAGAAACATTTCCACCTGTATATATGTGCATAATACAAATAGCAAATGTCACAGTGTTTCTGCTCTCCTGGTAGAAATGGCAACTGGATGAAATAGAAACTGATGGAAATAGTAGCCTAGATGTCTGATCACTGGAGCTGAGGACAACAACTGATCTCCCATCTACAATTATGTTAAAGGCTGTATAATCAAAACCCAAAATCAACAGAGGAAGCAGAGACAAAAGTGTGATGATTTGTTCTAGGTAAAAATGAACAAAAATTTCAATTACAGCAGAGGTAAAGTGTGATGAGATACAGCCTTTTGAGTTAAAGAAAATTCTTTGCTATTCACATTCACCAATTAAGTGGTCCAGAGTAAAATGATTCTAACAATAATACGTGGGCTTGTGTTCCACTATTTCCAATAACACAAAAGCTGCAGGCAATGAGTTTCTCATTATTCTAGATTTTAGGAGAAGATACCTAAATGAACTGTCTGCTTTCTGAAAGCATGCTGGAAAGATTCCACTTCTGAAGCTAAGGCCAATTTCCTTTCTACTTCAAACTTTGGATAGGTGTAACATATGAATAGAATCACAGAATTGTTTGGGTTAGAAAGGACCTTAAAGATCATCATGTTCCACTGCTCTGCCATGTACAAGGACACCTTCCACTAGGCCAGGTTATTCAGAGCCACATCCAACCAGGCCTTGAACAATTCAAGGGATGGGGCAGCCACAACTGTGGAACCTGTTCCAGTGCCTCACCACCCTCACAGTAAAAAATATCATCCTAATAGCTGATCTAAACCTGCCCTTTTTCAGTGTAAAGCCATTCCCTCTTGTCTCATCACAACATGCCCTGCTCAAAGTCCCTCTCTGGATTTCTTGTGGGCCTCCTCAGGCACTGGAAGGTGCTGTAAGATCTTCCTGGAACCATCTGCACGAGGAAATAACTCCAGATCTCTCAGCCTGACTTCACAGGAGAGGTGCTCCAATCCTGTGCTGTGAGCATCTTCATTCCCCTCCTGAGGACCAGTCTGTTTCAGACCTGGGGTGCCCAGGGCTGGGCAGTGCTGTGGAGCACAGGGATGGACACGTGCTGGTGATGCTGAAACAGGAACATGGGAATTCTCACCTTTGCTTTAGGCACTTTGGTGGGATTCGTCTTGCCTGATATATGCATTTAAAATTTAGGGATCTAATCCCTTTGTATTCAATGGAGAGATGTGGTAATGCTCTTTAGTATAACTAATCTCCCCTCAGTGACAATAGAGAAACCCTAGATGACTAGCTTAGACTAATTGCTCAGCTTCAAAGGTGGGATTTAACCACCTGAAACAGTAAAATGCTATCAGATTAAAGTGTAGCTTTCCACACCTATACAAAGTAAATGTTATTTGAGCCTAAATAACTGCACAGAACAGCAGATAGCTGACTTAGACTGCAAGTGCCTCTTGTGAGGAGAAGAGTTATTTTAAATGTTTGTGCAAGCCACAATAAAGCACTGATTTATATATCTTGCAGTGTTCTGTATTATGGTCACACTGCTCTGGAGTTTATTGGCTTTTTTCATTTTAAAGATGGAGATGTGAGCAAGAGGTTAATTGGTTTGCATGAGATCTGACACGGGGATGCTTGGTAAAATGGGGACATGAATCAAAGCTTTCTATTCCTCTCATGATTGCAGTCATGATTTTTGGTCCATTGTCCTGGACATTTGTCCACCATTTCTTTGTCATGAAATCTAGTCCATCTCTTGGCTGGTAGAAAGACTTTTATAGTGTAGGAAAACACCACTATATTTTGGGCTTCTGAATACTTTTAAAATACTGTAAACCAGTATTTCTTGACCAAATGGAATGGTCAAGAAGTAATTTCAACTAGAAGTAGAGAGCAGAAGGAACACTTTAAATTGGCATAAATTAGTCATTGCTACTGGTTTGCCTCTGAAGTTTTGATCATTTTGCTTGTGTAAATGACAGTTATTCCTGTTGCCTTTCAAGGATTTGTAGCATCACATAATTAGTTTAGCAAACTCATGGCCATTCGTGGAAGGCTTGGGTTTCCATTAAATACAGGGCGATTAAATTATTA
This sequence comes from Setophaga petechia, assembly GCA_024362935.1. Classification (NCBI taxonomy): domain Eukaryota; kingdom Metazoa; phylum Chordata; class Aves; order Passeriformes; family Parulidae; genus Setophaga; species Setophaga petechia. The sequence goes on along the minus strand of JANCRA010000012.1, from coordinate 17,163,464 downwards.
AATTTTCACTGTATGTAATTTGTGTAGAGCATTCTGCAATATATGCATATCAGTTATGAATCTACAATCAATTTTCATATTAAATGTTGAATTTAAACCCACAGCTGGACTTTCATCCTGAAAGAAGCCAGATAGCCCTGTGCATCTGGTTTAATCTTCCCTTCAGCCATATTATTTTAAAGGCACTCCTGCTTAGTACATCTTACAATTGAAAAATAATACTCATATTCCCTCTCATCCTCAGCAGCTGTGATCCCTCTGCAGATGTTGTTCTGTCAGACGTTTCATTACGAGTGATAGAAAGCATAGGTTCTTTCCGTCTGTCTGTGTTACTGCTTTGTAGATTTTATTTTCTTTTTTTTTATTTTCTTTTTTATTTATTCCTTTGGCCGTAGATGAGTCCTTCCATAATACTTCACTTTATCTCCTGTTGCTGCTGCTTCTCCTTCTTTCCAAGTGCAGAAATGATCAAGAACTTGCAACTGCGTGGAGCCGCCCAACAGAAGCCCATTGATTCCCCACCAAAGGGCTCTGTGTGAGCCATTCTGCTCCAGCCTGAAAAGAAAGCTTTGTTCCCTCAGCTGGTAGTGTCTTAAGATGCTGATCCTTGCCATATTTTCTGAAAACTGTAGCAGTTCATCAGGCTGTTTGACACTTCCCGTTCAGCTGTGTACTCTGTAGCACACCCTGGTATTTGCTGCTGCTCGTGCATCAGCCCCAGCAGCCCGAGACTGCTCTGGGCACCACGGTGAGCTGTGCTGGGCACAAGTCATTTGGAGGTGAACAGTAAAGGAGCTGAAATCTGGAGTGCTGGTGGCCATGCCTGAAATGGTAGTAATGGATTTAGTATTTGGGGCAGGAGGTATGGGATTTGTCATGTTGGTTGAGTATTTTCCTGGCCGCCTTCCATGACTGTTCAGATATTTTTAGCATGAAGTACAAGCTATGTTGTCTCAGTTGACCTTGGAGCATGACATTTTAACATGGAATTGGTTTGACTTGCTAATCATTAAAATGATTTATTATTTTTTATTGCAAGAGCAACTAGAATCCCAGTCATGTTTTGCAGATGAAAAGGGAAGAAAATTGAAACCCGTCTTCCCTTAACTTGCAGTCCTTCATGATACCCATGTTTCCTAAGGTGTTGTCTTTCTCTCTACACCATTAAAAGTAGATTATGCCCAGGTTTGTTTTTTAATTTGTCTTTTAGTCATTTGACAAATATTATATCAGAGTGACTGAAACTAATCCCAAGGTTTCACAGTGCTCAATGAGAAGTGTAGAACAAAAGGATTGCTTCTGTTGCAAACAATTTATGACCTTAATAGAAGTTTACAGCTGCCATCAGAAAGGCAAGATCTTGCTACTAGTGTATTTATCCTGGTGATTGCTCTCTCTTTGCCTTTATTCCCAGACTCAGGTTTAAAGATCAAGCCCCTAAATACCAACTTCTGTTAAGGAATTAGCAGCAGTAGCACTGCAGCACAATTTCATAGCAGTATATTTTAAGGCCATAGTATATAATGCAGGAAAACAGCTTAGGACCAGCCACAGACACAGCCAAAAGCTCATGAAAGTTTGAATTCAGATTTTGAAGTGCAGATCAATTTTTAGCCTGACTGGACTTTTTGACAAGTTGTCAATTTTGGACAATTTGTGTTTATTGAGTTTTGCACCTCCTTAAGTTAACATGACCCGAGAGGAAATTACAGTAATTTTTAAGATGCATTTTACTGCCACAGTGGTGTAGAAAAGCTTTTGACTGAAAAGAGCATCAAGGACTTGTTGACTTTTTCAGTCTACTAAATAAGCACCTGCTCAAGTATCTGATGTACATTAAAAAAAAAATTAAAATAAAATCAAAAAAAAAAAGAAAAAAGTCAACCATCCTCCTGCATAGTTCAAAGATTTACCCAGCAAAAGCTGAAACCAACATGTGAAATAAACCTCTCTTTGACTACCTTGGCAACTGGGAAGACCACAACCTGCTCCTACAAATCACATGGCGGATCTCCCAAATAGGGCCAAAGAGGCTGTTTCCCTGAAATCTGTGTTACACTATAGTTCCTTTCATGCATAGGAAGTGAGTAAATCATTGAATAATGCAACATCCTTCCCCGTCTGCGAGAACTGTGCCAAAGCCAGGCGTGAGGGTCTGGGTTAAAGCAAACTCAGTTACTTGGTAACCAAGTTGTGTTTTGGAGGGGTCAAATTTGGAGGGATTTTGGACTTGTGTTTTTTGGGGGTTAAAATTGCCAAGAAAAACTGAAAACTTGAAGAAGATCCCCAGGTGCCTGCATTAATACTCCCCAGTCCCTCTGATGTGAGCTGGCAGGTCCCATAAAGCCACTCAGCCTTGAACAGGGAAGGGAAGGAGGGAGAGAGCAGAAGCTCCAGCTGCGACTCCAGAGCCCCAGAAAGAGCCTCTAACCCAATTCCCTTAAAGTGCACAAGCCTCATGAGCCACAGCATCTCTTTGCCACTGTATTCACTGAGTTCGCAGGGCAAACAAAAGACCCATACCAAGCATGCATCCTTCCAGAGGGGGAAAGCTTTTCCTCATTTGCCCATAGATTTCCCTCCCTTTTCCTTCAGTTTTATACACAGAGATTTGTATGTGTATATATATATATATATATATATATTTATTATTATTTTTGTTTTAACGGCGGAGGGGTGGGGTGGGGGGGGGAAATGTTGATAAATTTTTTTTTTTTGGCTTGTAATTAGGAGAGCTAACACCAGCTAGGCTAGAGTGAACGCAAACAAGACCCCTATAGGCAGCACAGTGCATTAATGTAAAATATGCCCAGACAACATAACTTGTCAGAGAGGATTATTTCTGCTTAGTGAATCTGCAGGGGCCCCTTTGCTCCACCACTCAGCGTCTGACTAGAGAGAGAAAGAGAGAAAGAGTAGCCATTAGTGAGTAGCTACTGTGGCATTGATGTTTGAGCGCACTTCTGAACTGGCTTTTGTTGAGAATATCGGTGCAGAAAGCATGCGCTGTCCCAAATCCGCTGTTACTATGAGAAATGAGGAGCTGCTTTTAAGGTATGTTGTCTCCTTTGTTTTAACGCGTGCTTTCGAGTTGCCTGGGCCCGCTGCAACTATAACCGTGCTGTGTATTAAGTAGTTTCCCTATTTAAAGGAAAAGACAGGCATTGCTGGGTGCAAGTGGCATTTTCCACTAGTTCGGGTCGCACATTTCATGTATAATGACAAATGTACGGAGAGGGCAGGGAGGGGAAAAAATATATACATTTATCTTTTTTTTTTATTCTTTTTTTTTTTTTTCCCTTCCTAAAAGAAAGCCGGTATTTCTGTTATCACCTCCTTTGCAATATTTCTGCCTGCTTCATTATTATGCACTGGGCATGGAATAAGCATGGAAAAAGCTCAGGGAGACTCCATATTAGAGCTAGTGCCCTAAATACCACTTTAATTTTCACTTAGCCTATGTAAATAGTTTCTAATGCTTTACCTAGTCTCTACCGCTGGAAGATGTTTTAAAAATACCTAAATACTCCTGTAATGTGGGGTTACACATCTATTCTCTAATAATGCTCCCAGCTTTAGCGGGAGGCCAGCATCGACTACTCTTTTCAGAGACACACAACACGCAGACACGCACACACGCACACTCACAAACAGAATTATGCTGGAATTGGCACCCCGCTTTGAAAAATGTAGTCTTTTGTTTATTTGCTAGCAGACATTGTAGCATTGAATACATCTTTTGGTCTGACAATGGGACAGCTGAACAATGGTGTTGTCATACTAGCTTAATGTATGTCTGGCGATAGGGTGGTTTGGGTTGTTTTGGGGGTTTTTTCCTTTCCTTTTCTCAGCCCCTTTTTCATTTCCCTTAATCTTTTTGTGTGTACAGTAGAATTTAAAGTGCGTTGCCTGTTTTGTGGTGGTTGTTTCAGTTGGTATCTGCTGCTAATAGTGCAGGGAGGGGGAGGTTTGTATCTTACAATTATGGCTATTGCATTAAGTTGCAGATTTATTACTAACCTCTCCCTTAACTGTGGTGAGAAAACTTATTGATTCTGAAAGCTTACAATACTGCTGTCAATCTGGGAAATACATACTTGCCAAATCTGCCCTAGCTTGATTTTATGCCCGATCGTATCAACTTTAACTGCTGTTTTGAAGATACTGTTTCTAATTTTGTTTAGGTAATGAAAATGCAATAAAAATGATAAATCAGATCTCAGAGTGGGAGCCCATACAACTTTCCATTTTTATTACATTTTATACATTAGAATTTTTAAGGTCAGACAGAATAATTTACCTGAATGATTCCTATCCCCAAATCAAACAATTATTCATATGACATTTCCTAAATTATCTTTCTGTTTCAAGAACCATCATTTAGCATTAAAACAGTTAACAATTTTGGGTTTGAATTAGGAAAAACGAACCTTATGCATTGTGAGAAAAAATTGTTACAAAGCTTTTGAAAAATTTTGAGTTACTACTTGGACAGCAGCTTATGTCTTAAATAAAATGAATTTCCATTACTCTGTGGAGTTTCTTAAACTGTTTAAAGTCTTTAAATACTTTACATGTTAAGTAAATGTATTGCTTTTAGCAATAAGTTTAATGATTTTGTAAGAGAAAAGATTTATTTATCAGTGGCTTCTGGTTTTTGCTTTGATCAATTAATAGTAGAGATTTTGTTCTTTTTAAAAAACTGGACTCTAGTTCATGATTTATATGGGTTGAGGGATCTCTTGGACCCCTTAATTAAAACAAAAAGACATTGAGGATTTATCGGTAGCAGTCAGAGCCCTCTAAAGCATGCATTTCAACACAAAAATATTTGGTGGGGATACTGAATACTTGCTATGGTGTTTGGCTGCTTTTTTTTTTTTTTGTGTCATTGTATCTTCTTCCCTCGAGTCTTGAGATGGTGTAAACCAATAGCAAAGAGTTTATGTGAACAAAAAGGTAATATCACATAAAATACTTCTTGAGAAGCCAAGAGGTTATGGATTATCAGGTGCTTGCATGCTGTGTGTTTGGCATAAACATGAAGAAAGCAAGGACGGTGTTTAATATTATGGGACCATGACATAATTCATTTCCTTGGGAGAACTTCTTTCAAGACAAACATTAACTCATTCCCAACTGCTCTGCTCTGCCTGAACTGGAGGGCAGAAACAGTGGCATGTTTTTATAAAGTTATTTTTCTATCATGTCATGTTCCAGCAGCCTGAGCTCTCTAGCAGCTACTGCCCTTTGTGAGTGGCAATAAAGTGAGTCCCCCATTCTCAGTTATGTGGAAATGCCCCTTCAGGGATAGCGCAGAGCTGCGTGAATGCCACTTCTGTAGCAGCCACCAACAGACACCTGGGCAGAAAAACCAACCACCACTTTTAAGGACTATTCAATACTATAACTGTTCTCTAAGCTCTCTGCTCACAGGTGAGTTCCTACCAAACTTACTGTAGTTTCTATGTTTTCGGATAAAATGTTGCATAAAATACATATACAATGATTTTTTTTTTTTTTGTCTTGGATTGAAAATTACTTTGTGTCTTTCCAAGGGTATTTTCTCACATTGCATTCACATCAAAGACTGATTTTTGAATTAGTTTGTGTGAATCCTACTTTAAAAAAAAATTCTTTCTATGCATATTTACTGAAATATTGCTTTCTGAGCCATAACAATTATTATTAACATCAAAGAAGGTGAAGCAAAGCTGTAGCACAAGTAATTTCTTAGCATGTTTAACAAAAGTAATGGTTTTTGAAAGACTGCTTAGGTTTAGAGATCTTTTACCTGAGCATCGGAGGTGTCCTCAGTGCTGCCTGTTTTGAATCTCACCCATTCACAAAGCAATGTGGCGCCTTGCAGTTGTCAGACTTGGCAACATCTGTTTCTACAACAGAGCTAAGAGAGGTAATTCAGACTCTACATGAGTTGTTATTTGTTCTTGCAATGACCAGGTGTAATGTCAAAACATGAACACCCTCAGTCTTACCTGTTAGAGAAAGAGCAAGGGAGATCTTAGCCTGGGATGTGGCTTTCCATGCTTCCATAGGGATATGGAATTGAATTACATTCATTTATTAGCCTGGAGTCTTTGTGTGTATTTATTTATTTAATTACTTTCACATTCATGAGCCACAATCATCAACATGCTAATATTTTCTTTGTTAAGAGCGGATGACATTGACATGGTTCTGTCAGCAAATTTAAGTACGAAGGGACTGAGATCTGCCCACAGATAGATACTTGGGGGTGAAAAGCTGGATGTGAGCTGGCAATGTGCACTCACAGCCCAGGAAGCCAATCGTGTTCTGGGCTGCAGCAGGAGAAGGGTGGCCAGCAGGTTGAGGGAGGTGATTCCCTCCAACTACCACGCCCTCATGAGATTCCACCTGCAGCATCTTTTCCAAGTCTGGAGTCCTCAATAAGTCCTCAACATGGAACTGTTGGATTGGATCCAGAGGAGGGACACAAAAACAGTCAGTCTGGAACACCTCCCTTAAGGAGACAGGCTGAAAGACTTGTGGTTGTCCAGCCTGGAGAAGAGAAGGATGTTAAAGGTGTTTCAGTACCTAAAGGAGCTTAGAGGAAAAATATTTTTAGCAGGGCCTGTTGCAATGGGACATGGGATTGTGGCTTTTAATGAAAACAATGTTGATTAAGGCTAGACATAAGGAGGAAATTTTTCACAATGAGGCTGGTGAAACACTGGAACAGGTTTCACAGAGAGGTGGTGACTGCCCCATCCCTGGAAACATTCACAGTCAAGTCGGACACGGCTCTGAGCAACCTGATCTACTTGAAGCTGTCCCTGTTCATGGCATGGGAGTTGGAAGTAGATGACCTTTAAAGGTCCCTTTCAACCCAAACCATTCTATGATTCTATTCTATATAAGATTGCAAACTATACCTTTGGGGCTGAAAAACAAAGCAAGTGTTCAATTAATATTCATATCTAGAAGTTTTACTGCAAGTGTAGATTGTGCTTGAATACTTAAGAAGTCATTCAGGAGTGAATCAATACTAATTATTGTAATCAGGAGGGTTAATTAGCTGAAGATGCCGCTGATGGAAAGTTCACTGCTTACAGCCCTGAAAACACCTAAGTTGATGAAATCTGAAAGCAAGATGTCTAGGAGGACTTTGTGTGGAGAGAAACGTTTGGCTTTCCTTTGGCATTTCAAGAGCCAGTCATTTCAAAGGGGAAACATAGCTTGTACTTTGTATTTTGCATGACATTAATTCAGGGGGTATTAGAAGATGCAACTAAATCTGTCGTGAAGATATTTTGTGGTCGTCTCTCAATAAATGCAAGTACCATTTTGGATAACCTGTACTGTCTCTGCTGCATTCATTTGTAGATTACCATAAATTAATATGGATAATCTTATGCATTTGAAATCTGGTTCCAGCACTGTTATTTGGAACAGGTTTTTTTTCTCCATTTGTGTTCAGGCACAGGGACTTCACATGGTACGTGTACATAAATTACACATGCTGTGTCACTAATGCACATATATATGTGTGCACACGTACATGTGTGCACTTAAGTTTAAACATTTTTCATTGAGGTTGTGTATTTCTATAATCCTGTGCCCTTAAAACTCCCACTTGGTTTCCATCTGCAAAACAGTATTCAACTACATATGATTCAGAAGACAGTTATTGAAAAAGGAGTTCATGAAATTTAAGTTAGATGACAGGGAATAAAGAGTGAAAAGAAATGACTGAAAAAAATCCTTTTCTTTTCCCTCAATTAAAGCAGTTGTGTTTCTTAAAGTGAGCATTACTGAATTCAAACAAAATCCAGCTGTACAAAACCTTTTCCACAAGTGACTTGCAAGAAGATTTTTTATTTAATACTCAGTGTTTGGGTTTTGCATTGGTTTTTGTTGTTGTCAGGTTTTGGGGTTTTTTTCCTTTTCTTCTAGTTGTACTTCTTAACCAAGACAAATATCTGGATATTAATTCAAGGAAAAAAAAACTTACAGAACCCCCACCCCCCCTTTCATTCACACACACATATAAACCCCCCAAGTCAAATGATGCTTTCAGAGGAGAGAAATCCTATTTCAAAACACATCCTTCTTTCCTTTCTAATGACATTAGAGATTATCACGTGCAGGTGTTATTTATCTTTGCAACTGTTTTCCTATGACTGTTTTACTGCTTCCAACACATTTCCTTGTATGTCAGCCATAGAAAAGGTAACTGAAAATGGCAGTTGTTGAGAAAGCATGTCGCCATGCCTGGAATGACATGCATTATCAGGGCAGCAGGAGTTGCTGGCTCTACAGCCCATTTCTACTTGACCTGCAGAATGATTGGCTGCCTGGGATGGTGATGAATCACTGGAGTTTATGAAACAAGACTGCTGGCATCCACACAGAGGAAATAAAAACTGGATTTTTTTTTCTTTTGTTCTTGTTGTTGTTGTTTTGTTGTTGTTTTCCCCCCTAACATTCTTGCTGTGACAAAAAGCTTTTTTTTATTTTTTTTTTTTTACGTTTTGTATTGCTTCTGTGTTATTTCACCCTGCAGCAGAAGCAAATGTGTCAATTAAAGTCGCTTTAGTACTGTTCTCAGCAAGTTAATGATGCACTGAAGGTTAACTATCTTTATTGGATGGAAATGGCCAGGAATTCTCACAAATTTTCTGTAAATCTTGATCTGGACTCTAATTTTCTCATCTCTCACTTCAGTCTTGAGACTGAGATAGCATAACTAGTAATCAGCTCGAGCGGGATGTAAAAAGGATTTCAGCTGTTCTCACGCACAACTTTATTTTCTCTGATAGTATAAGGATCAGTGACCATTCCTTGGGCTAATATCAGCCAGATCCATCTTCAGCATTTCTAAACTAATGACTAAAATGACATTTCTGGAAAGCACCGACTTCCAGATTTGCACTCACTTTCTAGGTGGTTGGTGAAATTATATTGTGCATTAAGCCCACGTTACTGGATTAGGCTGTTATGAGCCTGTGCTTGCAGGAAAGCACCGTGGGGCTGTAAATCTGCCAGTGCACTGACAAGGCTGACACAGCGTGGATCACAAAGCTGCCCTGTAAAATGCAGCCAAGTAAAAATGATCCTTCCATTTCAATTAAAGCACCCAAAAATTGTGTTTGGGGGTGGGGGAATGGAGACAACTACTTAGTTATCTCTCCATGTAGCATACTCAGTGTGCTGATTTTACCCTGCATCCCTTATTCAGGTAAAACAATCTATTTTTAAGTTAACTCTCTCTGATTCAAATAAGTAAGATTACCAATAAAATTGCACAGGAAGTTTTAAATACAGCAGTTATATGATGATAAAGCACTTATAATGCCAGTTATAAGTGGCATTACATGAGAGAGGGTTTTTCCTCAACTCTCATGCTTTGCTGCCCAAGCTTTTTCTCCACTAGTTTTGAAAAGCAGTTTGCATACTCACACCAGTTATTAGACTTTTCCGCTTTCCTCCAAATAATTCAGCTGCTGCTGGACACTGCAGAGGTTGCAACACTCTGGTTATTTAAGGCACAGCTTTCCAATGCCCCTTGTGAAATAGAGGAAGGCAAACTTTAACCAACGAGAAGGGCAGCACAGGGAACTGTTGCTTGTGCCCTTCGGTGTGTGAGGGGTAAATGCTGTCCTTGCTCGGGAGTTCCCATGGCAGCAAATCAGCAGGTCATCCTCAAGAGCAGCCTTTGAGGATGCCAGACAACAGTCTGTCACCAGGAGGACGAGAGAGCAGAGTTTGAGGAAGGGGGAAAAAAAAATCTAGAAAATCAGAGAGAGGACAAGGGAAATTACAAATAGAGGAGGAAAAAGTAATGGTATTCAAACACAGATCATCTGGAAATTGAACCTTGCACGTGCAGATACCTGTGGATGATAGGATGGCTGTGCTACAGAGTGAAATTAAGATTCAAATCCAGCACCTGCCCTCCCTGGAAACTGCAGGTCAGCATCTGAGGGATTGAGGGTTTCTCTAGAAAAGAAGCAGAGAGTTATCAGAAAACTTAAAATTTTAGAGACTCTAAATTCAATGGTACAACCTCTTGATTTCATTTTCCTTCTCTTCTGCCTAAAAAAGATTTATCTTCTGCTAAACTGTGAGGAAGAAGCTCACTCTGAAGCTTGAGAATTTGCCTGCATCATTTCAGCCCACATTTAATTTTAATGAGAGAGTTATATAACCCCCTTTAAAAATAACAAAACACTAACAGAACTGCATTGGCAACACCAGGTGTTCTGCAGTGCTGCTCCAATGAATCATATGGAGATTTGTCTGTGCACGGCTGATGAACATACATTAAACTCAGTTAACCCCCCACCCCTTAATAAAGCAATCCAAAGTGACCAAAATTTTTCCTAAAGAGCCTTTCTCACAAAACAATGCCTAACTAGATGCTTGCCTCAGGAACCTCGTGGTTCCAGCACTTGTCCCTTCCAAAGTTTTTGTATCAAGGGGTTGAGTTTTTCTTTAAAAGTTGCAGATGAATTATTGTGACCTTTCAAAGTGAAACATTGTATGCTAAACACTAAGTTAGGTTAAATGATTTGGTTCAGAAAAGAAACTCAATGTTCTTCTTTGTTCTGCAAATCCCTGAATTGTTAAGAACAGCACAATTAACAGGTATTTCTAGGAAAAATAAACATGTGACTTCATCAATGTTCCTTTCAGACAAAGAATTTGTGGGAAAACTGAATCAGTGACTTGAGCTTGTTAAACATCTTGGTTCAGGTGCCATTCTTGACTCTAGGAAGTCCCTCAGCCACCAGCTGCTGGAAGGTGTGAAGGATCAATTGCCATATTCATGCTTTTTCTCTTTCCATCCCTTATCAGAGGTGGGTCATGGGCTAGGTGGACCTTTTGATCTACCTTATGTGGAATTCTTACACTGTTAATTTAAGGGGGAAAACCCAGGCATGGTGCAGTTTTCTGCCCACCCAGATGCCTTATAGTTACAGCTGGAGCCTTTTCTTTGTGTCCTTCATGTCTGATATTTAATGGTTTCTGTCTGTGAAACAAAGATAGCTACTTTGCATATTTTCAGGGTGATTGGTTTTGAGGATTGACATGTATGCTAGGCACTTCATGAACAAATGAAAAAAGAAGAGCTCTGAAATTTCCTACCTTAAAGATGCCACAATTTGTGTTTAAGGTGAAATCCAATCATTTGCAGTGCAAAAGAAAGAAAAACACGGGGTAGAAGTGAGGATGAAGCTTAAGCTCATAAGGATCTTGCTGCTAGAAGTGGAGTGCAGTAGGTTAATGCAGATATTGTAATAAACCCCTCAGATGTCTTTATATTTTGTTTATAAAAATAAGTCTCCTTTTGGCTTCTTGTTTCTTTTGATGTCCCTTACCCACATTCTTTCTTTGCTGATGCCACATTAGAACTTCACACTTTGCCCGTGGTGTTTGGAGTTGGAGATGTCCTCCAGCATCACCTCCTGATCCATCCTCATCATCTACCTCCCTCATCCTGCCTCTTTTCCAATAACTAACCTTTACAGAATGGCAAAAATCTCCAGAAAACTCAAATTTATATAAAATTAGAGAAATTTTTGTGTCTCCTGTGGGTGTAGATGACAGGGAGGAAGGATTTTTTTTTTTTTACAGTGGGATTTTCCTCTGCTTTTTGAAGGAATAGGTGAGGCTATTGCATATTGTGAGGTTGGAGCAACACAGACAAGACCACCAGATGTGTGGTTTCTCCTGTCCTAAATCATAGGTTTTCACATGAAGATAATATAATAGCCAAATCCAAGAATATTCAGTTCTCTCTTCCCTCTTTGGAAAGGTGTCTTTTTTCACCATAAATGACATGTCTGCTCTCTAGTAGGCAATCAGGTCCTCCCAGTGCTTGCAGTACCTCAGTTTTTCTCCTTTTTGGGTAGCAGTTGTTGATAGTTAGCAGGTGAGAAGATAAGGTAGTCCATTAGAAAAAAAAAAAAAAAGAAAAATGAAAAAAAATAATGTCTGTTACCAAGTCAAGATAAGATTGGGTTGATAAAAGCTTGGGTCTTGTGTCTATATGCCCAAGGCACTAACACAAAGGTAACACCTGTGGATCAATAGTGATGCTCTTCAATAGGACTGCAAATAAACAAAAGGACAGGAAGACTTGGTCTTGCAAAAATTTACCTGTTTCTGCTTTCCTTCAGTATTCTCCAAATGTAGTGCTGAGCTCAGGAACAGCACAGCTGGAGCAGAGGTTGGATTGGGCCTGAGGGTGATGATTGACTGCCCCATGTAGCTGGTGCTGTTCACAAAAGAGGGTGTTCCTCTAAATTAAAGGCCTTTCTAAAAAGCCCTCCATTCCCTGTAGCATCTCCCCTGTTCCATGATTTGTTGCCTAATTGTTTTAGGAAAGATTGAGTTATTACCCACAAAAGGGAACAAAGGCCCTTTACCCACAGTGGGATGAAATCACCTCATCACTGGTATAAAATAGGAAGGGAAAAAAAAAATGAGTGGGAAGTTTTACTATAGCAACCAAGTTTACATAATATCAATGCGCTTCAAGTGAAAGCTCTAGAAATGCTTAATTTGAGGGACCTTTTCACAGGACTAATTTTAAATGACGTTTATTTCTGAAGATTACTGATGAGCTACAGTAGCCTACGGAAGCGGAGGGAGCCTCACAAGCACTATTTTAAATACTTAAAATTCATTGATCAACTTTAACCAATATTTTCATTTTCCTTTTCAAAGGATTTCAGTTATATGCAAGTTATTTTATTCCTCAAAATAAGTGGAAGACTGTTGTGTGTTTGGTTTTGTAAATACAAAATCCTTACTGAAAGGTTAAGGTTCCATAATGCAAATTTTTATTCCAATATTAGACATAACTGAAAAAGACAGTTTTGTTCCAGGTAATCACAAATGGTGAAATGGTGTAGAATTGCACCCATTACTTTTTGCCATTCAAGGAAATGCATTACTTTTTGCTCTAATTGTTAATGATTTTTACACCATTCTGTAGTCCTGCCCAAGTGCTCGTGTGCTTTGCTTTGCTGTTTCTTCAGGCCCCCTCTCCTCCTTGCCCCTCCAGAAGTCTGCTCCTAAGATTTAGGCTGATATAAGGGCTCCTTCCCTAATAGGCAGGTAGGCTCACATCCCATTACACAACCAAAATGCTGCACTGCCTGCTCTTAGTCACACCACTACTTCCAGGCTTCCATGGCTTGCCTGGAAGGTTATTTCTTTGTGGAAGACAGCAACCACCTCGTTTGCATTCACCAGCTCCAGCTGGACCAGATTCCTGCTCCCCCTCGCATTAGTGGAAGATCCTGAGTGATTCCACTGGAGTCATTCGAGCCCGCTCCAAATTTACACCGCCCGCCGCTGAGCTCTGCTTCTGCTGCCTCTGTTAGAAACTTGCTTTGATGCCAGAGATAAGCTGAATCCCAAACATGTTCATTGGCTTAGGGGGGAATAAAGCAGAGGATTTGAACTCTCTTCATACTGCCTTGCAGGCTTGGGAGAGAGTGAAGTCATTCAGAAACTTTACCTTGAAGTGCTTCCAACAGTAGCATTTCCTTGGCCCAAAACTTGGGGGCAAGTTGATTAGAAGAATGGCAATTAATTATAGGGTGAGGAGGGGGTCTGGAGGGGGGACATGATGTGAATTCCATACTGGATTTGGCTCTGGGATCTGGAAAGAAAGGGGATGTCTGCTCTTGTTGTCACTCACTGAAGAAGCCACAGGCAGTGATGTCAGACTGAGCTCATACATCCAAGTCACTCGCTCAATCCTGGCCTTCTCCAGCTGAACTTTTGGGGTTTCTTTTTGGTTTGTTTTGTTTTGTTTTTTTTTTTTTTCTGAAGACGTGTGCAATTTTCAAAGTCTGAGTTGTCTGGAGAAATTGTATGTAGTTCTATGTTTGAAAAGCTTCTTGAATGGTGACTAATCTGAAAAGGTGAGGTGGAACTGCTTCATCTGCCCTGCTCAGACGGATGCAGAAACTGAGGGACACAAAGTAAATGAGCCAAACAGGGTCTGGGCCTCAAAATGAGGGGAGGAGGGAGAGGAGGCAGCATTTGTAGCTGGAATAGGATTAAAGCCCAAGAACTGATGATTCCAAATTCTAGGTTCCTCCCTCAAAACTGCCATATGCTCCACCAGTTGAAAAAGCTTAATATTGGCGGGCAGCAATAATGCAGCTCCTCTAAGCCAGTGTTTAGAGCTATTGTCTGATTTATGCTGTGAAAATAATGCAGTAAAATAATGCAGTTTCACTTGCCACTCTCACTCCCCATTTCCCTCTGTACTGTAGCAACACATCAGAGCTTCCACTTTTCCCTTAATTTTTAATAAAAGTTGCTATTTTGCACACATGTGCTAGTCAAGAATCTGACATTAATGCTACAAACAGAGCTGAGCCTGTAACAGTGCATGAAACAATCAGGATTTTTAGTTTCTTGCCACTTACCCTCTGCCATCGAGAGTTAATTCATACACAGACACTACATAATTTATGTTTAAGAACCAAATTATTCGAATGCAGTTTTTCCCTCTAAGCCCTCCTTGAGTCATATCTCGGTATCTTTTATGGAAAGGGTTCCTTTTTGCATTTGACCCTGTTCCTGCTTCTAACTTTTAAATGGCAAAAGCAAATGTGCTTTGAAAAGTGTGTTACACTGTAGTTGTTAAATAAAGCAATAACCTATGCACTTGTAATGCTTTCTCTATGACCTACTTACATACTACTTCACCCTCCTTATAGTATGATTAAAAGCTGCTTTGAATCCACTATTCCCTCAAGGGATTTGAGGCTAGAATTTAACAAACTGCTGAGAAGGCTTAAGTCAGTAAGAGGGCTTCCCTACAGCTTCTTCCAGCTAATTCACATGTAATTAAAAGGAAAATAAATATTTCAAAAGAACATACGTTTTAATGAAGCATTTTTAAGCACTTACACCTTGCATAATGGGGCAAATTTATAAGGATCTCTCCATTCCATATGCAGATTTTAAGCAAAATTATTTGTGATTCTCTCCTCCTCCCTCTTTGCATCCTGTGCGAAGCGTGGATTTACTTTGCAGTCAGCAGCAGTGGGACTGTGGTCCTTAGAAGTGACAGGCTGGTGAGACTGAAGTCCCTTAGATTTAGCATGTACCAAAAAAACTTGTGATGAAGAGGTGCAGATCCAACCGCACAGGGCGAAGTGGGGGTGGAGACTTCTTAGTTAAAAGAATATCCTCATCCTCACTGAGCTGCCCATATTTCTTCTGAGCTAAAACCTGTCCCTTCTGCAGTGGCAAGATTTTGAAATTGAAAGTTAATCCAACTCTGCTCTGGGCCGGATTAACCACCATGGAGGCCTCAGATCAAAGACCAGGTGGCTGCATCCAGCTGGAGAAAGTTGTTCTGGTTTCTCCTTTCATTTGGACTTTGCACTTAATTTTTTTATCCACTGTATAGCCAGTCCTGGGCTGTGATGGATGGCTGGAGTGAAGGAATCACCATGAATTCAGTAAAGAGGAGCCATAGCTTTGCTTTGTGCCTTTCTAGGGGGATGTTTAGGTGCCATGGTGACGAGGGCAGTATGTGAACATATAGAGCAGAGCAGATTAATAACACTATAGATATCTGTTCAGGATTGCAGCTGTCCTACGGGGATTATGCTGAGGGCCAAGTGAACCTTTTCTTTCTTTAGTCTTGCAAAGTAGGCAAAAATTTTAGCAGCCTGAGGGGGTTTTCTTCCTTTTTAACTATTTAAAATTGGAAAATGCCTTAGTGCAATAAACTGGACTTTAAAAACTTGCCCATTCTGGTTGGGTTTTTTTTCCCTATCAAATCAACAGTGTTCAAAATTTAAACAAAACTTGACCTGACTGATAACACATTTTAATGGGTCAATTTAGTTTTTATATTAGAATGCTCTTTGAAAAGTTTAAGCATAGTAGGTTTTAATTTGCATTTGCTACTTTTTGCAAATGTTGATTATCCATAACAAATCAAATTATAAAATCTAGAGAGAGATTCAGATGGAGAAGCACACACAATGGAGAGGAACGTTCTGTCTGTCTAGACTGCTCAGATCACCTAGTAATCTTCGTAAATATGTTAATATTCTTTCGCCTGGAGCGGCTCTGTATTGAAGCAAGCAGGTCTTGGAGATGGAAAGGAAAATTTATACAGATTTTCAGGGGGCGGTGGCGTGGAGGGGGGGCCTCCAGCTATTTGTATGTGTGGAATTTTGTGCGCGTCTTGGTGGTGACACTTCCGAGTGCGGCCAACTCTGAGAGCAGCGAGGTTGGGAGAGGGTTTTTGGGAGGTTACAGCCACGAGAAAGGATTTGCCGTCATTAGTTATTCAAATCCCTCTTTCTGATCAGCGAGGACAGAGTTACTACCACTCTCTCGCCAGCCAGTAACATCACTCCGAGCATTTAAAACACTGCCAAGGTCTGAATGGCAGGAGTTTGAGTGAGAGCAAGCCTGCACCCAGACCCTGACCAAACATCCCCAGTGCCCCCAGGCCGGCTCCGGCCGCACTGAGGGGAGCCGTGCCCGGCGTGTGAGGGGGCAGTGCCCGCCCCGGGGCCGCTGCCCCGCCGGGCTCGGCTCACCCCGCTCGGCCGCGGGGCCGGGCAGCGCTGAGGAGGCGCCGGGCGGGTCGGGCCGCCCCCGGAGCCGGGCCGGGCGGAGCGGAGGAACCCCGGGCGGGCAGCCCCCGGGCCGGCGGCGGCGATAGGCCTCTCCCGGGGCGGCGGGGGCGCAGGGGTTAACGGGGAGCCGCAGCGGGGAGATGGCTCCGCCTCCCCGCTCAGCACCTGGCGCTCCACCGACAGTTGCCTCAGCAGTCGATTTCGGAGGGGATTGGCGGAAAAAACCGAGAGGGGGAGAGAAATGTGACAACTGCCGGGGCTGGCGGCTGCCGCGGGGAGGCCTCCGCACCTGTGCCTGCCGCTCCGCCGCCCGGCGCAGTTGTGGGATCCGCCGCGCCCCGCCGCATCCTCCCGCCGACCGCCGCGGCGCCCCCGGAGCCCAGCATGACTTCTTCGTTCAAGCTGGATTTCCTTCCGGAGATGATGGTCGACGGCCGCTTGCTGGTCTCTGACAGAATGTAAGTGGCGGCGGGGCTGCCGCCGGGTCCCCCCACCCCGCCCCGGCTCCGGGTACCGCCCGGCACCGAGCCCCCGGCTCCGGCCGGCTCCCTCCCGCACCGCCCGCCCTTCCCGGGGAGGGGAAGGGGGGCTCGTACCCCCAGCCACCCCCCCTTTCTCAAGTCACTTGGTGGTCTCCGTGCCGTGCCCCCTCCTGGGGTGCTCAGCGTCCCGCAGGTCGGTGCCGGCGGGCGCGGGGGGTTTTCGGCTGCCGCTGATGATGATGATGATGATGCAACGTGGAGAAACGCGCGTCGGTCGCGCGTAGCTGAGCGCTCTCCCCTCCGTGCCCAGCGGAGCCCTCCACAGACACCTGTCCCCTGCAGCCAGCGCGGTCCCACCCGCGTCTTATCACCCCTTCCCGGCAGAATAAAAATGCCCACCCCCACCCCCCCGCAGATTTTCATCAGTTTTCACATTCAGATGAAATACTAAGCATCCACTAGGAGTACCAGGCAGAACGTAAGAATTTGGCGGTTTGTTGGGGTTTTTTTTCCGCCCCCCGTAGCGTCCCCGACAGCTGCCTGGTACGGCGAGTGTTAATTAGGGTGAGGATGGTTGTTTTACATGCAGTTGAAGTGGGGATGAGATGTATTGGAAGGAGCTGAATGCTGGAATTTCAGAAGGAGAAGTATTCCCCTAGCCCGGCTCTGCTCTGTTAATCTCGGTTTGAAAGTTTCTATTATCATCCTCTTGGGCATTGCCAATTGGCAGGTATTTTCAGGTAACCTAAGCCTTGCATGAAAAAGTAAAAGCTAGAAATTATGAAATAGACATCTGCTGAAAGATACAAAGTGTGAGAACTGTGCTGCATTGTTTTACAGTATCCAAAATATCTTTTATTTTGTTGCTTTTTCTTCTTTTGTCCGGATGGCAAACGTGGTTTGAGTTACATTAGAATGAAGCGAGAGGCTTTGGCGTTGACTCTGCACTGAAGCTGTTCTGGTTGAGGCAGCGCTTAAGTTACAAGTGTAAATAAACCCGTATGTGCAGCAGAGAGTGTCACCTGCAATTGGCACAAATCAGGTTGCATACTGTGCCCCCATCTAAGGCTATTCAGACTTTTATTGCCTTTTTTACTGGTAACCAAACTTTCTCTGAGGTGGAATGCTTTTCCCTTGCACCAGCAGAATTCTGCATGGAGTCATTCAGTAGTGGCCAGTTGTTCAGACAGCTGAGGTTTAGTGAGTGTGTGGGAGAGGGGCAAGAGTCAGGGGGAAAGCTACTTGGTGACTTACACTATTTTTACAGTCCTTGAAGGACAGCGTAGTGTGTAAATGCTGCTTCTTGTCTTAAATTTGTGATCTTAGATTCAAAAGTGTTCTGTGCTGTGTTTTGCTCTTCCCATTGTAAAATACCAGATTTTATTGGCGTTAGTCGGTTTTGGTACAACTGCTGTCAATTTCTTCCGTTTTGCAGAGAAGTCGCAGAGGTTTGCCCATTAGGGTACAAAGTAACAGCTGAACATTGGTATCTCTTGCTCTGCAGCCCTCTGCAGGGACCTGCCACAGCCAAACTTCCCCTTGTTTTCATCATCTCAGCTTTGATTAGACTTTCTACCTGCTGTCCTTCCAGGCAGTCAGAAAAGATCCTGCTAACAAACATCTCCAAGCTCAAAGGCACTATTAACTGTGGCTGATGATGCCTTGTTGTCACTTAAGCTTATATAACTTTATCTCCAATTTGCCCCTCGAGGTGGGGGAGTACCACGTCAAACTCTTTCTTCTGCATTGCTCTCTTCGTGCTCCTTTTCTCTGTGAAGCATCCATAATATATCTTAACACAGCTTGAAACACAGTCAGTGTTCATTAGATGCAGAGCTTAATGTGTGTCCAAAGATACAAAAATTAGTCTAGAGAAATGTCAGCACCTAAGTGGATCTTGAAATGCAGAAGTTTGATAATGGAGTTGTTAAATGCACATACTTGTAGGGTTGGCATTTTTGGGGGGGAGGGGTGACTAAGTAATCTCTTGAAGGAAAAAAAACTTTACCTCCTGTATCATCAGTGGTCGTGATGTGATGTGCTTCCTTGTATGAACCAAACCTTGCTTTGCTGCTGAAATAATTGTGGAGATGGTATGATTTCAAGGGATCCTGTGTCATGCATGCAAATTAATATTGAGGCTGAATTGCCATGAACTCAGGGAGCTTCTATTCCTAACAAAAATAGTCTTGAAACTAAATGCTGTGTGTGAGAGCCTTGCTGCACTGCCTTTCTAATACTCTGCCATTCTGCTGTTTAAAACTATCTTTATCTCGTCCTTCTTAGCCAAGTGGTGACATATATTTATTTGCAAGTCCCCAACTCTCTGGGCTAATCAGTGCTGACGAGGATGCAGTTTGATTACCCATCAGGGGTCAGGGGCACAGGAGCACCTTCCCCTTGAGCTGCCCCCCCAGGCGAGCGGCGAGCCGCCAGCAGCGTTAACGGGGTGGCGCGGAGCATCCGACAGCACGCTCCGAGTTGCCACGCTGCACAAAACTTTTAACCTCGCCATCTGCTCCAGCCATTCCGTGCAGCTCAGTTCACTCTTTAGCAGAAAGGAATTGCTTATTTTAGAGCAAGGCAATTAGCAAAATATACGTATAATGTTTTTTTCACAGCACAAATTGGCAAAACTAGATTTTTTTTTTTTTTTTTTTTAATGCGCCGGTGGCTTATCAGATGTTTTGGGAAATTGGTAGCAAACAATATCACTTGCACTTCTTCTTTGCACATTAAAAAAATATTTGTAAAGGGATTTATTTTCAGAATCATCCATTATTTCAATGAGAGAGAAAAAGGGGATTTTTCAAAGAATAACTTTCACTGCATACCTAGTGTGAAAGTCAACTGCCAGCCTGATAATTGCAAAGTTAAAATGCTTTTACCTCTGTGAGAATGTTAATGATTCTTAAATGCTGCTTGCTTTCAAATTTTGCTGTTCCTACTATATAGCTAAACAGGAATAAAATAGAACATCAGATACATTGAGCATGACTGTGTATAATTAAACTGTATGCATGGCATCAGTGTACCTGGTTAGTGACTGAATGGCAATTTACTAGTAAAAATTAATTAATGACATGTCATTGGAAAATAGATACTCTAGGATATGAAGCATAAAAATGCATGAACTTGTGTTTTTGAGGACAGATGGCAAGCTGGATGCTCTAACCATGGTAAATGCCTGCAAAGAGCCCTGCTTGGTGAGTGCTCTGGGAAGGATCAGGAATTGTTTGACCGCTGTTGTGCACTGTGGGGAAGAGGCAGTTCTGAGGAAAATGCTCAGATACACGTAGGTGAAGCATACGGATGAAATGTGTGTGTGTATCTGGACAGGGTAAGGGAGGGTTAATGGTTACTAAGTGAGGTTATAAAATCTGAGTTCAATGTAATTTGCTGATTTCTCTGGCTCACATGTACATGCCAACTGGATGATTGTGAAGTGGTTGCTTTGAGGATTAAATACTCACCGCTGTAACCCCCCATGTTGATTTCCGCAATACCACAGAAGATTTTTCCATTCCATGTTCCACATTTCAGTGCCCGGGATTACCTTTCATGTAAATGAGTATTAGTGTTTGTTACTACTGAAACAAACTCAAATTTTACTTTAATTTTTGGTAGCTGGATATAATGCAAATAAAATACATTATGCTTCAACAGTGTGCATGCAACTGCACGGGTTACAGGGCAATAATGTGAAAAAATATGAAGCCTTTGAATTTCTTTCTCTTCTAATCAAAAATGAGTCAAAATCCGATATACGTGCAATATGTTGATTAAAAAGCCAGTGAAGATCAATTTTTGATACTTTTTGTTTGTACTTGCTCTTTAGTAAATAAGAAATGTCATCATTCACAGGACATGCTTGCATTTTAAAATCCAGAACTTCATTTTCTGCAGTTAACCTGCAATATAGGACTTTTTTTTAGCAAAACCTGGAGATAACAAATGTATGTTTTTAAACTTAACTGCAGGGAAACTCAACATCCTGTCAAAAAACACTTTTTCACTCTCTGGTCTTTTTTATATCTAGAATATCAAATCATGATTTCCTAACTGAAAATAGACAGGCATTTTTAAGACCACAGTCTCATCCTTATACTGGCACTTTATTCTGTCTTTGATTCAGTAATAGCTTTATTTTAAGTAATATGACTTTTACTTAAATTACTTGTGTGACAGATTCCTTGGGCCACTACTGAGGAAAAGCAAAGCAAAAAAAGAAGATAATTTTTGACTGGTGCCAAGGAGCTTCAGAAAGGAAAATAAATCTTTGGATGTCTATTAAGTAATTACAATTTCATGGTGTCCTTCTCCCCATCATCTTTTCTAGAATCTCATTCAGAAGTTAACCTACGATAACTCTCAGCTCATCAATATTTAAATATATCTTTCACTTCCTATGATACGATCTCACAAGTTTTAAGCCTCCCCCACACGTATTCATCATCCAAATTAATCATCAGTTATGATTGCTCTAACAACTTTGATAACTCTAAATATTTCATTGGCATTTTAGGATGTTTGATATCTTATGAGCATTTGGACTATTCAAATTTCATGATTAATTCATGGATTAGTATAAAAATGTTTGACCAAATCGATACAGGGAAAGGTGCACAAAAATCTTTTCATTTTTAAAAGCACCTGGAATACAAAGAGTACACTTGGGCAAGACAATATTCTACAGAGAAATCATTGTCTTATAGTTTAAGCAAATAAAAACTTTTTTCCTTCTAAAGTGGAGAGGCAACATTTTGGTTTTCTTTCTTTTTTCTTCATTTCCACACACTGTTTCCTATAGGGGGTTATTTTTTGTGTGGTCATATAGTTACAAAGTATGTTGCATATCCTGACATTATTTCATTTGATTAAAACAAACTGGTGGCAGGGCAAGGTTAACCAGAGGCTAAAGTCACAAAATAGGGAATTTACGTAAAAAACAAGGCTGAGTTTTTCTTAGCAAAGAAGTGGGAGAACAAGAAAAACCTTCATAGGTACAAGAAAAATGCAGGAACAAGAATGCCTATTTGGAAAATAAAAACTAATTGGAGCAATAAATGTAATGTTCTCAAGTAATTGTGAAATAATTATTCCCCTTTAGAATCATCATACTTTAATTGCTTTCCAACGCATTCCTGCATTCTCTGTGGCTGTGGAAAGGAGGAGAAGCCTTGTGTTCCCTTCAGGATTTCATTTTTCATTTGCAGTAAGCTGCTGGCTTTCTCATAAAGGTTTTCAGAAATATGTTGCCTTAAACGCTGTTGTGTTCTTCCATATGGTGTTAAATAGAAAAGGTGAATGGCAGGTGCTGAAGGTAGAAATTCCCTCCCAACGTCCAGATAAAGCACCCTGAGATTTAGTGGTGCGGTTCTCCATCCTCTGTATCACAGATTTATAACCAATCTCTCATTTTCATTGAGACTGGGTTACGTAAATAGGACACACTTCAGTAGTGTATTCTCTTTGCTCACAGCTTGATTCTTGAAAATTCAGCTGACAATAGTTTAAAATTATAATATTAATAAAGAGGAGATCATCTGGCCTTCAAAATGACATCTGAAAGCAGCTTCTGTTTTGTGTTAAATCTTAATTACTGTGTTTAAATGAATGCCTAAATGAGCCAATTCACGAAGGAGTTGCCTACTGTACCAGTAGTGCCTGTTTGGTGATTTTTTTTTTCCTTCCATTTACACAAATATAAAAAAATAGTTTGTATGGATGAGAACAGCTGCGTTCTCTTGCCTCTTACGACTCAGCTGAAGAAGGCTGAGTATCTTGAGTGTGTTCTCTGCCCTGGGATGGTTTCTCCCTTGCCTGCCAAATGGTGGCAATGCTTAAAGTCAAGTTCAAAAGCGATGCTCTGAAACAAGCATTGGTGTAAGAGCTGTGAGGAAGATCCTGCACCGGCCTCCTGGGCCTTGTTTTGTGATTTTACCCATCACTTACTATCAGGGGCAGTGTGTTGTCACAGCTGAGGGCAGGACTTAGGGCTTAGTACTGTGGAGGGACTTAGTCCATGCCTGTGATTAGGCTGGAAGGGATGTGCTCTTGCCCACTTCTGCTCAGCTTATTCTGGAAGCAGAGAGCTGTGTCCAGGTTACCCTGGAAGGAGACACCATGCCCAGCTGTGCCCAGCTGTGCCCTGCTCCCCACTGCATCAGGGATGGACCCATCCCCTGCAGAGGAGCATGCAGGGAATTTATGTCCTTGATTTCCCCTCAGCCCATGCATAGTGAGCCACTTCAGGTTTGCCAGGGAAACAGCAGCAACAGCAACCTGAAAATTTTGCTTTATGATTTTTATATCCCTGTTCATTTCTTAAATTGTTGTGTGGATCTTACCCTGGGGTTTTAGAGTTTACGGCCATGGGTATTCCAGAGGTGTAGCTATTGCTCTTTCAGGAAAATGGCATTAGTGATCTACTGATTTTTTTTTTTTTTCATTATTATTATTATTGTTTTCTTTTTTCCATGTGGGTTAGTGTGACAAGGAAAATGTAGTCCTGGCAGAAGCACCTAACACTGTCCCAGCGGTCATAGGTAGCAATTCATTGCCATATTAATTTACAACTTTTTCAGTGTCTTTTCACTTAATTTTACTCACTCCTAGACAGCAGTGGAGCTTTTGAGAGGAATATCCAGACACAAGCACCCAGTAGCTGGTGTGTGGAGCTGGGTATCTCCATGACAGAGCTATGACCCTTTCAGTCCCAGGTTGTGCTTTCCCTCCTACTCCCTTCCTACCTCCTATATGCTTTGAAGCAGCTCCAGTCTGATCGCAAGTCACAACTGACAAGAGATAGATTTTGTTTCATAACCCTGAAAAATAATGAAAATCCATCATCCTCTTATTCCAAAGGCGTGACAATGTCTTTAGTTAATATTTAAGTGCTTTTCCCATTTCTTGCTCCTCAAAAGCTTTGCATCACTGAATTGCTCAGAAATGCAAAAAAAACCCCAAACATCCCCAGCTTGCTTGACCCACCACTTGTGTTGTTGACTCCAGGGGCACTTGGTCCAGTGATGGTTTCTGGCCTAGTGTGAGATAAGTGCACTTCATTTGCCTGAAACAGGCCCAGTAGTTGAAAATTATTAGCTTCTGGAAGAGGATAACTGCATTTGAAAATCTACAAAATCAAGTGATCTATTCCCTTCTTCTCTTTTTTTTTTTTTTTCCTGGCTCATTCAGTTGCTTGGCTCTGTCAGCCTTTGCCTGCAATTCATTGCTAGTGAGAGAGACATCTGGTTCTGCCCTTTATCAATAAATGCTTTATATTTTTTTTATATTTCAACACAGATGGAATGTAGAACAAGCATTAGGAGTTTGAAATGTTGTCAAACGTACTCCATGCCCGGTGGCTATTGCTTAGAGAAAACCCTGTTCTACACCTTGTTCTCATACAAGATGCTCTAGAAATTGCAATTTATATGGTTGGAGTTTGTCTTTTTTTTCACCATGAGTTTTAGTGAATTTGATCCCCTTGTTGTGTCTTCCAGGGAAATAAAATACTCTTTCATTTTATCTGAAATGTCTCTCTATTAACATATAGAAAAGCTGATAATTTCATTAGTCAGTAAATGAACTTTCAATTTTTTTCCTAATTTAGTTTCATTTTTTCTTCCAAGATCTTATTGCTTAGAAACCAGTTTCTCATATTCTAATGGCCCTATCCAAACTACATTAAACCCCTGCTGTCCAAAACAAAAACCAAGCAAACAAACAAGAAAAAAAAAACAACAGAGATACAGAAAAAGAATTCATGAAATCCCAGTGAGTATTAGTTGAGGTATGCATTTAGTCTTTAAAATTGATTCCAGAAAATATCTTGATTGGGAAGATATTCAAAGATTTGACCACAAAGCCAGAAATGCTGAATTAAGGAATAACCACAGATAATCTAGATGATCTCTCCAGGCAAAAAAATGCAGAAGTCATTGCCCTTGTCCTAATCTGACCCACATCATTCAACTTCTTCCTCGAAGCACTGAATTTTTAGGATTGCCAGGTGAGCACTGCCTTTTTCTGGCAGGTTCAGTGTTGCCAGCTCCTCCTGGAGATCAGTATTGAGTGGGAGGGGACCAGGGGGAAGAGGAAGGAATAAAATTAGCATTTAATTTTGCAGGATGTGGAAAAATCAATGACAAGTGAAGCAATTCTTAGAAAAAGAGCACCTCTCTGGACACGTAGAGCACTATTATCTGATGTTTTATTACCAGCTATAGCCTGTAGTCCCTGTTCAAGCCAAACTTCCGCTGGGCTTCCAGGAGCTTGGCTTGAATGAGGAATGCATAATGCTGGGCTTTGCATCCCGTGCCAGGCTGCCCAGCTCTGAGCCATGAATTGCAGTCATGTACGTGAGTTTTGCAGCTTTTTTCTCACTGCTCGCCTCAGAGTGAACTTGAGCATAGAAACATGAGACAAATAACTTTTCAGACACTGTTCTACCTTGCTAGCAGAGTGCCTGTCTTGATGATGAAGTGGAAGGTAAGTCAGTTTGAGCTGGGCAGGTATTCTTTTGAGGCATGTTCACACATCTCAGGTAGGGGCAGGGGGGGGTTCTACTCCTGTTGTCAAATCTTTTTCCCTTTGCCAGAGAGAAGGATTCATCTCAATGCCTGAGGGCTCTCAGCTTTCACAGATATCTTTATTGTTTTGCTGCAGAAGATAGAGTACAACTTCCCCTTTTAAGTTGGTTTGTTGTCTGTGGAGAAGAGAGTAAAAGCAGCAGCTTCATAACTGTGCTCAGATATAGTGAATAAAGTCCAGTACTATATTACAGATTTTTAAAACAATTGGGTTTGCCTGATTTCATTGTCCCCTAAGTGCAGCCTAGTATCTCACTTAGTAGACCAAATTTATTTCTCTTCAAGACAAGGCTGTGTAGAATAGTAAAAGTTCAGGGTTCCAGTATCTTCTTCTTACCATTCCCATGTCTTTGCTCTTCCTAGGGCATTTCACTGGAATAGGATGAGGCTTTGTATATGCTCTAGTATGTATTGCACAACGTAATGATTTAGGGTCTGATTCTGGGTATTTTTGAGCCTTTTTTCTTGCTGCAGTGACTGTTTCAATGTGGCCACATAGGTGTTGACAAAGAGTTCTTTGTCATTGTCATTGGAAAGCAAGACAGCAGCAACTCTTCAATGCATACCCTTCTTTGAAACCAGCATTCACAGAGGAATGAGACCTGTTTTCCAGCAAGCTTACAAGGCTTAATGTGGCCCAAAGAGTCTTCAAGAGCCCTGGCTGATTTCTGTTTTTTCTAAGTATTGTTACAGGATCCTTCAGGTCACTTCTTCTTCCCCCACATGCACAGATTATTGGATTTGGGAAGAGGTCCTGGAGCAGCCTCACTGCTGCCTGTTTGTCTGGGCTGATGAACAGCAGGCCAATTGTAGCAAGAGATACACTCTGGAATTCAGAAAGGAGCAATTTTCAGCTTGCTCAGATGCCCATATTGCTGCATGGGATCTCTGCAGGAGCTGGAGATGATTTGGCTGATTCTGTGCCTCTTTGCTCCCTCAGTCCTCACCTCTGCATCAGGGGATGCTTACATTTTACTTTGCTGGCCTTCAGAGGATTTGAAGGTCTCTGAGCACCCCTTGGCTCTCCATTTCTTCTCAAGTGGGGAAAGGCAGCAGAGAGGACTGCTGCTGACTTCAGCCACTCAGGCCTCTGAATTTCCTGTTTGGTTTGGAGCCACATATCCAGAGTGAATTTGGAGTTAAGAGATGCCAGGCCTATGGGTAAAATGAATATTGTGGAGCAAAACAAGGTATGTATTTAGGCAAGGCTTTCATATAAGATGCAAATTCAGGATTACTTAGCAGAGAAAAGGATCATTTAAAATTAATTTTATATTTAAAAAGTGGAGCGTCATTTGTGTTAACAGGAATGAAGGTTTTATTTTTAAGCTCAGCAAAGCCCCAGATCCCAGAAAATGCTGCTGATAATTTCTGGAGTGAACCTGAAAGGCTTTATGGAAACTTAAAAATAAATAAATCAACTTCCCTCTTCTTTCCCAAAACTCTTGGGGGGAAAAAAAAAAGGTGTAAATATTTAACAGCAAATAATCACATTGCCAAGAACAGCAAACAGCCTTTTTATTCAATTCTATAATGTGCTGTAAATAATGAAAACCCTTATAGATCTAGCTGGATTTTTTTTATCAGTGAAGAAGCATAGCATGTAGCACTTTAAAAATCCATCAACATAGCTAAAACTCTTTTTCCAGTCTCTTACCACTTCATGCCATATTTTTCTCTGTCCCTGAAATATGCAATTTGCCCAGCTTATGTTTGTTTAAAATGCTGGAAGCCTTTAGCCTGCTCTGATCCATCCATTTTTCAAGCAGGAAGCCTTCCCTGCTCTTTTCTACCTTGTGAGTTAAAAACCATCCTGCTTTTCTCTCCCTTTTCACCATCCTTTCAATATCCACAAAAACACCACTGTGAGTCCTTCCCTGCTTCTCTGTAGATGAGGTTCTTAAAAATACCTGCAAAACATTTACTTTGTTTTCTTCCTTCTTTGATAAGTAAGAGAAATGTATTGAACTTGGGAGAGAACCACCTAGAATTTAGATCTGAAGTGCTTGATGACTTTATATTCTTACCATCCAGATAGTGATTCAAATTTCAGAAGTCTCTGGAAGCTTGACCAGCCTTTCTGGTCTGTTCCTTGACCCAACAGACTGGAATTATCAGCCCTGACTGTGATTTTCTAGGTCTTCTGGGGATCTGTTTCTTGACAAAGCACAGTAGTTTTTCTTTCAACTTTTTTTTTTGGTAATGGATGTTGTAGTAGGTTCTCTCAGCTCTGTTTTTAAAACAGTCTTGTCTACAAGTTGTGAACCAAATACAATACTATCATGTTGTTTTCATTTTTCCCACAACCACAAGTTGCCCTACTTGCAAATCACTGTGGGTCTACACAACATGCCTTTCTCAAGGGCATCTGTTAATTCCATGTGACAGGCTGGGGAGTTTCAGCCAGGAATGTCGAGCACTGAAAGAAGACCTGGTTAGACTCAGTAGGATTTACATTTTAAGCAATCCTCCCAAATTATAGCTTTGACAGACCTTGTGTGTGAGCAGCTTCTTCTTTAGGTAAGACCTCCATCATTAGCAGCATTCCTCTTTACAGTGAATATGTACAGCACCAAGGTAGGTGATGCTGCAGGAAGACACAGGGACCTCAGTAGATTGCAACATTTTCTCAAAGCACTTGAATTTTTATACGATGAAACTGGTGGTAAAACTCAATGAAAATGAGTGGTTTAGAATCAGCTCCAATATTCAGGTCCCAGAAAGACTGGCTGTTATAAATAAATTAAGGACTGAATCCAAAGCTCATTGAGTCGATGGGCAGGCTCCCTTTGATTTCAGAGCACTCTGTATCTGTGATCCAAACGCACCGCGAACAAATAAAGACAAAGAATTTATGTTGATTGGACATATTCAGTGTGACAAGAGCTTAAGTCTGATTCTCCTCTTTGCTTATGAAACACAACTGTGAGCTTCTCCCCGGGGTTGCTGGAAGACAAGTATTTTGGTAGCTGCATGCTAGGACTCCCAATTAGTGCAAGGGCTGGCTCCTAGCATCACAGTGCTCTATGAAATGGAGAGAAAGTTATGGCTGATAACAATGCATTGTGGGGTTATCCTGGTTTGCCTTCAGGGCTTTAAAGGTCTTAATTTATCCTCTTATTTTTATTTTTGTTAATTCTTTTTAAAAAGTCATCTTGATCTGTTTAATAGCATAATGGCACAATTTAATTGCAGTTAAATTGTGGGCTTTAGTAGAGGAGGTTTTCTGCTGGCTGAATGCCCTCTGCTCTCATCCCTTGTGCTGGTTGGAATATTCTGTGGCATCAGGCTCTGTGTCTACCTTGGGACTGCTCTGGGACTTGGGGACACTGTGTAGGTTCTCCTTTCTGTGTGTAAAACCTTGTTTAGAAAGTGGGTTTGTTTTCTTAGTCAAGGAGCTCAAGGCCCTCCAAGGGATGGATATGTTGAAAGTAGCACAACAGTAGAATCAAGGTCACTTGTGTCTCAGACTGATTCTGGTTTACTACTGAGGTGGATGCTGAATAGAGAAGCATAAATAATTTTTCCCTACGATATAATTAACTTACATGAAGCAGAACTCTGATACAGATTTATTTCTTTTAATATCAGTTACATATATTTTATTTTGCACTAAAATAGTTTACTTTTCTTGGTCTTCTGAACAAATCAAGTGCTTGATTTCTCTTTCTGAAATGCTTGATCATGTTATCTTTGAAGCAGCCTTTAGTCCAAACTGAAGCTGGTTGGTTTGTCTCCAAGTGACTTCCCCTCATGCAACCTTGATACCTTTTCACTTCCTATCTTTTTGTTCTGATCCAGATTTACTTTTGCTACTGCAAAAGGCCTGATCATTTGAACAAAGTGTACTGAGGTGTGCACCTCTACACCTTTAGCTACTGTGTTTCAAATTTTTTTTACAGATCTCAAATTTTCAAAGTAGCTGCAATTAATCTTTGTTCTGGTTTATTTAGGTTTCCCATGCAAAGAGTAGAATAATGGGAAAAGTAAAAGCAGAATGTATGTAGGGGTTAGTATAAACCACAATCCTTTTCATACTGAACATTAGCTTGTTGAAATGCCTCCACTCTTGGCAAAAGACAAGCTTCGTAACCTAAGAGGATGTGATTTGAGTGGAGTTTTCATGCCCCATGTGCTCATTGTGTTCTTGCCACTGATGCAAACATTATCTATAATTACATTTTCAAGAGACTGAAAATTGCAGTCTTTGTGGAACAAAAATGCAGCTGAAGAATGGAATGTATATCCTCTCCACCCTCATTATAAGGCTTCTAAAAATCAAACTATAAGGCCCAGTACCATAGCTTTCAGATACAGGAAACCAGCACTGTTAGCCTGCAGTAGAGCATTTTCACTGAAAATTAAGGCCTTTTGATAATCAAGCTAGTGCTGTTATATCTACTAGCTTGCCATTGAAACTAGTCAAACTAAAATTTGTAATTCAGATCAGTATAAATAAAGTTGGAGTAATTACTCTGTTTGCTTATTTACAATATTTTAATGGGTTTGAGATTTAATTCACAACTGGCAACATAAGAAGATTTATTAGACAGATCATAACATGGGTGTAGAAACATCCCACCACACCATGCTGTGGAGCAGCCATGTTTTTCAGGAGGAAAGCAGCAATACTGAAAATGATGTTTTCATCATGTTCTCCTGGAAACTGAGGAGTTTTAGTGCTGCTGCTCAAACTGCACATCTCAATAAAACATCTCTTCCTTAAATCAGTGTTACCATCTTTATTCCAGCAGCTGAAGAACCAAAAGTAGAAAGGAGAAGACATATCCTTGATTTTCTGTGTAAAACAAGCACTGGAAACTTAAATAAAAGTTTCCAGGTGGAGACAGCTAATCCTGAACCTGTAGTATGCTTTTTAGAGTAGAAATTAATGAAATCACAGTGTATCAATCACCTGTGTTCATAACACCCTTTTTTGGGTGTTCATAAGTGTTCATAACACTTCATTTTTCTCTTATGAACTTCAGTTCTGAGTAGGGTTTTCTCTCCAATAAGGGGGGTATTTAAATGGTCTCTGAAAGTGGAGTTTTCTACAATACCAGGGAGATAAATGCTTTTGAGTAGAAAGGCACATGGTGTTATTGGTTCTGTTATTTACTGCATTGAGGAGTGTACATAGAGGTGTTGAATGATGACATCAATGCTAATAAATAGATAAATAAGGGATGGTCCTGAATGCCTGTAAATCCACGAGAATAGATGCAGGAATGTAGGAATTTATTGTTATAAATACAAATAGTCTGGACTAAAATTAGTGTGTATTCATTTCTTTCAAGCTGGTTGTTTTTTATTATTCTAAAGGAAGTAATGATTTGGTTGCCCTTCCTAGGTTCACAGTTATTGTTAAAAATCAATTCTAAAAATAATTTAGATGAAACAGTTTAAGTCTTATTAGGTATCTGTTTATGACCATCTAACATTATATGGAAAGGGCTCTTGGAAACATCATATTGCAGTCAGGTGACAATAAGGACAGCTAGAGACACATACTTTACTCAGTTGCTGCCCAAGGTGGTAATTCTGCCTCCAAGTTCTGCTCCCTGATTGCTGCAAGTTATGCCCAGAAACACTGTAGTGATTGAGTGCTGGAGTTCCCAGGACAGCATCTATTCTTAGTGGTCCAGCAAAACTTATTAAGAAAAGTAATTAGAACAAAGCTCAAGTACATTAGCCTCTTTAATGCTCCTGAATTCTCAGAGCTGTCTTCAACACTGGCAGAGGCTGTTTCCAGTAGAGAAGCTGAAGCAACTTTCTTTGCTGAAGTTAAATCCACTTTGGCATCATGGTGGGAATTTCTTCTTGCATAATAATATCAAGACCCAGACAGATCAAAGGGGGCTGTATTCCAATTAGTGGAAATAACTCACTTGGTTTCTTACTGATTTTTTTATTGGTTTTATTTTTATTTCTTATTCTTGTGCTTTTTTATTATTTTTATGGATTTATGTCAAGATGCAAATTTCTATGTTTCTGCCTGCTTCTTATGTGTGCTGTTCTTCCACACCATGTCATCCCACACCTCACATCTTCTGAGTGCCAAGAACTATGATATATTTCTATAATTTTCAATTTCCCTTTCAAAAATCATTTTTTCTCTCTTTCTTCTTGATTATAAGTCTGCCATCTTAACTCTGGCGGGATGGAAATTGTACTTTCTTTTTCTGCTTGCAACACCACCCAGCATTACATTTGCTCAACAAATCATCTCCATCGTCTCAACCATCCTCCTGAATATTTCTTTCTCCATTGGAATCCAAAATGCAGTTGCAAGCCTGTTCAGTCTTGTCTGAGAAATCAAACCTATGTCTCCTTGGGCTTTCAAAAAGTCTTTGTGGCGGGATCTCTTTGATATTTAAACTACTTCAGAAATTTAAGTGGCCCTATTCCTGAGATGGAAACATTTACTAAAGATCTTCAGTACAGGGAGACGTGTTCTATGAGAGGAGCTACAAGGAGAGGTGTTCTTCATTTTTTTGTTATTATATACCTATATTGACTCATCTTGGGTACTTATCCCCTTCCCCAGGGATTGCCCTCCCTGCTAATTCTGGTAGAGTTGGACAAGAGTTAACAAAGTGCCCTTTGAGCTGTAGGATGTCCCATTAGGCAGGAAAACAGGTTTCTAGGTTTTACAAGTCCAGACTACTCACATTCACTTACTGAACAGGCAGTCTATTTATAAAAGGGCCTACAAGCTATTTTTTCTTCCCTTATGCCAATTAGTGACAATTTTTAGGTCTTCTCTTCTGCCACATTCTGGATTCTTTTGTCTTTGTTCTTCAGTTGCCTTCGAGAGGTCTTTTGATGCTTTCTGTGCTGTTGCTTTGTAGGCCAGACAGTCACGTCAAGTGTCACTCCTGACAACGTGCAGTCCGTATAGTAAATTTAATAGAATAACACTCATTTGTTCTTTATCTCAAAAATAAAATCCTCTTCCAGTGGAAGCTGCTGAGTTGCAAGGATTACACACCAACCTGTGCTTCTGGAAATACCTGGAGGACAGTATCACTGTGGCCACACCAAAACTCTGCTACTTGGTTGTCCTTCTTAGCAATTCTTAGACCTATGGGAGAGTGGAACATAATTTTCAGTAAATTGGCTTGTGCCTGCATTGACTCAAGCTTGTCCCCTTTCAGATATTTGTATTGTACATTTCCAATGGCACTGAAAATAAGCTTCCTAATTTTAAAAGATTCTTGGGGCTTTCCCAAGGATGGAGAGGAATTATGTCCCATAACTCCTGAGGAAGGCTGACTTTCACCTGGCACTGTAGGCAGGATTGATGTTAGTTTCACAACCAACTTTTTCATAAAATACACTGTTTGAATATAAATATTACAGCAGTCAGAAAGGAGTCTGCTACTACCTGCTTAAAAGTTTCTGTTTCCCCACACTGAGGAGCTGAATGCTGATCCTCAGGCTATTCCATTCTGTGATGCTAATAGCACTAATACAGTATCATTGTGTCTGAGGCTTCAAAGATACCATACAAGCATTTTCTTATGATTCCCTGATCTTTGCATTTATACCCAGCTGTTTGTTATTCAGTTCAGCCATCAGCATCTAAGTCTCAATGGACCATGTAATATGCAGCTGTAGCCAGATGTAATGCTTCCTATTCCTAAATGTTTCTGTTAGAAGCTAAGAGTGGCAGGCTAAAGACGACTGATAACAGTGTTGCTTGCATTAATTTAAACTCTAGAGCTACAGTGATTCTGTTTGGCAAATTTATTCCATGGCCAACAAGCAGAGCAGTGTTTCCAATCTCCATCATTGCTAGTAGTGTTGACATTAAATACATCGAGTATGTCTGCACTGATACACAATGTACTTATGGTGCTAATTCAAATAGGAGAGGGATGTCCAATTTGCATAAACAAATATATTTTCAGATACAGTTCTATTTAAGAGAGATAAAGACAGGAAAAAGCTTGTTCTAAACAATGGCTCGCAATAATTTGGAACAGTTCAGCAAATCTTTATCCCCTTTAATTTTTTGTTCTCCATGGATAGCCAGGGAACTTTTACAATACCTTGTTCATTCCATGGCAGATCTTGCTCTGCTCATCTTTCCTGGCATGGGTGGTGGCACAGAAGGGAATTGCAGTGTTTGAGTTTTCTGCCACAGATCACACTGAAGCATTTGGCAAATCACATCAGCAGGTGTCTGGGCTTGCATACATACTCAGGGAAACTTGGTTAAACCCTTAACTAGAAGAAAAGTTGAGAAAGTTGTTCAGCCTGGAAAAGGGAAGGCTTTTGGGAGGCCTTCTAGCACCTTCCACTACCAGGGAAGGGGCTACAAGAGAGTTGGAGCAGGACTTTGAACAAGGGGCTACAAAGAGTAATGGCTTTAAACTGAGAGAGTGTGGGCTTGGATGTTGGAAAGAAATTTTTTACTGGGAGTGTGTTGAGGCACTGGAACAAGCTGCTCAGAGAAGCTGTGATGTCCCATCTAGAAATTTTTAAGGCCAAAGTGGATAGGGCTCTGAGAAGCTGGTCTAGTAGAAAGTGTCCCTGCCCCTTGGCAGTGAGGTTGGACTGGATGCTCGTTAAGGTCCTTTCATGTCAAAACCATTCTGTGATTGTTTCTAAATTGATGCCAGTGGGAGGTTAGAGACTTCTAAGAAACTTTGGACAGAAGCATTCTTCACAACTGCAACATTCCTTGTCAGTGGGGACTCAGCATACTTCAAATTTTTTATAGAAATTAACTTTTCTCTAGGGATTTTCATTTATCATTGGCAGTGTAACTTCATAGAACACACTTTAGATTCTGCTTGGTCATTTCATATTGTTTAACTCAATGTAAGAACGAAATCAAAATTAGATGCGTAGTGTTTCTTCCCTGCCCCTAAATCCCCTAAACCCAGCTTCTTATATATGGGTCTGTATATATATATATATATATATAAAATATATAATAATTATATCTGTAATTATAATTACTTTGCACACTAAGTAATCTTAAGCCAGTGGGGTTGCTGAGGTGATGGGCAGTGCTCTCACCTCTTCCTGTGCTCTGTGCATCCCAGAGGTGGTTGGTGCTGCACAGTCAGATGCAGCCCCAGTGCTGGGTACTCCAGGCTCAGGTTGGATTCCAGCATTACACAGAGGATTTGATGTGATTGTAATGAATTGCAGAGGGGAAGTGCTTGTTTGAAATCAACTCCATAACTGAGAGCACAAACCATTGCAAAGTCAACAGTTTTTCTGAGTGGCCACCGCCAGCCATCTCTTTTGAAAACACTAATGGGCTGTTTAATTAGGTGATGAAAATTGTTTACAGTTGGTGATCCCAAGTTTTGTCATTTTAATAATGGTTAAATTCAATCTCTTCTTTGATTCTTGGCAACTCTCTCATTATTTCATAACCTGCTTATGTCTAGTTTAATTCATTTGCCTGTATTAAGCCGACCCTCTTGTGCAGTAGTGGTGTTTGCTTAACTGCACTGTGTCATTGCAATACGTGGGGAGCAGCTAATATTCAGCAGTGGATGTTAAACGAGTACAACCCTAGAAGAGAATGTTTACATTTGTGGGAGATGTATTCCTTTTGAGTTTACTATATATGAGACCTGAAGATAATCTATCCAATAGCACATGCAGTGCAAGTGTTCCTGTGTATCTCTTACTGTGGGGTGTGCTAGCTCTTCTCTTCTCTTCTCTTCTCTTCTCTTCTCTTCTCTTCTCTTCTCTTCTCTTCTCTTCTCTTCAGCTACTGGGAGAAAAATTAGCCCTGTCTGAGCAAAACCAGGACCTTATGTGTTTGATTTGATCATCAGTGGTTGCTTTAGAGCAACCAAGTGCAGGAGTTTTCTTTTTCTCCTAATTTTCTGATGTTTGTCTTTACTTGGTGAAGGTAGACTGGATTATTGGAAACTATTAATATTTTGCATTTTGATGCCTTTGAGCTCATTTTCCTCTTCACCATATCTAAGCATACTACAAAGACCCACAAGTCCCTGTCTTAGCAAGCATACAGTCTTAACAACAAGCAAAAAAAAATTGTTGGAATGTGAACAATTATATGTAAAGCACACCTGAATGACAGGAAGTGCATCCAGACCCATTGGATGGCACTGGCAGAGGCCAGGAGATGCCTGGTTCCCAGCCTCTTGGTCCTTTGCCATCTCAATGGACTTGGATTTTGGTTTGGTTTTTGACAGCATTATTTGCTTTGTATTTTGCCAAGAAGCTCAAGCAGAGGCAGATAAACAAACTGGCAGATGCTGGGGGAGGAAACATCTTTTCAGTCTGGATTTTCTCCCCTGTCTATTTCAAAATTATGTCATATACAGGTCTTTGGATATAGAAGGAATAGGAGCCTTGCAGTTGAGTTTTGGATACCACTAAGATGGAGCCCCACGGAGTGGGTTTTTTTGAGGAGCTGGAGACTGATCTGTTCTGAAACCACATTGTGGTTGATGCTGTGATATGAAATCCTACAACATTTCTAAACCTCTTTGTGCCTCCTATTTTTGCATTACAGATGTAAAGGCATCATTAATATAAGCATGCAATATGCTGCATGGGTAATTAAAGCAGACTTTATGGGTATACAGACACTTACAACCATATGTGACTGCAGTTAGATAAAGGTTGTGTTTTCTGGAGCTCAGAAACCATGTGGGAGACACAATCCCATCTTCAGAAGGCACTTCATGGCTTCTGAGTCCCAGGACATCTGCAAAGACATCACTGAGATGTTTTCAAAGAAGTCCTTGTGCAGTTCAGCTGCTCAAGAGTTCTTTAGCCCTAAAAGTTCACAGAGAAAGAGAAAACCCTGGGTATTGCTTTAGAGCAGCTGTACATGAGTGACCAGGCAAGTGTGTGAAAAGCAGAGTGGTGAGAAGGATGTACACAACAGGGGAGGCAATTTCCAGCATGACAATATTCACTTCAGGTGTTTCCCACCCCCATCATGTGTACTCAGCTTTCTGAAATCAAGGTAAATAGGCAAGCTGAGGATTGTTGTATTCCTGTGTTTCTGACATTACTGGACTTCTGGAAACTACTGTGATGCTGTTGCAGTATGACAGGTGGTCTATTATATAAATAAGAACAGCTAAAGAAGAAATTGTTTACATTCAAGGCATAGAACTACATGAATGATTCAAAGGAAATGCGATTTCTCCCATTTTCCGACTGTTGTATTCTTGGAAGGGTCTTTAAATATGCATAGAAAATGCAAGCAAAATAGGTTTTTTTAAATTTCTAATTGTGTGTGCCGTTTTCTCCCTAGGGAGCAAACAGATGAACCAAAATAAATAAGGTTTATTCTACAGCTTTAGTGATAAAGATACTTGACCTGAATAATAGTGGGAAATAATGAATGCAAATGTTTGCAAGAAGCTGTCACATATCTTTATTATGTAATCAATACCAAAGAGTTTGGATTATGGTCACATAGTAGTGGCACACCCTTAAAATATTGTAGTTCACCATAAATGCAATTTAAGAGTACCATTCAAACCCCCCAAACAAAAAGGGATGTTTTTAATAGTTTCTCCTCCTGACCTTTGTGTCTTAGTTACACACTCAGGAAAGTCTGTCCTTCCTTTGAAACTTCATGTAGCAAACTGCATGAGAGAACAGGTTCTTGGGCTTTAAGGGTCATAATTCTATGAGCTTGGCTATTTTCAAAGCTAGAAAGCAAAGAGTTAAAAGGAATCTTTGTATTTCTCTATTCTCAAATGGCCATTTAAATTGAAACATAATTTTATGAACATTACATCTGAATGCCACTTCTTTTTACAGGATCCCTTACCTCTGGGACACTGGCTTGGATCAGGATTTTTTTTTCTTGCAACAGCTGTTCAGTGCATGAAATAAGCCAGTGGATGTGGTCCAGTTTATAGTGGGAAAGTGTCCATGTCCAAACCACCATCTCAATTGGCACTGAGTATCATCCTTGTCTCAGCAAAACGGCCAGAAATTGAATGAGCATGAATAATGAACCCTTTGCAATTGTCCAGGTCAGGTTGACAGCAATTTTGCCTCTGTCTATTGATAAACTTGGCAAAGGTGCTGCATTTCCAGGCACACAGAGGCCTTTCTTAATGGTTAATTCTCCAAAATAAAATGCACCAAGTTTGAAGCTGCTGTCATTTTTAGTGCTGATGAATACATGGATGGAGTTTTCAGAACATTTTAATATAGGGAAAAACTTCTTGCCCTGAACAGTTTTCATTTTAAAATCACAACCATAGGAACAGTAAAAGGTGGCTTTGAGTTGCAGTAATCCAGAGGATGAGATTTAAATAGTATAGACTGTCACATGACCTAAATTTTCAAATTTGGGCATCTAAAGTTAGACACTGAAAATCAGGACAATTATTTTAGTCTTCCTACCCATTTTTGCAAGCACAGAAATACATTGTTAAATCTCATATTCATTTTCTATGGAAGTAGTGATGGTTTAGTTTTAACTTAGTGCTTTTTCTCTGAGGAGCCCTGAGCAGTTTTATGAAGTGTGTCAATGTCTTGGTAAAGAAAATTTGATATTGAAGCCCAGAAAAGTTGAATCTCTGCTCTCATCTTAATATAAAACTGTCCTTTCAATGCAGCCTGGAGCCTTTGGAGGTATTTGCAAGGAGGATTTTATTTCTTGGCATCCTCCATAATCACTGGAGAATGAGAGGCTCCAGTTCTGAAATGTCTTATAGGAGCCAAATGTTGTTACTCTGCATTCTGGTTTTTGTCTGCTGTCTGTAGTGGGATCCAGATCTGGATTCCTATCCCTAAAAGTATCTTTGTGAGTACCTTCTTTTTGGGATTAATGCAGTATAAAAAGATGACAATTCTTCCATGGTTGTCGCATGAAGGTCCCTTCAGGTCCTACTTTTTCTTGTCCTAGAGACATCCATTGATCAAAATGCTGGAGTGGGGCTGATAAATCTTGGATTTGTCAAATATTTACTCAGGCCTTTCCCTTTGAAGGGTCTGGTGGGACACCTGTGTGTTGCACAGAAATGAGACCAGATTTTTGTGTCAGGTTTGTCTTTATGTAATCCATCTTGATTGGAGTCAAGTTAGGTGACGAATGTGGTGCTAATTGGCTGCTCCCATTTGACCCATTTGTCTGGGCTGAGCCCTAGAGCCAACTAGAAAGCAGAAGGCTCAAGAAAAGCAAAAGAAGCATCCCAAATGCAGGCTTGTCTCAGAAGCTCTTTGTCAAATGCTGGAAGTGAGGATGGAGACTTAGGGTTTATGTGGTTTGGGAACTTGTGGTGAAAATATTCTTGTTACCAAATGTCTGTGTTATCCAGCTGGTTTTGTACAAGTGCACCAGCTTTGTGTCAAGGAGCAGTCCTTTGCTCAGGGGTGGAAGCAGCTGAAAGATGGATCTAGGTGAGCTAGCAAGCTACCAAGCTACTGGACTGGCCTGATTTGAGAGAGAAACCTGAACCTTGGTGTCTCCATGTCAACCAAGTCACCTGCTTGCCAAATTGTTTGGTGATTTCC
Organism: Setophaga petechia; assembly: GCA_024362935.1. Taxonomy (NCBI): domain Eukaryota; kingdom Metazoa; phylum Chordata; class Aves; order Passeriformes; family Parulidae; genus Setophaga; species Setophaga petechia. The sequence continues at coordinate 17,124,284 of JANCRA010000012.1, read as the reverse complement.
TGTGCAGTGCTGGAAAGAGTAGATCCTTTCCATCCCTCTGTCTTAAAGCCAATGAGCTCAGGACTCACAAGGACAGTGCAAGACAAATCTTCAGAGTTAAATCTTCCCTGGCCTGTGGAGATCATAGGTCTTGTCTCATGTCATCACTGCCCCACTATCCCAAAACTTTCTGTCTTAGAACATCAAATTCATCATACCTTTTCTAAATATAAAGTAAAATTGTTCCTTTAAAGAAAGGCTATACATTCAGTTCAGCATTTCATCCTTTTGTTCAGTAAATTTGTTTCTCATTTCAGACTCATTTGAGACCTGAGACTGTGCAAGATCTTTAGAGAAAAGACCATTTCCTTGTACTGTGTTTATACAAAACCTAATTCTGGGGACCCTGACCCATGAAAGGTCTGAATAGCTCCTACAACTCAAACAATAATTTGGGAGATATAGGCTTAACCTCTGCAAAACCAAATGCATTGCTGGTTGTTGTAGGGTGAAAAGGGAAAAAAAAGAAGTGTGCATAAAGAAAATGGCATCTGGTAGGCTGCAGGAAAATGGACCAGTCTATTAGGAATTAGTGCTAACAGGCCTCTAAGTTTCTTTCCTCAAAATTACTGCAGTCAAAAAAAAAATACCACTTCACATTTCTGCTTAATTTCACCTCTGTTTATTCTCCTCTCCTGTTCCCTGAAGAATGTAGATGAGGTTTAAGTTAGTCTTAATAGTAATAGGTTTGGAATCTAGCACACTTTCACAAAATTAACTTTGCTTCTGTTGATCTGGGAATTAAAATGCTTCATTAATTTAGCAAGTCCTGGTTTGACAGCCAAATAATGCATTTTGTGAGTTGTACTTTTAAGTCTAAAATTCTTATCTGCAGCCCTCCCTGGATGTCTCTGACATTCAGGGCAGCTTGCAGATCTGCGTGGCCTGGAAAGGAGGAAAATGTGCGCATATATATATATATATATATATATATATATATATATATTTATATGTACAAGTGCTCTAATACAGTTTATATTAATATGTTGTGTCCAAGCTTGTACTTAAGCACTATTAGGTAACTATTAAGAAACCTGTTTCTTTCCCCCTTTACAACATATACATGTGGGTTTTTTTTTCTTTTTCCTTTGTTGTTTTTTTCTTTCCTCATTTACCAGTGCGACTCTATGCAAGCATCAATGTTTTTGGTAAAGGGAAAGAGGCTGGGAAGCATGATGGATTTCTGTGCTGTACACTGGGGCTAGGGAAAGGGAGCAAAAAACCCCAACAAGTCTGTATTGGCAGAAGAGATTTGTTATCTCTCTTCTTCACACCAGACACCATGTGGTACTGACTCCTGGGAAACTGAGGACATGCTGATATTGCCAAGTTCTCAACTGTACAAGTATATAATAGTGTTCTCATGTTTCCTGTTCCAGTCATTCTGCAAATGCTCTTTATCTTGTAGATGTTTCCTCAAAAAATGTCCATGAATTACATGAACCATGCTATGATCATGTATCAGGCTTGCAGACTGTGCTATTGCACAATACACACCTGCAGAGGACTTGTATGGTGTCTTCAGAGTTTTCCCTGACACAGAAAATTAATATCTTTTTCACATCTCTTATAAACATTCCCTCAAATCTCTCTTATTTGGTTGTGGCTTGTCTCAAGGCTCACTCTGGTCTGGGCTGTAAGGCTGTGCACAGGCACAACCTAAGCAAATGTCTACAGAACACAACCATGAAAAGACTTCAGGGTTCTCAAGGCTCGTAAAACTAACTGCAAACCACTACAATATAAAACAAATTGAAACAGTTTCATTTTATTGGTGTCTAAAAATGCTTATTCCCTTTTAGTGTCACCTCAGAGTGGTGCAGACCAGCAGTTTCACAAGGACATAATATAAAAGCAGATACAGGTTCCCCAGCATGAGGCATCACTGGATTCCAGGTTATAAAGGCAGAGAAGTTTTAGCCAGACCAGTAATCCTTCTGGATGACCATCCATCACAGAGTTATCAAGATGGTAGACTCAGCTTAATTTGAACTTTGTTTCTTTGCAGCCCTGTGATTTACACCTCAGAATCACAGAATATGCTGAGTTGGAAGGGGCCCTTAAGGAACATAGAGTCCAGCTCCTGTCCCTGCACAGGACACCCCAAGAGTCACGCCCTGTCCCTGAGAGCACTGTCCAAACACTTCTTGAACTCTGTCAGGCTCAGTGCTGTGAGCACTGCCCTGGGGAGCCTGTTCCAGTGCCCAAACACCCCCTGGGTGAAGAAACTTTTCCTCAGATCCAGCCTAAACCTCCCCTGACACAACTTCAGGCATTCCTTTGGGGAGTATCACTGGTGACATCAGAGAAGAAATCACTGCTAGTATGCACAGAAATGTCATGCAAAGACAATCAAACTGTAATTTTCTATTTGTGTGCCCTGCTGCAAAAGCAGGAACTTTCATCCATGCTAGATGAATAAAATTTTTGGAATTTCTTTTCTCTGCTCTAATTACCATAAGTCAAGATGAGTCTGTAGATTCTGTTGCCCAGGCTAATTGTGTTTTGCTTGTAAAGGTCTGTGGAGTGAAAGGCAAGGTGATGTAGCAGCGTGGTACTCTCCTTTCCCCCCATGCACTGTTTTATAGTCTCAGTTATTTCACAGGTAGCTCCTCTTTACTGAGGTTCATAGCAAAACTTAATATTTCTATCTGTGTTTTGGGAGGGGTGAGGGAAGAGTTAATTTTGCTCTTCTGTTGTCTAGGAAACAGTGGTTGTACTTACTTCCCTTTTGAAAATAGATAGTGAATTCCACATTCAGGGAGCAATGAATAAGATAAAAAGCCACAAGATTAGAAGCTTGAATTAGACACCGTTTGAGAGAGCAAAGATAAGTTCGTGTGTGCTCTGGAAACTTTTTGGTTGCACTGGAGTGGAGTGGGGAGAAGATCTGCTTTTAAAGAAGGTGCTCAGGGCTTTTAGGCTCTGGGCTGTTGGCACTGATTCAGCAAAGCGTTTAACTAAGTGCCTAATTTTAATGATGTAGGGCCCCACGGAGCCCAGGGCTGAGGATGTGGTCCGGTTTGTACATTAAGCACTTTGCCTCCCACCACTTGGAGAATTCAACCCTGCACACATCGTGCTGAAAATTAAGAGAAAGAGAGACACCAGCAATTGCAATCTGGGCTCCTGTGCTGAAAACAAGCCATCCATCCAATTTAGGGCTGTAAATACTAAAATTGGAGATGGGGTTAATGATTCAGAACAACAGAACAGGGAACAGGATTTAAAAAAAAAAAGCCTTGACGGTTGTCACAATGGGCAGCAAATGACAAGTGCATTTCAGTGCAAGTTTAAGACGATTATACTTGGAAGATGGAGCTAAAATATAAAGCGAGGGCTGTATGCAATGCTGCACGTTCAACTGGAAATGTAGGTTATGTACTTGGTATTAATTCATGTCCCAGTGAACAGGGGAAAAAAAAAACCTTTCTTCGATTCAGATGGGACTTGAGCTGTAGATTTTTCTGACTAAGAAGCTCTGGATAATTCTTTTCTTATGTATTATTAATAGTTCTATTACATTAAATCTTAGGTGTTCAGAATGATCCACCAGAGGTGTTTCTCGCCCCGTTCTTAATCCGTTGTTCCCAGCTGAAGTCTAGGGTGCACCTGGGTAGGTGAATCTGGGCTTGGAAAACTGGCACACGGGTGCATATAAAGAGAGACACAATTTTCAGGGCTAATTTCTTACAAGCATTTCAGCAGATGTGTTTTCAGGAGGGATTTCAGTGTAGTCAAGGAGGTGCTGCCCTCCAAAAGGAGCTGTTTGAAGAATTGCAGAGTCCTGGGGAAGAGCTACTAAAACAAATGAGCAGGAAGGGGAAGGGAGTGATGAAAAAGGAACATGTTGGGAGTGGTGAAGCAGAAAGATCCTGGCAGGGAGTGAAGAACAGGTTTTCTGGATGTGTTTAAAGGTGTAAAAAAGGGCAGCCTCAGAGACAGTAATGCAGATAGTAAATCTCCTCCCAGGATTTGTGATTACTACATTGTGATTAAAAAAAATCCTAACAAAATATAAAACCACTCAAAACCAATACAGGACCAAAAAAAAAAAAAAAAAAAAAACCAACCAGAAAAAAGAAGTCACATGGAAAATCCTCCTGTCTCGTGTGTTAGTGATCACAAGCAGTCCCTTGTGAATGTGGTCAGCATTGCTATACAAATATGCATGCCATGCTTCTGAGCAGCAAATTCCAGCCCCCTTTGAGGGGAGCTTTGTGAGAGGTTTTGGAAATAAATATAAATGCAAAACCTAAAAACCGAGAAGGGATATGGAAAGTGGAAAACGCTCGGGAGGATTTGTGATGACTTTGCAGCCTGGAAGTAGGATGCAAACTCCCAGGTTGGAAGATGTTTCCGAAATGGCAGTCAATTAAAATAATATGTGATAGAGGGTTGACAGTTTGGGTGTTTTCAAATGATCCAGCTGTAGCTTGGAGTGCAGTGGGTAAGGTGCTTGCTGGATGTTCTCCTATGGCACTCGTTAGTCACCTTTTACCTTCCCATAGAGCAGAGAGAGCCCTAATGACAGTGGATATAATGATGCCTTCAGGGATGCTTAAGGAGTAGCAGGGCTCCCATAGCAAGGTGCAGCCTGGTTCCCTTAGTCTCAGTCTCAGTGGTGTGTGGAGGAGCCAGGACATGCCTCGAAGGGGTTGTCAGGCCCCCCTCATCACTCCAGAGCTGTTAGACAATTAGTGGCTGCTCCCTGCACACAGCCAGGAGTGGAAAGGGAGCTCCAACTCCACCACCTCACACAGGGCTGGAAGTCACTGGGGCTTTGCTGTAAAGAGATAAGAAATGTGAGTTACTGCTCAGCGTGGCCTGTGCACTTCACCATAAAGGGTTACCTGGCAAGGTCTCTATGAGAGGCACCTGATGAGCTTTGCCAGTGCTGCTCTTGCCTCATCTCTCTGACATCAACTGTCCTGAGCTGCTGCAGCCTTATGTAACTGCCCCAGCTCCCCTAGCAGCCTTTTTTTGGGGGGGAAAGGTGCTGATTCATCCTGCACACAGGTGCTGCAGCACAGTTTTGGTTGAAGCCCTCGAATCAGGCAGCACCTCTGTGGAGCAGAGCAAGGGAGAAGTAAAGAGAGAGGAAAAAGTTGGAGTTGGAGGAAGGTCACACTGCAGCACTTGTGTTCCTACCTCTCCCCTAGAGATGCTTGCAAGGAAAAGACAAACCTGATGGATGGTTGTACTTTCAAGAGAATGCAATGCAAAGCAGGTGGTTCCTGGCACTTAATAGGCCCAGGGTTGTGTCTGTGCTGCTTTCAGAGGTTCACCTTCAGCAGGCTTTCATCCTGGCTGCCACGGGTCGTGCTGACAAAAGAAACAATGGCAGAGGCTGTGGAGTGAACCACCCAAGTGCCAGGCCCCAGCAGAGCTGTGTCTACTGCAGAATACCAGCACTGATGTCTCTCTGCTGCCCCAGGTGATATTGGGGTGATAATTAGCAGAACGCTGTCTTGCCCAGCTGCAACACCACCTCCCAACAGTGCTGTAGGTATTCACCCCATGCTGTATTTGGTTGTGCTACAGAGGTGGTTTCCTACATATATATTCCTGTATCACAGTGGCTCATGGACACACAGGGCTTAAAACAGGAATTACTGGCCCTGGCTCAAGCAGCCAGCTCAGAAATCTGAGTCTATAATCTTGGGTTCTCCTGTGCCCCTTGGTCGAGGAAGAAAGGGCATCCCAGGGCTGGATGTTCATCCCTTCCTGAGCCACTGGTGTGCAGCAGATGGAAAAATGGCCTTGGAGGGCCAGTTTCTGTCCCTGAATAGAGAAGGAGCCAACTAGGTGACTTACAGAGCCTTAGGCATCTGAGATGGGGCAAGATGACATGTGGAAAGACCTAGGGATGTGGGTAGAAAGCAAGAAAGGGAGGCATTTTAAAAATGTGCTGTTTTAATGAATATTTTCAAAGCAAAACAAAATTGAAGTCCCAGAGTAAGGCAGTCTACAAAAATGCCAGACTTCAAAAGCCAAAAAGGGGGAGATACATGGCTTTCAGTGTTCAGAAAGCACAAAATATAAAAATATATTTTTGAAGACTTTTAAAATTCAGAAATCAGAGTCAGGAAGAAAAGAAAAGGTGAGATGAGAAGGAATGAAGAAGGGTTTCAGGGTTTTCTTTGTTGTTGTAGTTTTGTTTTTTTCACTGCTCATCAAAGCCTCCTTCAGGACCTCTTCATCAGCCAGCTCTAAGGACCTGTCCCAAGAAGTGCCTCCTCTAGCAAGGATTAGCTGTTTGTTGTGAAGATGCTAATTTCTGATCACAGTTCCGAGAGCGTATTTTCTTCCCTTGCTGATAGAAACTATATTAGCTTATAAAAATAATTAAATTTATAATCTCTAGATGTAATTGGTGATTATGCCCTCTAGGTGGAAAAAAATGCTTTCAGATGAGCAGAAGCCTATATTCTCCATTCAGATGACTTAAATTCCTTAATTTCCACAGAAGTGGGCTGCAGAGAGAGCAGTATCCCCCAAGCCTGCACAGAAAGGGCATTAGCAGCCATTTCCTAAAGTAATTTATAGTACTGGTCACTGTATTATGCCAACTCTAACAAACTCTCCCCTCCTTTACTGCTAGCATGGCTGTAATTCCAGTTACTCTATTGGGAATTTGGCTCTTGGAAAGCTAAGTGATTTATAAATTTTTAAGAGGTGATGCATACAGCTAATCTAAAGGAAAATGGGCTCTTGCAGCCTGTGCACCTGCTGTCTGGGAGGGGAGAGGATTTCTTGCAGAATTCCTCTGCTGAAATGGGAAAACTCTGATCATCTTTAGGGTAGCATGTTTTAACAGACTGATGAAAGGCCATTGCTCCTGAAGCCTAAAGTCTTCATTTTACCCAGAAATAGTTAAAGCACAGATACCTGGTTTTGCAGCAGTGAATCATCATACAAACTTCCCAACTGCTGGCAATTTTGTGTGAGGGAGCAGTTTTTTGTGAAACTGTGGTGGCCCTTATTTAGGTCACACTTGGGTCCCTTCTCCTTGCATCCCTCCCCAACATTCTTTCAGTGTCAGAAACAAACTCTTTCTAGGAAACTATTTGTTAACAGCCTCCTTCCTTCCAGCTGGGACTTCTGAGCCCTGGAGAAGTGTGGTGCAGAAGGGATACAAAGCATGGGAAGAACCCCTCCATGGTGAATTCATACCACAGTAACTTGGCATTTGATTTCTGGATGAATGCAGTTACTTGTGCTATTCTGGAATTGCCTCTGAAGGACTTCCTGTATGGATACCCATGGCCAGCATACACTTCAAAACATGTCTTAAAAGAGTTTTATACTAATCCATTTACCCTTGGTCCTTGACAATGTCCAGGTCAAAAGTTACCTGGTGTTCCCACTCCTCTGACACAGATGGCACCTGAAGCTGTAGAGAGATGGGGGAAAAGCTGCTCTCTGCCCTGATTCAGTTGTTAGTGTGTCATCGTTGCTAGAGAAACACAAAACCTTGGACTGGGATTCTGGCAGAATAAAAGCCTTTCAATTCATATATGATCATATTTAAAGGAGGGGGAAGGAGGGACCTTGTAAAAACCCTGTTCATCCACTAGAGAGCATATAGGCAGTGCTTCTCCTTGGAGAAAATAAAAATGTGAAGCTCTTATTATGCACAATAATGCAATGCAGTTTAAATGTTTACTGCTGTTCTACCCACTGCAGTTACATATGGAGAAAAGACTATGTGAAAACTGGAAGAAGGCTTTGCAAATATATAACTTTTCATGTTCAAAAGCCTCTTATCTCCTTGTTAGCGTTTAATATCTTCTCGTCCTTAAAGAGCGTTCCTATTCTCCCCATGGAAATATTGAATTATTTACAAAGTTCCTGAGAAATACAGGGGTGGGCTTGAGAAGGTGCAGAGCCGATCTCTGCAAGGGCATTTTATGGCTTTTAGAGGATTCCAGTGTTTCATTTCTGGCTGATGTGGTTTGGAAGAAGCTTCTGCAAACAAACTGATGTGAAGCTGCTCATTCTGCAGATGATCAATGCAAGAAGCTGGCGCTGAGAAGGTGATATCCTTTGAAGTCTAATGATATTAATGTTGACTCTTAAATATTTCATAGCTGTTACTCTTTTGTAGTGATTTTAGTGCTTGAGTTAAGGAGCACAATTTTTTTTCCTGGTCTAATTACCATTTTTCCCCTCTAAACTGCCTCACTCTGTGTGTATACAATACACATATGTAACTTCAGATTTAAACCATAGGGATCTGCGTGCATTAAATGGAGAGTGGTACACCCCACTAATTAATTAAACTTTTTTTTCCCCCATGGGTGACAAATTTACTTTTCCAAAGGCTGTTTGTTAATGCAGTGCATGTTAGAGGCAATTTTTTCTGTGGAATGCGTTGCTGACTTTCTCTGTTGCCCTAGTTAACCTTATTCCGTCCATCTGTAGGTTACAGATGATTCCACTTGCACTTGTAACCTGCTGTGAGAGCTAGGCATGAAAAATAGTATAGAAACCTCAGGTAACTCCTCAGATAGAAATCTTTTCCTCTGGATTTTTTTTATGCTTGTTTTATTTTGTGGGAGGTAAAATCCGTTGTAATGAATTTGCTACATTGGTATAAAGCAATATGGGTTTGTTGTACATTCATTATGTGGCCTTTCCTGGTATTTTTTTACTTTTTGTGTGCCATGATTCTGACTTAGCCAGTGGCAAAATATTTGTGTAGTACTTGGATACTGGATGGATTTCCACTGACACTAATGGACAATCTGGTCAGGATTTTACTTGCCATCAGCATCAAGCAAAACTTTCTTTTTGTTGCCTTTTGCAAGTGATCAATGGATCCACTTAGATTATAACCTGGAGTTAGGAGTAGAATTACATGTTAATATCTCTCATTGCAATAAAACAACTGTTAGAATCCATTACTTTTCTGGGGAAAAGAATGGGATTTGTTTAATTTTAACTGCCTCTGTAGTGTACTGGTGCATATATAAATGCTGATGAATGAAATCAAGCAATTAGAATTAGAAATTAATAACACAAGGCATCTAGTAATTTCAGCAAGTTTGCATTTTCATTCTGATTGATTTTTCTAATATTTGCTAAGTGCATATGTATCCACAAAGGCTTTATATCCATATGCTGTATTTTTAAAAAGCTGGCATGTTGACTTCTGGGAGCTAGATCTGTTATTTGACAGCATATTATGATTTAATTTCTGTTATCTGAAAAACTGCACCATTAAAATAGCTGATGTAGAATTTAAGTTTGTCTGTTCATTGTTCTCTTTTTCAAGGTTTTTGGAAATTACACTTGCTGCCTAACTGTGTAAAGTTGGTTTACATTTCAGGCAGGGTTATTTTTCCTCTTTGAATGACACCAAGTATTTGTGTGCATGTATGCAAGTGTGACATGAAAATACGAAGATAGCTGCTTTACAGTTCTGTTTTTGCTTTTTAATTGATATTTAGATGATATAAAGCAAGCAACTGCCATATGACAATAAAGAGGACCAACTTTCCCAGCTGGATGTCATATTTGACGAAGTATGTAACCAGAGAAACTGTGAATTATGTAAAGTGCTAAATAGGATTGTGGGTGTAACTTATTACCCTGAGGGCTGGAAGATACTGCTTGTTATTTACTTGCACTTTCTGAAGCAACATTATCCTGGGTGTTTCTCAGAAGTGCTAAACTTCGTTATTGGGAAAAAAAAATCAGAGAAGTGAGTGTCGTACTTCTGGTTTCCTATGGGGAAGGGGTGGGAGGTTTTGGAAGGCTGGCTGTGAGTAGTACAGAGTATGATTTCTTGAGTTCTTGTCTGCCATGCCTTGCATGTGTCTGCTCTGCTGCCACCAGGTAGGGACCAGGGCAAGCCAGATTTCCTGATAGCTCCTGACGGAGACAGATGCTGCTGTCTGGGTCCACTTAGATAAGAGTTCCTTGGGCCTCTTTGGGGTGGTGGCTTTGTTTTATATTCTGTGTTTACCTCACAAAGGAATATTTTATTTACTTGTTGACTGTGTCCCTTTGTGGCTCTGTGATTGGATTTTTGATTTTTTTTTCCAGTTAAACTGAATCACATAATTTATTTTTACATATAGTTCTTGAAAAGCCAGTGTACTAACATCAGGCACTTGCTTTGCTGCATAAACCTAATGCAGCCTCTCTGAAGTAGACATTTTAAATTTTAACCTTAATATAAACCTTGCTACTTTATTTTTTCTGCTTTCCACACTGCACCTCCTGTTCTTCCTCAGGATCTCTGGATTTGTTGTTGGGCCATGTGCAGCCCATTCTTATTTACCAATTACCACAAGTGTCATAGGTGATCTGTGGAGTCAGCCAAGCTTTTTGCAGTAGCATTCAAGTTGTGTTAGGAGGTTGTAACCACACGAGGGTGTACAAGTTGGTTTGGTTATAGGAGGAAATAGTCTTAAGAAGGACCAGATTTGGTGAAGAGCTTTGCTCTTGTGCTAAAAATTGTTGCTTCATGAGACTGGACTTGTACAAAGCCTTGCTGCTCAGAGCAGATAACTGCAGTCATAGTAGGCATCTGGTTGGTTTGTGGGAGGGATGCATGTCAGAAAAAGTTCATGTCCATCAGTTGTTGGGTGTTTTTGTAGAGATGAGGCAATATTAGCTGCTGGATCAGGCCCTGAGCTCAGGATTGTCTCTGCTGTCTCTGGCCTTGCAGGTGATAGGACAGTCCAGGGGACCTGCCAGGTTTCCTTCTTCTGGCAGAGGCATCTCACCTTGCCTGTCCCTTCATTAACTGGAGGGGACAAAAATGAGTGATGCTTTAAATACTCAAGTTTTGAAATAAATACTTTCGGCTGCTTTTCACTTTTTTATCTCTGCACTTTCACATTCTTTTTTTTCCCTTCATGTTTTTTGGGAAAGCAGATGGTGCTGTGCAATGGGAGAGATGGAAGTTTTCTACTCTTCTGTGAGCATTATGCAGGGGGGACAGAGTCCAGGGAGAGGCAGCCTTGCTCTTGCTGACTCTTTGGTGAATGGCAAACCTTCTCTTTCCTAAAGAATTGTCCAGAGACTTTCTTGCTCCTGCAGCTAGCAAAAGGCATTGTCTTTTTCAAAATCGTGCTGAAGGAACAGGAAAATACCAAGAACTAGAAAACACCTGCATTATCCCATCTTACAAAACCTTCCTGACTTCTTGGCAGATGAAGGGAAGACCTGGTGCACGCTTCCAGGAAAATTTAGGTTTCAGCTCATGGGCATTTTCCTGCATAAAACCTTGTTCAAAGCCTGTTTGATCAGCTTTCAGAGCAGGTCTGTGGGGTTCAATACACTGGGAACTGCTTTTTTCCCATAATCCAAATGTTCTGGGGGCGAAGAAAGGAGAGTGCTGTTGTGGTGGTGACTCACCAGAGTCTCGTGCTGCTGTGTTCTTCACTTTCCCATGTGAAGCTGTGTTTCAGCATGAAGACAGAATGCACCTCACCACAAGTGCTTGCAACCATGAGCATGTGCCTTCCTTGGCACCTGTGCTCATTTTGAGCTTTAAGGTCTGCAGAGCTGGGTGAAAAGGACAAGAGAATCTAACTGTGCTGGTGTGGTGGGAAGGCCTCGCAGAACCCCTGTAAAATGACAAATGCTGTGTCAAAACCTCAGGAATCTAATAGCTTGTAACTTGTAAAGCTTCTCCAACTTTCCAGAAGTATTTTATTTTCACATAAATTCTATGTGATACCTATGAATACAGCTATCTTCAATTACAATTCTATGATTTTTTCACTCACACATGAACCTAGTTCTCAGTTTTCTATAGTAGCTTTGAGACAATGTTAAAGTAAGGTGTTTGAAAATTCAGAAATTTAAATACTGCTATTGGAACTTTGTTCCATCTGTCAGAATTCAGGCAGTGGTGTAGCAGTTGTTGCCCAGTAATTCCTATTGCACAATACAAAACTATTAAGCCTAGCAAGAAGGTGTTAAAAACATGAGCAAACTGAATTTTCAGTTGGTTTCCTGTTTTTAACATTTAGATTCAAACTACAGTATGAACATAATGCTTCCCATCTGGGTCTCAGCAGTTAAAACTTATCTTTTGGTAAATCTAATTATGAGTTTCTGCTTACTAATTTCACTGCAGATCATAGGCTTAAAAGAAATAACCATTGAGACACTCAAGGGAAAAGGAAGTTTGATAGGTGCTGTGTGTTTATTTCAACAGCATAGCACCTTAAAGAAAAATAAGAAATGTGATATTTTCCCCTTCTTTATTAACTTGTCAAAGATCTTGGACTAAAAACTGGAAAACTTTATAGCCTTCAGTGCACTGTGTTCAAATTCTGCTTTCAAAAGCTTCAAGTAATTTTTAAAATCAATTTACCAATTTCCAAAAGGTTTCCAATCCCAAGTATCCTAGTTCTGTAAAGTTGTGTGAATCTTTTCCTTTTATGTTAGTTAATCATTGGGTCCTATATCTAAGTTGTTAGTTATGGGGAAGAATTACCAATATAATTCTCTACAACCACCATTATTATCTCTGCCCTTCCCAAAATAATTCAGAGCTTAATAATACCATCTTTAAAAGATACTTTTTTTTTTCAGTTTTCATCCAGGAGGTAACCAGTGCTCAGACTCAGAGCCTTTTAAAATACCTAGTTCTGCTTGCCATAGTTGGGCATTCAATAATCTCATTTTCACTAGAAATTCTGGTTTTTTCCAAGAAGTTTTCATGCGACCTCCTGCTTTCAGTTTGAATTTTAAGTCCAAATGATTTCTTTTTTTGATATACTTGTTCCTAGCATTTGCTCTGTACCAAAATTCAGCCTTTTCAACTTTTCCAGATTTCTTTCGCTGACTGCGTTCTGTAGCGAGTTCAGCCCCACTTTTCTGTATTAGTTAACCTTTTGCCCTCTAAATATTCTGTAATGGAAATTTTTCCTGGTTGGCTCAGGTTTGTGATAGTCAGCGAGCCTGGGCTGATAAGGAAACCCCGCTGCCAGCGTGCCGAGGAAAGCATTAAACCACAGCTGTACTCCTTAGTGCTCCTGTCTTTACCTGCCCCAATCACATACCATTACACTTGATTTATCCAGTGTAACGTGATCCTTATACAAAGCCAAGCTTGGTTGTCATAAGGCCTTCCATTTTCATGCCTTTCTTATCTCTTTTCCAGCTGCATTTTCCCCAGTGCAACAAATAGCTCTGGCATAAAACTTGCACAGTAAAAGGAGCCAGGAGAGAATTTGTGCAGGTTGGGTTTTGATGGAACTTAGACAGATAAATGTGGCTGGGGGGGGGGTTTATTTATTTTATTCCATTCCCTTTTAGTCTCCTGCTTTCTGATTTCTTTCCATGATATTAATCACCTTGCTTACCCCACTGCTGGAGTGCTGGAAATACAAGTTGTGAGATGCACCATTCTGCAGCATATATTGTTGTCTGCATATTTTCCTGATCTGCCTGCAAGTGCCTTGGGAACCCAGCTGCAGCCACTTCAGGCTGCCTTCTGGGGGGATGCAGGGGGCAATTTTGTATTTCCATGAAGCTGTGTGTTTAAAAGCTAAATAAACTAAAATGGGCACAGTTCTTCCATAGTCAGTCCCACCAGGACACCTTCCTTGTCAGACTTTGACATACAGCAGCTCTTAGCACTGATCTTTGTGTTGGAGGGAGCTTACAATGTGTTTAGCAAAGCAGGCTTCCATTCATGTGCTCCTGCAAATTAAAACTATCAAAGAGCTAGAGAAACTTAAAACAATTTGCAAAATGGGAAGATGCTGCTAAGTTCGGGTGATTAGAAATAATATCATGCCTTTACGAGTCTTTAAATTGATGGAGAAATACCAGATTTCTGTGACACAAAGGAACTTAAAAATCTAACCATATATATTTCTTTATCTTAGGAACTTTCTTTCATGTTTTAATTTTTTTTTCTCTGAAGCCCCATAGACTGAAAACTTACTTTGCCCATTTTTAGAAGGGAAACCTAAGGCTCTTGAGCAATATAATTGGTTGTGTCCTTCCACTTTAGATTTTGATTTGTGCTGAGTATTTTTGGATGCATCAAAAACATGACTTGCAGTCAGAATATGTGTCCTTGTCAACATTTCAGTAAGCAGAGGTCAAACCAGAACATGAAAATACAACTTACATATTCATAATTGCATAAATTGTCCCAAAAGAAGGTCTTTTATTATATGCTGTCCATTTGCATGCTTAGTTAATAGTTTAGTGGGCACCATGAAGATGTCAGCTGCTTCTTTACTGATAAATTTTACTTTATTTTGCATAAGCCTACATACTTTTCAGACAAGAGAATTAGTGTAATCTCTTTCAGAGTAATAGTGGCATGAGTTCAATGCCTACAAGAAGGAATGATAGTACTGGATATCTGTTAAAAAGGAAGAAATCGTTGAAATATTCCTTCACCTATGCATTTAAAGTGACTAGAGATTCAAACAGTCTTCAAAACATTGATGCAACTTTACTGTGTCTGTAAGTCTATAAGCACCTGCCTCCAAAACAAACAAACAAAAAAACAAAGTGTCAGACAAGAGAAAGTATTTGAAAGGTAAAGCAACTATAGACAGTTAGTGTACCGGAGGTATGGCCGTTTTTTAACAGTGTGGATAAAAGAAATGGGGCAGAAAAATAATGGGAAAGATAATGTAAACTAATGAAAACTTATGTGGTTTCCAATTAATAGCTTTTTAGCAGGGTTTGGGGAAAAAGCCATTTCATAATAGAATAAAATAATAATGACAGGTATCAGTGGTAGTCAGGGCCACAGATGCAGTCATCTGAAGATGAAAAAACCCAGATGTGATCCAACATTGCTTTGGTCCAATTTTTGGTGGCATCTTTGTAACCAATGAACTCAGGAACATTTGAGGATTTCTGCTCTAATCAGCTCCATGCTGCCCTGAGCACAGTGGTCAAAATTCTCTGATATTCTTAGTCTGACTACAGCAAAGCTAAACCTGCCTTCAGGGGGGACAGTTTGCAATGGTGAATCAGGCCAACCCCTGGGAAAAGGTGACAGAGTTTCAGGAAAGACAAAATGTCAGGAAAAGAACAAAACCCCCACCTGCTTACTAGAGAAAGCAAAGGCAGTGACCTGGTTTCCCTTTTGTCATGAGGATGTGGTTTAGCAAAATTGCCACCATGTGCCTGCAGAGGTGATGAGCCCCAACCACACCCCAACAGCCGAGCCGCGCAGAGCCCAGCATCATCCCCACAGCAGATCATCTGCCAGAGCTCTAGGGGCAAAAAAAAACAATCCAAGAGGCAGCAGATAACTCCTGAGAAACACAAGGCCCCTGCCAAAACCCCAAGTGGGGCAAAAGCACTTGCAGGAAGCAAGAGGCAAGTCAAAAGCAGAGCAAGGGCCGTGGCAGAGCCTGCACAGGTTCACCTGCCCTGTGTTCCTGCCTCCAGCCCTCCCAGGCACAGCCACTTGCCAAAGGAAACTGCAATTTTTATGAATGGCTTGAGTTGCAGCCAGGTAATTACCTTCAGGAAATTTTCATGTTGCTAAATTATAATCTATAGAAAGTGAATGAGGAAGACAGGCCGGAGGAAGGAAGCTAAAAATTTTGCAGTATAATACACAACCATCTTGATTTAGAAGCTACGTATAGGCAGATCTAGGTGTGATCTTCAGGGGAATAGTCTGTGCTGTAAGTGCTAATCCTGGGAGGATACTTTGCCTTTGGTGGATATACACAGTGTCTGCATACTCGGCTCAACACATTGAATCTTGATCCTGAACTATCCAAAATTAGCATTGAGCAGTATCAGCCTATTGTAACAGTGCTGAGTATCAGAACTTTGCATGTGGCTTTTCAAGAATCCAAAAAACATCTCTGCTGAAGAGGCTGTTTCCTCGAGCTGACTTTCACATTCACTTTTGGTTTTTTTACTGCTATTAATTTATTTCCTGCATTCCATTAAAAATGGCATTGACAGGTCAAGGAGCATTAAAATGATTTCATTTGCAAAAAAAAAAAAAAACAAAACAACAAAACCCAAACAACAACAACCACAACTGAAAAACAGCAGCAAAACCCTCTCTGCCTTTGTTGATTGTGCAATTTACCAAAGATTTACATTTTTAGCATCTGTTGCCCTTCCATTATAGTTTTCATCTTGCATGTAAAATTGATGCAGCAGCATAAACAATCTCTCAATGACTGGAGAAGGAAAGCTTAATAATAGCTGTGATTATTTTTTTGTCCAAAAGAATATAAAACATCCTGTATTTTTTATGATGTCACAACAAGTGGAGAGTTTGACATTATCACATTAACTGCTAATGTATAAATGCAGCACTAATGTACTAGAATTAAAACTTTGTATAATGACCTTCCCTTGGTTCAGCTCTTAAAAACACATTAATACTCTGTCTTGCAAATTGGACCTGATGCAATTTTATTCATCAATAACTAGTTTCTGGGGGTTTTTGTTTGTATGGATATCTGTGTTTATTTTCTGGAAAATTATTCTGACTTTGTCTTTTGCAAAGTAGAAGTCAACAACATATGAGGTGCACTTATATAGCCTTTATTTTATTTTTCTTTTATTTGCAAGAATAGCAGCCAGAACAAGGAAACTTGGTCTCCCTCCTTCTATCCCATACTCCAGTTGGCCAGCTTTATTTACTGCTGTGTTCTCCAACATATCCATTTGTAAAATTAGTGTATTACTCATCTCATGTGCAAATTGAGACTTAATTAACAGATGTTTGTACGTACTTTCACATCCTCCTAGGAGTCACACTATGTGAGTGCAAAGCAGTTGTTGCTGGGACATAAAAACATTGGAGCAAAGGCTTTTTTGGACATGGGGAGCAGGTTAAAAAGGGCTACATGGGGGGTTACTTTATTTATATTTTTAACATACTTTGGAATCTTTTTAAAAATCCCTGTTATGAAGCAGGTGGAGACATGATAGCAAAAGATACCTCCCTTATAAATAAGTGTTATTTCCTGCATCCCCCTTCTACAAGCTACATGCATCAAGGTTTTATAGCTCTTAAAAGCAAGCTCTGAGGTAAACAAAAAGACTGCTGGAACAGCAGTGGGCATGTCGAAGCACACTTGAAGATAACAGCTGTCAGGACACAGGAGATGAAAATGCAACCAAGTACACAGGCTGCAGGAAAACTTGGCCTTGGGCATTTTGCTTTCAGTTCAGTAGTTTTAACCCTTTGTACTCCAGAAATTTATTTTTAAAGTTGGGGGAGCACAAAGGAGGAGAAAATCCTTTGTGAGCGGTTTCTGAAAAATGAAGATACACAAATAACTAGTAAATATCTGCTGGGTCACTGCTATAAAGTACAGGCAGGGCTGCCTTTAGACAGCTTGGCTTTTATCTGATTGTGAGCTGTGTGTTTCCTTATACGGGAACTACCGCCAACCCAATTTTAATCAGTTGCAATTTTGTTTTTGCGTCTAAATTAGAATAGCTTGGATTGAAGGGGAAGTGAAAAGAAATGTCTGTCAAAGCATTTCTGTAAAGGAAGAACTCTTTCACTTTAGTTTCATCATGCATCTCCAGTCAGATATTCTTCATTTTACCCAAATATTACCAGGATTACTACTCCAGTGTATTTTATATCAACTTTCTGCTTGCAAAGCTAAACAAACAGTTCATGAGCCATGCTGGGAAGTCTCCCCAAAGACCTTGCTCTTTAAAACATTTAAGCACAAGCATGACCCAGATTGGTGATGGAGAATGGAAACTTTCAGTTCTGTTGTTGTCTAGAATCCACCTTGATTTGGGAACAACCAAAAATATTCCTTCCTGATGACCGCTCGGGGGCCTCTGCGAGGAGACTCGGCCGTATCAGTTACTGCAAGTAAGCAGACCCAGATTTGGCACATGCCTCAGCAGAGACCAATGTGCCTCCCAGCCAAGCTGAGGGACTTCAGCAGGACAGGGCTTGATTTGTGACTAAATTCCAACCTGTGACCCAGCAAAGCTCCTGTTGCTCCTGCACTTTCCACCCGCATTATATGCAGTTAGAACAAAAGTGGCTAAATGCAAGCTTCTGCTAGCATCTGTTCCCGTGCCTGTTGTCTGAAACAAAGCCTAATTATCACAGCCCTTTCCTTCATATTTTCTTTCGACTTACCCAGTTGTCTACAGCTTTGATATCTAGAGCATAAATGCCAAGGCTGAAACGTGCATCCAATTAGATGACTCTTGACTGACCTACATAACAGTTCATTCATGAGATAATGTGACCTGGAGTCATGGAGATAGGAGCCAGTTGATTGAGCTGGCTTGGCTGTGTACACTGCAAACTGTCCAGTGATGGAGGAATCATCTAAAATTAGCCCTGCACTGTACGTTGTTGAGAGCCTTTCAGACCCGGCTCTGTTTCGGTAATATTTTTTTTATGAGATGGGCGTACAATTTGTCACATTGTAATTCTTTAATGCTTAACTTTATTAGCATGAGGTACTTGGGTATCAAATAAAATGAGCAATTAAGTGATTTATGCTTGAGGTCTGCTTTCAGTTCAGGGCATAGGTAGCCAGCCTCCCTTGAAGGGGTGAGAGAGTGCACAGTATTTACCACTTCCTTCAGAGAGCTACAAAATGGTGCTTTTTGAAGATGAACCTCGTTGTGCATGTAAATCCCAACTGCCTATTACTGCGCCGCAAGTTAAAATGCATTTTTGTAATAAAGGTTATTGTGTGTTTGTAGAGAACCACAGGGTGTTTTCCTTAGCTTTTGCCTTCTACATTTGTGAACTTGCAGCTTTCAGCTGCAAGGGGAAAAAAAGTTAACCAGGGAGCGAGTGGCTTCAGCGTAACGACTGAGCGACAGTTCTTGTACTGCTAAGCCACAAAGGAAGCTCAGATAAAGGTTGTAGGTCGGAAAGAAACCTTGAGGAGCATGCTCGTGAAGTGAGGCACTTGAAGAAAGGCTGCAGCTGTCACTTCCACATCTGAGGGGGCTGTGAGGTATTTCAACCATTTTCTTATTCTATCTTGTCTTAAAGATTCGTTAACGGAATAATGTGAAATTATCTGGTGTCCTCCGGGGCGTAAGTCTTTCTATTTTTATTTTTTCCCTCAGTAAGTGTGGTAGGAGCAGTCTATGCTCTGCCATGTCCAGTTTCTCTCAGAGGGAGCTGCTCTGGTGCTGGCTGATGCGTGTCGCGAGGAGGATGGGGGGACATTTTGTACAGGGAGGCTGTGGGCTCTTCAAAACACATTTGGGACACAGCACCAGGGTTCCTGAGGCTTTCTCTTTTAGTAGATGCATCTCGTGGGGGTTTTATGTGCTCTTAAAGAGCAGGTTGCTTGCTGCCTCCTTCTCTGTCTCTTCCATGGTTCTGTGGTTAACTCTGTGCTGGCACAGTGGTGATCCTCTCTTAGGGAGGGTGAAGATTAATCAAAATGCCCAGGAGCTGGCTGTCAGATGTCCAGCTGGAGGTTTCCTGAAAGTCTTTTTTTGAATTCCTTAGGGGTTCAGGGGTTTTTTTTACTACTTGATGTTCTATAAGAAATAATAAGGAAGTGGCAACTTGCACAGCAGTAAAAAGGCATTTAATTTATTCTTTCACGTCGTACATTTTGCAGTGCTTTTGTATGATCCATTTTTTTATTATTATTTTTTATGATGCATACACATTGTTTGGCTTTGAGTGAATAAATTGTTGGGAATGCTGGAGAGAGAAGCAGCAGAGAAACTTTTCTATTTTGCAGGAGTTTTTTGGTTCAGACAGACCACTTGGGCTCCAAGCTGAGGCTGAAATTGCACAGGGCCCAATTAGTGCCTGTTACCTTTGCTGTTTGCTCTTGATCGGTTACAGAGACAGAGGTTTAATTAAGCAGAAATGGGGATGTGGAGTTAATGTTCATTATAACTAAAATCGAAACAGCTGTTTACCTTGCTGAAGCCTTGTGTGTTAATGTCCATAAATCTCACCTCGAGGAGAGCTGCAAGGAACCAGCCCCTGTACATGCCTTTCCAGATACCATGTGATATCATTTTACGTACTCATTTTCACAACATTTCCTAATCATATTAATTAACACATTAGGATATAATTCTTATTGTCTGCAGAAATTACTTCAATTAAAACCATTAACATATTATTGTGATTGTTATGGTATTTGCAATTTGCTTTGTTACTACTCAACAACTACTGCAGCAAACCCAAATGTTTGAAATCAGCATAAAATTGTCATGGCTGCTCTTTTCCTCTTAAATGTCACATCAGGTCTCACTGTAAACTTCCTGAATAAGCTCTGTTTCTGTGCTGGGTTTCCTGTGTGAAAAAAAGAGATGTGAGAGGCCATGACTCCTACAAGTTGAGGCTAGAAATATTTTGTCTTGATTAGGCTCTGCAGTGCCTAACAGGAATGTGATCACTGTGCAAGTAATATGGAAAGAGTAAATATCTACAGTGGAGAACAAGACAATAAGGATAGAAACTGGTCACATTCATGCTAAAAAAATTAGTAGGATTTTTGCTGTTTTCTTTTCTTGGTCAGAGTTATGAGTCTCAGGTCTGGCTGTCTTGGAAGAGGAATGAAGGCATCAGGCTAGCTTTAATATTGAACATTTTCAGATTCAAAATCTTCTTACAGGCAAGTGAAATGTGCTCCCTGTGTAAAAGGCAAAAAATTTTTGTTAGTATAATTGAAATTTTAATGGTCTCATGGTTGTTGTTGTTATTATTACTATTATTATTAATCCAGATCTACTTATTAAAAGAAAAGAAAGAATGCTGTTATGGGGGAGGAAAGCTTCAATAACACATTTGAGATGGATATAACATTTCTGAGTGTCTACTCCTATCCAAGGTGTTTTTCTCATCCTTACTCAAATAGCTTTAATTTTTGGAGCTGAGAAGTGGTGAGGGCAAGTAGTCAGATACCAAGGGCATCACTGGGAGGGGTACCTTGATAATGGAGGTTTCTTCTTCCTTTTCACCTTTACAAGCATGATGTTGATGGTTTCCTAATCCTCATTCTGGGTTTTTCTTCTGGCTGTTTTAATGGTTTGGTGGGTGGGGTTTTTTGGTTTTTTGGGGGTTTTGGGGGGTTTTTATTTTTGTTTGTTTTATTAATGTTTTCTAACATTCTTTTGCGCCTTGCTCATTCTCCCTTGGATTGCAACACCGCCCATTCAATATGTATGTGATGTCTTACATATCTTGCTACTTTTTCTGTCTTACCCTAAACCACAGATTTGCATTTTGTTAGGCAGCTGTAGATGAATTTTTGTAGCCCTGGGGTCTTGAGTGTCAGGCTGTGCCCTGTCTAGTATCTGCTCGTGCCTCCACTCCTCTGCACTGTACCTTGTGTAGCCTCTTCAGAGCTCTCCATTATGATACCAGGTCTGTGTTCCTCTGCACTCTGTTGTTACCTTGGGATCATAAATATTTCATCCTGTGCAGAGTAACTGCAAGTTACTGCTGTCTGTATAAAAAGTGCACATAAACCACATCATTATGCAAAGACAAGCAAAAGCAAAATATATGAGGCAATAGCCACCTGGCCATTAAGAAAATTGCTGCTGCAGCTAAAGCAGCTAAAATGAAGCTCCAAGTTGGGCAATACCAGTGTAGGCAAGACTGACACGCCTGGGGCTGAGGATGTGCAGGCTCAGCACAAAGTCTGTGTCCTATTACAGGTGTCACTGGGCTACAGGACATGAATGAGGTCACTCTTTGGGTGTACCCTTACTGGCTGGGTGACACAGGATGTCCTTTCTGTTCTTGGGTTTGTAGCAATACCTTAAACAGTTGAAATAGAAAGGGAGTACTTTGCCTTTACAGAGCAGGTGTATATTGGTGTAGTATTAGCAGGCAAGTTGAAGAGAAAACAAGAAATTTTATCTAACTGAGGTAGATAATTGCTATCATTATTCTAAGCCATATGTATTCTATTCATCTTCATGATATTGTTGTGGCAAAGCTGTTTTCCTCCTTTATAGATAGGGTATTTATCTTACAGTTTGCCTAGGATGCCTCTATAGTCAATGGAAAAACATTTCTACCTCCATTTTAGTCCACCTGAAGTCTGAATTGCCCTCTAAAATGATTATTTCTCTTCACGGACTAAACAGGAAATCCCACACACATAAATTTAATAAATCTGAGCCAAAGAGATTAGAGATTTGTCTGCAGCAGATGAGTTTCAGAGCCTGTGCTTTCACAGCTGTTACTAGTAACTAGCTTAGCTAAAATTTATTTCATATATGGAATATATAGGTGACTGCTATAGTTTAGACTGTACTGTTGTTATACATCAAATGAGACATGTCCAAATGGCCAAGTGTGGAATTCAATTTTCATATTTCGAATGAGAAGATAATGCCCTAATCAGGTCTTGTCTGTCTAATGTGCTCAGTGGCACTACTCAATTCTTTTCGGTTTGGCTACCACTCCAAACTGTTCAGCCATCTGCTGATAGCAGCCGAAAAGATGACAATATAATAAATTACCAGAAAAAGTTAAGATGCCTAACATCTGCTCTCCACCAAGCTCGAGCATCTCCCCTGAATTGATGTTCTGTCATGTCCTGACACAGTCAGGGAAGATTCCTGCTCTGAAGCTGTTGCAAATTCCAATCATTTACAGCTGGACCTACATTCCAGGCATCCATCCTAGGTGTAAACAGGGAATAACAATAGAGAAGGGAAGAGACAAAGGCAGGAGAGCACATAGTTTCTCACAATATCTTAAGAAGTCCTGGACCCAGGTAAAGGCCTTCGACTACTCATTATTCATTATGATTAATGAAGAAATACTTACTGATGGCAAGCAGAAATTTGCAAGACAGAAATAGAAGCTGTTGCCTCTTCAAAACCACATGATTGTCTGTCCTGGAACTACACTATGCATAATGTTTTAATCAAATAACAGTTTGCTCAGTAGCAATGGACCACATTGGTTAGTGCAAACAGAATGCAAACGTACTCTAGATAAGATTATGTAGCTCCAAAGGTGCTGGTAGGCAGACACTGTTGAGAAAATATACACATAATATTTATTTAAAACATTCCTGGAGCCTCCTTTGGTGTTATTAGTCTGTCATGAAAATCTGCAAACACATACTTATCAGAAACTCACTGCAAAACATTAGGCAGTTAGTGAAGTCAAATATAGAGGGTGGATGCCACGGCAGAGCACAGTTAATGGTTGAGCTATGACTTAACTTACATCCAAGTGCAAACATAATTAAATTAGAAAAAGTCCTGAACCAAATGTAGGAGGTGTAGCCTGCCTGGAATGCAAAGATGAACTTGGATCCCATCCTACTGCTTCAGTCTCCTGAAGTAGAACTGGAGGAAAGAGGAGTCCAGAGCTGAATCCAAGTTAAAAGGTGTAAAACAAACTAGTAGGTGCCACAATGTTCTGCTCATTATTGTGGTACAAACTCACACAAAAGTAGGTGATCTAAGAGAAAAGACTTATGAACTGGAAAGTTTGGTGTGCATTAATTTGGGAGATTTGCCTTACATTAACTAAACCCAAGTTGTTTTCTAGTTTTCTTTTCTAAGTTTTTTTCAAGTCTAAAATCATCCTCTTAAGCTATTATTTCTCTAAGCATAATAATTGATTTCTTCTCTGTTCCTAATTTCTCTGACATACACAGCCCTATCAGCTGCTTACGGAGTGAAGAGGTGAAGGAGGGGGTACTCCTTCAGCACAGATACCTCCATAATAATCTGTGATTTTAAGCTCAGTGAAATTCAGTGAAATTTTAAGCTCACTGGATCTAAATTCACCTTAAGCAGAAGGATGATCCTTGTAAATAAATTTGAAATCATATAATGTAGTTATAAATCATAAAAGAATACAAGCATAATAGTAAAGAGTGTAAATACCTAAATACTTCAGTAGCCTTTAGTATATAGCAAAGCAACTGGATTTGATCCTGGAGAGTGTATTCCACACTGTATTCCCATGAGTCCTGCTCTGCCACCGATCTGTCATCCATCCATCCATGAAAATCTATTCCTTCAGGTCTAGATTAGAAAATGCTCCCCCCTGTCTTTTCCTTGTAACTGTGATGTTCATCATTCCCTCTGCTGCTTCTCCTTACCTCCTTCTGTCTCCTGGTTAGACCTTGGGGCTGCTGGCTGGTGTTCCATAGAGCCAGCAAGTTTTTCCTCAGCTAGGCCCAGCAGAAGCAGTAATGAAGTTCTATTTTAGCTTGTGTGATTTGGCAAGCAGTGGCTGTGATGTGATAATACCTGAAATAAGGAGCCAGCAGGCTGGGCTGGCAGCAGGAGCAGGGAGCACCACGGTGCTGGTTAATCTGAGATTCTTGCCATCCGTGCACCTGGATGTGTCTAGGCACAGACATTCAGGTTTGTGTCACACTGCACCAGCCTGGAGAAGTCCTGAGGGGTTGCTCAGATGAGCTGGTTTGGTTTGCATGCGCCAGTCCTGCTTGGAAAAGGTGGGAGTGTATAAATCTGTGTGCATGTGTGCGTCCCTGACTGACAGATTTAACCTAGTGCAGAATTAAACCTGTGGCTGTCACTGTCTCATCCCAGCGTGGTGACCAGCTGTGCCTGGCTGATACAACAGGCTGTTTTCCCTTTTAGAGGTATTATTTATAGTGTTATCTTTTGGAGTAAGGTGTGAGACTGGTGGATTTGGCTGGGTAGCAATGCCAGTATGTCCGTCTGCTGCAGGGTAGAGGTGATGTTTCTAATCAAGCTGAGGCTGAATGGACTTTCCAAGAGGAATAAGGTGAGATTTCTAAACAATTTAAAGGATTTGGTTCAGAACAGGCATTAATCAGTCATTAAAAAGCAATTGCAAATAACCATTACTTTCTGTCCATCTCTAGTGTTTCTCAAGCATGTCCCTGGAAGCTCGATACCATTCTGCAGCTTTAGCAGTAATTTGAATGCAACAAATTGTACCTGCAAAGCACAGATGTTGAAAGCTGAAAAATCTGAAGGTGCCGTATGTTTCCTGTAATTGAAAGCAGGTGCCCTGAAGGAAGCAGAGATTCTGTTTCACTTTATGAAGTATCTAGTTGGCAGAGCAGGCAAAAAAAAAATACCTGCTAAAACTTCATTTACTAGGACTGGATAAAACAGATGAAAACTGCTGTTTTATGACAGCTCTTGGGCTCAAACAAGGGATCAAGGTCCTGTGTGTTGGGCAGCACTGGCAAAAAGGCATCAAGTCACAGGGTTTGGAGTAGTAAATAAATGGAACTACATGTATTTAAGGAATAGGATGAGAGGAAGGACCATGATACAGAGACCTCTTGGAGGGATTCCAGAGGAGAACCAAGATGATTAGAGGGATGGAACACCCCTATGAGGAAAGGATGAGAGTTGTGGCATTTTCATCCTGAGAACAGAAGGCTCTGGGGAGACCTAATTGCACCTTCCATTACCTGAAGGGGGCCTGGAGAGAGCTGGGGAGGGACTTTGGCAGGGACATGTAGTGATTTGAAAAAGGGAAATGGCTTTAAGCTCAAAGAGGACAGGTTTAGATTAGATATTGGGAAGAAATCCTTTTCTGTAAGGGCAGTGACACAGGAACAGGTTGCCTGGTGAAGTTGTGGATTCCCCATCCTTGGAAGTGTTCAAGGCCAGGTTAGACCAGGCTTGGAGCAACTTGGTCTCGTGAGATGTATCTCTGCCTGTGGAAGGAGGTTTGGAACAAGGTGATTTTTAAGGTTCCTTCCAGCCCAGCCCATTCTGTGACTGTGCTGTATGATAACCATTCCTTGTGCAGCACTGAAACCAGGCCCAGCATCTCCATCAGTTTGGGCACTGGGGTTGATGCTGCATCCCAGGTCTGCATCTCCCAGTGGCCCCACACCCAGACACTCCTGTCATTGCTTCAGGGAATGCTCAGTATGGGGGCTGACAAGCCATCTTTTGCCTCGGTTGTTGTTTTTTGAAGCGGCGGGCTGCTGGTGGTGTCCTGGCTAGCAATGCCAGCACCGCTTGCAGCCAAGGGGGCACTCCCCCGGCTTCACTGCCAGGCACAGCGCCCAAGGTCAGCACCTTGCATATGAGCAGCAGGGCTGCCTTTAGTAGAGACCTGGCCTCCTAGAAGCTTCCTCCCACAGGAATGAGAGAGAGAGCGCTCTTCAGTTTGAGGCAAGTCCGGGTTTATTGTAAATCCGAGGGACCAGGAACCGAAGAGGAGGAAGGTGGGGTTACATGGGGTTATAAAGGGAGAGGGTGGTAGGGGTGGAACTGGTTTGGGAACCAAAGGGAGTAGAGGGGGGAGTGGGATACACAGGATTGACATTGGGGAAAACCCAATAAAAATAACACGAAGGAGGGGCTCCGGTTCCTGAACCAATCCCTCTACATCCCAGCTAGAAGGTTCCAGAGGGTGCAGAGAGACTGACAGGCAACTGGGGTGGGGTCAGAAGAAGAATACATTGGTCTCTGGGGAAACCGGGGAGGAGTAGGGGAGACTGGCAGAGTGGGATACCTTGGTTTCCGGGGAGACCAGGGAGGGGTTAAGAATGGATGCATAGGTAGACATAACCTGGGCAATTGACAGCTACTGGGAGGAGAGGGGAGAGCAAAGGCAGAGCTGTTTTAAAACAGAGGGGGAACAGAACAAACCAACACAACACAACAATTTATAAAGAATCCAGGCCTAAAAATTATTAAAACCTATGAAAATTTGTGCTTTGGAGGATTGATTCTTGGGAAACAGCCTACAAGGTGAAGCCTGCAGGGTGAGGAACAGGAGAGAAGTCCCTGGTGAGTTGTAGCTGCAGCTCCACCTGCAGAGCTCACAAGCCTTTAGGGAGGACTTCTTTGTGTGTCTGTGCCTCAATTTACTGATGGGCAGTGGTAAAAGCCCCAAGGATCCTCTGAGAATTATTTAGTTGTTGTTTGTGGGGGGATTTTGCATGGTTTGTAGTACTTTTAAGACATGTAAGATCCAAGTGTTGTGCGCCCCATGAGATTTAGCAGAATTGTATTCTGGCTGAATGTAGTCTGTAGGTGTAGGTAGTATTTGATACTTAAAGGCAGAAAAACAAAATAACAGAAAAACACCCCAAATCATCCAAATTTACTGATGTCTCGAGCCAGTTTTGTAGTGCTGCAAGCTGGGGCTACATCCGCTTCTGTGTTTTGGTGGTTCTAGCAGTCATAGAAAGACCAAACAACTTTGATCAAAACATTTTTCATCTCTTTTTCTAATGAAACAGATAGTGCCTGGCACAGAATCATTGTACAGTTATTTCATCTCCCTCAAAATAATTTTTTTAAGTTCTGAAAGTGCTGACTGACCTGTGTGCACCAGGCATAAAGCTCTTACTCCCATTTAAAGACTCTTCAGCATTTTCACTATATTCTTTCTCTTTGGATTGCCCACAATTTTTTTCTTCCATCAGAGGAAGAGGCAGAGGCAGACATTTTCTAAGACTTTTTCTTCTTTAGTCCATCAAACCACTGAAAGAAAGAAAAAAAATGTCCTTTGTTCACATTGTGACAGAGAACATAGATTTTGCTGAGAAAATAGTGAATTATGTTTACCACCTTTTTCTAATGGCCAATGGGAAAACTTGGGGAGAAAAAATGTAGAAGAAAAGGCCAGATATTTAATATATATTAGTCAGTTATTCATTCTTTTTGACAATCTTATTTAACTGACTTAATATTGGATCTTAATTCCGGCCAAAATTTTAGAAACTAGGAATTTAATGACCACATCATTTCTCTCTGTGTAGCTTCCTATACATGAAAGGTCAATGTCAGTCAGACTGTACCATTTGGCATGAAGATGAATATAGAAGCTAAAGAGGATTTAAAAAATACATGATCTGGCATTTGAAAGTGGAGTCTGGGAGTTGAGTCCTGCTTTTATTCCTTTATCTTCTGGTGACCTAGCACTTCTTCTCTAATGGGGTGTGTTTACAGATTTAAAACTTTTTTTTTGTCCTACTCCATGACAGTGAGGAAAGTCCTGCAGGGGCTAAGTCAGATTTTTAGGTAGGTTGAAAAAGTGTCTGGTTGATGCTACCACTCTCCCCAGAGGCATTTCTGTGCAGAAAGTATGTAAAACAGGGTTAATACTCCCACACCTCACAAAACCTGAAAGAGAAGTCCATTTACCTAAAAATCTTTGGCAGGGATGTCTGGTCCCCTTGTTTCTTGTTATTGACTGTAGAAAGAAGGGGAAGTGTCTGGGTTACTAATGTGGTATTTACTGAGGCTTCTGCAGCTCAGTGAAACCAATCTGAGCATTAGTTCCTTAATTTTCCCATGTGAAACATGGGCTGTGTCTTGCAGTGGAATCGTGATCCTTACTGCTCCTGTGCTCAGAATGCCTGGAGAAAGAAGGCAGAGTTAAAAGGCAAGGTGGTATATTCTGATCAGGGTGGTGCTTGCTCTAAGAACTGCAATACACAGTCTGAAAGGTGCACAGGTGTGGACATACACAGAATGAAAAGCACAGCACTGAAAAATAAATTTACATTGGATGGTTTATAAGACTTATTTCTTTGTGCAGTGGTGCTTTTAGGTGGTGTTGTTAGGTATCTCAGGACAGGAGTTGAATATTTTCAGTCAGTCTTGGAAATATCCATTTTAATGTGCACAGCAAAGGTGGAGGAACCTCGTGTTTATGATTTGAATACTTGCAAGCAGTCAGGGCTCTGTGCAGAGTCCCTCTGCATCTGCTGGCTTGCTATTCTTTATGTTTAGTCACTCACTTTTGATAGTTGCATCAACTTCTCAATTGAAAAAAACATTTATATTAAATATGGCTTTATTATGCATTCTTAAAGAGTAAGAGACAGCAGTCAGGCAGCCTGCAGAAATGTTCTTACAAACATTATAACAAATGTTACAAAATTTCTGAATTTCCAGGATTTTTTTATGAAATGAAACCTAGCTGAATAAACCACATCTTCTTGTCATCCATTTACCTTTCTCTGTAATCACAAAAAGCTCCCTTCTGGCATGTGTGAGTCTTTTGCACTTCAGTGCCACACAGTTCATGTTTTCCTTGGTCTGTCTTGCCAGCTCTGTGACCCCATCATAGGGTTTGAATTGTAGTGAAAGCATTGACATAGTTAAAATGATTGAGAGCAACACAGTGATAAGATTTTGGCAAAACCTCATTGAGGATGTAAAAAAATATTTATTTTTTACTCTTACTTATGTAGCTTGGAGATGATTCAAAAGTTTAAGATATTCACTGATGATCTCTGGACTTTGAAGCACACCAGAGTTAAGATACCCTGGTGGTGTCTGACCAGGTTTAAAATGTGGAGTTGAACGTGGGAATCAAACTGGCCAACTGCTACAAGTTAGGATCTCTTGTCCCAGGCTGTTTATAATTTAGTCTCTGTCTTGCAAGTCATTTAAACAGGAAGTGGTTCCACAGCACACACTTAGCATTCACTCATGGGGTTTTCCTTTCTCCATCTGCAGTAGCTTCTCCTATGGAAGCAGAACTAAAGGGTCTGCAAAAATTTGACCTCATTGGTGTTAGCAGATGCTACACTGAATATGAAATTACTCTAACTGCACTTCCTTGGGGGCTGCTAAAAGATTTCTGTAGCTTCAGCCGCTGTGATGTGATGGTCAGGATGACTCCTACTTTTATAACTGCATATTTAATTGTATATGTTAAGGAGTGGAGGGTGCTACTGTAGAAGACCTTTTCCCTTCAAATGTATGTTATCTTGTTTTAGTTTTCTCTTTTATGGTTTTGTCATGCATATGTAATACCAGCTCTTCCAGAATAACTTTACCATATTTAAAGTATGAGTTGAGTTTGCAATTTGATGTAACCTACATTGAGGCTTCTCCTCTCTTTCTAGGTGCAGAGAAATCTTGTATCTTCTTAGGATGCCTAGGTTATCAGGCACTATAAAGTATCCATCACTCATTCCTACATCTAGTATGGCATTTTCAGACAACAAAAAGTCACAATCCCTAATTGCTGCAAACTGCCATTTGTAGCAAAGTGGGACAGATTTTTTTGAATGAAATCTGAGATGGTCAGGTGATCTTTAGCCTCTGCAAGACAATTGTTCTTTGCTAGTAAATAGCATGTCATTTATTGGCACTAAAATACCTTGATGCTTCCTATCCTGTCACGTAAGACCGAGCTGCTGCTGGGGTGCACAAGATGTGGCTGTGCTGCCCCTGGAATAAGAATGCACTTGTTTCATACTTTCTGATATTTCAGTTTCATCCCACCATGATCTGATGGCTTTCTCTTGTCCCTTCTCATTTTTGTAAGGTATTGCTCCTGCTGTTGGTAGTAGTGGTAGGATCACATGGTGGCTGAGGTTTGAAGGTCCCTCAGGAGATCTCCAGCCCACCCTCCTGCTCAGAGCTGTGAAATCAGCCCGTGTTTCTCAGCCTGTGACACACCTGTGTCTTAAAAACCTCCCCAGATGGAGACGGCTCAGTATCTCTGGGCAACCTGTTCCAAAGGCTGACTGTCCTCATGGGGAAAATATTTTTACTTCCATTCAGTGGGATACTCTCCTTTTAACTTGAATATGTTGCTTCTTGTCTTCCTGTCGTGCCATGCAAGGGACCTGGTCTTGTTCAGCATGGAGAGGAGAAGGGTTCAGAGGAATCTCCAGGTATTTATGGGAGGATATGGAGAAGACAGGGGCAAGATCTCAAATTGGTAGATATTCCCATAACAACTATCAGTCAAGGTTGCTCTGGAGCTGTTCACACTTTGAGAAGTCTTTGAAAGAAGATGTTTTAAAGAGAAGTGATCTCATTTCTGCCAGCTGGCAATGTGTGTGAATTTAAGGAATGATTCTCTCCCTTCTTCTCATCTTTGACTCAGGGAATCCAATCTGCACTGCATGATATCTTGCCTGGCTGATGACAGAATCTGCCTGCCACTGTGTGAGTCCTTTGGGCATCCCCAGTCCACTGGCACCCTGCTAATACATGCAGTGAGGCTTCTTCTGCTCCTGGTTTTCCAAACAGATAGAAGGGCTTTTCCCTTGGATTTGCTAACACTGCATGCACCAAAGCAGGAGTGGTTGTCTCCATTTTTGCATATTTCTGAATTTTCTCTGCAGGAGCTGTCTCATGCTAACTTACTGCCTGAAGTTATACAAATTACTGCTGCAAATGGTTAACACTTAAAGGGGATGGGGAAAATGCTGTTCAGACAGTACCTATCAGTCTGGGGAGCAAGTACACAAAAACTTGTTTCACTAAGACAGAGTAGCACCCAAAGGCAAAGAACTACATTGGTGTTCTTGAGCTATTTAATAACATGGGTTTTGCTTGTTGTTTGGTTCTTTTGTTTTTTGTTTTGTTTGTTTTTAATCTGCCAATAAATGCACATCTATTTCAGCTAATTTTTGAAAAAAAAAAAGTGGGATTATGCTATTATTTCCTTGTTGTATATCACAAAAGGCTTTTGCATTTTTTTCATAATCTTAAAAGAGAAATGAAAGCAGATTACAA
This sequence comes from Setophaga petechia, assembly GCA_024362935.1. Lineage (NCBI taxonomy): Eukaryota > Metazoa > Chordata > Aves > Passeriformes > Parulidae > Setophaga > Setophaga petechia. Next base: position 17,092,856 of record JANCRA010000012.1, on the reverse strand, counting down.
ATCAGGGCTGACTCTCTGATTTGCATTTCTATATCTTACAAGACCCTGTTCCCCCAGCATGGCAAATTACTTAGGTACCAAATTCAGACCAAAATTAAACAAACCTCTGCTGTATTTTGCTTCTGATCTGAATTAAAACTTGAGCTTTAATGAAAAGAATATCCTTTCCAGTCCTTTTAAAGGATTTTCTACATTTTTAGGTATATGTTTCTACTGCTGATGCATCTTGTGCTGCATCCAAAGCACCCTGCAGGTTTCACAAAAGCATAACAACCTCTTCACCAACAGCATTTACCTTCTGAATCTGGAGGGTCGTGAAAGTAAGGAGTAGAAAGTACAGAAAGAGGAGGATTTGAGATTTTACAGCAAATTATTCTCCAAGGGATAGACGGAGGGCTTCTCTTCCTGGAGCAATGCTTAGTAGCTAGATTATGATGCATTTTAACTTAAGATATGACTAAAAAAGAGGACTAAATCTTTTTAACAGCTATTTAAATTACAGCACAAGCTGTGTAAAAGTATGTGAACAGATTTACTACACCAAAATGAATGTTGACCTGACCTAGTAGCTTGATTCCACAAAACCCAGAGAAAGTGACAATAACTAAAATAATAGTGAGTGTTTAAAGAGCTCATTCTTTTCTTCCTGTAGCCACTCCCAAATGTTTTCAAACTGAGACATGGTGACTTCCAAACCTGAAGTAGCACCTACACAGTTGTTTTAAATAGATTTTGTTGCATTTCTTTTCCACTAGGGAAGAATTTGGCAGGTTTTTTTAGGTCCTCATATACTGGGCTATTTTGAGAGAGAACTAGATATATTTTCATGATAGCACTGTTTGCTGCTACGTTATTCTACCCTCCTGTACATTAATAGTGCTGAGTTATTAGCATCATCCCACACATTCTGTGTTGATGCCAGCAGGGTGAATAAGAAAAACATCTGCCTGGGAGGTAGAAACGTGTTTTTATATATGAATGCATAAACATGAAAATTCTACACCTTCTGCTTTGGACTCGCACCAGAGAGCACAGGAGAGACCTGTGAATTTCTGCAGTTGGGAACTGGCCCTTGTGTAAATCCAGAGGGAGGAGGTGGAAGGGATAAGGTGTCTGTCCACATCCGTGTTAATGAAGAAGAAATGTGGCAGAGCCACTGCTTCCTCTGGGAGTAAAGCTAGGGATGTCGTGACACTGGGATACACTTGCTGTTACTTCCTCAGCACTCATGAACTGCTTTGTCACTCATTTAAGTCTGTGTTGTGTTGCTTGAACTTAAATGCAGTGCTGGGAATAGTTAAGGTAATGCTGATCCATCTCTTTTATTTTTTTTTTTTTTTTTTTTTACAATGGCCTTTTTTTTCCTAATTTTTTAAAAAATATTCTCATTTTCTCCATTCAGCATGGATAGGATCTGTTAAGCATGGCAACTCCTGATGGCTATGCAGCTCCATGGCATTGATGAGGAGATACAGTACAGGAAAAAGATGGTTTAAAATAAACAAGGAGCAATTCTTGAGCATTTTTATATTCAGAGAAGTGCATCTACTTAAATTTCCCAGGACACACTGAACTTTTACTAAATATCTTAATAGGGGTCCTCCTGTTGATACTAGGGAGTTTTTCATGAAAAAACAGGAATGACAGGAGAAGAAAGCAGCATTAACATCTTGATAGATGCATGTTGTAACAGCATCTGTAGACAGAGCTCACGTGCTTCTCAAGGAAGTTTTTTTTTTGCACCAATAACTTAAGTTTAAAGAGTCTTTTATTAAAAGGTACCTATGATAAGATCAGGTCTTCCAGAGCTGTTTGCAGAGCCTTTCAGAAAAAGCCCAGACCTCTGCCACTGAGTTCTGCCCAAAGTCTGCATTATGAAGGGCAAGATAGAAACAGAATTCCCTCTCCTCTTTAATCCCCTCCCCCTTTATCTTTTTAGGCATTTAAAAATATTGCATTTTATACCATAATGGAAAGTTAATCAGAAACCTGGCAGATAAGAAATCCTAAGTGGAGATGCTGTACAAACAGCAGAGCTGTGAGTATTTAGCAGCATCACAGTAGCCTTGTTTCACATTTGCAATTAATACACGTCTGTGTTTGCATTTGTTATAGGACTCTTGACAGCACCAACATAACAAGAAAAACGAACAACCTGAGTAATAAATCTCTGGAGGCATTCAGCAAGTGCCATAGGGCTCATTAATCTTGATTATTCCCCATAATAGATAACTTCACAAATCATCTATTCTCCCCAATCGTGCACATAAGGATAATGTATATGTAATAGCCTCCCATACTGTAAAACCCCAAATAGAATTTCATTTTTTAAATATAAGTCTTGACAAATGCAAGACAAATATTTATAGAAAAAGGATGGGTATGAATAACAATGAACTGGACTGAAATAAGTAGAGCAGTGACTGTTGTGGAAAGATGGGGTTTGGGTTTGTAGGGGGGGAGGGGGTTCCCTTTACTTTATGATGTCTCTATTTGAATCAAGAAATTCATTTATTTATTTATAGCCTGAAGTAGATGGGATTTCCTTGCTGAGAATTTTGGCCTGGGAGATAGAGCAGTCTGCAGCTGCAACCTCTGTCCATGCTCCTTAAGGAATGTAGGCAGGGGAAAATAGAAGCAGCTAAGAAATACCCTGAATTCCAAACAATTTAATATTTATAATTTATACTGCTGATTCCTTCTGTTTCTTGTATCTTTCCAAAGCCTTCCTTTGAAACCAGAGTTATCAAAGAAAACCCTAGTTCTGATTTGACATGATCTTCACCTGTTTACCAACTTTTCTCAAATACAACTGAAATTTGCCAGCATAAGAGATCTGTGAAAAACATCATATTTAGAGTAAGACTGTGTATGATCCTTTCAGTAAGAATAGCAGAGGTGCTCTAATATGCAGAGTTGCAGGCTGTGCTTCAGCTCATAGGTGCCTTGATTACCTTAAGACATTGTTCAAACAACAGAAAATATAGGAGACACATTAAATTTTGAAAAAAGTATGCAAAATATTATGGTTTAAATTCAATCAGTTTTAAAGGATAAAGAATAAGCAAGTGAGGAGGAAAATAAAAGATTTTTTTTTCCCAGGAGAGGACTAGTATTTTTTATATCTTTGTAATTGTAGTGACCTTAACCTGATGCTTAAGAGTAGGTTTTGCTGATTGAAGTTTCAGAAGTGTAAAGCTCTATTCACAGCTGAGCCTTGCTCTTACACAGTATAAAGCATGAGATTTGATTGCCCTCATCTTTGCCCACATACCCATTTGGCCACCTTTCTTCTCCCTCCCTCCCTCCATGTGTCCAAATGCTCTCAAAACCTCAGGATTTTGTTCTGTGACCTGGAGCACCAAAATAGCAGTTTTGTGTGAGTGGAAAGGATTTTACAGAGTAACAACTGAACAGCTTTAGGGCATATTTCTTCTTCTTGTTCACTGTTCCTCCCCCACCCTCTGTATCAAACACTCAGGATTCATTTCCTTAAAATTTATTGGAAAAGAGAACATATGCATCATCCTTCAGAGCTGAAAGAAGAACATCCTGAAATTTGGATCTGTTTCTTTTTTCTGCTGAACACATTGTTTGAGCAATTCTATTTTTGTAATTGTTTTGCATGTGAATGCATAATACCCATCTACAAAGTATCACAGTCTTTTAATAGCCTACACTGCATGTTGTGCCTCTGTTCCTACATGCATACATGTTAATCATATCCACAGGCAAAATAACTTCTGGCAAAGAGGTGAAGAATGAGTTTTGCCTCTAAGAAGTTTTAAAAAGTGGAAGAAAAAAAAAGGTGAAAACATTCACAGTCGTCTAAGTTTAAGTGGACAAAGGATCCTGTATATTTGACTTTTGAGTTTAGACATTTCTTTCTTCAGACTTCTGCAAAGAACTTTCTAAGACAGCGTCAAAGAGAAGTGCATTTTGGCTTGAATTTTTCCTTTTATATCAGCACAGTCTTGTTTGAAATACTGTTTTGAATCAGGCTAAATGGGTTGTATTCTTAACTGTCTGAGAAAAATTCAAATAACTCCCTTAATGTCTCTTGGCCTCAGTTTCTCCCTGTATAAAACTATACTTATAATGCTCCACCATCTTTGTAAAAGGTTCCACAGTCTTCTGATGAAAGGAATTATTTTAAGTTCAAAGTGTTGCTCTTGGTGAAAGAATGATCTTGTTTATTCTTGAAAAAATACTTTATATAAACATCAAAGAGTTGTTTGTACCAAGTGTTTAATCTGCCATAAGGTGCTCCTGTGTCTCAATTAGCAATATTTTCTCATCCATTCTTCCATGAAAAGGAATGTGTTTGGTGATGTGGATGCCATGTGATACAATTCCATCAATGTCAATATGTGCAGCAAACTGAATGCAGTGTTTGACGTTGGCCATAATTTCCTATTCTGTACACAAATTAGCATAGCAATGGATGCAAAGTGAAGCAATGGATGCAAAGTGATGTGGAGTCACTTCTAATCATTCTCCTTCCACTGCCCTGCCTGGCTGATTTCCCCACAGAGCCAGGAGTCAGTGCTGGAGGGCAGCTGGAGCTTTGCAGTGCAGGTTGTGCCACTTGCAAGCACCTCCAAAAGTGGGAGTGTCTTTGTCTTTTGTTGAAGGAGATCATCAAAATATAGGGGTTGTTTCTTTAGAAGTTTATGCAAGAGGCCACTTGTTCAGGTGAGAGTTGACACTTGTTGACCACTTGCTTCTCAGGTAAGTATGGAAGAAAGCACCAACAGGCAAGAAGGTCAACACAGGAGAATAGAAGGTGGACTTGATATAACCTGCCCCTTGTCTGGGCTGAAAAGGAACGAACACCACAAGTAACAGGAACCATGTTTAACATGATTCCTGAAGGACAATGTTTGTATTGTTTAAACAGTCTTAGTCTGATACTATTGTCTTTTTTTTTCTTTACTTCCTTTGTTATGCAGATGTAGTGGTACAAAAGGGGATACTGACCCTTCTGGTTTAAACTAGGATTAATGGGCTTAAACTGGTGAAGAATATAGTTAAACAAGGCCAGAATATGAATATTGGGACGTTTTGGCATCTCTTTGACTGATGATGGACAGTACTGTATTAAAGCATTTTGAGTTCAAGTACCCAAAGCGTTACAAGGAGAAACTGGTCCCCCTCCAGTCCTTGCTGAAATGGAGTTATAAATACAACTAAGTAAGTGGCAAGGCTGCTTCTGGATGGATCATTTCCATCTTTCAAGATAACATCTACTATTGTAGGGAGGCAGCACTTAACAGATCTTCCAGTGGTATTTCCTTTTACCTGAAAAATCATCTCCATAAGCAGTTTGTCAGTGTTCCCGTGCTTTCTTCAGTGGGATTAAGTGACCAAAACCCTGTTCCTAATGTAAACCAAAAAATACATTAGCTGGTTATTTTTAAGTTGTTTGGAAACTTGACAAGTGAAAGCAGCTCTAAATGCATCCAGATTCAAAACATGTTACCCTGAGTAACTGAAATAGAAGTTGTAGTTGTGACAGACTCCCAGTGCTCACATCTCAGGACCTTAAAAGATGAGAAACACATGTTTAAACTCAGATGCCCAATTTAGTAATAAATTTATACAGGCTCTCAGTCTCTAGACTAGGACCTGTGTTATGGAAAAAAGTTTATATAATGCTGCTTCCATTATAAATGGAGGCTAATTTTCTCAAAAATACTCTTTATACTGAGCAAACAAGTAAGTTTAGTACCAAAAAATATTCTCGGTGCTTCATTGCCTTGGGTTTACAATATCATTTGCACGTCAAATTATATTTCATCTTATGATTTAGTAATGTCAGAAGAATAGATCTAATTCTCTGTCTCATGATACCCTTAAAGATGGAAGATTGCTTTCCATGGAGTGTAAAACTCAATTTGTAGTCATGTGTATAAAACATGACTTTATGGCAGATTAGCTTGCTGTAGATTTAGTTCTCTCTGACAGTGAACTGAAAAATATTAGCATTTCACTGAACACAATATTAATGGCAAGAAGAGAGCATTGTTGTAATGTAGAAAGGAGAATGGGATTTTTGAAAGTAGATTGGAGGAAAATGTATTTGGAGATTTGCCAGGAGTTTAGGTAGAGGTGGTTTAACTTTTTTGTCTTCCTCAACCTTCCCCCCCACCCCCGCCTCTCAGTGAGTCATTTTGAAAAACAAAAGTATATTTGCAGTTGTCAGATTGACCTTTCAATGATTTTAAATAAAACAGTAATTATTGTACTGGAAGATGTCTTTGTGTTTCAAGTGACTGTAGTAAAATTGAATTTTTAGGTATTTTAAATGCTGGTTTTGGTTTTTAACTGTCTTGCTAAGCAGTCAGATGTGATGTTTGCTTTTTCCAGTGGAAGAAGAGAGTGATCATTTCTGTGCAGTTCATTATTTATGGTGCTGTGAAGGTGGTGTGATGCTGTGGTGATGGTGTCAGTTTGTTGAAGCAGGTGAAAATCAACTCCTGGGTGTGACAGGGCTGTCCCTTGGAGTGCTGAGTACTTAGAAACGGTCCCAGCCAAGTAAGTGCCACTAAAACCATCTCAGCCATGTGTGGCACTGAGGGTTTTAGTGGAAGAGATGGAAGAAGGAAAGAAATTGAGAAGGAAAACAAGTAGACGCTATAATTAAATGGCGATCAAGAGGGGAATGTTTTATGGAGAGTGCTCTGTGCTGTTCCTGCTCTTGAAGTTTTTGCAGCCTATCTTAGATGTATCTGCCAGAGCAATCCTACATGTTTGTACAGAGCCTGCTTTTATAATGTGACTGATAATAATGAAATTCTTTATGCCTAACTCAAAGCTAATATATTCAAGATACAAATGATATAGGAGGGTGGAAAAAGCACTGCAACAATTTAGCTGCAGTTCTAGAAAGGTTCCCCATGCTTCTGTTTTAACTGAATATTTTGTATTTATTAATTGTGTTCATTTTAATTCCACAGTAAGTCAAATAACGATGTATGAAAACAGCATAATTAAGCTTTGATATTTCTGCAGAAGTAATAGCTGAATTCGATCTGCTTTTAATCTTTCAGGCTATTCATTGTATCTATCCCTTATTTCTACAGTTATCTTTTCTCATTTAGCTCTCTTTGATTAAAAGGCAGTGGAGGTCTACCTACTTTCTTGGGTCAGACGCAAACTCTGCTGTCTTTTAAAATATCTTCCAGTGTGATTACAGGTCCTTTGTTTCTATTGAAGAAAGCATTTAAGATTGTAAATGATGTGCTAAATTGTCCCATTTTTTACAGAATATTTTCTACATATTCCAAAGGTTGAAAATTAAGAGTCTGCTTTTTTTGAATTATACACGCTTATATAAATTCATATTTTTCACGAATTTTCTTTCATTTTTAGTTACAGTTTGCAGACTGAGTCCTACAAATATGCATATGATAAATTTTTCTCACCAGAATATTTGCTTATTGCCATTGCTTTTTGCAATCCCCAGAGGACCTGCTTTGCAGAATGTACAACATACAGTATAGTGTGCAGTCAGAATAGGGTGTGAGGGATGGCAGGAGAAACTCCTTGCAGCCCCCTGATGTTGACTGGTTTGTAACTGGTGTGTACTGGCTGAGGTTCCCCCACAAAAGCCAGCTGTGGTGGTGGGACCTCAGCTGAGCAAAGTGAGTTGCACTAAGTTGGAGGGGAAGGAAAGAGGGGGGGCACCACTCCTGTTTCCACAGCTGTCCTGCTGTGATGCTGATTTTGCAAGTTATCACAAAAGGTATTTCTAATCTGCAGGAGATGGACTGTGATGGTGTTTAATCTCATGGTGGAAGTGCTGTGGATTTACTGTCAGATTTACAGTCTGAGAACTTGGTCCTAAAATTTTGTCTTTAAAACAGCATCTTCTTTGCCAAACAGTAACAGGTTTTGTTTACCATTGCGAGGAAGCTGAAGGTAGAGAGGGCAGAGGGACCTGTCTGCAGTGACTTTCCTCCCTCTGTCCCAGGCAGAGGTCAGGACTGCACACAGTTTTTCCTCCAGAAAACCCAAAAATGCAGAAGAAATTTGCTGTATAGCCTGGTATTTCACTTGTGCCAGGGTTGAGCACGTGCCCCACACAAGCCTCACACAGGTTTGCAATGCTCATGTGTGCATCAGCACCTGTGGCCATTGTCTGGCTCCACGACCCAAAGGCATCACCACAGCCTTCAAAACCATCCTGCTTGACACCATCTGGCCTGGATGGGGTTTGTCATCTCCTTCCTCATGCCCAGTACAGTTTCTCCCTTTGCAGCACTGTCTTTGTCACAATGGTAAAAATGCTTTTGGAAAAAAACCCAAACAAACAGGGTTAGAAATATACATCTGCTATAAAAATCCCAAGGACGCCTTAGCCTTAAGGGGACCATAGTGATGCTGGTTGTTAACCCTCTCAAGAAAAGCATTTACTGAAATGTCAGCATTTATTTTAAGCTGAACAGGCCAGGACAAGCACTGAGGGTTTCCTGTGGTTCAGCTGGCTCACTGACAAGTGCTCAAACTGTAACAGCCAAGCCCACAACAGGGCTGTAAATAGGCAGGTAGTGTTCAAAAAACACATCTTACTCCATTGCAGGGGCAATATCTGTATGTCTCAGCTTTCAGAAGATCCTCTGTCACCAATAAGCTGTTCCACGTTTTACGATTTACGCAAAGATCCACAGAAAAGGTGCCTTCACCTTGTGGGCTGTGCTCCAGGAAAGGAATGCCAGAGATGGTTTGTCTGCCCACCCAGAGCAGAAAGAGGAGAGTAAGAAACCACCCTTACCCACACACTTTTATTAATGACAGTTTAGATGTTGTTACTGTGTGGTGACTCTTAGACATTGTCTAAGAAGTTTTATTTTACATGCTTGGATCAAATCTGCCTCATGTAAGTATTTAGAAATCAATGCATATGTGCATTTTTGAAGGGCTCTCCACATGCTTGACAGAAACACCTTTTGTCTGAACAATTAATGAAATTTTTGCATTTATTTATAGCCCTTACAGATCCCTTGAGGCTTTAAAGGTTATTTGTAGACATTTCAAGAGGCATTCCAAATACTTTAAAAAAAAATAGACACAGACTTTAAATAGTTAATGAATGCACATAATTTACCTAAACAGTGTTTTTATAGATCTTTGCAAATATGACATTAATTAGGGAAAGTAACTAAAGCTGAAGTGCCACAGAATGTTAATCCTCAGCATCAGTAATTAGCTGTGGAGGAGAATTTTTAAAAATGTTTCCAGTTTATATCATTTTGTTTTGGAAGAAACACAAATATGCGGGTTGAATTATTAAGAAAACAAACAAGCCTGAAAAAAATCAACAAAAAAACCAAACCTCTTAACGAGTGGATGGGTGTATCTGTGCTGCTGCAATGAACTTTTGCAGGCCCATGGCTTTACTGGCTCTGGGATGGAAAATAAACTTGGGCTGTCCCCTCCTGCTCCCTCCCCTCCCATGCCCATACAGGTGTGTGTATGGCCTGTGCACCAGGTATCCTTTTATTTCCAAATTGCCCTGAGACCAGACAGTGCAGACAGCTGCTTGGCAATTAACTCGATTGTGTTTTTAACCAACCAGTAAAGGCAGCTCTTTGACTCTCTCCCTCCTGCATGCCCTGGTAATCATTTTGTTTATCTGCACAATTTGACTCGCCGCAGTGGGCAGTGGAAGGGCCGCTTGCATTGTTTGTCTGCTTAAATTATTAAATGAAATGACTCAGAAGATTCAGGAAATTAATTTTTGCAGTCTAGATATATGGTGAAAAAAGAAAGCTTTGAAGTGGAGATGTCAGTGTAGCCACTCTGAAATTCATGAATCAGATGTCGCAAGATTTTCAGAAGCTTAAAAAACTGAGAAATTTTTTAAATAGTTGCATCCTTTTTAGTTGCCGATTGATATCTGAACCTTAACAATTCATGTCACTCTGAGCTTTATTCAATGGTTGTTTTATATGAAAATGAAAGCCAAGATACCCATATAAATAAGACTCCAGGCCTTTTAAAATAAAGTGCAGCATTATTATTAGACTCATATAAAAAATGTACTAATAGCCAGTGTTACCTATTCTTTTCTTTCGCCTTTTAATTTTTTTTAGGATGATTAATTTAACAGCCACTATCAAAATAGCCATAAACAATTTAATAAACCTAGTAAAACTTCAGATGCTTCTTTATTATGCATTCAAATAGGATTCTCAGCCTCTTGAGTCCTACTCTATACCCTTGAATGCTGCTAAGTAGTGCCATTAAAATAGCAATACTGTACGACCATTCTCATTTATGGTGATTGTAAAATAGGGGCAAGACACTGGTTTGGATTCAGTTTGAGAGGTATGTTTCCACAATAAATGCTAAAGAAAATGTTGAATTAAACTATACTCTCTGTGGATATCAAATGGTTCACTTTGCCTTGTGGATGTGTGTTAATACTCTCTGTGACTTTCTTATGTTTAGAGTTTGAATGTTTGTTAGCAAACAGTAAAAATTGATCTTCCTAGCTAGAAAACGGGCAGAACTGTGGCAGAAGAATAGTTATGTCTTACTGAAATACCATTAATTTTCTGTGGGTTGATTTCTTTTAAGATTTAGTGTGTTTCAATAGTTGAGGATGTTCAAGAGGGAAAAGTTAGTACAATATTTTTATTGCACGCTTATTAAGAAAGGCTTTGAAATTATTTGAAAATGGTTTTTTCAAGGTATTTGATAAAAAATTGTACTTTGTTTAGGTTTTGGAAATTCAAGCCTTAAAGCCATTCCAGTAGTTGAAGCATGGTGTCCAGATTCTTACTTATTTTGCCCTCATTTTTGTGGTACATATTTGCAGGTAATAACCCAAGCTGGGTGACAGCCCAGTGAAATGTGAACCTGTGGTTTTCTCCCTAAAAAAAAAAAAGATGAAGCTGTGAAGTTTGGTTTCTTGTCTGTTTGAATGTACAGATGCAGGTGCATCATTCAGAGCTCCATCTTTGTGACTGTAGAGATATGTGAGATTTGCAGTGTTTTCTGAGCTAAGGAGTCTTTTTGGGGGAACCATGGGCAGAGATTACTGGTGAAGGGCAAGTGGGCAGTCCAGCACACTGCTGCTGCCTCCAAGAAGTCAGCTGTGGCTCCTTTCTGTCACCTGTAGTGCTGCCCTTGCATATTTCAGGGGAGTTCTGTTTCAGCAATGCAGCTGGAAAGCAGAGTTTGTGACCAGAGAGTGCAGCAGAGCCATTGACTTTGTGCTCCTGAATAAAAAGTCAGGAGTTGCTGAGTTCTTTGTCCATTTGATTGAGAAAGTGGATTTTCAGAGATGGCTGCAGAACAGCATTTCTGCCTCTGGTAGACTCCTCCTTCTCATATGAAATGTGCTGTTCTGCACAGTGACAAGCTGATTAAGAGCAATTTTTTAGAGAGAAAATTGACCTGCATTAGATGGAGAAGAGAAAAATATTAGGCTCTTGCATGAACATCCTTATACCAGTGGTTGTGCTCCAGTAATTAAATTCTGACAAACAGATGAACAAACAATCTCCAGGGGTAATGAGGCTCAGTCAATGAACCACAAGTGTTCACAAGTACTAACAATAAGAGAAAATACAATTGAAACCCCTGCATATGTGTTACTCAAAAAGCAAGTAAAGAACTAATTAAAAGGATTTCTGTTTTCCTCTCCATGCTTTGCATTTAGAAATAGATTTATAGAGTATATTCTCAACATTCCAGCATTCCAGTATTCTTAGATATAAGCATGAGGGTAGCAAAAGTTATCACCAACATTATGTGTCTCTTTAAAACAGATTTGAAAACATGTAACCAGAGAAGTGAAATCCTTCAAATTCAGTGTGCTCACCCTTTGCTTAGGGTGCATGAAATGCCAGCTCACAAAAATGTGGTTGTAGAAATTGAATACAGTTCCTTCCAACCTGCCTGGTGATAGCATATTTCACATGCTGAAATATAAGTATCTCTTTCTGCTCTTGGGGAAAAAACGATAACATATGCCATCACCTTAACTGTGCAATAAAGTAACTCAAATTGGACATGTCTGTAGAAAAGTGCTTTGTGTCATGTGATATAAATATCTACATTTTTTAATGTCCTTTTTCTTATCACCCGTGACAGAGGCCTGTCTCGCCACTGTCAGAATTGATTTTTTCCTTTTGAAGTATTGTTTCTTAGTTCTTGAAAATATTTTTTCCAGCAAAAAAAGATTGGCAAAAGGACCATTTCATGTGACAAGTACAGATGGGGAATTGACAATAAATACAATATCTACTTTTCCTTTTGCTTCTGCTTCTGGTCTGAGAGTTAATCCCATCAATGACAGTCAGATTAGTTTTATTGATATTTTGTAATCTGTCTTTCCTTTCTCTCCCTGGTTCACTGCAATCTGCTCTTGGTTAGTGACCTGTCACACCCTGCTGGTATCTAATTGCTGCATGTAATTCTTGTTTCATTTAAAATTGTGCTTTTAGGGATCACATGAAGCATCTTGATGGGCAGTGCCAATTGGTTCGATATAAATTATTTTCTTCTCTCTCTCCCTCAGTAGATCCCATATTTAAACTGTACTCATCAGAGTACTCTTTGACTGCTGTAAATTGTGAAAATTCACCAATAGGTTGATGCTTTCAGCTGCTCCAGAGCAGTGGACATTTTGGAGAGATTTGGAAATGCATCCGCAGGCACGTGGAAGTCATGGTGGATTGGAGTGGCCCAACTGAGAGGATGGTGCCAGGTCCATGATGAACCCTTAATATCCAAAAAGGAATCTGCTCCCTGATTATGGGACCCATAGCTGCAATCTGTATATGTGTATATGTATATATATGCATACATATATGTACATGTACACATATATATGTATAATTTTTTTAACGTGCTTTTCTTTATGGCAATCAATGATAACAAGCTCCAACACCTTGAGCACAGTAAGGGGGAAACCTAATGACTCAAAAAACCAAGAGCTGATCTGAAATTGATTTGCAAAATGTTGAGTGTGGTTCTAACATCCTACTCTGGGGTTTGGTTTCAGGCTTATTCCCTCTCTGTAAAAAGGAAGAGTAACTTGAAAGCAAAGGGAGGTTGGTCTGTGTGCACAGTGGCACGTAGGACTTGTGCTTAACTGGGGAAAAGAAAGGGTTTGGTCTTTTTGTTTCTTTTTTTTCTTTTTCTTTCTTTCTTTTTTTTTTATTATTATTTTTTTTAATCTGTATCTGTTGCCAAAATGAAATGTCTGTAAGGTCGAAGGCAGAAAAGTTTATTTCGGTCCTCTGGAAGGTCCAGCCACACTGTACTCCACCTCAGGAGCTTTTGTGTCATTCTCAGGGTTGGGGTGGCACTGTCTCTGGCAGAGAAAACAGGCTCAGGGACAGTATGACCAAGACATTGGCATGCCTCTATTGGCATCCAAAGATGGACAACAGGATAGAAAAGCAAATGTAAGGGCTTTCTTCTCAGATATGGCATTTTTTCTTTTTCTCCATATTAGATGTTTTATCTAGAAAGGGAAGAAAGACAAGCAGACTAATTTTTGTCACAACTCCACTTACATATTTAATTTTTACTATTTCTTTGAATATTTGCTGATGAGATGGCCTGGTATGCTAATGTGGCCACTGATGATGTATTTTATATCCAGAATTCAATGCTGTCTATCTCTAATGTGAGGTTTCAGTCCTGTCTCCATCATGGAATATGAGTGCAGCAAAAGGACAGAGAGACTGAATTGGTAAGGCACAGAAATTTCAGAATTGCAGAAAGCATTTAAGAATCTAGTATTCATTGATCCAGTCACTTAAAATTTTATATTACCCTGAGGCTTTCTGCAGCATGGAACCTTGAAATAAAATGAATTTTCATTTATAACTGGTAATAAAGGCCTAAAAATCTGACAACTTTAATTAGTGCATTTTAGTAAAAGTATATTTTAAAGGAGTGAACCTGAGTGACTTGTAAGCTTGGCAGTAGATATCTTTGGAATAAACTATAACAAGTATAGTTGGATGAAGGTCATATTTCAATATAAAAATTGGTTTTTAATTAATATTAGTTGCTGTCGTGGTGGTGTTCGCACAAGAACCTCAAAACCTTCATTAAATGTTAGGTAAGCCTCAAAAATTCCCTTGTGCAGTTCTGTAGTAATTTTTCATATTCTTCTGTTGTGGCACAGAGAAGTGATTTTACTTCTTTAAAAGCCAGAAATAGAACGAAAATTCCCCCAACCAGCAACCACTTTATTGCCTCTCTTTGTGCTCCTCAGTTAAAACAGGATCGTTTTCTTTGTATATTCATGTTTTCTGTGTATATTCATGTTTCTTCTGAACAGTTTGCAGTCTAGGGATGGGGTTTTTTATCTGGTGCATGAGTCGGTATTTCATGGTCTGTAGAGTTCTCCTTACCCTTTTATTTATTTATATTTCCTTTTGACTTTGCACCTTTTCTGTCACTCCTTTGCCCAAAAGAGGTTTCTAACCATAAAAAAGGTTAATGTGTTTTGTCCTCCTGACATATATACAAGGCTGCTGTGCAATTAATGTTTTAATTTCACAGAATTCATTTTAAAAAATAAGTATTTTCATGACTTCTCCCTGCTCTGAAGGAAATCGCCTTATACCTTTTTATCTCCCATTAGAGAAAGCATCCCAGACATCTTGCTTTCTGAAATCTGTGTGCTAATGCTAAATTCACAACTTTGGACAGATAAAGGAGGATTTTGACTTTAAGTGAGAGGTATTTGATGTACAAACAGACGTCTCCATCCCACCCGTCTGTGCATGCTGCCCGTGGGCACACGCTCTTTCCCCTCCCATCCTCCCACCACATTCTTCCCCTGGAGAGCTCTCTGCAGCTGAGAAATTAAACCTCTTTACATATCCAGCTCCAATCAGTCCCGTTGTTCATTAAACCTTTGCTGTGGGATCCCTAAATGAGCCAACTTGTGTATAGTGTGCAGTTTTCCCTGCTTCTTGCTAGAGCAGTCCCCGTTTGTGGGGATTTTTTGTCATGGAGGCGTAGCCAAGAAAGAAAAACTTCCCTCCCACAGCACAAGAACAAAGCACTGTTTCCTCTCTGCCTGAAATTATTTTTCTTGAGATGGTCCTACAGGGACCGAAGCCATTTTGCCATTACCCCTTAGTGCTACTTTATGTGGGATTTATAATGAAATTGCTTTGACAATTTGGATAATGATGGAGCAACGCAATAATTGATGAAACATTTTGGGGTAGAATGATTTCCTTTGGGAGACATCAACTTCTGCATTAAAATTGTAGTCCTAACATAATACACTGAAACTTTAAATAATAATAATTAAAAAAAAATAGTCTTTGCATTGCTTAGTGTATCTCACTGATTTTAGTTTTTGGTAGTTCTTAAAGTAAGATTGAAAAGGTCTCTGGAGCAGTAAAACCCACATAACTGAAGGATTCTCTCTCTGATAATCAAATAATCAAGGAATTACCCAGTCTGTATTAGTTCCAAGATAGACAGGAGTAATACTTTGCTATAATTTTCACTAAGTTGAGTGAATGAGCTAGTGAGAAGTGTTATATTACAGTAACAGAGAAGGAGGGAGTTTTATTGTGTTTTTTAATAATTTCACTCAAATTTTTAGTTTAAAACTTATTCCCTATGACAGTAATATATTTTATAATGTCCGTATATTTTTTATCATCCATCTAATGCTTTTTTAGTTAAAGATCTCAGAGCATTTAACTTCAATTACGTTATTAATGAGTAATCTCACAGAGCATTTAATGTAGATCAGACAATTACATTTACTAGTTCTGGAATATGATTTCATTGATTTTTAAATCCAAAGTAATTAACCAAAGTAGGCTGTACTTCATATTTGCAGTTTGTAAACAGGAAAAGTGAAATCCAGAGACCATAAAGCAAGCCAGAGATCTGATCCATATACACTACACACATTAAACCCTCTCCTGGTACTGGGGTTGTTTAGCAGAACACTCAATCTCCTTCAGGACTGTTTGCATGGCTGGGTTTTTGTCATGCTAATTTCCAACACTTAAACGCTTTAAGGTAAAGCAGTCAGATCAATTGCTAAGAAAAACTCTTCAGAGAAAAAAATTCTTACAGCTGAGCTGTGAATTCCTGGAAAGGGAAGGTGAATCCTTGAAAGCACACCTGCACAGCCACAGAGAGCTCCTCGGGCACTGCACAGGGGAGATTTATCTACTATTCAGAGTAGTTCTGTGACAAATGCTTAAAGAAACCTGGACTTCATCTGTATCTCTGGCAATTGGAAAAGAGATGTTGAGTTAAAACATGTGACACTACACCAAACAGATATGTTAAAAATTGTACTTAAAGGTTAATATAATAAAAGTGTAGTTCATGTGAGAGTGATAGAAATATTGATCATAAAAATAAGTAGTGGCCTAGAAATTCAGCTGAGAAGGGGGGATGGGAGGGAAACTAGTTGATATATGAAGAATTTGAGTTGTGACACTAAGATCAATGGCTGTATTTTCACCCAGTGAAGCATGAGAGCTTCAGATAAGGGCAGTTAGTCAGTGAAATACTGACTGACATACCCTTTTACTGTTGGCATTTGGTCTCCAATATTGATCTTGGCTGTCACTGCCAACAAAGTATACTGAGGCTGTATTTATGTTCAGATAATGTTGTGTTCACTTTTATGAATGATTTCTAAAAGCAAGGTGTATAAAGAGTTAATTCAAACACCCTCCCTCTTTTATTTGGTTTGGTGTTTCACAATGCTACAAGACATTATAAACTTTTGCCAATCAGGCAGAAGACAGATAAAATGCTGTAACCCACACAGATTCTATAAATCCAGGGGTTTCCCATTCCTCTACTGAGAAACAGTATTCTGTAAACAACAATTACATTGTTCTTTGTCAATGCTGGGAACTCCATTCCTGAGTGTGAAGAAAATAGCAACTAAAGTGATTAAAGAACAAATCTTTAGGAGGAAAACTGTTATTTCTTGTGTTCAGTTTGGGGGAGCTGGAAGAGTTAAATTCAAGGCTTTTGAAAATAATAGTGATATTACTGCAAAACATGTTTACTGAGGGACATGAATCAAAAGTTTTGACATTTTATTTTCCTTTACCTTTTTCTGCTGGCTCCAGCTGAAAATCACCTGTGAGCAAGTTCTTTGCTTGTGCTCTTTTAAAATAAACAGTTTGAGCTTGAGTCAGAAAGGCTGAGAGGATTCTGTGCTTGCTTCCAAGGTGGCTCAAGCAAAGCTGAGCTCAAGCAAAGCTCAAGCAAAGCCAACACTTTGGCTGGACCAAGAGTTGAGCTCTTCCTCCACTGCCATCAGAAGCTTTTGCATGTCGTGAGTTATTTGCTGGCTTCTTCAAAGAGACAAAAGTGTTCCTCTAGCAAAGAGAAGCACAACCCAAACCAAACCATTTTTCTGCTTTTCTCAGAGCATCATCCACAGATTTGTAGCTTCTGGTTCATTTTTCTTATGTTGGGTCATACCTGCAGGATTCCCTACGCTTACCATAGGGAGACCCAGGCTGGTTTTTATTGTAACCTGGCAAACCTTGAACTTCAAAAGAAAGGAAAGTTAAGGAAAGGAAGCAGAGCCCAAGTAATGGATTCCCTGACTGCTGAGAGGGTCTGGTGTGCCTGTTCTAAGCTAGACTGGAGGGGAAGAGGTGGCTCTGTCTATGCTGTGACTGCATTTTTGTGGAGAAACAGTTGGCTAGGTAAAGTTATGTCATTTATCCAAGACAGCTTATGCCACTCTTAGCCTTTGACCTCTTATTCAAGTTCATTTGCTTCCTTATACCCAAATAACTCTCTGGGATAATCCTAGCCAGCAGAAGAAACACCACAAGAATGAGTAATGAACTTTGAGGCTGGAGACATGGCAGCAGTGTCAGGAGGGAACTGGGAAACTGCATAAAGTTTTAAGAATGAGTTCATCACAACAGCAGTTTAAGAACATAACAGCTAAGACAGTGTATTTGCATGCAAAATTCTGTAGCAGAGCTAAATAACACTGAAAATAGCTTAATCCAACAATGCTGTCTTCCAATTCTAGTAATGAAGCTGTGGTTAAACCACTGGGAACTGTCAGCCAGCCAATGTCAAATTAGAAGGAACACTTAATTTGAAAATACAAATTCAATATTATTTTTACCTGTCTTTGCTTCAGACTTTGTTTTATACACCTTGTGAGGCTGTGTGCTGAATACCAGATAGTTCCATCACTGGTGGTACATTTGATGCTGAAGTTGTCTCTGCACTGGATGCAAAGACTCCTTGTGGCTGGGTTACGACTGGAGGTTTCTCTGATGGGGTATTTGAAGTTATGACAGTCCTTCATCTTCTTTAAAACCCAAGGTTATACTGTACAGAGCCATTCTAGAGATGCTGAAAGTTCTAAAAGCATAGGTAATGAGCATTTTAATTAAGCAGAAGGAGGAACCACTGAGATACAGATGTACAATATTACTGGACAGATCCTTCTCAGACTGGATTTAGTGGAGGTTTATCTTACTGTGGATTTTCCTAGGGTTCCTGAGGGTGCTGTGACCACCTTTTAGCTCAAATATGGTGAATTATTATTGTTGTGAATGTAATACAGCATTATGTAGAGAAGCAGCAATTCTAGGCATTGGGTTAAGCCAGCTAATGTTATTTTTGCATTCTTACCTCAGGGAAGAGAATAAGAAGGTTAAAATTGGAAATTATGATGCTTTACTCATTAAGGCTTTTACAGTTACAAATGATTATGGGGTGAGAAGGGATGCCTTCTGGACCATCAGAAGCAATTCTTAGCACTATGAGATTTCACGTTTTTGGGAAATGGGAAAATCATTTATGCATACCATTAAGTAGCTTCCTAGAAGACAAGGTATTTTTCTGCAATAAGCTTGAAAAATGGGACTTATTCAAACTTTTTGTTTCAGTCAATCAGCTTTGATTTTTAAATCATGAAATTGCTTAGATGTGAGTAAGCAAACTAAACACCTGTAAAATACATCTGCTGATGGCAGCCCATGACACAAAGTGAGTTCAGTACTGAGCTAATTGTTGTGGGCCCAAGTCAATCAGGATCTAATGGTTGTGTGTTCAAAGCAAACTTTCCCTAAAATTTGAATTTTACATTCAAAAAACCTGTTTTCCATTTCTCACAATGAGTTTTGAGGGCTGAGTTCCTGGAAAATTGACAAAAACCCTTTGGGTTCTTAGAGTGTCCTTCCATTCATGTCTGCAGCCTGCTCTTAGCAGTGCTCCTCTGCTGTCCCTCTGGTCCCTTGCTGTGGCTGTCATGCTCTTGCCACCATGGCTAGAAGCATCTCTGAGTGTGCCCTTCCACCCAGGGCATGTCTCCCTGTTTACAGGAGCAGCCTCAGAGCACACATGTCACCTGTTCTAGCCATTTCCCCTCTCATTTTCTGGGAATTGACCTCCTTGGTTCCCTGAACATATCAGGGGCTTCTGTTCCAGCCCCAGTGCAGCCCCCAGGTTCTCTGTAGCCAGTGATCACCTTTGGACTTGACTTCTTCTGTTTCTTCTTGGTTGAGATTTGTAGTCTGCAAAGCCCATGAATTTTTGGAACCCCATTACCACAGATTAAAAAGTTTTTGTCAGGAAACAAGTTCTGTTTCCAGAGGCAGAAAAGGGGAACAAGGGGGAATGGAATATATGGGGTATGTATTGGTGTATTTGTTGGTTTTTGCAGTTAAGGGCCCTCTGCAAAATTCTCTTCAATATTTTTCAAGGATCTGATGCAGCAGGTGTGTCTTGAACTTTGTTTCATTTTCCCTCAATCCATCTCTGTCATGATTTAGAATAGAACAAAGGTGGTCAAGGGTGAATGAAACCAGACATTAAAAAAGAAAAAAGGTACAGCAGACTTCAGAAGCATTTTACGATGATATGATCAAACAACCTCATACACTGCTACTGACCTTAGCATGATGACAATTTAAGAGCATTAATGATCTGTATCAGCATCTTCATCTGCCTACAGAAAAAAAGGCAGAAGCAAATATTAGCATAGCTTGTTATAATCTGACTTATTTTCTGATTTCACTTTATTTTGATATTCTGTGTATCCTGTCCACTATTACTATTCACTGTGGCACCATTATCTTACCAGCTCCATTTAAACTGCATTATATATTGCACTAAAAAGAGCAATGCTGTTCAGGGTTGGAAGTGTTTTGAGGATTGTTTGCAGTATCTAAGATCAAGTTTGTACTGTAACCATGTCTAATGACCTTTTATTCCATCATTAGGAATAAATGGAATAGGACCCAGCTTCTTGTGTAAATCTTTATGGACATACATACATATGTAACATACTTGTGTTTGTGTGTATATACACATATTTATGCATGTCCAGAAAGCACAGGAAAGCACAGAGTGCTCCATGTCTGCCTTTCCAAGTGGCATCTGAGGATATATCGTTGAGTTCATAACCCATCATTTCTATTCTCATAGGCACTGTAAAATTCATTAAGCTAAGTAAAATGGCAAATTACTGGAGTATATGGAAGCGTGCTTGTTTGACTTTTGGGCTCTTGTCCATGTTGCTTACCAAGCAACTCTGCCTCATACTAGAAGGGTCTGATTTCTAATAAAGTGAGTCATATTATGTGTGTGTATTAGAGTGTAGCAAAAGGCCTTTGTTCATTCTGACTGCAGTGGAGCTGACTTAATGCCCCATTCTGCAGCTGTTCTCTAACTACTACTCACTCCAGTATTTCTTCTGCAAGAACTAGTTTTGTCCATCCTACAGGTTTATTCAGGAATGTTTACAGTGATGTCCTTTGAGGTTTTTCTAGCCTGTGACCAGCCTAATGAAACAACTGGATAGTTCCTAGTGTAGAAAGCTGAGGAATATCTTCTGGCAGCAGTTTTACATTGGGGTTTGATAGGCTGGAGTATCTGTACAAATCAACCCTCAAGGTGTTCAGAGCACAGAAGCATTCATGAGTTTACTCCCTGCATCTCGAGCTCCCTTGTTGCAACTAAAGAGATGTCAAATCATTTCTTTAAGGTTTGGGGAATGACACTCAAAGGACTTGACTTCAAAAGAGCCTGTCATTTGTTGGTTTGCATTTAGACACCTAAATGAGCAACCTAGTGCTGCAGGTCACTTGACATACAACAGACTTGATTTTGTTGGGATTGTTTATGTTGAACAATTCTGATACTTGACTGCATCTTCTGGATGGCTGATAGGGAGCTGAGCACATTGGATCTAGCTTGGGCTCTGTGTGCTTAACACCATGAAAACCCATTCCAGGATCTGTTGTTTTCCAAGTGCACCTTGTTGGTACCCATGTCAGCGCTCCTGGCAGGCTCCGAGGCTTTGCATGTCATCCTGCTCACCATCAGTTCACTCAGCAGGCAGTCCTTGCTCAGTAGCTGATAGCAGAGACTAAAGGTGAAAAAATCTGCTTAGACCTTTCTCCTCATTCCTCCCCATACACTTAGCAAGGGTAAGGATAAGGGACTGCCAAGGAATCCATCATTTGTCCTGGTTTGAAACCTATAAATAGCCAGATCATTAAAGGTGTCATTTACAAAACGCCTTTGTCACAGAAGCTATTTATGGTGTGGACTTTGGCTCTGCACACTTCTCTAGGACTGCCAGAAGCAATGTTAACCTACCTGGGCAGTGAGGCTGGGAGAGCTGGTAGCTATTTCCTCTTCTCCTTTGCATTATTATAAATTCAT
This sequence comes from Setophaga petechia, assembly GCA_024362935.1. Taxonomy (NCBI): domain Eukaryota; kingdom Metazoa; phylum Chordata; class Aves; order Passeriformes; family Parulidae; genus Setophaga; species Setophaga petechia. The sequence continues at coordinate 17,071,175 of JANCRA010000012.1, read as the reverse complement.
TTTGGTGTAAAGGAGAGCAAAATCTGGCCTCATATTTTATGACTAAATAAGAAACAAAACTATGTAATGACTGGCAAAGTTTGCATTAAAGTGTTTTAGATAGGGAAGTAAAAATACTCCCATAATCTTTAGTGCTCTTCAAGGGAAAGGAACAAAATGCACTTTTTATTTTTAAGATTTCACTGGGTTGCTGCTTACTATCTGGGGAACCAAGAATGCCACAGCCCAATGTCGAAAACTTGTGCTTTAAATGACTTGTAATGAAAAGATACAGGGACAGAGTGTTTGGTGGTTACAGGGCTATTAAGAGACTCTGCAGACCCAGATTAATTTCAGTTCTTTGCCTCAGACCTAGGTTATTACCTTGGTCAGGTTACTCTGTAGAAGGTGAATTATGCATGGCTGTCTGTAAGTGTCATAGAATGGTTTGGGTTAAAAGAAATACGCTTACCTTAAATATGCTCTAATTTCAACCATAAAGGGACACCTTCCATTAGACCAGGCTGATTCAAGCTCCATCCACCCAGGATGAACACCCCCAGGAACAGGGCACCAAAGGTTGTCAGGGCAATTTATTCCAATGCCTCACCACCCTCACAGTAAAGAAGTTCTTCCAGATGTCCAATCCAAACCTACTTCATTCAGTTTAAAGCCATTACCCCTTGTTCTTTTGCTAGAAGCCTTTACCAGAAGTCTCTCTCTAGCTTTACTGTGGGCTGCCTTTAAGTGCTGGAAGGTTCCTTAAGGTCTCCCCAGAGCCTTCTCTTCTCCAGTCTGAAGAACCCAAACTCTCTCAGCCTTTCTCATAGCAGAGGTGCTCCAGCCCTCTAAGCATCTTTGTGGCCTCCTCTTGACTTTCTCCAGCAGGTCCTTGTCCTTACAGTGCAGCCCAGGACACGTTTGGCTTTCAGGCCTGTGAGTGCACATTGACAGGTCACATTGAGCTTTTCATACACCAGCACCCCCACATCTTCTCCCCAGGGCATTCTCTTTCCAGCCTGTGCTTGGGATTGGGACTGCCCTGACTCACGTGCAGGACCTTGCCCTTGGCCTTGTTCAGCTTCATGAGGTTTGCATGGGCCAACATGTCCAGGTCCCTCTGGATGATCTCCCTTCCCTCCGGTATGTCCCGCCGCAGAGCGCTGTGTTGCTGAGGCTGCATCAATCCAGTGTCTGTGTCACCAAACAAGGTGTTTGTCACAATTCTGACACCTGAGAAACGCCACTCGTCACTGGTCCCCATTCAGATGTCGAGATATTGACTGCAACTCTGAGTGCAACCATCCAGCCCATTCCACTGAGTGGTCCATCCAGCTAATCCAGTTTAGAGACAAGGATGTTGAGTGGGACAGTGTCAAATGCTTTGCACAGCTCCAGGTAGATTACATCAGTTGCTCTGCCCTTACTCAGAATGCAGTTTTTTAAGGATGACATTTCAGTTCATGAAGCCCCCATATATGCAGGAATCCTTCATTTTGCACTAGAAAGATTATGGATTAGGTGCTATTATTATTTCCTTATCTTTTTCTGTAGTTCTAATGTTGACTGCAGGCAACATGATTTGATTTGAGATCAGTGAGGGTCTCTTCCATTTACCAAAGCCATTTAAATCATGAAGATTTTCTCTTTATTAAAAACACAGAAATGAATGTTAATCAAATCAATTATTACCGAAAAATGCTTTGCTAATCAAGTTAGGAGAGACTCTGCCCATTCCATTGTTTCAGTGATGCATTGAATATGACAGGCCAGCTTAACTGAAGGCAGCCAGTGTGTACATATACGCAAAAATATATATATGAGTGTGTGTAGCACAGCTGATGCTTGCTGAAAGCTTTTGTGTGGTGAACCATAACATTAATAGTGAAATCAAGGTTTGCTAGCTGACAGACACCAATTTGCCAGAGGCCATCCCTCCTCTTCACCCTCCCTGGCACATTTGTGTGCTCACACACACATGCACACATGTGGACATATCTTGTCTGCTGATTTCTTGAAAATCTGATGGATACAATCTCTGCTCTCAAGACATTTGCCAGCCAGCCTCTCATAATGTCTTGTGTGCATTCCTGCAGGCTGAAAAAAAATAAGTAAGAAGAATTACAGATGATTCAATTAAACTGATATTGTTCACAACAAAAATGAGAGCAAATGCAATTTGGGTCCTGTTCATGTGACTTAATTATCTCTTACCTCCCCACTCCACCCCCTTTTTTAGAATTTAAAAACAATTATGATATAATTGCCAATCTGGAGATCCCTAGATATGCAGTAAATATGCTTTGTCTCACTGAATGCTCTTTCTCCTGATTCAGAAATGGGACCTTATTAAAAATGCACACACACAAACACAAAAAAAAATCACATAAAGTCATCAAATGACCTTCAGGAAATAAAATTCTATAATGCTGTATACCCAGGAAAGACATACTCATGTATTAAGTGAGTGAATCTGCACAAGTCATTGAAGATAATTAGCTGTGTGCATTTATAAGATGCGCACACTTGCAGCACTCAAGGCAAATCCCTAGAAGTCAATTGAGACCTTCTCTGATAGAGGTGTGGAGGTGCATTTGAAGACCAAACATGCCCTTTTTTTTTTTTTTTTGCCTGAATTAGTAACGTTTCAAAATTTACTAACAGCTTTTTAATGTGTAATCAGCTTGACTTAATGGGGAAGGAAAAAATCGCGATCATTATGAAGCCCATACCGCGTGTATGTATTCTCGCGGTGGGAAAGTGCCTTGCAGTATGCAGTAGTCTGGAGTAAGTAGGATCCATTACCCATATCTGATGAAGGGCTGTCAGATATGAAGCAAATTTAGAGACCTGCTTGTCCCTTCAGCTATTCATCACTGCTGAGTAGCTCTAGCGGCAGCCGGCGGTATTTTTAGAGAGGAGAATGATATGGAATTTCTCCGTGTGCCGAACATTAGCTGATCCCATTACTCAGAGCTACTCGGAAAGTCACAGCTGGCACATCAGCTTGGTGACAAAGAGGAGCGATTGGTTCACAAGGGAAAACACAGAGGAGACGTCTGAGGAGGGTACATTTGTGGGGACATTGCCATGTTGAGGCTTTCGTCAGCTGCGGTCCTCTGCTACTTGGAGTCAGCAGCAAAATGCAAAGATAATTTTTGAAATGTACAATTTCTCAGGATTCTGTCCAATTTTATCCAGGTATGCTGTCACATAATACATGTTTGAGTAATAAGAATAATAACTCATTGTTAGCTCCTTAAAGCATCCAGCAGCTGAAAAAAGGTTTGTCCTGAGCTTTGGGATATTTTCAAAATAGTGTGGGCAGCTGACTATGAACAAGCTATTTTGCAAACAACCAAAGTCATCTGTATTATTATTTATCATTATTTCATCAAAGAAAATCCATTTAGTTTAATGCTCATTTGAATTGCTTCTCTTTAAGACCTCCAAATCCTAATAATGTGTCGAACACACTCCAGAATGTCAAAATAGTAAATTGTATGTAATTTTCTTTGACAGTAAGTGGATGAGTCCTTGCCAGAATTGTTCCTCTTTACACCCAGTGTGAAGTCATTGCTTTTCTTCTGTCAAGTGATATTTGACTTTTTAAAACCTACTAACAAGAACACTGCTGACCTTCTCATATCAAATTCAGCTCAGTGGGGCTGTGGGGAGCAGGGAGAAGTGGTCAGCAGGCAGTGGCTTTCTGCCTGTTCTGCTGCAGCCCCAGCTCCACGCCACCAAGAAACGAGGGTGGGCACATGTGCCAAACATTTAAAAGCTGGACTATTCTTTAAAGAATGTCCTTTTTTTTTGAATAGCTCTAGTACTCACCCCCAAGCGCTGCGATACTGAACTTCCAAAGCTTTGGGCTTACAATGAATAGCATTCATCTTCGCTTCTGGTTCTGATCTTGTAAAAGCTAACTCATGCATGCACAACATGATAGACCATGTTACGCCTCAGAGCCTTTTTCAGAGCTATCATCTAATACATTTTTTATAAGCCAGAGTGCATTCATAGAATTCTGCCTCAAAAGGCATTCGGATTTAATGGCTGCACTGAAATGTCTGGGCTGGCTACTTGTGCTTTTGAAACAAAAGGGTAGTGAAAATGTTGACATTTTTTATAGTAGCCTTTAAATTTCAGGACTTTTTTTTTTATTAAAGGTATGTTGTTTACAAGTAGAAGAATGTCTAGAGAAAAGCTCCTTGCTCCTAGTCCTAAATGAAAAGAGTCAGAATTTTGTCAGCCAAGAACGTGTATGCTCTTTGAGGAAGTGGTTGAGTGTATTTTATACCACATATAGGCATATGTGTACATGCATCTTCAGAGATGCTGATCTTGGAACAAGTTAGATTAGGAAAATATTAGGAGCAGATTTCAGTGTCAGTCCTGCAACTTCACTCAAGTTAGCTGCTAATAGAAGGGAAGAGCAAAAATTGTTCGTGGGTATGATTTTGTAACATGCATCAAAGTACAAAAAAAAACCCCTCAAAAACTGCCAAAATTTTAATTGATTAAGGGATGTTTGAAAATATATATTTACCCTTATTGAATCTACCTCAGTAGATGGACAAGTCTGCACCATCACTGAGAAATTTGTTTTCTAAAGAAAATTGGCAATCTGAGGCAAACAACAGTGCTCTTGAATTTTTCTAGTCCTCTGCAGACAGGACTGCATTCATGTGGCTTTCTCTGATACATTTTGAAGATTATTTTCTTATATCTCAGAAATTTGATTTAGCAGCTAGAGTTATTCTTGGGTTTGTATGTAACTGGAAATCTTATTTGTCTTTAAAATGGGGAGGACATTTGTAGTGGTAGAAAAATTGAGGTTTTACCTCCTAATGTTTTCTTGGAGCCCCAAGATCAAAATGCTGTTGAAGTATTTTATAAAATGCTTTTTCTTTTTTTTTAAAGATATTTCTGAAAGGCTTCAAGATGAAAATTCTGTGAACTGCTGGTTATGAGTGACTCATTTTAAAATCCAAGTTTGGCTCTGTATGTGTACTTTGAAAATGTGCAGAGATGAGAGTGTGTCAGAATCTGGGCCTTTGATTCACTCCTGAGTAAGGGATAGAGAGTGTTTTCTGCTTCGTCTTAAGAATAATAATTTGTCTTGATGTTATTGTCCTAAAGTGACTTTGCAATAGTAGTCTGTGTATTTCTGGGTCAAATTAGAGGCTAATTGAATTGTATCTTTTGTGTGTATTTGGTGGAAAAATGTATCCAAATTTTATAAAATTTAATTATCTAGAGCTGTGTACAAGTTGCCACACTTTGGCTCGGCAGTTTGTTGCCCAAACAAATTGTTGACAACCATTCTCTGGAAGTGTCCAAGGCCAGGTTGGATGGAGCTCTGAGCAGCCTGGTCTAGGGGAAGGTGTCCCTGTCCATGGCAGGGGTGTTGAAACAAGGGGATCTTCAAAGGTGCCTTCCAACCTAAATGATTCTAGGATCTTCTGTCCCTGATCTCATCATACAGGCACTGAGTATTCTGCTTATGGGTTTATTTTGTTTCTAAAAATGACAGCAAGCTTTTTGTGGATGTATGTCTTTCCATGGGACTTAAATATAATTTTCCTTGCAAGAAAAGCCCTGGGGGAGGGTGTGACTGGACAGAAAGTGGCACAGGAGTTTTGCACCCTTGCAGCATAGAAGGACAATTATTAGGGTATCCTAAAAGGGTAGGCAATGTTTCAGGAAAAGAGATTGTTTCCCCATTTGATACCTGAGTCCACATCTATACACTGCGCCCAGTTTTGGGCTCCCCAGGACAAGACAGGGTACAAGGCCTGCTGGGGGGAGTTTGGGAGGAGGAACCCCAAGATAATTAGGGATCTGAAATACATGATGTAGAAGGAGTGGCTCAAAGAGCTGCCTTGTCCTGTCAGAGAAGGGGAAAGGGAAGTCCTAAAGGTGTTCTGAGCTACTTACTGACAGGTTACAAATACAACAGAGCAAGGCACTTTGTTTTCACAGAGGTGCACAGAATAACTAGGTCAGGAGGCCACAAGCACAAGGTGTTAGCATGGAAAAGCAAATGTTGATCAAAAAAAAAAATTTCACCATGGTGTGGTCAAACAACAGGAACCCAGAAGGACTGTCCTTGGAGATTCTGAAATATCTGCTCAGCTCTGAGCAACCTGATCTGGTTGGCCCTGCTCTGAGGGTGGCTTGACCAGGTGACCTCAAGATGTCCCTTCCAACCAAAATTACCCTGTGAGTGTGTGCTGACACAGGCTCCCTCTGTTTAACAATGCAGTCAGGAAATTTGAATGCTGACAAAAAAGAGGTCAGTTCCTCCTGCTTTAAGAACTATTTGTGTGAAGTTAAACCAAAAAAACCCCAAAAGAAATGCCCTTGTTTTGAGGTTTGCACAACTTTGGACCCAAAGTTAGCAAGTTGGAATTTTTTGTCACATCCTGAAGAGGATAAAACCACGTAGTTGTATTTTGCAATGATTGCTGTAGTAACATGTGGTTCTTGCAGAATATAAGTTATTTGTAACCACCCCTATTGCACTCTATGTTTGGACATGCAACAGGAAGAATTTCTTGGTTCCTATGGGTTGAACCAGTGGTGAGGTAAATCTTCAGAATGAACTAAATGCCCACCTTTCTTTTTGCTTTTCAGACTGTCAGGACATGTAGAAGCAGATTTAACATATCTAACCTTCTAAAGCTATAATTAGTATTAATTTCTAGTGCAGTACTATTCAGAGAGCTCAATCAAGTTCAGTTGCTTGATGAACAAACATATAAGAGACCCAGACTTTGTTTCACCCTCTCCAGCAAAAACAAATAATATGAATATTATGCTGCCTGTGCAACTCCTGACAAGACCCACCCCAGCTGGACTTTGTAGACAATTGTAGCTGCCCTTAAATGTTCATCCATGGAGGGCCTTTCACAGGTAATGGAAGAAGAGTGGGCACTACAGAAGGCTGCCTCAAGTGTTTTAGGTGCTACTAGGATAATTCAGCTGAGTTTTTTTGCCAGGAAAAGGATTTGTTAAAGACCAAATTTATCATAGTGTACAAGGGCCTGGAGCAAGACCCAGGTATTGAGTCATGGTCCAGAACCTGTGCTGGTTTTATATTCTATATATTGTGATCCTGAAGATACCCCTCTATCTGAAACATGATGGGCTGCTTCGTAGAATTTTATTTTTTCTGTTTTCTCCAGAAAAGTATAGCTTTGTACACCTGTATCACTTCTGAAAGAGGCAGTCTGTCATTCTAGATGTTTTTAAAAGCAGCAGACAGCAGCCTTGCTCAACATTTCTGCAATAATGATAACAACCACTGGAATAATATAAACCACTTACTAATCAGTTTGCAAAGGCAGGACATCTGCTTTACACAATACAGAAGCAAATTAAGGAGGCTTTCACAGTATTCTGAAATTGTGTGTTAGACTTTAAAGAGAGAAAGAGAGAGAGAGAAAGAAACTAATGGTAAATAAATTGAAGCATAGTGCTAGTTTTCATCCAGCTGTATGCAGCTCTAAACAGCTATCTCAGAAAGGTACCTATTATTTATTAATTCAAGATGATTCCAAAAAGCAATTCCTCCATAAATTTCTTTCCAACAACTTTGTAATCTCAGTAAGTTCTTGGCAGAAATTATGCTGGGAGAATATGTCTTCAAACTTCACTATTGTAATTCCAAGTGGCTCTTGCCTGTAGACACTTGACTTTTTAAAGGTTTAAAGGGTTTTGTGTGCAGGTGTACCACGTGTTAAACTTTATACTACCCTGTCCTACCTTGCATTGCAGAAGGAAGAGAGGGAGTCTGGGATTCATGGCATCCCACATTTAATGGGCTTGGTTTGTATGGTTTTGTCAAGGTTCCAGCATCTGCCTGGTAGCAGCCCCAGAGCCAGTTCTCACTGCCTCTGAGAAGCTCCATACATCACCTCCTGAGCTAAAATGTTTAATATTTTTTCATGCATGGAAAATATTGTCGGCACTGTCAGCTTGTGTTCTGAGCTGCAGTACTTGGGCAGGGAGAAGACCAACTCAGCTGCTTTCCAGGATTAGTGTGAGAGTCAGGAGTAAGGCAAGTGGGCACAATTGAGATAGAGGTGTGATTTAGGATAGGCATTGCACACCAGCTTGGAAGCAGGTCACTCTATTTAATTTACCTTCCTGGATACGTATTTCAATAGACAGCTATGTCTGGCAGAGTTTAGAATGAATCTGAACAGAAATCCTGAGACTAATTTTTATCACTGTCTGGTCCATGGCAAGGATGCCAGTTTAACCTGTTTCTTAGTTGGTCTAGTGGGATTGGGATCTGAGCTTATATTTCCAGCGGTTAGACACATCAGCACTGTTTGGTTAAGCAAACTCATTTAAAACTGGGAGAATATAAGCCAGAACTGCACCTGATTGCCTGGAAAACCCAGTCATGGAATATACACAGTGCTGTGCTCTGCATGTTTTAGATGGCACAACATTGAACCAAAATCTGGCAGTCCAGAGAAAATGAGTCCTTTTGGGAAATGCAGATATTAAAGATCTGAACATGTGCAGCCTTTAACTAGGAGAAAAAATCACTTTAAGTTCATCAATATTTCCTTTTTTTTTTTTTTTTTGCTTGGAGTGGGGAATGTACTGACTGGCTGCATTTCTGTAGAATTTGCTGGCTTTTCTAATGTTAAGAGTAACACCCACTTGAAAGTAAAGGGAAGGACTGAATCCATTTGTGGAATGTGTATATATTATCCTTTTTACTTTTTCCTGGATGTTCAATTCCCACCTTCATCTCAGAGTTAGAAATTTTAAGATATAAAGCAAAACATATTATAAAGACTGTTTAGAGCTCTTAAGGAATTGGTTTTCAGTTAAGTCCAAAGTTATGGTATGCAGGTTTTCTTTCGTCTCTTTCTCATCAAGGATGACAGCAGACCGGCTGTCTTCTATAAAACTATGGTTTGCTCTGATGTCCATGAGTTTCATCTGTCTAGAATTAAAAGATATCAGAACTCCTAGTAGTGCTGCACTGCAGCAGAAATGGGGGTTTTCTCCCTCACTGGTGTAGCAGCTCACCAGAGTGCTCTTTCTCCCCATTCCTTTAGCATTTGCTGACTATGTGGAATCATTGACTCTATCCACACTTCTTACTAACATAAAACACCACTGGGCTGCACAATACTGTCTACAACAGGCTTAGAATTTGCTGCATAATTTAGCCTAATGATTAATCTTATTTTATGTTATGCAGCCCTCTCTTTCTACCTGGAAACAGAGAGATTGCAACGCTCCAGAGCATCTCTAAGAATCACCACTGCTCCAGACACATCTAGCACCTGTTTTTGTGAACTCTTAGGTGCACATTACATCAATACTTATTTTTGGACTAGAGGCCCACAGGGAGTCCCTGGCATAATATTTTTTGCAGTAATTCAGGATTGAACTCCCTGTGGTTAGGATATACAAAGATATTCTAAGGATGGCAGTGATTTGTGCCTTCTGTACAGTGTTTCTCAAACCTCAAAATGTCTTTCCCTCAGCAATTTAAAGGTTGCTGTTGCCTGTGACTGCAGGGGAAAAGACATTACTGTTTCTGTGAAGAAGTTAGTTGTGAACATGATAAAAGCTTCAGTAATTTCTCTAAGGGAAGGCACCAAACCTCATAAAAATATTGACAGAGCTTATGCATAGTTTTTCTGCACTTTGTTGGTTATAAATAAAATAAAGGTACCCAGATTGTATTTCATAATAGAAGACAGATGAGCTGAAAAATTTATAAAGGTGTGAGAGAATTAAGAATGATAATTTTCAGTTAGCATTTGAATGATGTGGCTCTGTTATAAACCATTTAACGTACAATGCAAATGAATGCATCTGAAAAAGGAACTTCATGTTTGTGGGTTTACTGGAAATGAGCACAGTATGTATTTGAAGGAATTGTTAGGGAAATGAAGGTTTAAGGCTAAATATGACTATTCTGCTCAAAAGCCCAAAAATGTTTTAATCAAGAGAAAACAGGTTCTTAAACAAATAAGAACCTCAGAGTAGTCCTTGGGGATATGTGAGACCACAAGATCTTGAGTAATCCGGGGGTCCTAAGGCAATGAGAAGAGCCCCCCCATAACTGGGTTTGTGCTGTTGATGTTCACTGTAGAAAGTCCCATTTCATTCCAGATCTGACATGCTCAACACTCTCAGAGCAGCAAATTTTCTCCCTCATCAGGGGGTTTGGATAAGAAGGTGTCTCAAAAGCCATGGTCACTCATGGGAGAGGGCAAGAGACACCACTGCCTTTCATGTGGCCAGCCAAAGGCCAGTGCCAGCCCCTCTGGTCAGCTTTTCCAGGGGAGGCTGTGCCCAGTTCTGGTCTGCTGAAGTAAATTAGCTCTGTTTGAGGGACAAAAATGGCAGAGGATGTAGAGATGGAAAAGCCCAACCCCAAAGCCCCACATCTGCCAGAATCAGGAGGAGCAGTGGGGTCAGGGGCATCTGGCAGAGCAGAAGGGAGGAGCAATGGGTGAAAGGAAATTCATCAATTGCCATGACGAGTGGTGTCCAAAGGCAGAAACAGTGGAATATCTCCTCCTGTTTAAGCTGGAAGATTAAATATTGCCTCATGATGAGTAAGTGAGGTTGTAGGAAGGCTCCCCTGGCAGATCTAGTGACAGTGCTTCAAACATAAACATTTGTGGGGATACCTTTAAATGCTGATGCTTTCCTCCTCTCTGGGAAAACACTGAAAATAACATTTTCTAGCCCAGAGCCACTGAGCAGGAGTAAGCAGTTGCAATCTGTTGACATTGAATATAAAAAGCCACAATCTGTATCTGGCAAGCGAGCAGAGGTTTTAAAGTTGGAGTTGAACTAGCTGAGGTAAATAGGCAGGAATGGGTGCTTTGGTCTTTAATTTGTATTCAGTTTTAATAACATTTAATTGATTTTTGAAGTATTTTTGGAGCTTTCAAATAATTTGTAATGGTCTTTCAGAGCTTTAGATATAGAGCATCATATTTCCAGTTAAAGATTCATTATTTAATTAATGCAGCTCAGTCGAGTCCTGATAAATACGAGCACCATCAGAGCTATTTTTGTTTCCTGATTCATTTTTCCAACAGGACTGAGGAAACATGGCCTTGAACCATGTTTCTAATGGTGAACTAATTTCCTGCTGAATAGAAACAAGGAAGAGAATTATCTGCATATATTCTACTAAGGATTCTAGCACATAATACAGAGATTAATAATATCATTACATTTCTCCCCCTTCCAAATACCTTACTTGACTTTACTAAGCCACACACTCTGAAGTAGAAAGCCAAACACTGAACAGAAATAGTAGCTGACATATAAAAAGAAGATTAAGAAAAGAAAAATAACACTCCTAGCTCTTTTTCAGGTGTACTGCTTTTATAACCAAAAATCAACCTCTGTTTCTAAACAATTTTTATGCTGTTTGGCTATTAGCATTGCTGCCATTTAAAGCTCTCTCCTTTTTCTTCCCTCTCCTCTCACCCCCAGTATTTCATTTTTATACCTGTCATGAAATGGTTGGGGTCGGAAGTCAGCGCAGAGTGCATCATTTGTACATTGTGTCTCTTTTCCTCATGTGCCTCTGCTGCCAGAGAAATTGAACTTTCATCCATTAAAAATCCATTTATTGTGTCTTGACTTCACTGAACTAAAGAACAGGACATTTCATCAAACAGTACAGTTTAAAATCAAATTAAATTGTACTAGTACCCAGAAAATGTGACATGATAAAGACCCCAGCCATTTAAAAAATCTTTTTAAAGACCTTCCTGATTTCACTTACTGGTACTTCCACATGTCCTTTAAAGTTCAAACTGGTCAGAGATGCAAGGACTTGCCATGGGATACCTAAAAGGATCCCTTTTTCTTTTTCTTTCCCCTTCCTTCTTTCCATAAAGCAGGTGGTGAGCACTTTTGCAGATTTGTGCTCCCTCAGGTTTGATGGCTGCAAGCTGAGTCTGGGTGTAAGTGGTCCCCTGGTGTGATGTCCATGTCCTTTGAGGTGATCCTGTATGTTGGACATCACTGGCACTCCAGAACAGCCATCTAAGGTGATGACCTGTGTTGGAGCTCCCTGAGTGTGAGTAACTCAGTAGGAAACCCATGAAAATCACGGGAGGAAATTCTTGTCCAGCAAACTTGCCCAAGGGCCTTCCAGCTTGGTCAAACATATTCCCCCAAAAGTGGGGGTTGCATGATATGATCTTCTGTAACAACCACATCCCTTTATTGCCATATGTACCCACAGCTTGTAGGGGAGAGCCTCCCCAAATATGGGGAGCTTCCACAAGGCTGATATGCCACTGGAGTCTGAGTTTCACAGATGGATGACAGAATTAAATCGTGCAACTTGCGGGGCTACATATGTGCAGAGTTTCTGGGAGTCCAGGAATGAAACCAGGGGCTGAGAAAACACCCGTCTTCCAGACTCCAGTGCACGGGCAACAGCTGGAATTTGCACGGCTCCTTATTCAATTAATATTCAGAAGCCACTATTGCATTTTCCCAAGAGCAATGAGACAGTAAAAGCAAGCTGCTGCGTCTGGCTCCACTGTTTGCCCTCCCCCTTATGCAGTGTTGGGTTGTTTGGTTGGTTGTTGGTAGTGTTTTGTTTCTATTTTAACCTCTTATAAATATGTGTTACATTTGGCAAAGAGGCAACTGGGGACCAGGAAGAGAGCAGCAAAGTGGTGTTTCAGAAGCCAAGAGAGAAGCATGTTTGAAGTGAATTGCACCAGATTTTTGTTCAGATGGGACACACTTGACTTAGTTTTTGCTTGACTACCTTCCATGCATAGTGAACTGCTGAGGTGCTTGTTTGTAGTTAAGATCTTTCTAAGGGATGGTTTGGGTTTACAGTCTAACCAACAACAAGAGGAAGGGCTACTACAGTGATAAATATTTATTTGGATATAATGTTGCCAATGTTTTTAAAATGTAAGCAACAGATTATATACAAATAAGTCATCACTGCCTTTCATTTTTGAAAAATGAGGTATATCTTTTCACTTATGTATTCTGAGTGGAAATAGATTACAAAATTATATTTAGAAAACGCGATTTATAGACCCTTCTTTGTTTACACATACATAAGAGGTGTCCATTCTCTTTGTGTGCAGAAGGAATACAGACAGTATGATGATTTTTCTGGCTCCCAAGCTGCTCAAATAGAAGATAAGGCCAGGGAATGAATTCCTTTACTGAGATTCCTGGACTGAGGCATGGTCTGGCCCTTGAGTTGCATGTAGTACACAGACTTCAGAAGAGCTGATTCTATAGTAACATGCTTTTTTTCCTGCTCAAGGCCAGCCCTGGAGAAAAAGAGGTGAAAGAGAGTTACTAAATTTCATAGCTTGTTGCTTGCTGTCTTCAATGGATGATTTCAGCCTAGAAATCATTTACCATTTCTGGCAAAGTATTGACAAGTGGCTGAAAGCTAAAAGAAGGTTGTGGAAGTTGTTTTTAGTTTGCAACCAAAATGAGATGCTTGGGGAAATCTTACTTGCTTCTTTTTTTGACCCACCAATACGAGGGCAATGACAGTGGGAAGCACTACAGTATTTTTTCATATACTTTGTTTGTAATGAGTCATATCAAAAAGAAGCTTGTAAACATTCACTCCAACATATGCTGAGGAGATGCAGAGCAACCGTCTTGGCTTTAGTGTTTGGCTTTTTGATTTCAGGGTATCCATGTACACCAGTTGCATAATTTTAATGGAAAATCAGTTATTTTTTCTGGTACCTCATCATGGTTTAAATAATTGATTTTGGTTTCTATTTGTACCCTTTTTTCTATTTTGACAAATTACAATTATAGTGTTTAGTTTTATCATTGTCTTGTAAATGATATAACAATTGCTTGTGAATACCCCTAAGTTTTTATTGTTGTGTGCGAATGTTAATAACAACATTGCAGAATGGCACAGTGAAGGTTTAGCAGAATGATGTTTGCATTTCCTCTAGTAAAATATCGTTCCACAGTACAATTCCTGGATGATAAAGCCGTAGATTCTCTTATCTGTGTCATGGTAATGAATCATGTACAGAACTTCTAAATAGAAGGTGTATGTTACATCCGTGATATGGATAGATAGAATCATAACTCTTCTAGATATTGAAGGGTTATGATTCATCCAATGCCTTAGAAAATTAGTGCTATCCCCAGAAATTCCAGCTCTTGCTTCCCATGATTGAATGAATGGGTATCACAGGCTTCCTCGTCACATTTTGCAGTATGTGTGTATGGAGCAAGCAGCAAGCACAGAGCTGAAGTGCAAAGAGTTGGAAGTTTGAAGCATTTTGGAGGTTGGAGGGATCAGTGTCTGCACCACCTTTTCTGTATAGGAGAGTCAGGCTTCACTTATGCATAATGGCACTGCAGGGAATAAATAATATTACAAAGAAAAAATTATATAAAGTCTAATTTGAAAAAAAAAAAAAAATCTGTTTCCTCCAAGGAAATGCACTTTGTCTGCTAAATTATCTCCTTCTTCTCCAGGAATTTTTCTGCAGGGTGCTGATATCTAGACCATTGAGTAATGTAAGTTGGGAACCCTGGGGTCATCTGCTCCAAACCCTAAATCAAAGCAGATCCAATAAGTTCAGGATGCTCAGGGACTTGTCATGCTATCACACACAAAAATTCCAGAAGCAGAACACCAGATTAACTCTTTTAATTCCCTCTTGTTAATAATATGTTGATGTCATACTTTGCTTCTTTGTTTTAGTTTGAGAGGGTATTAATGTGTGTCTGAATAGGATTAAATATGTATAAATTTTGCAGTGACTGATGATTTAGGAAATAGTTGTTTTCTTCAGCCAGAAAGTTTTACACCTGAAAAATGCTTCTAGTATTTTTTGAAAACTTAGTCAAAATCTTAGAGTTAAGATTAGGTAATTAAATATATTTTGCTAAAAAATCTGTCAAGCATTAATTTCAATCACTCTTAAGAAGAATATAGAAACCTCAATGAGACACCTACCAGGAATAAAAGAACAAGTTTGGGCACTTCATGTGTTTAAAATTCCTGCTTATTTTGTTTTGGGATTGCAGGAAAGTGGGACAAATGAAAGTCCTTGAGTCTGAACCAAACCTGAAGCAGGAGAGGGGCGAGATAGCAAGGCAGGAGTAAAATGAGGCATGGGAAAACATGGCACAGCTCCTTCCCTTTTCCTTCTCCATTCCCTAGAAAGCAGGAACTGTGACAAAACAACCCAAAACAGCAAAACCATGGGAGGTGGCACCCTGCCTTTCACCTTTTCTCTTCCCTGGCCCACAGAGTTCAGTATTTGTGTGGTTCTTCTCTCCTAGGAAATCTCAGCAGTCAGGAAAACAATCTTAGCTCTTTTAACACTAATGAAAGTTGAAGGCAGTAAACAAAATCATGGAGTAAATCATCCAGTGCTGACATGTCTTTTGGAAGCAAAGAGCCTTTTATTGGAAGATGTGAAATAACATTTCCGTGGTGTTTTTGCTCGTCTGATAATTAGAAATGATTTAGGACAGCAGTGATGGTGCCTCTAATGGGCACCTTGTGGGTGTTAATAAAAGGAAGAATACATTAAATGTAGTGATTTGTGGTTGGGCTGATGGGGTTAATATTTTCTTAGAATATAGCCAGCCATTTTTCTTCCAAGTAGCAATGTAATGTAATTATAAGTACCTTAGTAGATGGACTCAATTGCTCCTATCATGAAAATTAATTTCAGGAACATGCTGAGGCTTTCTTTCATTTCTTCTTTATTTCCTACACTGTGCAGGGGGTAGCAGACACATACAAATGAAATTATGTTTGAGCAGACCTCACAGAGACCTGGCCAATTCTTGTGAACAACTGAAATTGAAATCTGTGGGAAAGGAGAGCATTTCTTTTTACATTCCTTGACATATTTTGCACCTGTAAAACTCCCAGTTTTCTCAGATGCTCTTTCAAAGCACTTGATAAAGCTAGACAGATATTATGAAGGGAATTATGAGGGGAGAATGAAATATGCTGAGTTTTCCCAAAATGTTTTCTCGGATGTAAGTGTGCTATGATTGCAGCTTTTCCAATAAGTTTAGCCAAGCTTTATAATCAAGCTTCTTCAGCACATGTAAATGTTCTTGCTGTAGTATTTCTAAGCATGGAATACATAAATAATATTAATTATAATCTCAATAATAATCTTTTATGTTTTTCACTGTATTGCATGGAAAAATACAAAATATATAACTGGAATTTATAGTTTTGACATATAAATCTAAATTTTTGTGCAAAGTGAAAGTGTAATATATAGAACAGTTGCAAAGGTTTGTAAAGAATAAAAGGACAAAAATCTACACTTAGTTATGTTTTGAGCTTTCACAAGTAACTTTAGCCTTGAAGAATTTAATGAAATTAAATCAAATAGGACTTTCAGACATTGCTCCGAAAATATACACAAATATAGAGAGATATCAGCAACATGAAAGTGTTGGATTGCTGCTGTGTGGTTTGAAACCTTAATTACCAATACTCATTAGCAGATATACATCTGACCCATTCGGATTTAAAGCAGCTAAAAATAAGTCTTAAACCCATGGAGGAAGAGGAATGTACAGCAGAACAAAGTAGTGAGTCTTGCTGTGTTTGAAGGCAGTTTGTTACATGCTTTTAACCCCAGAGCAGACACCCAGGCTTGGGATGTTTAGATGTGAAAGTGGGTCTCAATAATTTGAGCTGCTGGTGTAAATCCATATTTGGGCGGAATTTCAATGTCAAGTTTTATAACAGCTTTACAGACCTTGTATTCTTCAGAGAACTTGCTGTCTGTGCTTCCTAAATATTAATATTTCCTGTTACTGTGGGCTATAAAGTGTTAATGAAAGGAAAAGAAAGTCTGAAGATTCCTTTCCAGAGAGTCATTTGCATGGTGAGGGAGGGAGAAACACAAATATACTTGCAAGTCGAGGCAGAACTATGCTGGAGCTCATCATTCCCTTTCCTTTGGTTTTCTGGAGAGGTACTTAATGGTGTTTGAACATGACTGTATAGTGCCATTAATGTAACAATTTTCATTTGTACAGTGCAACACCAGAAAGATAATCTCTGTGTTAAGTACTTTTCCTTTATAATCCCCGGAGAGTCAGAACTCTAAAAGCAAATATTGTATTTACCATAGACTGTAAAAGGGGAAGAAATGAGGCTAAAATGCAAAGCAGCAGGGATAAAATAGAGTTCCTTTTGGATGTCTGCAGTGGTGCCATGAATATACATATACTCACTGTTATGCTCTTTATATTATCTCTAATTTGAAATAAACAACATGATTACAGATTAGATCACTCATGGCTTCAGTATTTCTGGCCAAAGCAAGAAAAGCCTGGATGTGCTAGCTAGGAGTGTAATCGAAGCAGAGATTGTTTCACTGTTGGGGATTCCTTTAAGGATTTTAATTTACAATAATGAGTGTCCTTCTCTGCACTGTAACCTGGCTCCCCATGTCTGCCTTTGGAAAGCAGTCACTGCTTGTATATACCAGTGGAATGATGATGCAAGGCACTAAACAACAAAAAAGAGCAGCTGAATGCTGCTGCCTGGCATCTCTTCCAGAATAGAAGTGAGTGGCAAAAATTGATGCCTCGCTGTCCTTGCTTTGATTTGCACAGGAGCTCTGGTGGGAGCTCAGCCACTGCTGGCAGCTGGGGGACATGGAAGCTGAGTGTCTTTCAGAATTCATCAAGTAAACAGATAACCAGCTCACTCCGGAGGACAGTTCTGCCCTAGCTACTGGAAGGATTCAAGGATATGATGACTTTTTCCCGCGTATGACTCCTGTGTTTCCTCTTACGAAGTTAAGCAAAGGAGCAACATGCAGTGGCAGCTGGAGACTATCACAGGTGCTTAAAAGCAATTTGACAAAATAGTCAAGAGAAAAGAGATCAACAGTTTACAGCATATTTATTTTTGGGTAATAGTTATTCAGACTGGAAGGGAGCTCTTGGGAATTCAAGCAGTGTTCAAGCAGAAATGATAAAACATGGTGCTAGGAACCTGATGTTCAAATGCTTTGAAGTTGCTGTCACTTAATCTGATTTCGGAATCCTGCCCAGAAATGATGCAGTAATAAGGGCCAGCTGCCATGGTTGCCTTACTTATTGGTGTATTTTTAGTGGAATCATCAGTTTAGTGATGAACAAATGCATTAAATGCAAATAAAAAGTGTGTTAAGGACAATTCAAAAGAGAAGTGATGTGAAAAACCCCTGTGAATACAAAGTGGAGGAATAGGGGGTTGCATAACAAAGAAAATCTGGTCAAACTTAGAGAAAGTTCTTTGAATGTCCAGAAAAATAGGTTTGGTTGCTTGCTTCAGATGGAAAAATGATGGCTTTTCCCTTCAATTCCCTCCAGGGAATGGAAGCTTTCCATGCTTTCAGTGCACATCTAAGGAGCTTGATGGACTTCCTCTTTGAGGTGCCTGGAAGCCTCGGCCATGTGTCAGGGTCACCTTTCTTGTGGGCAGCTCACTAGGTATTGAGAGTAAAACCCTGTTGTTCAATTATTCCTGCAATCCAAAACTGGAGGTTTTTGTTTGAATTCAGGGACTCCTGCAATCAACATGATTTTATTCTTCTTTTCAGGAGGCTGTTGGACTGCCACTGCTTGAAATCCATGCTTAGTTTGCTCATTGATAGTTCAACAGTAATTGTATTTACGGTTCATTTTGCTTGGATGCTCGTGACTCTAATCTTTCCACAGTGTCAGTGGCACAATTCAGCTCTGATGTACGTGTTCATCGTCCCGCTAAATGGAAAATCCCATTGCAGTTATGATTTCTGTCATCTCTATGAGAGTTAGGAGAAAGGATGCTGTGGATGTTCTGTGGCAAAAGAGTGGGTGGTATGGAGTAGAAATACAGGTTGTGACCAAATCCTCAATCTTCTCCACTGTGTAGCTGTAATTTAGATGTGAATCTATATATGTGAAACATTTAATCATATAGTGTACCTCTCTTTGTAAAGGAATAAGGTATTGGCTAGAGAAACACCAAAGTATTGCACAATCCTTCAGGGAAGTGTAATAAATGACATGGAAAGCTGAAACACACAAATTCAAATACCTGCAGTGTTACATACTTCTGTTTAATTTTTCAGTGAGACACTTAGAATGACATCTTTTCTTTTATAAATGCCAAGGAGAAGGATTTTTGTGGAAAGCACTGTAGAGAAACACAAGTCTTCCATTTCACAGGACTTTTACAAAGTAGGAATATTAGTCGGCTACTCAGAGGGAAGTAGAGCAGATGAATTAAATTTTCATTTTGTTTCTGTTGAGCTTCAGCAACAGAACTTTAATGCTTTTTAATTACATTCCTTACCTGGCTGGTGAGAGGGGCTATATTAAACCACAAATACCTTAACATCTGGGGCTCATTTGTTGCAAAATGAACACCATCTCCTTTAATTCCCTATTTCTCTCTCTCTCTCCTCTTACAATATTTGCCTTGTAGTGATTCCCCTTGCTAATTGCAATCCATCCAGTGGTGTATTGGAAAGAAACATTTCAGTTGCATGATTTAATGCTTTTAAGTTTGTCTTGGCTTTGCTGACTCATTGGTCAACCTTGAAAAATCATAGTGCAAGCATTGCAATGCCAGCAGAGGACTAGCAGGTTGCGCAGGGGACTCTGTTACTGATTAGTGTCATTTTTTCTCAGAGTTGAAAGAGCTATTGTGTTTAAGGCCATGAGATTTAGAATTAGGAGTAATTAAAAACCAAGGCTGCTGCCTTTATATTTTTTTAAATATGAAGGGCCCCAGGAGTCTCTGTAGTCATTAGAAAATCCTATTCTCGTGCTAAGCCTGTCCTTATAAGCAGTTCTGTTGTTGGCTTTCCAATGTAAAGCGGTATCTTGTTGAGAGTGGATGATGAGAGGGGGGAAATATCATAAAGGCAGGGGAGAAAAAAAGTGTGTGTGTGTGTTTGGGGGGCAGATATTTAGTGGTTGTGTGGCTGCTTTGTAATGTGTCCTTAGCAACTGGCTTTCTACTCTAATGGGAAAAATAGATGGTGGGAAAGCATTCAAGGAAAGTGGGTCACATTTGATCCATGACCTAAAAGGAAGAGTGGGGGAAGGGAATAATCAGCTCAGATCATTAATGAGGTGAAAATTTATCCTTACAAAGCTTGTTCATTGCGCTGGGAAAAATTGCTGTTCTGGTGTTTTGGCTATGCGATAAAAAACGCAGTTCCCACTCTCTGAAAACACAACAATTGCTCCACGGCTTTGTATTAAAAGAGAGAGGAAAAAAAGAAAAAAGTTGTTTGTTTTAAACACTCTCCAGCAACACAATGATTAGACATGACAGTTTGGCTGTGGGGCCTTTCTTTCAGTTCAGGAAAATGTAGAACAGAGCTGAGCTGTCCTTTCCTAGTAAAAATGAGGTCATTTGTAAAGCTTTGTGTACATTTCTGCTGCACTCGTGGAACAGAGCTCACAAAAACAGCTCTCCTGAAGCATCACTCCTACCTCCACCAGAGCTGCCATTTTTAAGAAATGCAGGCCCATTGACCACATAAGATGAGGAATCAGAAGCTGTGATTTAGACGAAATGGCTCCTCAAGGATGTATAGTTTTGATTTAACTGTCAGTGCGCTGCCGTTGCTGACTCGGAGCTTTTACAGCTGCGTGTGGCTACGGGGAAGCTCCTTGTAATCTGTTCCTTCTCCATGAGAGCTGTGCATGTGCTCTGAAACAAGCAAAAGTACTCTGTCAGCCTTGATTATTCTGTCTGTTACATATACAATGTATTGTATACATTATATTCGCTAATCCCTGTTGTTCATAAAAATGCCCCAGGCAATTAAAATTTATTGAATAATAATTTATTTTATGTAAAAGCTAATACTAATTTTCATACCCAACTATTTTTCTCCGACCAATCAAATGCTATGTAGCTGCTAATATTTCAAGGTAGTTTTAATTAATGTGTCAGCCTAGTGCAACTCTATGGAAGAATGCATCATTGAATTAAATAAGAAAGGATAGCAAGGCATCTACTGGATAAATGCCTAGAAAATATAGAGTAATGAGACATGAGCTGGCACATTAGAGTCGCATTCCCTTCTACCTTGAAACTTCAGGGAATACATTCCCGTTCTGCCCAGGAAACCCCCCAGATTCTCTGACCTTCTTAGTATAGCAGCAACTGTTTCAGCCAACTGTATTGATATTCAGCTCAATCATGGAAAGATGGAAGCTCAGACAATTAAAGAAGCATTAAAGATCTTGGGCTTTAATTAATGAAGGTGCTCAGTAGAAAACAGTGAATTAAAAATTCCTGTCTTTGTAGGCTAGTGAACTCAGACCTGCTGTGTCCCCTTCTCCCCTTTATTTCTTAACTGTCTATTAAAATAGTCTCTGTGTGTGTCATGTTTCCTAACCTAAGAAAATGGTAGGAAAACATCTGGGCTTACTAATAAAATTATGTCTATTTAGAAAGCAGGCAGCATTGTTTGGGACCTCAAAGATGCTCTTGCAATCCAAATAATAATAGTGGCTTTGGAAAGTACTTTTGCTGTATTTCATAATATGCAAACACTGCCTTTAAAAGAAAAATTAGAATTGCATCAAGTTAAAAGAAAAAATATATCATGAAAGGGTAGTTGGTTTTTTTTTCTTTAATAACATAATGGTTCAACATTTATGTAGTGGTTTCCTCTGAGTATTTTAGAATTCTTTGTTGGGATGGAATTGTAATTCGAAGGTGAGGGAGGTAAGAACAGCAAGGGCAAAAGACTTATGAGTGTGGCTGAGAAACAGCTTTTTTTGTGGCATAGTTCTCTGCTCTTTACCATTAGACACACTTCCCAGCTTTGTTCTTCTCTTAGTCTTCTCTGAAGGATGGTTATAGCAAGAAAACTGATGTGCCTTAAAATAATCTGTGAGTAATACTCCTCTCAATGAATTTGAAATTGCTGGAGTGAAGCTCGGTGTTCAGAGCTGACCTGCTGCCCAGCTGGTGGCTGCCTATCCTGAGTGATTGTGTGGGCACAGGGCACAGATATCCTTCCCTGCCTTAGACCAGAATGAGCACAAATTTTACAGCTCTCCAGTGGTGGCAGTCTGAATGAAAATTCAGGCTTCATCATTTCTTTCTCCGTATCTCTTACTTACAGTGACAAGCCCAGCAGGTTCTGCCTTCAAATCATTAAAATAAATGCTCATATTATTAAAATCCCATATTTGATGCTTGGATTCCCTTTGGTTTCTTGTATCAGGCAGCTGAGACGTGTGAGCTTCAAGTCTGTATTCTTCCACTGCCAGCATCCTGGTCCCTCCACCTGCCCTGGGGCAGGTTCTTCCCTTTTTCCATCTGTTGAGCAAAGGTGCCGATGACCATACAGAGAGGAGTTATATGGAAAAACAGTTGGAAAAGGGCTAGAGATCTTAGGGAACCACATGGTGTTACTAATCCTCCAGCCTTCCAAAGACTTGTCATCACAAATAAGAGTTTTCCACTTTCAGGGGCAGGAGGGAAAGAGAAAAAAGAAGGGAAGACATTAACCCTGTGGTGTGATGACAGAGATTTCTATAAATCACACTGCGTTTCACACTGCTGCTGACAGCCAGCCAAACCTGAGCTGCCCAAGTTTCCACAGGTCGAGTATGTCACAGGGAGCTTAAAAATACATCCACAACGGTTTAACTACCTTTTCTCTTGCACAAGGGTACTGGAGTTAAGAGTCTTTGTAAATTATGGAGTGGTCAAAATTATGTGGATGATATTCCTGTTTTTTTCCCTGTCTCCTCTTTTCCCATTTATTCTGTAAAAGTGTCAGCAAATCCCTAAGACCTGGGTTCATTTTTGCTTGTGAATTAAATCTCCAGAGCAAATAAATATCCACCAGGATAAGATTATGTCCAAAAAGTACAGTTTAGAAGTTGTCTCATAAATTTAAATTTTTCCTACTGCAATATTTATGATGACCTTAAAAACATGGGGTTTTGGCAACTTTTCAAGCTGTATTTTCCTTTCCATTTGGCAAAACAGTTCCGAGTGGCACCCCTCTTTTGTTTTCCCAATGCTTCATTTGCACAGAGTGTCCTTCAAACTCACAATTAAAAGATCTTTGAACTCAGAAGCATCCTCATAAATGACTGCCATATGACTTGGGAAGTGTGTGTGCTTGTGTGTGTGCTAGGGCATATTTTTGTTAGGATTTTTCAGTGTATGTTTATTAGGAAAATTTAAACCAGTTTTTCTCATTTTGTTTGTTTGAATGATGCTTTAAAGGGCAAGTTGCTCCTTCCCTAATTATGTGTAGTTGTTTATTTTCTTGTGAGCTTCAAAAGAACAGCACAGCCGACAGAGCAAAATATCTTATTTGCAATAACAGAGAAAAAATAAGGGACTAAGTAAAATCTTAAGCTATAATGAGGGTTTACTTTAAAAACTCAGAGTTGCTGTTGACTACTTGTCTGCCAGTGCTACTTCTGACCTTTTGTATAGCAGGTCTCTCTTTGGACATAAAAGTAAAACTGTTGGTAATCCAAGATACAAAGGAAAATTAATCCTTTGTAGATGCTAGAAAACACATTGCAATGGAATTTAGATATTTCAATAAGTGACAAATGAAGACAACTTGGCCTGTTTTGTAGTGCAGACAATGTGTTCCACACAGCATGCGTGGGGTTATTTTTCATTTTAAAAAACTGCCTTCACATCCAGTTTCTTTTCTTTAATCTATAAATCATGGCTGGATATCTGGTGGGACCTGGTTCTCCCACCATTTGACCCTGGCAGGAGCATATGTGTCTTGCCCATCTGAAGTTGAAGCAAGACTCAAGTTTTACTCATTATTCTGTCTTCCACAAAGCTGGCAGGAGCACATGTCCTTCTACATAGATTCAACTATCACTAATATTAAGTTTTAGAGGTTTTCCCACTCCTCTAAAAAGCACTAGAGTGAGTTATAAGTGTGTGGAAAACTCACTGGGGAAAATCACTTTCTAACTATTGACATTTTAGTAGAAATCTAATGAGCTACTTAGATTTTTCTCATTTGTTATATTGAGGAGCAGTTAGAAAATAATCAGAAAAAGGGAAACTTTTGGAATTTTTTAAGCTTCCTTGTAATACAGGTTGAGGAAAAAACCTTTTATTGATTTTGTTGTTGTTGTCCAGCAATCTGATCAGAGCTGAGGTCTGCTCTACAGAAAGACTTGGGCACTTTTTGTCTCCCTTTTCTATCCCCTAAAACCAGTCTGGACAAAGATGATTTCTCCCTGGAGAACTGGGAAGTGTTTTCCAAACAGCATTCATGTTTGCCTTTACTAAACAAACAGAATTTATACAAGATAGGGGAAACAGAGTGTTTTGAAGAGAAGAGGGGAAAAGAGCAAAAAATCTCTGCCCCCAACCCCACTCCCCAATTATATTTTTACTGAAATAGCAAAGTCCTCTTGTTTCCTGTCCTGCATGGAGACGTTTTGTTGAGCTACAACTTCATAAGATTATACTTCCCAGTAACATTTTCGTTTTTCCCCACAATTCCTGAAATTTTCCCTGACCACATGCTTTAATATCAAACCTTTGGAGGGATAAAGATTTTCTTCTTTGTTTGTTTGTATGTTTAAGAATTCACTTTCCTCTGTTGCTGAACCAAGCCTGATCCTGGTTTTCATCTCATGACTTAATCTGTAGCCTCTCTAACACTCTTCTAATACCAGAACCTTTTTTTCAAAGACAGAGGAAGAGATGCAAGGATTGACACTACCTGAAAGAGTTACTCAGGCAAGGGACTGAAATTTCCACAGCCAAATAGTGGGATGAGAAGAGATAGAACCAACATCTAGCACCTCTTGGTTGTCCAGACAGAGGCAATGCTGCCTCGTGAATAGGTAGTGAAAATCTTAGCTTATTTTACCCACCTACAAAAATTTCCATGTTGTTCTCTGGGGTAGGCTGCCCCACTCCTGCCCTATTCCTGTCTTCTGGAAAATTAAAAGATAAATGTCAGGCAGTGATAACGGCATTCATGAAGCTTCATTGACAAGCAGAACTATGCTTCAAATAATAGACATATTTCTGATGAACTGATTTCTGATATTTCTGGTAAACTGCCAAAATGAACCCTCAAGTACAGGTGCAGGCAAACTCTTTCCCCTTCCCCTGGCAGGGTGGATGTCCACTCTGGCCAAATGAAGAGCTTTACTCGTTGAAACAAAGCAGGATGAGCTTCATTTCCCTCTGTTCTGCAGAAATCCTCTTTGTCACCTCTTTGACCTCCAGTTCACCAAGACCATTCCATCTGTGGGAAGAAAAAAGTTGGCTACAGCCCCTCACAGATGAGTGGCAGCTTCTCCAGCTTTCACCGGCTTGGTTAACACAGAAGCAGGTCAAGACCACACGGTGCTGTCATCTGAAGCGCTCTGGGCTGTGTCCCCGGCAGTATCACGTTAAACTCATCATGTATCAAGATGTGGTGGAGCAGCCACCCCGACGTGAGCACGAACGACACCCGAGAGCTCTGGGGGCCGTGCGGGTGTGTGCGCTATTCGTGTTTCCACTGAGGTCGGCATCTTTCTAGCAGCCCGCTGCAGCTGTATTTGCGCATTATGAAACCGCCGCTTCAAAGTGCCTGGTGAAGCAGATCCTTCCAGCCCCGTGCTGCAAGGAAACAAGAGTCACACCATGCAGGAATGTGGCTGCGTGTGTCAGCAGAGTGCCTTTTCAGCCTGGGAGCTGAGTGCAAAAATTTCGAGAGGAATTGCGAAATTAAATTTTGAATCTGCATCTCGTCTGTTTCTTAGGGATTCGTCCTTTCACATGGATGTGATGTTCCATTGTGTGTCTTGTATCATCATATATACAGAATTTCATTTTAATTTTTTTAATATTGTCTTTCCCCGTTGTTGGGATTTTTTTTCTCTTTTTCTGGACAGGTTATACATATGCTAATAGAAATATGCCTATTATTTGAAGCATAGTTTTGCTTGTCAATGAAGCTTCATTAACACCGTTATCACTGCCTGACATTTATCTTATAATTTTCCAGAGTTGACTGTTACATCTCCATGGAAACCCAAATTGCAATTGAAACAAGTGAGATAATAAAGGCATCCACAGAGGATTGACAGTATGCAAGCCCACAGTGTTTGCAGGCTACATTTGTTTATAGTTCCTTAGATAAATCCCTTGCAGTGGAGATTTTTATTACCTGTCTCCTATCTTTCCATGACTACTGCTTATTGCAAGGTTTAGAGCAACGCCTTTTTTTTATTTTGCTTTTTAATTAGAGCAATAAATTTTATTGGACTCAGCAAGGGAGGCATTAAAGATGTGAATTCTGAAGTGATTTTTCTGGAATGAAATATGAAGATTTTTATATATGAATTTGGCACTATGTAGGCTAAGGCATTCTCATGTTGATTTGGTGGAGGTTATTTTAGGAGCCTAAACTTAGGATCATGGGCTCTTTTGATATGCTGACTCTTTCAGTATGCAAGAAGGATCTCTTTTTTTCTGTACCTAAGGACTTGAGCTCTCTTAAGTTCGTGACTCTAAATCAATTTAGATGGTGCCTCAAAGCAAAGAGTCATGAAACTGGAGTGGGTCCAGAGTGAATTAATCTGAAATTAATTTGATTTTGAAAGGCTCCATCTGGCTGTGTTTGCAAAAGGCATTTAGACAGATATATAAACAAATGATCATCTGTATTCTATATGCCAGATGTGGTGTCAAAAAAATGAAGAAATGGTTTTAAAAAAGGAATCAGCTGAGGGGGATTTTGCTATAATGATGCTTAACTTGTTGAAATCACAATTCCATCACACTCTGGACAATGATCTTCTCTTATATTCAGATTTGTAGAAGGGGAGAGCCTGGCTGAGCTTGATAGGATTTTTTGTCTTAAGTAAGAAAATTGAATGTCACAGCTTCCTCAAATGGTCTATTTGAGATCTAACCAAAACTGGCTAAGCAAAATTGGCTGCACCCATAAAATGAGCAGGGCTGTGATCTTCCATTCCCTTTTAAAGGATGCTATTTAGGTAAAGCAGCCATGTCAGGTTGGTGTTCTTGATCTCCTTCTCCTTGGGGTTTTGGGCCCATGAAAATGATTCTCTGCACCTGGAGCTCGGCTGGGACCAGGCCTGAGCATGTGTGTGTACACATGTGGGTGCCACTCTTGAAAAACTCTGGACTGTAAATTACTTCTTGCAATAATCAGTTGATTTTAGCCCACAGAAATGGCTGCATTTCAAAACAAGTGTTTGGATAACACCTTTCCCATGCCCTTCATCTCATCTCCAGGACAGAGTTTGCTACAAACTAGATAGGACCTTGCAAACCTCATAAGAACTTGCAGATATTTGCCAGCCTGGCTACAAAACTTGCTGAAAGAGTCATGTCAGTAATTATGAAGTAAAAGAAAAAAAAATTGAAGCATTCATTACTGTCTTTGAAGTTTTTTGGAGGGCAAAGGAAGAAGGGAATTGAGTAACAACTTTGTAAATTTGGAGCAGTAAGTGTTTGAAATGGGGAGAGAGAGACCGAGGTTGTTGACAAGAAAACAGATGGTCCTACGTGTCCTGAATTTTAAAACCCTGGTACTATTCTAATTCAGTTGTTGACATGTCACAAATACATAAGCATTTGGGTGTAATCAAATACCGTAGTGCTTTTAAAAAAAATAATACCGATAAATGTTTCCTGCCACACAGAAAGAAGTGTGCTTCATTGCAAATGTGTGTAATCAGCAAGGCAAGGCATTAATAATCCACACCATTAATAGTGAGCCGTCAGCTACTCCAGGTTCAACTTCATGTGAAAAAGTGCATCAATCCATGCTCCAAAAATACAGTGTAATTGTTCAAGCTCACTCTCATGTTACTGTCCAGCTTACAGTGATACAGAGAGAAAAAAGCCCCCTTCAACTAGAGTCCCTTTAAGACAGAGCACAGATCTTAACACCCCAAAAAAGTTGCTGAGGAGCACAACAAGAGTGTAGCAGTAAGTTGCAATAGTTGCCATAACAGAGGTTAGTTTAGACGCAGAAAAATTTTAAATTAGAAGCCTTTGTTATTACTTAACATCCCAGGTCAAAATGAGATGTGCAGATGCTGGTCAACAGAAAACAGACATTTAAAAATCATGATGTAATAGCTGTTGAACTTTTTATGGAGCATATAGTGATAGAACAAGGGCAAATGTCATCTTAAGCTGGAAGAGGGCAGGTTTAGTTAGGTGTAAGGAATTAATCCTTTATTGTGAGGGTGTTGAGGCACTGGCACAGGTTGCCCAGACAGGCTGTGTCTGCCCCATCCCTGAAGGGGTTCAAGACAAGGATGGAGCTTAGAGCAACCTGGTCTAGTTAAAGGCTAGACCCTTGGCAGGGGAGCTGGAATGGATGGTCTTTAGGGTCCCTTCCAACCCAAACCATTATGTGAGTCTCTGTCTTAACTCTCATGGGACTTTTCTTAGAAATGCACCTACCTTACACCTGATGAAAACATTCCCAATCTTGTTCAAGTGTTTAATGTAGAGAAAAATTCTCCCCGGAAAGCAAAAATGAATTATTGGGTGGTTGCCTAAACTGAGCTTTATGTTGCAGAACATTATTGTTTAGCAGACCTCATCAAACCTTGAACTAATTATATCCCAAAGGCTATAGCAGCCTGGAAGAACAAGGATTTGGGCTTGCATAGGCTCTTAGTTTATATCTTCAAGGACTTATTTTTATTCTTCACAAGTATCCCAGAAATTTGTGATTCTCATCTGTACTTGTATAAGAGGGGAAATGAATTCAAAGCAGTCAGGGTGGAGTGGCTTTGACTTTCTTCAGCCATTGAAGGGCAGGCATCTGTCACTGGCTATTGAGCTTCTAGTAGTTTCAGTTGAGTAAAATCAGTAGGCTACTGTAGGCAAATCCTTAAAAATACTGAAAATAGGCCACTGTAAGTTTTATCAGCATAAACAAAAAGATGCTGCCCAGTTCAGACTTGTATAGATGAGGTGTTTAACTGTTTGCTTCTGCTATTAGGTGAACTAACAGTGATATTTAGTTTAGTTTTCCAAAAGAGAAGACTCTAAAAAAGACAAACCTCTTTGCATCCCTGTTTGCTTTCTCTTCTCCACTCATTCACTCCTGTTTACCTGTATTTTCACTTGTATGAGTTGCTCAACTCACAGCACATGTACATCATTAAGTACTACTGCATGTTCTAAAAAATAATTTGCTTAATAAAAAAAAATTTAAAATGGTCCATACAGCAGCAGTAAGAGCTGAGATTGTCTGAAACATGAAGGACTTTTTTTTTTTTTTTTTTAAGATGTGTTTGCATGTAAGGGTATTTTTTTGAAGCAGTTGTAGCAGATGTACGTAGCCTTTGCAGAGCTTGAGTCTATGGTTTCAGGAAGCATTACCCACAGCACAACACTAGAATGACATCTTTTGGTAGGTTTAAACATGTACACAAGGAGTATCCAGGGTTTAAGTTGAAACCCCTACCTTAAATCAAGCTGGTTTGTAATAGAAGTGGTGCAGGAATGCAGAGGCTGAACACCTGAAGAGCCACCCTCCTCTGGAGGTGAATATTTAACTTTGGTGAGCAGAACTCTGAGGGCTAATTTTAGGAAGGTGAGAAGCCTTAAAGCACAAAGAAGTGTATGTGCTCCAAAGTGCACCTCCAGCCAAAAAGGAAACTGCATTTTAATGTAGCTCTTACTATGATTTCCTTTTGTATCCTTGATTTCTTTCTGTGAAACTGGTGAGGAATCTGCATCTATGCCTCTGAGAAATAACAAGTTTTATCTCAGGTGGGATCAGCTCTCTTCTGATGTTTCTCTAGCCTGTATTTTGTTCAGCACATTTTCCAATTCATATTGCCCTTAGTATCATGCAGTCTGACCTATCTGCTTGAAAGGCAACTTCCCTCAGCTGCTCCTTCTCCCAGCCCAAATTTATTACCCATCCAAACATTTTCAAGGTAGGAATGGCTTCCACCCCCCATATTTTCAAGTATTTTTTCCTCTGGGATAAAATACCTTTATACCTTACCTAAAATTTGCAACTGAGGCATTAAACTGATTACATGTACTAAATTTGGAATTGATCAGAAAGAAAGTATTCCCTATACTAACAGTGGTTTGCTATGGTTTGTATGATCTACTATGTGGAGAGAGCTAATAAAGCTGAGCTACAAGAAATCTCTGATTTAACCAGAAAAATTACTGTGGATTTTAAATTATCAAGGCAGTAAAAAGTAACTCATTGTCTTAAGAAAAATTACACTTCTGGAGATAATTTCTGCCAGTATGGAGGCAACACAACTTAAAACATCTTTGCATTTACCACTGAGTGCTTACACAAGCACTTGAGTATTATTAGCTACAGAGAAGAATGAAATCTGAGCATTGTATGTCAGGTATTAAGAGCCATCAGGATTTTCCTGTAATTCATGTGTGTGTGAGAGTGCAAGTGCGGTTGCTCTCTGCTGGGTGGATGAAGAATTGCTCATCTCTTTGTTAAAGTCTTTGTGGGGCTGTAAGATGGATTGCAAGTCTTACTGCTGCTTCGTTGTTAGCCCTGCTGATGGGTGCAGGGAAGCCTGGAGATAATTATTTTGTAGACTTTACTGCCTGTGTAGGACTGAGCATCCTGCCATAGGGGTTTTTTTCCATTGGGCATGATGTCAGGGTAATTTAGCAATTGCTGTTTAGGATATGCGTTACTTAATAATAATTGTGTTATTAGACTCTAATAGTTCTGCCAAAAACTACAACACACTACAGCAGTTAATGATTTTTGAAACATCATCTTTCCTTTGAGCTGCTTCTGAGCAAGAGTGCTGCAAAAATACTGATGGGCTAGAAGGCATCTGGAGATGACTTTTTTCCCCCCAAAATGCAGAGACCTGGTCATTCACAGCTTAAAAATGTTGCACAGCTTCTTTTTCTGTTTGTCAGAGGTTCTGGCCCTTATTTTGCTGGCCAAAATCCAATGTAGGTAATTACCTTCTGTGTCTATAAATTGCAACCCCCTGCAGTTTTCAATTGGGTACGGTATTGTTCTACCCTTCCTGGCTGGAACTGTTGTGTGATAATGCTCCATGTCATTAAACAGCTGCCGTCTGTCACCTTACGATGAAGTCATTCCTCTCTAAACAATGAGTTTATAAAGCCCTTTTGGGTCCTTCCAGACAAAATTTGCTCGTAAACCAGCAATTATGATCTTTGGAGTACATTAAGGTGATGCTTGGCTGTCTCTCTTGACAGCAGTCAGAAGCCTTCAAACGGGTGTTGTCCCTTTTGTCAGTTTGTGTGATATCCTGGCAGCGATGCCACAGCTCAGATGTAAATGCTTTGTTACTGTAAAACCTTAGTGCCTGTAAATACCTCTGCACTGGGTTGGGTTTAGTTGTCATTACACCTGGAACTCATTTGTTATCGTGTTCTTCTTTTGTTGGCTCTTAGAGGGAATTCAAGTATCTTATACCATGGGACATGAAAAAGGCAAATCCCCAGCAAAATGGTAAAACCACAATAATAGGGTGAGGGTTGCAATATGAATTAACCAAAAAAGAACAGTAGGAAGGTACTGGGTAGGGTTAAAAACAGATTTGGCAAACAGGTGTCATGTAAATCCGTTTGGTCCCCGTTAACAGCTGTTTTTCAGCACCTGACTTGACACTGGGATCATTAATGGAAATGAACGTGGATTAATGCCAAAGCTCTTAACAGTGATGAATTTAAGAGAGTCTGTTTTGATTCAGACATTGCTTTTGAAGGCTACCTCTCTCTCCTGAGTGGGCAGTTCACTTTTAGCAGTCCTGCAGTAATTAAAGATATGAATGGGAGAGACCAAGAGGGCATCTACTGGGTTTTTCTGGTGCTCTTGCTGAAGCAGCAGGGATATTAAAACAATCTCTAGTTCCTCAAGAGTGGCCCTGTCAGCTTGCTGAAATGATGGAATGGTAGTTAGGTTATTAGAAGAAAAATTGGCACAAATTGAGAGAGAGGATGCTCTGGCAGCAACCACAAGCAGCCAGCGACTCAGTGTCTTAATCTCTGCCCTCAGGCTGCTCTCTATGATACAGATGACACCTTGTCAGTGAAGATGATGTGCTGGGTCACCCCTGAGTCCAATGGGCTAAATTGGCCATGGAGGGAAGGATTGCTACAGCATAGAACCACACAGTCTAATCTTTCTTTCTTTCTTTCTTTCTTTCTTTCTTTCTTTCTTTCTTTCTTTCTTTCTTTCTTTCTTTCTTTCTTTCTTTCTTTCTTTCTTTCTTTCTTTCTTTCTTTCTTTCTTTCTTTCTTTCTTTCTTTCTTTCTTTCTTTCTTTCTTTCTCTTTCTCTCTTTCTCTCTTTCTCTCTTTCTCTCTCTCTCTCTCTCTCTCTCTCTCTCTTTCTTTCTTTCTTTCTTTCTTTCTTTCTTTCTTTCTTTCTTTCTTTCTTTCTTTCTTTCTTTTCTTTCTTTCTTTCTTTCTTTCTTTCTTTCTTTCTTCTTTTTTTTTTTTCAATGTATGTCATCATTTGGGTACTGACAGTAAGTGCCAAGGGATCCCATTCTCATTAGTGTCCCCTAGACACAGCTATCTCTGTACACTTGTGCTTTCAAGAAATAGTCTTAAGCTTTCACAAGGCTTGCTTTGCTTCCTTCTGGAAAGTTTTACATGTAGTTTCTCTTTTGTCTTATTACTTCTTGGGTACAGGAGAAGGGGAGATGGGGAAAGGAAGAAGCCACTTCCTTCTGTGTTGGCAGAGAGAAGGAAGTAAAAGCCCTACAGCTGTTAGCAGCCAAGAGGTCTTAGTGCAGAGCTGTAATGTCCATTGGGTGAGGATGAAAGCTGGGAGAAGATAAGGGAATTCATCTTAGAAGAGATCATTTGCAAAGGATCAAGCATATTTGGCTGGATTTTGTATGGACTCAACAAGTTCTGTGACAAAATGAACCATCAGGCAGGTGTGGTGTATAATTTTCTTCCTCAGTGGAGCCTTCCAGTGCACTAAAGGGATCCAATCTATAGAATCTATAAAACAGGTGGTTTTTCCCCAACGTTATCTCTCTGGTGATTTATTTACTTGTTCATTTTGTCTGTATTGGCTCTACTCCTGCACCAGCTGCCAAAGCTGAGTGAGGATTCCACTGCAAGTGTCATTGCTGCAACAGTGTTCATGAGCTCCTCAAAATCCCAACAGTGAGACTTGGATTCCCACTCTGAGGTGTCTGAGAGCCTTGGTTTGCACTGAGATCAAAGGGAGTGCAGTTTAGGAAGGAGCCCAGCTGTGTTTGTAAAAATGAGTGCCCTCTCTGTAGCCTGAGCTTGTCTGTCAAACCGCCAAAGTGTTGGCAGCTCAGTCAAGTCCCTACCTTGTGGCAGAAAAGTATTTTAAAGAAAAGCCTAAATTATGCTTGGTTTTCTCCCTAACTCTGCAGGAGTTAGTGGATTGACAGAGCTGTCAATGGATGGTGGAATTTAGTTTGGAGAAGTTTTAATGACTTACTCAAGTCAATGCAGGCAGTGAGTGACAAAACCTGTCCCCTGGAGCTTGGCATCATAGTGTATGGTACTGATGCCTTGAGTCAGAGCTTTTAACCACCTTCAGCCAATAAAGCATTTAAAGAATATGACCAATGTAATTCAACTTTGGTCCCAACAAAATAAAGAAAGGGCTTAAACGTTTTGTGCAATTAGAAGAGAGCTTGGCCTGTGCCTAAACCTTTAGCTCAAAGCAAGAACTTGATGCTAATAGGGCCATTAACCTGAGAAAACAGGTGTTAGTGTTTGACTTTGTGCTTTCCTAAAAAATTGGCTGATTAGCAATGGAAATTGTGGGGCTCTTGGTGGTAAAGGTGGTTTTGGTAAAGGAAAAAGCAGAGGAATAAACTTGTTATTCTTTATTAAACATGACCCTAGCTGTAATTCTGGGCTAAGTAGCAATTGTGTATGGATTTCTTAAAGAAGGGATCCAACAGAGAGAACAGATGAAGGGCATAATTTAAAACTGAACTCAATACAAACAACACAGAGAATAAATGAAGTGAAAAGTCAAGCCAATTTATGAAAGAAAATAGTTGACCAAACCCAGGGCAGAGCTGGGAGCTTAACTAAACTTCTACCTTTTCTTTCAAAATAACATGTAAGCGTTTTCCACAGTTATTTTAAGCTATGGGTCAGGGATTTTTCAACCTCCCTAGTAGGGAGGTTGTTTGACACATTGGGTTATATGTAGAGGAATAGGAATTGAAAAGAAATAATTGAGTGATTTTTTTAGAGGTTTAAGTGTCACATAGGTGCCTACTGCTCCATGAAAGTCTTGAAAATTGTTCCCATGAAGTATCAGTCAAGTGAGTCAGTCATGGGTTTTCTGTTTCTTGGCAATTTTAAGGGGGTGGTTGTTTGGATGGTTGGCCTGGTTTGGGTTAAGTGTTGTCTTTGTATGGAAATGCAGTTTCTAAGACCTGGAAGTTCACCTGGAGTTCTGCAGGTGAACTTGTGACCTGCAGAACTTATTCAAAAGACCAGATATTTGTACATGAAATGTAGTGTAAAAGTTTGGACCAAATCTTGGAGTCTCTTACTCAGGCAAGATTCCTGCTAGAGTAGATAGGAATTTTAGCCGTTCATGAGAATGATAAATGCTGTTGTCTGCTGATCCATGTTGAAAGCACTTCACAAGGGATGATCAAACTTCTTGTTGGTGGTGTAAAATGTGCCTTTAATATAACTTTCTCCTTCCTGCCTGTAAGCAGAGAAAGTGCTAAAGTTAATACAAGCATATTAATGCGAATTATGCTTTTAAGGAGATGAAACACATGAAACGAAATAATTTGTCTTCACACAGGTTATAGCTGTGAGACAAGGGAATTGCACAGGGTTGTTTTCTTTTTCCACTCTTAGATATTTTTTTTCACATGTAAAATATGATTTTCATCTGGTTGTGCAGATTCTGAGCTCTTCCAAGTCCTCCGGTGGGCATTCACTCCTGAACAATCATCAAACAGAGAAATTCTAATTAAAGCCAAGTTTTTTGAAAGTGGCAGGTGGCTCTGAAATGCCTGAATTCTGCCATGATCAGCTTCTGACATTGCTGCATACAGGCCATTTGCCCCCTCTCCCTGGTGGAAAGATGGGGGGATGCTTGAAAATTCATGCATCATTAGTGTTCTTTCTTGAAACTGAAGCATCCAAAAATCATCAGCACTTTTGGAATTTCTAGCCAAGTAATTAGTTGAAACTACTGTCCTTAATTATCAATAATGCAAGGGGAGAGAGGGGGAAGGGAGGAGGGAGTGATGTATTTTTACTTTTGTTCAGTATTTAAAATTATTTATTTTCTGTGTGAGAGTATGAATTCTCCTAAACCATGATCTATCATTTGTCTCCCAGATCAGATTATGTTTTGTTCCAAAGTTCTTTTTCCCTTCAAAAGTGTGGTTGTTTTGAACTTGGATTTAGGACGTACATCTGGAGATCAGATAGGCTGAGAATTTACAGGGGGTGAAAGTGTTCAAAAATTTGTTCTCTTTTTGCAGGGCAAACAAACTTTCTGGAGCAGCATTTTCATGTCCATAACGATGTAGGCAGTTTTGTCACTGCTGTCTCTTTTTGATTTGTGCTTTTTTTTTTTTTTTTTTTTTAATGGCAGCAATAAACAGAATGCTTTAAACTGGGTCTCTCCAGACTGCTTTTCCTTTTTAAAGAGCGTAGGCAACTAATCGGCAGCAACCAGCCACATAGCTGGAGTGTTTTCCATTCTAGGCAATATCAGACTAATTTGATGCACACATGGATGCTTCACACAATCTGCAGATTCATCGCTGGCATCTTGCATTAGTCATCTGACAGATTGCCAAGTGTTTCATACTCCTTTCATGTGACTTTATTACAAAACACACACACATAGACACACGCACTGCCTGGTTTCTGCCAGTAGCCAGTTTAGTGAGAATTCACTGCAGTTCTGTTTACAACAGCCATGGAGAGAAATCTGCACTTATTTGCCACTATCCTCTCCTTTAAAATGCAGAAGTCCTGGGTTGTGTTGTGCCGCTCTCATCTTATATAATGACATTAAGCAGCAGCCTGCAGAGAGAACCAGACTCAATGAAAAATGTAATAGCATTGTTTTTTGTTAGTAATACTTATGCTATTAATTAAACACTGATTTTTTTTTCTGCTTTGTGCCAACTGACATCATCTTCTGCATCTAGTGCACACGAAACTGTGAAGTCTCCTAACTTGTCTTCTCTTTTTAATCTCCTTTTCTACTTTCTAGTAACGGCACAGCTAACAAGATGAATGGAGCTTTGGATCATTCAGACCAACCAGACCCAGATGCCATTAAGATGTTTGTTGGACAGATTCCCCGTTCGTGGTCAGAAAAAGAATTAAAAGAACTTTTTGAGCCTTATGGAGCTGTCTACCAGATTAATGTTCTCCGAGACAGAAGTCAGAACCCTCCCCAAAGTAAAGGTACAGTAGTATGCTCTTTTTGCTTTCACTTTGCTTATTTTCCCGATGATCTTGCTTTGCCTTCAGCATTTCCAAAGAGGTTTGCAGCGGAGCTCTCAGTTTTGTAGTATGCTGTGTTGAGCTATGCAGCAGTCCTAAGAGGAGAGGACTCATGAATCCTATCAAATTCTGCCTTCCTCCTCTTCTTAAACTGAAGTTAAATTGTCTTTTATCTGGAAGCATGCATTCCAACTGTGCAAAAAAAAAAAAAAGAAAATATCGGTCTCCTTGTTTAAATTATCGTTGCCAAAAATGTGGAAACCTGAGAGATTGCTTCCCAGGATTAGCTCATGAAAAATATAATTTTCTATTTCCTTTCATTTCCTCTCTTTGCACCCCAGGTGGGAAATATTTTAAGGATGCAGAAGGGAAAAATGATGGTTGTGGGTTCTTGCCACATCATTGCTCCAGCAGCAATAAAAATTACAAATAGTCACCCTGTTTCCATAATCTGTTTTTTTTTTTTTCCTGCAGTCATGTTAAAGAATTGTTTTTTGACACTGACATTATTCTAAATGAAAGGGTTAGTTTTCCTTCCTGCATTTTTTCTGCACACATGTAAAGTATTTGTCCCTAACTATATTCCTTCCTTTCACTACGTATATCTGTGCTTATTTAGGCACGTGAGAGTTTTGTGTGTTATAGCTGTTTAAGTGTGACACGTGCTTAGATGTAAACTGAAAGTGAGTATTTTGGTTCACAGAATGCATTTTCCTCCATACCTAGCTGTATATTTTCATTCAGCTTTGGTACATGAGAGCGTTGCTACCATTAGAAATAATTAGCGTAGCTCAGAGGCAGAACTGGATGTGCAT
Organism: Setophaga petechia; assembly: GCA_024362935.1. Taxonomy (NCBI): domain Eukaryota; kingdom Metazoa; phylum Chordata; class Aves; order Passeriformes; family Parulidae; genus Setophaga; species Setophaga petechia. The sequence continues at coordinate 17,033,880 of JANCRA010000012.1, read as the reverse complement.
GTGTGTGCCTGGCTGTAAGGCTGCTAGACACTTATCCCTTCTTACTGCACTCCTGGCACTGACTCTAAAAACCTTCAGAGCACACATGCTATGGAGAATATCACAGAATGATTTTGTGGGTTCCCAGCAAAGTTAATGGCGTAAAACAGCCCTTGCTGGGGATGAGAGGTGCCTGCTGTTGTGGGAGGCACACAGCACAGCCTTGGGTTCTTCTGTGCTTTTGGGCAGAGCACTGCCAAGGCTCAGCATATCTCCATTTTTCCTGGTACTGGGCAGAGGATCCTCTCAGTGCCTTCTTTTTGCTGCCCAGTTTAAGCAGTCAGGTGCTCTGAGTGACTGTGGTTTATTTTGGGTTGCTTGCATCTCTCAGTTCTGGTTAAAAGACTTGCTGCATTGGTCTCAGTGTCAGGGAGGAGGTCCAGCTCACTGTACCTTCCTGCTAATCAAATGTCTGCACTAGATCACTCTTCCCCCTTCCCCATCCCTGGAAGTGTTCAAGGCTATGTTGTGTGAACAACCTGCTCTAATGAAAAGTGAGCAACCTGCCTCCTGTCCATGTGAGAGCTAAGAGGGCAGGAGTTAGGTGCTCTCCAGTCAAGAGGGCTGGAGTTAGGTGCCCTTTAAGGTCCATTCCAACCCAAAGCCTTCCATGGTTCTGTGATTCAGAAGCAGAAGGTATTTCTGGTTGGAGTGTTTCAGTGTAGTTCTGCTTCCAGCCCACCCCCCCACCACCTCATTTCCCAGGATTGATGTATTGTAGCATGTACTCCCCTACTGTGTTAGCAAAGAGCCCTCACCAAATGTCTTTTTCTTGTAATGCTGGATAGGAGAGCATTAAGAGGTCAAACAACTGGATTTTCTGCAGTCCAGGCTGCTATGGATGAGCAAACTCCTCCTTAGTTTAAAGCACTAAAATGCTGAACTTTAAGACTCGTCCATCTGGAAGGAGCTGATTCCTGGGTCACAGCAATGCCTTCCCACTAAGCAGTAAATGAAGTGAGAATGATATTGTGATTAGACAGAAGAAACCCATTGATACCCATTTCTGGGAATCGCTGTACCTGTCCATCAGGTACAGTGCAGGCAGCTGGAAGGCATAAGGATGAAGCATAGGTCATGCAAATCATTGTAGACTAATTATCAATGTTTGTAGTCCCCATATGCAATATTCTTTTTGAAAGGTGACTGGGTTTTGGGGATGCTTTTTGCTTGGACTCTTTTCAGCCATGCAGAGATTATGCTTGTCACTTCAGGCATTATGTGTTAATTAATGAGTAAATGAAATTAATCCTGAAGATAGGCAGAATAACCTTCAGACTTACTTTTCTCTGGCACCAGCAGCAAGCTCCTCTGGTGGTCAGCTTTTCCCTCGGAAGCTTTGGAGGAGTGTATCTCCATGCTGGCTCTATCCTTCCTCCTGGCTGAATCTGCCAGCAAGGTTGCTAGAAACCTCTTGAGTTTTTTGTGGATGTCTCTTGACTAGGAATGATCTTTATTTTCTTAATCCAGTTGCACAAAGGATTCAGCGTGAGAGATTGTTAAAAATGTTAGAAACAAACAAACAGAAAAATTGCCCTGAGAAACATCCTACAGTCTTCTTTTCATCACAATGCATGACAATTCTTCACCTATGCTATCTAATAGGCATTTAAAAAAGAAACTGAATTTTCATTATTTGTTTGGAGGTCATAGAATCATAGAATATCCTGAGCTGGAAGGGACCCACAAGGATCACAGAGTCTAACTCCTGGCTCTGTACAGGACAACACTAAAAATCTTATGTGTAATGTGGAGTGAAATTCCACGCTCCTCTTCTATGTAAATACCCACACAAAACAGCCATTTTTATTTCATTTGAGCTGGTTGGATTTGGGTTGTGCCAGGAGTTTTTACTGCTTGCTGACCCTTTGTATTACCTCCAGTTTTGTAGAACAGTCCATCAAAGGGACCTTGTGGTTGGGTGAGGTAGAAAAAAAGTCATTTTTTCATTTCATTGCATGGTTGTGACTGTGTGTAAGGCAGAACATTCACAGCCTGGTGTCACACAGCAATTTTTTTCTGAATATGCTGCAAGCCATGAGTTGTAATGACAGCAATGCAAGTTGGTGTTACTACACCACATGGGGGGAGCAGTTAGGTTTTGCTCTTTAAAGAAAAGCATTTTGATTTTTGAAAGATTTCTCTCTTCTCAGACAAGGGTTGTGTATTTCTGTGAGCTTGGCCAAAGGGGCTCCTCTAATTTGGACCGAGTTTTTCTCTGATGAGCTGTTTATGAAGCTGCAATCTGAGTCTCTCCCAATTCTGTCAAAAATAACCATAGGCTGCTTCTCTCTCTCCTGCTGTTATTCAGACTGTCTTTCATACCCTCCAACGACAGACGGCCTAGTTCATGTCTTTCCTCCTCTTTTGTATTGCTTGCCAGCTCTGCAAAGCTGAGGCTGGAGGAAGACAGGTAGAAAGCCAAGTTTACCTCGCTCTGAAAAACCAGAGGAAAGCCATCTTAATTCCACAGATATATTGATACTACTGCAAACCTTGAAGCTTGGCTTTATTAATTGGGAATTTCAGGAATGGCTGCATTCTAGGAAATTCCTCATCCTTTCAAGACCTTGCATTTCTCTGTTTCTTTTGGATGTGTGAAAGAGCTCAGCAAAGTAATTTGACTTTGTTTTTATCTCCTGTTGTTTTGTAAGGCTCTTTCCTCTTTCTTCAACAAAAGAAATCCAGGAGATTAAGTAAACTAAATGAAAAAAAAACACAAAAAAACAAAAACAAAAACAAAAAAACCAAAACAACAGGGCAGGAAATTCTGTACCACTGAAATAAAATGGCACTTTTGGCTTCTGGGGGCTAAGGGGATTCAGAGTCTGGGCAGATCAGCCCTCTCTGTTCCCAATCCAGCTTGCTCCATTTATATAATTTATTCTGGGTGAATAGATTACTTTTTTCCAGGGTGGTTGTTAAAAAGAGCTTCTCTAATACCTCAAATGCAGCAAGCTCTGTGGGAAGGCAGCACACACTGCCACCAAGATCTCTCTTCCTCCCCACTGTTTTCCTAAGCCGGAAAGATTTCCTTGGCTACTTTGGTTTTGAAGTCCAAGTGCTGAAGCAAGCAGATGGCACAGGGCTACTTTTGTCTTTTGAAATGCATCAGGAGAGTCTTGGGCCAGATCCACTATGTTCTTTTGGCACCTTGCCTCTGCTTCAATACCTGATAATTCCTGGAGGGATCAAGGTCCCCTAGAGCCGCTTTGTGAGCCTGAACCTCTTCGCGCTGCTGTAGGAATCACACTGCAGAAAGCAGGGAGAGGCACCTGTGTAACAACTGACTTGGTGTTTGCTTGCAGCCTTTTACAGACCCTTTATCAGATTAGAGGGAGGCTGCTGAGTGAACAAGGATGTGCTGTAGTTAAAGGCCAGTGTTTATTATTATCCTATTTAACATGGTAATTTAAGTCTACTGGGAAGCGAGCAGAGGAATCTGATAATGAGGCATTCATCTGCTGCATACAGGAGAGACCAGGTGGGCAAGGAGGTGTACAGGTATATATAGTTACACATATATATATATATGTATAGAGAGATGCATGTAGGAGGCAGAAGTTACCTGGCTTGCTGGAGAACCATTTCAGCCTCAGTTTAGCCCTTCCAAAATAGTCTGGTGCAGGCAGGGTGATGATCCCTTTCCTCCAGCAGGTCCCTGTCACAGTGCCTGGTACAGTAGGAGCAAAGGGAGCTTGGGCAGTCCTACACAGCAGCAGAGCTGTGGCACTCACTTGTCACACATTCCCATCATGAGTGTCTTTACCTGCAGCTAAGAGCAGCTACTCCTTGTTCCTTGGCTGCCCCTGTGACACCACACAGCCAATTGCACCCTCTGCTCCTTCAGTTTCAATACACTGTGTTTGGTAAAACTGTTTTAGATGCTCTTTAAAAGCTCCCTTCAGCCAGCACTCCAGGAACCAGGGTTTCTCTATACTTCATGTCTTATTCTGTGTTTTGAATGCTCTCAGAGGCCCACGTGAACACTGTTTGGCTTTTGAGATCAGTTGAGTTGCACCATGAGCACATTTGCTGTTGAAATGGCAGGATATGTACCCACAGCCGTTGTGTGTTAGGCTAAATTTTGGTGATGGTGCCTGACAGATATTTTGTTACTATCAGACTTAAAATCTTTTCCTGCACTGTATTAAAAAGTGCCTTGCATGTTATTTTTTAGCAAGTGCATTGTACACTATAAGTTTCAGACCGCAAAGACTGGCAAAAGCCAGATGTTATTAAATACAAGTACAGTGGGGAAGAAGAGTGAATGATAAAGTTGAGTTTTTAACCTAAAGTTTCTGACTGTAGGGTGTTTAAATTTAAACCTTAAGGAATCTTAAATCTACAATTTTAAATGGGTTGTAAATAGCATTGTAGAATATATTCCAGATGTGAGCTGATTTTTGGAGAAGGTAATTCTTACTTGACACATCTGATGGAGTTTTTCAAGAAGTTTCTGTGAAAGCGGACAGGTGTGAAATATAATCAAGCTGATTTCCCAGGGGCATTTCACAGAGTGTCACACAGGAGACTAATCCATGCAGTTGCTGGTGAAGCAGAGAAGGACCCATTTCCAAATGGGGAAAGGAGCTGGGTAGATGATCGAGGGCAGATTAGAATGGGGAGAGGTTACGGGCCAGGGGAAGAGAGGGGATGATGATTGGAGAGCAACAGGGACTGTTATTGGAGATCAATACTTTTTCACTCTCTATGTAAATGGCTTTGACAGAATGAACCACCAACTTGTTATCCAACTTTTTGGATCGTGCAGAAGGGACTAGATGGGGGAGAAGCCACCTGATAACCTGGAGAAAACAATCAAACACAAAGAAATTCTGCTGGGTAAAACGAACCATGAGCAAGAGGAGTAAATTTTATTTTGACTGAACACGTGTGAAATGAGTGCATTTTTCAGAGATTTGAGAGCAGGAGAGGATTTGAAGAGTGCACATATCATAAAAGGACTGAGGTGGTGTTTTGTATCTGTGTGGTCAAAAAGGCACAGAAAATGTGAGCTGTATAAATGAAAGCATTGAATAGAGCCTTCAAGGAAATACTGCGCCACTTAAAGAAGGATTTTTTAAAATCATGTTTAAACTACAGTTACCAATATTTAGTACCATTCTATAGAAAAGGGCAGAGGTCCAGGGAAGAGCAGCATGATTTTGTATGAAGTCAGGAAGGGTTGAGCCATGGTGAAAGGTCTACAATGGTAAAGGGCTTCAAACATTGACTTACAAGAAAGCTAAAAGGGGGAAAGCTGAGGAAGAATACAGGACTGTACCTTGGTTTGGAAAGGAAAAGTTGTAAGGGGATACAATTGAAGTTTCTGCAGTATGTTGAAGTGCATACCAAAGGCAGGAATAGATAAGCTCTTTCAATTAATATTAAACCCAGGGACTGCACAGCACAGACTTAAGACTGAGGAACAGCAGGCCAACAGAAAAAAATTCGACTTCTCAAGTCAAACTTTCTTCCTCCACTTGCAGAGCAGAGAATGGCTTCCAGAAGAAGCAGAGAGAAGAGTTCCAAAAGAAACTTTCCTTTTGCTTGCTTCCATTTAGTGTTTTGAAAGAATGCATCTGGAACAGGATGTGACACAACTGCTCCCCATGTCCAGGAGCAGTTTCAGCCCCTAAACAGTACAAGGTGCCAAGCTGTCAGTGGCTTAGCCATGTCCAGCACCAAGAGGGGCTGAGATTGGTGTCCCCTGATATTTTTGCATTGCTTTGAAGACAGGGAGCAGATCAGGATAATATCCCATTGCATACTTGACTACAAACCCGTTGCCCACTTAAATCAGTCTCACTGTATACTCCCTTCATTGACAATGGCAAGAAAGTCAGACCCTGTGATAGCAAAAATTATCACAGCAAACCCAACCCATCAGACAGAGCAGAAGTAGTGGAAGATATTTGTGAAGACCCTGTAACAGGAGCAGGGGGCTGTGGTTGCAGAATGGGAATACTGGAGGATGGCTGGGGGGAATTGGGTAGAGGATTTTTCAGTTGTGTAATTTAAATATAGAGTAGCACAGAAGCCTTTCTTTAGCCTTGTTTCTAAAGTTCCTCTATACAATGTGTGAATGACTGGAGCAGAACGAAGCTATTTTTACTTTAAGGCATCTTTTCCCTCCCTATTTTTATGGTATTCATCACAGTGGGAGCTTGGTCCAGAAATGAGGACTCTAGGTATTGCTGTAAGAAGTTAATAAAAATAACACATCTCTGAGGGATTAAAGTGGATCACTTTGGGGCTCATTGGCTGCAGTTTTGTAGCAGCTTAACTATGATTTACAACTGCATATGAATTTTAAAAAGTAAGCTAAGACCATATAAGCACATTATTAATTACATCTGTGATGAAAAAAAAAGCATAAAATTTAACTACATGAATCTTTCTGGTTAAATTGATAGAAAACTCATGTATAGACCAGCCATGAGAGGAGCAGGACTTCATACTCCAGTTGTGGTTCTTTCTAATGTTCATGTCTGATAAACACTTCAGGGGAAGACAGGTTCAATAAAGGGGTGTTTGAAAAGGAATTTTTGAACTTCAGTTCAGACATGCTATACTGTTGACAACTTCAGCACATCCTCCAGCATTTACTTATAGAATATTTTAGAACAACTTTAAAAAAGAGTCCCAAATGTTCATAAAATATTAATGTTTAATCTGTTGTTTGTAATGACATCACTTCATTGGGAACAAAAACCACGTAGGCAGGCAGTTAAAACAGCCTGAACAATCAGTAAAATTGAAAATTGCTTTGTTGAATGTGAATAGTATGCCAAACCTCAGTTTCTCAAATATATCATCTCAAAGGAAAAAAAAAAACTGTAATGCATGGAAAAATCTAAGTCAAGTCATGCACACACTTGCACACAGGAATTAATCAATAGATATAATACTCAGACGTAAAACACAGGCATGTTTTAAGTATTTTCAAGATTGCTGCCTGCATTTAAAATATATACATCTATAAAAGTGCCAGATAGTGTCAGTTTGGTATTTATGGTATCCAGTGTCTTTAGCTGCACATTAAAGCTCACATCAATTAGAGTCAACCATTTTATGACATTGTGGCACTGAAATTCTTTCCTCCTCCAATTTTCTATTACGTGAATAAACACACTATTTATCTACTCATCACATAAAAAATTATGTGAGTTTTGTTAAAAGACAAAGGTTTCAAAACAAACCACACAACCCTTCTATTTTATGTAGTGTTTCTTATTCAATTCAGTTCTAATATCAAGATCATTTGCTTCTAACACATGAGGAGATTTTGCAAAGGATGTGGGGACTGGTCTGAAATCTTCACACACTTTGGCAAGCATCTCAAAGGAAGAAAACATTTGACAGCTGAACAGTGTCAAAAATGAAGTGTAATTGGGAAGCAGCCTTACAAGCATGGATTTTGAGTGTACTGCAGCTTCCAAATCTCTCATTTCCACTGCAAACCCAGTGGTTTATTGCTTTTATCTTCTGTTCCTTTTGCCCCACTAAAATCAGTCACAGGTGCCTGTGCACATATATGCACAAATAAATAATAGCCTAAAATTAAAACCACACTGCAGGAAGATTTCCTCATTAAAAGACAGAAGTAGAGACTCCAAGGCACTAAGAATTTCTGTCACTGCTGAGAGACATAAATATTACAATGAAGGGTCAAAATAAAAAGCTAAAGACCACATAAAACATTTTAGCATAAATATGTCATCATTTTTGCTAGTTCTTAACATGATATTTAAACCCCAGGAGGGCCTTGAAAGGATGTCTGCTATTCTTTATAATTTTGAAATGCATTAAAAGCAGATATGTATAGCATGCATAGCAGTGTAAATTAATTACTATTTCATTACTTCCATCTTCCCAGCACCAGACCTTGTCAGCCTGTATTTTTTTGTGGGATCAGGGTAGCAAGAGGGCAGATTTGGACTTGTTTGGGGTCTGACAGGCCCCACAACATCCCCAGTGTCAGACTTCAGCGATGCAGATGCTATAAAAGGATGTGCTGTGCCAGTTACAGTATTGCTTTTTTTTAAGACATTGGTTTCATAGTGCACTGTAACCATCAGCATATTTCAAAAGAATAGCAAATAACTCCCCAAGGATAAAGTCTAGTAGTGGCTTCTAAGCCTGGTTTGAGCTTAACTCAAGCCAGTGAGCTGTGGGTGGAAGGCTGTGTATGCCATATAAATCTCCTGGTCCATCTGTCTTGGGAAAAAATGCATTTTCAGGAATCTCTGTCTTTCTAATTGCTTATAAAAACACTCTGAGACAAGCCAGTGAATAAATTAAATTTGAATGTTTCCAGTGGATCTTTTCAGTTTCTCACTGAACCTAATTACTGTCTAATCTATGCCCATGAGTATGCAGTTTTAAGTGGGACGTTAGACTTTCACTCTGCAGATTAAACTCTGTGGTGCATAAATTCATTATTATTTGTGTAAGAGAAAACTTCAGTGTCTACTACCTTGTGGTTTTAATTTAAAATAACTACTGCATCCAATTCAGGCATTCTTTTAGAGAACTAAGAAGAGCTGTAAAGAGGTGGAAGATGTTTTCTAATAAACCGTGTCTCTTATTCACCCAACTGAATTGGGAAAATTTATGTTTCAAGCAGTAATTAAACTCTCCTTGTAGCTCAAGATGTCATGCCTTCAACTGCAATTTTAGGGAGCTGTGCCACAATAGGGAGTAGATTAATATAATGTACTGCAGGAAACTTTTTGCTGCAAGGATGTGTGGCACTGTAAGGAGCAGGGCTGCTGCTTCAGCCAGACATCTCCAAGTGTTTTGCAAAGGGAGAAAAATAACATCACTCCATTTTTGCCAGCTGGAGGAATTGAGATACAGAGGCCTGGGGGAACTTTTCCCAAATTTTTTTAGTCACTTTGAGTAGGCAGAGAATGATGTCCTCTCTATGCTGGTATCGTTTTGCCTAAATCAAATCTGCTCCCTTTATTTTCAGTGCATGAATCCCTGAGCTGGTTAACACAAAAATTTTGTTATGTTAACACTGCCCAGGTGAGATCTGCATTAGTTTATTCACATATTAATCGGATCTGGTGAGAACTGCAGTGACAAAACAAGTGTGGAGCAGACCCAAAGGCACCAGCTCTCACTCTTTCTATGTTCCCCCTAATTAATACAATGAGTCTTAAACAACAATCTTCCTTTATTATTTGTAGATCATGGGATATAAAAACCATTGTAGATTTAAAATGGACTATATTAACCCACGTAATTCCACCAGGACTTGAGTTTCTATAGTGAAAACTGTTGTGTTGTCTCTGGCTCAATTAGATTTTTCTCAGTGTCAATTTTAATTCACTTCACCAGAGTGTGGGAGAACTCTCAGTGGAAGGGAAAATGTTGCTTCTGAATGAGAGCCTCCTGTAGCCCACATTTTATTTAAGAGTTTTAAAATGCTTCACAGTCCCATGTTCTCCCTTGAACGTCTGCTATTGTGTTCCATAAGAGCTGAACAAAATCACTTGGTGTTTCTTAATGTGACAGGCATCTGAGCCTGAGCAGGAGGAAGGAAATGGGGAAAGCAGGGTCGTTGGTCCTTCTTTTTATTTAATTTATTTAACTAAAAAGAAAAAAAAGTCTTGATGAGCCTTGGTGGCCAAATAAACTTTATTTCAAATCTTTCTCACCGTTCCAAACACCTGCCCATGCATAAAGAGAAGTCAAAACTAGGCAGCAGGGTTTCCTTCTGCAGTGCTGAGCTCAGGACAGAGGTTGAGTGGTTTCAGAAGTTGGGTTTTTTTTACCTTTACATTTGGTATTTCCCTCCTCCCATGGCTGCCAGCACTTCAGTGTGCATTGCTTGGTTATTCTCTGCTTGGTGCAGAGTGACCCAAAATTACTGTCTCTTCTCTATTTCAAGGGGTAAAATTGGGCAGATCTTTAACTTGAGGGTGCTTCTCATTGTGAGGAAGAGAAGACAAGAAAAAGAGCTTATGATAGAACTATCAAGAAAGGTTTACCCAAGACAAGGGCCTGAAATGTCTCCTGTGGGTAGGTAGGGCATTCCAAAATGCTCTTTTCCATCATGTTGAGCAGTTTTCCTATCTCTACATTTGTCCTTCCCATATTTCATTAAAATCTCAAGACTTTCAATTTTTGGGTAGTTGTGCACACACACTGAAGTTTTGCTTTGTGTTTCCGTGGCTTTTGAATTGTTTGCTAGGATTTTTTGGCTCACACCTCCCTTTTTCCAGTTTTGCAAGTGATTCCAGTATATCACTGGGCTACCTTTAGGAAAACAGCTGGGGCTGTGACCAAAACCAGTTTACTGGATCAATGGGTGTGAACCTCTTTTCTGATTCAGACAGAAAATTATGCCAAAGTGTGGTGCTCAAGTACCCCATAGTTGTTGTTAATTCCAGCTTGTGTATGAAAGGTAAATATGCAATTGTCTCCATGGAGAACACCTTCATGTTTTTCAGAAGAACAGTGCAAAACACTCTATGAAAATTCAGGTTTTCACATGTGTCATCTCCCAGCATTTTCATTTCCAACAGTTTTAGCTTTCCTTCCCAGTTAGCATGTGATGCCTTTTGTGCTGTGTTACTTGCTAGTTCTCACTTGGGCATATATTGAGTTAAAAGGTGCTGTGTGGAAGTAGGGAATTATTACTATTACTATGACTATTATTATTATTATTATCATCATTTAGATGCTGCCGTTTAAGTAGTTCAAAAAAAAATCTCAAAGCTAAAGGCCAGTGTAGCTTGTAGGTTTACACATGCACAGTACAAGTAACCTTCAGAAATTTCCTCATGACAAGATAAGTGCAGCAATTATATTTAAATGAGTGCCAGAGAAAATTTCACTGTAAACTGCATTAGCTGGAGAGTGTGTGCTGTAAGAGGATTTAATTGAATTAATGTTACTTACTATCAAAAGCTCCATCTAGTGTATTGCCAGGTCTCCTTATTACTAAGAATAATATTTGGCTCATAAAGACCCCTGCTCAACTAAGCACACAGTCCTGATGACTTCAGCAAGTGATTAAAATGAAAGCATTTCCTTCACTGCTTTGCTGAGCAGGAGCAGGCTGGAAGCTGGGAACAGGCACTGGTGTTTGTAAAGAGCACGGAATCAGTGAGCCATTTAACAAGGCGTTTTATGGAGATTCCTCTTACCAGTGCCTTTCTGAGTGTCTAAAGGAGATGTGATTTTGGCAGGAGTGTCCTTCCCAGCTTGGGTGCACCTGGTTTGGGTCATGGCTGCACCAGTGATGGAACCAAGCATTGTCTGGGTGTTCAAGAGGGACTGGGGGTGATCCACGCTGGGGTCTGGAAGCCCTCCACAAACAGCAGTGATGGCAGAGGGATTTCATTGAATAATCCTGGTGGTATTTTTAATGCTGTTATTAATGCAGGGCTCTCACTCTTGCATTATACGGATGTGCCACAATGAGATCCAGAGAGGTATTTTGTGTGACTTCCTACATAAAAGCAGAAATGCAAATGAGCTGCATTTACATATTCACATGATATAAACAGAAAACTCAGGGGCGTGGAGACGCAGGGACATAGCCAGAGACATGCTTCAAACCAGGGATAAAGAGAGCCATAGTTTTCCGACACTTATGTTTTAACCATTAAGGAGAAAATGTGATATATTGGATGTTTTTGTAGAATATATTTGAATGTCAAAATTCCCATTAAAGCCTGCATCTCCTTTATGTTTGATATAATTTTATTTTCCTTTCACGTGCATTCTCTAAAAAGCAAAAAACCCATGAAATCTAGAAAAGAAAAAAACAACCTTTTATTCTCCATTCATTCAGCAACAAAAGCAACAAAGAAAGAAGGTTTGAACCAATCTTTTATGAAAATTGGGAAACAGCAGAATAGTTTCTACAACAACTTTCTTTATTGTTGGCTGAATCAAATGACAAAAGTTTTTATTCACCTACGCATCTTATATTTTAACAAGCCACATGTCACTCCTGAACTTCACCCACCCGTATTTCTGCATGAGGGTGGCATTCTGGTACAGTCAGTGAGGCACATGCCATTCAAAGGAGTTACAATCTCCTCTTTGTTTTTGTGGTGTTGTTTTGGGGGAGAAAAAGAAAGAGTAATTGCCCGTGTTAACTGATGTTCATTACACAGAATTGTTCAGCTCTCTTAAAAAATCATTGATCTGCTTTTCCCCCGTGAAAGTATTCAAGGTCTCAGTTCACAAAAGAGAAATCAGCATGTAAAGCAGCAGTCTGGCAATCTGTGCTGCAAGGAGCAGAGTGTCACGTTCTGTGCAGAAATGTCAGCAGAGTTGGCTGTCTTAAAAAAAAAAGACAAATATTTAGAAGGATAAGAATTATTACTGTTGCAGTCAGATGTGATTTTGGGGAACAATCTGTTTAAGAGTAGGCATTTTTTTCTCATACATTTGTATGTTCATGATTGAACATTTGTTAGGTAACATCTGGCACGAGCTGCTCCTCTTTCTCCCTAAGTTTCATGGCTTTGTTTTGTATTTGAGAAGGATATTACAAAAGGTAATTTGGTGTCTCATTCCCATTGGTGTGGTCATGGTTTTAACTTTTGAATTACTCCCTTGAAATAGGAGGAAGGGGGGAGAACCACCATTTGGGTATTTTTAATAGGGAATAGGCAGTATTTAGATTTCATGGTGAGTGCCCCTGGTACGTTGTGTGCATGCAGCAAGTCAAAAGTGCAGCTGCAGACCAGGGTCCATGAGCCACAGATAACAAAGGCACCCAAAATCTGGGGCTCCAGCCTTGCCCACATGCTCTTATTATCATTTACTGTTTGTATTGCAGATGCACGTAACAGATTGTACAATATGCTGTACAAACAGATTGGTAGAATGATCTTTGTCCTGAAACACTGGCAGCAGAGCTGAGCAAGAAGGATTGACAGTGTGCCTGCACTGAGAGCTACACAGCCCAGATGCCACAGTTTTGGACCCATGTCCTCAACAAAAGGGCTTTGTGCATCTTTGATGAAGCAAAGGTCTGTTCTTGCTGATCTTACTGTAAAGGGCTGAAAATTTTAAATAAGAATTAAAAGAAGAAAGCACAAAGATCATTAGAGAGTGAGTAGGAGATGGGAATGTGCCTACTTCTTGCTTTTTTTCTTCTTCTTCTCATCTAACAGCATTTCTTCTACACTTGCCAGATCGAGCGAGTGTGTCAAAGGAGCAGACTTACAAACTTTGGGTGGTTGCTCCCAGTGTTGGAACAAAGCCCTGCAAAAAAAAAAAGAGGCTGGGGCATGCAGGGCTGAGGCTTTGGTGACCTGGCTGGGAGGGGCTCTGCTCATGGAAACTCTGACGCTTTGGAAATTATAGGGAGAGCGAGCCCGCAAACTTGGCTGGCTTTCACAGGGCTACCCAAACAGGAAAAATCCTAATACTTAATGTCTTTTTCATCATCCAGGGCATGCAAAGAGTTCATCCACTTATGCCCTGCATGGTTAAGAAAACCAAGAATTGCTCACTTATTTATTGAAGTAGCTAATGTGCATTTCAAAGTGCCTCAGTGTTGGCTGGCGGGGGAAGGAGGAGTGAAAATTAGGATTAATTTCAACGAAAATATTTTGTGGGAATAGTTTGTTCAGTGAATCTAGATCATCTGCAGCTGGTAGAATAACGATATAAGCCTGTTTATATGCTTTATTAAATCAATAAACCACATGAAAAACGAGGTGGTTTGGGTTGTGCACACAGCTTTCAGAGGATCTTTGCTTAGGGACAAGAAATGATTTTGCTATTTAGAAACACACTTGTTTCTCTTTCGTGTGAAAGTGCTCTCTCACTAAAATTATTAATGAAAACATTTTTTAACTCTGAAGTATTGCTGATATTTTGGCAGTGGCTATGGCCAGTAGTCCAAGGGATGGGGACTGCTGAGCACTTGGTGTTTAAACAACTGGTGTTGACTTTGTGGTTAAAGAAGTTTTATGACTGGATCAGACATAACACTTGGCCCACGTGGTTTCTGGTCTGAGGTAAGACTGTTCAGGAACATGCCAAGATCCAGGGCTCAGCATCCCTGGCTGCTCGTGGTTGAACCATTGTGGCCTTTGTCAGAAGGGATTGGTCTCTAGACCAGGTGAGAGATTTTGAGTTCCAGGATGCAAAGGTCTCAGGTTTGGAAACCTAACTTGAATGAAGAAAAATCCTGCTGGCACTTCCAGTCTGTTTTCTGCCAAATCTATGCTTGTTCTGTTTAGTGCATTCCTAAATGTTTTGTCCAATTTTATTTGGAAGTGGACCATGGGACACTCTTTCCAACTCCCCTCTACAACCCAAAGATTAAATGCTTTATTATTGTAATGTAAATACACACAGTCCTAACTTTTTGTGTGTGTGTTTCTCTCGCCCCATTTTATTTATTTTTTGTTGTATAATCTCTCTTCTGTGCTAATATTGATGAATTGGAGTGATGCATTTTCTGTCATGTAAAATAGTACTGGGGAAAAACTCTGCCTAGGATTTTGGCTGACCCCTTCATCAGGCTTAGCTCAAAAATTAATTTGTCATTACCCAGGTGCTATGCACTAAGCTTTATTGGCATAGAGGAGCACCACATCCTGTATGTTCTTTGGAAGGAAAAAAAGTGATCATATAATCACTGAGACAGTAAACAGTCATCTCCAATCTAGTAATATTTCATATGAACTGGCACTGTGTGTTGTATATCATCCATCTTGCTAATCCTTGTTCCACATTGCCTCCCACTTGAGGCCAAGAACATTACAGCTGTGCCAGAGAGTGGGTGGAAAAATAGCCTTATTATTAACCTAAGTTGAAAACATAATGGCTTTTTGAATGTCTTCATTCACAGATGCAGTCATACTAAAATATTAATACCCTTAAGTGTAGAGAAAAAGAACTTTCATTTAAAATCCGTTGTCCATGTGTGTTGCAAAAGGGAAAGCCTTGAAAGTGTTTTGAATTCCCTGTATCTTTTGTTTTTTGTTTTATCCTTTAAATGTCAGTATTCTGTAAGAAAGGAGCCTAATTATTCTTCAGAGTCAGTTTTGAGCAATGTTGCTGCCATCACTAACATTGTCTCGTGGTAAAGGAAAGGGTTTCTCCAGTTTTCTCTTTGTCTTGAAAGGCTGATAATAACTGAGTGGATATTGAAACACAATTAATGACTTTTTAGTACCATGATCAAGCAGGGCTGCATTGCCAATGTCAGTGTTTGTTTAAATCTCATCCCCAGAGGGATCAGAAATATTCAAGATGCATGTGTTTTCTGGGAGGAACCATCACAAAGAGTAGAGGAGAAAACTGCAACCCTCATCTGATTAATGTTCAGAGCACCCCAGGATCCCTGATTTACAAGCAGAAATGAGGGACCTAGCAGTGAAAACTGAGTAAATTTGCAGCACAGCATCACTGAAAAGGCACAGAAAATGGAGATGATGCTCTTCTCCAGTTATAGTTGTGGTTTACCTTTCCTAACTCTGTATTTTACTTCTGTGTATCTCTTCCCAGGTAAAATATGAATCTTCCACAAACCTATTTAGGAGGTGTAAGAATTGCTCTTGAGGACTATTCAGGGAAAAAAAGAAATAAGTCTCGATTGTACTAATTTATGACTAGCATGGAAAAATATCCCCTCTTTTAAAAAGGAAAATAAAAGGATTAAAACTTCCAGTGTATCAGGCCATGTGTTGTAAATTAGCCTAATTGTTTTAGAATTCAGAAGTGTTTCATCATTTTAAATTGGGCTTGTCTGATATTTAGTTCCACATTTTTTATAACTCTGCAGGACTAATATGTAGCCTGTTGTTGCACATGAAAAGCTTTTTTTATCCTAATTTTTAAGACTGATGGAATGAGAGGAGGTTGACAAGTGATCACTTAGTTATCTCTGTGTCAAAGCTTATGATACGCTTTATAGTAAAAATGTGCAATGTGCAGTTCCAGAAATAATTTTGCTCTATATTATGGTTTATCTTTCTGGCATACAGAATGCAAGAGTGAGTAATGCTGAAGTCTGATAGATGATTTCAAATTGCTTGGAATTATCTTTAAGTTTTGCCTAGTAAGTCTTAGCGAGAGACAAAATATTGTACAAGATAGGGGCCCCAATATTATCAGGTCTGCCCTCCAAGCACATCCTTATTTCCCCACATCCCATTTCATGTGGGAAAAGAAACTCCACGTTTTTAAGGCATTATTTTGCAGTTTCTCTATTGATCCACTGTACTTCATGAATAAATACAAGTCATCTATGGGTAGGGTTTTTTGTGAAAAGACCAAGTGATGCTTGTACCCAGTAAGAACTGGTGATTGCAAGGCTTGTTTGGCAATCTAACCTGTAACCAACCATTTCTCAGCTCCCATCCAGGAAAACTTTACATTGCTTGTGCTCAACAGAAATATTTCACACAATAACATGTTGAATAAATGACGAGGTCACATTGTAAAGTTAACTAAAGGACCTCTGGTATCAAAATATGATTGCTCAGAGATTTTATTTTATATATATATATATATAATTTTTTTAGCTTGCAGTTAAGCCTGGGGACTTTGTTCTAAAGCTCTGAGAGTTTTTCAGTAGCAAAGCTGCGCGTCCGTGATGTTTTGTTGGATGTGTTCCTGTGGCTGCCATGGTGACCTGCAGAGAGCACCATGCAGAATCCTGCTTCTCCAAATGTGATTAGATACATTCAGCAGCCGCATGCTATTGATGCCAAGGAACACTGAATAGTTTCATCTACTTTGCAGACAAGCTTCAGTGTAAGCCCTCCTGCCACTGCCTGCTCAAGGCCACCTTTGACAGCCGCAGGAGCCAACACATCACTGTTTAGGCACTCGTTTTGTTCCTTTTCTCTATTTTTCCTTCTCCCTCTGATTAAGTTGCCAATCATCCAGCTTCTTTCTCTTCTTGTCCTGATAAGTTGCCAATCATGTCATACAGCCTGTACCTCTAGAGCCAAGTATTTCTCTTGTCATAACTTGAAAACAGGCTGCTGGAGATTTATTTTAAGTCTTGGTCTGATTAAATGCCACATCTTGATCTTTGGAGAGCCATAGAACCTATAGATCATGGTACTCTTGTTTGAACTTCTTTGAGCTGGTATTAACTAACAGACTTACATGTCCTATGGGTCATCCAACACAGTCTCAATATTCCCTTCCCTTAATAGATATTAAATATTTGTGACTAGGGTTTTTCATCAGTTTTCCATGGTGATAGTTGCAAGAAATAGTCAGTTGTATGAAGGCTTCTGGGGAGAATAACATATTTATTTTTATGGCATGCGAGGTTTTATGTTTTGGTCTGCTTGTCAAATCATTTATACAAAGATAAGTAGTAGCACTATTTCATAAGGTCTTCAAGACATAAATAGCAGTGGGAAATTAAGAAAAACTGAAAGTGTTTACAGTGAAAAGCTTATTTTAAATGCTTCTTGTGAAATTTTGAAATAGCTTTTTTTGGGGAAATTATGGAAAGTCTGATTCTGGGAAATCTACAGATAGAACAAGATAAAACTTTGGAAGAATTATATGTGGAAGTGTAATGCTGTCCTCTCTGGGAGAGGAGCTTAGCTGAATTTTCCTGTGTCTGACAGTTGTATAATTCTATTAAAACTGCTTTCCTAGATATACAAGATAACACTTTCCCCCAGTATTAATACTGTGCTAGCTCATTTTCCAGACAGAAGGAGAAGACTGTATGAATCATCTTGGCTTTTCTCTCTCATTTTAGAAGTACATGTGTTACACATCTCTTCCGTACCTCCCTTCATTGATTTTGCATTAGTTAATCATCAGACAAAAATAAAGAGGAATAATAATTAACTAGGATAGCAATCTCTCCCCAGAAGTGTTTTCCTTGCCCTGGTAAGGCCACTCAGGTAAGGTGAAACATGAGCTGTGATTCTTTATCAGGACACTTTGCATTTTTACACTGTTAGTCTGTGCAAAACGAGATTCTGTGCAAGAGGCAAATGAGGGGCACGTTGGGAAGTGGTTGTGAGACACCTCTCAAATACCTTTGAGCTTGAGCTTTCTGAGCATAGATCCCCCATATATGAAGTGTGTTCTTCCTTCTCATTGCTTGTGCTCATTAAGTGCTGCCATTTATTTTTGTGTGCCTGCACAAATATATGGCTTTATTACTAAAGTGGTTTGTTTATCTTTGCTGCTGCTGCATTTATTTTAGCACTCATCTAAACAATTAATTAGGGAAACACTTGAGTACCGAATACACTTCTTCAGATACCACTCAGTTGGGTTTTTTATTTATTTCCAGGAGCATCAAGCATTAAAAAACCCATCTTTTGCATTTTTCTTTCTAACCATGCCATTTTCCCTCTTTTTTGAAGTTTCCACAGCAGAGTACATTGCTTTGAAAGATCATGGGCCCTGTTGAGAGTTCAAAGCCAAGTAAAGATGATGCTTAAAGTTCAAAGGCTCTGTAGAGCTGCATCTTCATCTGCATAAAATTGTTTCAATTGACTAGAAAGATAGAAAAGTTGCCAGGAATTGCTTCTATTTCATTTTTATTATTCTTATAAAGAAAGCCTAATTGAGGAACAAATGTGTCACTGCTAACAAGTTCAGGCAAAGCGAAGCTCCTTAGATGAAACAGTGCTTGGAGGTGCAATGCAGGAAAGATTTGACATGTGCTGTGACCCTGTGAGAGTGAAGCTGTGGATGCCTAGAAATCAATAGGAGATGTGCAAGGGTTCATGATGTTGAAGTCGAGAAAGAGTTGAAAGTGTTTGCGTCTTGGGCAGAGGGAGCAGGGAGTGTAACAGATTCAGACAATGGATTTAGACATGGGTTTTAAAGATGGGGAAAAAAATTAAAATAGTTGAAAATTATCTTCATTAAAATAGTGTGTATATTGTAGCCAGCCATGATTCAAAGTGGAGGCTTTGCCAGTTCTTCCACCAGCAGAGAATGGGGTCCATAACTTGGTGACTTGGCCAAAAGCAGCAAAATATGGGGTAGGAGAGGTGTTGGAGGAAACAGTTATTTGTTGATTCAAGTTCAGGGCACTTAGAGGCAATATTTATCCTAGAATTTCTTCCCATGCTACTCAAGCATCCCTTAAGCCATCTCAAATGTCTTGTATTGATTTCTTCCCCTTCCTATAAGGTATCTTTCAGGGGAAGTGTGACAGACTGCAGTGAGTCAGATGGGTGCAGCGCTGGCACGTAGTGCTCTGCTGCTACTCATTGTCACTACAATGGCTGTGCTTTTTACCTCAATTTTTATTTTTTTCATGGTTTCTTCAGAGTACTCCTTTGAGTTGAGAACATTTTATTCTTTCTATTTAACAAGGAAAAGCTAGAGCACAGGGAGATGAAAGGCCAGATTGTTCAAAAGCATTTAGGTATTGAAAGATTCAGATGGGCATTGAATGTTATTTTCAGAAGAACTTAAACACCCTATTCCTAGAAATGAGTTATCCAAGGTCAGATTTTAGAGATTCTCTTGCAAAAATGGTATCCAACTCTTCCAAATCCAGCTAAATGTTCAAAACACCCCATGCACAACATTCTTGCCAGGTTTCTGGGTAGGGTTGATATTTTGTTGTTGGTTTTGTTGTTTTGTAAATGTGGGAAGTGTCAGCAATAGCAATCTTTCCACTGTGCACCTTCTTTTATAGCTCCTTCTCCCTGGGCCTTTTTCTTTTTTTTTCTCTTTTAGCCAGAACTGCTAGTTCTGGCTTTTCCTATGCTGGCCTTAGAAGCCACAAGCTGACAGATTTAGAGCTGTCAGTGGGATTTATAAAAACCTCGTGTCAGATACAACAGGACTGGATAAACTGCAACTTAAAATAAATGCATTGTGTTATCATTAATTCATAATTGTATTGATATATTTCTAAAAACAAGGTGTGACACAAGATACTTTTATTGGCAATACCCACCATGCTGGGATGTTCATAGAATCACCACAGAAACATAAAGTGGTTTGATTTGGAAGGGGCCTTAAAGATCATCTCGTTCCAACCACCCTGTCCTGGGCAGGGACAACTTCCAGGTTGCTCAAAACTCCATCCAACCTGGCCTTGAACACTTCCAGGGATCCACAGTTTCTCTGAGCAAGCTGTTTCTCCGTCTCACTGCCCACACAGTAAAGAATTTCTTCTTTTATACCCTGCTGAAACCTACCCTCTTTCAGTTTGAAGCCATTCTCCCTTGTCCTGTCATTACACGCCCTTGTCAAAGTCCCTCTCCAGCCATATCTTGGTCCTCTTTGGGTACTAGAAGGTGCTATAAGGTCTGTGATTCTGTTTCTCTAAAAAAAAAAAGAAAAAAAAAAGTGGTCTTGCTGTGAAAAAACTCATCTAAGTGTGTGAAATTTGCTAGTGAATGAGAGCTGGTTCCCAACTGATGGGTACAACAATAAAACAGTAATTTAACTGATGTTGTCTGCTAGAGTTAAATAAGCTTGCAATATATTTCTGGGGAAGTTAAGCTGTGTTAGGAGGGATGTTGTCAGAAGCCTGCTAAATTCCTTCATTGCCGTTTCACAGAATCACAAGCTGGCAGAGGTCAGAAAGAACCTCTGGGATTCATCTTATCCAAGCCCAGCTCAAAGCAGGGTCACCTACAGGTTTCTCAGAGGTTTCTCAGATCTGTGTCCAGGCAAAATTTTAATATCTCCAGGGATGGAGAGAGTTCACAACCTGGTTGGACAAACTATGCCAATATTTGATCACCTTTAGAATAAAAGTGTCCTTCCTTATTTTTAAATGGAATTTCCTGTATTTTAATTAGTTGCCATGGCCTCTTGTCCTGTCATTGGACCACTTTAAAGGCTTCTGTCTTCCTCCAATGTTTTCTTCTCCAGGCTGAGCAGTCTCAGTTCTCTCAGTTGCTTTTCATGTGAGAGATGCTCCAGACCCTTCCTCATCTTCATGGTCCTTCACAAGACAGTCTCTAGTATGTCCACATCTTTTTACTGGGGAAAAACAAGAAGATCCAGAACCCCATATATGTCTCAGCAGGGCTGAACAGAGGGCAAGGATCACCTCCACTGACCTGCTCTGCCTGATGCAGCCCAGGATGCCTTTGGCATTTAACCAGTAAAGATAATTTCCAGCACAGAATATAGCTTTTTCATAGGGAAAGTTTATAAATTGCAAGTAACTCTCAAAGATTTGATTCTTTTGAAGGGATAGTTTTATGGTAAAGCTCTTCTATTCTGAATATTTTTCCCTACAGAGTTGCCTCCTAGTTGAACTAGGACTCAAGTGGCTTCTCAGGAGTCACAGTGCAATTAGAGGTTTCATCAGAGCAGTGATCTGGAAGTCTTATCAGGAAAAGCCAGTTTTCAGTGATCTTTCTCAAGCATTCAAGTGAAAGAAAAAATAGAAGGAAATCCAGGACTATTAGACATGTGTGCTGGGAAGTTTGATTTGCTACTAGTGAGTGCCACGGTGGGAGACAATGGGGCTTTTGAAATGACATCAGGGAAAGATATGTCTCTGCCTATGTTAATTTATGTAAACATGATCTTTGTAGAGTCTTTTTGAACTGAGATACAGTGTCACAGCACTCTTCTGCTGCAATAAGGGATTAAATCTTAATTTTGTGTTTCTATTTTTTTACGCATCTGTTCTCTGAATTCTCTCTACTGCATCCAAAGATGTATTTACCAGATGGTCAGACTTAGGGGTTAACTTGTACAAAGGACATGTTAGTTCATTTTAAAGCCAGTAAACTCAAGTGAGTAATTGTTACCTGGCCAAAGAAAAGGGAAACAATAACCATCTGCTATAAAGAAATGAATAAGAATTTACTTGAGGGAAGAAGAAAGTGAATTAAAGATTAAGGAGCATTAGTGCAAGAATAAGAAGAAAAAGAAGAATGAAATGGTAAAGGGGAAATTACAAGAAGGCAGAAAAAGAAATACGTAATTATTTGTACTTTCATTTTTTTGTTGTTTGTCCTGGGTTGGCTGTATGATGCTTTTATCCCCAATCATCTTGTTCTGTTCATGCTGAATAGTAAGTTTTGCACCTTTAGGACTTATTGCAGAGAGGGAAGGAGGAAGAGGCAGAGCGGCTGTTTCATTTTGATGTCTCCCCAAATTCAAGATTTCTTTCTTGATACAATATATATACATAGTGACAAGCCTTGTTTAAAACTATTTCAAGTTTTTTTAAAAATTCTTGTATTTTGTGTATATTCTTCCCTGTATTTTACAAGTAGGAAGTGCAGTAACTTCCCATGGGACACCTCCTCACAGAGCTAGAGTCTGGAATGCCATTTCCCCACCCTCTCCCACTGCTTACTTAAGAATTTCTTGTCCAAAAGCAGTTTTTATTGTAACCCATATGGACTGATGTGTAAGATCCCAATTACTCTCCACCCCTGAGATCTAGAAATGTGAACAGACCAAACATGGACTCGACAGGAGGCACTGAGCTGCTGCTTTGATTTTCCCACTGGTGTTGATTGCCTGACTGACACCCATCTCCATGGCTCTCCCTGGGGATTTACACTGGGTGGGTGCTTGGATGGGCTGGCAAAGGAGGAACATTCCAGGCCAGGCCACCTGCAGATCAGGATGTTAATGCAGTGCTGCTGTGCAGGTTCAGTGCCACTGACTGCTCAGCTCTGTCTTCACAGCCCTTCCTGAATTTGTGTTGCAATGTCTCTCATCCACTGCTCAGCCCAGACCAATGAAGCTCAGCTTCCATCCCAGCACTCAGGGATGGTTTCTTTAGAGACAGATTAGTTTGTAATGACATAAAATTGCCTTGATGCTATAAACCTGACTTGTGTGTATTTATTTACCCTGCCACCTTGTATAGAATCTAATTCTGCATGTGCTTTTTTTTTTTTTTTTACTCCTTTATCACCATCTAGTGAGATATCATATGAGTGTTGCCAAGCTGCAGGTGTGGAAGTTGGCCCCTTCCTTCAGAAGTAAAACAGAGAGTTCCAGCATGTTGGCCATTCACTTCCCAGTCCTTAGACTGGCAGCAGGAGAGTTCAGGAATTTGCAAATGCTGTCATTGTCCTGTATGAAAAGTGGTACATTGAAATTCTTCAGATACTTGTACAGCTATTAGCCATTTAAAACTGTTTAATGTAAGTGGCTTATTTCAGAGAGCAAGAAAAGTAGATTCTGGCAATTTTGCCCTTGATATCTTTTCTATCTGAGTCACACTTTAGTCAAAATTTACATAATAATGGGTAGGGAAGTGTTGTGGGACATGAACCAGTGCATATTAGTTCTTAGTTGCTTTCCCGAAAGGCTTGAAAATGCAGCAAATTTAATCTAGGTCGAAAAAAGAAAAAAAAAAAAAAAGAAAAAAGCCAAGAAAAAAACCCAAAAAACAAAACCAAGAAACAAAACACTTCCATTTTGTAGGCTGAGGACATTTATAGAGAGCATTTGTATTCACAAGGGTATGGGAATGACAGAGTACGACTCCTCCAAAAGAGCTCCCCGGTGCAGCTGAAGGCTGACAGCAAACCAGGACTTGTGGCCAATTAACAGAAAGGCCGTCATAACTTGCAAGGCATGGAGAGAAAAAATTGAGCTCCATGGGATCATTTTTCAGTGGCCATTTACGGGGCTGTTCCCGGCCTGGAGCATTTGTGCTTCAATGCGAGCGGCGCGATGCGGGGCACTCTGGGGCTGGGGCACTGCCACCCTGGATGCTGCAACCAGGAGGGAAAATAGAGCACAGGGTGGAATTTGGCACGTCCCAGCTGCAAATCCTTCTCACATGTGAGCCCTTGCCTACATTCAGCTAATGTATTAATATTAGAAGTGGCATTGCTATAATATGTGCTGTCATTAGAGTGGCAGTGCGGTTTCCTGGCTGGTGACAGGACTGGTAATACGGTTTCCATCAGGGTGCCAATTATATCAAACTATTAGCAAACCTGAGCTAATTGGGAGGCAGCATCATTAAAGGTTGGTTTCTGCTGTATTCGGCAATTCTAGCAGGGATGGCTTCAGGAGTGAATCCTTTCCCTCTTACTCTCCCATGACTCCATAGGCTATAGAGCATTAGGCTGGTGTGGGTAGGAATCAAATCACATCCCTGCCTTAGCCACCTTCTTCTGATAAGCAGAGTTTCAAAAACAGTAGGATTTTTATCTCTGGTTGTCTTTGTCAGGAATGTGTGTATTTGCTATTCAGACAGTTCATGGTTTTCTATGGTTATGTATGGAACCACCCAATCAAAGTCTCTAAGACATGAAACACCTCTCCTAATACCAGACCAGCATCTTCAGTGCAGGTTAGCTAATTGCACTAACATCTAACAGGAGAAATGCCAGGCAAGGCTCCCACTGCACTGCATAAAATGTAAGCAAAGTGAAAAGTCTCATTGCCCAACCACACACCTGAACACCTCATAGCAATAGGTCTTCTCAGTGGCTTTAGTGGAAAAGAGATTTTAATGTCTTCATTGGCTTTTGGAAAATGACATTACAGGTCATGGTGTGTTTGGTTGGAAATCGTGCTGTTCAGGCAGCTTTTTGAGAGCAGGTATTCCAGGGTTCAGGTGGATGGCTGGAATGCAGGAGACCTTGTTAAAGACTGCCCTGTATTAGTGTAGTGTTTAAATTTTGGTGGTGGATGAGTGAATATGGAAATCAGGAGAGAAACATTTGGATTGGGGAAAAAAACAAGAAAAAGAAATCCTCCTGAACTTAAACTAGCTTGAACTGTGCTGGATTGACAAGAAGCTACTGTCCCCATTGAGATTCCAGGCTTGTATGAAGCCAGCACCTGTTCTGCTTGCAAATGCACACACAAAAGTGAGCTTCATTCACAGAAAGAAAGAAACATAGCAGGACTTCACTCATTTAGCCTTCCAGGGCCTTCAGTCCCTTGATCTGTCAGCCCCTTAGAATTCAAACGCAGCCTTTAAAGGAATTTTCAATTCACAACATGATGACTTTGTTGATGTCCTGAATGTGAATGTATTTTGAATTGAATTTGTCTGCCAGTATTCCATTACTCACTAAAAGAATACAGAGTTCAATCATCAGATAATCATTATAGCTGTTTTGAAGTGTTTATTTTATTAGTCTAGAAAGTAATGCAAATTTCATACTTTTAAGTTGTTGCAGGCTTTGCAGGCACCCTGATAAGCTCTTGTATTTCTATACCCCATGGTAAGGGTTCAGGTACTGGCAGCAGGTGATAATATGCACAACACAAGAAAGATCCAAACTGACAAATTTTGACAGTTGAAAACTAAAGAAACTAATATATCAGACCAATAAATATGGGTTGGGCTTTTTTTTTTTACCCTCTCCTGTATCTTTTCTCTTTTAATTCCCAAAAGTTAAATTTTCAGGCCTGGGAGATTGCAGAATATTTTTCTTCAAGCAAATCAAAAGCTCAGAGCATCTTGTGGAGCGTGTTTTAATTCCTGTCCACATCCAAAGGGTTATTTTCCCATACAGATGCACATGTGTAATTCCTGGTAACTTTAACACAGGAATTGTCTATTCAGTTTAGGGAGCTGTAAAAGACTTTTTCTCACCCGAAGCAAGATGGAGGTGTCTGTATTCACTCAGGCATGAAATCCTGGCTGAGAGATTAAGCCTCTTACACAGATCCCAGTGCTGTTAAATGCCAGCAAGGACTGTGTAAGCCACATCTTCAAGTGGAGGAGAGCTTCCCTTTGTTAGTTATTCAAAATTAGGAATGTAAACAGCTCTCGCGGCATAATTAGTCTGTGTTTGAATTGGGAGAAAGCGACAAAAATAATGGCATGGCAGAGCTCCTGGAGATGACATAGAGCTGGATCTTGCAGCCTAACAAAGCCATGACTGCTCTGCTGGGAGGCAAATTTGGGACACAGAGCAGAAGTCACACAGGAGAAGATGCCCCATTGCATGGGGTCACTAACAGCTCTTGGAAAAAATTCTCTTTCTTACAGGAGGAATGGCATGTCTTGAAATTTCATGGTGAAAACTGCAATTTGTAGTAGTTCCACAAAGTCCTCCAGAAACCCAGGTTCACTGTGGTGTGAAAGTCCTCACCACTCAATCTTTTTCCCATTCTTCACTTCTAAATGATGCCTTCAGTGAACCCATGGCCTGATTCCCCTGTAATCCATTGCTGCCATCTTTGACAGTGACTCACTAAAGCTGTTTCTAGCCATACGTGAGGCTGTTTGTCCCTGTCACTGTCTTGCTAAACAGGTTTCTGTGGAAATTAAATAAATAAAATCTCTACCAGTGGTGCTAATTGGTGCCTTTGGCAGCCTGAGCAAGGGCTTGTGAATTGAATGTGTCATGGAGAATTGAATGTGTCAACTCTCTCCCAATGGCTGGGACCTTGAGGTCTTTCTCTGGCACTAAATTTCCTTTGAAAAAAGAAAAAAAGATGGGGGGGGGGGGAGGGGGGAAAAGAGAGAGAGAGAGTGAAAACAAGCTGAAGTAAGAGATCTTTTCCCTTTTTTTAATGAGGTGTTGAAGTTGAACATTGTAGTGTCCACACTGCTGCGTTTGCTCATCAGATGCCTTAAGAAGTAGGGCTGTTTTCTGCTGTTGTTTCTCAGGCATCCCATTTGCTGCCATTAAACTCTGAGCAGCACGGAGTGGCAGGTTTTATTCAGTCTGTTCAAGCATCTGGCAGGATAGCCATGAAGTTGTTGCCGATGTCCTTAAGGGACTGTAGGGATCTGCATGATTCATTCAGTATTTTTTTTCAAGGTACAAAGAAGAAATGCCTTACGCTGTAGTAAATACTGTTCCAAGTAGAGCACAACCAGCTTAGCAGAGCGTGGGAGATTTGCTGCTCTGGAGGCACTGACTGGCAGGATGAGCTCCTCTGCCTGTGGGCAAGAATACACTAACCCATGTGGAGCTAAAATGGGCTCTATTTCAGGCTGTTGAGGACTGGCAGAACCATGTCCACAAACCAATTCACCTTTTAAGCTGTCCTGACTAGGACAGGGGAAGGTTATCACTGCCAGGCCCTGAGTTATTTGGATGTCAGAAAAGTCTAGTTGTGGTTCAAGCTGCTGTCGAGTTTGTTGGTGATGAAACAAAGATTATATGTGCATGGGGCCTGAAGGGAAGGGTTGTATTTTTTCATTTTCTTTCAGTAGGAAAGATGCTTTTTCTATTCCAGCTGGGCCACTTGTTTGTCTTTGGCAATATTACATTTTCTTTAGTAAAATGGAGGAAGGAAGGAATGTCACTGCCTCTTTGCCTTTCAGCAGGGGACAGCTACCAGTTCTAAAGCACAGATTAGCCCTGTCCTATTACACAGGTATCTTCCCCTCCAATATTCCTGCAGAAAAAAAAACTGAATTAGGTACTTTTTCTCTGTACTGACCCAAAAGGATTTTACACTGGAGGCATCTTCAATGCAGTTTGTGTAACATGGCTGCAGCACCTCTGGAAAATTCACAGTGTGAGCTACAGTATTTCCTTGGGGAAACATGAACTATTGCTTTTTCTGGTTCCTCTCTGTTGTCTTATTTTTCTTTTTGAGTCCAGCCCTGACCTCTGTAGCAGATACCCTCAAATTCAGGTGTCCACAAGTGGGGGTCAATGCCCTCCTCAAGCCACAGCAAGCCAGCTGTTGCTGTGGGGTTTGTTTTATTTCTCAGGACACAAATGTGTCCTGAGAAAAATTTTATACATTTGCATTTTCAGATGTGTCATTCTGTGAGCTCAGAAGTCTTTATTTTTGCCAAGGTCCAATGACCTGCCTGAAACATCTGCACATTTCCCATTAAGCTACTGTTTCTTCCAACCCTCATTCACAGAAACATTTTTCTCTCCTGAGCTATTACTTCCCAAAAATGACCAGTTAAAGGGTATTTCACAGCATATTCATCTTTCAAGTGCAGTTCTTTCAGGTAGTGCCAAGAATGATAAACCAATAGATTTCAAATTTCTCCTTATCAGAGTGAACCCCCTGAGCTGAAATCTAAAATGAAACTCTTTAGGCCCATGGAAAAGGACATGGCAATTGCAAAGTTGTGATTACAGCTTGATATTTTCCCCTTTGAATGCTCTCTCCTGATTAAAAAGCCTTATATTGAAAAGCTAACAAACCAAACAAAGAAACAATAGGAGATAGACTTGGAGCTGGCTGACAGGATAGAAAAATATTGCAATATTGTCTCAAAACCACACTCTTAAATGTCACAAACTTGGATTTTTTTTTTCCTCATTTTCATTTGGGGTAAAATAATTCAGATTTTCAGAATTTTCCAGTTAAATAGAAGGTTTAGAAGCACTTACAGGAAACACAAACCTTAACAGGCTGTGCCTGTCTCTAGCACACATCCCTGCAAACAATGTCCCGCTTACTGAAATAATTATTAAACCGTCTCCATCGTAAAGTGTGAAATTTTAAAGAACCTGTTGGCAGTATGAAAAATGTTTCTCTCAGCCGTGTTAAGTCTGCATTACCTGCCTGTGCATGTTTTGCTGTGGCTGCAAGTGATTTTGTGTATTAGGGATAAACTTGCTGTGCTCCAGCTGGCAATCCATGGTCACCTTTGCTTGTTACTGAGGTAATGGTTGTCACTGGCCTGGCTGCAGAGCCAGAGGGAGCATTCCCAATGCCATGCACAGCTTGAGCCAAGCAAGGGGCAGTGCAGGGGCCTTTCTGGATTCACTTCCCTCCAAAGTGGGCCACCTCCACATGGCTGCTTCCAATGTTTGCTGTGGGCTGCTGTGCACAACTTCTCCTTGTGTCCTTTGCCACTACGGGGATGCTGCAGGGTTGAACACAAGCAGGAATGTCAGGTGGGCTGGGATGTTTCACCTCAGCCAACATTAGGGAGCTGATACAAGCTTTGCTCACTGCCTGAAGCGCAGATTATTTTATCTGTGTCACGCTCCAAGGGAGCACCAAGACTCATGAGCCGGGGTTTCTTTTGTTTACTGATTGGTTTTGACATTTCTCTGGAGTTGTAACAAATCTCTGACTGTGATTAAGAGAACAGGATTGTTTTCTGATTCATCAGTAAGACCTGCATCCTCCTGGTTCATGTGAAGTAGATTTTTACTTTTTACCCAGCCAGCATTGCCCAGAATGTTTTCCCTCTCCCCATAGCACCAAACACCCCATCTGCAGAGAGCATCTCATCTGTCAGGGAGCAGACTTCATTGCTGTGGGGCATTACAGGCAAGCCCTGGTCCTTGCTTTTTGTCCCCTGCCTGTGACATTATAGCTCTTCCCTGAGGACGTGCCTGTGAGCCCTGACCTCACCCTGGGGTTGGTTGAGCTGCCTGGGTTGTGTGTGCTGCAGCAAAAGCTGCTTTACATGTTTGCAGTGGACAAGGGGACAGCAACCCATGTTTGGTCCCACACACCACCTGGCTGGACCATGCTGTCAAAAGGGAAACCACAGGATTAAGGCAACTAAAACCACCTGCTTCACTGAAAATTGAGCAGATGCAGGGGAGGGCAGAGCCTCCCTTAATGCTGTCAGCAGCCTCCACTATCCCAGCAGTGGTGAGTTCACCTGTAGCTTGTTTTTCATTCTTGAAACTGAGATGAGTGTTCCACCTCCAGTCCTGCCTGGTTTCAAAGAAATGGGGGAACCAACCTCAGCTCTTTTGTGTAAAGCCCTTTAAATAAGGTCCTGCTTTAGCCTGATTCTCTGCTTGGGATGTAACAATGAATCCCTGCTGCTTGAGCCTGCCATGTTGCTTATATTCAAAGTATAATGGGGAGCCTTCAGAAAAATATAACCTTATTTACAATGTACAAAGCCAATTGGATTTTGGTTAACAATTTCTAAGTGATTGCAGTTCACTAACAATGCAGGTGTGCTATAGATGCAATGCACAGGGGGGGACTTTTTATTTTAAATCATACAAGCTTTCTTTTATTCATGTCATTCAGGCGCCTCAGGATAATTCACATTTCCAGCTTTCATAATGTGTTGTTCAACCACTGTTTTTTCTCCCTCCCTATTGTACTCTCACAAATCATACTCACTAATTTCTAAAAGCTTTTCATTTCTCTCTATAGGTTGTTGTTTCGTAACATTTTATACAAGAAAAGCTGCTCTTGAGGCACAGAATGCACTGCACAATATTAAAACTTTACCTGGGGTGAGTACATTTACTTTTTGATCCTAATTATTTTATTGCCAGAAGAATAGCCCTTTTGCTCTTGATGCTGCTTGGTGCCCCAAATGATCTTGATCTCTGCAAGGATGGTGGCTAAGCTGATGGTCTGTCCTGTGTTGGTGCCAGTCCTGTAGCAATGGCATCATGTCCAAAGGCAGATGCTGTTCTCTACAAAGTCCTTTGGCTGGAAAGGGTACTGATTCCTGCTGAGTAGAGACAGTGGCCAAAGTGCAATGTGGATCTTTTTTAAAATTTATTTAAGAGGGAGGGAGGGAGGAGAGAAAACATATGGCAGAAAAACACTGCACCACTGGAGCTTCATGTTTGAAAAGGGAGAGAAGGGAAAAGACAAAACACAGCCAAAGTTTGCTAAATGCAGCCTTTATCCACATGGTTTCTAAACAACATAGAAGCACTGGCTGCACATTTCAGGGTTTTGGGGAGTGTGGTACCCCATAGCTGCTTGCACAGGGTGATCCTGTCTCCTGACATCACCTCTCCTCACCACCTGCTCCCTCTGGCACCAGCATTCAGAACAGTTGTGGTTGTGTTGTGCAAACTGTATCTTGCATTTTCCTATGGTATTTTATATTTAAATTACAGGGCTAGAGAGAAGTATATCACTGGTAATTGCATGTCTAAACTTGAAATCTTCTTGTACCACCATTTTCATTTTTTCTGCTGTATTCTTTGAGGATGGAAGTGAAAAAAATATAAAGGATGGAGGTATATTCCCTCTTGATGTAGGAGAAGTGTTCAAGTATATGTTTGTAATGTCTGGTTACAGACATGAAAATAAATAAATACACTGTGTAAATAAATAGAGCATTGCCTGGACTGACAGTTATATGGCCAGTATCTCCTTTAGTTCCTATGTGTTTTGTTTGAAATTGGATACTCTGTGTTTGAAAAATTATATCTGGCTGGTTCACTTTATGCAAGAGATTTCCTGGTAGGGAAGCCACCTCATGTGTCACAGAAATGGCCAGCACAGAGAGTTGCTGTCATAGGACAGTTACCTGTGAGCCCTGCTGAAGGTAAAATGCAGTCACTGTCATGTGCAGTGAAAATGCTGGGAATGGTGGTAGGAAATCTGCAAAGGTAGGAAAACAGGAGAAAAGCTGTGGCACTTCAAGTGATGTTTTCCAGCAATTGGCCCTTGCGAGGGACAGCACCAAGGCCTTAGAAGCTCCCAGAGGGAGTCGCAGCACTTTAGGGTGTGGAGGATGGGTGTGCCATCCTCGAGAGAGAAAGGAAGGCTCTGAGGGACAATTCCCTCTGAGACCCCTTTGGAGCTCAGCTGAACCTCAGCACCCTCTGTCTCTGCAGCCCCAGTTGTTGCTTCCCATCCCCACTGCCAAGCCCTTGGATGAGAGCTCTCCAAGCCCATTCAGTGTTGCACCTGAACCAGCTCACTGAGTGATTGCTCTCCATCATGCTTGGAGTCAAATGGCTGTGGTGCACTGGCTGGGTGGGATGGAGGTGATCCCAAGCTGCTGGAGCAGCACCCTTCCCAGATAGCATCCCTCAAACTCTGCCACAAGATCTGCTCATCACCCCCCTTGGAAGTAGACAGGGTCTGTTTAGAATCATACAATCACAGAGTCATAAGGGGTGGAAAAGACCTCCAAGGTTTGGAAAAGACCTACAACATTTGACTAAAAACCACAGTGTCAGTTAAATCACAGCACTAACTGCCACATCCAGTTGTTTTGGGGTTTTTTTTGAACACTTCTAAGCATGATGACTCCACCACTTCCCTGGGCAGCCAAAGCTTGACCACCCTTTTAATGAAGAAGTTCATCCTGATGTCCAACCTGAACATCCCCTGGTGCAGCTTAAGGACATGTCTTCTCATCCTGTTGCCTGGGGGCAGAGCCTGACCCCCATCTGGCTTCACCCTCCCATCAGGAAGTTGTGGAGACTGAGAAAGGTCCCCCCTGAGCCTCCTTTTCTTCAGGCTAAACAAACCAAGTTCCCTCAGCTGCCTTTACTTTTCTTTGTTCTTCCCTGAGTCCCCCAAGCTACTTGCTGTGTTTTGAGAGATGTTATTTATCGCAGTGGGTGACTCAGGGGGGCAGTTTCACTCTCTGGCTTCATCACATACAGGTGGCAAAGCTGGCTCAGCTCTGCATTGCATCTTACTTGAGCAGAGCATCATTTTCTCCTCAACTTTTGCACAGCTAATGAGCAGGCAGCAGTTAAAGATGCTAGTGTACCTTTTGATGTTATTTTAAAACAAGGTTGATTTTTTTTTCCCTAAAACCCTCTCTGGCTCTTTGTAATTTAAAAATTATCTAAGCTGTTTTTTCCTGTCCTGACTGTGAGGTTACAAAGTTTTCTTTTAAGGAAATATAGATTCTGTATTCCCATGACTCTGGAGTCTTGCCTTTAAAAATACTCCTGATACAGCCAGAGATGTTTAGATTTTACTATGAGATAAGTTGTTATACCTACTTTTTTAAAGGGAAGCCTGTAATAAAGAGAAGCAACTTGAATACATTTCTACTACTTCTCTTTCAGAATGATTCAGCATATATTATATTACAGATTCTATATTTTGCACGTGCAGTATGCTGCCATTCAGCATATATAGGGATACTGTTATGCTGCATCTGTGTATTCCCAAAATAACTTCATTTAAGCACTCTTTAAAGTTGTGGCACACATGCTGGAAACACTTCATGTTAGTAGGGTTCTCCTTATATGAATTTTAGCAATTTCTGTATTGTTCCTTTTGCCTGCTAAGCAGCTTTTACCAAACAAGCAGGAATCAGTAGTGGATAGTTCTGTGTGAGAAATGGTCTCAGAGCAAATGGAAGCAATCTCCTGTCAGAGGTACAACAAAGGATGAATTTGGATCAGGTTCATTTGGGCATCAAGTGTCAGCTTGCTTCCAGTAAGCAAGGTATGGTCAGTAGGAGGTTCAGTAATAAGGTGGAAACAAAAGAATCCATGGCTTCCCCTTTTCCTGTAATATCACCATGCATCAGATAAGGGAACCTTAAAGAGCCCAGGAGGAAAATCCCAGGCAAAGGCTGGCGATTTATTAGTGTAAGGTAAGGAAAGCTGGCAGAGGCAGGAGCTGCAGGGATGCTGTGGCTGTTGGAACTCATCTGTGTTTTACCTGCACTCAGGTGTAGCCTGCACTGCTGCAGAGTTGTGGAGGAGAATAGCTCTGTGTTCATTATTGTTAGAGCCTGGATTATTTCTGGGTTTAGTCTCTTCTTTTGGTCTCTTCATTTCTTAAATGAGCCTTGCTCCAGGTAGCTCGGTGAGCAGGTTTTGGATCAGCACCGGTGAAGCCAAAAAAGTGGGAGTTTAGTGTGAAATTTATCCCCCTTCCAAGGCTGCGTGTTCAGTTTAATTTAAGTAGGTTTTTGAGCAAAGCCTGCAGTGCTATGTCTCTATCTCTGCTTTTTGCCTGGACCTCATCCTTAACAGAGACATGAAAACACCAGCGCTTGATCTGCTCCTTTGAGCTGCACCCTTTTAGTGGACATGAAGAAAATAAGACCAGACATAAATGATTAATGCAGAATCTTAGAAGAAAATATTGCAGGGTGCCTTGCTGTTTGATTACAAGCCTTGGAATTAGTCAACATTTCCATAATTCTAAACCAATATACACCTGTTTTCCCACTGTGATGTGAAGGCACAACTTAATTTAACAGAAACCCCGCTGTGCTAAATCTCTCATTAAATACCAAGCTAGTTCTGTAATTTAAAGTTGCAGCACTACTATTTTAACTGAATTGCCTTTGTATTATAAAATTAATAAGAAGTTAATGATGCACTTTGCTATGTTCGCTCAGATTTTTTTTTTTCACAGCAACAACAACAAAAAAGAAAGATAAAGAAGAAAAACATGTCACCAGCTGACATCTCAAGGCTTTTCTGGTTTTAATCATTTTCCTGAGGACAGAAATTCATTTAAAAGATTTTTTTAAAAATAATTTAAAACTTTCTGCACAAGT
Organism: Setophaga petechia; assembly: GCA_024362935.1. NCBI lineage: Eukaryota > Metazoa > Chordata > Aves > Passeriformes > Parulidae > Setophaga > Setophaga petechia. The sequence goes on along the minus strand of JANCRA010000012.1, from coordinate 16,999,802 downwards.
AGGATCAAACATCATCTTTTTATTCATGATTAATATAATCTCTCTGTTAGTCATAATATTCCTTGTCATTTATTGGAGCTTTTATCTTTCCCAAAATATGTATTTAGATATCACTTGTTATGTACTATTGCTACTAGGCAGAGAAGCAGATATGCAGTGTTTGAGAAATGCAGGCACATTGTTATGATATATGATACAGATCAACAAAACCAGGACAGTTCTCTTCTGTTTACTTGGTGCTGGCATCACAAGTAGCTTTTATGTCTTGCAAATGAACAATGTGAATTTTCAGATGTGTCTTTTCAAACATAGGATGAGAGCAGGTTGCTGATACCCTCGTAGCTCATAGGGATGTGGTTTATATTATTCAGCTTAGAGTCAGGTTTTCTTGGAGTGTTCATTTGGATTTTGTTTTAAAAGGCAGAAGGGAGAAAAGGGAAAATCTCAATTTGAATGTAATAATGATCTTGGAAATGGGCTTCTTTGGGATGAGATGTAGAACTGAGGCCTTAACTAGTCTCATCTTCATTAAGAATCTCATGGCTTTGTTAGAGGTGTTTAACTTCTATTCCCTAAACAGAGTAATCCAATAAATTCCACCCATCTAAATTTATTCTGTACCTTCAGTTAGATGTAATAATCTTGCTTCCCCCATGCTCTAATTTGCTGCTTAGTGAAAATTGGCTTCTGTATAGAGGACAAACCTCAAAGAGCTGCATTCAGGGACTGCTTTAACTGTCTTTATGGCACTGACATTCGTTCATTGTTTTAGTTTTAACATGCTTTATTTTAAAAACAGAATGTGCTCTGTTTTGCTGACAAGTGAACCTGGTAGGATTTCCTGGCAAGGGTTAAGTGCAGAGAGGTAACACAAGAGCACTGTATGTTGGTTGGATTCTTGGAGCCAAATAGCTGAATAAATGCACTCTTAATGTCATGCAGAGGCTATTTGAAGTCAGAAATCAATGGGCATCCATTTGTAAAATCTACGCCTCAAACTCTTTGGAGTCTTTGTTCTTTATTTGAAGTTAGATTTATTGGACATGGTAAGGGTCATTTGTTGTCTTTATGTACATTTTTTTATACATCCTCCTACCTGAGGTTATCACAAAAATAATTAACAGCCCACAGTCTGCACTACCATGCTTTTAACAGAATCATGGCTTACGTGGTTCTTATTTCAAGTAGGATATACATATATATTCCAAGTAGCAGCAAACCTTTTGTGTTGAAGTTCTGGCATAAAATTAGGACATTAGCTGTATGAATTGAGTTGATTAAGGGTTTAACAAGGAAGAAATACCATTTTGAGAAAGCTCTTAATATTTTAACAGCAAGGTGGAGTTTGTAGGAACTGTATTTGTAAAATATTAATGGCTTTCTTTTTTGCCAGATCTTGTCAAGGAAAACATTTTTAATCTTTGCATTGTAAGAATCACATCTGGTTTTATTAAATGTTTTTTACATCATAGGGAAGCAGGACTGCCTTAGAGGGAACTTTGCCCACAGGTTGTGTACTGGCTGTAAGGAAACCTCAAAGTCCCTTTAGGGGTGTAGAATAGCAAAAATCATAATCAGAATTATCTGGTCTAAAATGCAGGCACCCATGATGATTTACTATGAAAACTCATTCACTTTCTGATAAAATACCATTTGTCCAACAAGAAGCAAAAAACCACAAATATATTTCTGGGTCTTGTTTTACATCATGAGCTCCTTTCTAATGACTATCCTGACACTGTCCTTTCTGGAGCAGTGTTTTAATATCCACTTCCCTTCTCTGTTTTAAGCCTTATGGTTTCTCGGTACTATATGAACATTATGTAAAAATTACCTGTAATAAAAAGGTAATCATCCAATATGATTTGAATAATAGCCTGAATGTGATATAGCAGTGACTCTGAGAGATTTTGACAAACAGAAAGGGAATTCAAAGAGCAATTAATTTAGTTAAGGCTTTGCAGTGATTGATTTATGATGACAAATTAAACTAATTCAGTACCCATATAGTATGGCCAAATGCTGTTTAATGAAGGATCCAAAGTGTATAGAACTGCTTAAATGATAAAAATACCAGACGGGAAAGAAGAGAATTCCCAGGGAGCAGCTGTTCCTAGGAGGTGAGCTATAAGACACTCAATGGTGTTGAGAAAGTGGATCTGGCCACTTCCTTCCTTTAAAATGCTATACAAAGGAACTTACTTAATGATACACTTTGTCCAGCTCAGAAGACATGTGGGAATATTTTTTATTCAAAAATACCACTTCTAGCCATGCCCCTCAAAAAACAAAAAGTTGCACTAATTCTGCCACTTCAGTAAAAATGAGTATTTGCACTAATTTCAGATACCTTAGCAGAAAATTTGGGTTTGTACCTACCATTGCTGTGAAACACAGAATGGATCACCAGCCCCAGATTTATAAAATGGAAAAAAGTGACTTAGAACCCAGTGAATCTCTGTAAGTAGCTGAACTTGCAGCTTAAAGGGAGAATAGTGAGTGTTGTGCAGGTGTAAGGAGAGGGGAATATTCACCAAGTGAAAATAACTTCTCTAAATTGAGCAAAATATTTAGTTCATATTAATATTGTCCCTTTTTCTTATTGAGGAATGGAGGGTCAAATTTGCCTTCACCAAATTGTCAGCCTCATCATTTGGATAACTTTGTGCATGCAAGGAGAATGCACCTCATATCCTCTCTGCCTTGTTTATTGAAAGGATTTAGCTTGGATTGACCTAACAGAGCCCTCACCACTGGACTTAGCTAAGATTAGGGTCACTGTTTCTCCTCTTGAAGCTGCTCCAGCTGTATGAAGGTATCAAATTCTGGTGGGAGTGAGAGAAAGCAAGAAACAGCACTTGGTTTCCTGGTACTGAGGGCAGTGACTCAAGTACTGTCATATCTGGATATGAGTCCATCCTCTAGTGAGGATTTTGTTCTTTGGAAAAGCTTCAAACATTTGGCAGAGACTCTCCAAGAGCAAGGAAGTGCAGGAAGATCCATTGCTGAGGCACTGAGAGAAGGTGGCTAAACCTTGACCTGCCTTACCTGGGGGATGTGATGACTGTGGTGTGTCAGGAGGGTGCAGAGCTGCACAGGACATGGGCATCAGTGAGCTGATTTAGATCCTAAACATCCACATCGGGATGTTTAGGAAGCAAGGGCACATTGGCCCAGCTGCAAAAGCAGTTAGATGCACACTAGCTTTTTTAGAGAACTCTTGGAGTAGTTCAGGGTTTTTTTTGTTTTTTTTTTTTTTTTTTTTTTTTTTGCACAGCTTTGCAGTATAATAATATTGGGATGGAAAGTAAGTAATGCATAATAATGGCTTGACCTCAGAAAAATTCACTAATGTGAAGCTCATCCCCATTCTGGCATGTGACACTGGGATTTACCTCTGGTTTCCATAACTCTGACCAGTTGAGATCATCACTTTGCAAAATCCCTCCAGACCTTTTTGTCCAACTTAGAAATCTTACTCAGTGAGGCTGGAGGATCAGTTCACAGGATATCACTTTTAAGCTGGATGCCCAAAAATCGCTGACTTGGAGAACGTTTTGCTGTGCACTTCAGAATGGAAATCTCTGAAGAAAATCAAGAAGCCATCACTGGAGAACTCCAGGGTATTGCAAAGCTCACCAAGATTTAGGTTGGGTGCTTAGCTAAGGACAATAGCCCAGGCACTCTCTTAAACAGCTATTTGTCCTCCTGCTGGTGTTAGCTGTTTTCTGTTATCTGGAACAGAAAGTACAGGTGCTTCAGTCAGCCTCATTAGCACCACAACACGAGCTATTAAAATTGTCTTCCTAATGAAAAACTAGTTCAGGGAGCCTTCCTAGCTGTCTGACTACTCCTACAATAGTGAAATTAGAAAGGCAAATCATAAACAAGAGTTGCAGGCATCAGGAAGCAACATCATTAGAGGTGCCCTTGGATGCCATTTGCCTGCCTTGATAGCAATGTTTGGCACCCGTGGATCTGAGTTATGTTATGACTAAGGAGCCTGGGCCTCGTGGCATTTTTATATCAGAGAGAATGTTTGTTCAGCATCCTCCTGCCATTGTGTCCAACCCTGTGAGCTCTGCTGCTTCCTTCAAACACCTCTGCTCTGTGGTCCATTGCTGTTGAAGGAATGCAGTGCTGGCTCATGGTGTATTTGCAGTCCTGTGGTGGTGCAGGAAGCTGAGGTAGCCCCAGCCAGATTTCCCCTGTGATCACATTGGGCAGGTGCACTGTGCTGCAGTGGGACAGTGTACATGATAAGAGAGAAAACAGAAGTTCTGTCTTCTCTGTTAAAACCCCATAATACTACAAAAACCTGGTGAAACTGGGTGGCCTGATTGAGTCTCCTGCTCTAATAACACTCTGTGGACAATCATATTCTGCCTAATTAAAACACTCTTCACAGACCCAGAGAGATAATTTCTTTTTTGCTCATTCTCTGGAAGAAATTATCATCTTCATCAGCTTAGTTGGAAGAGCCACTTTTGTCTGCTCTTCCCCTGTGCTGTGCAGAGAAATCCTTCCTCCTCTGGCCAGTGGGGCCACTGGGGCTGCCAGAAGTACATGGAGATTCATTTGGGTGCAAGCATCAGTCTGGGGTACAGGCATGTTCATCTGATTGTCTTGGTAGACATCCAAAACCTTTAGAGAAGTTCAAATGGGCTGTGAATTCCCACCCTGGAAAGGCATGGAGGACATGCAGTTGCAGAGCTTGTGTTTTAGGCTGTCATTGTGTGAAGCAAGTGGTCAGCACCCTCTAAAGCAGAGAGCAAATATTATTGACAAGGCACAGGGGAATGGGTTAAAACTGGAAGAGAGAGGGTTTAGATTAGACATCAGGAAGAAATTCTTTGCTGTGTAGGTGGGGAGGCACTGGCACAGATTGCCCAGAGAAGTTGTGGATGCCCCATCCCTGGAAGTGTTCAAGGCCAGGTTGAAAAAGCTTGGACAGACCTGGTCTAGTGGAAGGTGTCCCTGCCCTTGGCAAGAGGTTTAAATTAAATGGTCCTTAATGTCTCCTCAACCCAAACCCAAACCTTTCTATTATTCAATGATTCTATGACTTTATGATTCTGCATTTAAAGTGTCAAAAACCTTTCAATAGGAAAAGCACTAACAGAGGGGGAAAGCTAATGTTTTTCTCATTTTTGGAATGGTCCATCGTTTTTCTATCAGCTTAGCTGAAATCAGTAATGGCTTTGCTACCAGACAGTAGCCAGACTATCTGCAAGAGCAGAGAGAAGCAGCCATTGAAAAAGATGCCACCATAACTCCATTTATTAACAAAAGCCTGTATCTATTGCCTTGTGCCAGGGAAGTTAAAAAAGCAAAAACTGAAAAAAATCACATTGAGCTAAACTGAGTCTTAAGCAGTGGTAAACAAAATGTAGCTTCCTTTGTGGTTGATTTTTATCCAGCTGCAGCCAAATATCAAAGCGATATCAAAGGAAAGCTACCCATTAATTAATTCAGACTGACTTCACAAAGCAAGCTGGAGCTTTTGCTGATATCTGATTCTGACAACTTCCTAATCTTCACAAGTTGTCATTAAGAGTGGCATTAAAGCAGTCTGCAGTCAATCCCAGCTCTCGGCCCATTGTAACTCAGAGATGTTCTATCTGCCATTGCGGGTGGGGGATATGCAAGCAGGGTTTAAAATAAGGAACTTTGCTTTGCAAATGGAATTTACAATGTATCAGGGAATCACATTAATACACTGCCTCAGTCATTCATCCTAGGAATGCTCACCCATTCCCACTTGCGACCGTTACAAGTTGCAGTGAGTGGAAATTTTCTCTTCTGAAGGAGATACACAGGGAAAAGGCAGAGAAAGAAACAAAAAAAAAAAAAAAGAAGCTTGTGTCTGAAAGGAATAATTAGAAATCTGTAATGATCTCTAAGAAAGTATGAATAGAGGCTTATAACTGATTTCAAGATAGAGAACACAGGATTGTGAGTTGAAGAAAGTAAGATTGTGGAAAATAAGACACTAATCACAGGATAAGATTAGTTTTAAACTAAAAACTTTGAGCAACCTAGTGTAGTGGAAGGTGCCCCTGCCAGTGGCAGGGAATGAGATGAGCCTTAAGGTCCCTTCCAACCCAAACCATTCTCTGATCCTATGAACTGAAAATCTGGTACCTCCACAGCTGAAGCTCCTGATTCCACCATGACAACACAACACTCAGTGTTCCTTACTGCAGCCAGGATCACTCAAGAGGGATTGCAGCCTCATGCAGAGATGTGAGGGATATGACACCTTTATCTTTCCATTCAGCTGTGAATGGCTCAAATGATTGAAGGGAGTTTTTTTTCTAGACCATCACTCGAGCAAGTATCCACCAGACAGTAACTAATACTATTTTGTGGCAAATTCCTGACAATACCTTAGAGGAAAATGTGCTGTGTTATTATACAGTATATTCGTTTTAAATATTGCAGAGAATACAGAGGAGGATAAGTGCTGTTGTGGGAGCACCTCACCCAGCATCCACAGCAGCATCCATAAAGATGGTGCATTTATTTCCTCCACTGCCCAAATGCCGGTGACAAATAGGAATTATTTTGGTTGTACACAGAACCAAGGATTTACCATCTTAAGAGGTGAAATAAAGCTTAGATTGAGTATCACAAAAAAATACCCAGCTCAATTAGAATAATCTTCTAAAGGATACAAAGTTAAATCCCAGTCCTTACGGGTGCTTGGGGTAGGAAAGTATTAGAAAATATGGGATAGGCAGTAATCCTGTATTGGCATTAAGTCATTCAAGATGAGCTACTGGATTTTTTTCATCTCTCATTTCTCCAACTGCTAAGAAGTGAAAGAAATTGCTACGCTGGGTAAATATAGAATCCTCCTGTTTGTACAAAAATATATGATTTACCAAAAAGAAAGATCTTGCTAAGTAAGAGCTACAGTCTCAGTGCTGTGCTTACACACTTGTGTCTGGAGGGCTCTGGGGGTTGCTCAGGCAGACATGCCCCTTGCCTCTTGTGACCCTGGTCATTTTGCAAAGAATGACAGGGATTTATCCCAGTTTAAAAGTGGCCTGATAGCTGACAGCCCTCATTGTCTGCCACTTGTCTTCCTCCCTATTGACATGAGAGCCAAAAATAGAGGGTGTAACATGGGGAAAATTTCTTTTCTGCACCCATTCCTCCTTCCCTGTGCTTTCCTTGCCTTCTGCTATAGCTTCACTGACACTGCAACAGCCCTCAGGCTGCATTAGCCCCTCGCAGAAAAAGTAGCATATGCCAAGAAACCAGGAGCTCAAGGCTCCCCAGTAGCTCTAAATGCTACCTTTGGAGCAGGTAGGATGAAAGATGTAAGTTTTTAGCTCAGTTGGTTTTATCAGAGGACCTTCCTGGTAGCTCTCTGTGGCCTCCAGCTGTTCCACCTGAACAGCTGATATTGATGAGCATAGTCACCTGAAGCCATCCCTGCAAAGAGATTTCCTTGACCTTTAGGTGAGTTGCACATAAAGATGTTACTCACAGGGCATAGACAGAGAAAATTTCTAATTGAGTACAGTAGCAGTAAAGAATAAGTAAAAGAAGACAAGTTTTCACCTACTAATGCTTACAGACACTAAATGAAGCATTGTTGCTTTTTTTCAAAAGAATCAAGGGGCTCAGTCTCTGGGCACAGGCATTAAGGTTCATGCTTGGGATCAGATGCTGGTTTGGACCTTTGCAGATGGGTGGAGGCAGGTTGATTTTGGCCTTACTCTTCCTAGCACTGTCCCTTTTACTAATGAAATCTTAATCACAGCTTGGTCCAAACACCACAGCCAGCTGGAACTGGACTCATTCTTCAGAAATATATGTTTCTGCTAATGTTGTCCATTTATTTTTTGTTTCACTTTCCAAAACACCTATTGACAGAAATATTCAAATGCATTAGAGTTCCTGAAGATTAGCATTATAAATATATAGTGCTTGTTTAGTTTGAATACAAACCACTTTCCTTAGCCCAAAGAAAGCACTGGCAGAGTACATTAGCTACAGAGATGCTAAAAAATTAAAGAGAATGAGTTCATATGAAGGGTGGTTAAAAATAATATGGTTACTCAACGTGACTCTTACTGGTGTTTGCAACTGTATGTATACACAACCAGACATTCATATTTTTGTGTGGACAGTGTTTGTTTGTGTGTGCTTGTGGCTGGAGACTTGTGGCAGTATTGTTCTGTTTTCATAGATGGATGGAATATCAAGCTATCTTTTTCATTCTCTCTCCACAGCCAGATTATTTTGCCAGGGCTGACTATTGGCATAACACTGAGAGTCTGGATGCTGATACTGGATAGTCGTGGAAAATTCCTGTAACTTCAGCTCATGGAGAGCTTAAATAGAATTTATGAGCCATATCCTCATTTGGCGTAAAATATTATGGCTCTGCTGGTTCAACAATAAAACTGTACTACTCACCCCAGCTGATCTCAGTCAGGAGAGCAGGATTTTTGACAACTTAATTCAAAACCTCTTTTCTACCTGAATGTTTTGGCTATTCCCTGCAATATTTAGAGTCATGCATGTTGACAAGTAGTTTGGGGCTCACATCTGACCTTTTAAGAAATCTGGATTGGTGTCTGTTTGGTAACAGAGAGGAATTTGACTGCCTGTCTCCCTTCTGGGGAGGAGGGAATTGTGAATCAAGACATGTATTCTGGACTCAGAACTTCTCTGTACCTTTGCTAAGTGAAAAGTGAAAATGGCAGTGGCCCCACATCATCAGGACCAACTTTTTCTATATATTGTACCCTTTGCTCTAATTTAAAAGGTAGGATTTCAATAGATTTTATAATTTTGATGCTTTTGGGGCTTATTTTAGACTTACCTCAATCACACTTTTTAGCTATAAGATGTTCTGACTGGTACATTGTAATGCAAATAGGAGAGCTTTCCGACAGAACTTTAAAAAAGCTTTACATTAAAAAAAAAATCCCATAGCCTAGAATCTGAGATTTGTACAAAATAATAGACTCTAGTTTCTGTCAGAAGAGGAGCCCAAGAGCGTTGTTGAATCAAGGTGACCTTCCATGCTGCAGAAAGAGCCAGGCAGAAGATCCACTTAGTAAATGAACAGAAAATTCTGTGATGTGAAACTGGGGGAGTGGCTGAGCCTGGTTTCACTCTTACTGAGTGAAAGTAAAAAATTAGAAGATAAGTGTAGGTGAGATAACACTGTGAAAGAAACAGAGGATTCCTTGACTATGCTTTCTTGCCTTTCTGAAATGTTGCTGTGGCTAGTCATTCCTTTTAAAGGGTTATCTCCTGAATTTCAGCTTGGCAAAGGTAGAGGATATTGATGAGCATAGTCACATGATGTTTTCCCAGGGCATAGTTCACAGAGGACAACAAGCAAGCACAGAACAGAGTAAGTCTTTAAATAAAACTCCTGCAAAACAAGCATTTTATATCCTGGTCACTTTGGCCTCGCTCAGAACCAAGCTTGTGTTTTGCAATACAAAAGCCATTGCATGTTTTTAAAAACCTATGATTTAAACTAAACTTCTTCAATCATTGGTAGCCTGAAAGAAAAGTTATTTTATGTTAGGTTGGGACTGGGTTTTTAGGGAAGAAGAAGGACAGGGTAGAGGATTGCTTTGTTTCCTTAACAAATTTCTAAAAATTATCCTAGAAGTTGATGTGGAATCAGAGGGATTGATGTAGAAAGGGAGAGGTTTCCTGTGGACCAGGCTTGAGCATTAGCACCCTAAAATGGTGACCGCAGACTGAGCTACTGGAATATTTTCATTTGGCAACAGGAAAGGTCTTTTTTAAAATGGGGACTTCTTCTCTAGCTTTCACAGGTTCTGAGAAGGGCAAGATTCCCCAGATATGCTCTCAGGAGTCCATGCTCCCTAAGTGGGGAATCTGGGAGAAAAGTGAAATCTGCCTTTTGCAGACCACTCAAGAAAGAACGTCTCTGCTTTGCTGCCTTCCCCTTTTAAGATGGTTGAGAGACCTCTGTCATTCCCATGGGAAGACTTTACGTAGAAGATGACTTAATAGGTAGCATGTTTTGGCTTTGCTCTGGCCCTGTTTTCCAAATACTAATATGGGAGGAGGAGGTGTTCTTAGATTTGAAGGGAAAGTACTCCCTTTAAAGTCTCAACCTCCTGTTGACTTCTGGAAACAAACGCCCAACTGGGGAGATGGAAGAAAGTACATCTTCAGAACACTTGAGTCATGTCCAGTGGGACACTGACTGGAAGGCTTGTGTCATGCTGGGAATTGAGTCCTGCCATCTTAGGTCATGCTGACCAAATCCACCCAATGCACAAGGAGGCTGCATTAGTTATGAGCTGACATCCCAAAGCCACAACAGCTTGGATGGCATTTGATTCCTCCAGCAGCCCTGGATCACTGCTTCAGGTTCTTATGTCACCTCTCAAATAGGGTAGCCAGGGAGTAATATTGTAAAAATAACCCTGCTTGAGTGGACTATCTGCTAAATAATGTCTTACGTACACCTGATGATAAAATGACAAGATTTTGGCTTGATAGACTTCATGGAATAACTCCAGGTGCATCACATGGAGCATCTCTGCCTTTTTCCCACCTTCTTGCTTTCTGCTGCAGGGAGACAGCAGCAGTGAGTACCTGGCGGGGGTGTTGGGAGAGGAATCAATTAGAGCATGAGGAGCTCGGGCTCTGGTGCAGTGCGGACAGCTCGGCTCCCTCCCCCTGGATCCTCATTCCGGGCCGTGCCGAGCTGCCCTGCGCGGCGCTGGGCACGGCGCCACCCAGCCGCGCTCCATTTCCACTCACAAACCTGGGCAGAGGCTTTCGCCCCCTGCAATCACCTTGGATTTCAGGGCAATCCTTGGGAGGTAAAACCCAACCAATTAATGTCACAGGGAGATTTCAGTTGTCTCCCCACCCCATTGACACGCAAACTTCAATTGGCAAAATGTCAACAGAAGTTATTGCTGCTGCCGATGAGATGGATAGCTCTTGCTGTTAAAATAATATCTGATGTTTTGCTCAGATGTCTAATGGGTTTGCTTTTTAAGCATGGATGATGCAAAATATCCCCAAGGCATTATTCCCAACAAGTTATAGAATCCCACTTAATGTCTATTTTTAGGATTGAATAGGTTCTGTAAAGGCTCATTTGTTTGAAGAAAAGATAGTTAATAACTTTGCTTTCCATGTGATTTTGAAGAGACAATTTTTGGCCATACCTCCCCTTCTTTATCTCCACTTCATTTGGCTTGCCTGTGCCCTGGAGTTGTTGCCATTAGTGTGGGAGGTAAGAAATTAAGGAATTAAATAAATGGAGGAGAACTGCTAGAAGAGCAACAGTAGCTATTTGTACACTAGGAAGTGGTCACTTCTAAGATAGCCAACTTTTTAGTCTCTATATGAGGGTACAACATTTAAAAGAGACTGAGTGCTATAGCCTAATTAGTAAATGTATGGGAGGAACAGCAGGATGTGGGGGTGACTGTGCAAGGGATCAGTAGATGAAGAATTATTGATAATAATAATAATAATGATGTTTTGTTATTATTTTAAAGCGCAGCATTGTTTTTAGTCTCCCGAACTAATGTTTAATTTAACTTGAATCTAAACCACAGAGTGTAGTGGATTGCAAATAACTGAGTTGGAAGGCTTCCAAAAGCCATTGAATTTCAGTGGTTTTAGTGTTCTCCAGTAAAACAACTTGTTTTAAGCAAGCTATATGCTTGTTTCTGTGCTCTAAATAGAAAATAATGATGTTATGCATTACCGCATGAACTATATTTGGCACCCACCAGCAATATTCATTTTCTCTTGCTTCTCTCTCTTCCTCCTTCCTTCCCTCCCTCTCCCTCTCTCCAAAAAAGCATGTATATATGCCTGACAGTAATCTAGGAGGCCAAGTAACAGATCACATTCTTATACTACTAAAATTGTATGAATGCCTAACACAGCTTAAATCCCTCAAACTGGGATTTATGAAAGGATGACAGCAAACCATCTTCTAGCTATGCCATCTCTCAGGCAGTTACAGCAACTGCTTTACATTTATTTGTGAGAATCTAAGTGATAAATGCACATTTTTCCTCCTTTTATCTGTGAATAAGCAGGGGTGAATGACTTCAACCGAGACTGGGAATCCAAAGCTCTGCCTGTACAGGTGAAGCCAGCAGGAGCATGGTGCTGGTTAGCACTTCCCTGCCTGGTGTGTGAGCATATTTTGGGGGAATAACATGGGCTCCACACTGTTCCCACTGGACTGTATGGACAAGGATATCCTGTTTGGAGTGGAAGGAGGGGTATAGCTGTGCAAATGCAAGCTGTGCCACACCACTTATTTTAAGATCCAAAGAGCAGTCCTTTGCCTCTTTTATTCACTAGTATTTATTTGGCCTTGGAGATTATCCCCAGTTCCCAGAGAAGTTCCCAAAGCGCTAGCCAGATATTGACTGCGTAATTCAAGTTAGTTTGACCCTAGAGGAGTCATTCTAAACAGTTCTTTTCGATAGGAAAATACACCTCCCTCACTTCTGGGAAACTCATATTACTTATGAATCACAAGGGTTTAAAAAAGTAAAACCAGCTGGCAATGAAATGATGTGAGAAATGAGCCTTCAAGAGCTCTTCTGAAAGATCCTATGGAAAAACTGGGGAGCTAAAAGTTGAAATGAGGGGTGGGGTGAGGGGTATAGAGGTATCTGCACATAATAGTCCAGGAAAACACTGGGCTCTAAAGACACTGAAAATCATTTAATTCTCTGGTGCTTATGGAGTATTTACTTTTCTTCTCTCAATCATCTGGTAGGTCAATACATTCCCTCCTGACTTCCAGACTCAGCAGAGGTTCTCAGAAACCTGGTTGGTCTTGTTTTTTCCTTTGACTACTGGTCTAATTAAACTGCACTCACTAATTGGATCAGAAGTTTGGAGAAAGCTTTGAATTAATTTCCAGACCAGAGTTAGGCAAAGAATATAATTTTTCCCACTGGTTTCCATGCTGGTATCTCTTTAGGTTCTTTTCTTCTGAGCTCAGCCTGTCTCTGCTGCTCCTTTTAATATTTCCTTCCTCTTCAGTTTTCCTATTGATTCCCAAAGTCTCCAAATTTATAATCCTTCACCCAAAAAGAAAATTAGGGTTTAATTAAGGTCTAATATCTCTTCTTCTCTATCAGATATTCTCTCTCAACATTTTACAGTTCTGAGATGTAGAAAATATGAAAGAAGTCCCATTTGGCTTCAATAGTGATTAATGCTAGCAAGAAGCAAGTCCCAAAGTGCTAGAAATGACAAGATACATGCAGGCTGTCATCATTTAATGCTATTGCTTTTTGTTTGTTTTGGTTGTTACCCAAGTAACCTGAGCTCTTCAAATTTACCCTTTGCCTGGGAGGAGGTTTAGCTCCATTTTGTGTGGTGTTTCTCTGTGATGTGGTCTGTGAGGGTGACAGGTAAGGGACAAACTGAGTTGTCTCATGGCTAGAAACTTCTAGCCAGGACACATGACAGGGAAGGGAGGAAGGGGACAGGTCTGAAAAGGGCTAAGAGCTTTAGAAGTCTGCTGGTGACTAAAAGATTATAGAAAGATGAATACAGGAGTGGTAAGGAGTGAAAGGTCATAGATAACATTCTCCACACAGAAACCCTCAACTCTGATGGTGAAAAGTCACATTCTGTTTAACTTTAGAGGACTTTCAGGAGGTGGTCTTTGACTGCCATGCTGGGCTGGGTGAAGGTGCAGGCAGGTCTGATGTGCATTCAGAGTCCTTTCTTGCCAAGAGGTTTTCCTTCCTCAAGGCATGAGTAGTAACAGGAGCAAGGCATGTGCATCCACAGTGGCAGGAATGGGCAATAAAAGCTGCTAACAGATGTAGTAATCATGTATGAAGGTGCTTTTGCAGTGGACCATAAAAAAAAAAAAAAGATTTTTCAGTCTAGGTGGCCAGAATTTCAGAGATGCTGAGGATATCCAAAATTCACAGACTCAACACAGCTGCAGCAAAATGAGCCCATCAGCTCCTTCATCTTCACTGAAAGGCATCTCCTGCTTTTAATCACCAAAGTCCTGTGTAAGACTGACATGCTGATGTGTAACATCTTAAAGCAGCCAATACAGACCATTTCCAGTGCCAACTGCCTCCTCCTACAAACCTTGCTTCACTCACAGAAATTGCTGCTCGCAGGAAGTCTTTAGCCTACCCAGAATATCTGAATGCCCATTTCTCTTCAGAAAATTGATGGAAAGCAGGTGTCCAAAAGCCTTTCCAGCAAATATATTGACAACTCTGAAATGTGATTTAAGCAGTTGCTGTTGGTGCAGTGGTGACTTGGAGTGTGCCAATGCCATGCTCACCCATGCCTGGAGACAGTTCTTACCCATTCACCCCTGACACCTCAGGCTTAAGATTACACCTGATTTGAAGCATCCCCTGACTAAACAAAACAAACCATGAGTTGATCTCCTTGTGCAATGTGAACCACACAATAGTAATCACAGCTAATGACTCTGCTAAATGCTAGACTGCACACACCTCCTTGTTTGGTGTTTGTTTTGTATACAGAAGGTAACATCGACTGAATAACGAGGATGCCAAGTTACAGATGGGGTTGTGGAATCGTATTTGACAGCCGATTAGAGTAATCTGACAGAAATGATGACTTAATCACCACGACAGGCTCCAAATTCCCAGATAGAATTCCACACAGGTTAATCTAATTTCCTTGCAATATTTTTGCCAGAAATAGACTCTTAGCCGGCTTGTTTTCTCCCATGCAGATGTCACATGGCTTTGACAAGAATGTAAATAGGTACTGCTATTTTTGTTGAAAAGATGACTTTGAGGCTCTAAAGCTGGAGAGGTGGAATGCCTTTGAGATGCATTGGGTTGCTTTGCTGTGTTTTTTTCTCTGATGACATTATGTTTACATACAGCAAGATGTACTCAGGAAAAAGGGGGGGGGGGGAGGGGGAAGATGTAACTATTCCATTGTAATTCTAGGCCTTGGCATGGTCCTGCTGCTGCCCTGGACACAGCCAGCAGCCAGATTCTCATTAATTTCAGGGGGATTTTCAGGGTTGCATGTTTGACAACTGTTTCTTTGCCTTTTTGATTCCCGTGGACTGACTCAGCACCCCTGCTTGGGATGTGCCCAAGGAGAGGCAGTGACGTTCCTGGCCCCAGGCTTTGGGTGGCCTCTGTGGCAGCACAAGCAGCAGTGAAGCCCCCACTTTGCTGCCAGCACTGCCACGGGGCACTGGCAACCTTGGGCAACAGGCATTTGCCTGCTCTCAGCTGTAAAACAGTGGCATGGTGTGTTTTGGGATGGACACAGAGCACCTGTAGGAAGGGCAGGTCATGCCCTGCTTGCTGCACAAGTGTGTTCAGTAGAACTCTGTAATACTGATGAGGAGAGGTTGCTCCTCACAGCTCATACTCCAGACTGGGTTTGATATCCCCATGCACAGTGCTTGCCAAGGGAAGCTGCCCATGCTCAGAAAGAATTTGCCTGAGAACTGTGTTGTTCTCTTTTACTGTGTGTGCTGAGCACGGGATGATGTTCAAGGTAATAAATTACTTGCTGAGGTTATTTTTCTTGTTCTTGCCTCTTTATTAATTGTAAGTGTGCATTCATAAATACTGTATTTTCATAAGCAAAGCTTTCTTCAAGAAAAGAAGGAAATGTTTCCTGTTGTTCTGTGTGACAACATGACATACTGAGAAATCACTTACCTTGAGATCCATTAAGTGATGTATAGTTACAATAACAGCTTTCTGATAAGACAGGAAATCCTTCATTTCTGTAGATGACATGATTCTAGTAAGTGGCATCTAATTTGAAACAGTTTTATATCATCTGTAATCTTTTGGAGGGCCTGGGAAAGCACAGCTATTTTATTATTTTATAGCCTGCAGTTATACAAGGGAGATACAAAACGTACAGATTATTTTGTCTTTTGCTCATTGTAGAGTGAAAGGATAGTACCTATTTAACTTTTGTCTCTGCCCCTTTAATTTTCTTATTCACTACACACTTCTATGAGAGTCATTCTTTTCTTTTCTTTTCTTTTTTACACCTACCTTTAAATATTTTATGGGTAGAGAGCTTATAATATGTATTGTCACGGCAGTTGTCTCTAGAGGTCAGCAATGAGTTTAATAATGAGATGCGAACCAGTGACTCTGTAAAACCCATTTCAGGTTATAAATGGCATGTTTTATTGAATCTAGTGTTAAAGGTTGTTAACGTATCAATTGGTGATGGTCAGGGTTAAACAAGCTTCAACATGAGCCCTCTCATGTTAGGAAACTGTCAGTAAGGTATTTTTCCACTTTCCTCTTCACTGAAGCCAGGTTTGTGTATCACATCCATTTTTTTTTCTGGGGGTGTTCTGCAGTTTAAACTCTCCAGGCCTGAGCTGGATCTTTTATTGGTTTTGCACAGATATAATTTTAAGCACAATGGCATCACTCCCAAATTCAGCCTGATGGTGTGAAGAGGACCATGAGTTTTTATCAGGAACTTCTGAAATCAAGTCAAAACTTATTTGAAGCATCATGTTAAATCTTGCCTCTTGGTTTGTGAATGTACCAGATTACTGAGTTAATGAACTTGGGGTAATGATGTGTGGCTGAAGAGGATGACTTTGGATAGGCAGTAAATGTGCTTGTCAGGTAACACTGATCTTTGTGTTGTGACCATGGGCTGCAAAATAACTTCTTCACGTGAATTTGGTCTAAAGTTGGCTTCTCTGGCTTGGCTAGTTTGAAAAGTGAGAGGTTTTTTATGTTATTAGAATAGCCTTTATTCAAGATATCTCCTCTTAGGGGCACATAAACACATCTGCAAGTGCAATTGATTGATTCTCTGTTTACAAAAGGCCTGAAATTGGGTTTTTCTCTTATATCCTGCATATTCCTGAATTTTCAATACTTGCCTTTCTTTCCTCTGTTTTCTCACCACCACTCCATTGCTCCTCAGAGTCCTCAGTAACCTGCAACAGCCTTGTGGAACAAGTTACACCCTTTTTCTTCTTTCTGTTTTTGCTTGCTGAGTGGACATGCTGCCTCACATTCCCACAAATTTTAAGTCTCCTGCAGTGCCCAATTTATTGTTGATGTCAGGAAAAATCTTAAGCACTAAAGAAGACAGAGAACCATAGAAGTTCCCTTTTTTTCTATAAAACTGATCTAATAAGAGTTGTAGCAGACAAGTGCTGGGCTATTAAAGTCCATTTAGGAAACAAATGATTTAAAGAGAGCAGAATTGTTAAAACTGCAGAAAATTTATGCATCCTGACAACTACATCTACCTTGTGGTTTTGCCTTTCCTTAGGACACACTGGGGAGTTGGGCAAGCAGCACAGGGAATACATTGATTTGCAAGGCCAGGGAGCATTCTGGACTTTGAATAAATCTAACAGAAACATTCACAGCAATATTTTATATTTTCTGAAGAATTCAGCAACTTTTTCCCTGATGGTTTAAGTTACTTCACCAAAAGCAATGCAGATGTGGGTTTCTGTGCAGCTTTGAAAGCATATTTGATATGAGGGCATGGATGTTCTCTCCTGCTCAGCTGTTTTTGTTTCCCAGAGTTTGTCATAACAATCTTTTATTAGGAAAATGGAATTGCCTCTGACGTTTTCAGGCAATACACAGCTGTGCTGCACTGAAAAATGATAGAAAAGTAGAAAAAGCATACATTTTTTCACCTGTTCACCTGAATTGGTAAGGAATTGCTGAAGAGAGAAAAGGCAGTGGCCCTGCTGCTGCTGGAAGGTTTGTGCAGTCAAATCCCAGTAACTATGCAGAGTCCAAGAAAGAAAAAAATGGGGGGGGGTTTTGCAAGCTTAAACATCTCCCACATTGAATCTCAATGTGAGGTCAGTTCTTGAGGCTTTTGAGAAGCTGTAAAAAAATTTCCCTGAACACACCACAGTGGCCACAAGGCTGGCTATCACCAATGTCCTGCAGAAAACTCTGATCGTGAGGGAGCTGAAGGACTGCGGTGTTATTATTCCTGAAAGCACAAAACCAGCATTTGTAGAAATTTTATTGGATCTATCAACAATTCAGTGTGGGAGCAGTATCATTTAGTAGAGAAAGCTGAGGGCACAGCAGCCCAAGTGTGCCAAGGTGGGATGTTCAGCACAGAATGCTGCAGACAGGAGTTGGTTTCCTTTGCGGTAAGAGGGACATGGATGGAGGAAGAGGTTGGAAAGGAAAAAGGATTTGGAATTTTTATGGAAGCCAGAATTGTTATGTGTTGTGGTGGAAGCTTTATGAATGAATGTGTAATGGATTCTAAAACAAAAATATGAGATACTAAACAATTATAGGAGGCTATTTTAGGAATCAAGATCTCTTCTTCTTCAGTCCTAAAAGAATAAGCACAGTTTTTTTAATTGCAAGCAAAGTTCATTTGTCAAACTCAACTCCTCTGAGTACATTTGAAATGCTTGCTAGTTATTAAATTACTTGAAAATTACATCTTGGTTTTGGCAGTGGTTGAGCTCAAGGAAAAAAAAAGTTGGTAAAACAGAAACCAAGCAGGCCATAAACTAATGAGGGCTGTAACTTTAGAGGTCTTCTGAAACTAGATACAGCAAATTAAAGATTTATATGAGTCCTATGGGCCCAATGATCTTTTTTTTTTAAACTTCCTCATTATAAAATACTCCTTTACCATTTAATTTTTTATTATAAGCCTATAATGCAGTGTTATTCTGAATTGATATAATTTCAACATGTTCAATATTAAATTGTGTCTCTTTTTAGCCCTTCATTAAAAGCATCACTCTTGATTTTTTATGACTATCCAACCTGCCTTACTCTCTTTCATTTTTGTTTTTAGATGCATCATCCTATTCAGATGAAACCTGCAGATAGTGAAAAGTCAAATGGTATGTGTTCAATTTATTTTTACTTAATTATATCTTTCTCTAAACTAAAGTAAGCACAGCATTGTGACGATTTTTGCTTTACTGCTTTTGTGGTGAAAATAATAGGCAGTTTCCCTACACCTGACATGCTGGGAAGGTGTTGAGCTGCTCTGAACTCCCTTTTATCTTCTGCTTTAAAGAAAGAAGGAAATGTCCTCAAAAAAGGGTCTTCCTTGTCATGACCTACCTCACTGCGTACATCCTTCCCTTGGGTTCTTCTAACAATGAGGTATTGTGGGAGCACCTGAGATTGATAAGATGGAGATAAATGTTGATGCTGAAAATTTAAAACAGAAGAAACAAAAAGGCATACCTGTATTAACAAATTATGTAAGTACATGATCGGCCTTAAGCATTTGCCAAAAGTACATTTTTACACAATGATGCCATTCTGAATCTGAGCCAAATTTAGGTTTTAATCATATGCTTCATTATGAGCTGGGAGCTCCCACTTTGGAGCTCTCTGTATACTTATTCCTCAAAACGATTGAAAAATGTATGCTATAAAGACAGTAATATCCATTTGGAATACTAGGGTACTGCCTAAGTGGATGTATATGACATGCAAAATAGATGGCAAGGTAAATCTATTAAACATGCCAGGTTTATATATTCAGGGAAATAAGATAATCGAATGGTAGTGCAACTTGGCAGCGTGTGATTCTTTAAAAATATATACGTGTATATTTTGCCCCTTGATTTGTTCCTGTAATTTTCTAAAATATATGTTAAAGATATCATCTGCCTTCTTAGATTGCAAGAGCTTCATTTTCCCTTAAGGCCCACATAATCAGAGCTGGTTCCTCCAACAGGCATCTTTGCACCTCATTAATTAGTAATCAGGGCAGAAGCCGTGCACTTAGAGATCTACATACCTGCAAATGTAAATTATGATTGGGCTCTAAATCTCTCCGCAAGGCTTTTTTAAGGCTTCTTTTTTTGCTAATTGTAGTGCATCCCTTTTTCAGGCTTCTCCAAGGATTATGAAGTTTGGAAGGAAATTAAAACTTCACATTATGCTAGGTTTCCCATTATGACAACTTTCCAAACAAAAGTGGCCGTGAGCACAGGAAATATGAGCTGCTGCCCATTTGTACACGAGGGGGTGTTCTCACTCTCAAGTTGGAATCATAGAATCATTGAATATTCTGAGTTGGAAAGGATAGATATCCATCCATGAGGATTCTCAAAGTCCAATTCCTGGCCCTCCACAGGACAATCCCAAAAATCCCACCATGTGCTCGAAATGCTCCTTGACCTCTGTCAGTCTGGTGCTGTGACCACTGCTCTGGGGAGCTTGTCCCAGTGCCCAACCACCCTCTGGGTGAAGAACATTTTCCCAGAGATTTTTAGCAGTGGTTTCTTGTTGTCTTTGAGTGCTCAGAATAGAGGCCAAGGCACCTGGATGGGCAGAAGGACTGAAGTTTCCAGGCCCCACTGTGGTCAAGGAGAATGTTGCTGTTGGAATCCAGACTCCAGTCCCTAGTATTTACTGCTAGCAGTGGGCACAATTATCCCTTAGGCACAGGAACACTGGCCTGAACTAAGTATGGCCTCCATGGGTTCTTCTTTCAAAGACAAATTTCACCTCAATTTCCTTGGCAAATTAGAAAAATAAGAGGCAATGGGCCAAAATTGACTCCCAGTGAGTTACTTGTTCGTTGCCTGAAGTGTTTCTTTCTAAAGGAGATTGAACATATTGGAAAAACTGTGGGGAATTGTGCAAATTCTGTCCTTCTCTGCAAGTAGTGCCTGCTTGGAAAGCAGGGTAGGTTGGCTCCTGGCTGCTGCTGTTAGTCTAGGGTTATCTGCATGAAACTCCTGTTTGCACTGTGGGAATACTCCCTTATTTTCTGGCATCCATTCCTAGCATAAAAATTACTAGGGATTGGGTTTTTCACCTTTTTTGGTTTTTTCCTTGCCTTTCTTTGTATTTTTGGGGAAAAAACAAATTGTCAGTTCAGGGGTTCCAATTGTCAAATTAAACACCTTTTTAAATTTAGATTCCTGAAGGGTGTGGGAACTTTTGATAGGCATGTTCAAGGGGTGGTGAACTATTTTTTTATAAATCAACTGGAGAAACAGAAGGCAAACTAATACCATGATGATGGTAATAATGGTACAGCTCCTCAGAAAGGCAGGGTGTAGGCATGGGGTTCATGGAGTGGGTGACAGTTTGCCAGCAGCTTGGAGATCAAGAAAAAAAAAAAAACAACAGCGTGGGGGATGTGGAGGCTTGTTTGGCACATGTTTCCCATATGCTCCAGGCTATCCATCTGAGGAGGTATATTATCCATGCCAACAGCAAACTGTAAACTGTACCTCTTCAACCAGATTGGTAAGTTCAAAGGGGAAAAGAAAAAAGACATGCCAAGGCATCTTGGTTTTCATGATCCGTGCTGGGTGAGCTTTTGAGGACTACTCGAGTCTCTTTGATTTCTGAGTCATGGGAGGATCCCAGTGGATTTTATGGGTAAAGTGGTGTTTCTCAGATTGAAAAGAGGTTTAAGAAATTTTCTTGGTCAAAAATATTTTATGGAAAGACGTGTAGGACAAGTTGAACACACTACAATTCTTCTGAGCTTGTACATGTTTGTGAATTGATAGACCTGTTCAAGTTCCATAGGGAGGAAGGAGAGGTCCTCTCATTCAGTTTACAGAAGTTTTCAAAGAACAGTATTTTCTGTGTGATTAAATGCTCCCTCCCCATATTGAGTCCCTTGTGAAAAAGCTTTGAATGAGGATTCAAGCCAGAGACTCCCAGGATGAAATGCTCCTCCTTTTCCATCACTGTTCCTGCCCTTAGATGTCTGGGTCATCTGAGGAATCTGTCCCTTGACGCCAGAGGCCAAGCTCATCTCATGGAAATGGGAGATGGGTATGGAAGGGACACCTCCAGCACAGCTGGACCAGGCTGCTCAGAGCCCCATCCAGCCTGGCCATGAACACTTCCAGGGCTGGGGCATCCACAGCTCCTCTGGGCAACACATTCCAGTGGCTCATTCCCTGCCTCCAATGTGTCTGAGTCATTTCTCTGCTCATGCAGATGAAGCAAACCTTAATCTCTTCCACCAAGCCCTTAGCACCTAGAGTTGATGGGGCAAGACTTGCCCTCAGATTTAATTAATTTTTCTACCCAGAGGGATTCTGAAAAGCTTCTTACTGTTGAAAAACATAACATCTCTTGAAGATTTGCAGATGATTAATTTTGTAGTGTGTCCTGGTTGGATCACCTTTGTGCAGGTTGTTTTAACCTGTCTAGAAAGTTTTGGTTAAAGATTTTCTGCCAAAAAAGCATCTTTTCAACTTTGAAGGCTCCACCATTACTGGATTCATCACTCATAGAGTTTATCCTTTTAAGGACATTTTCCCTTTTTCAAACAAAGGGGGTTCCTCCAGTCTAATGCTGAAAAATTTACAAACACCTGCTTGACTCTAAGTTGTCTGTGGCCATTAACATCCTACAATTTGCAAATGCCTACATGTCTTGGATCTGGATTTGAACACAGTCAATACTTTCAGGCACATATCCTCCAGACAGTATGCTCTTAAATGGATCAAAGCATCACTGCTTCAGGGAAATTGACAAAATTCTCCACTTAAAAAAATAAAGTAGGGAGGAGGGTAGCTGAGTAATCTTAAAATTTATTTTTATTGATTTCATTAGTGGAAAATATAAAAAATAATTTTGAAATTCTAAGTGGTACAATTTTGCTGAATTGGAGGTAGAAATTAGATGCCATATGTTAGCACTAACACATAGAAAAGTTGATAATTAATGCAGGCAGCTCCGGATTCAGGTGTGACTTTGACAGATTGTATGCAAGGGGTTTTCACAGGCTTATAGCTAGGGATAAAAAGTCTAATTTCACCTTTTCCCTTCTATATGGGAGTAAAAACCAAAACCAAACCAAAAAAAATCCCAAAACCTCCACACCATTAGCAAATAATTAACTATTTATCCAGTTGCTCAAAAGAGAAGGCATCTTCTGGGGAGAAAATGCACTCTTTATCTGACTGGACTCCTCAGAAATAAAGGGTTATAATTTTGATCTTCCAGAATTTTGGCGGTTTGGAAGAGTGAAAATAAAAGTTATGTTGAATCTTCAGGGAGATTTCCCACAATTATTACAGGGTTTAATTCTTTTGTAGCATTCAGAAAATAATCTCTACTCCTTTATCCTCCTGGGTTAGCACAAGCAATCTAATACAGCCTGCAAGAAATGCTCATTACTGAAGCAAATTGAGTAAAGCTAAAAAATTAGACCCTTCAGGATGTTATTCTGCAAGCTGGATGTAGTGCTGTCAGAAGACAGGAGGCTCAGTTTGAAAAGTTCCCCTCCCAGCAGAGACAGATTTCATCTCAGATAACCTTTGATGGCTGAGGCAGAGTTCTGGGTTCAAACACGATGCCCAGGCACGTGTGCTAGTGATGGCAGTGCTAGCCTTGATGGGGTTAAAAGAGCAACTCTGCTCATTTGAAAACAGGTGTCTGTACCTCTTCATGCAGTGCTCCTGCATTCTGGCAAACCCCAGCCCAAATCCAGCAGGCTTAGCACTGGATGTGTGACTTGAACTGCCCTGGCAGCACAGCCAGCCAGCATTTGTAATGTGTTGGGATGGATTGAAGGTGAACCCCATAATGTGTTAATCAAGAAACTGTGTGGTTTCACACGTTCCTTCCTATAAATAGAACTTCAGGCCTTGTTTACTGTGACCTTCTGGCTGCTTCTGCTCCATCAAGGAGGGGCACTCAACCACCCCTTCCTACCTGCTGCTTCCAAACAGTTGCATCTCCTTTGTTCCCCTAGAGTGGTGTAAAATAGTCAAAAAGTTCAACTAAGCCCATAAGCGAGGTTCAGAAATAATGATGTCAAACACATGCTAAAAAAGTTTTGATTTTTCTGGATTTTGAATTGTTGAAACCTACCCCAAGGGTGAGAGAGAGTTATCAAGCAGCAGTGAAATGCTTTTGAGATATGTGTACATGTGCTGGCCCTTGCACGAAGTTATCCTTCCCCCAGCCTTTTGCTTTGCCTGCTCTCATTGCCCAAAGCATTGGCAGCTCCCAAGCTCTGTCCATCCCCTCAGAGCTCATTCATTCCTGATGTCCCTGCAGCTGGAACTCAGGACATCTACATGTTGTCATGATGCCCAGGATCTTGGGAGTTGGCTGGAAGGTAACAGCATCTGTCAATGCACTCAGTCTGTGTAAAAAAACATCTGTAATCTACTCTCAGTAGCAGGGGAGAGACTCCCATGACAAAGGGAGAAATGCCTTGTCATGCACCTTGCTGGGAGAGGTGAGACCTGTCACTCTTCGAAGGAGCTGATCTCTTGGCATTGCCAACAACCAGTTGAGCTGAGACCAAACCTGTAGGTCACTGAAGTTAGGCCAGATGGGTTTAGGCTGCCATCCTTGCCCTAAGCAGGAGCACCTGTCCCAACCTCAGCGCTTTGCTTGGTCAGGTGTGTTTAATCCTTATTGTACAGTCCATGGGAGAAATCCAAAACACACAGGAAAATCCATGGGCTGGGCAGATCCAGAGGGAAGTTTGCTCACCTCTAAAAGCATTTGACCCACACTTCTTGCACTGTTTTCTGATTCTTGTGCGTTGCCTGTATGGCTGGTAAGAATTCATTTTAGAAAGAAAGAAGTGGCTGACCAAAAATGCAGAAATAACTCCTGAAAATTAGTCTTATTGAGGTGGAAAAGTATTCTTTTCTCTGTGTGGGAAAAACTCTTTCAGCCTAATAATATCAGATGTTCTATCAGATGGAGTGAAAACATGTCATTTTGATCTTGACAATTGTCACTTTAAATGTTTTTTATGCTGGGCCTCTAGCCAGAAAAAGAATAG
Source organism: Setophaga petechia (assembly GCA_024362935.1). Taxonomy (NCBI): domain Eukaryota; kingdom Metazoa; phylum Chordata; class Aves; order Passeriformes; family Parulidae; genus Setophaga; species Setophaga petechia. The sequence goes on along the minus strand of JANCRA010000012.1, from coordinate 16,975,028 downwards.
CAATTTTCTTAAGCTTCAACACTGATCAGCACTGACTAATGGCACTGAATGCAGAGCACGTCATCATATCAATATGTTTTCTGTACTCTGAGCATTCTTCATGAAATCTGCATTTTTAAGATGTACAGTACACAGGAGCTGGATGTTTAATTTACTATAAAATCACCCTCAAGCTGCAAACCTGCAAATCATGTTAGTTAAATGGCATATTTATAGGTTTACTACCAAAACCGAAGGAGGCCGATGGGGAGTTTGTCGCCTGCTACTCTTTGGAAAATTAAAACAAAGCCTTCTGTTCTCATCTCATTTCTTTTGAGTCTCCACGTGAATCTCTTTGGTTTGAGGCTTCGTCCTGGCACCGAAGCAGGACCCAAGGGACCTCCTTTGGGATGCTGTGGCAGGCATTTGTCCAGCTTAGCCAGCAGCTATTTTTAAGAGAGAGTTGGAGCCTAACTACCCTTAAGGTAGACCTGCACACTATTTCAAGCCTGAGATCAAATTTAAACTGGTTGGTACTAGCTGACACACAGACACAAAATAAGAGGTTCATAACACTGAGCAGAAAGCAATGCTTGGAAATGTGCTTGGCACCAAGGCTTCACCCAGCCTGACCTCAGTCTATGGTGTGGAGAATCCAGGCCTGGCAGCCCAGCTGGGTCCCTTGTCTCAAAACCTTTCCTGCACTATGGCCATAGTCTGTGGCTGCTGTTGAGGGCACAGGCTGCCAGGGAACTTCCCCAAAGAGATTGCTCAAGGCAGTATAGGAATTGTCCGCAGCCAGGTTACAGGCATCCTTCCACCAGCAGAAGTGGCTGCCTGCACTCCTTTTGTAGCTGTGAGCTAGGCAATTCAGCTTTCCCACCCTTAAAATAATATTTAGCAGCATCAAGGTCAGCTATATACTATGAATCAAATGCAAAGCTTCATAATAAGACATATATATATATATATATATATATATCTCAACTTGCAGGTCTTATTTGCAATCACGCATATTCAGCTCCTGAGCTGTATATAATTGGTTCATCCCATGCATTCATCATTTCTTAACCCTTTCTGGAGGATTCACCTGCGTGTGGAACCTCAATATAAAGTGTGAATGAAAATGTTCAGTCTTGAGGAATCTCTGCTGAAGAAAACATCTTCCCCTGGGTGCTAAATTCACACCAATTTTCTTGCAAGCTTGTAGAGTGAGAAGCTGGGATTGCAGGGGCTGGTCTCTGTTTTGGGCTCTGAAAAATGCATGGGTTTGGTGCTTGCTTATATAAAAGCTACAAATACTTTTTAAAGTCAGCAATTTAAGGAGAAAATTACTTCAAATGCTTCTCGTGATCAATAAACATGAACCTCTTCCTGTTATTCTTGAAATTATTAAATGCGCTGAAAATGTTGCAGTATAACAGAAATAAAATCCTAGAAAAAATGGACGCAGTTCCTTCTTCCTCAGCTGCAATTTTTTCCATATGACAAACTCATACTAATACAGGAGACAGAGTTAGAGAGCAAGGGAGGATTCTTTTTTTTTTTTTATTGTAAGCCCAGAAATGAAAATACTTCATTATAAAAATAATTTGCACAATAATAGAAATAAGTAAGTGCACTGCAGACTCTCTGGAGTAAAGATTTCCTTCCCTCTTTGCTTCCCCACAAACCCTGACAGTCTGCTCATTAACAGGGAATTGGATTTACATGCCATTTCCAGAGAAGAAGAAAGCACTGGTGTATGTACTGTATAATAAGCACTTAGATTTTTGGTTTAATATAGATGAGTGGGTGCCTTAACATTTTTAAATTTTTCTGGAGCAAATTAAGTTTTGATGACCTCTTTCATTTTTGACAAGAGTCCCCAGCTTTAGACGTGTAAATTTGGCTTTGATTAATAGGACTGTGTGCATCCTGCTGCAGCAGTCCAGCTTGTGCTGGTGTAGTGACAGTGCAGGCAGAAAATATTCTACCAATAATTCAGGTAAAGCACGTTTTTCATGGTTGTTTTTTGCAAACTCAGCATCATTACGCATCAGAGGGTGTTCAGGTGATGTCCTGAAATATGTCTTGTGCCCTCCTGAAGGGCAGAGGGCTGTGGCAGTGAAGAAAAAAAAGAACAGCAGAAAAATTTAATGCATTCTTTTTCCAGAGCAGTCATTGCACATCTGCCTTTCCAGTGCCGTGCATTAAGTTGGCTGAAATTGAAAGCTCAGATAGGAGCTGCTCTCAAAACATTTCTCAGGAATGTTTTTCATTAGCTTGTATCATTACGTGCACAATCCCTTCTTCACCCTCACCCCATGAAGATTTCTTTCACACATGAGGGGGATGAGGGAATTTATCTGAATTAGAATCTATGCAAAGATATCTTTAAAAGTGTCTCCAACGGAGGATACTTTCCTCTTAGAAGCCGTGAAGGGGAGGTGTATGCAGAGTGACTATGACAGCCAATTAATATGTTATATAAACAGCAGGCACCACTAAAAAGAAGGAGAGAGAGAGAGAAAAACGAGATATTTGGGGTGGGGAAGGAAGGGGGAAGGGAGGTTGTAAGTATAAAGTGTTTGCCTTAGGACTTGTCTTCAGTTACAGAGCCAGACTCACATGACTGCAGCTTGGTTTGATGTGGTAATGAAGCATTGATCACAGCAAAAAGATGAAATGGCCTTTGCTCATTCATTATTTTTATCTTCTAGCTGTGGAAGACAGAAAATTGTTCATAGGAATGGTTTCGAAGAAGTGTAATGAGAATGATATCAGGGTGATGTTTTCTCCGTTCGGCCAGATAGAAGAATGCCGAATCCTTCGGGGACCAGATGGGCTGAGCCGAGGTGAGTGTGCAGCCTGTAAAGTCTCTTTCCTTAAGTGCTAATTGGGAGCTTTATGTCACAGCCAAGGTAGGCAGAGCTGCTGTCTGCAGCGAGAGGTTACTCTGTAATACGTCCCACGTGATGAAGGTATCCACATGAACTTTTCACAGTGACTGAAATTATCACCTTTTATTTCCAGTGTCAGAAAGGTCTCGGTGCCAACATATTAACTTGTGTTATCACCCTGTTTGTCAGCTGGAAAGGTTCCTTTGCACCCTGAGAAAACACCCTCAGTTTTCTGCTCTCACAAAATCAAAGTTGCTCCCCTGACCCCATTTCTGCTTTGTAGCACAAGGCCAAACAAAAAAACCCAAAAGGACAGGACTGTAAATGACTGCTTGAGGGCATGAAGGGTGATGGGAACTGGCCCTCGTTGTAGCACTATCTCCTCCATTCCTGTGTTTTCTGTAACTCTATGCAAAACATAGGTCTGCTGTAAGTGAGAAACAAAGAGGTTACCCTGGACCTGAGAGCTTTGCCTGGACAAAAGTTTGTACAGAGAGTTTTTACATCTTGCGCCTCTACCACAACCCAAAAACCAGGGCAGAGGTGTTAAGCATCACCATCAAGAGTGGTCAAGTGGCCAACCTGAACTTGGAAATGAAATGCTGCACAGATTTCAATAACCAGTGATCCCTTTTGAGTGCAAAAGTACCTTTAAGGGAAAGGCCTTCTGAAAACCTATTGAAAAGAAAGATAAATGTATATCGATGATACAGACTGCATCTTAACTCCATGGTATTTGGATCTGAATTTATTCTCAGAGCATGAACCTTCTCAGAACATCAGTGCCAGGGGTTGCTGAGTAGAAAAGGAAATAAGGATAGTCCCATCTCTCAGTGCAGGATTATGCTGTTGTAACATACCACAGCTGTTTAATGGCACAGGGAGGAAAGTAATTTTAATTGTGGAGCTATGAAAAACATCACATCTATAGGAAAAACAACTACATAGAAAGTACACAGTTTATGCATTTTATTACACTTTCAAAAGGCACAGAAAAAGGTAATAGATATGCATATCTGTTACCACTTTGCATATAGATATGAGTATAGATTTAGATATTTTTTCTTTACTTTTGGATCTACTTGTTTCTAGTAGACAATAGGATACACAAAATTTTGTGCAACAATTTGTGTGTGGGGGTTTCCAGTTTCTATAAAACACCTATAAACTTCAGCAATAGAAGTGCAGGTATTCCTAGATATCATAGCACTGCTTGGAAGCACGTACTGTACTATTTCTGGACAATAAGGACTTGTTGAAAAGCCACTCTTACAATAACTAGGGAGCCTCAAGAAAATTACACACATTTATGCTTTATGTCCCCAAAGTTTTGGGGTGCAGCAATCTCTTCAGGCAAGGAGAACCTCACAATTATGGCTTTTGCCTTCGGGAAGATTAGGGCACAGGTCTAAAATTGGTTAAATCAATAGCTCAATAAGGAATGTTTACTGATGGAGTCGAGTGTTGCCATTATCTTTCTAGACCCAACACTGAGGCAAAATAAGTATTTCTGATTTTCACTGATTTCATTGTGTGAGCAGCACAAGGAAGGGATGATGGAAGACACAAGTGGGAAAGGAGCTAATTAACTGCTGAAATAACAAGATCTGCGCATCAGATGTTTTGAGCCCCCAAAAAAGATTTAATTGACTTGTCAGCATCACCCAACAAAGAAATGGATCTTTCCTGGGATCCATAAAAATCCCACTGCATACTTGCTTTAATTCAACAGACTCAGTATAGTAGGAGCATAGAAAAGCTAATTATGAAATCCAGCAGAGTAAGTGAGGTTGGTGGGGTGGTTTTGTTCTGCTGTGAACAGCAATCTCACAACAATCAGGAGCTGAAATTCCTAAGCCACGTCTCCAATGTATCAGGCAGGGCAGTGCTGTGTGCTGGCCAGCACAGCTGTACAGTTAAAGTGCTGCTCTCTCCTGCTGGAGGCTGAAGATCTCAGTCCAGGTAGGTCACACACCAGTGAGCACAGCAGAGCTGCATCCTCTGCGCCGCTCGGGTTCATTTCGGTCACAATCACGACTGATATTCTATCATGCCCTCATGCCTCATGCCTTGTTAAACTCGAATTGCTTTCTCCACACCCATGTTCACACTTCAAAATGGGTTCAGCTGCACCAACCAGGTTTTTCAGGCAGATTTTTATCAGCTTCACAAAACCACCACTCCATGAGAGAAGGCAAAGTGTTGTGAAAATGGTTGGTATTGCAGTTGAAATGAAAAGTGCTGAGGGACATCTGCAGAGGAGGGAGCTTGACTGAAAAAGCACAAGGTGAAAAACTCTTCAGGAGGAAGAATTTACACTGTTAAATCTTTGTAAAGAGCTCAAAACCTTAATGAGTTTTAATTCACGTTACCATTTCCAAGATGTTAATTCCCTTTGCCACAAACATTATTTATTTACTCATCACCCATGCGGATGTGCTCCCTTCCTAGACACAGAGGGGTGAATGAAAAATAATAGTCACTGTCTGAGGAAAAGCCTGACCTGCCATGCCAGAGCCTTCAGGAGCTCAGTTCAGTGCTCACAGCAGTGAGATGGAAATATGGTCCAGTAAACTCTGTTTGGTATCTCTTTTTAATTGCCTAGCAGGTATACATCATGGTATCTCAGATGAAAAAAGCTTGAACAGTATCTTCCTTGGTATTTATGCCAGCTTTCAAGCTTTCTTAAAGGGTTCAGGCAAATAATCTGCATTACCAGCTGATGGTTGCAAGGAATAGCTCCAGGTTACATGTCTCAGTAAAACAGTTTTGGTTTGGGCTGGGTTTGGGGTTGAGTTTTTTTCCTTAGTAAAGACTTAAAGGTTTTGGTTGACTTTTATTTTAGCCCATCTACACTACATCAGCAGCTTTAGCACTGGGAGGGTAACAGTCTGCTGTCAACTCATAGGCAGGATTTAGGGTTGTGTTGTACCACATGGGCTCCAGTAGCAAGGAGAAATCCCATCCTGTGGCATCAAGGGAAAATGTAACACTTTGTGATGAGTGTGATATAAGTGCTGAGATAAAGGGAGAAGGGGAGAGAGATGGAGCTCATTGCTTCTTACTGTAGTTCCTAACCAAGAGTTGACAGAACTTTAGTATTAAAATCACACCCATTGCTGTCACTTCTAATAATGGACCATCACCTTTTCCACTCCAAATTCCTATTGTCAGCTGTTTGAAACTCAGCTCTAAAATGAGGCTAAGGTAATGGCACAGAGCTTCAGTGGTGGAGCAGTGTGTTTTAAAGAAATTGAGATTTTTTTTTTTTTTTTGCTGAGTCATGTTTTCCCCCATTGTTGCTCATTCCTGCATCTAAGAAATAACCATTGTTTATACCTGTAACTGCTGTATTTCAATCAGCTACAAGAATAGTCAGCAACCACAAGGCATTGCCTTCCAAAGGCTCTGGGATAGTCCCTGTGAAATTAGCTGGCTGGCAGCGAGTAATTCCTAGCTGTGAAAGGTATTAAAAAATAAAAATACCCTGTTGGCTGTAGAGATAAAGAACCCAGGGACCCAACAGCCACAGAGGCTGGCTGCCTCTTGAGCAGGGTTCATGGGACTATCTAAAGAAGCTTGCCACTTCCTGTACAATATTCATTATTCAGAGAGAAGGATTCAGCCTGCAGGGTTGTTTAATCCAGCACTTTTTCTGAAGAGCTAAATATGCTTTACAAAAATTCATGATTGTGATATCATGTGCTAAGCTTCATTATCATGAAAAAGTAGAAGTGAACTGCCTCAGATGATTAAGATTTTAAATCACTTATTGTAAACGGCTTAAGGAAACTTTCAGACCTCCTGACTCCCAGCACTATGTAATGTCTACGTGACCACAGATCCCAACACAGACAGCCAGGCAATGAGAGCTGGAGCATGCAAAAATAGCCAGAAATCCCCAAGTTTGATTTGTAGCTGTGTAGCTGTGCCACTGATGTGCTGTATTGACCAACTCACGTTGGTCACTCATCATCTCTGTTATCCTGTTGTTTAAAATAAGGGTAGTGATGCTCCTCTGCCTTTGTAAAATGCTTTTTTTAGATCAGTGGATCAATATCTCTGTATCACTCTAGGAATTATTACCAACCGTAATGATGATAAAAAAATCCTCTTATCCTTATCACAGGAGCACCACATAGCAAATTATTCTGCTGTATTGCTAAGTGCAGATTTATATATCAGATACCAGAAAGAAGTCAACTGGGTTAATAGCATGCACTGAAAAAACCTGCTAATAACATGTAGAGAGAGTTGGATATACCATGAAAATTGTGAGAAAGCTCAAAATGCATTTTTCTACATCTTCTAGGCTCCTAATTGTATGATTTTTTTAACAAAACATCACCAGCCACATGGGACAAGTGAACATTTCTGCAGACATTGATTACAAGGATTGTTTTTTTCATTCTTTCTTTGCTTTAAGAGCAGGTTAGAAATGGAATAGCAAGATACACCATGGTGAGGCAATTTAATTTCTGGAAAATCCATTCAGAACTTTCAGATTCAAGGGTTTTCTGAACGAATTAGTAAAAGAAAATTAGTGTTTGCATCACAATTAATTGCAGGGAAGGATAGGTGAGGAATGTTTGTGCTGGGGTTTTCTTTCCTCTGGATATTTGCTGCTCCTTTCTGAGCTAAAGTGACATGAAGTGCCAGCTGTGGGAGCACCCTAGATTAGGGGTTACCCTCTGAATTGTGAATCAGTAAGTGATGGAAGCAAGGACATGGAAGTGCTGTGTTTTCAATAGCTCTTCAGAAGCACCTCCATGCCTTATGCCTTTTGCTGCAATGTGGTAACATTTTCATTTTTTCCAATCATTATGGCACATTTAATTTTGTTTTCCCTTGCTGAAACTCTTTTGCAGCTGGGAGGGAAGCAACACATCCAACTGACCAATGTCTCTGCTGGCCTTTGGCCAGTGACTACATCTCAGATTTCCATTACTGCAGTTTTGCAGCAATCCCTCCCAAGAGGCAATCCTGAAATGAAATAATTTGCAAGAGGCTTTATTCCAACAAGAAGGTCATCGAGGCACAGTTAGAGAACATGGTCTTTGGTACCCATTTAATTCTGGCTTTGTGTAAATTCCACTTACTGAAGTCTGTGCTTTTCAGGGTGTGTAATTGAATGTCCAATTAGAAATGCTTCGAGGGAACCATGAACTTCAGGAAATTTAAAATCTACAACCTGTCATCCAGTCAATAGTCAAATCAGTAGAGCTGAAGAGCTGAGACACAGTTATAGGATGTGCCTCTTGTTACCTTTATGTGCCTGATATGCATAAACTGAAGAGCTTCACTGTGGATTTTTCAAGTTATATTCTTTAGGCTGAATTGTTGCACTTGGTCTCAGACCTGTCATTGTGTGTCTTAGGTAGTACTTAACAACCAGATATCACTGCAGTAAACAATTTGATGTACAATTTAGTTTGTAGATGAAATGTTTTTTAGCCACTAAGACAGATTTTTGTGTGATGTCTTCATTAGAAGGCTATTTTCCAGGATGCTCCTTCCTTCAGACTGGGCTGTATTAGCACAGGAAAGGAAAAGGAAAAGTCTACTTTGCAATCTCAGCTAGAAACATTTTAACCCAACTAGAGCTTATTTTTATCACACTTCAATTTCCATAGCTTTTTATTCAAGCCTTATCTTTTCCTTAAATAGAAGCTTTCATCTCAGAGGATCCCAACTACTCCTTGCAGGAGTATTTGGCAGATTTTCACTTTTGTTTCTTTACAGAAATTGAAGAAAACCTTGTTTACAGTGCACTGGGAAGCTGTGGTGCAACCATTACAGCACCAGCTGCGCAGCCAGCACTCGCAACACTGCGCTTGCTTGGGTGGCTTTGAAAATCTCTTGGGTCTCCTTCTGTGTCAAACCCTGCTTTTAGACTTCCAAACCATATCTCTGCATTTTGCATCTCCTTTTGGCTTCACTTTAAATCCTCTGGTAGACCACAGTGGTTTCATGAGGGAGGTTTCTTGTGTAGGTGTGAACCTTACCTGAAGCTTCCATACATAAAATGTTCTCCTTCATTGCAGAAGTTGATGTTGTGTTAGGCTGGGCAAGAACTCCTGACTGAATGTTTCTCAACACTTCTAGAAAAACCTGAGATGAGAAGAATCACATGAAGCAGGAGCTGAAATGGGCAGAGATGAGCTTTTTTTAAAATATTTCAAATATTCAGTCACTCAAGCAGCAAGCCCCAGGTTTGGGATGACCAGGATCAAGGAGGAGGCCTATCACATTTGACTGCTTTTTCAGAATTCTCATTCAGTTTGTAGTGGGAGAGGGGTAAGGAGTAACCCTGTGAGTTTAGATGTTCTCTCAGCCAACGTGGCAGATGTGATAAAATTTCTCCCATGCCAGAGTGGGGTGCCTTACTCCAATTCTTCCTGCAGAAGGAAATTTCTCCCAGCAGCCTTTTCCCTGTTAGTCATTTGTCTGCTGCAGGGGATGAGAAGGCAGCCTTGAAGAAGCAGCTAAAATTCTTAGATCTTCTCTCTCCCTCCCCTTTTATTTCTGTCAGTAATTCCTGACATTTTGAAACCAGAGCTGATAAATAAGTGCGAGGTGTCTTGTAGGTTGGCTGTTTTTACAAAACTGTCTATTTTTTGGTGTAGCTAGGTAGCTGGCTGTACAAACTGAAGTTATTTCAAGCCATTAGTTATAGAAACATCCCCCTCTCCATATTTTCCCTCCCAGAGAGCTCCACAGCTCCAGTAAGAAGGGAATAATTGAATATCAGGACTCGGTGGGGTAGAACAGAAATAGTTTGCTCATAGCAGTGGATTGGGAAGACCTCGTTCCATGGCATGCCAATCAATGCCATGTTTCATAGGGTGAGGTAAGAGGCCATGGAAATCTTTCTTGTTTCCTTGCACCACAAGGCATGAAATCTGATTAGTCCTGTCCTCTTCTAATTGTGATTTACGGTCCTGAAGCTGGCAGTGTGTTCCCAAAAGACCACCTGCACCCGTGTGACACAGTGAGTGAGAGAGTGCTGTAAGAGCTTTTCCCAACCCTTCAGAAACATAAAGAAATGAAATCCAGTGTCCTTGGATTACTTCTGATTAAATTCTAGGTGCCCAACTAAACCCATCTTTCTCCAGTGCATATGTGCTCCACAGAAGAAAATCAAAGTCCTGCCATTGACCATGGCAGCAAATGCAAGCATTTCAGAACAGCTTTTTCTGAACACCTGAAATGTAAAAGCAAAGTGATTGAGTTAAATAGACCAAATCCTATGACATAGGCTAAGCTCCCATCCAGTGTGGCAGTCTGGTCATGAAGGAAAGGAGTCCATAGTTCACATATAATAAAATAGATAGGATCCCATATTCCACGCACAATAAGATATATATGCACACATAATAAATATACAAATGTTGTGTGTGCATGTCCAGGCTTGGTAGCTGAAAAATAACCCTTGAATGTGTATATACATAGCAATGTCTGGAAGGATGGTTAAATTAACAAATGTTTAATTAGGGCACTTGATGACAACCTCTTTAAGTCCAGGTTTTCAAATAATTCAGAAATAACATTGTCTACTGAATTTTTTTGCCATGTTATTGAGGTAAATTGGAAATTTACTGTGGAGATGGCCACTGTCTATTGGTGGGAAATGGCCTGCTGAATGGAGATAACAAGGGGACTTAACCTTGTAGCCTCTGGCTGGCAAACCCTAATTAAAATGCAGCCCCATCCTCTCTGTGGAATGCTGCTTCCAAATGCTCATATTCAAGCTGCATAACCTCATTCATCAGGCATTCCCCTTGCCCAAAGAACAAGTTTCTTTCAAATTGGTACAGAGATCTGCTACAAAGGTCTTTTTGCTCCATGACAAAGGCAACGAGACCCATGCAAATGGTTTTGGGCTGAGGAGTGAGGAGGAAAGCTTTGCAGTGGTGTTGGGCACTGAAAGTACCCAACAGCTGAGTCCTGTGGTTAAAGAAAGAGAAAAATCAGGGGAGGGAAGGGGCAGTCTGCTTTATCTTGAGAGGAATGCAGCCTTCTTTCTCTACTGATTCACATTTCTTCTGAGACCTGCTAATTGCAACATCTCTCAGTAAGTTACTTACAGCAGAACTGCTGGGGAGAAATTGTGATAAATGCATAAACTGTGTCTTACTGATTTTTGTTGACATTTTACATGCTTCTCATGCATTTGAAACCTCCATTCAGTAATTGTCACTATAGTACACACTCCTGGATAGTGAGAACCAAAGAAGTGAATGAAGCAGTTTCTTGACCATTATCACCAATATTATTCAAGGCTCTGCATGGGGTTCCTTGCCTGCCCTCCAGTATATCTCTATTTGTGCTCATCCCCCACTGAATTTGCAAGACAAGAAATGAATAATGCTAATAACAGAAATGGTATTAAGAGAGATTGCTTTGAGACTGATGGTAAATGTGGGCCTCTTTAATTTTAGTGCACAGCAGCAATATGAAATCTAGGAGAAGTACTGTAGATTATTTACCCTTCTACTGCACATTTTGTCTAGATTGCTGTACAGAAAGCTGGTTTGTTACATCATATTCTTTGACAGAAATATGTTGCTGAACAAGACTAGTATAGCATTATGTAGTGTGGCTAAAGAGTAGTGAGACATCATGAGCTGTTTTGTTACCTAAGAAATACAGAAGGTCACAATGATGTGGTGAAGTTTGGGTAAAAGAATTTTGATTTTTGATTTTATGATGCTCATCTATAATTCAGGGCTACATAAACCAGCTTAGGTTCTTTTGAATCAAGGGCCATTACATTAAAGAGAAAAAAAATACCGCATGATGCAAAAATGCATTGACTTTATTTTCATGACTAGATGTAGTGCTTTTGGGTAATGATCAGGCATTGCTTTCTCTTACTGTTGTTTGATTAAAATGTGAATACAGTCTTGACTTGATAATCTTACCAGGTACACACAGAGCTAAAAAGAAAAGGTATTCTATGCCTCAAATTGATTTGCATAAACCAAACAATCTGTTGCTTGCTGGATTGCAAAATGGTTTATTTTGCCCATTGGCCACAGGGGCAACAATATTGTATTTTTGATGCCAGAATGTAGCTTTCATGCATTAGCTCTGAAATGACAATATGCTTTAGCCTCTCAGTGCTTAGATCTGCTTCATTTGGAAATCTTTTAAGTAGTAATAATAATAATGTTTTGAGGAAATTGAGTGGAACACTAAATTATTCTCTGAAACCTAAGTTCAAACTGTGCAAGGCTAAGGGAGCTGAAAATCAATGCACTTTTAAAGTCATTAGAGATCACAAGTGAAATAAGTCTGTGTTGCTTTAGCTAAGCTTTTAGTGTGCCGTGGTATTATTACAAAATCAGCCTGAATCTGCATTAATTTCACAGTCTTTTTCTTTAAGATGCCCAAGGGTGCATGAAGAATAAAATGTAAATCTCAGGAGGCAATGTTTTTATTAGCCAAAAGGGCAGTGAGTCATGCACTGAAAACGTTGACCTGCACCATGCCCAGTGTAGGTATGGCTGACAATAGTAGAAGGGTGGAAAAATAGCCCAGGCATTAGCCTACCGGCTTTTCATTATGATTTTAAAGGCTGAAGAGGAAAAAAAAAAAGAGTGATTTTTTCATTTATTCATGCACATAGCTTCAGAATTGTTCAAGCTGGCAGTTGCTTTCATGGATCAAAGAATTATACTTGTACCTAGAACTCAGAGAAACAAATACCATAAGGATTTTTATTTTTAAAATGTTATTTTCTTAAATGTTGAGATTCCACCTACATTACTGAATTTTGTCTGAGTCTTTGCACAAATAGTCACGGGATACACAGTGATGTTTTTTTCTCATTCTTATTTGTATGATACTTCTTGGTGCATCACAGTAATTTGTGATGTTATAGACCCCTTTATTAAATTCTCAGTTCAGCTGTCAGTGATGCCGACATTTATTCACTATCCACAGTTTACCTACACAAAAGCCAGAGCAAGCAATTGTTAATGCATGGTCTGAATAGATTTAACTATGCAATCCAAAGGCTACATAAAAGCCTTATTTATTTCAAACCCTGTGGCTAAAGAACAAAAACAGTAACAAAACAGAACAAACAAACAAATAAAAAAGAAAATAAAAACAAAATAAAGCAAACAAAAAATTAAATAAAAACCCTTCTTGTCACCCATCTCCACCTAATTTTTTTTCTTTCATCTATGGTCAGATTAGCAAGTCAGCACTGTCAATAAATAAACTAGAGAAGTTGTTTATTTTTATGTACTACTGAGAACAGTGTCGTCTTGTGGCCGTTCTCGTAGACTGTGTTGGTTTAACAAGCGTCCAACCCTTTTGTCTTGTTGTTTTTTGTCTTTCCTGCTCCCTGTCCCCTTGTTCCCACAGGCTGTGCGTTTGTCACATTTTCTACAAGGGCAATGGCACAGAATGCAATCAAAGCCATGCACCAGTCTCAGACCATGGAGGTACAGTACTGTATCATTTGCCCTTTCTTTGTTTTCTTTGTGCAAATGATTGCGAATGGTAAAGCCATGCTCTCCTGGATCAGATCAGACACATGACAATCACAGATTTAAATTTTTTACCAGCTCACTCTACCTGTCTTTGTGAAGCTTTATTTTTCTCAAGCGCCTAAAAGAGCACAATAAGGCTGCTGTGTGGTATCCAAACACGGCTCTCAATCCTGTTTACAGTGGCATTCAGCAGAAAATAAAAAAGCTGTGAATACCACTCCTCAGTTATACTCAGAGTATCTCTGATGAGTAAATTACCTCTATTTTTAACACACATTCCCCCTAAGAAAAATCTTAACTTCTTTTAAATAGATTTCTAAGTGTTGTGGTTTGCACTGCTCTGAGAAAAAGCTCGAGAGATTTAACATGGCCACACTGAGTTACTAGTGCATGTGTTTTTCTGCAAATAGAATCTGTTTTTAAGTTAATATTATTTCGCCTTCTTCATGTAGCCAATAAAAATGCTAATGATGACAGAGCATATCTGAGTGTGGCACTTCCTGCAGAGCACCATCGTGGCTGGCCCCTCACAAGCAACACTCTTCATTCCTTTCCAAACTGCCTCTATGGCCTCGTATTTTATCATGATGAGCAGCTCAAAACTTTAAACCTGTTCACTCAGTGTGACTTCAGCTGCTGGCTAACGATCTGGTCACTGGAGTGGTTATTGAATGCCACAGCTTGTCTGGCAATCTCAAAACTTTTTTCAGTCTGTGATTTTTGTCATGGTCTTTCAGAATTTTGCACAAAAAACCGCACAAGTATGAAATCTTTACTTACTCTGGATCTTCTAGCTTATCATTGGAGAGTGCATGTTATACTGTATTATGTATACTGTATCTTCGTGTAGTGATGATTTTTCTCAGAGGTGGCATTGATGTTATGTGCACTTGTTTCTTTTTTTTCTTTTTTTTTTTTTTTTCTTTTTCCACCAGGACCTTTCAATTTTATTTTTTTTTTCTCTCAGTGATTTTCCTTTGCAATGCTCTAGTCTCCCAAAGCATGCTGGGTGCTAAACAATCATTATTGCGTCATGTCGTTGAGCTGCTTTGTGTAACGAGCCAAGGGGGGACACCAGGGGTGGGAGGGTGGACAGAGGACAAGGAGGAGGAGAAGATAAAATTCAAGCCAGTGCATGAACATGTCACTAACTGTTTCCTGTATAGTACAAGTAATGATATCAGCATTGCAAAGCTGTTGTCTTTCCAAACATCACGTTTGAATTTGGTTGAGCTTCTTTTATAATCAATGTGTTTTCTTTTCAGTGCAATGCATTTTTAGAACCTGGGTATACAGTTTTAGTTGAGAATCTGCCAATGAGATGAGAACAAATGAATTTATCTTTACTAGAAAGCTGCTGTTACACAGTCTATGCAGTCTGATAGTATATTGTGAAAAAACTGCCACTTTGAGTCTCTGCAATAATACCTGTAGTAATTTGTCTGCCGTGCACTGCTCCATTAATTCAGATCTATATGTTTTGCTGGGTTTGATTCCAAGTAAAAAGGAAATGTTTACTGGTAATTCTGAGTTTTACCTATATTTTCCATGTGTTTTAATGCATTTTTCCATCTAGCAAAATGAATTTTACACAGCTCTACTTCCGAAGATGGTAAAATAAAGACGTAACACCTCCCAGACAAATTCTCCCAGTCCTCTGTTGTATGCATGCTCCAAAAGGGGCTGCATTTTGGCAGGATACTCTTAATGAGATTAGTTCTGTAGAATAGTTACTCTTGGATCAAAATCCCTCTCAACACCTTTAGAGACATCATCAATGAAATCCCCAAATTGGCGAGGCAACTCCAGATATTTTGCCCTTTGAACATCTGGGTCTTTGCATCAGTTGAGCTTAGGCTGTGTCCCTTCTTGGAAAGAAGCTGTGCACCCTCCCTCCCCGTGGAGGAGGGACTCAGCCTGACAGCAGAAAAATATGAAGGCAACCCCAGCTGTTGGGCAGAAAATGGCACTGAATGGCATGGAAATGTGAAGCCATTGAATGAGGAAGGGAGATGCACCTTGTGTTTCTGCTGGAAGCTTCCCCTCAAGCTAGGAAATAGAAGTGCATAAAACAAGAATCACCCCGTAGGCAAAAAAAGAAAAAAATTTCTCACTTTTGCCAATAGTCTTCCAGTGAAAAGTTGAATTGGGTTGACTAGTGTTGTATGTCAAACCTCAGCCTGAAACAGTCATCTTGGACACTTTGGTTTCATGCTATTTTACAAATAAAAGTGGGCTTAGGGGAAGGTATGTAGTACAGAATTGCATTTCAACCCAATTACTACAGATTTTTCCCCTTTTTTATTTTCAGTTCTTTAGCATGCATCATTGACCAAGATGAATTTTCAAAGAGGGCTAAGAAAGAACAATGGGGTTGTTAAGTCCAGATAAACATGTCTCATAGAATAATGCATTCTCTTACTACTCTTTCCACCTGACTTACTGATCTGGTTAAATCAACTGATTTTTAAAATATAATTGCTGCTCTAAAGTGTTTGCTCTTCTATTTCTTTTCTGTGGAGTTTTTTTTTGTTTGTTTGTTTTGTTTGTTTAAGTCATTCAAAAGCAACACCAGTAGAAGACACTAATTTCTTATCATGGAGTAAATTTGATACAACAATAACAACCCTTTTCTCATATAGAGCCACTTCCTAGATATAATCTCAGTCTTCAGAACGTTTGCTTTCTTGAAAATGATGAAGTGATGAAATATAGAGCAGACAGTGAAAAAATGAATTATAGATTCATAAATTGCAGAGATATTGTTTTTATACAATTTACTGACATTTAAGCATTCATAAATATGTCAGCTGTAGTGTTGAATGCTGAACTACCAAACTGAAAACCTAAATAACCATATAATATTTCTTCCTTTGATACTCATTTCTATTTCTTTGGAAATATACTTGATTCTCCTGTACATCCAGGCAGAAGGCAGTACATTCCAGTTGTTCTTAGCCCAGTGTTACCAATAATGTTATTTGTAGCTCATATAAGATAGAAACAGCTTGCTTTTTTTTATTAGCAAAACCAGAAAAATCTCTCTCACATCCTCTACCCCCGGCTCCTTTTTCTTTCTTCTTTTTTTCTAAATGATCTTATTTTTAATATTAGTATAAAAATCACTAGAGAGAGGTAATTGTGTAACAAGCCGACTCCTTCATAATCTTTATTTGATTGCTGGAGTGTTATGGATCTCCTTTTTTCCTCACTGAAACACTAAAAGACATTTTTACAATGAAACACACAGGAAAAGAATTGGAGGTGGAATAATAAACCACAAGCAATGATTTTCTAAGATAATTCTAAAAGAATAGTGTTGATGGGGGATATTATTATTATTATTATTATTATTATTATTATTATTATTATTATTATTATTATTATTGCAGTTTATTTCATCATTTTATCTGATGATTGGGAATATTTTTATCATTTGTCCTGGTGTGAGGTTTTTCAGAGAAAAGGTACATGGCTGCTTTTTGTAATTAATTGAGCACAGGAACTTTTCTGAGGATGTTCACAGTGTTGCGAGAGCAGCCATGGGAAGAGTAGGTGAAGTAGAAGCCTGCTCTGCATCCCACACTATACACTTTGGCTCAAGCACTGCTGTGTTTCTTGGACTTGAGTCATTTATCACTCCTGCCATTGTGTTCACATTGAAGTTAGACAAGAAATTAGTATAACAAAGCATGGCAAGGGAAGTTATTCATTGGATGCTGTGAAGTTGAAAAGCAGTATGAAATGGATTGACAGTTTCGATGACTCATAAAATGCTTGAATTAATTTGAAGAACTGAATCACTGCAGTATATAGCTTGCTTTCTTGATCTGAAAAAAATTAAGACTTTAAAGGTTAAAATATGAAATGTCTCTTAGCGGGGAAAAAACAGAGAGAAATCAACAGAGGCATCTTTCATAATCACATCTCATTGTCTCAGTTTCTTTGCCCAGGAATGTCCAATCGAAGTCCAAGGGAAATTCCAGTTTACCTTAAAAGTCCATTTGGTCTGTGACCTCCAACTTCTTCCCAAGGGTCCCTCAGCCATGGGTGAGGAATAGGCTGCAGACCAGACCGCTAGCTCTTTCTTACAGCTTCCCTATTTCCTAAGGCATCTTACAGCCTTGCCATACCATGTAACAAGAGGCTGATAGAAGCAATAGAAGAAGTGTTGTCAATCAGGAATGGGCTGCTATCACCAGACCTAGACCCTTTTGGTCTGCATCCTGCCCTTTGTTCCCATCTCAAGGGTGCTTGGTGCAAAGCGTGCCCGGGCGCGGACCGCAGGTGGGTGAATTGACCGGGGCTCCTCGCTGTGAACAGGGCCGGTGCCTCGCTGATGTAAATGGGTGCTGAGGTAAATCTGCTGCTCCCAGTCTCTTCAGGGTGCACACACCAGCTGCACTGAGCCTGATGGCACAGCCAGACCGTGGTTGGCTGTGTGGTCCCTGGCAGCACGGAGGTTGGACACCTCTCCCTTTGGCGCTGCCTCGGAAACAGACTGCAGACAAAGCATCGCGTCCATCTCATCAGCTGTGAAGCTTAATTAAAGAGGACTGGTACACTTTGCTGTCTCTGGCAGCAATTTTGATAGCTGGAAGGAAAAGAGAGCCTGAGGAAAGGTGCTTTATAGAAAGAGCTGGGGAATCAATAATTTCTCCATAGCCTCTTTTCATGAGAACCTGAAAAATCTTAGTCCTTGCAGTCCTACACATGCCAGTCACAAAGAGAGGGTGAGCAATCTGGTTGTACCAGTGCCAGAGGCCCTACAGGACATGGCTGAGCTCACGAGCTGAGGGTGGCCTGGTGTGACTTAACCCTTCTGTCTTTCCCAATCTGTCCAACCACAGGGCTGCTCTTCGCCAATCGTGGTGAAGTTTGCTGACACCCAAAAGGACAAGGAGCAGCGGCGTTTGCAGCAGCAGTTGGCTCAGCAGATGCAACAGCTCAATACTGCCACTTGGGGAAACCTCACAGGTCTTGGAGGACTCACACCACAATATCTAGCTGTAAGTTCACTTCAGAGGTGGTGGCTGTATTATGCTCTATTTATTTTAGGACCACGGTAAATCAATTCTACTAAACTCCCTGCAGTAAATTGCTAAATTTTCCAGGATACACAGTGTGTTTTCTTCTGGGTGTGTTTATCTGCAAAACAATTCACAGATTCATAGAAAGGTTTGGGTTGGAAAGGACCTTAAAGATCACCTAGTTCCAACCCCTCCACTGTAAATAAAATTTTATTCCATAAGTTTTATTGGGGGTTTTGAATGCTAGAGTCTGTTTTTTGTAACTGGAATAAAATTTAAGTTCTTCCTTAGGGGAGGACAGATAGGCAGCTGAACACTGTAGAGGCAATATCCATATGGTGCAGCCTCTAAACTAGAATGTTGTGGTTCAATCATCAAATTTCCACATTTTCATTTGGAAATGGCTTTTGCTATAATGCATGGTCCTGCCAATGCTAAACATGCATGGTTCATATACCCTCATACAGAAAGTGAATTTGGCCAGGAAAAGCCATAAATTTAAAATGGCCTTTTCCTTAGTCCATTTGTAAGATGAGAAACAGGTGGTAGCTGCTGTCCCTGCTGGAAAATCTGAAATCCAGAGCCATGTATCTTTGGTGCTGGATGGCCAAGAGAGGCTCTCCTTCATCACAGCTGAGGGGGAGCCTCTGCCTTTTGTGGCTTTGGAGTTGGGAGGTCTGGTTGAGGAGCTTTTGGATAACTTGGGGGTTCCTCATGGTTCCAGGTAAGGCAAATAGAACCTCACCAAGTACAAGGTCCTGACCCTTGGGCAATCCCAAGCACAAAAGCATGGATCAAGCACAGCCCTGAGGAGAACTTGGAAGTGTTGGTGGATGAGAAGCTTAACACGATTTATCAATGTGCATTTCCAGCCCAGAGAGCCAAACATGTCCTGGGCTGCATCCCCAGCACCGTGGGCAGCAGGTCAGGGCAGGGGTTCTGTCCCTCTGCTCTGCTCTGGTGGGACCCCACATGCAGTGCTGCATCCAGCTCTGGAGCCTCCATACAGGAAAGACACAGACCTGCTGCAGCAAGTCCAGAGGAGGCCACAAAGGTGATAGAGGGTAGAAGCACTTCTGCTATGGAGAGAGGGCTGGAAGAGTTGGGGCTGTTCAGCCTGGAGAAGAGAAGCCTCTGGGACCTTTGAGTTTTCCATACCTGAAGGGGGCCTCCAACAAAGCTAGAGAGGGCCTTTTTACAGTGGCATTTAGTGATGGGACAAGGGGTAATGATTTTAAACTGAGTGAGGGCAGGTTTAGGTAAGATACTCAGAAGAAATTGTTTCCTGTGAGGGGGGTGAGAGAGTGACACAGGTTATCCAGAGAAGCTGAGGCTGCCCCAACTCTGGAAGTGTTCAAGGCCAAGCTGGATGGGGCTCTGAGCAACCTGATCTAGTGGAACGTGTCCCTGCCTGTGACAGGGCAGTTGGAAGTGGAGAAACTTTGATGTCCCTTCCACACCAAACCATTCCATGATTCTGTGAAATGGATGTGCCCATATATATGTATTGCGTATGTATAAACACATCAGTTGTGTGCATACAATGTTTTGATGTACTGATATAAAAAGCAATTTACCCAGCAATTAAAAATATATATTAGTGCTGAGGTTGGCTAATTAATGCTGAGATAGGCTAAATTGCTATATATACAAATCTCAGTCTAATGAATATCTGTGTGCTTGATTCATAAAGATAATAAAGAAAAAACTGAATTCACAAGGGTGGGGAAGAATGGACCATGATTGACAGAGATGAGTTATGGTAACTACTAGACTACAGAGGGTTGTAATTAGTCACACTATGTTGGTTTAAATAGATTTAACACCTGGTTGTTTAAAAGAATAAATTGATTAATTGTTTTAAAGCAGCCATGTTATTGAGTTTCCCTTGTGTCTCTGTGTTTCTTAATAGAGATTAGACATTAATATGGATTTACAGCATTGACTCTAGGGATGTTCATTCCAACAGCAGACAGAAGCAAGAGACTATATAAATGTAAAGGAAAGCAGAAATATTCCAAATGCGAAATGATAGGTCATTTTAGTTTTATCTTCATTTGTTACATTCCTGTCAGATAGATTGCTGTGTTGTGTTGTTCATTTGCAGCTCCTGCAGCAAGCAACTTCCTCCAGTAACTTGGGTGCCTTCAGCGGCATTCAGCAAATGGCCGGTGAGTTAAAAACCCTTTCATTTTGCTCCTGCTATGTTTTGTGTTCTCCAGCTATTGAATTCTGTACCTCTAATAATCACATTGTCAGGGGGTGGGGGGCGTGTTGTGTATTAAATGTGGCAGATGTATTGGCAGGGGACAGCTCGCGGTTCAGCGTCAATAGAAACACTTTCACCCCTCTTTCAGAACTGAAATTAAACCCAGTGCTCCCAGGTTGTGCAAACAGTTTGTCTTGCATTAGTCACCTGCCATTTGGCCAAAGTAACCAATTGTAAATTGCAGGAGAGCTCTTAGTCCCTGCAGCCGTATCCTGCCCTATGAAAAGTGTCAGGAAAGCAACAGCAGGATTACATTCTAATTTCCAGTGAGATTTCTGTGTCCTGAAAAATCAAATTAATGGCAGCCCTCAAACATTTTAATAATATGTGGTGAGGAAAAATGTTCTGACCTTTTTAATGAAACCCAAGATTACAGGCCTACCTTCAGTATGAATTTTCAGGCTCCTTTTATAATCACAGAAAATTAACTGGGTGCCTTTTTGACTTTGGAACCCTAGTTGGCAAAATTACACAACAGAGATTTTATGTAAAAGTATAATCTTCAGTCTGGAGGAAAAAAAGAAAGAAAGAAAAGGGGAAAAAAAGAATCAAAGTGTGAGCGGATTTGAAAGCCAGCTAGTTGGAGGGTTTCTTAGTAATGAGCTGTGTGCCAGTAGTAACTGATGTGTAGTGATTAGCAAAAGGTCATTCCCACTGTGTGACCTACCATGCTGATATCCTAACTTAACATGATGCTAGAGAAGGCAGCATGTGCAGTAAATCAGAGCACAGATGCACATTATGCCTGCCGTGAGGAACTGTTAAAAAGCTTTTTTTTTTCCTTGTTACAGGGAAAAAAAAAGAAAGAATCACAA
Organism: Setophaga petechia; assembly: GCA_024362935.1. Classification (NCBI taxonomy): domain Eukaryota; kingdom Metazoa; phylum Chordata; class Aves; order Passeriformes; family Parulidae; genus Setophaga; species Setophaga petechia. The sequence continues at coordinate 16,953,548 of JANCRA010000012.1, read as the reverse complement.
AACCCCTAAATTGCTACATTAGTTTATTTTAATCATGAGCCCGCTGAATCAATGAAATACAGCATTACGCTTGCTTCATCATCACAAAACAAGGGCTAAAATATTCAGAAGTCTTTATGAGCCCCATTTCTCATTCTTTTTTTAATCCTGGTCTTTTGCTGCTTCTGGTTCTGCTTTGAAGGAAGCCTGAAATACTTTAACAAGTATATATATACCACACTCTATGGCTATACCCCACAGGTATTCTTTGCTCAATCATTATATTATGCCATTATTGCAGTGACATCAGAGAATAATGTGAACCTGCTGTCTGACAATATAAATTGGCCTACAGATGACAATATCTCTGAATTATTCTCTCTTCCTCAGACCTGCTGGCAATGCTTGCTGGTTCTATTATGTTACCCTTGCAATCTAGCGTTTTTTCCATCAAAATACTGTGTCTTAATATGATAAACAGAACAGAGCAGTTCAGCAACAGTTTTATACTTGGGAATTTTGGAAGTGCTTTTGAGCTCAAAGACTGTGTTTTAATGTTTTCATATTTGGTTAGGTCTACAAAAATGAAAGAATTGGGACACTGAGGAAAAATAATGTGATATCCATTGCTTTATGTGCACCTTAGAAGTTTTTGTTGCCTATTTCTCACTGTTAGTGTAGATTCAGCTTTGTTTTCAAGAACTGTTGAAACTAAGGATTTTAGTCAAGTATTTCCAGGATGGGCTTTCAATCCAGGATGTGATTTATTCTCTGAAAATCATATGATCTTGAGACTGAAAGAAAGTCATCTTAAGAAATCATAGTGGCACATCATTGTTACTCGAGGGATATGCTTTTTTCAACTGCAAATTAGATTGCTAATGCACTCATCTATGGGATAATTTGATGACTGACTGCCTCTCTTGGAAAAAAAAGTATTTTATATTTTATATTCATGTTATCCAAACAGCTTGAAGTTTACTCCTTTCCCCAAAACATGTGACTCGTAAATCTTTATGTTCAAGGTAAAATTAGTGATACAAAATTGTTCTCCAAACTGCATCTCTACATGAAAATGCCAAAGACTAAGCACTATTTCATTGTTAGAACTGAGAGTTCATGTCCTCTCCTTGGAAATCAGGCAGTACCATGTCATGCAGTGCATCTGGTATTAACAATTTGTAAATTATGTTTCGTGAAAGGAATAGAAAGTACTCCTGTGTCTGCAGCAAGAGCTTGCATTACCAGCTGAAGCTATCTTTGAACATTTGTGAAGGCCTAGAATTTTTTAACTTAAGCTGTACAGGTTCATTTCACAAAAAAGAATCTAATATGTAATTCCATATTGCATGTAGTTTGCCTATTAATATAACATTTCAAAGTGAGGAATAAAATCCAGACACAATTGAGTGAGGTGCTAAAGAAGATCCATCACTGCAGCTTTCAAGTTCTTTGAACTATGTGTTTGAGGGGTGCAACTTTTATCCTTGAAGTCAATGGGTGTGCTTACCACGTAATTCAGACACTAAAACTTTGATCAAAAGCCACATGAGCCATTGAAATTCCACCCTTACTTCCATGTCAGGGCTCTAACATCTCTTTTGTGCTTAAATCTTGATGAAGTCATGGTTTGCTACATTAGGACTTCTGATCCAGCTACCCCCTTGTACAAAATTAGGGCCCTTTGGATCTGCAAGTGTCTATTTGTGCTGCTCAAGCCTGTGCTGTCTCTGCACAGAACAGAAGTGGCACAACACACACCCCACATGTGAAGAGTTATTTGCTATGCTCAGTATATTATTTCTTAAATCAAAGTAATTTTCTCTGCTAGCAGAGCAAAGACACTGCTCTTTAGTGTGCAGTTTTAAATTCCCTTCCCCTAATACCATGCCTCAGACTGGTTAAAGTAGTTTTTACATTGCAAAAGCAGTGGTTCTTTGATTTTGGTGAAGGGAGTGGGATTTTTAGGTGTTTGTGATTTAAGAGTATTGGAGTTTGCTTGTTTGTTTGTGTGTTTGTTTGTTTGTAAGCTGGGAATACAGTCCAAAGAAAAAATGGGGATTTTTCTCAAGAACTCTCTAACATACGGATATTAATCACTCAACACCAGGTGTAAAAGTGAACACTGTTCTTGCTGTAGCAGCCAACTGACCCTGCTGTACATTCAGCATTGTGTTAACTTCAAGCAAATCACAAAACTGGTTTAACAAAAATTTGAGACCCTGAAATTTAAGAGACAAAAAGCTCTAGCTTACCATTTAGCTTTACAAGCTTTAAGGTTCCATGCCTAATTCTGCACTTTAGTTTTATCTCATTTCTATAGAAAAACGAGATTTTCATGAAATCATTCTGTTTCATGAGTTAAGCCAAAGAAAACAATGTAATATTTTGAGACTGGTAATAAAGTTGGGAGAGCTGGCAGTGCTGGTGCCTTTGGTATTACAGTAATCCCCTGGTCTTGATTACAGGCACTAATTCTACCTTGCCAAAGTCTGCTTCATTGTCCTGTATAAAACATGCAAGGACATGCATCCTTATGAGTGTATTTCATAGTGAGCACTTCCTCACTTTCCCTCCCCTTCTCTGATATCTTCTAATCCTAATGCTAATTTAAAGGCAGTGTTTCCTCTCATGTTTTTCCTCTCATGTGTTTCCTCTCCAGCCTCAGTGCCTAGCCTGCACTTTGTCTTTGGGGAAGGCTAATAATACAGATAAATTACATTATGTGGTTTGATTGTCTTACTTTAAAAGACAATGTAAGCTACATTAAACACTAGCAACCTTTCAAGCAAGCAAAAATTCCTCCTTCAAATACATACGAATTGCATGGGAAGCTTAGTTCAAAGGAGATTGATGTTGCTTGAATGTTTGAATCGAATTTGGCTGGCACTGGAGCAGGTCCTAAAAGCTGCAGTTATTTAAACCAACCTCCCTGTTTAATAGCTTGGGAATTACAATACAGATACTGTAAGAAGTAGTTTACTATTGCTAGGATAAGTGTAGAAAATATTTCAATGTTTTCAATATTTAAACAATGTATAGTCTAGGAACATTTTCTACAATCCAATAATGTCAAATGCTTTGGCAGGAACAAATATTGGATCATACAGCAATATTTTTGTGTGTGTGACCATCCAAGACATAAAAAAATGTACAGTACTCATAAAAAAACAAAGGGCTTATTTTAATTTCATTGAATAGACAGTGTATTTTGCTTTCTGGAGTTATATAGGGGGGGAAACCATGGGTTTTTCTTTTTCTTTCAGGTCCCTAAGCCCTCTGCAGCTGGGACTTTTTATATTTTTCCAGTATATATTTTTTCCAGTGCTGTCCAAGTTCTCTCACAGTTTGGTTGCATTTTGGGTTGGACTTCTGGCCCTTTTTGAGCCCTGCTCTATCCATTCCACCCTTCTTCCATTACCCAAGCCAGATTTCCTCCTGTTGCAGAGTCTGTAGGAGCAGATGGGTGAGGGAAAGTCTGTGAGGTTCTGCTTTCTGAATATTTTCCTCTAATTGTTGGATTGGCTCAGTGGATCTGGAGGGACCAGTTGGAAGCCAGGACCATCTGCACAGAAGCTCTACACTTTTGCATTGGCCAAAGGATCCTTTATATCCTCTGACTCTTCCATGGCTTCATTCCAGCAAAGCCATACAGAAGGAGGAGGATTTCTCCTGCTATGACCTCTTTAGGGATATCATATTAAAAGTAAAGGTCACTGAGAAACTGTTTCCAGCTCAAGGGAGATAGCTGTTTCTTAAAGATAACTACCAGTTTTCAAAATGTTGACCTCAGGGACCAAAAACATTCAGCTTTTGTAACACTAATTCCACTGAAAGTCCTAGTTATTTTAACACATAAAATTAGCTCTTTTTTCCCCTTCTTTTAGCTAATAAATTAAACAACTGTGTTTAGCATTTTCAGAGAGACAGAGTTTGCAGCAAGTGAGCCTGTTCCCAATCCACACATTGCTCCTCCTCAGAGGAGGAGGAGAGGCACCTTGAGAGGAAAAAGCAGTGCTCAGCAGTTAGGAGATGTGCTTATTCAGGTGGTAAAAGTGCATGATGTGCAAGTTTGGCCAAGACTGGGCACAATATCTGTAGCTCTGTGTGGGCTTTCCATAACCAGCAAATAGAGGGTGAGGGGGATTTTTATTGCCTTAGCCCCTCTGTGGCTGGAATTCATCCAGCTGAGCCTCAGTAGTTTGGAAAGTAGGCATCCCATCTCCCTGCAGCATCAGTGAAGAGGGAGTCACTCCCAGGCAATGATTCAAACTACCAAGGCTGGGGTTAATCTATTTTATGGATATTAGGAAAATACTCCATATATTAGGAAGAAGTTCTTCACTGTGAGGGAGGTGAGGCCCTGGCACAGGTTGCCCAGAGATCTGTGAATGCCCCATCCCTGCAAGTGTTCAAGGCCAGGTGGGACAGGGCTTGGAGCAACCTGGTCTAGTGAAAGATGTCCCTTGGAAGGTGGGCTTTGGACTTGGAGCAACCTGGACTAATGAAAAGTGGTCCTGCCCATAGCAGGGAGGGTGGAACTGGATGGCTTTTATGGTCTCTTCCAACCCAAATGTCCTATGAGTCAATGGTTCTATGATTCTTTTTTAGGATCAGATTATTTCATTACCCCCTCTCTTCTTTGACTATAGCAAGAGCCTGAGTAACTTTTTTTTGGACAAAGTTAGATCAGATTAATCCTTCCCACTAGAACTGAAGAAGTTGTAATGGACAAAACCACCCTTCTTGCCAGAATGTGTTTAGAGCATGTATAACCTGAAAATGGGCTGAAATCCTACATAAGTCAACAAAAGGCTCAAGAGGTGTTAGAATTAGATGATCTTTAAGGTCCCTTCCAACTCAAACCATTCAATGATTCTGTGAACCTGCAGTCAGATTTAAGCACGTGCTCCTAAAATATAGGGCAGAATTGATTGTGGACTTAAAAGTTGTTTTAAGGGCTTTGCTCAGTCAAACAGTAACTGGTCAGGCTACCTCAATCACTTTTTAGATAAGTAGCTTTTCTAAAAGCAGCCACAGAATATATATGGTTTGATGAAGGTGGCACTTAGATCTCCTGTCCATTTTAATTCTAAGAATATTGCTGGAATAGCCTCACCCTCCCCATCTTTATACACATTTTATCATCAGCATCCAAAATGGCTGATGTCAGTGTTAGCAAATAGTTGCTTTTTTGCCTGAAGATGATAAATTTTACCCTAATCCACATTTTTTTAAGCTGCAACCAGGATTTAATTCAGGTGGAATAAATCCTAATAATTGAGAAGGATAAAATTTCCAAAGCATAGGAAGTCAAGTCAGTGGGAACTGCTTATGAGTGATCAGATTTGGTTCTGATAATCACAACTGACTTTGAAACTCTCCATGCATACTGTGCCACTCAATGAAGCTGGTGCCTTCCTTTTTTTGGAATTTGTGCAGTAAGCAAATCTCAGCTATTTTCTAATGTGATTTTATTATGGTTTTAGAAACCCAAGAGCTGATGAGGCCTAAGAAGTCTTGAGGAACGGCTTGTGACTCCGTTCCCTCCCCTACAAATACCCAATAATTCCAAATTTACAGTTATCACAGGAGAAAAGCGGCAGTGACTGAAACGAGGCAAATTACTTCATTGTATGAAAGTTTGTGTCAGAGGCAGCACAAGAAGTTGTAAAATGTAAATCTCGTGCTCTCAAATTTCCCCGTGTTTTCACAGAACTGCATCTGTGACTGTGCAGCACTACAAAAATTTCCTGTGAATGTGCTAATAGGCCTTATGAGAATGTTCTATCACCATCCATCTGTCACTTTTTAACAGGCCTGATTGGCAAGCACTTGTAACAACTGACATCTGTTCTCGCTTATTGATATGTAGATTTATGGTAATTGCTGTGAACAATAAGACACAAAATTACCTAAGGTGAACATTAAATTAAATTTTCATGCCCCTATCCTTATAAATAATTTTTTTTAAAATCTTAAGTTTTAAGCAAGGCATACTGTGCATCTGTTTTGTACATAATTTAATTGTTTTTTTAATCTGCCAAATAACAAAATGAAAGTTGAATTTCTTTGCGATCTTGAATATTTGCCAAGCTGATAGCACATTGGTAAATACATGTTATTAAAAATGGAATCAAACTGTATTGTGAATCTGGGTTTTTTAATCATTTCCCTTTAATTCCCAACATTGTCTCCATCATGAAGATCAAGAGTTATTCCTTACCCAGAAGGGTTTTTTTTTTCCTCTACAGGAAGATATTCATTTTTCATGTGCAGCTCTGCCTATGAGGCTGTTCCTCAGCGTTAAGCAATTTGCATTTCTTCAGAGAGAGGTGCATTTGCTGAGTGAGCAGCACTTTCAAATAAAATCCATCTACTCATTTGCTGTCCAGCTCTGTTGCGGGATTTGGGACTGTTTTGAAAAAAACTGTAGGATGTGAAATGTGTGAGGAGTGTGTGTGAAAGGGGAGAGATTGAGAGAGCAGATTCATCCCACAGAACTGCAGAACTGTACCTTAGCTGAGGTTCAATTGACCCAAAACTCCCCATTTGAAAGCAAAGTACTTTTGGGGTCTGGGACTTGAGAGCATTTGGTTTCCCTCCTCCAAATTTGTCCAAGCAAATGGGATGTTGACATTCCTGACAAGTTGATGGGAGAAACCAATAAAGAGGGAGCAGAGATGGTAAAATGCCTGGGGAATGTGAAACAGTGATGACAGGACTTATTTTTCAGACGTTTGAGCAGATAGAGGATCCTAAAGAAGATGCATATTAAGTGATAAAACTGTTGACAAAATGGGCTCTGGAGCTTGCTGGGTGACAGTGTGTGCCATGGGCCCTTGGTGACACTCACATTTGGGTGCTCAGCTCAGTGGGGATCTTTTCTCTTACTCAGGTGTGACAAGCCAGCAGGTTTTTCTCCTGCATTCACCCAAGCTGACACCCTATAACACCTGCAGGTTGTTTTGTGCCCAGTGTCTTACAGTCACTGCTACAGTAAAACAAATTGGGTGAGGAGAGAACTTCATCACCACCAAGATCTTGTTCATTCACCTTCTTTGGGCATTGAAACTCATTTGCCAAATTGATGGGTTCCTCCTGTGCTTATTTAAAAAAAAAAAATTTTTTTTGTGGAATGAGGCAGTGATGGTGTTTGTTTGGCATCCACAGAGGTGCAAGGGTGATTCATGAGCACAGAGACAGCAGTTGTTTGCTCTGCTGCCTGTTGACCTTGTCTGGCCTAGGCTGTCCTCTGGAATCTTTCTGTGTTCATCACAATTATTTAATCCTACCATGTATAACGTTTAAAAGTCCAAAGGATGGACTTTTCTCACACAGAAGAAATATAAGCTGGTTATGACTGATCCTTTTGATGAATAACTAAACAGTGGGTGAAAGAAAGCCATTCCTCTGGAGGAGAGCAACCTGCTGCTTTCCCAAATCCTTGTTGCAGGATGGCATGAAAATACAGCCCCAGTGAAGATCAGCAATGTTTGCTGGATATTCTTTGCTGAATTACTTATTCTCCTTAGGAAATAGGAAGGTAAATTTTAATTAAGGACCAATATCAGTCCAGGATGAAAATGAATTCCATATCTCATTTTGAGGGTTACTGACTGCTTTGTTTGCCAGGATTTGGGTCCCAGTCTTTTCCACCCCCAAAATCTTGTTTGAAATAGTCTGCAGTCTTATTATCAATGCAAGATAATTCTTTGGTGGGGAAAAAAAATACTTACACCCAAGGCAAGTCAGTAAGTCAGATGAGTAATTTTGAAAAATGAAAAACATATTGTTTGCACACGTGAACTGTGTCTTTCAAAATAGTTTGAATTAGTAATGTTTGAGAAAAGTCTTATCTTTTAAAATAGTCTTTAGCCTCCAAAAGAGACCTTAAAGAGGTTTGGTCATGTAATTTCTCCAAGTGTCTTGTTCCAGTTCCAGACTATGAATTAGTGTATCTTGGATCAACTAAAATCTTAACTCCCACCATTGCAATGGTGTCACATTTTCAAAAACACCAACGTCTGAACTGAATTTGAAGACACCACATTAGAACCTCAGTCAAATTAGGTGCTCACCTGAGGTCTGACCTGCCTGTTGGAACATGCTGTATTTAAATTTGGGGCTTTATTCAGAAATAGATGTTTATATCAAGGTTCATTTCACAGTCCCTAATGCTGTGACAGTGAGAATTCATCTTTATGGAGATTATTGATTGTACTAACCTGAGTCTGCAATACTTGTGTTTGAAACTAGTATCACTTTCCATTATTGCAGGAGTTCTGAATTCCTAGAAAGTAATTCTCCTTCATTGCATTTTTTCTTCTCAAACATACTTCCCAAGTATTGTATTTAAACTCCTTTTTTTTTTTTTTTCATTTTCTCCCAGTTTTTAAGCTTCTCTGTTTGAAATACAAAGTGTGCAGGGAGAAATAATATCTCTTGTAGGCAAAGTAACATTCAGAAAAAATCAAACAAGTTTCTAGGCATTCAAACTGGGAAACATGGGAAACAAACTTTATTAATCCCAATTATATGACCCTGTCCTGAATTGTGTTTTAAATGCTAGTTATCTTCTTTATATCCCCTGTTGTGTCAGGAAATAATATTGTGCCTGGGCTTCATGCAGAGTTTAAATGACTTTTAATTCTACACTTCCCTTAGAAGAGGCACAAACCAGGTTTAATTTTCCTCAAGTACAGGCTGGTGTCTTTGATGCATTCTCTCAACTCCAAGGTAGAGAGATGAGAAATATTCCTCAGGAACCCTAAGATGTGGTTTGAGATTATAGATGTTTTGGGAATGAAAAGAATTGAGTTTATTGGCAAGGTACACCCCAAGCTCCATGACCATTGAAAACAGCACTTTTTGATGATGATGATGATGATTACCTGTTTTAATTAACCCTCTTGCTTCTCCACATAGGCATGAACGCTTTACAATTACAGAATTTGGCAACTTTAGCAGCCGCAGCAGCCGCCGCCCAGACCTCAGCTACCACCACCAATGCAAACCCTCTCTCCACAACGACTGGTGCTCTGGGAGCCCTCACAAGTCCTGGTAAGAGCAGAGTGCCTGCTTCCAACACACAGACTTGGCAGTGGAGGGCAAGGTGGGAGTAAAAACGCTGGTTCCATGTTGTGTCATGAGTTCCGTGCTCATGTAAATTGTGAAGAGCCTTTAACAGCTGAATACATTTTTCTTGCTGTTATTTCCAAGCAAGTAACTGCTTTTTCAAGTGATCCAATGTGGGCATGTTTGCCTTTCCAGGTTCATTTCAGGGGCCATTAAAGCCTAACAGACCCATCTTAAAAAACTCTGCGTGAAAATTACAATTGCATGGGAAACCTAAGATAAAATTAACTTTTCACAAAGAATTCAGAACATGACCAAATTCTTCCCATCCAAAGGAAAATCAGCTGAAGCGGTTGTTTTTAATCCCCAAGATACTGATCTTTGTTTCCCATCACACACAAGTATTGCCTTTACCCTTCATGAATTTTTGTGAAGTCCTTTTTTTTTTTCCTTTCTCTTGCTGGATCTCAGTTGAGCTCTCTTCTTTACTTTCTGAGTACACAGTTACAGAAATGATATCAGATGCACACGGAATGCACAGCCAGATTCTGACTTCATTGTGGAGGAAAAAGGGACAAAAGAGGTAGAAATGCCTCCATGACCACCATGTGGATTTCCAGACATGCATGTCTGATGTCTCCAAAGCCCTAGAGAGAAACTGGGGCAAATTCAGGCCTAGGTAACACTTCAAAATATCCAGAATCCACAGAGAGAGATGTTGATTCAGTGTAGTTACTCTGGGTTTACAGTGATGTAGCTGAGTAGAGAATTCGGCCACTTATTGTTACATAAAGGCTGCAGGGTGTAATTATTTGCATCATGAAGTGTGTTTATTGCTGTTCTAAAAAACATTCATATTATTTTAGACACCACTAAAGAACATTTGTGTTTAATGTTGTTTAAGTGTGTATTTATCCCCCATGAAAAAGTAATTCATGGCAGACTGAGCTCATCAGTAAGGAAAACAGTCTTCATTGCAAAAAAGAACTGGCACTGAGTGTGGTGTTGGGTCTTAGTGCTGGCCAGGGCTCCCATTATATTACAGTTTTATTGTTTGGGACAGAGGTTAAATTTAAAGAAGCTTGGCTAGTACTAAGTCTGTGTAGATTTTTCTGTTTCTGGCGTGAGCCTCATCTTGACCTAAAAATAATATTCATTAGCAACATCTCTGAGTAGCAGGTTGGGTGAAAATAACTTTGGCTTGCTGATGTGCTTTTTTTAAACCTGAGCAATCTCTTCCCTCTGTCCTGGAGCTGGGGCTTAGCACTTTGGAAGAGGCTTCTCCCAGTGTCAGTGTTTCCATGTTACACCTGTCTAAATGCCACTCATTTATAGAAACAGAAATGTTGCATTTCATGCACGCTCTGTGATATCTCTGCAGTTTAGCTGATAAATGTCTGAGCAGCCTTGTCCTCCCAAGACACACACAACAGATCTTGACCCACGCTGACAAGAGCTCCCAGGGCAACTCAGTGCACTGCACTGTGGTGCAGAGGGGCTGGAAATTAACTCCCTTTTTCTTTGCTGCTCTGCAGCACAGTGGCACCAGAATATTCCTGTTGTGCACTTTGTTTTGCCTCCCCTCTCCAACACAGTCTTCTTACCCAGCCTGTCTGACTTGCTGTTCCCTTTTAACCTGATCCTGAGGCTCCCTGAGTACCTGGGAGGTTGTTTTATCTGATGTCCAGGTCTGCAGAGGCCCGTGGTAGACAGGTGCTTCCACTGGGCTGGGCAGATCTATCTTTGGGGTAAGTGGAGCTTCCCATTGCTCTGGCTGGTATTGGAGAGCAGAAACCAATGGTTTTTCCAAAGAGGTTAATGATTTTGGCTAGCACATTGAACTTGTGTTATTTTTTAAAAAAATCTGGGTACATAGCCTTTCAAATAGTGTCTTCAGAATGCCAGCTGCCTTTGAAAGTCTTATAGATGGCACAACTGTACACAGTTGTTTCTAATATTAGACAGCTTGAAAAATCTCTAATAGGTCCACTGACCTATTTATGTTGCACAACCAACCTAAAATCAAGCCTTGTTAAAGTGTTCTTCAGTTTAACCTTCCTTATCTGGTTCCACATTCTCCACCCCATTACATATTTTGTAAACCTGAATAATATCTTCAATAAGTCTTCTTTGCTCCATGGAAAATGAATTTAGTTTGATAAAGCTTTTCATAGTAGCTCAAAGTGTTTCCACTTAAACTCAAAATATGTTGACAGAAAACATTTAAATCTGCCTTTCAATGTGTGGATGTTTGGAGGCCTTAAGGGTATTTTTTTGGTCTAGTTTTCCTTCAGTAGAACACTTCAGCTTGTTGTGTTTCATAAGTGTAAATTATTTTGTCTGATTTCAAAGCCTGCACTAAGCCCAGGAAGAAATGTTTGCATCTCTCCAGATAATGCATTAAATTAATATTTTTAGTTGAGAAAACAGCCCACATTTGTGGGAGTGCAAAGGTAGATGCTTAAATTTAATCCTTTTCTTGATGTTCTTAAAGGCAAAATACTGCATAGAATGGAGATGGGCGTAAGTGTCTACTTCCACTATGTCTTGAACCATGGCAGCCACATAAATCATATCCATGTTTCTATCCAGATATATCTCCCCTGAAAATCCCCCCTGAATCAATCTTTGACCAAGAGCTCTTGTTCTGCCCTTTGTAAGCATGTGTGTTAAGAACCCCAAAAGATGGTTGTTTCAGCTAAAATTGAAGCTGAAATTGATCACCTTGAAGCTTAATTTTACATCAATAAGATTTAGCAACCATCAGTGCACCACACTAGTACAGAGCAGACAGTGGTCAGGCCAACTTCAGTGCACTGGCAACACAGAAAAACAGGCCAGGAAGTGAGGAGCCAGTGGGACATCTGATATTTGAGGATTTCCAAACAAATTAAACTCCAATGATCTTTCCCTCATCCATTCTGACTAAACAGCTCTGACCACAAGAGAGTCTGAGGACACTCATTCTCCTCCATGTGCTAAATACTTTCTCTTAAGCTTGAAAGAGTATTCATTCAGAAAGAACAGAGACAATACAATCCCCCAAACTATTAATTTTTTTATAATTGTAAATTTATAATTTCAATTTTGCATACCCATGGAAGTGTCTCCCTACAGCATTGTTAGAAATGATTTTTTAAAAGCCTTTGCTTAAAAAAACATGAAAGATTAAGCTTTCGTTTTAGTAAAAATCCCCTCAGGCAATAAATAGGTTCTTTTGTCTCTTGGCCCTGGAAAAAAATTAAAATGGTTTAAATTGCCTATGGTTAAAGTAACTGTTTCTTGCAATTATCAGATGGTAGTGAATAAAAATTAAAATGAAATCATGAAAGACTAAAAAGCAGGTAAAGGCATATTATGTCTTTCATGAGTTTCTCATGGGTCTTTTGAAGACTCATTTAATCATCTTTCTTGTCTTTTATTTTGATATGATAATTGTTTCCTTTATTTACTTTAATCACATCTATTTAGTTAATTAATTCTTCACTTTATTTTCATTTCACTTGCTTGGGATACTTTTTGTGTTTTAAAGACAGGTACCAGTACTATTTCATAGTGTTTTAAGGCAGATACCTGCAGCATTTATAACACAAGGATTTTGGCTGGGGTAGCTCTAACCTGGCTCCAGGTTTGTCTCATCCAGTTTGTCTCTGTTCGCTTTGGGTGAGAACCTGGAAGTTTCCATTTCTTGTTAACTGGGAAGGGATTTTGGAGGGACTGCCTCAACTGTAGGTGTATCCACACTGTAAATATCCCAGTTTGGACAGGATGAATCCCAGCTGAGCATCAGGAACCTCATTGTCTCCTCCAGTCCTTGACACATCCTGCAAATGGATCATGGAGCAGAGAGCTCGCAGGGAGGATGCTGCACCAGAGCCTGCAGAGATGCAGGGATCATTCAGGGGGTGGTGGGAATCCTGGAGGTGCAGGTGAAGGAGCCACATACAAGCTCAGAATCAAAGTATCTGTCTCTAACACTGCCTGACATTTCATTTCCCTCAGTTGACCCACTACCCTAATTTTCCCAAGGGTGATAATGTGTGTTCTGACTGTCCTGGGTGGTACAGGGCTCATACAGCACTGTGAAATGTGGACCACAAGGAGCAGGTTGGTGAAAGCCATGTCCAGTCAAGGTCTGAGTATCTCCAAGGATGGAGATTCCACAGCCTCTGAGAGTTCATTTCAATTTTGTTTCTTCAAATTCACACATAAATGTTTGTTTCAGTAGCCAGTAGAAAAGCCTTACTATGTGTAAATGAAGAGACAAAACATCTAATTATATATCCAAATTTATCTGCATGAACATACACAATATCATTGCTGAGCTGTGGGGGGATAGAATTGCTAAACCAGAAGCTAATTCAGTTTCAGACCTAGAAGCCTTCTTTTTCCATGATATTTTCATGATTATTTGATTCTCTAAACTATTATTTATTCACACAGCTGAATTCATGCTTCAGTAAAAAACTCTTTAGGTTTATCTGCTGTGTAAACCTAAGAGGAAATATTTGGGGGAAAAAATACTGATAGGGTAGAAAGTGAGAAAGTGATACTTTTTTCCTTTAATGATCTCTTAAAATCCAGCACAGCTTTTGTCATATTATGGCAGTATTCAGCCATTAACTCTTACACTGAAAAAAAAAATTCTCCTCAGCACAAAGGTCTAAAAATACTCATTTTCAGACTGATGCTGACATTGAAGAATAACAGTGCCCAAAAAAGGAAGACTGTGAAGTATAGAATAAACTGAAAAAGAAAAAAAATTACACTGCCTTTCCTGTAAGAATTAATTCATTCTCTCCCTCTGGTCAAAGCAGTGAATTATAACTTATAGCTATCATCCGTGGCTCATTATTTTCTCTACCCCCTAATCTAGTATGAAGATTGTCTTTGTTAGTTGAAGGTGTTCATGTTGTGAGCACAATTGTTGAAATGGTGGAGATTTTATAGAATATACAAGATGCTTCAGCTGAGAAGCAGTGAAGAATGTTCAAATAACCATTCTTAGAAGATTTGCTTTTTGTTCACTTCAGTACAAAACATTTTTCTCCCATCAGTGGTGCAAGGCTGCCACCATGACATTTTGTTAGAGGCCAGTGCACCCACTGAGATAGTTGTGATTTGCTTCCAGGATGATTCAAAAATAACCCTACCAGTAGGTGTGTAGGAAGGTCTGACAGTTTGCTAAAGACTGAATTGAAGTAGATGTTTCATGTTGGAAAAGATCAGTTTAAAGTGCAGCATGGCACTCGTCATGCTGTAGTACAAATTGATTATTTTGGTGCCATTTCATGTGGAATTAATGCATGTTCCGTTATTGTAAAATCATTTAAAATAAGCTTTATTAGTTTTGAAGAACATAGAAAACCTCCCTAGTATAATTTTCATTATTTTCAGGATAAAGATAAGGTAGATAAATGTAAGACATAGCTTAAATAAAGGTTTTAAAATACAGTGTATGTACAGTGCACACACTTAACCCAAGTGTATGTTTTTAAATTTTGTATTTAAGTCTAGTTATTTAAATAGCATTGTTACCTTAGTGCTTGGAGAACAGACCATTTCAATGCCTTAACTCTGATCTCAGCACCAATATTTTATAAGAATATGTTTTCAAGGAAGCTGTGAAAGAAAACCTTGCCTTGCCCACATCCCAGTGCCTGTTACTGGACTGCATAGTTCAAGGAGATTTGTGGCAGGACAAGTATATTTCTGAACTGTTGTGTGTCAGCACACATGGTGCTAGATTTCTGAGTCTGTGGTTAGGCTCCTCAATCACTGAATTGATTTTGACTGCTCTTAGTGCCCACAGATTATGCTGCTTCTTGGAGATACATTGGTACTAAACCCATCTGATTATTAGGCCATTCTTAGGCTGGCATGCAAGCACAAGCTGGAGCCAAAAATAGGAAACTGGCCATGTATTTTTGACCTATATTAGTATTTTTAATAATGCTTCAATATGTCTTAAATTCCTAAAGAAGAAAAGAGTGGGAATCGTGGCTAAGAATCTCCCAGAGTCCCAGTACAGTAGGAGGAGAGGTGATGGATTCTCATATGGAGCCTCCCTGGAGCAGCACTGTCTCTCCCTGGTGTCCTCATTGCAAAAATGAGCCAGTGATGACCTGGGGGATGCTGATGGCAGCAGGCAGGCCCTCAGTTCACTGGGATGACCTGTTGCATATTTGTCCCTTAAAATGTATCAGGACACTGTACATTCTCCTCTCAGAAGGGTTTCTGAGCAGGTGCAGCCTGAAGGGTCTCAGGGAGCTTCAGGCACTGAATGGGCTCAGGGTTGGCAGAAATGCTTTGTGAGGCTGCCTGACAACTGTAGGGGTCATTTTGGCAAAGCTCCTTATCAGTTTTAGAATCAACATTATCAATTTATGAATTTTTGGCACAGAAATCTCCAGCTGTTTCCTCAGAATTCCATTAAATACCAAAGGACAGAAACATGTGCATATTTTCAGTCAAGCACTGTGCTAGTTAAATTTTTTAGGTTTGGTTTTTTTCTTTCAGGAAGCAGCATACAGTACTAAACCATGGATTAGTAGGATCTAATTCAACAGGAGACATGTTTGTTTTTTAAACATTATTACATTATCATCTTCCTAAAGTATTAAATCCATTGCCTTAGCACATTTCAGGATTTACTTTGCTTGCAGTATACAAATAACACGTATAATACATTATATTTTGTAAGTGTCTCTCTACCCCCTTCTTAATCTCTATTTCAAGCTACAAGAATCCCAGTTTGTAAAGAAAAGCTTTTTTTTCTTTCTGTTGGAAGCATTATTTGAAGTTCATTCAGGGTTGCTTTCTACTAAAGAAAGATGATAATATCAGCTTCCCTACACAAGTAGATATGTGAGCTTATATGTAATATATCTTACAAGAAGTTACAAGCCTAGAAAATGCTGCAGTTCATAATACCCAGGAAATAATGTAAATCTTAGAAAAACTCATGCATTTGAAGGAGCTTTCAACTACTGCCAACACTGTTCCTGCAATCCTACTGGATTGTGCTTCTGTCCATGGATACTCCTGGTCTGTTTACTCAAGGCAGAAAAATTATAATTAATGGTAAAAAATAATAATTTTTAAATCTTAATTTTATTACATTTTTTTATGACTAATATCTTAATTGTTTTAACATTCTCTCAGAATAACTAGTTGTTTGGATTTGGGGCTACTGAATTATCTTATGCAATGGCCAAACAAAAATATCTCCAACAACTGCATGCGTTCAAAACCAAGTAAAGTAAAGCCTCAACTGCCTTTGCTGTTTGCAGCACGAAAATGTGTAATATGGATGAAAAGAACCACTGTCACAGTGAACTCAGTATGACTTTTTACAAATGGTCTGCAAAGGACCTGGCTGAGTAATTTTACATGAGCAAGATAATCCTCAAGTTCTGCAGCTCCCAGGGGTGAACAAGTGCATTTTGTGGATGTGCTATTGCAATAAGGCTGTGCTTGCACACCCCACTTAGAAACCCATCTGCCATGGAAATAATTGCATGCAACTTCTGGATTCATAAGTCCTTTAACAACTCAAATTTTCAATATATGGTTTAGCTCACCTCTATTCTAAAATACCATGGATAGGACTCCTGAGTGTCTGAAGGAAACAAGTCTTTTAGAAACATCTTGTTGCAAGAGAAAGACAAACACCTCCCAAGGACTGTTTACATTATCTTACACAGATATATGAGAGAGGTGAAAAAGAAGATGAATCAGGCCATCCTCTCCCATGTACTAGAATTTGAATTGGTATATATGTGTGTGGTAAGCACTTGTAGAACAAAAACATTGCTTACCTTGAATGATAGCCTTGGACTTCGCTGACACTCTTCTTTCTTTTTTTCTTTCTCTTTTTTTTATTTTTTCATGGAGAGATGCTACTGCATGTTGTTGTCAATGCTTTGTGCTGAAAGTGTGTCAAAGATGTTGCAGGCTCACCAGGGGCCATGTGAAGGAGCCTGTGCTCCAGGCAGGAGATCCTGGCCTCCAGTAGAGCCTTCTTGATTTTAGATCAGGAGTTCTTTGGAAAGTGATTTGTAAGTGGCTGTATTCTGACATGGAGGTCATTTCAGCATCAGGGCATGCATCTCAGAACAATAGCCTGCTCCAAATTGTGTGAGATAGCTGTAATAAACATGAGAGCACAGCTGGAAGTTCCCTGTAGAAATGGCTTTGATGTGAGCTCAGTGGTGCTTCAATGAGCACCACAGCCCTTGGCCCCACTGAGTCCTAAGTGCTCAGCAATTCTTCTTTGTTTTCCTCGTATTGTGGTGATTCAATTTGGTTTGATTTCATTTAGAGTTACAGCTGGAAATATATGATGGTCAGCTATGAAGCTGAACTCAAGCCAGTTCACTGTGCATTGTAATTCTGTTCCTGAGCCACTCTAAAATACTTCCCACCCAAAACCAAAGGTGATTTACCATTGTGGTGTGCTGGGGAGAATGCACAGCATGTTGCAGGCACAGGATTGATGCACAGGCTTGTAGTTTATGCTAGAGGTGGATTTTTTAGTTTGTGCTACAGGTCTTTGCTGGGAAATGCATTTCAACAAAACAGAAGCATCAGCGTGGAATTGGCCGAGATTATTGACTTGCTTTTTACTCTCTCTTTCTTTGTCTTCAAAATCTCATAGGAAAATTTGCCCTTAAACACCAAGATTCACAAAACCAGCCTAGATTCACAAAGACATGCTCAATCAATAAACCCTTGCTTGTTAACATACTTTCTGCTAGATAGATAGATAGATTTGGAGGAAAATTATGGAACAGAGGACCAGAAAACTACAAAAATAACCAACTAGTAAGTTTGTCTGCCATGCCTGTGGTACCTTTGTATGCTCTGTTTTTTCCTCCTTCTTTGCACTGCTGTGGAAGATCCATGGTGTAGGCACTGTAATTTCATGACAATCACAAATGTCAAGTTAGGTGTTAACATAAACAAGTGATTAAAATGAGTGTCCTTGATTTTCACTTCTCTCAAGCTTTCTTATCTCTCAAAAACCCATGCAGTGCTGAATAGTATGATTTATGAACCTAAAGTTTTTCTCCCACTGTTGAAGGCCTTGGCTTCTGAATTTGCAAAGAATTTGAATGAACTGGTTCACCTCTTTATGTTTTCGGGGTTTTTTTTTTATTCTTGTAAAAGTCAGTGCTCGCAAAGCACTTAATAAAATACAAACCAGTTTTCAGAAAGCCAGAACCAGAAGGATCACCATGGGGAAAGACTCCTTCCTCTCCTCTCCCTCTCTGTCATGCTTTCTGGCATTTGCACATGCATGCACACAGATACAAGAGACCAGATGTTGAGTCCATGGTGTTCTCCCTTCCTCCTTTGCTCACTGCTGCTTCTCTTTCCCTGTTCCTTGGGAAGAAATGGACAGTATTTCATGGGCACAGTTCACCTGTGAGTAATGAAGAAGCAGAGGGGCACTGACTTATTGTAGAAAGCCTGTGATATTGGTATATGTCTTTCTATATTGTCATTCTTGTTTCCCCTGACTCTTTCTTGCTCTCTTGCTTTTCTGGTGCTCTTTCCCTGGAGTGCATCTGTCACTTTAATTTTATCCTATCCAAGCACAAGCACAGCACTTAAACTTCCTAGAATCTTCCTTTTTGACGTGTCAGACAGCACTTCTGAGACACCAGAAAATGTGCAAGTTTTTACTTCTTTCTCCATACCAATGGCAACGAGTTTGTCAGAGGACCTTATGGAAAATACACCTCTCCAGACCAGGAAAATCTACCTCACCTTTGCCAAAATCTGCCCTGAGAAATAGAACCAGGGCCTGCTGGTACTGTTAGCAGCAGGGAGGCCACCAGTCTGTGCAAGGGTGGATACTCAGATTGGCTGGAGATCACAGTAAAGGGCAGACAATTTAATGCCACTCACACAGGCTAGTTAGATCAGAATACTGATGAGCCCTAGTGAAAGGCCAACTGCATCTTCTTTTAGCAAAAATATTAAAATGCCCCCATTTCTCCCCCTCCCCCTCCAGATTCTCCACAAGAATAAATTAGAACTTGGAGGTGTGGTTATTATCACAGAATAATTAGACCCCATGGGATTAGAGACACTCAACGTTTGCTAATGCCCCTGGGTTGTGATTATCTAATAATGATGATGCCTCTGTCATTGCTTAATTATTCTTCCCCTTTAAAATGTACCTTCTGCAGTCAGAGCCCGTAGGATGAGCTCATTTCAGCCAGAAACTCCACTGCACATTCCTGAGAGCAATGTCACACGGGCACCATGATTGACTTGCCCACTTCTCCCCCACAGTATGTTTATAATCCTCATTTCATAAATTCCAGCATTACTATATTTGAATCATTCCCCTTTTCCATAAGACATTTCATTTGTGTGTTCAGGAGAAAACTCTGTGGCGTCCATCTCTTCAAAACAACCAGTTGGGTTAGTGCTACCTAAAGATAACACATCTTAATTGATTGACCTTAAATATATAAGATCAGATCTGTGCTGAATCCCTCCTAATTCCAGGTGAGTGGTCCAGGCTCCCATCTGCAAAGGAGCCTCCTAGAGCTGGGTGCTATTCTCTGTTTAAGAGAGTGCCACCACAAAACTAAGATAGTATAAACCAAAGTCAGAAGCTTTGCACAGACTTTGTCCAACACAACAAAACTTTGCCCAATATCTTTCATTTTTCAGTCAGGCCAGCAGGTGTTCCTCATGTTTAGATACAGTTTTCAAGACACAGTTCCAAACATCATTGGTTATTGCAACTAAAGATTAGAAAGAAAACAGAGAACGTAGCCTTAATCTGATTATCCTTAAATCCAGCGTTGTCTCTTAGCTTTATTATCCCTCTTGGACTAAGCAAGGGACAAAGGCATATTTTGTTTACCCGAGAGATTTTGTGTAGTAAACAGAGATTTTAAATTCATCTGGCTACAATTAGAGATTTCTACTTTGGGGTTAATATTTCTTTTTCTTTTGTCCTTATAATTCTGTTATAAACTCTAACAATTTTTTCTGTTGCTGACTAAGGAGCTGTTAGAAATATTATTTTTTATTTTCTTTTTTATGGCCTTTTTTCTCTTTGTATGATTTTTTATATGCTTTTCTTCTACTGTGATTTTATTTCCTGTTGCACATTGCTGAATCTAAGAGGAATGCAAAACCTCAAGGAAAGATCCAAGGTCAGAACTTCTTTTGTTAGATGCAAACCTCACCCACACAGTGTAGTTGTGGCAGCCTAGAACCAAAACCACAGATGAGAGTTAAGTGGCATATTCAATGTCAACCTCTGCTTCTGTAAACAGACCCAAGAACAGAAACTGGTTCTACTGTTCAGTTTTCAACACAACTTCATTCTTCAGCCTTCTTTCATTCTGCCTTAGTGTGAGTTGACTTTTCTCTACTTTTCTCCTACGCTGCTCTAATTTCCACAGAATAATTGAGGTTGGAAGATCAGTTGGGTCTGTGACCCAACTCCCTGCTCCTCTGAGATCAGGTTGATCCAAATAAGTCTTAAAAACTTCCAAGGACATGGATGGAGCAATCTGGGTAATCTGTTCCAGTGCTTGTACTAATGTTTTTAATTGGAACCTCCCTTGTACTTCTCATCTTCCCTGCATGTGCTGCTGTTCTGTCTAGTGGATGGCTCCTTTTAGGCACTGGGGGCTGCTTTAGGTTCACCTGGAGCTGTGTCTTCTCCAGCCTGAACAAGCCCAGCTGGTTACAGGATGAGTGCTGGAGCCCCTGACCAACTTGCTGACCTTCCACTGAGCTCCCTCCACCTGATCAGTGCTCTCCTTGCAATGAGGAGCCCAAATCTGCATGTAATATTCAGATGTGATCCAACAAGCACTGAGTAAAGAGGAAACATGGATGTCCTGGCTCCTCTTCCACAGTCCAGGATTCTGTCTGGTTTCTTTGCTGCCAGTGCATGCTGCTGGCTCATGGTCACCTCCCACCAAGACTCCCACAGGTCCTTTTCAGCAAAGCTTCTCCCCAGCCCCATCCATCCCCTGCTGTGTTATTGAAGGGGATTACTCCTCCCCAGGTGCAGGACTTTGCATCTATCCTTGTTAAATTTCATAAGGTTCATGTTGGCCAGCTCTGCCCATCTGAATTCCTCTAAATGTCAGCCATTCAGTCAGCACCAGTGTCAGATCCATTTTATCTGGACCTTGGAGCCAGTGAGCTTAGGAAGGCAGCAGAAAACCAGAAATACACCCAAATTTTCAGTACGAGAAAGAGGATTCTGGACTTAGACAACTGCCAATACAGATCTGCCAGGAGTGTCTCCCAAAAGAGAACATTTTCTCTGCAGCTTCTCATGCTTAGCCACAGAGATGCTGAACCTAAAATTTGTGGGCAATATTGATCCCTGGTGCATTACTACATCATCTTAACTTCAGCAAAAGAAGTACTTTGAACACTGAGTTATTTAAATTCTCCATTAAGTAATACAATAAGAACAAAGTTGTGGTTCATAAGTGAGTGGTGGTATGCAAGTGGCTGAAATCAGACTAAACACTGAGCTTCCTGTTGTGCCATGCATTTGTAGTGACAGACAATTGTGGAGTGTAACCAAGGGCTGCCTGAAGGAAAGCTGTCAGCAGGGCTGACACAGTTACTTACCACGGTGGATCTCTGTGTGGAAAGTCCCAGCATAGTTAAGCCAGTCTTGGAGCTGCCCTGAAGCCCTGCAGCACCAGAAATCTGGTTCTGCTCCAGAAACATTATAGCTGCTCTTCACATGGATGGGGTTGGCAGGGTGTAGAGCAGCTCTCCATGCCCAGAAAGAGCTGAAGCTGCTTTTGCTTTTCTTTGCCCATTCTCTCCACTAGTCCTGCCCTAAAACCAAAATAATGTTTCCAATAAGAAATGTCTCTTAAAATGTTTATAGTGCCTTATGTGCTTAGTATCTTACTCCAAGACTTGCAGTTTGTGGGTCATTTCCAGACAAGATGTCCATGTTGGAAAGGGAGGAAGGGAACAGGACAAGGTGGAGAGGAATGGAGAAGTTCACAGTTTATACTGCCCATACATAGTGCCAAGTTAGCAGATATAGCAGGGAGTTTCCAAGAGATCCAGGGGGCTTTGTGGAATAGGACTCTGTTGAGAAGTCATTTTCATGTAGACATTTACCAGAAAAAAAATTAAGGAAAGAATGAGCCTGACTACACACTGCAAACCATTTCTCTGCTAAAACATGGTGGCACATGTGTGATTGGAATAGGTCCTTTCCTCCAGTGCCACAGTCAGAGGTGGGTTATTTAGTTCTTTGTCTTCAGCAGCCTTCCTGCACCCTGACCTCCACTGTGGGAAAAGCATTCCTGAAGATGCTCAGAGAGATGGAGCACCTCTCCTATGGGGAAAGGCTGAGGGAGTTGGGGTTGTTCAGCCTGGAGAAAACTCCAGGGAGACTTTATTGCAGCCTTTCAGTACTTAAAGTGTGCCTGCAAGAAAGATCAGGACAAACCTTTTAACAGAGTCTGTAGAAATAGGACAGCGGCAATGCTTTTAAACTAAAAGAGGGTAGATTTAGACTAGAAACAAGGAATTTTTTTTATTATGAGAGTGGTGAGACACTGGCACAAGTTGCCCAGAGAGGTGGTGGATGCCCCATTCCTGGAAATAGTCACAGTCAGGTTGGATGGGGCTTTGTTCTAGTTGGAGATCATTCATTGCTGATCTTTAAAAATGCCTTCCAACTTAAACCATTCTCTGATTAACTTTATAAATTGGCCTGAGACATGAGAGGGGTGGGATTTGCCCAAGGCTGTGCTACAGACAAGCACAGGTCTGTGGTTTCAGGATAGCAAGAAGCTCTGCCAAGGGCACTCCTTGGTCTGAGGTGTAGGAAGGAAACAGGCATGACAAAAAAATGTGCCTGTGCCTCAAGATACAGCTTTCTAAGAGACAGGCAGCAACTGTGAGGCAGCAGAAGGTCTTGCAACAAAAATCATAGCAATTGCTTCCACAAGAAGTTTGAGGGAAAACTGGGAAAGGCATCAGTAGCATCTGGTAGTTGAGCTCATCCACGTGGTCTTTAGGGCAATCCAACCCAACCTGAAATAGAAATCTACAGGTAGGGTGTCTGAAGTGAAGGTCATTAAATCTCAGAAACAGTCTAGTTTTGACTAGACTAGCTTAAACCAACAACGAGGCTGCCAAAGGTGGGGAAATTAATTCCATCCACAGTGTGTGTAGCAAAGCCAAAGAAATATTTACACATCATTGCCTTTCCTAGATGCTGTTATCCTGAATCTAGTTTTCCAGCTGAGGCAAATCCAGATGATGTAAATCATTATGACTCTATTGACATAAGGTAGCCAAAAGAATGGCCAGAAGTTTCTGTGCTAATTCCTGTTGTTTTTCTGGGTTGGCATAGTTTTTAGGAATTGTGTTGAAGTGTTATTTAAATTAAAATTTAAAAGAGAAATGGCTCATTGCAGTTTAAAAAAAATATTACTGACCTAAAAGGTGTTATAACCCATTTATAGGCAGAAGAGAATGTTTTGAGAACATTTGAAAATGCCAGCTCCTTCCAGCCTTAAAGACCTCCATGAGTGCAACATTATCAGTTAAACACAAATATCTGTATTGTGTAGAGCAACCACTCCAAGTAAAAACGTGTTCTCTGTATCAAAGAGGACTCTGTCAATGAATATATTAACCAAAGGCCAAGTTTCTTGGCTTGAAGCTTGAAGCTGATAGCAAAAATTTCCTCAGTTAAACGGAGGAAGCACAAGAAGAGAAGGGACAGGCACTGAACTCTTCCCTGGGGTGGCAGGACCCAAGGGAATGGCCTGAAGCTGAGTCAGGGGAGATCTAGGTTGGATATCAGGAAAAAGTTCTGCACCCAGAGGGTATCTGGGCACTGGAACAGCTCCCCAGGGCACAGCACTGAGCCTGGCAGAGTTCAAGAAGTGTTGGGACAATGCTCTCAGGCACAGGGTGTGACTCTTAGGGTGTCCTGTGCAGGGCCAGGAGATGGATTTGATAATCCTTGTGGGTCCCTTCCAACTCAGCACATTCTGTGATTCTGTGAATGTTCTGGTGTGGAAGCTGAAGGGAGTTGTGATTTTTTTTTCTTTTTTTTTTCATTTATTTGATTTCAGAGGAGCCTGGTAAAACCCAATTTATAAATTATGTAGGTAGCCAATCTATTTTTGTCTTCTGGACAACTAAAAGACATAAATATAGAAAGTATTCTGACAGTGAATTATTCTTCCTTTGCCATTACCCTGAGCATTTGTGGAGCCTGAGAGTTTTGCTGACACAGGAGAGTTATACAGGTTCCCCCAAAGTAGTGCAGTCATTTGCTGTTACCACAAGGCATGTGATTTTTCTTCTTTCCCTTCAGTTTAATATATGTTACAATTTTTTAGTTGAAAGAAACTGGCAAAGGACAGGAGAAGCATAGTCCTTGTCTCTAGATGGATTTTACCTGGGAGCACACAAAGTAAAAACTTTCAGCTGGTATAAGCCTTCACTCTTGTCTTGTGGGACCTTTTAACTTTTGTTTCATCTTCCTTCAGATTTCTGGGGGACAAGGCATGCCATTGCTTCATCTGTTGGGTTTTATACATCATTTTGTTAGAAATGTTCACCTCTGTTAATATTTTGTACCTCTTATAGCCCCTTTATGATAATATTTTAGCTCATCATTGTCTTCACCTTTATTTCATACATGTAGGTCTCAATCAATTAGTGTGGGGTCTCTCAGGAATCCTCATGCAGAAGTTGCTTGATCTCTCCAAGCACCCTAAGAAAAAGGAGTTCCCTCCATTTCTATTCACCCCCTGTTCAATAAGATGGTGGAAACCACAATGTGTTCAGTTTCTTTCTTCTCACAGAAATATTAAACCAAAGGGGGTTCATGTGCATTGTCCCATTGCACCTGTGAGGCAGGCAGAAGAAACACCACAACAACATAACACTCACTGCTGAGGTGCTGAATGTGCCAAGTCTTTACTCAGGCAAACTAGAAAATCTGCATTGCAGCTTCTGGTGGGAGAAGCACTGAGGCACCTGCTCTTTATTTGCCTGATGGAATAGAAAAACTTGATACCAAAAAAGAAAAAAAAAGGAAAGAGATGTTGGCCCCAAAACTGACCATCCCTGGAGCACATGTTTGAGCAGCCAGGAATAAGAGCCCAGATATTTCACTGTGGGCTGCACAAGAGGGAAGGTTTTGAGCAGATTTTTTTTTGTCTTCTCCAACAGATGTGTTGACAATCCATAAGCATATGGCTCTTGTTCACAGGAGCTATTTGCCCCCAGCTTTAATGTAATTTACAGGCAGTTTCCCAGTCCCCATTTCTCTCATTTCTTAACTATATGTGTTTACTCAAGAGAAAATTGTAATAATCCTCTAAAGCAGAAAATGGATGGAATTCAGTCCAGTCAAAGCTAATCAGATCCTTCAGATTTGAGTTTTATACGTTTCATTTAAATCTTTTGCTAATGAGCATTGACAGAAACACAGACCAGTGTTGGTCACAGGGAATTCACTTTGGTTTTTTCCTCTTTTCTCTGATCATGCCCACATTATCTGAAAAAAGTGGGGTTTTTTACTTGTTTATTTTTTTATTATTACTTTTTTAAATCAAGGACATTATTGGATTCTTATTGCTTTGTGGGGACAGATTGAATAATCAAAGCTGCTTCTGTTTGCAACATACAAAATTATTCCAGTTAACATTGCAGATGCTAAGAGACAAGGACTGCATAACAGAGTCTGAAAATCTCTCCTCCCCCACAGCAAGAATGTTCTTTGTACTTTGAGGCCCCAAGAGTGTGAAAACTTGTCTTTGGTGGGTCTTAATGTTGCAAACACAGGTTATTTGTAGGTTAGAGCTTCAAGGTTTAAACACAGAGTGAAAAAGTTACTTCCTACTTTCCTTACTGGATCCTGTCAGCTCTAGAGACTTCACTTTCTTGAGGGTTCACTGAGTAATCTGATGTGTTTGACAGCCCAAAAAAGCATCACATAAAAGTGGTCTTAACTATTTCATAGCTGGGTAATGAATAGGAGCAAAAAAAGCCTGGTAGTAGATAGGATGTGCCTCCAGTTCATCATCAAAACTCTGACTTTAAATATTTGCTTTTCCTAAGATAATGCAATGTTATAAGAGGAAAAAAAAAAAAAAAGAATTCTTTATGACTGATACATGAAAGTAGGGCTCAGGAGATGCACTAAAAACTTAATTGCTTCTGCAGCTTTTATGAGTGTGATTCATCTGGTAAGCCTTTACCTAGCTGTGAGTTAAGTGTTTAATCTGCACTGGTTATTCAAAGCACTTCTGTGAGACAGACAGGTATTTGTAGTTCACCCAACCTATCCCAAATGGTGACTTTTTACTACTTTCTATGACAAGTGAGTCTATTTCTCTCTCTAAACACATAATTTAGATGGATTCATGTCACCACCTTCATAATTCCCTTGACATTGTAGCATCAAGGACATTTTTTCCACCTTTTCCTCTCTGGCAGAGCTTTTGGGGATACATACAGTATCACAGGGTGCAAATATATGAATATCTATGTACAAAGGCCAGAATAAATGCCTGCAATAAAATAGATTTTCTATTTACCTGGTCATTCTTCTTATTCTAATCTGCAAGTCTTTAAATGAAGTTTATACAGTGTCCTAGAGCATAGTATCTTCACTTAGAATAATTTATCTTACTCTTAGAACATTTGGGGCCCAGAATAGTAATCTGTTGTATGACAAAATTACTGAGTAATTCTTGTTTGTGTAATGATGGACTCTGAGGCGTGTGGCAAAATCTCAAAAGCCTGGTTAGATGATCAACCTGGTTTGTTAGATTGATTGACAAACTTTTGAGAAAGTGTCTGATCCCAGACATACTGGTTTGGTATTATATTTGCAAATCATAGCACTGAATTTTGTGATCTAGTATTTGCAGTTCTAGGCTCATCAACACTTCCCATGAACAATCACACTGTTAATGTCTTGAACAAGATTGGTCTCGTTGATCTCATTTTCTTTTTTCCTTCTCCTTGCAAGTAGCCCTGTTGTGCTCCTGTGTGTGATTGTAAGCTGCTCTGTGATCAAATAAAATAAACAAAGTTAATTGCCTTAATTTTGCTTCGCTTTTTTTTTCCCTTTCAGTGGCTGCATCAACTGCTAATTCCACAGCTGGTGCGGCCATGAATTCCTTGACTTCTCTGGGTACTCTCCAAGGACTGGCTGGAGCCACTGTTGGACTGAACAATATTAATGCACTAGCAGGTACCGTAAACAGTGAGTATTTATTGCTGTGGTGGACAGCCTTCCCCAATAATCATGCCACAAAAACTATCAATTGCAAAGTGATAATATGATTTTTAATCTCTACACCAAATAAGGGGGTCAAGTTGATTCAGTTCCATACTACTACTACAACATATGTGGTTCTCTGGAGTCTTTTAGTTTCACACAGTTTGTTCTGCAAAGTGAATTTCCTTGTGTGCCTGCATAAAGACTCCTCTTATTGCAGTAAATGTGGAAGGTAAAGGAATTGTTACCAGGGATTTGGGTCATCAAGGTTGTAGGAGAGGCTCCTTTTTCACTGAGGGAGTCTGACAACAGCTGTATAACCCCAATGTACAAAACCTCACTGAGAAATGTAGTGCCACAGAGGCAGTCCTTTAAAACATCTGTAAGAATTATCTAATTGAGAGCAACATGCTTTAAAAATGAGGGCAAGTCTTTGGCTTTTAATTGGCAAGTATGGGAGAACATGCAGTCAGTCACCTGAAATGCCAGAGCACACACACCTATCCTATGACATCTTAAAAAACCCTGGCATCTCCAGCACAGATGATGCCAGTAGTTGTTAGAACATTCTTTGTTCTTAGCCCTGGTCAAGTTTTTCTTGAAGAAGGAGGATTTTTTTTTTTATTATTATTGTTTCTGCTATGATGATTTCACCTTTGCCTGTAACAGAAGAGATTTGCCCAGCTGCATTTTTTCCCCCTCCCTCTTTTTTTTTTCTTTAGCTGCTGTTGCTCCTTGCATTTCCTTTTGCAATGCAAGGAATCTATTTGGTCATTGCCAGTCCATGACCCATCATAATGTCCCCTCAGGAATGGATGTCCTCCTCAGTATCTCTTGCTCACTCTGATGCTCTGCATGATGTCCTTTCTGTCACTGTTACTTGGCTGCTCACCCAATCCTTTTGTTCTGTGATCTCTGGTTGGCATTGTTGGGAGCTGGGAAGGAAGGGGGCTGATGGATGTCCATGTAGCAATGTTGAATGGTTGCATGGGGTCTCGTGTAAAACAGGACTTGCTTCTGGCAAGGACATGTGCATTTCACACAAAACAACCTCTTTGTAAATACAACTCAAGGACAACTTAAGAAAAATTAGTATTAGGTCCCAAAATGGCAGATGTTAGTTTCCTTTCTTCTCACTCCATTAGTGTCAAAGCAGGCCTCTGGAAATGGCATGCACAGCAGGCTAACTTAGCTCCTCTCCTCTTGTCAGCTCTTGTAGTGAGAGGGCTACCCTGTCATGAGCAAGACACCATTCAATGTCCTTCCTGACTACCAGTCATTGTGCTTCACTTGGTGTAGAAAAAAAATCACAATATCAAGAGCAAAATATGACATCCCAGTCCTTCCCCTCAGCAAGTACTAAGAACCCAGGCACACCAGAGCACTCCAACATAATGCACCCCTTCATCAAAACCAAGCAGGAGTGAATCCTGTGAGCTCCTTGTATGGGAACCCTTCTGTTGCACTCCTTTTAGCACTCCTTGCTAGGCTGCAAGCAAAGAGTTTACATTTTCTCAGCAAGTATTTTGAGGTGATGTGTGTGCAAACTTATCTGCATGTGTCCTTTGAAATATTAATGATGTATTCACAACCTGGTACCAAATTTCAGTTTGTTTTAAGTCACCATTGCTTCCATGGATGTGTACTGACAGTGACTAGAGTCTCAAATCTTCTTCATGGATGTTTTTATGGATATGTGTATGTGCTTACCAAATGTATGTGGGTATGTCTGTCTGTGTATATACACACTTGAGAGAGAGTTAAAGAGGGGAAACTGCTTCCCCATGACACAGCTCAGCATTAGGGCACTGTTTCCTTCAAAAGGGAATTTGATTATCACTTTCTGGTACTCATTATGGCAGTGAAGCATTGCTCAAATTACAATAACCTCCCCTGTCTATTTTAATGACAATTTGGGGCTTTTCCTGATCACCCTGTCTGATTCAGTCATGCACACTCAAACCCACCTGGGAGATTGATTGCCTTTGGGAAACCTCCTGCTCAGTAAGTCTGATGCTCCACACTGACATGGCTCAAGCAAGCCCATAAAAAATATTCACTGGCCATGGACATTCCTGAAGTAACTGTGCAGCAAATTGGGAATTGAGTGACATGCTTCTAGCTGGGGTATTAGAAAATCCAAAGCACAAATCAAGCAGAGCTTAACCCAAAAATTAATCAGAAGGTGGCACTGGGATTGGGCATTGATTTATAGAGAGGTTTGAAGAGATGTTCTTCTGCCTAAGCCAAGTCCTGCCCTGCACATGAGAAACACATGGAGGATGTCTTCACACTGAGCTCACCAGAAGACTTTTATCTGTTTTCTTGGTCCTGTCTGGGTCTGTGAAAAGAAGCTGTTCTATGGAAGTTGATAGTGCTGTCATTGTAGAGAGAAGCATTTTAAAAAGATGTCTGGAGGCCTTAAATAAAGTGGAGTATGGTAAATTTAGGTGTCTCCAAGGTTTTGGCAGCAGTTCTACCTAAATGTGGGGATTTCCTCAATTATTCTTGAAGCACCTAAAGCCTTTAATGGCAAAACACTAGACTGCCTGCTTTGAGCGTGTAAATTTAAGAATTCTAAGTACCAAAAAGAATTATGAATTATGAGGAAAAATTACTACAGAGGGAGGAAGTGATTCTTTGCAATTAAGAAAGAAGACCATACTTTCAGAATACTGGACAGCTATGGCACATTATTTGTGTGTGACCCCCAGGGCAGTTACTTAGCCTTTTTGCCCCCTTATTTACATCTGTAAAACAGAGATAAAACTATTCATGACAGATTTGAAGGTGCTTGAAAAGCACTTTGAGAGACCTTTGGACTTGCCAAGCTTTGTTGCTTTTGTATTATGTAGAGAAACTCAGAAAAGCAGAAGGCCATAGATGAGAGGCTCCAAAAGGTTATTTCACAGAAGGGAGGAAAGGGACCAGAGTTCAGTGTGTGACTGAGGTGCCCTGGTAGAGATAATAAAGAGATGGCAGAGATGCGTAACAGCAGCTGGGCCTTGCAGATTTCATAAAAATGTAAGAACAGAGAAAGTGTTGGGTGCTTTCTGCAGCTGTGCTTTGCTCAGGAGGGAGGTGTATGCCACACGTGGGCTGTGGCACTGTAGCTGTGCCCTTCCCAGGAGCTGTGGGCTGGCTTGTCTGGCTGATGGCTGATCTGGAGCCGCTGGGTGGGAAGTGCTATTGATTCCAGGGGAAAGGAGGGGGAGGATGCTGCCCACTGCAACACAGAGCATGTTTATCTAATAGGCCAATGACTCACGAAAGATAACATGGTATCCTAATGCTACCTCTGTTATCAAGTTATTTCAACGCTCTAATAAAAGGAGAGATACAAGCTGCTTTATCAGGAGCCTTTAGTTTAACCAGTCCATGCAAGCAGTGACACAAACCTAAGTACAGAACAGCAGAGCAGGCAACAGTCAGCCTCAGGATCAAATTATTAATAGTAATAATATTTAATATATAATATAGTGCATATTGTACTAGTTTTTGTTTTGGTTTTGTTTTTGTTTTTGTTTTTTAATGCCTCTCTACCACTCCCGCTCCTGAACTGGCAGGGGAGAGAAAATATAACAAAAGATTTGTGAGTTGAGATAAGAGCAGGGAGAGATCACTTACCAGCTACCATCACAGGCAGAACACTCCTGACATGGAGAAATTAGTTTAATTTATTACCAATCAATTCAGAATAGAATAATGAGAAATGAAGCCAAATCTTAAAAATACCTACTCCCCTCTCCTATCTTCCTCCCAGGCTTAACTTTATTCCTGAATTCTCCACCCACTGTCCCCAGTGGTGCAGGAGGACAGGGAATGGGGGTTGCAGTCATTTCATCACACATTGCTCCTGCAGCTCCTTCCTCCTCATGGTTGGACTCCTCACATTGCTCCTCTGCTCCTTCAATGTGGGTCCCTTTCCAGAGGCTGCAGCACTCCACAAATTGCTCCAGTGTGGGTCTGTTCCATGGCATGTGCCTTCAGGAACAGGCTGTTCCAGACTGGGTCCCCCACAGGGTCACAAGGGTTGACAGCAAACCCGCTCCAGTGCAATCCTCTCTCCACAGGTGCTGCCAGGAGCACTGCCTTCCTGTGGGGCCACAGCCTTCTCTGGGCATCCACCTGCTCTGGTGTGGGCTCCTCCATGGGCTGCAGGTGGATCTCTGCTCCCCCTGGACCCCCAGGTGCTGCAGGGCTCAGCTGCCTCACCCTGGGCTGCACCAGGGGCTGCAGGAGAATCTCTGCTCCTGCCCCTCCTTCTCCACTGACCTTGAAGAGCTGTTTCTCTCACACATTCTCACTCCTCTCTTCTCTAGCTGCAGTTAACATTGCACAGGGTTTTCCTCCTTTTACCAAGTTACTTCAGAGATGTCACTGATGGGCCTTGGCCAGCAGCAGGTCCTTCTTGGAACCATCTGGAATTGGCTCTGTAGGACGTAGAGGAAGCTTCCAGCAGCTTCTCAGAGGAACCATCCCTTTATCCCCCCCACCACCACCCAAACCCAATACAGTTTTATAACTGGAACCATTATACAAGGAATACCTAAGTCTGTTGAGCTCTGACAGGGGTTTTTGTTCGAAGGAGTGGCAGCCAGCACCTCCCATCAGGGAACAGTGATGCTCTGAAGTGGGGTGGAGGGGAAAGAGAAGTCTTCAAAGTGAGACATTTTATTAAGGAAAGGCTAAGAATATCACATCTCTGTCAAGTGTTTAGTCACACAAATTATAGTAAGATCAAAAGGTATAATTTATGCAGTACAATTCTCTTAATTGGCACAGAGTCTGGTGGAGCCAAAAAGGTGCCACTTGAGCAATTGTCCTGATTATTGGAGACTCATAGGAATATGCTTTTCAAATCTACATAAGAGGCAGAAGGATACTGGGGTCAGCATCTTTATCCTCCTCTGTCAATGCTGGATAATTCCCTGCAGTATTCTTCCTGTATCTAAATTACACATGTGATAAGCTTTCTGCCATCTTCCTTGAAGAATGTTTCCCAGTCTAATAGATTTAATTATTAATTTACTATAAAGTGTCCTCTGCCTAATTTTCCACTTTTGCCCAATTTACATACCAACCCTTATTATTGCCCTGAAATTAAGCCCTTTCCTTCTCTTTACTGTTCCTCTCTTTGGGATCTTAATATGACACCACCAGTCACATCTTCACCCACCATTTTACCAATCAAAACATTAGACATTGTCTAAGAAATGATTGCTGGTGTTTTTAGGTGCCCCCACCCCCATTTCTCTAGGGACTGATCCTCTGTACCTCTACAGGCCTGTTAAGCCCTTTAAGTTGTTTGTGAGCTGTTCACCTAGAAACTGGGGAGCTGGGATGGCTAATTGTGCAGAAAACATGCTCTGACTCCCAGTCCTGGTGGGCTCTTAGTGCTCAGGCTGACACAGGCTGGGTGTGTGGAAGTTGAGCAGAGTGCTGAACCCTGCCATGCTTTCAACTTCCACCAGCAAATTCACTTTTTCTGGAATTTCTGAAAGACCTGCTAGCACTGTTAACTCCAGCATAACTCATTTTGGAGTCATGCTGAGCAATAGAAGCAGAGGAGGGAAGCTGTAGCTCAGGAGTTTGTCCACCATCAAATCAGAGTAGTACAACTTTTTATGCAGCCCACACTGTTTGCACGGATGAGGGATGTCATTTTCTGCACAGCTAGCAATCCCATCTGAAATTTCCTCTTTAGCAGCCATCCCAGTTAAATTACTCTGTTACTTATCAGGATGGAGAATTGCTGTAAGTTAAAAAAAAAAAAGTGACTCGGCTTCCCTTGTGAAGAAAAACATTGCTAGAAATAAATGCTTTTGTTTCTTCATGAAAGGTGCCTAGTCTGGGTGAAGTATTTTTAGTCACTCTGGGTGTGCTGCTGTTCATCTCTTGTGGAGTGACTGGAGTAACTGGAGGAGGAATGTGGAAGCAAAGAGCATCACAGTCCATCTTTCCACCACAAACCCAAGAGACAAAGCCTGTAATTGTGTAGAGGGTTATAATAGAAGCATTTAGGTTGAAAAAGGCCTGTCTAAATGCAGTTAATTAGGTGTCACTATAGGATATGAAATAACCACACACACTGCTGTTCTCAAGGCAAAAAAGGGAAGTTTATTTTCTGACTCCAACATTTATAGATTTCCAAAATTGACAGTGGATTGGAGGGTGAAAGTGCCACCTCTCCAATGACACTGGATAAGCCAACAGTCCATCAAATTTCTCCTCCTCCATAAAAGAATGTAAAACAATGAGTTATTTACAGAAAATGTGTGAGAAAGTTCATTGCAAGAATGTAAACATCAGAAGGCTTAGAAAATCTCAAAAAAATCAGGGCAACAATTAGAGTTCTCTGCTTGCTCTGTATAAGCAAAACATTTCTGATCTGGTGTTGTCATGGCTGTTGCTGAAAACCCTGGTCAGGGAAAGTGGGTTTCCTCACAGACTGCTTTTTCCACAGACAAGGACAGAGGTCGAACAGGTCCCACACTGCCAGCCTCAGACACCCACAGCAGAAGCACGGGTGTCAAGGAGGACGAGCAGAGAGGCTCTCAGGAGCACAGAGCTGTAGTACTTGCCAGTAGCAGGCTGCATGCGAGTCCATTTGACTGTGCAACCCTTGTGCTGAAGTGACCCTGATGCCAAAGTCGTGTTTCTTTGTCCTCAGTCCCATTTTTGGTGACGTGCCGAGCTGCATGCACTGCTGTCGTCCTCAGTGTCGTATAATACCAACGACTTTCGGAAAGCACTAATGAACAAGTGCAATTTCTTTTCTCTATTGTTGGGTTTTTTGTAAAGTTGCTCAAATGCTCTCAGGTATGGCGGCCCTGAACGGAGGACTCGGCGCCACAGGCCTGACGAACGGCACGGCCGGCACCATGGACGCGCTCACCCAGGCCTACTCAGGAATCCAGCAGTACGCGGCCGCCGCGCTGCCCACCCTCTACAGCCAGAGCCTGCTGCAGCAGCAGAGCGCCGCGGGCAGCCAGAAGGAAGGTAAGTTCTCGGGAGGTTGCAGTTTATTGCTGCCCCGAGACACGTTGAAAAGTCTCTGTTTCGGCCTACACGTCCAAAGAATGAGTCGGAGTTCTTCGGTTCTCGGTCTCAGAGTTGTTTATTGTATCTTATCTGTAAAAATTTTTCTCCTGTCCAGCCGAGGTCTGCTCAGCAGGACAGGCAGAGGCACTCTGACTGCCCCCGGGGCAGTGTTATCTCTTTATATACAAACTACCTATAACATGTTTACAATTATTTTCCAATACCTATCACCTATGTTAGACAGTGAGTTTCTACTCTAAACCAATCCCAAAGTGCCAACATCACAGCAGAAGATGAAGGTAGAGAAGAAGAAGAAGCAAGGCTGGACACACCCAAGTCCCTCCATCTTGTCCCCAAAACCCCTATTCTAAAAACCCCAAAATCTATTTTTTCACTAGTGATAATTTTATTATTACACTACTTAAACTTCTGTGGCTTTCAGGTCTTCATACAAAGCTGGTAATTTGCTCCACGGGTCATAATCAAACCCACAGGTGTTCTGGGCTGTGTGCCAGGGTCTCTGAGCCCCCTGGCAGGGGTCCCAGCATTTCTGGACACCCAGAGGGTTGTACTGAGCTCTGACAGTAAGTGCCCGCTCCAGCAGACCCAGCCCAAGCCATGCCACGCAGCTGTTTCTTCATGGAGGCTTCGTGGAAGGCCTCAGGCTGTCTAATCTGTGATTTCTTCTTCCTCCAGTTTCTTCCTGCTTGCCACTGTCTCCTTCTTTGACATCTAATGTGTTTCACTTTTCAGCCATCAAGTTATACTTTGCCATCCATCCTTATTTAAAAGCATTTACCACCTACCATATAAAAACCGCTAACAAAAATCATCCCTCTGTGGATGCAATTTTTCCTTCTGGTTTCCATTTTCTGTCATAGTGGAGTTAATCTGATTGAGGTTTTGAGCTAATGACAAGATCCGTTTTCACTTTGAGTGGTTCTTTGCTTAATTGTGGGTCTTGTGAGGAAGCAGCTAAGTGAATGATTGCGCCCCTCTCCCCACACCAACAGCAAATAAACCTCAGGAAGTTATTGCTAAGAATAAATGAATACTAATTACAAGGTGTTTAGGAAAATGAGGCTACCCTTTTCCCCTCTTCCGTTCCCCTTCTTGCTTCCCAGGCATTTTTCAGGGGGGTTGTTTCTGTTTTCATTGCTTTCTCCTGTCCTAATTTCCAGCTAATTCTACAAAGACAGGAAAATACTGCATGCTTTCTAAGACTGTATCTATGTTGTCACTACTGCTCTTGCCAAGGATAAGCTTTGGAAATAAACCTAGTATAATATCCTCAAGAGAAATCTTTTTTATCCTCTTTTGAAATAGAATTTTGTACTGTTATGGGATGTGTTTCCTAGGAAGACAAATTTGGATTCCCCCAGCTGGTTATTGTATAGGGACACTGGAGTTAAAATGTATATTTTCTCTCAAGTATTTTCTTTCATTTGCTGCTAAAAGCTTGAATTATTTAAAATTAAAGGGGTTTTTTTTTAAATGTTTTTTTCCACATTTTTTTGTTTTCTGCATTTATCTTTCACCTCAGGCCCTTTGGTCAGTGACAATAGACTATTTGACACCAGAAAAAAATTGTTTATTTGGTGTCATTGCAAGATACTTAGTGAAGGACACCTTGATTTTTTTTTTTAGCTATTTTTACTTTTCTCTTGTTTAGAAAAATTCAAATCAACTTAGGTCTATTTTTTATTTTTATGAATTGCCAGCATCCTTTTTAAAACACAGTGTTTTTGTTATATATCTTGTATCTGTTAGTAGATGGTTAAGTTCAAGTGAGTGAATTCCAGTACTGAATACTGACAGTGTTTTGTCTCTTATCATGATTTCTGATGGAAGAGTCTGGAGTGGTTGAGAATAAACAAGTACCAGAGAAAAATGCTATATAAAAATTTAATGCCAACTGCTTCATGCATATGCTCTTAAATATTATTTAGCAAATTTTTCCCTACTATTTTAAAGAACGTTATTTGCTGGGAATGATAGTTTACTTATGACAAGAAGAAAAAAGTTCCAAGTGACAAGTTTATTTAATCTTTTTTTTTTTTCCCTGCCTCCCCAGAATTTTTTTTTTTATCTAATTCATTTATCTCCTCCTTTTGGGCAAACTTTGCTACCTTTTCCTTCAGGCTGAGAGAGAGCAGCCAGCCTGATTCTGTGTGGGAGGGGTGAGGCTCTGTGGCTCTGTTGCAGAAGGAACTCTGTAAATCTCACAAGCACTTTCCTCTTCCTCTCCAGAAAACCAAGGACATCACATCTGAGGCACATTTAGGTTCCATTAAGCAAGGGAATGTGTAATCAGGCTATTCTAGGTGTGGTTTTAGCAGAAATGTTTGTTCCCTGTGTGTACCACTTACACTGCTGGTGCCTGCATGGAGGCCACATCTGGCTCCATCATGTGTCACACTCTTGCTGCCATCCATTGCTCATTTCCAGGGTGCTGCCATTGAGCTAGGGGAAAAAAATAACCTATCAGCACTAGGATGGATGTTTTAACCTACACCTTAAATAATACATATCTCAAATCTTGTCTGTAAGGAAAATATTCAAAGCACCTTTGAGTTTACACCTTTGTTTGCAAACTGAACTAAGTCTAAAGCCACTTATTTGCAATCCAAGTACTTAATTTTGAACTTCTTTAAAAGACTTGCTTTACAAAGCTTCTTCCAGGAGACAGATCTTTGTATGGGGGATTTATATTAAAAAAAAAAAAAAGCTCATTTTGAAATGAGTCAGTACAAATTTAATTCTGAATGTCTTTTTGTCACTGACTTCACTGACTTTTAAGTCACAAGGTGTGCTTCTTCTTACTATTTTTATTCCTATCTGCAACATTTTCTTGCCCTTTGAGTTTAAATCTGTGATACTCAAATCTGAGCTCACCTGCTTCCATTTCTATAAGTTCCTGCAATTGGAATTAAACTGACAAACCCATGCAGGTGTTGGAAGCAGCAGAGGAGTCCTTGTGCAGTTCTTGGGGCATTTTAAAAGCCAATACATTCTGTACCTGTTTTCCTAACCTTAATTACACTGAAAGACACTCATGTAAATTGAAGAAAGAGGATGAATTTAACTACTTCTGTAGTAGAGTTATGAAATAAACACTTTTCAAAGTAAACACTTTTCAAGATGGGATGCTCTCAAGAGCTGCATTTCAGCTGTGCTCTTTTGATGATCCACTTGCTTTTGTTCCTTCAGAGTTAGAAAGTGAAATGCTTTCTGACCACCAGCTTCAGTAAGTATTATGGAAAAACAGATTAAATGTAGCACTTGTAATAGCTGTTTCCATGCTTCTTTTTTTTTATTTATTTATTTTATTTTCCTAAAGGTCCAGAAGGGGCAAACCTCTTTATTTACCACCTCCCCCAGGAGTTTGGAGACCAGGACATTCTGCAGATGTTCATGCCTTTTGGAAATGTTATCTCTGCTAAAGTCTTCATTGACAAACAGACCAATTTGAGCAAGTGCTTTGGTATGTCAAATTTAATAAATCGAACAGTAAAAGCCGCATGCACTATACTGAAAAGAGGCCAGGAAAGCAAATTAACAGCAGTGTGAGAAATGTCATACTGGAAAATCATTTCAAAAATAATAGACTGTTAATCCTCAAATGAGCAGGAAGATGCAAAGACAAACTACTTCTAACTAAAAATTGGATATGAAAAAAAAAAACAATAATAATCTTCCAGTCTGACATCTCGCATGAATGTGTCAAGTAC
Organism: Setophaga petechia; assembly: GCA_024362935.1. Lineage (NCBI taxonomy): Eukaryota > Metazoa > Chordata > Aves > Passeriformes > Parulidae > Setophaga > Setophaga petechia. Next base: position 16,915,433 of record JANCRA010000012.1, on the reverse strand, counting down.
ATGAAACTAATTACACCCTATGTGGGGGAATGTCATTTAGTATACTATTAAATTGCCTTATTATGGATACCTAATTATTCTCTATTGTATAGCTGAGCCACTTTAAAAAGCTCTATGTTTAACCCATTGCTTCTACATTACAGGAATTTCTTTCTTCTGAATTAAGTACAAGATTTTGCAATTAGTGACTGAATGGTGTGTACATGTAGTTCAGAATATTCTGCAGACAGTTGATGTCTGGCTGTGCAGCTCTGGCTGTTGTGGGTGGGTTCCTGTGTTATGGAAGGTGGCATCTCCCTCACCTTAGGGCAGGGATGAAGAGAGCCTCACAAGATCAGTGTCAAGTTTCCCAGAGAATACTTTGAGCTGTCAGAAAATTAGATCACAGCAGAGGAGGAGATGATATGTTGGTATAAAAATAGTTTTAGGGTTGATTAGGAGGGCTGATGTCTTTGGAATAGCAGAGATGCACCAGTTCAGTGCTTTGATGGAATGGAGCAGAGAATGTCAGTGTGTGGTAAACTTGTGGAGCATTGGTCTAATAATTATGGTCTTACACAAGACACAGTGAGGATTTAGGAGGAGGAAGGAATCTCTTAAACATGAGTTTTGTAAGGGTTGATGTAAAATACTGGGATTTTCTTTAAAGTGGCAATTCTTTCCCAGAGTTAAGGACTGCACCTGTATATGTGACAAAAGAGGAATGGACAGTACACTTGGAAAGTTGATTCAGTTCACAGAAAGAGTGTGATATTCTTTCTGCATTTTCCCACAGTCTTTCAGTTCATTTTTGAAGCATTCACCTGTTTAGACTTTACAAAAAATTATTCATATCTAGACCAGCATAGTCCAGCCTGTGTCTGCAATGGGTTAAAGCAGTCCCTGAGGCTCCTGCAGATTTGAAAAGTAGAATTGAAATGGACTCCCCATTGATCTGGAGCCAGTTCTGGTAGTATGTTGGGGGTTACAAAATCGTTGTTGAGGTCTCCAGGAATCTTGATGAAAAGACAAATCAAGGTATTTTAATCAAAATGCAGCAATTGTGGTGACTGCTGAAAGAATGTAAATCAGTTTGGGCAGGTGGCTCAATTCATCAGATCGTTTCCCACACTTGCTTTTTGTGCATTTTCTTTTACTCTTTGATTACCTTCTTACACATTTGCCTGGGTTTGTGGGACACAATTGCCTAACTTAGTGATGCACCAAAGTTATCTGCTTTAAGGGAAAATGGAGGTGTCAACACCCAATGGATGGAGGAATCCTCTGTCTTTTTGGTTTTAGGCAGCTTTCACTGATATTTCTGTTTCTCAGTCTTCCTTCCCAGATACTCCGCCACCAGGGAGGGACCTCTGCTTTAAAAACAAAAAGTAGAAGTGGCAGATGAAGCTGAGTTTTCTGATTAGTGGGTGACTATTTGGTGATGCTGCAAATCACAGGCAATGCCAGAATTAGTCCTGCTAGCTTAATGTACTGGCATAGTCTGCATGCACCTCCTCAGCTTTATTAGCAAGAATTGTCTAATTTTTATTTTGGTCCTACATTTGTGTTTCAAAAAGCTTTTTTTTTTTTTCTGTCGTCCCACCCAAAAAATATTACAATAATGCTGCTGAAGAACCCATTTCTCTGCTGAATCACATATGGTCATTGCACTTGGTACAGTTTGGGTTTGGGTTTTTTATTTGTTGGTTTGGGTTGATCTTTTTGCCCCTAGTAATAGTAATTGTAATTGTAATTTTAATAATTTGCACATGCTTAGGGCTTCCTACTCTGGAGTTTCCAATCTCCTGCCCAAAGGAGGAGGAAGTCAAATTACAGATGAGAACAGATTGAACATCCAAAAGGTGTAAAGATTGTCCAAGTCTGTCTGGCAGAAATGGGAAGGTTTATTCTGAGTGAGTGATAGACAGTGATGAATCTTTATGTAAAACTGCTTCACGAAATGAAAAATTTCTTTTCTATGCAGAAAAAGGACTTAGGCATATTTTCTTTTCTTGTCCAACCCAAAATGAATGCTCAAAGGATTAAATGGTGATGAGAATGACAGAATAGTGTGTTTACACCTGGAAGTGCTCTTCCATGAGTTCTCATATGCTCCACGGGCTTTAATTGATTCAGCAGACAAAGGGTTTCACTATTCCAGCTTATCTTTTGCCTTTCATAAAAGTTACAATGAGAAAAATGAGATATGTAAGTAAGGCAGAGGAGGGGGAACCCAGTTACATCAATGCAGAAATGCAGTCAGCCTTATAGCAAAATTGTTACTTGAATGATGAAAATTATTTATCCTGATTATAGAGCTACCCAAAGATCTAAAACAAAAATCAGAATTGTCATGACAGGGTCTTTGAGAATTAATAAGAAACATCATTCTGACTTCATGTAACCTATGGTTTAAAATTCAGACAAAAAATGATGAATGGGTGAGATCAGAAAAATACAAATAAAGGGAAGGAATTCTAGATTCCTCAGTAAGATTTATAAATGAAGGTTCTCAATAAGGAAGAAGATGAGAGTGTAACAAGCTAATGCAGGTATTGCATTCTGTATAGAGACAAATTGTGAATCCAAATAAGAACTGAATGATAGGGGCTGATGCCAGCAGTGAGCTTCCTTCTCTTCATTCACCATCCACAGATGACAAGTGACTAGATCACAGGTGGATAAAACTAGGTATGGAGGAAAGGAATTACAGTGATGATTAGTTCATAGCAGTTATATGCTCTAAAGAGAATAAAGTGAAGGTCAGGAAAGCTGTAGAGGGAAATGCTGAATTGTGAAGGTAGGCAGGAGTAGCTACACCTCAGCTGTGGAGCATCTGCCTGGACAGTGCTACAGCTGCCCCCCAACTCGTGCCAGTTCCCTTTGCTACCCCTGAGGCAATCCCAGAGCTCATGCAGGGACATAGAGCCAAGATAACGACTGGAGTAATGTGAACAGACATGGTCTCCTAGAACCAAGTAGGGGAAAGGAAGAAAGGAAGAGAGCGATGAAGTTCCTCAGGATTTGGCAATAAATTTAAGAGGGTATGATCTCAGGGAGAAAGTGAGGAAGTGGCAAGAGTTACTAAAACCAAGGAAGGCATAGAGGAACATTTATTATCCCTTAAGAAGGTAACAAATAATCAACCACAGGACAATGTGGACAGAGCATATTGGCTTTGGCCAGGAGAAGGTTGGCAGAGGTTTAAATGAGAGTGGTTTTGAGTGGAAGGAACAGAAGTTAGCCTGAGTTGTCAGACAAGAGTCTTAACTTAAATTGTTAGGTGAAGTTGATTTAAGGTGAAGCCATGGGATGATCTATGAAGGAGAACAGCTGGACAAGGCTACCTTGATAAGGGAGGAAGATTCTATGCAGTGGGGAAAGCATAATAACACTCTGACTCTGCAACTGGAAGAGGGCAGCAGTGCAAGAGCCATAAAAGGATAGGTTAAAGTAGAGGTAAAAAGAAGTTATGAATCCAAGAAGTACACAGACTCTAAGCACAAATGAATGAAGCTCGTTGAGGAAAGAGGGACACTGAGAAGCCCCTGTGTTAGGACTGAAGACAAAGTGTGTGTGGCATCCCTGTTTTAGGAGAGTGAAGGGATATATGTTAAGGCAAATTCAAGTGGAAAGAAGAGGGAGCATTTCAGCAGATGCATAGCAGCAGGCTGAGTGCAGTAATAATTAGCCCAAGCTGAGGCAGAGCAGCAGTTAGGTGATCTTTGCAATTACAAGTGGGAGGCCCAGATATGAAAATGAACTTTGAGCTTCCAGAATCAGGGAGATTAGAATATATTATGAACAGAACATTTTCAGTCTCCCAGGGAAAAGAAATCTGAGCCAGGCCAGCCATTCTGAATTACCCAAGCAAGCATTATCCTCCTAGTTAGTGCTCACATGCGAGGAGCAGATCTTGGAGTTCTCATCAAACCCTACCATTGTCTTTATGATGCTGCTTAATTTTGGTGTTTGCATACCCCTTTGGGGACCAAGAGACTGAATTAACTAACATTAAGGTACCCTGAGATCTTGAAATGGAAGGAACTGTAAAATTACAAAATATTAATATTGCAACTGTCCTCAGCCAAGCCCAAGGAGATGAGTGTTCCATAGCACACATGAACTCACACCCAGGTGTGCCAGTGGATTTAGGCAGTTTGGGGGTTGATTCCATAACCAGGCTTGCAGTTTCAGCTTCCCTTTTGCAGACTGGCCTAAATAGCACTTCCTAATAGACTGGGAGGTATGTAGATACTACACTGAAAAGTGTTACAGTAATAAATATCTTCAGTCTCTAAGGTAGGTATATAAATAACAAAATGGAAACTGCATTGCACCAAAATTGGCCAACTGCATCCCGGCTAGTAAAGAAACATTATGTAGGTAAAGAGGAAGGCAAAAGGAAACAGGAGAGGAAATGGGTTATGAAATGTGATCAAAGAACTAATTGAAAGCCAGGTGAATGTGTCAAATAAATAGCAACCATACAATTCTAACAAAGTGCCTCCTGACATTTGTTGTAACCCAGAGCTGACTTTCTCTCCCGCCTGTGTTCTGTGTCCCGCAGGTTTTGTTAGCTATGACAATCCGGTCTCTGCACAAGCTGCTATCCAGGCTATGAACGGCTTTCAGATTGGCATGAAACGCTTGAAGGTTCAGCTGAAACGCTCCAAAAATGACAGCAAACCTTACTGATCTTAACCCCAGATGCTTACTGCTCTTATTTTAGCTTTCTTAGGGTAAGTCCCATGAGCAAACCTGTCCTCTGCAGGGGGGTTAAGAAAGAACATAGAGCCAACCTTCACCAAGGGACAGTTATTTTTACAGTTACCACTTCCATCTCCCCACTTGTCCTTACTGCACTTGGCTCCCATTTCCTTGCCAAGTAATTACTGAGTTGTGTTACTGTATTTTGTTTTGCAGCATAATTTATCTCCTTTTCGAAACAAAAATAAACGTCTTGAAATTCCAAACAGCACACACAGACAGACACACAAAAAATGTGCAATTTAACTCTGTGAACCCTGGTGCCATTAGCACACAATAAAAGTTGTTTTCTATGGATGGATCGTATTTTACCAGGGTGGCACCAGCAGTTTATAGGTTAAACAAATGGCCTCATGCCAGTTGAAGCACTTATTTTGCAACAAAAATTGAAATAAGTCTTTCCACTACATCAACTTGTTTTTTGAGAAGATCTGATTTTTTTTCTGTTCAAATCAACGTATTGTTATATATTAGTCTGATTTTACACTGGTCGTCTTTATATTTCATTTTTTTTAAGTTCTTGTTTTTTTGGAAAGGATTAATGTAAAAAAGATTTAGAGATCTGTTTCTAAAGCTACAGGGTTTAAAATAAAAAAAAATAAAATAAAATGAGTGACAATACTTGATGTTTCTTGAGAGATAAATTTAATAATAATAAAAAAAAAGAAAGCCACAGGCCTGTAAATTTTATTTGTAAAAAGCATTTCTATTTTTATACAAAATTTTTACTGCCTCAGAAATAATGGAATTTATTTATTGCCTATTGTTAACTTATTGGATACCTAAAGAGCAGCTCTCTATGCTAGCTAGATCCTTTGAAGTAGTCTCTAGAGTAATTGTGCCAAGAATGGGCGCTTTTTCACTGTTGAACCCTCCACCCTTTGCAGTTCATGCTTTTATCCTCTTGTTTGTATTTGTCTGGTTATTTTGTTCGTAGTTTCCATTACCTAGTTTAAAGTTCAGTTGTCTGACCCTTTCCCTCCCCCCTGTACCTTCCTGTTACATTTGTAGAAACTGGTTCTTTCCTCTCTTTTTCTCCCCAAAGAGGAATCCATTCTCTCTGACTCCTTTCAGATGGATTCTTTTGGGGTTCCATTGTGTTCTTGTTGACAAGTATTGTAAGTTAATGCAAATTATGTGAACAGCTCGTAGGCTCTACTGATAAAAGATTTGCATTAGTTTTCTCCTGCACCCATAAAAGTGATTTTGTTTGTGCTGCATAGATTCTGTGTAACTTTTTTTCCTCTTCCTTGTTTTTTCCCTAGACATCTCCATGCCCGTTAGCCCATCGTTTGCCTAGCATGTCCCTGTGGCGTCTCAAAAAAAAAAAAGTTTCATCGTCCCGTCATTGTTTCTGATGTCTTTCTGACCTCACATCATATTTGGTTCTCCTACTGACCTAGTTTGACCTTTGAAATTTGCATGTGACCTCATCTAGCTATGAATTCTGGGAAGTCAATGTGAAAAAACATTGCTGCATTCATGCAAGACTGAAATTTATTATTAGATAAATTAATGATAGGATTTAAAAACAACCTGTGGCAAAATGTTTTTTCTTTCTTTCCTTTTTTGTTTTCAGTTTTGGTTTCTGGTTTTCTTCTTTCCTTGGAGTTTTTGTTTCGTTTTGTTTGGGTTTTTTTGTTTGGGTATTTTTCTTGGTTGATTTTTGGTTTTGTTTTTTTTTTTCATTTCGTAAAAAAAAAAATAAAAAAAAAACAGACTTGAAAGTATTATACAGGGATTGGCATTCTGCCTGGTCACTGGTGACAATAGCAATATGTGTCCAGAGGCACAGAATGTTGGTTTCTAACAGACTACTTCCAAAACAGTTTGAGAAATAAAACTGTCTGATTTTAAGTCTCTAGAGGTCTGTAATAGTTTTTACATTTTTCAGGCAGTGTAAAGTTTTTTGATAAGGCCATTTTAGGTGGCTCACTTTCTCATTAAAGTATATATATAGAACCACTTTTTGTAGATTAGTATAAGAAAATATTTACCCTGTTTTAGGGCAAATGCTACCTACTTGTGTCACCTTTTGCTGAACTGACTCACAGTTAGACAATCCATGGTTTAATGCACATGAAATTACCTATATTTTATACTGTTTCAATGTACAGAAGAAAGGTTACTGTAAAATGTGTTACGTTGGTGCTTCTGTGAATTAAGTTGTGGTTTCATCATGAGTCTTATGGTCTTAAGTGTTCTATGTTTATAAAAAGACAAGTTTAAAATTGGTTTACTTGAACAACAAGAACAAAAAGAAGATTCAAAAAAAAAACACAAAAAAAAAAGTTGTTTGCTTAAAAAAAAAATAATTTCATGTGAAAATGAAAAAATATTCCAGAATAAGTTTGTGTTGGCTTGTGACGCATTGATGTCATTTTTTTATTGTGAACAATTTAGGTGTGTTTGTGTTCAGCAAAATGTGATCAGTTTTTCTTTTAAAGAAAAAAAAATCAGTGAAACTATAGTGCCAAATTCCAAAGGTACTTTCTTCCTAGAGCTTCAGTGTGTTTCTTGTGTGAAGTAATTTGATAACATGGGTATTTTATTATGTGTTTTGTATAAATCCCTAATATTTAAAGAAAAAAAGAGGTTAAAAAGTTTGTTAACTTGCTATCCTGTGGTCTTGTTGCCTGAAATTGTTATTGTTTGTTATTTCTCTTTGATGTTTTTTGTAAAACATTGTATAAGTGCCCATGTTTCACTTTTTTAACCACTCTGCACACATCAATGCTGTGAAAGCAAACCTCACTATGTATTTTCTTCATATTGTATGGAAACCTCTAAGGTGAGAAAGTTTTGAACTTTTAACCCTTTCCACCCAGAGCTGTCTTGAGTGTTAATACCTTTTATACATTCACCATTTTGCTGTTTATTTTTATATATATATCTATATCTATAAATATATATATACTTAGTTTTTTGTGGTTTATTTAATACATGGTTGAAATCAGAACAATGCACAGGGCAGATCTGAAGGACAAAAATATTTTACTGCTGTCTAAATTTCTTCTGTATCTATAACTAAAATTATTTAAAACCGTAATTAACTTGTGGTTTTCCTTTTTAGATTTCGGGGATTTTGTCTTTTCTTAAAGAGCTTTTAATATGCTGCTGGAATATGCTATTCAGTATTAATAAAATAAAAGAAAAAGAAAACAATTCTTTAATTATCTATCGTGTGAGCCACTCCCAACCAGGAGCGGTCAATCTACCATTTGAAAACCTTGAGGAGAAAAAAAAAGAAAAAGAATAATAATATTTTTGTAATTTAAATAAATGAACTTTTGCTTAAATCAGATGCACTAGATCTTCCTGGGTGAAAATTCAGTGTGCACTGCAGTTAAACTACTTTTTATGGATAAAGTTTACATACGCTGTAATGTTTGGTGTTATTTGCCATTATTTGTCACGGCAATATCCTGGCTTACTCCTGCAGACACTCGTTCAGAGAGGAGTAACTTTACTCGTGCCCGTGGTCCATGGGAATATCTGTGTGACTGATGGGGGTGTTTGCTGGAGGAAGCTCTCTGTAAGGAGCCAGAAAAGAGATGCTGGTAGCCCTTTTCACTGCCTTGTGAGTCCGATTGGGTTGCGTTCCTACCGCACAAACAGTGACCAACAACCAAATTCGGTTCTTTGCCACCGGTTCAGCAAATTCATTGCCAATCCAATGTGTGTGAGCAGCAGTACCTGCTACAGGTCATAAAGTGCCATAACTTCTTCCACCTCCTAGTTCTATCTGGTTATATCTGAAGCCACCTAAAATTAAAAACGAAGCCCTATATAAGCAACATCAGCTGGTGCACTCTTGTCTCTCATCCCCAACTTAAATGCTTCTTTATGTAGAGCCCTGGGATGGAAAGGACTAGCCTCTAGTGATGCAAAAAAAAAGTTTCCTTCTTATAGCACATGCACTTATAAATAAATGATCTATACTTTTCTCACGTTTTTACTACTGCTGGGGCCTTCCTACACCCTTTGAGGGCTATTTTGTACTACTTGCAGCAATTGTGCGTATTCAAAGTATCATCTCACGTACGTTATATTATATATATGTACATATATATATATATATAATATGAGATCATCATTTGGATTGTTTAGAGACTGTTTCACTAATTTTTCTCATTGTACCCACCGTCTAAATTTCCAAAGCTTTTGTAGATGCCCTGGTGTGTCCTGTGGGTTTTCTAGTCCGGTTTGAGTATTGATGCCTCTGGTCCTTGGGCAGTGTAACTCGGCACCAGGCTGCCCTGAATTACTCCACAGGACATTGGCTTAGCAGTGGGAGACAAGGAATTTTCTGTACTTCCAGGCAACTGAGATGAGTCATTGCTTAGAAAAGTGTCCATCTCTGGAAAAAAAATAAATTTAAAACTTAAAAATAAAAAATACAAAACAAAAAACCCAAACATACACCTCCTGGGAGGCAAATTATCTACCAGTTCTCTTTCAAAATAATGAAAGGAAAAAGCTGCAAGGGTGCAAGGGCCTAATAAGAGAGGAAGTAAAACAAGGGAAATTGCTTTACAAAATTCTAATCAAAAGACTAGACTAGTTGTTTTATCAAACAAATTAGCTAATTGCGATGAAATGGCAGTCCTCAAAGGAGTAACAAGTTCATCTTTCTTTCACCATAGGGGTTACAGTTCCTTGGCTTGTGCTACTCTGGAATCATTTTACTGTTTCTGTTTTTATTATCTTAAGTGCTAATTAACAAAAGGAAAAAAATATCCTGTAGTTTCATTACCTTTTTGGATAATGTCATACAAAAAGAAAAAAAAAAACAAACCTATGTATTTGTGTTTTTTTCGTGCTGTGGGAATTGTTGTTTGTAGATTAATAATACTATCATTTTGTTTAGAATTACAAACTAGTTTTTAAGTATTGTCTGAGAAAAGCCAAAGTTAATGCAATCTAGTGGAAACTGTAAGACCATTTGAGTATTGTTTCTGTTTTATTGATGCATTTGGATTTTGTTGTTTGATGGAATTTGAGCCAAAAAAAAAAAAAAAAGAACAAAAAAAGGCAAAAAAAAAAAAGCAGGCTTTCCTATTTCTACAACTTGATTGTACTTATGCATTTTGTACCAGTGGAACTTTTTATACTGGAGATTAAAAAACAAATGGAAATTTTTGTGGCTTACTCTCGTGGGCCCCCTCGATCATGACTGATTTTCAAGTTTGATTTCTGGATGGTAGAAAGAGAGTTGGTTTTGTTTCGAGAATTCAAAACTTTGGCTTGATTTCTTTTTTTCCCTTTGCTTATATCTAGTGTTTAGAATTTTGTCTTAACAAAAGCGGTAAGTTTCACTTTTTATTCTGTATCGTGCAGTTACACAATAAGGTAATTAGAATTAGGAGTACTCGGTCACTTTGCGTGGATAAATGTATTAGTTAAAACGTTAGGGGTTTGCTTTTTTGCTGTTTAGATCAGAGTTTTTTCTGATTCTTCTGTCCTCATTGTGAACATAACCGTGTAGTTGAAACAGTCAGACTTATTTTTGTAACGTATGTTATTGTGTGATGCAGTTTTTTGCTTCTGTCTCCAATATTAAACCATTTTCCTAATACTTGTCTCTCTACTTTGTGTGTTGTATTGTTGGTGGTCATTCTGTGTTGGTAATACATCTGCACACCTCACTGTTTCACGTGCCTGTTTTTTTTTTTTTCTCTATTTGTTGGTTGTGTACAAAAGATACAGTCGATTCCACCTAAGTGAATAGCTGATTGGGGGGCAAAAGAGGATTTGTACATTTTAGACATATTCTGGTTTCTTTGATTTTTTTTTTTTTAATTTTTTTTCTCTCTTCCTCCCCCTAGTCATGCCTTATCACTTGGATAATCTCTTGGAGCAGGAAGCATTTTAAATTAGTTTCCTGCAAAGTCCTATTGAAGGTAGCTTTTATTAACCTTCAAACTTCAAAACCTTCTGCATACAAACACACAGAAGACACCTGCAAAGATTTCTTTTTTATTTTGCTGTGGCATTTCAGTCAGTCTGGAAAATGTGGACTATGGATATCATTTCTTCCTAGTTGTTAAAAAAATAATAATAATACTCTGCCACTACGTTGCAGAAGCATATGAAACATTCAAGAAAAGGAGGATATAGCCTTGGGATTTTTTCCAAACTGCACAGTAATCTGATGGCATATGGCGTTAGTCAAACTCTCCCTAGAAACTAATCATGTCTTAACTAGGGCTGGGAGAGCCTGCAAAATCTTATCAGGTGATCAAGCTTGTTATGTGCAGTTGTACATATAATACTTTTAAAAATATAGCAAAATCCAAGTGAGCACAGGAAGACTTTCTTACTAAACCCAATGGAAGTAAAAAAAAAAAAAAAAAAAAACCTTAAAAAAAAGGAGAAATAAATTATGGGAAAAAGATCCCCCGTTGTTCCAATGGGTGATATTTTTGCTGTGGGCTTATAAAGCAGATCATTCTCAGCATTGGCTGATAGTATTACACAAATCTCAAAAGGGACTAAAGAAATACCATAGCACTTTTTTTCTCATTATTTTTTACACTCAGCTCTTAGCTTTTTTATTCTTTCCTTTCCTATAATTTTTTCCTCCTCACAAGAATCTCTCTGCTCTCCCCCAACCGGTGTCTACCATGATGAAATAAAAGCTGCAAAAGAAAAATCTATGTTGTTCTGGTTTACAGAAAGTCTCTTCTCTCCTCTGATCGCAGATACAAACCTTACAATTTGGAGAGGGGGGGGAAAAAAAATACAAAACAAAACCAACCAAACCAAACCCAAGGAGGAGAGAGAAGCACTGGTGAGTGCTCTCTGGAATTCAAGCCATACGCCCCCATCCCTTTCCTTTGTCCCACTTTCTGTGATGCTCAGGAATCGAAGACCACTTAAAAGTGCTCTTATGAGACCCAAACGACACTCGTCCCTCTTGTCTCCTCTCCCCTGGTCTCTCTGGCGCTCTGGCTTTGGCTCACACACACACACAGCCCCATCCATACCGTCCCACAAGGTCCTGGCGCACTGGGTGTATCCGTGTGGTGTCAGCAGCAACGTTGGTTCCTGCCTTTGGAAGACTTTTGAAATTTTCTGGTGGCTTGTGAGTTGGCCTGGTTGTTACTGCTCAATCTATTTTTCTGATTTTTTTTTTTTTTCACTTTTCTGTTTCCATGAGAAGCAAACAAGTGATGAGCCTGGAGCCCCCAGTGAGCTCCAGTGGCATCCTGCAGGGTCTGTTATCAGAGGTCAGGGGTCCAAGAGCTCCTGGTTTAACCTAAAACCATAGGAGCCTGTAGCAGACAGCCCAGGCAGGAAAGCAGAACCTGATGGTCAGAATATATCCTGCATCTTTGACACCTCTAGAGTTTATGATCTCGATTTGGATAATTTTGACACCAGTGGATTCAGATAAGTAAGTCTTGACTTGCATGAAGAATAAATCAGAATTGCTCTCTGGGGTTTTTTAGCTTGCTGTGGATGTTTTCTTTTTTTTTTTCTTTTCTCTTTTTTTCCTCCAAACTTGGTCTTAGGAAAGAAACTAGAGCTTTGTGAAGAGTCTTTTCTTCCAAAAATACAACTGAAAAAAAAGACTTATACTGCAGTTAGGTTTCTTTTAAATACTCAGGGCTGAAAGATACAGGGTTTTCTTTCTTTCTTTCTTTTTTTTTTTTAATTTCAACAATGGGGGAAAAATGAGTTCCTTAAAGCAATGCAGCTGAACAGTTTGTCCTGCTTAAACACATGCTTTTAATTTCAATTATGTAAGGCACCTTGCAGTGTTAGCAAAATGTCTCTTTGTTAGCTATATGTGTATCGCCATGGGAAATTACCAAACTGTCACAAGACTCGCTGATTAAAGAATAGCCTGCCAGAGTGTGTGTGCCTTTGCCCAGTGTGACTCTTAGGTATTAGGCTAAGGAAAACAGTTTAACAAAATGTAGTGTGAATCATTCCTGATAAGTGAATAAAGCATTGTGACCAAGCAATCAGATTATTCACTTATCAGGAATCGACTGTACTGATAGTTTGCCTGATCGTTTTTGTTCCTCATCTCTGTTGTAGTTTCACTACTTTGCTGTGTTCTGTTTTTTCTCTCATGCTCTTAGTAAAATCACTGGGAATATCCCTTCGTGTGATCATGAAACGTGCTACTGAGTAACAAATAAAAAAAAAAAATTTAAATATAAAAATGATATCTTAACAAAATCTATGCACTTGCTATCAGGAACACAATACTGGATGTGTCTTATATATATTGAACTATAATAGTATTCGATTTCTTAAATAAAGCTTAAGAAAGGATTCTGTTGTCTGTAAAATTTTATGAGCATTAAATGGAACAAAAAATGTTTCTAGGATTGGGCGCTTTTTGTTATATGAAATCTTCCTGGGTATAAGGTCTTTAACCATGCCCAGGCAAATGTTAACTAATTCGCTTGATATTTCATTAATAATGGAGACTTTGAAAATTAGGCCTACTGAAATCTGTGGGGAGAAAAAGTCTTGCCATTCAGTGACTTGCAGCAAAAGATTCTAAGATGCAGAAATTTTGATCTCTTTCTGTATTTGAAACCAAAATATGCTTGATTTTGCACTAAAATCAAAAAATGGCTAAAATATGTGAATGAGAAAATGCTATAAAACAATACAATACTGTACTTTTTGGTATATGACTTTTTTTCCTCCTGATTCTAGATAGGTTTAGAGTTAAAAAATGAAAACCCTATATGCTCAAAATTCCACAGATTCCACCCTGGAGGTCAAGGCATCTTTTTGGGGAAGATCCATGGCTTACTGTACGTTTCCTGTATTGAGCCTTCTCTTAAAAAAAAATTTTCAAATCAAAACCCATGAATTAAATGGCAATCAAATAGGTAAAACTGTTGAGTACACTGAAAAAAAATTATTCCTTCAATGGCTGTATATTTGCCACAAAATTGTAGATTTTAAACAAAGTTGATTTTTATGGAAATGGCCATAATTCTTGTATTTATCAAGCTTTCAATAATGTCAGCCTTTGGCAGAAAGATCCAGGAGAATGAGGGGAGGGGAGGGAGAGGGGTTGCTTTCTTTTTTTCTTTTGAACTGCATTACTGCCTCACTTTTCATATGCCATTATATTATCTGAAAAAAAAATTAAATTGTGGAAATCTATCTGCTGCTTGTATCCTTCTATTCATGCATATTTAGTAAATGTTACTGAGCTCAACATCCAGTGGCCAGGTGCATCAGCTTTGTAAGGCAAAAACTCTGCCCCACCTGAGAGGTCACAGGGAAGATTTGCCTTGGTGGGCAGCAGGATGGTCCTGACCATCCCACGTCAGCACAGAGCTCAGGTGGGAACCCTGCCCTGCTTTTCAAGGGCTGCTGATGTAACACAAATATTAAATAATCTCAATGATTAGCTCATATTTGTATTCCCTCTGATTTTCCTCATTAGCAGACTTTCTTTTTTTTCCATTAAAGGGAACTGGAAAGTTGCAGTCATTTTCTGAATCATTTGCCCCTGTTGATAACCTAATTGTTTTACATGAATGCTAATATTTCCCTCTCACACATTTATATCTATCAGCTAAATCAGCAGTAAAGTAAACTCTTCTGGGATACATTCCTATATCAATTAGCAAGGATTTATGCTCCAAAGCACCATTAGCATTAATGGGAGTGTGCTCTTTAGCATAAACAATTGGCAATAGGTCTGGTGGACTTTATTTCATAAACAAAGGAGCATTTGAATCTTTGAGACTTGTTTCCTCAAGACGGCACTTGAGGGAGTGATGTCCCAGCCTCCCCGGCTGCTCTGGGGACATCTCACTCACAGGACATGCATAAATTCCTGGGTTGCCAGCAAAAGGAGACAGTGTCAGTTTGGAAAGTTGGCTGACTTGTGGCACAAAGTTTTGCTGGTGTTTTCCCTTCTGAAAACCTGCCTGAGAACACACCAAGCAAAATTTTCAGCATTATCTCCCATCCCTCCAGCCAACAGCTTGAGAAATTTCACTCTGAGCATTGTGTCGTGCCTCAGGATGGAGAGCACAGAGGGGAGGGAGGGAGGGAATTTGGAAAGGGGCAGGAGGAAGAGCAGACATGAAGCCCTGTAGGAAAGAAACTGGTGGGTCCATCAGCTCCTTCAGCTGTCAGCATCACAGCACCATGGCTTTCAGTACAGAGACAGAGGGGATCAGTAATCCACCAAGTCTCAGCTTTCACATGCAGGTCAACAGCTTCTCCCTCACCCATGTTTGATCAACAAATACACCACCAAAATATTTCAATCCTTGTCTGAAGGCACTAGGAGCTGGGACAAAAGTCCATCACTCCCCAGAGGTGCTTGATCTACTGAATCCCTGCCCGTGCTTCTGCAGATGTTTTCTCTGTAGGTTTTGGCTTTGCTCAGTTCTGCTACATTAAAGGGCCCTTCTGCATCTGCCATTTCCCCCCAAAGGCACTCATAAGCAGGTCTCAAGTTGCTTTTCAACCCTTGTTCATAAAACAAATACATCATGCTCTGGAAGCATCCACACTCAGTAGTGGCTTTTTAGTCCCTGAATAATTTGTGTGCTTTATTTCTGTGACTTTTTCTTTTTTCCCCAACATTCTTTCTAAGTTTGGGTTACCAGAGCCAGATATGTCATTTCAACATCAAGTGGTGCAACATGCAGAAATAAAAAATTTCATCCCTACTCTACTCCTCTGAATGACACAGTCAAGGATAGCATCAGCCCCTCCAAAAATAACATGCAAAAGCCACAAAACACCACATTAGCAGAATTATTTGGGGCTGTTCCTTTAGGATGCTGAAATCCCTCTGGGATGCATTGAGCTCCAGGTTCCTCTGTGTGTGGTCTGCTTGCCTGTTCTTCCACTTGAAAGCTTCCTTACAGCCACACTGAGAGCATTTCTGTGTAACTCTTAGTCCCCTCCAACATTTTCCAGTGTTATCAGCAGTTTTGATATTTACTTCCAAGTCATTATTGAAAATATTCAATAGCATTCAGACCCCCTCTAAAAAAAAAACACTCTCCTACCGTGAGTCTCCTTTGACAGCTTCTTTGTTGATGTGTCAGCCCACTCTTAATCCATTTCATGTGCCTTGTATTGATAGAGTAGAATGCTAATTTTTAAATCAGAATCTGTTGTGCTGTCAAACATACAAAAGTCAGAATATATTCCATCTTTGCAATTACTTTTATCGGCCAAAACCTACAATCACATCAAAGAATGCAATCCATTTTGACAACCCTTCCTCCCTTAAAAAACATGTTGATTGGCATTAATTGTTTACTTCATCTTTAATGTGTTTATACCCGTATCAATATGTCCATTCTTTTGCCAAATTAATGTCAAACTAGCCAACCATGGGCTGGGCCATCCTTCCTGTCTTTTATCAGTACATGGGAATGTCACATTTCCCATCCCATCTGGGATTCTGCTGGTGTGCTCAAATATGCCTAAGGGTCCATGTCAAAGGATCAGAGCTCTCTGTCCTACTCTCAGCCCCAGCCACCTGGGGCTACCACATCTTTAACAAAATGCAGACTCTTACAGAGTTACACCAGAAACCCTTTTATTCTTCTCCTGGCATGTAGGTATGTGAAAGAGGAGAATTTTAGACATTACCACCCTTTCTGCAGCATAACTAGAAGTTTTCCCATCCCCAAAAGCCTAAGTTCAACAATAAAATAAACACACCTAAAGGAATTTTTGTAGCTGAGTCCTGCCTCCTCACCCAGGTAGAGCTGTCCATTTAGTCTGGGAGCACAGGGCAGTGAATGTTTGTTTATATGTGATATATTATTTAAAGATCAATAGGAAGCATGTGTGGAGGTAAAACAGCCTTTCATTCACCATCCTGCTCTGAACAGACACAGCTGCTTTCATTGGTGCACATGTGAGTTCAAGCCCTGTGGCTTTCAAGGAGGCAGCAGAGAAGAGTCAGTGCCACCTGAGGATACCTGGGGCTATTAGAGAAGAGAGGTGATTTGGAAATCAGAAGAAACTTCAACCAAACAGACCTGATACTGCAGCAGCAGTGACAGAGGAAGGTGCTGTAGTGTTCAGTGCAACAGCACAGGGGCTGTTTCAGGCCATGGTGATCCCACAGAGGTGTCTTTGACACAGGCCACAGAGCTGTTGAGATTGAGATTATACCAATTGTTGAGATTATTGAGATACCAATGCATCTGCTCAGGAACCTCAGCCCAGCAGACACGAGCTGCTGCTTTACCTGTAGCCATCTCCCCTAGTCAGGGTAACAAAATGCATCCTGCATTTTCCCACATGAAGCAGTGTGCTGAAGACCAGGCAGTGAGGGACCTGTCTGGAGGTGCTGCTGACTTCCCAGTGACTAAAAGAGATAACAGGAGCAAAAGGAAGTTTTCTCAAGTAGTGCCCCCATGCCCAAGGATACCCTGCTGACAGCTTAACTGCAGCCCCTGCAAAGAAGGGCAGTGGTGGGCTGATGGCTGCCCTCAATGATCTTAAAGGTCTTTTCCAACCAAAACAATTCTGTGATTCCAAGGGCTTGCAGACACAATGCAGGATGAACAGGGCATTTATGACCTCCAGCTCTCCTAGGCCATTTCAAGGGCCCTAAACACTACAAGCATAGGAGTCTGGTGCATCCAGATACTCAGCTAAGGATCCCTAAGCTTAGAAGAAGGAATCTGTGAGCTGAATCACTCTTTAAGGCCTATATTCACTTTCCTAAACCTGGGCCATGTTGGATACTCCAGGGCAACTCAAATGGCATTGATTCCTGCATTTATTAAAGAAAAATTGAGCTCTAGGGGTCTAATTTGTAGACAGCTGAAGGTGAAATTCAGTGAATCCTATTGTTAACAAATGAGCCCCAGGTGATGTCCCATAGGCCCTAAGTGGGAATTGTACCATACCAATAAAAACACCAGCTGCACTGGAACTGCTTTTAGGGGATAGATGTATGCAGAATATCCCTCTGACAGGAAAGCCAGACCCCTGAGGACTTGTACTTACGTGATCTATAGAGCACCTCTGGCATTAGTTTCATCCTATTCAGCTTCTGGCCTTGAGGATCCCCAGGAAATGATTGCTTACATTTCTTGTGGATGTGGCAAAAGTATCACATAATTAGAGATACTTGAGTCTCTGATCCTGGTGTAATCATGCCACAAACTTTAGCATCCCATTTCCCCAGGCCATGTATCCTCCTGTTCAAAAGAATAATAAAATAAAAAGCAGAAAACTTCACAGACTCATTGGGCATTTGTTGCTTTACTGACCATCCTCATGGCAAAGATGCCTTTCCTGATACCTCTAGTGTTGAAACCCATGGCCTTTCCTCTCACTCCTGCCAGATGCCACTGCAAAAAGCCCTGCAAAAACTTCTTGAGAAGTTCCCCAAAGACTCCAGGGCAGTGTGCCACTCTTAGGTGTCCCCAAGCTGTCCCTGCTCCAGGCTGAACCAGCCCAGCTCCGTCAGCCTCTGCTGGCAGGTGACAGCTGGCAGCCCTCCCCTGAACCCCCTCCAGTTCGTCCATTACTTGTATGTACTGGAGGCACCAGAAAGTGGATGCAGTACCTAGGCATGGTATAGCACATGTCTTAGTAGTTTAGAGTTAAAAAATATGTAGTTTAGAGTTAAAAAATAGAGTTTAAAAACTTATATGCTCAAAATTTCACAGATTCCACCCTGGAGGTCACAGCATCTTTTTGGGGAAAACCCATGGCTTACTGTACATTCCCTTTTGGGGGATGGGAGGGTGATAATAATTTCCACACTGTCCTGGCTCTGCTGCTCTCCATGCAGCCCAGGATGTTGGCTTGTTTTGCTGCCAGGGCTCACTGCTGGCTCGTGGTTACCTTCCATCAGGACACACACACCCACCCCATGTCCCTTCCAGCAGGGTTCCCCCCCAGCCTGCCCATTCACAGCCTCTGCAAGCCCCTCTTCCCTCCTGGGTGTGGGACTCTGCATCTGCCCTTGAATTTCACACATTTCCTGCTGGCCCTCTCCTCCAGCCTGCTGAGCTTGCTCTGAATGACAGCCCCATCCTTGGTCATCCCTCATAAATTTTGTGTCATCTGAAAATTGCACAGGATAGGATATGCAGTGGTGTGAAATATGAATGTTGAACTTGCCTTTGGTTGCATTTCTCCTATATGTGGGTGAATCTAAGGCAAGTTGAGGCTGAGGAGACAGGCAGCACATTATGATACCATTCCCCTCTCCCTTTACCTTAAAATGAAAATAAAATAAAACCAAGGAAATTCCAGGAGGTGCCAATAAAGGAAACAGGCATTTCTAGCAGGCACACATAACTAGTCACACAGTCCATTCTGAGCACACCTGGGCATCAGAACTGGGATATCTGCTCACCACCCTGCCATGAAGCACACTCAGGCAATATTCACTGGTCCAAACACCTACCAGTGCTTGTGGATGTCCACAACAGTGACAGAGCTGTGGCTGCAGCCCTGCCAGGATGGCCAAGATCCTTGTCAAGGATCCTGTCACTTGCAAGTGACAGGAATCCACCCACCCACCCCCCCCATTCCCTTGTCAGCCAGTGTCAGTCTGTTGCAGTCAGCTAAAAACATTCTTCCCTTCTGTAGGCATGAACACAACTTGTGGCACAAGGTTTTGGGCCTCCTACTCTCCTGTCCTGACCCCAGATTTTTTTGCAATTTACCACACACCTCAGCAAACCTTGGGTTTCTAGCAAACATGGGTGGGGAAAGGGGAAATAGTAACAGCACCACTCAGCCAGGGACTGAGAACACACTGGCTGAAAAGGTGCAAAGTCCTTGGTCAGCATATGCACAGGGAGACAGAGAGGTCATGGAGGACTCTTTCTCCTCCCCTTCCCACATCCCAGGTTCCTGTCCCAAACAATGGTCATACAAGCCTAGAAAATTGGGTGGTGTAGGCAGATGTACTGTCAGTCAATTTTCTGTTTTTGCAAACACCATTTGCCATGCCAGTGGATCCCATGGTTGTCTTCATGGGCCTTATACAGTTAATACCATCACAAATTCCCATGTGAGATATCAGTTAATACTATCACAAATTCCCATGTGAGATATCCCTCTTGCCTGTTCCCTTCCCCTGTGCTTACCTTCTGCATGACTGGGAATGCTTGCTTACTAGACAGCTTTCCTTTTTGCCAAAATACACTTTCCAACAAAAAGAAAACCCTAGCACAGCCCCATCCCAGCCCATGTACCTCCCTTTTCGTGTTCCTGCTTCCTGTAAAAGAGTCACAGCTGCAGCCAACTTCTGAACACCAGCAGTGGGGCTGGGGGTGGGCTGGGCAGTGTAAGTGCTACCACGACTACTGAAATTGTATCCACGATTGTGCCACAGCCTGGCTGTTTATATCTTCAACATCTCAGCAAAATGGCTTGTCACTGGGTCAGAATGTAATTTCTTTGCCATAAATCACCTCCTGCACCTCCTGCAGGAACATATGGCAGCCATAAATTCACTCCTGGTGGAACAGAGCTCCTGGATGAGAGGTCGTGTTCCCAGGTGTGAATAAATAAAAAGTTCACAACTCAGAGAAACAACACAGAAACACCACCAACCTAGCTTTGCATGGAGGGCAAACAGGATTAATAGGAGGGTTCAGAGTGCCCCCTTCTCCTCCAGACTCATTTTTTTCAGCTCCTTTAGCCTTACTGTGTTTTGTTAACAGTTGGCCACCTCCCTGCTTGCTTTTCACTTCTTTGTCCGAGAGCAGAAATATTCTCACCTAATATTTACCTACAGAAATATTCCTACAGTTCCAGGGCTGTGGAGTTCAGCCCAGGGGATCAGTGTCAAAATGCCTGCTGACACATCAGAGCTTTAGTGGGGCCAGCCCTTGGGCTCAGTTAATTGAGGTTCTTGGTTTTTTGAGCATCCCTGTACACTGGGAATGGTGGAGAGGTATCACCACATGCAGGGCAGCCCTCAGCCTGACCAATTACAGAAGTCACCAAATTCACAGAATTCACAGAATCATTAGGCTGGGAGAGACCTTCAAGATCATCAAGTCCAACTCATGCCCCAGAACCTCAACTAAACCACATCCAATGCCACATCCAATCTTTTTTTAAACACATCCAGGGATGGTGACTCCACCACCTCCCCGGGCACTGGAAGAAAATGCTCATTCTCTGCTGAAGGAGGGTAAGGAAGGGATCCTGGTGCAGACACCCAGCTTTAGCATCCTGGCTGGGATGGACACAGTGCTCTGGGACATTTCTTCTGCATATAAGGAGCCTGTGTGCCCTAGGAATGCACTTCAGTGCTTGCCTAGAAATTTGTGATCTTCAGCTTTCAAGGTATAGGAAAATAATGAAAGAAACAAACAAAAAACCCAACAACAACAACAATAAAATAAAACTACCACCAAAACACAACCCTTCAAGCTGGATTTTGTACTGCAAAATCCACTCATGTCCTTGGGAAAGCAAGTTTGTGAGAAGCATTGCCATCAGTGTGCTGGAAGTTCTCCTGAGTTCTGCTTCTGCACATATGCAGGACTGCCTTCACCTGGGCAGCTCTCACCTGCTGAAGGCTTTTTGGGCAGGGTTTTTGTTCATGGTGCACTCAAGACTGCCCATATTTCATGTTCTCTCACCCAGCCATGCCTGGGGAGCTGCCTGTGCTGCTCTTTCAGACAGACAGGCATCAAAAGCACCTCCTTCTGAGCAGACCCCAGGAGGAACTGTGTTATGCCTTCCCAAATTAATATGCAAAAGTAAGCAGCATGAATCAGCCACGGGGCACTGCAGCTCTCCTGTATCCCTTTTACTCTTTTCAGCAGCTTGGATTTTATGCTTGGAGCACTGTTCTTTCTCCACTCCTTGACTCTCAACTGGTCCTTCTCATCTAGCTCCCATTCCTTTTCTTTCCATGAGGAATTCTTGGTCTCTGCTCTGTATTCAACAAGTGTTTGAAATGAGTGAAGGAGGTGATTAATTATTTAGAATTGTACAATGGAATCTAACTAGGTGCACTGGGAAGGAATTAAGCAAGTGAGACATAAAGGCTGAAGATCAGGAAAATATTTCCTTAAAGTGAAATGTAACAGAGGGCAAGCCTGCCTCTGAGGCAGCACGGGAAGTTACTCCTCCAGTGGGATTTAGGATTGCAAAGAGCAGAAAATGGTCTTTAAGAGGAATCCTTCTGGGACAAGGCTAGCCAGCCCAAAAGACTACATTTGTCTATCCCTTCTAGGCACAACGGTGGGACACAGTGTGTGAGAAAGCACTGAAACGAGAACACAAAGAGATTTATTCATGCTGCAAACTTAAAATGCAGTGGGCAACTTCCCCTCAGCACAAACAACGCCTTTTATAACCTGTTTGAAGAGGTTTTTTGTATCTCCTTATTACTCAGGTAATTAATTTTCAACAACGAATGTGAGAGGACACTGCATTAACACAGCAGGTAAATTTGGGAAAGAAAAGAAGGAGCACTAGCCCTTAAAAATGAGATTTATTTGTGAAGACTACATCTAAGTTTCTAATAGCACTCTGAGCAAAATCAAGGTTTTCTGCTTTCATTTGCTGAGCTGTCTTCTTTCATTACAGAGTGTCCTTGCACAAACTGATCTGCCACACTCCTGAATCCTTTTATCTCTCATTAACTCTCCTTTTTTTTTTTTTCTCATTGATCACTTCCTTCTCATACAAAGGTTTGATATGTTTAACCTTCATAATCTTCCTGCTTTGCAGTCGTGGGTCTGTAATTACAGGCTGTTTGAGGGTTCAGCCAGCAATAAATCAAGTTGTGCTAATTGAACAAAAATTTCTACAAAAACCTTCTCACTGAAGTGGTCACTTTGCCCTTTTTTGAAAAATTTTACAGCTCAGGAATAGCATGCAAACATATTATTTATGTGTGTTAGGATTATCTTCATACAATCATAGAATCATTAGGGTGGGAAAAGACCTCCAAGATCATCAAGTCTAGCCTCCATCTGAATACCACCATGCCAACAAAAACATATTGTGAAGAGACACATCTACTCAGTTTTTTAACATGTCCAGGGATGGTGATTTCACCACTTCACCAGAAAACCTGTTCTAGTGTTTAACTACTCTTTCAGTGAAGACATTTTCCCTAATATCCAACCTTGGCCCACTGTGGCTGCAGATGAAGTTGTCCCTACAGCAGGTTGGGCTGCATGCTGCGGGCAATCCAAGGGAGCTGTGAGGGACAAATGTTGGTCTGGGTGAAACCCATCCTTGGAGGACAATTGTCCCACATACAACATTTTACCACTACAAACATCCATTCCTGCCTGTCTGAGGGACTAACTAGAAAGATCATCTCATGTGGCAAAGCCAACATCACAATCCACCTGTGGAGCACGTGGGCTGTGGATCTGGTTTCTACACACGTGGGTCTCATGAGGTCACAGTGACTGAGGCTGTGCCAACACTGGAGCAGCCCTCAGACTTTTGGCCAAGTAAAGGCAGGTGTATGGCAATACCTGGAGACAGAGAGTCATGGATCTTGAAGCTGTCTGGATGCCTGATGCCTGTGTCAGATGATGGGAGATGCCTGCTGGCACTGAATCTCCACTCTGCACTGGCATGCAGAGCAGTACTGGCTAATAATTAATGCTTTGCTACTTGCTGGTAACAGCAAAATTACTTCTCTTGGTTGTCTCTCAATTCTCACATTGCATGTTCTTCTTTTTTCTCTAATTTACTGCTGTTGAGGGGAGGACTGGCTGGTATCCCCAGGCACAGAATGTGTCTTCAAAACTCCAATACTCCAAAGAGCAACTTCACGTTCCCACAACCACAGGCTGAGGAAACAAGGAAAACAATTTTACCTCAGTTTTACAGTACAGAATCCTGGTGCTTCAAAGCTGGGAAAGCCCAAAAGAAAATGGGAGATGCAGAAGTGACACAAGGAGAAGGTTTCTCACCACTTTTACTTTGTCTCAGAGGGTAATGTCTGCATATTGATGCCAAATAAGATTGTGCACATTCTTTACATTGGCACAATAACTCCTGCCTTGCTCTTTGTCTGATCTCCTGGATATATCAGTTGACTCATTTTCCAGATCCTCAGCTGGAATTTCTCAGTGTACCAGAAGCCAAACAAACCTTCTGTGTGTCTCAGTGGTTTCAGAATCCTTTCCTCTCATTTAATTAGTTCTTGTAGTGGTTTCATAATCCGTCCCTCTCATTTAATTAATTATTGTAGTAGCTAATGGCCACCAAGTCTGCTCTCTATTTTTCCCTGTGGGTTATGAAAGTCTGATTTGGAGATGATTTCAGAAGACATCCTGTAGAAGCAGAGGGCTTTGCCACACTGACCCTCAAAATTTTATGTATACTTTCAGTGATCCTTCACTTCCAGGCTAAAAGTCGCAGCAAAGTGACAGGATCCAGTGGAGGATAACCAAGCCAAAGCTCCTCCTGCACTGCCATTTTTAGAGAAGCATTTTGAGATTGCCAGGACACATCACCCAGGTTAACTTCATGAGCTGCCACCACTAACAAGCTCCTCTTTGGCCACTGCACTGTGCAGCACAAGCTGTTCACTACAGAGGGGCTTTGTGGCCAAGCTTGAACAAACAGCTGTAATCTTCAGCAGCTCCTCACATCCCTCAGTGTCCCATGGATGTCTTAATGCCATTTTCCTTCACAGAATATCAAGAGATAATAGTGGGAGAAAATCTGTATCCCTGAAGAAACTTCTTATTGGTGGCTTGTGAGTAAATTTTTGGAGAAATTATTGTATGCCTAGAATTAAAGAGAAGTTTTGCCAGGATCTTGGAAAGCAGAGATTTTGTCCATGTAACATTTCAGTGAGCAAAGTTGTGCCAGGGGAAAGAAGATAGGGAAGGTTAATAGTAAAAAGCAGCAGTTTTCAACTGAATGTTTAAAAAATAGAAAGAGAAGATTCTGTGTAAATATCTAATGTCTTCTTACAGTGAAAAACCTGAACTGAGGCTTTCTCATATATTTTTTTGCATTTCTCAATACTCATATTATATTTTTTCATGTTTTTCTCCAAAGGGTGTTAGTATTACTAAGTGATGCTGGCTCCTGAGCCTCCATTTTCAAGACCCTGCCACGAATGCTTTGCAGCAAAGATGTGCCAAGGCTTGCATTTGACTCTGTAATGCTCAAAGACTTCAAGTTCTCATTATCACTATGGCAACTATTAATCATTCATTTGTTGTACCATAATAAATACATGCCCTCAACTAGAAAGCATGTTACAAATCACTGGAGTACCCTCTGAGCTGCTCTGTGCAGCTCTAGGTCACCCAAAGGAAGGCACAAATACAGCTCTGAGTATGTCAAAATGTTGCATCAAACCTTGTGGTTTGGGTCATCAGAAGAGCAAAGTAATGAAGTAGTCAGTGTGGGCTTTGTGTGAGTTCTCAAAAGAGTAAATGCTCATGATACAAAGCATTTGCTCTAAAATGTGGAAGCTCAAAGGTTTGGTAGTCACACACATCTTGCCTGGGTGATGGCAAGGTGACCCAGCACACCACCTCCAAGGAGCTGGATCTTCATGCAAGAACAAAATTTGAGGTATTGGAGACAATATAGGCACATCTGCAAGGATCTCCATTCTCCAAAGGAAGGCCATTGAGATTTTTCTTGGTCACAGAGTGACACTGGCAGGGCTTCACCTTGTCACACTTGGAGGTATCGTGGAGGTGCCCCTGTTGTGTGACACAGCATGAGAACATTCTCTGTGTGGTCACAAACCAAGAGCCAGCACAGGGCCCCTTCTGCTCTCCTCTCCCCTTCCCCAGCCCCAGCTGGCTCCTCCTAGTCACTGGTCCCAATACCAAGAAAGGCCTGAGGACAACGTCTGTAAAGACATTTGAGCAGCCACTTTAATGAAAATTCAAAGTAGCTCTCTTGGCCACACTACTACACCAGTGCCCACAGCAAAGCCCACTACAGCAAAGCCCACCCCTTTCCCTCCCCCTTGCCAAGAGCAGCTGAGGCAGACTGGTCCATATCCTGCCTGAGCACAGCTGCCAGTGTGAACACTGATCAGCAACTTGACTTAGGTTTCCTCTGGGATGCTTCATGGCCCTCAAATATTAGTGGGACAAGGACCCTCATTCCTATTTCAGACTGTTTCTGTTCTCTCTTTACAACATGATGCTGACGGTGAGGGCAGAGCCCCAGGCCAAGGGATGAGAAGATGCCTGAGGGTGCAAAGCCTGGTTAGGAACATGTGGGAGAACTGGTCCAATACTATTTCCAGAACCTCCAGTGAATCACCAGGGCAGCCAAGTGACTCTGCTGAGTTACTCTGGCACCAACCCCTGCAGCCAAGGAGTATGGTCATAGGGACCATCACAAAACAGACCAAGAAATGTTACTGGCAGCTAGAGACTCCCAACCACCTGGAAAAACCTTAGCCCTCATCCTGACAGGCCACAGTGAAGAGTAAAAGCCCTCACACAGCATCACTTAGTCTTTGGACTCTTTTGAAACAATTAATGATTTTTTTCCCCAGATCAGTGTGAGCTTTATACAGTGAGAACAGGCCTAAGGCCATCATTTATACAGATCACTGGCACGGACAGCTGGCACCAGTTTCAAAAGGCTCTGCAGTATCTGTAGCCATGGTATCCCAGAGCATCTCCTTTGCTCCAGAAGTGGGCCAGGGGAATTGGTTACTCACTTTTATTTGGTACTTGTGAGATCACATCTGGAGCCCTGGGCTCCAAGAGAGTGGGCAGCTGGTTGGAGTGAGTCCAGTTTGGTCATTGTCCAAGATGCTGAGGGAGCTGGAGCACATGATGTGTGTGGTGATACTGAGACAGAGAGTTTGTTCATCCTGGAGGAGACACAGCTTCAGGGGAAGTGGGGGAGGATGGGATCTTACAGCTGTGTTCAACAACCCAAAGTGAGAGACAGATGTTCCTCAGGAGCCTACAACAAAAGGACAAAAAGCTACATGGACAGGATAGGCACGAGAATTTGCAGAAAGGGCACTTCCAATTAGATGCAGGGAAGGAAAACTTCACCATGAAAGGAGTTAAACTCTGGAATGGGAGTCATGAGAGGAGGTGAGATCCCTGACCTTGGAGACATTCAAAATTCAACTAGGCATGGCCCTGCAGCAACCTGAGCTAACAGGGAAGTCAGCCCAGCCTTGAGCAGCACGTTGAACTAGGACCTCACAAGGTCCTTTCCAGTCAGAATTGCTCTGTGGAGCTGTGATCTTTTATTTAGGTGATTCCTACCTCGCTAATCCCCAGCAGCACATCACTGCAAACAGCAGCACATCACTGCAGAATACATGTTACTTAATCCACCACTCTTTGATCTTTAGGGCTGGAGACAGTGAGGGGATCACTAGATGAATCCAGCTCTGGAGGGATCTTGTCTCCAGAGATTTATGACAGCTAACTACATTCATCTCTCAGCCTACATGGCATTTTATTTTCTTTTATCTGCTCCCTTCCCCCCTCAAATCCCTGTGCCCAGTGTAGGAATTCTCCTCAGTGTTGTACAGAATCTGAAATAAAGAATTCAAAGGTGTGTTAGTGCCACCAGGAAAGGCTTTAGAATTAGCTAGCTGCTGAACATCTTATATTCAGATTAATCAGGGAAATAATCACATACAATGCTCATAAATAGATAGATCCTGTGTTCCTAACAAAGGCTAAACTTGCAAAAAAAAAGAAAAATCAAAGGGTGGTTTGCATCTGAGAACAGCAGGCTTAGAGAGTGGAGAAGGAAAATCTTCTCATGGTATTTCTGTTCAAGTCCAGCCTCAGCACAAGGTGATCACGTTATGTATTTAAAAATTAAAAACTTCCATTTTTCTGAAGGAAGCTTTATCACAAGAATTATCTACAAAGGCTACACAGAAAGATGTCACAGCAAGGAATAATGTGCCAGGCTGGATAGGAGCAGCAGTAAAGGGGCTCCGTGATGCCCAGCACAGCCGAGATCCTGCGATAACGGCCTCTTTATTCCATAAATGTTTTTCCATAACGCTCGTAGCTAAACTACCAGAGCACTTTAAAGTCATGCACCAGGCAATATGACTAACATCTGTCATGTTTTTCCTTTCATCCTCTCCCCAGGGGCAGAAGCTTGTGCAGTTGTGAGGAGGGGAAGTTAATTCATACACACATTGGTGCGCACGCATGTGAGCCACGCACACGTACATGCTGACAAAATCTTCTTCCTTTAATTTGCTTTTTGTCAGTAAGGCAAAGAGCTAGAAGATGTACTTTCCACTAGAAGATGTGCTTTCCACAAGCATCAGGGTGGAGATTTGCCACACATTTAAAAGCAGAGATGTACTTCTTTGAAGTTCTGAAATCCCAAGGTAGCACACCCAGAATTGCATCCTACAAGTAAAAGACAAACATTATCTTAAAAAACATAATCATCCCTCCTCCAGAAGTTCCAGCCCAGAATAACCATCTCTGTTCTCAAAACAAAAAAAACAAACAAGTTCTGGCTGCAAAATGCAATGTGAGATGTGGCAAGGCAAGAGATGTAGCAGTGTTCTATTCCAAAGCAAACACTCAATGCTTTTATTACAGTGAAAAACAATAATGGGATACAGAGTGTACATGATGTAAACACCTTTAATGTAATTCTAATTTTATTGTTGCTTCAAGATCACAGATTGTTATGGCAACTAAAGAGGAAAGGGAGGGGAACCTGATCGCAGCATTAATTTGATATCAGATTCATTCGTTCCACATTTGTGCTTCAGTGCATGCATAATAAACAATCCTGGTTAAAGAAAAATAATATTGTAGTTATAATAATGGAATAATGTAGTATCCACTTAACCCACAAGTCTGGTTAAAAAATAAAAAATAAAAAAAAATTTAAATCCATTATGAGTATATTACTGTTCCAGCTGCAATCCAACACACATTATAATCAATAACACTCGTAGAGCAGGAAGGGAAATTTTCAGAAATACAGTCTATTAAAGCCCTGAAAACTACTAAACTGACAATTACAACAGTGGCCCAATGTCACAGCAGTAAACTCCAGGAAGGAGACAGCAGCAGAAGAAGACCCCACTCCCTCAAATGGGATGTGGACACTGCTGCCCCAATCACTGGGAGGGATCCTGCAATGCTGGCAGCTCCTGGGCACAGCCCTGCCTGGATGGGCAGGGGAATCCCTCATACTTTGTGAGCCATGTGGCTGAGCTGGGATTTGGTTTCTAAGCTCAAACTGAGTGTGAGAGAACTCACTGCAGATGAGGAGCTCCCCAGTGCTGTTGGAGCACTTTCCAGAGATGCCACAGACCAGCCCAAAACCCTTCATTGGCCATTAAAGCCAGGAACCCAAAAACACAGACCTCCATCAGGGCTTGAAGCAACTTGTTTTAATGAAAGGTGTCCCTGACTGTGGCAGGAGGGTTACAACTCACTGATATTTAAAGTCCCTTCCAACCCAAACCATCCTGGGATTCTACGATCTTTCCTGAGAGTAAAAATTCACTTCCTGAGAGTAAAAACTAACTGCAAAACCCTAAAATTTTCCACTAACCAGAGTGCCCATTCTGCCCAGAAGATCAATAAGTGTAAAGGGGAAAAAAGATTGAAGCTACTTAAATGAGGATTCTTAAGGGAACCATATTCATCTCTGATAAAGTGAAAAAAAAAAATAGGTTGCATCAGAGAAATGGATGATACAAGCTATTGCCCTCCAAGGAATGTGATGTCTGCAGTTTACCCAAACATAATTCTGGAGGCTTTGGGGCATGAAGTGTGGCTTCACTTTGAAAGGGACCCATTATTAATAGTGTCATGGGTTTCTGGGATTACTGTGTCTCAGAAGTTTATTGTATGTTCATTTGCTCTGTTTACTAGCAAAATGTTTCTCCTCCAGATTCTCATCTTCCAGGGCTGTAAATGCAGCTTAGGCTCTGAAAGTCAAGATGAGCTCTTCCAGGGTCATCCATCAAGAGTAATAAAGTGTCTCCAGGAGGTTACACATGGGTAAGCAAGAGCACAGCCTGACAGCAGTGGGATTACACCGTGTGTACTACAATTAGAAATTAATGATCACTCCTTTCAGATAATGCAGAAGAGAGAAAAGGCTCCAGTTCTTGAGTTCTGTTAGTACACCGGGGCTGAGGGCAGGAAAAATGGCACGTGCTTCCCCAGAAAACACAACTCCCAACACACACAAAGCATCCAGGCTCACCAAGGTGGGAACTTCCCTTTTCTGTGTCCCTCATTCTCAGAAGAGGGGTAGATTTTTCTTGCAATTCTTTCTTTGAAGAGGTGAAAGTAGTAAGGCACAATGTGGCCTGAGGGTTAGAAAGATGAACACCCTGCTAATGCAGAGTGAATTAAAACATGAAAAATGGTTTCACACAACTGGCTAATAAATGGCAAAATGAGAAATTAGTTTGTTCTGTTCCCAAAATAGAGCCTCATTCAAATGTGAGCCTGCAGTGCAGCTTTCAGTAGCATTGTCCTGTGCCTGGGAGCCAGGTAAAACTGTTTTAGTCCAGCTGTTCAAAATCTATCTGTATTATTCTTTTAGTGACAAAAAAAAAAAAAAAACAACAGAGCTCTTTACAAAGGACTACCAGAGTCAGCAATATTTGCATTTACAAATTATAAATGACCAAATCCAGTTCAACAGAAGAAGTATCACATAGCTACCAGCCTCTAGTTCAGTGTGATTTAATCATTCCTAGCATCACTGCTTCCTCTTTTTTTAAGCTATTTTCTGGGTATTCATATATGACAAAGAAAACCAGTATGTCACAAACTAACCACATGTTGTGTTTGCCCTCGTTGGCACTTAGTGTATGAGGTGCAGCAGTAACTTCTTAATCAGCCAGAGCCCCAGACAAATCTTTTTATCTCCTCTACCAACCTGTCATCAGTCACTCCAATGCAAGGAGACAAAGACTTTCAAAGTTTTGGCTGATCAGGGCTGACTGACCTGCAGCCTTTGAAAAGCTTCAATCTTTGCAGGACAGGCTACCTCCACCAAGCCCAAACCCTGTGCTCAGGCTTACATCCTGCCACTAACATGAACTTCTAAGTTCTTCTGACCTGCCAGTGTAATCTTTAATAACTGACATGTCATGCAGAGTTGTAGGAATTCATTTGCATGGTTGAACCAGCCATGATGGGAAGTGGAAACCTGACAAAACTTCAAGAAGGAAACAGGGTGGAAACAATAGGCTTCCTACAGAGGAGACCAAATTAGATAAGACAATGATCCTTTTGAGGATTGAAGGCCAGGAGTTGCCTTTATTTTTCATAAATAAACATGAAATTGGTGTGCTTATCCAGGTACTTGGATAATGTTTTTCTTTTTTTGCTCACAGACCATCATCCAGGCCTAGCAAGGACAGGTTATTTGTGCAGGAATTGAAATATTTGTCCTTCATAGTTCATTTCTCATTTGACATTCTTTATTCCTGATTGTTCTGCTTTAAAAGATAGAAGCATCCAGCCATGGAAAAGCAATAATCCCCAGCAAGAGAGGAAGCTGATGACACAGCACAAATGGTGCACTTTGTGCTTGGTGCCTGGCACTCAGCAGCACCACGGGAGCTGAATCCAAGGGGGGGTTTTTGCACAAGCCCATTTAGCAGATTCTTCTGAATAGAAAACATGCTTAAATGAGGCTCAGCCCATAAGCAAGATGCAATAAAATTAAAAAAAAAAAAAAAGCAACAGAAAAATATTGCCCAACTTCTCCCAATGGGATTTTGCAAATGTTGACAACTGGGTCATGAATACTGGCCACAGGGTCTTGAATGGAGAACCTCCAAATATTATCCTTGTTTCTTTGGAACAAGACCCCTCAGATCAGGAGTTCTGGTGCTGTCCACAATCTCAAGATTTCTAAGGAACAATCTGAAAATTATTCCTGTTGTAAAAAAGTCAATGTCCTGGTCAAGTAGATAAATAACAGGCCCGACATGTCCCTCTGCCAGGGGCTTGCAGCATAAAGGGCCTCTATATGGGTTTTATAAAGGGTACTGTTTCTGTAGTGCTGCTTCCTATTCTCCTCTTGCTGATCTTTTTTCCTTACCATCTGTTGCTCTTCTGGAGCTAGAAACCACATCCTGAAGGAGAAGACCAAGAAGAGATTCTTAGGCAATTTAGGCAAACTCATATTTCTACTCCCATCTCTTCAACATGGAAGTGAAACTTCTAAAAGGTCTTTTCCAGACAAGAGCTGAGCACCAGGAGGGATCTTCTAAGTTGCATCACCATGGTGTTTTAGAGTATTACTGCCTAGAGCTGAAGTGTGAATTCAGATGTGAATTTTGGATTTGGATTTGGTCACTTTTGACCAGAATGCTACTTTTGAAGTCTTTTTGCTGGTACATTGTGGATGACATTGGCTTGAGCTAAGAGAGCAATCAAGCAAACAGAGTGAGCCCTCAGAGGCTGAATCTGCTCTTTTCCATCCACAAGGTCCCAGTTATCAGTAGTTTAAAATAATTACAACTTTCAATTCTGAAGTTGATTTTTACAGTTATTTTGAATTTTTCTTGTTGAAGTCTGTAATGTTTAGATCATTTTGCTTTTTCACATACTTTCCTGCTTATGATCTCTCAGCAACTTAATGGAACCTCTAGCACACTCTCCCATGACAAAGACACAATTACAGCAGTTTTTTCTTCAAGAAATGAAAATTGCACTCTAAGCCACTAGAATAAAGTAACTGGTGATGAACATTGACTTTAATGGCTACTGGGGATGGCTCATTCCACTACTAAAATCCAGCCACTTGTCAGATGAGAACACATCTGCCACCCAGCCACCTGCAGCCACAGAGAAAAGCAGCTTGGAGATGGCAGTGTCAGGGTCACAGTGCAACAGAATTGGAAACTGACCTTCAACAGAAGCAGCTTCCCTAGCCTGAAAATTATTTTACATGAAATGTTAAAATAAAATAAAAAATAAGTGTTTTTAAAGGATTGACATCTTTCAGTTAGGAACAGTTCAAAGCAAAATCTTTTCACCAAGTTCAGATTAAATATTAGGAAATCTAACTTGTTTTTATCCATTTCTATCCATTTCTGAAAATACTCTTGGACTTGCAATATTTTCAGTGCAGTGGAAATGCTGCTTATAACACCAACAGGCCAAAGATGAGCCCCAAGACACTCTGCAGATGGATGGGAAGAGATATCCCATGGACCAAAAAACTCAGAGCCCAAAGAGATGAGTCAGGCTAAGACTGGAGAGAGATGGCAAAGACCAACCAGCTAGTCCAGGTCCTACAAATCCCATTCAGATGTGTCTTTTATGGAATCCCACTTTCTGATGTTTTTTTCTTTGCTTTCAGCTGCAAATGTCTCTCAGCTGGTACTTTGACTGGCCAGGCCTGAAGGCTGGGCTTTAATTCCTGATGTTTAATTCTTTTGTATTATTATAATTGGCTCTGGCTTAGGATGAAAATAGAATCACAGAATGGTCTGGGTTGGAAGGGACCTTAAAGATCATCGAGTTCCAACCCCCTGCCACAGGCAGAGACACCTTCCACTAGACCAGGTTGCTTCAAGCCTCATCCAGCCTGGCTTTGAGCACTTCCAGGGATGAGCAAATGACTTCTATTTAATGTGTTTGGCATTCATTCTTTTGCCTAAAGGGTAGCTCAGGTGAGTGCCCTGGCAAATGCAGCCTATTTTCTTTGGAGAAGTAAAAGCCATTATGCAAATCTGGGAGCCTCAGGACTTGTTTCTCCCTCAGCCTTGCTGATAGAGCCAGCTCCACTGAGTGCATGGCTCTGTGGGCTGCCCTGATAGCATCCCATGCATGCCCTGACAAAGCAAAGCCCTAAGGCCATGGTTAATGTGGCACAGATTAAAGACATCCTTTGCTAGGCAGCTTTCAGCCAGCACAGCAGAGCTCCTGCTGCCTGAAAGCAGTTGGGAAGAAACACCTTTAGTGACCCAGGCAATACCCAGCCATCCCATGCACTCATTGCCCAGGGAAGAGACCTCTTATCTGTGAAAAAGCGCATGGCAGGATCAGTTTAAATATGTTAAGTTCCCTCTGAACATAACCAAACATCACAGCTTGAGCCCTTTGGCCAGGATTTCCTGGATCTTTGAACATCCTGCTCTGGGCTCACAAGGAGCTGAGCCAACCCTGAGCCTCTGTGTGTTGCACAAGGGAACCCTCTGGAGAAACAGCACACCACTCTTCAGTGATAAAAGCATCTCCTGCCCTTCCTCTAGCTGTCAATAGATATGCAAAAATTACCTGCTCTGCATAACCAACAAGCAGTGGTTGTCTGGAGGGCATGTCCTCCTCTGTGAACACGAGACCTCGAGCTGCTGGTGGTGGCTGTGGGGTGCCCAGGGTGGCCCCCATCACTGGGAAGGGATGCTCTGCCCTTTCCAGGCTCTCTGCCATATCACCCAGCAATGAAGCTCTCAGCTGTAGAGTACATGAGTGGGAGACATGCTGGGAGGCATCAATTTTTATCCTCTGATGAAGCCTCATGTAAAAAATCTCCTGGAAAAGGGAACTAGTCAGAGGTGGAAGAGACTCCTCGACACAAGGCAAAAATAACATTCCCATCTCCCTCTCCAGCAGAGCCCAAGAAGTTGTGCAGGCACACTGGGGCACCCAGCTTGGCACAGGAATCAGCCCCACAATGCTGCAAGGGCCATAGACAGCAAGACAGAAGGCACAGGGTGTGGGGTTGCCTGTGAGCCCAAGGTGGTGCGTTCATGCCTGGAAAAAATTCACATGATTGTTAGAAGAGGTTTGTAGCATTCACATCCTCTGAAAAAAGAAACCTTCACCCAGGATTTTTCTCCTGGGAAGCTGAGAAGCCTCAGAGAAAAGAAAAACAATTCTTATCTCATTTGCTACTCCTGTGTTCTGCTCATGTGGAATGTGTTTGGAGATAGTTTACCCACAGGTGATTGTTTCATTGGATTCTCCTGTGAGTTGTTTTGACTCTTTGGCCAATCAGGGCCAGGCAGTGTTGAGACTCTTTTCAGTCATAAGTTTTCATTATTATCTTTTTAGTATTTAGTAAGTATTTTTTCTGCATCCTTTAGTACAGCATAGTATTCTTTAATATAATATACTATCATAAAGTAATAAATTAGCCTTCTGAGAACATGGAGTCAGATGCATCATTCCTGCCTTTGTCAGGACATTTCCCAGCAAATACAATAGAGGTTTTTCATTATTTGCAGCAGACTTCCCTTCATTGTGACGTTGCCCATTTCCTCTGTCCTGGAATAGAGGTGGGCTCAGCCCCCATTTCAGCAAGGCTGGGAGAGCAGGGAAGAGTGGAGCTAAGTTAAAGTCTAATTATGCATTTAGTTGTCTAAAGCTTTTATATCAAGTTGGCCTTGAGGTACAAAGACTGGCTCTTGAGGGTCTCAGAGGAGAGGCCATCCCAACTGGTGGAGGCCAGGAGATGTTGGTTTGTCCTTGAAGCTGCATCAGAGTAAAAATGAAAGCCACGATGAACAGCTGGGAGCGGTTTCAGCCTCCCACGCCTGTCGGGAACCAGGGTGACCTTCAGTGCCTGCCCACCCATCCTCAGCCACAGTGGATGTAAGGATGGGACATGATTAGCCCACAAAGACATAAAATGTGACTGTCTGGTGAAAGCTGAGTCAGGATTTGGCAATTCAGGGCTAACCAGGGCCAGTGAAACATCTCAGGAGAAAAGCAGCAGGGGCGGTGGGGGCTGAAAATAACGAATGTGATGACAAGCTGGAGGGTGGGAACTGATGGAGAAGGTGATCTGAATAACAGACAACCAAACAGACAATCAAAAGACAAGAATCCACTGGGTGAAATAAAGGCAGGAGCAGTGGAGCAGTGGAGGCAGCAGGGCAGGCAGTGTGAGACAGCAGCTGACAGGTAGGGCAGGCAGTCAGGGTCCAACCAGTCAGAGGGAAGCAACTCCAGAGCATCAATCTGTCATTCCTCTGGTATTTATTCCCCTCCACTTCCCCTTTGATTAAATAATTGCCTTTTCATCCAAAAACCCCTTTTGCCTCTGCTACTGGCAGCCTCACTGGTTATCACCCAACCCAGCCCTCCCTAAAGTCATCCTTCCCATCCCTACCCACTCACAGCCTCTCCAGCTCACCCTGCATTCAAATGTTCATGCCCCATCTCACCCAAAGCCAGCCCAGTGCTCCTAAAACTCCCCATGCTCCCGTGTTTTCCACTGCTGTGACACCACTCACCACATCACCAACCAGCTGTGCAGATGTGCCCCTGAATAAGGCACATTCCTGCAGCTCCCACGTGTTCAGGGAGTCTCAGGCTCTGGGAAAAAGCAACATGCATGACCCTCACAGCTCACCTTGGGTCCAGGGCAATGTGGGTACAGCACCAGAACTTCCTTATCCCCACCTGCTACAACAGAAAACTGCTGGGGAAAAAAAGAAACAACAAAACCCAAAAGCAATTACCTGTGGTATTTGGGATAACGTATGCCCTGACAGCTGAAAAATGTCACAACCAGCTCTCTGCACATCTGTGACACAGCAGCTGGCAACTGCTCCAGGCCACAGCCAACCTTTGCTGAACTCAGGCTGGCCCCACAGAAATTAACCCCTGAGGCCCCAAATTCCTGCCCACACACTCCCACACCTTTCCCACCCATGACCATGAGCTTGGAGAAGGGAACAGTTTGCACCCTGAAAAGGACAAAGAAATCATAATTTTGAGTAGAATCCAATAAAGTGTTTGGTATCAGAAGAAGGAGAGAAAAAAAAAAAGAAGAAAAGAGCTTCCCCCAAACCTCCCAAGTGTTTAATGTTTTCTTCTCCAAGATTTATTAATTTTCAGCAGTCATACAAAATTTGAAGACTCCAAATAGAAGAAATACCATCAGAATGGTAAAAAAGCTCCCACATAACCTCAAACTACTTTTGAGTAGGGACTGAACTAGTCAGGAAATCTTGTTTGTTCTTGGTCAGAACAGTCCTAGAAAGAACATAATTTAAAATTCTTGTTTGCTTTGGCCCCGTCAATGAAAACAGAATCATTTTCAGTGTGATTCACAACCAGTTTATAAGTTTCTTGGAAAACAAGAAGGAAAAGATATGCAAAACTTTTCCTTCTGCCACAGCTGGCTCCTCAGCAGAGTAACCAAGGCAAAGGCAGAACACAGGAAGGAAAAAAATGGAATTTAAAAAAAATTTCAAAATCCCTGTTGGAGTTGTTCTTAATGAAAGATGTCATGGCTCCTTTTCTAAAGTGTGTTCTTGAAAATTCTCTAAACCCAGATTTTCAGTCACTGGAAACTACTTATTTTCCATGTACTATTTTCAAAATTCAAAAAGATGGAGAAGAAAACCACCCAGTCAGCCATTTCAAGAGGATTTTGTTTGGCAGAACAGAACTCCATGTTTGGGACATTTGCCACAAGACTCTGTGTTTGGAACATTTAGCTTGTAGCTCCTGGCAGCTCTGGGAGACACAAGGTGCTGCTCAGAACAAGATATTCCCATTTCTCAGCTGTGTGAAGATGCAACACCATGAGCCCCTTCTGTTACTTTGCTCCAGCATCTGGAGAAGGAGACAGGAAAAACCTGATTTTGTATAATGATGCACAGGCTCAGCACAAAGGAGGAGCCAGGATATACATGAGGACCAGGGAAGAAGTATTTTTTCAACTGACAGTTTTCAATGGATAAGGAATCATTTGAATCCTCAGCAACTGAAAAGTACAATTGTTTTAATCCAAAGAAGTAAAAAAATTCAGCTTTTCTCATTTTTCTCAGTGAAATTTTGCTGGAAAGGAATATAGAAATTCCAGCAAATGTGTTGAAAATGTTCTATGTGACTTTTTGTTTTTTTAATTGTGGGGGGAGGTGTTGAAAGGAAAGTTTAAAAAAATAAACTTACCACCTGTCTTTTCAGCTTGTGGGTGTCAAGCTTACAAAAAAAACCTAACAGCAATGTCAAAATCATAGCCAAATTTAGAGCAAACATCACTTTTCATATGAACCAACCACATTATTATGCAACTTTTAAAAATGACAGATGATAGTTATTGAAAGTAAATGATAATGAGTGTTCAGATGGAAGTGTTAGAAAATGCATAGGCAAGCATGCAACTTAAGCTTGCAATTTGTATGTGTTGAATGGAGGCTGTAAACTATATATTTTAAGTGAAATGAGAGTGAAATGTTCCCTAGAAGAGCTGAGCCCTACAAGATAAATTAGCCATTCACATGCTGAGTTCCTAAATAGATGTCAAATTTCATGTGCATGCACATATTATAGATAATTATTTTAAAAAATAACATTTAATTTTATTAAACATTTTATTTCATTAAATAATATCAATATATCAGTGTGTGTACATAAATATATGCATACACACATATCTATGGTTTAATTTTTTTAAGTTATTTATGGGTGAATGTGCACACACACATCTCTATATGTGTCAGTGGAGGCCTGCATCTTGTGCACATATGACTGATCCTATTTTGACATAATGGATTTGTAAAATAGAGTGGCAAAGACCTATAAAAAGGAACTCTGCTGCAAGGACAAATTAGCATGTAGTGAGAGCCCTGCAGAGGATATCAAGCATCCAGATATTTCAGCCCACAATGTCCTGCAACAAAGAGATTGCTCCAATTGCCTGCAGTCATAATTTTTAAAGATGAGAAACTAATTAGCAGCATTATCAGCATAACTTTATCAAAAATTCTGTATTTTTCCCAAGTTGGAGAATGAAGTGCACAGGGAAAACTGTGACTTTAACAACATAATAAGAGGGCCTCAGTGGGTTCTCAGTATAATAATAATATCAATAACAAAAGCAACAATAGTAGATAAGATAGGTTTTATCTTTTTCCACAGTGGTTGGTGGCACATCCCAGGTACCTGTATCAGTCTTTCTTCCTCTGGCCAGGAATACAAAGAAATTAATTCAATCCCATCCCAGTTTACTGAAAATATTTGAAATCTACCTCAGGGTCCATTATAGAGGGATGCAAGGACAGAGAGGACCAATCTTGGTGGAGTCAAAAGAAGAAGTGAGAAGAGATTTCTGGAGCCAGCTACTCTCAGAGCTGCATGTTGGGGAGAACAAGCTGGGGAATGAACCTACACAAATTAACCTGCACCTCTGGGCACAGCACAGATGGCCCAGGGAAACCAGAAAATAAAACCATTGGAGTAGATGCACTTTCAGGCTGAAAAAAAAAGCCCTGAAAACCAACCAACACAAAAAAAAAGGTGGCTTCTCCTGTTTTCAGCTGGGATAGATAGAGTTAATTTTCTTCCTCATGGCTGGTACAGTGCTGTGTTTGGGATTCAGGATGAGGATAATGTTGGTAACACACTGACATTTCAGTTGCTGCTCAGTAGAGTTTATCTAAGTCAAAGACTTTTCAGTTTCCCAGGCTCTGCCAGGGAGGAGGTGCTTGGCCAGGAGAGCTGACCCAGGCTGGCCAAAGGGACATTCCACACCACAGGACATCAGGCTCAGTACAGAAACTGGGGAGAGTTGGCCAGGGACTCTACTGTGTGGGGACAGGCTGGACATGAGCCAGGGAGTGGTGAGCAATTGTGTTCTGCATCACTTTTCTTTTTTACTATTTTAGTCCTCTCTCTCTCTCTCTCCTTCCCATTGCTATTATTATCATTATTATATTTTGTTTTGTTTCAATTATTAACCTGTTCTTATCACAATCAGTGAGTTTTACTTTTTTTCCAATTTTCCTCCCCATTGGGGCAGGGGGTGGGAGTGAATGAGTAGCTGTGAGGTACTCAGCTGCCAGCTGGGGTTAAACCATGACATTGTCTCCTTTCACTGTGATAAAGATGGAACAGCTCCATGATCTATCCATCAACAACCCTTCATTCTCAACCAGACATCAGAGATGTCTGAAGTCCAGGGACAAATAAACTTTCACAGCCAACCACAGATTTTTGTAAATCAATATTAATTAATTAATCAAATCAATAAATTATTTTAAAATCAATATTAATTAATTGATCTAATGTCAATATTCAGGTCAGAGAAGTGCAAGCAGTGATAACACACTCAGAAAAACAGTTTGTTTTATGTAGCTTTTGTTTGCTGCCTGGTGTTGTCAACTGTCATGATTTTACCAAGAAACTCACAGTAACTGGTACTTTTCCTGCTGGCCAGCATTCCTGAAATTGTATTTGTACTTCATGTGCCACTGAAAGCTTGAAAATTTCAGTCTTGTATGTACCTCTACCTAAAAAGAAAGCAAAAGCAGTCTTAGTTTTCTTTTTAATCTTCATTTTCAAGCCACTGTTGGAATTCACAGGAATGAAAAATTATACTGGACCTTGTATCACTGAGCACCCAGTGAGAGATCTCCACTGTGGGTTTTGAGGTTTTACATGAGAAACCCTCTCCCAAACTGTGCATACCACGAGCTGCAGAAGCCAACACAGGGCCAAATTATCCCTGCTGGCACCTTGAGCAGATGATTGAACCTGAGGCTCCAACAACTGGACTTGGGAAATGTCACAGGAGCCTGAAGAATAATAAAAACATGGAAATATCTCCCGAGGGAATGCATGTCACTCAACACTCCCATCAAGGAAATTGCAGACAAATTTCATCTGACAAACACACACACACCCCAGGAGCAGCAGGACCCTGGGTGCCAAACCCATCACACTGGGGAGCAGTGATTGCTGCACCCCTCCAAACTGCAGCCTCATTGCTCAGGGGCAGAGCATCCACAGGAGGCAAACAAGCCCCAGGCCATGCAAACTGCCACACTTCCTGCAAAAATACCCCTCCTCAAATCCCCAAATCAGAAATAGCCCTCACAGGAAAGGAAAACCCTGTTCTTGCCCTTCCCTCCCACCCAGATGCCACCAGGAGAGAAGAGCTGGAGAGAAGAACCAAAGCTTCGCAAGGAACTTTCTCATCCAGAGAGCAGAAGGCAGCAACATTTCTTGAACAGTGTTCTGGACTTCTGGGTGTTGTGTCACCTCTGAATGGAGTGAAATCAGCCCAGGGGGAGTTTTGCCAAAAGTAATCCCTGAGGTGAGGTCACTGCCCACACAGAACCCCTTTCTCACTTTGGGAATGGTCAGTTCAACTGAGCCCTGATGGTGCAGGGACTTGAGCAAAGCACACGGATTTCTTCAACAACTCCCATGGCTTTTGACTTGTTCTTCTGTCCAAAAACTGAGTCTGGAAACACACCTGGTTGCACATCAAGGTAGAGAGAGAGCAGAGGTATAAGAATCACTGGAAATCTATGTAGCATCTAAAATATTTTCTCTGCAGATTTAATCAAAGCATCCTCCAAACGCCATCCATTTGGAGTGTTTTATCTGAAAAACAGATGAGGAAGTGTGTCAATGCCAGACCTCAGCTCTGAGGCACCAGATTTAAATAACAATATGGGATTTTGATGCCTGGGTTCCCAACAGAGCCCACAAGGCTGGAAGTTAAGCTTAGGGCACAGGGCTGGCAGGTATGACATGAGACCTAAACAAGATTTCTTCTTTTCTGGACTGACACCTGGACTGGGTCAAACAAATGAAGCCCTGACTGTCTGCTCTGCCCTGTGCTGCTCCCTAGATCAGCTTCATCTCCACTGAAAATAATGGGAGCTAAAGGCTAAAGAGCTAAAGAGCATATACAGAGAAACCTAATGTAGGTGTCACTTCAGGCTGAAACCCACCCTGAGTTCTAGTACTAAAAATGCAACCTATTCTTTGCTACCCATCTGCTTTATTGGAGAATTTACATTTTGTCTACCTACAAAGATGGGAGAGCAGCCACAGGGTGAAGATGGCTGCTTGTATAAGCCTTAGGCTGTAGTCCTTTTTACATCCATCAGCTGGGATGGCCACTGGCCAACAAACTGACAGGCATCCCAGACAGAGGGAAGCAGCCCATGGTGGTTACCAAACCAGCCCAGCAACTCCTGGAGTGCCCAGAGACTGTGGCCAAAGCTGGGCCAAACCTGCAGACTTGCTGATCTGGGATGTGACTTCTGGTGAGAGCAGAAGTGTCTGTGCTGTGAAGAACAAGCTCTATCGTCTGTGTAAGTGGCTCACATGGCCAGCAGGGTTTTGCTAGAGCAGTGTAGAGCCTGGGGGATTTACACTTCACTCTCATCCCTCTACTCACCACAGAGCTCTGGTCTTGCGAGCAGCAAAGGACCCACCAGCCACCAGCTTGAGAGTTCCAGCCAGCTGCAGACTCTTCCCACTGTTTATATGAAGCAATTTCACAAAATCATAGATCCTACTATTCCTCCTGACAGATCCAGTTGCACACTCCATGTATCATGGCCATCTGTGGATGATGCTTGAGAAAACATCAGTGAAAGAGCAGAGGGACAGAGAAGTGCAATATTGCTGAGCTCAAAGAGGCAGCAGCAAGGATTCTGCTGAAACTTCACCCAAAATCTTCATCGCTCATCACTGGGAAGGCTGGACCAGCTAGAAAGAGTTGAGACACCTTTTTTTTTAAAGGATAGACATATTTTCAGAGGCTGTGTTGGGAAAGCTGGAAAGCCCAAAGAAGCAAGACCTGCTAAGAGGCAATGGCCTTCTGGTACATGGAAAGTGTGCTGAAAAAGGCAAGGGGCAATCTGTTCTCCAGGTCCAGGGCATATAGGACAATTCATAGGATTAAGTTAAGAAGAGGGAGATTCAGTTTTAACATGAGTGAGAAACTTTCCAGTGGCTGGGATAATAGAACTGGAATAATTTTTTCTGATGTTGAGAGGTTTATGGCCCCATAACTTTTGGGATTTAGAATAATATAGTCTATTTGCACTACTTACAGTATCATTGCATTTACATGGTTTTATGTATTCTAATAGTGACTTGCCAGCAGCTGCCTGCTTCTTTTTGAAGCCGTGCAATACTAATATCTATTTATCAAAGTACAGCACATAAAAATGATGCCTAAGTTTGGGAAAAAGTTTTTGCAAGTCCCAAGTGGACAACATTCTGCAAAATTCAGCAAAAAAAATTTGCAACTGCTTTCTGCATTCCCTGTTCCAGCCCAGAGCTGCTATGAGTTATGGTAGCTTGGGGAATGTGGGATCTTTCAGCAACCTGCTCACCTACTCTGATGTGGTTCTTCACCTTGATAAAACTCTTTTACACATAAATATAAGCACACACATACGCATAGAAATCTTTAAAGGTCTTTAAAGTCAATCCCAGCAAGTGGAAACAATATTATTTGAGATGGGCCTAACAGATTGGATTAAAAAAAATAAATTAAACCGGCAACAAACAGCCCTTCGGTGTCCATGTGCCAGCTTTCATCCCCTCGTTAATTAAAAACGGCCGAATTATAACCCCTTTCAAAAATTAGGTTTATAGCAGAAATGCCAACTTGAACAGACCCTTCAGAGCCGCCGCCTCCAGAACACAACGGCGGAACGGCGAAACATATTGGCACCTCCTGGATCTGCCATTGGAATATTTGCTCGCTGCCGTCTCTCCCAGTTAATTGCTGTGTGCAAAGCGGTCCCGGCACAGCCTCTTTATCTGCGAGCCTCAGCAGCGCTGCCGGCGGCCGCTCCCTCCGGGGCCCGGCTTGGCCGGGGCTGCCGGGCTCGGCTGTCAAGCGCGGCCGGGCCGGGCCGGGCCCTCACGGCGGCGGCAGTGATGCGCTTGGCCCCCGGGCCGCCCCTGGCTCCCCGGCCGCCCTTGGCTTCCCGGGCCGCGCTTGGCTCCCGGGCTGCCCTTGGCTCGCTGCTCTCCCGGCTGGCGAGGGCTGGGCAGCAGCTTGCGGCCTCGCCGGGCGGGGTGCGATGCTCCCTAAGCCCGGCTGCAGCAGCTCCTCTCCCCGCTCGCCAGGAGAGGAGCGGTCCCGAGCTCCTCACTTCGAGCGTTCCCCTCAGGGTAGCGCAGCGCTGCAAGCCTCACCTGCCTGGAAAAGCAGGCTGCTTTTCGCCTGTGTCCTCTGATGTCCGTTTGTTCTTTGCTTAAATTAAGAGCTTTACGAAGAGAGGTTGCTCTTAATTATGAGTTTCTACAGTACCTTTTTATGGTGGAACAGCACCCTGATATCAGCTGTTAAAACCTGTCAGGCTGAAGGGAAATGCAGTCCGTGAAATGGCTCCTGCCTTTGCAGATGGATTCCCTGTATGAATCCAGGACCAGGGGCCAGATCTCCACTGGAGCCGTGCCAGTCCACACCAGCTGTCAGCACAGCCACAGAGGATCAGATAATTCTGTGCCACCCCGTCTCTTCATCACAACTGTCAGCTCAGGCCCCACCACAGAATATTTATTAGTGGTGACAACGGGAAAGAATAGAAATATCAACTCTAAGGTTGACTTTTGCAAAGTCAGTAAGTAAAAAAATATACCATTTTTTCCTCATAAAGGGATCAAACTTGTTGGAAAAGATATAGGGGGAAAAAACAAATCCTTAGGGCTTAGGGGTAGGTTTGCTTTTTGTTTAATGAAGGATTGGCAAAGGACTTACACTGCATGAAACCAGACATTGCTCTCGAATTCAGATGCTGAGAAATGAAGCAGTCAGTGAAAGCACTGAAGCACTGGTGTATCCATGGGTCTGACCATGGAAAGGTTATAAACAACTACGTGCTAAGGGTTGCTCCGTACTGAGAGACACTCTGAAGTCTTTGCATTTACATACCAGCTGTCATCAAGGCTTAACCAAAGTGTTTCCAATTTCTTTTTATTGTATTTTGTGTTGTGTTTATGTGTTGGAAATCAAGGCACAGAGCCTGCAAGTCAGGGTGAAAAAAAGGACAAAGACAAATTAAGTGAGGTGCCAGTGGAATTCAGGTGTTTAAATGCACAGAAAGCAATATTTAAACACTCTGTTCTGCTGCTGTCCAAACTTAGAGATATCTAAATGCCTACCATACAATTCTTCACTACTCAAAAATTCCTTTATTTTCTCCTCTATAGTAAGTTAAATAATTTGCAATCCACACTGATGGCCCTCAGTCCAAGCCCCTCCATCCCACAGCCAAGCCCTGCCATGATCCAGTATGAAAACAGGGAAGGACAAAGAAACGAATGACAAGGAG
Source organism: Setophaga petechia (assembly GCA_024362935.1). Classification (NCBI taxonomy): domain Eukaryota; kingdom Metazoa; phylum Chordata; class Aves; order Passeriformes; family Parulidae; genus Setophaga; species Setophaga petechia. Next base: position 16,870,723 of record JANCRA010000012.1, on the reverse strand, counting down.
GAGAGAAATTATGCATCTGACTTCATCTTATCAGAAGGCTAATTAATTACTTTAATATACTATATTATTCTATGCTATATTACATCTATATGACATTACATCTAAACAATCTGCCAAGCACTCAGCTCTGCTCACACCTGCACAGAATCTTGTGACTGTCACCCAACAGTCCTAACACACACACACACACCTGGCCCTGATAGCCAAGGAAACAAAACACCATCACTTTGGTAAACAATCTCCATATTGCATTCTACTTGGGCACAACACAAGCACAGCAAATGATAAGAATTGTTTTTCCTTTCTCTGAGGTTCAGAGAATGTGAAACCCAGAAATATTCTTGGGAAGAATTGTGCCTTGCTTTTCTCTGTGAAGAGAAATGTGACAACAATCCAGCACCTCCCCTTCCCACCAAACTGGGGCCAATTCCAGGGCAAAAGAGCAAAACTCCCTGTGCCCCTGGCTGTGGACTGTGGCTGGTTGGAAGAGCTTCCCAGAGACCCCATGTTTGGGACTAAATAGGAATTAAGATTAATCTGCACAGTCTGTTTTTGGCAACTGATTTATGGCAGCACCTGGAAGGTGGCTGAGTCTGACTCCAACTTTCATTTGGAGCCCCTGAACCCCAGCCAGCAATGGAGGAGTGGAGATCTTTGGGATTCCTGCTGGGGACACATTTGCAGGTGCCCCACAGGGACTCCAGCCCCGCTCACTCTGCCTGCAGCTGCAGTGGCTCTCGGTGTGGGGGGCTCCTGTCACTTGACTTCACATCCAGGCTGCTAATAAGAACTCCCTGGACTAGGAAGACATCACTGCAGAGAACAAAACCATCTCCTGCTGAACTGATTATATTTACTGTAAAACACGGAAGCAAATGAAATCTCTGATTGAGAGAGAAGGAGAAAGCTTTTCATCCCTCTCTATGGCACTTGCCAGATTGACAAGTCTGGAAATACAAATGGAAGAGTAATTATACAAGACTCACGTCGCTGCTCAGATTTATTTTTCCAAATGTAAGAAAGAGAAAGAGAAAGAGACAGAAAAGGCCTGGCTTGTTATACTGGTTTCCATAGCTGTTAGTGCAAATTGATTAGAAATCAAAGCTCAAGATGTTCCAAACTACTCAAAAAAGAAAAATTTCTCCTCTGAGCTGTGGCACAATCCAAATGTTATGGATGACACAAGACAAAGGGGAGGAAAAAATAGGAAAGCAGCCATTTGGGGCAAAGTCATGTTTTCATTGTTACAAATCCTGGAGCTCTTTGTGGAAGAAGGGGGAAATGTCTATGCTACCTGCACCAAACAATTTTAATGTGAGTAAACTCTAAAAATATCCATTAAATCTTTGAATTCAGTTGCTAAATGAAAGTGATAGAGAGGACTAAACAGTGAAGTGTCTGTAGAGTTACACTCACTAAATTCTGGGAAAAGATGCATCAGGGCTTTGGGTCAGGGTTGAACTCAGAGCAAACACATTTCTTCGAGGGCCCTTGAGGACACTGTACGTTATAATTGAACTTGTACTTCCAATTTCAGACCTGAGCATTCATCACAAAAGGCATTTTTAAAAAAATACAGCACAGACAGGATTCATCGTGCCTAATTCAAAACATCCACGCTGGAGACATCTGTGCCTCACTGAGCCTCTCATCCTTTGTAGCCATGAAGGGAAACAGGCACTTTTACAGCGTGCTCAGCTGACTTATTTTAGATATCAGCTTTAGGGCAAGATGAATCATGCCTTGAATGTGCCAATTGCCCCGTGGTGCCAAAGCAAGACTAGACAACCAGTTTGTTTGCTCAGATGAATCCCACGTGGCTGAGGCTGATAGATTTGTGCTGTGGTCTGGCTGAACAGGGGCTGCCTGTGCTTCCAAGCCTTACATCATCCCATGGAGAGCCCTGTGCCTCAGTGGATCCTTAGAGGTGAGTTGGAAAACAGCAGCTGCCTCCAGATATCATCAGTTCTGACAATTGCCATGGTCTGCTAATGAGGCTGGATGACTTCCCTGGAGAAACAAATCACCTTAAACATTTAAGTTGTCCCCAGAGATTTTATAAAGTTTGAATCAAGCAATGATAGATTCAGACTAATTTCAACAATGTTGGTGTGGACCTGTAATGGGAATAATTTGCATGCTCAGTTTTGGGGTTTTAGTGGATGTATATTAATGCTCGAGATAGCAGTATCAAGACAACAATTTACATTCTAGTCTTTCCTCCTTTGGTGAGGAGCTTTATAGGTAAAGATTCACACTGCACAAGGACACTGAATATTGAACAGGAGCTTTCCTTCCAAATTTTGTTTCCAGAAGGGCCTAAGAAAGATAACCACAGTTTTATGCATCTGATTAAAAAGCCAACTCTCCAAACTCTGGGCATGTAGGTTTCTGGCATTATTTCTGTTATGGTCATAATCAGCTGCTTGCCCATTCCAGCTGCTAAAGCACACTAGACAAGACTTGAATTCCAAATATTATTCTCATCACCATGGTATCCTGTGCACAGATCCCCAAAGGTAATTAAAGAAGTTTGAGACTCTGACTCCAAAGGCCAGGTCCATAAATAATTTCAGCTCTCGCAATTAGGTGACACAGTGTTTTGTTTTGAGACTTTTGTACTGCAGGGAGTGAATCCAGAGGCTGCCTTGTCTCCAGCTGACAAGGAGAGATCAGGGCACTCCCACAAGAAAACACTCCCAGAGCAGAAAGCCAGGTCAGTGCAAGCTCACAGAGGATGCTGCACACAGGGGCACATCTGCCAGCTCACCCCTCCTGGGGGCTCCTCTCCCAGGCTTGCAGGGAAGCAGCTCCATCTCCTCAGGGTCTCTGGACAGAATCCTCCTTTCCTTCTGGGTATCAGTGTTAAAACCTGTGCTAAACACAAACACAACTGGCACACAAACAGCAGAGGAAGGCTTTTTGGTCCCTCCCCCCTTCACCTGCCAAATTCACAGCAAGAGAACTGTGAGGTGACAAAGCAGAGACCCTTTGCTCTGCTGACTGTTTGGCCCAGGATTCTCATGAACATCCAAACCACACATTATTTTCTAGACAGCAGCACAAGCAAAACCAAGTTACTTTTCTGGGAGAGGACAGTTCTGAAACTTTATTTTTAATGCTCCCTCCCACAATAAACAAAAATAACCAGGATTTAGAGTGTATCTTTTCCTGGTTTTACCTGACATAGAAAGTACAACTGTTGAGGTTGAGCAGCAGCAAACATGTAAATATAGAGGACTCATAAAGTGCAAAGAGAGACATAATCAAAGTCAGACCCTGCAGAACTGGGTGGTTGGTTGGAGACAGGTATTATGTGCTGTTATATTATATTTTACTTGCATCATGTGTATATTTTGCTTTAACTTCCAGGTCCCTTCTGCACACCACCCTTTCTAACCTGCATGCAAATATTTTCTTTGGGGAGTAGGGAGAGAAGAGTAATTCATAGAGCTATTAAAAGTGATTAAAAGAAGAAAGAGCAGAGGGTTGTTTTAAGGTAGGAATGGAAAGTCCTGGGAAGAACAGTCCCTAGGACAGGTCCCACCTTCTGCATAAGGGGTAAAGGACTGGCTTTGCCTGAGGAGCAGCAGTGTTCATCCTGTAAAAAATAGCAATTAATGGGTTTTAATATGCAATTTTATACACTTCTAAAGTAGGGCTCTAAAGAGGGTTCAGGAAGCACAGGATCAGTATTCTTCAGCTGCATGTTTACTCTATTTTAGATCCTGCAGCTCCAGGTTATTTCTTTCTGTCCGTTTTGTCCTTCTCTTCCTTTCCTTCTGCTTCAAGGATGAATTGCTGGTAATCCATCTCAGGTGTGTTGTCAGTCCTAAACACTGTCAATTAAGTGTCTTCTGAGGAAGATTTGGTCAGGCTGCCTTCTCAGTAATGAGCATCTTTTTTGAAATTACAACTCTAAATTATACTATTTGCCATAATGTAAAAGCTATGAAGGAAAAGAAATAAAACCCTTGGGAAGAGACATGTACTTTTCCCTCAAGTTCTCTTCCATCCTTGCCATCTTCCATCAGTCTGACAAAAAGCTGTTTGTGAAAGCCTCTTGAAATGAGGAATCTAATATTCAATCACAAAAAGATTAGCCTTTGACTGTACTTCACTCCATGCTACACTAACACAATCAGCACAGGAAATGTTATCCAGGAAGAGGTTAGGGGAGAGGATGGAAGACCAGGTGGTGCTGGATGCCTAAATGATAAAGATTTATTTTTCATGAAGCATGACTTTTATTTGCTTCTAACTTTAGGAAGTAGCAGTGCTGGAGATGAAACACACAGCAGGAGATGTTCAGTCTCGTGAGCAAGGGCAGGTGTGCTGCTGAGTCACTGCTGAGCTTGGGCTGACCTGTGGAAAGGAGACAGGAAAACTGGGATTACTTTGGAGAAGTTAATTCAGAGCTAGAGCAGCCTGCACACACCATGCCCAAAGTGTCACTGATGGCAGGAGGAGCCACAGAGTGCGGGCACTCAAATGTGGGAGTGCAATCCACAGAACATTTATCACCTGAGGCTCCTGAAGGGCCATAAACACATCATTTTTGCCACTGTAATTACCCAGCTATCTGGAGTTTTGCTGCTGCAACTCAGAAATGTTGTCATCTCAGCAGGACTGTGCAGGTTTGCATCTATGTCATGAACATGCCTGTTGGGATCTGCAAATTAGATCTTCCTGTGCTTAAGTTCCCTGAGCAGTCTCAGCTTTTCCTGGGGTATGAAGCACAGGGGAGGATGCTTTGCACAGATTTTTCTCTCATGACCCAGGAGCTCAGACACCTCTCTCAGAGCAGGAGATGGGACACATCAGCTCCCCTCCCAAAACTGCTGCAGCACAGGGGGATGTATAAAGCTGGAGAGAGAGGGAGAGAGAGAGAGATTGGATGATTGTGCAGCCCTGATAAAAGCTCAGACCCTGCACAAAGCCTTGGGATTTCCAGTCTCTGTACAGGCACCACATCTGCATTTTGCATTATTTTCAGTAAGTCATGTATCAGTTCTGCACTTTTGCTGCCTCAGCAGCAGAGGAGATGTCTGATCCCCCCCAACACAAGCCACCCTCACAGGATGAATTCACCACATTTCTGTGGCACACACTGTCAGATGCTCTCTCAGTGCTAGGATAAAGCAGAGTTCATGGAAAACAGAACTGATGACAAGTATCATTACATCTCCAAGCAACTTTTTTTTCCCCCTGAGATGTCCTTCCTGAAGCCACAGAGAAGGACATTAGATAAATACACGTGTCACCATGACTTAGATCAGTAATCTAGCAGACAAGACTGTGGGATTGACATGATGGCCACAGGGGCTGAATTTAGGTCACCTAGGAAATGAATTAAAAGCTTCTCCTTATCTCAGTGCTCATCTCCTCCTCACTCACACCCTTGTCGGGCACAAAGATGATGAAAACTAACCCACTGATTGCCAAGTGACTTCTAAACACCACAGCTCCTTAATCAGGGTGCCAGACCACATTAAACTGGTGCAGCCACAACAGCAAAGCTCCAGATTGTGTTTGTCCACGTGTAGTTACAGCTACAGATCTCAGTGATCAAGACTTGTGTGCAAGTTTATCTGAAAAAACCAAAACAAAAACAACCCAAACAAACAACAAAAAAGGCCCAAAACAAAACACCAAAAGAAAACCTCACAAAAACACACAGAAAACAACAAAAATAAACGAAAACCAGAAAAAAATATTAAAACCAATCAAAAACTCAAACAACCAAAAAAGAAGAATCCACACATGCAAGATTTGGACATAGGCTTGCATTAGATCAAATGTCTGGTGACACTCTGCTCCTTATTTCACCTCCACTTTTACAGAGTGAGCTGTGCAGCAGAGATGGCTTTGGGCTGAGCCACAGACTGCAAGCACAGACTAACACCTAGAAGGGCCAGTTGAGCCCTTTGCTGGAAAACAGTTCCCTTCTTCCCATTTCTGAGTGATTTATGGTTTTATAAAGCACACTAAATGCCCTCAGTGCCCAGATTTGCATGCACTCATCACTGATGTCCAAACAAACCTGCAGCCAACTCAAAGGCACATCCTCACCTGAAATCAAGGCATGTTTGAGTCTTCTCGAGGTTGAGGAACAGCAGATGAAGGTATTTTCTGCATGTCTGGGAAGTATTTTTGCTGGACAAGGTGGATAGAACCTGAGCCTGGCAGCTAAAGGAGCCCAAATCCTTCATCACTCAGCTCTCAGGTGTGGAAGGAACCCTAATGTGATGGGATTGGGGTTGCAGTGCTGACAAGAGAGGTCTGGAGTTTTAATGAGGAACATTTCTTGTGTTTGGTTCTGCTTGGGTTCCTAGGAACTGACCCTGTACACTCAATATGTAAATTCATACTGTGCCAACAATCTCCTGGGCTTTCTCTCCTCAGTCAGCTCTGCAAAATTCCAAAGTTTTGGCTAATGATTCTGATGAAAACCAGGAGCAACATGCTTTGCTGCTGCCTCAGGAACAAAGTGTGATCCCTGTGTGAAACCTCCTGCTCTTCACAGGGCTGGTGGGGTCCCAGCAGCCCATCCCTGGGGGCTGCCCAGCTCAAACCAGTGAAGCTTGGCAGAGATTAAACAGAGGTTAAAATTACAATAGTGTGTATTCACTCTGATGTATTAGGATGAGATTAAATGAGAGGAAAGGGGACTTTCCTTTTTAGGATTATCTCTTGTATTTTGGGGGTTTTGTCCTTGAAGAGCTCTTTGAAAGGTTGCCGGCAGAGGCAGCAGCATGTGGGTGTGTAGCCAGAGTATAAAGCAGCATCCTGTGGGGAGACAGGAGGGTGGCATGTCCTGCCCAAAGCCATCTGCCTGCACCAGAGCAGCCAGTGGGCAGTGAAGAGTTTGTGTTTGTGTGTGTGGGGGGAGGCAGGAGCAGGTGTTGGACAGCCACAGATGCCAGGAAGGGCACTGGGCTGAAGTCACGCTGAGGAAGAGGCTCCTGAGGATGGAAGTGAGGTCAGGGTGAAGATGACACCCAAACAGATGATCTCTCCCCATTCAGAGAGACATTTTAGAGTCTATTAGACCATGGATTAAGACAACCAATTTAGCCATGCCTCATGTTGTACTTCAGCCTGTTCCATCATCACCGCAAGACAGAATTTGGCTTTAATCATTTCTCATCCCAGGGACAAAGCCTGTTGTCACCCAGTCTGCCAAGACATTCTATGAGATTAAAATTATGTCTCTTGCAAGATTGTCCAGATCCTGCCTTCAAGGGTCTCTTTCTAATTGTTTTCAGAGGCTGCCAGCCTTGCAGGGTGCAGCACTAACTTCAGAAGATGTGGGGTGGGAAAGCCTTTTTAAAATGCTTTTTTAAATCAGAGGAAGAGAGGAGGCTCTTTAATTCCATACAGGAGATTTCTCCTTCCTGCCAAGCAGCAGTGGGAGCACAGGCCTTGGAGTTCACGGTTGGAGAGTGCAATCATTTGACATGCAAGCACTGCCAGGAGGCAAAAGGAGGGGAGGCCAGCCTAGGCTGAGACTCTGTGACTGACCTTCCAGGAGAAAATCCCAATTTGCAGAGCTCTTCTGCAAGGACCTGGCTCCACAGACATTCATTGCTTTCACCTGGGCACTCAGAAAACAATAACAGAGGTATCAAGGTCAAAAAGTTTGGACTTGAGATTATAAGGTTGGGAGAGAAAAAATGGGCTATAGCCACCCAGCAATAACCCAAAAAGCCCTCATTGGGAATGGCACTTGGATTTTGGAAGAATATGTAAAACTTTGATTTTTTCAGTCTAACTGTTTAATTAGGACACTTATGCAGAGGAGGAAAATTACAACAACAACAAGCCCAAACACACCCTGCCCTGGGACAAGTCTGTTGCCTGGCCTTGAAAAAAGCCCCCAAGTGACAGAATGTACTGTGGTAATTCATGTCTGTGACATTACAGTGATTGGGTTTAATTCACTCACCATAAATACTGTGAGTCAAACAAAGCACTCTGAGGAGACAGACAGACAGAAAGGAATATTCAAGGTTCTTGATTATTTATCAGTTGGCTGAAACATTCAGAGACCAAGGAGACCATTACATATCCTGCCCAATGAATCACCTCACAGCAAAGGATTTTACATTCATATTAAAGTTTCCTCTAAGGGCTGGAGGGAAAGGATGTGCAAACAGCTTGACTTCACCAAGGCAGCATTAAGATGGCAAAAAGTGGCCAAAAGTTGTTGAAGCCATGAATAAACTGCTGATTTCAGATAAGGTCTGTGTGACACAAAAAGGTTTCAGCAATGTGGACAGTGAACTTGGATCCCTGGAAGCCACACCAAGGATGCCTTGTTAGAGAGAAGTTATCAGGCTAAATACATTTCCAATTTCACTGCTACCATCTTTAATTGAAATTAAAGACAGTTAAACCACATAATTTATTCCTCCCTCCTTGCCCTGTGCTTTTTTCAAGATATTTCATGCAGCCACCTAAGCAGCTTAAAGTCTTTGCCTTCCATGAGTTCACATTTTGGCTCTCCCACGCCTCAGAAATTCTGCACCATGAAAATACCACACTGGAGAACAGATGAACAGAACTTTGTCTCAGATGACATTTTAAACCATTCAGGAAATGCTGATCACAAGTAGATATTTTGCAGTAGTTTTTTATATAAATAACATTTAGGTTTCTGCCACAAGTCACTTGTGTTCCTCCATTAGTGGATAACTGCAAAGTGCAGAGATTAACTTGTGAGTGCAGTGTGATGGGAAGGACCAGGCTGGGAGCAACAGAGAGCAAATAGGAGACAAAGTACTCACCCAATGTTTCTAAGAAACCAACATGAAAGGTTTGTAAACTGCTATAATACTTTCTTTTTCTCTATCATACTTACATTTCCTTTGCATTACAAATTCTTCACTGAAGAGCGCTGTAGACGTGGTGCTGCCTTTTTACAAAGACATTCTTAAAAACATTTCATCAAGGTGGAAAAAAACTTTAAAAAAACCCTAAGGCCCCGCATGTGATGGCACTCTTCTCACTGATGCAGCCTCTCCCACTGGATTCAGTCTGTTCTTGATAACAACATATGCAATAATTTCTGCATGAGCCATGGGAGATAAGGACCCCCGTGGTTCTGAATTGCCATCATGCTGGACTGCATGTAAGTGATAACTTAGCATTATGGGATAGAAAATTCTGAGTATTTTAGTGTCTTGTAACCTCCTCTTCATCTTAAACTGTCTTTCATATGATAATAATTTGAAAGATTTTCCCCAGACCTTGTATCTTTAATAGAAGTTAGACAAAGCCTGAATCATCCTTTGTTTGGCAAATGTTTTGCTGTGGATGCCTTTTTAAATAAACATCTGATGCAAAGACCTGGGCACACAATGTAAGAGTGGGATGTGCTGCTGTAATTCCTCTACCCAAATATCTCAGTACATCTGTGATGCTGCTGCATCACCTAATGTTAACATGTGCAATTTATGGGGAAGAAATGGAGAGAGAAAATGTGCTGAAATAACTTGCCTGTAGCAATATGCTGAGAGATCTGGTGCCAGGGCTGGGAATTAGAGCTCAATTGATTTCTGGTATCCAGCCCCTTGCATAATTCACTAGGTCACAGTGACAAGATTTAAATATGGGACTAATTGAATGTTCATATAGGAATTGCTGCTCTTTGGTCTGGCTTGATGCACAGTTGGACAGGGAGAAGGATACAGAGGAGAAACTGAAGTCTCTAGAGGAAAATCCAGGGAGGGGGGAATAGCTGGAAGAGAAAGCTGCTCTGTCCTCCTCCTGTTATCTCAGTGGCAGGTTAATTCTGCATGACAATTTAAATGTCAAACGTAGTCGATCTATTTCACCAGGGAAAAATCCCTTCTCCTGAAATCCCTGCAGACAGAGCAGGAGCAGAAAGCACCTGGGCCCCCAGTGGGCTGCTCTAGAGGAGAGAGCTGAGCTCCCCCAGAGCCATAAAACTCCCTCCAAGAGCAGGAACAGCTCCTCAGGGAAGTGACCACGGACCCAGGGGTCTTGCTGAAGTCACCCTTGAGCTGCTGTGAATAATCATAAGCAGAAACATGAGCTGACAGAAAATATAAACATTAGGGTGAATGTCTTCAAAGGAAAATCCTCTCAAAGCTCTGAAAAAAATCCCAAATGGGTCAGGGCAATCACAGCTTCTCCCTTCTGTGGGCTGTCCATCACATCTGGTGCAAGATTCCTCCTTCTGTTTGTTGGGCAGGTGGTTTGGATGCTGCATGTCCTCCAGCTTTCCTCCAGCTCCTGATGGAGCATTGAGTGGTTGTGTTTGCTGAGAAGATGTTTTCCCAAAGCAGCCAGCCTTGGGAGCAGCTTGTGGCTCCCAGCACAGCTCCATGAGCCATTCCAGGTTTGCTGTGTGCCTCAGCACACACACCACAAACACTCCTACTCCTCCCCACTGGAAAGCCAGAAGTCTTTTTCCTCTTCCTCCATTGTTCTTGCTGGCTCACATTGCTGCCCTCACTGTGTGGTTTGTCCCCAGGGATGGATCCTGAAGAAACTGCCCAGGTGGCTTCCCCTACCTTGGCAGTATTCAAGCATATTCTTTCTCCTGCAGGACAGCAAATTCCAAGAGTTTGGGGTAGGATAAAGCTTTAATTTTTTTTGTAATCTCCAAAGCAGCCAATTCCTCCTCACCCACATGATATTCCTTCAACCTCCCATTAACTCATACAGGACATCCCTGGGATACTGGAGGTACTCCAGGCATGTTTCCCACTGTTAGACCTACAGCAACACCTGCTTTTCTTCTTATGCCACAAATGCCACAGATTCTCCATCTGCTGCAGTCTTCAGGAGCTCTGGGAATGCTGCTGTCAGCTGCTCCCAGAGGAGTGCCACAGTGAGCAGGTGATGTGTGTGCAGAGGTCAATCAGCCACCACAGTGTTCCCCAGAAATGGGGGCTATCAGTTCCTAAAAGTTTTGTATCCCAGTAGCTGAATCATCACCCAGCCTTCCTAAAAGAGCATCTAAACAATTTCTGTTGCCCCACCAGAAACCCCTTTGTTTGGACTGCCCCATGGAAATATTTACTTTTCAGAGTTCATTTAGGAGCAGGAGCAAACCACAGCTGTTCCCATCGGCAAAGGTGAAGCCTGCTCAGCTGCAGGTCTAAAAACCCTATTTCAATTCTGCAATCCCATTGAGAAGGTTTGATTGAGCTTGGTAATATTTAAGGTTAGTGTTAAAAATTAAAATCCTCCGTTCGTGTGTGTGTGTCCATGTCCTCTGCCCCCTCCCTCACCAAAAAAAGCAAATCCAAAGCCTTCAGTAACTCTGAACAAAAGAAATTTCAAAAGTTCATATAAAAAAAAATGAGAAAAGCATCTGGTTTGCTTTTTCTGGTTGTTTTGGGGGCTTTTGTTTTAATTCATCCAGTGAAATATATTCAACAGAATTATTTCAGAAAAACTTCTGACCAAAATCACCCAACCTCTTTAAAATGCATCACCCAGTGCCAGCAGGAGAGAGAGATGTTCTGAAAGAAAGGGAATGCTCTGTGTCCTTTTTATATGTCACCACCTGGGGTGTCTTCTCAGTCCACAGACAAGCTGTCCTGATTCCTGTGCTGGAAGCTCTGGACACGCTGGTGGAACAGCCAGTTCCTCCAGATCCCTCAAGCTCAGGCAGTTGCTGCGGGTGGGATCTGTTCATGGAAACCTAAATCCCCTGGCTGGGCTCTGAAATTACTTAGAGCAGCTAAGAAGCCACTGACCAAAATCATTACAAATGCTGCTCATCTTCACAGGGTCATTTGGAGATGAGCAGATACAACTCACCTTTGGACTGTCACCAAAGCAATATTAATAATTATGAAAAATAGCTTGGGCTTTGCACGGCGTCACAAATCTAGAGCACCACGTCTGGAATTGGCCTTTCCTCAGTGACAAATTCTAAACAACAAACATTCATAACACAAGTCCATGAAGTATTGGCTGTAAAGGATAATAAATCCTCTGGCAATATGAGGAGGGTAACAAAATCTTCCTGGCACAAGTATTGTTAACACTGTCTGTGCATTTCAATGGCAAATGCAGCTGGATTCCCAGCTCTGAAGGAGGGTGTAAATAAATATTTTGCAAAATTTTATGCAATTTATGCAGATAAATGCTAGCTGAGCCATACACCTGACTACTGTCTTTAAAATATTTACACCTGGAGCAGGTAAAGAAATAGATTTTTTTTTCTTATATTTCATCTATAATATCTCTATATATCTCTACCAGTCAGAAAAGACACCAGGTGCACAGCAAATGTATTCAATGCTCTTTCCCTCTGAAAATCATTATCAGGTTTTAATTCAGCTCCTCATGGTCAAGTGCTCACCCTATGGCTCAGTCCTCCAAGATATTCTGACCCAGACTCTGAGGTCTGTGAATACTCAGGGTTATGATCAGTAAAACACTGACATCTGAGCACACAACCACATGTGGTGAGACAACAGAGTGAACTATTCTACAAAAATCACTGTATAATGTAGAGAAAGGAAAGCTAATCTGTCAGGAACAAGCAGTGCTGGACATGGCCTGTGGCTACCTAACAAAATACAGAGTTTCTGGGGAAAAAAATAAAGCTCTTTCACCTGACAGCAAAAAAAACCCCAAACCCAGCAGACACATTAAAAGTTGTGATCTGCAAAAAATACATATAGTTAAAGTACAACTACTTCAAAAAAAAAGAAAACAAAAGATTGAAAAGCAGAGCAGGAAATGGCAAAGAGTTTCATTCGGGTTGAAAATACAGACAAGTAATAATGGAGAATACAAAATCCAATGAAAACTTTATAAACTTCAAGAATTCAGCATAATAAAGAAGGCAACTTGAAACAAAGAATTCCCAAGTGTCAGGTACAGCTTTATTGTTGGACATTAATGTTAAAATTGTAAACACTGATATCAAAAGGCGACTTCGTGTAATCGCATTAGTGGGAGGCAGGAATTGGTGGGGCTTTTCCCAGCAGATTTCCCCAGGGAATAACTCTTGGCTCAATATTATTTAATATTTTATCAATGTTCTAGATGCTCATGTAAAAAATTTCTGTAGATGACAAACAGATAAGATAGCAGTAGATGATCAGAAATGAGTTTTACAAAAGAAGCTGGGTTTGGGGGTGGGGGTTTTTTGTTGTTGTTTTGACTTTGGGGTTTGGATTTTTTGAAGGATCACAATACAGGCAAATTGATTCAAACATAACTAAACACAAAGAAATCCTTCTGGGAACCAGGAAGATTTCAACAAAGAATTGGAAGCCAAAGCATTATGAATTCTTGTCTGTCATAGTGGTCTTGATTCAACTGATCTTTGCTTGGGAACAAAAGCTTCGTTTCATGGGTGCGTCATATTAACACACTTACTGAGCCAAAGTATTTGCATATTAAAAAATAATAAAAAACTGCAAAGACCTGTGATGTGTAGCACAGTCACCAATCGAATAGCATCACTTAAATTCTCAATAGTCTGCAGAGACAAGACAGTAAATGCTCTTTGGAAGTCAGTGCTTTTGTAAATCCACTTTCTACTCTGGAAATTTATTTTTCTAGATAATATTTAGGCTCCTCAGCTCTAAGTTTTAAGATGAATCAGCTAGAAGCAGAGAACAGGAAGATTTCTAAGTTCCCTTGATTTGTTCCCATTTTTACAGCCGAATCTTGAAAGTTTCTGCAACTCATAAAACCCACATCAAATACTGCTAAAAAAACCCCAAACTCACAGGCAAGGCAGGTCAATAATTTCTCTCTAAATACAAGGGGCACTCACAGCCTGATCCTGCCTGTCTAGGGACAAGGGATGACCTGAGCCAGCAACCAAAGTCACAAACACAGATTGTACCTCTATGACAACTGTCCTTGACTAGGTTTAATTACCTATTAAATAATCATTTCAGTCTCACAGGACAGAGACTTGTTCAGCCTTTGTGCTCAGAGATGTTGCTGAGTGGCTTTTTATTGTTGTTATTATTGTTATTTCTCTGAAAGAAGCCCAAGAGAAGTTGTCTCACTCTCATAAAGAGGTCTGGGTCCTCCATCTCACGCAAGCCTTTGTGGCATCTTTGTCCTTGATTTCAACATTCTTTATATCTGACACCCCTGAACAAAAGATGTGAAGAACTTTCATAGATATTATAAGTTTCTTGAGGTTTGTTAGAATTAATACAATACATTTCCTTCCTGCTACATCTTTGCATTGTGCTGCCACTTCAAACACAGAGCCCACTTAGCTTCTTCTGGAAGACTTCAGATGTCAAGGCTATGAGGGTCCTCTTGGAGCAGTTACAATAAAAATCTCATTTCAAATACAAGCTTTTAAACAACATCTTTACAGAAAATACTCCCATTAAAATAACAAAAAAAAAGTTTTTCAATGTGAATAAATGTATTCCAGAGCAACAGGTTCATCTATACTGAAGAGAGGAAAATATTTGGTATCCTACAGAGCAACTCAGAGAGAACCAACTTCAGTACTTCTGAGAAGAGATAAAAGCATCATCCCATATCTGTGTATGCAAAAAAACCACAAACAAACAAACAAACAAATAGTGAAATTAAAGATTAAAGAAATGTAATTTAAAAGAAAAATGGAAATCAGACAGAGGAAGAGCTGTTTGTACAGTGCCAACCCTGCAGTGCACTGTATGAAATGCATCAATAACAGTTATGAAGACCTGCCCCAAGTTTTTAATCTCAGGCACCAAACATGCAAAGACAGATGGGTTTTTCACTTTGCTTATGGAAAATTCTCTCACACATAAATATCCCAGCTCTGCTGAGCTCAGTGGGCTCAGCACTCTGTATTTCCAGTCTTGGAGGGCTGATCTGCCATGGAAGGCTTTCCCCTCGGGGACAGGAGGAACTCTCCAGCTGCAAGCAAGAAGCAGGGAAGGTTGGGCAGGCACCAGGCAGGACCCATCCAAATCTGCCCCAGGCTTTGCTGTGGCTCTGTGCCAGGTGGTTTCTCAGTTCCCATGGTCACAGAGACAGAGATGGGGCAGGGCTCAGTCAGCAGAGGATGAAGGTTCCTGAGCCTGCACAGGACAGAGCTCCAGGAGCAGAAGGTGATCTGGCAGCAGAAAGGGCCAAGAGCAGAAACTTGGCAATGAAAAACTCATCAGAGAGGTTTAAAACCTGCTGAGAGGGGCAGGCAGTGAACATCCCCTGGGACAGCTCTCTCTGGATGAGAGGGGCAGCTCAGAGCTTGCAATAACCCCCAAAAACATGTCTGGGTTGACTTAAGAATTGGAAGAAAAGATCTGCACAGGACAAGGGCAGAAAAGAAAAGATCTGCACTTAATGGACAAGGGCAGAGAGCGCTTAAATATTTAAGAATGTTCTTCATAGCTTTGAATTCTAATAAAGATAATTAAGTATTCTATCTGACATTCTAATAAAGCTTTTTGAATTCAAAGAGCCATTTTAATTTTCTTTTGTTAGCTGCCTGCAGTGAGAGGTACAGGTATACCCACCTCAAAGCACCACCAGCATCCTCTAGGTCTGTTCAGCTCCTAGCTGGGAGAGAAAGGAAGCAGGCAGTGACTGAAAAACAGTGCCCCGAGCCAAAAATAAGTCCAAAAGGTCAGACTAGGCTTATCACAAGTTGATGTGATAGGAAGTATTTGAGAAATTCTGTTCAGCAAAACAAAGTGCAGTTACAAAGACACCTCAGGAATTAAATGTTGCAGAGCAAGGGAGGCACTTTACATCTTGTTAGGCTGACAAGCATTTATTATTTTTTCACAGCAAAGGCAAAAAAAGCAAAGAGGGAATTTCTCCCTAAGCATCCCCATCATTAACACAGGAGTTAAAAATAAAAGGGCTGCAGGTTTTTCGTATAAACAACACTATCAACGAAGTGTCAGACAGAAAATGCAGGCTGGGGAGGTTTTATAAAATAGCTCAGCTATGCTAATGGTAAAACTGATCATCTGTTAGATGCCAAGGATATAAAGACAGTTCTTACTTGCCTTCCTAAGTGACATGGACATTGGTTCCTCAAATTACATGAAGAATAGTGGGTACTAATTCACTTGAGAGGTTGGACACAATCCTTTGGCCTGCTTCAATAATTAAAAATAAATAAATGCAATTCCCTTACAGGGACACCATCATGGGAAGTGCTCCTTCAGCACTGTCTGAGCACTGTTTGCTCTTATGGCTGGAAACAATTCCAACCCCACAGCAATTCACTCCTACTGTATTGCTTCAAGAGAAAAGAATTGCAACAGAGGAGTTCAGATAGCTTAACTTCCTTTTCTGAAGATAAACCCCTTAAAAATTACTTATAAACCCCCAATGGCTCCCACAAGTCATGGTCAGGCTCACAGATGGAAACACAGTCCTGATTTAGCTCCCAGGGCATCTACTGAGGTGGCCAAGGTGCCAGCCAAGACTGTGCTGAGCCCTTCCAGCAAACAGTGCCCACAAGGATGAACCCTTGTGCCTCCAGTGCTCAGGAGATACACCCAAGGTATCTTTAAAAAAGGCAAATCCAGTGCAACTAACTACCTGTTAGCAGCTGGCAAGTCTTTTCAAAGGTAAGCTAACTCTCCATCTTTGGATGGGTGGTTACGTAATTTTCCTTTATAAATCCAAACCAAGGATAATTAGCAGTCATGGAAGTTTTCCTTCCCTCCTACAAGCTCCATTAGTCCTGCTGGAAAGGAAACTTGAGATCTCAGTTTAGGGTCATTTCAATATCAGAACATGATTCACTTCTAAAAGGGGTGGTAGACAAGGGAGTCTGGCCTTCCAGTTAATAAGAAAGTAATTATCAGGGTTGCACAGAACATTATTCTGGAACTCAAAGGCCTCTGTAAGAAACCACTTAAAATGAACAGGGAAAAACATCACCTGACCAACCCTATTGAGTGCAACATGAAGGTTATAATAAAAGTGATCTGCTTATGTGCCCAAAATCACACGTTCTGAAAGCATTTCAAAGCCTTTCAGACATAACATTTACAATGATAAATGTGTGCCCAGCATGACACCCCACCCAGCCACTGAAATCATGGGGTTTTATAATGGCATTTAAAGAGCAAAACTATTTTGTTCCTTTCTGAAGTTCGGCTACCAGAACTTTTCTCTGTGGGGAGCAGACAGAGCTGCACAATTTCCAGCAGGTCAAGTCCACAGATGCTTAACTCCAGAATTCATGATTTTCCCCTCTCTTTTAGTATTTGGCAAAATTTGGACAGAGCAGAGAAGACCAGGAGATGTGGCAAGTAAATATATGCTAAAGCTTTGTCTCAAAATAAATAAACCCCATAACCAGCACCCAGGAGGAGCCAGGAACACTCAGAGAGACAAGGGGCTAATTTCTGTCCCTGTCAGACTTGGTGTGCCCAACAGAAACTGGGTTCACCAGGAAAGCAGTGGGAGCAGGTAGGATGGACACTGCCCACCTGGATGCACAACTGCAGGGCAAAAAGCACACCAGAGCTAAGTGCTGCACTTTTGCACATTCACAGCAAACTCACAATGTACAGCATCAAAAAAGTTGGGGTACAGCTCTGTACGACTCCAGCAGCTGCAAATTACCTTCTGTAGCTGAGAGTGTACTCATGCCATGGCAAGGAGAGACTATTCCTTCATTATTCACTATATGTGATGAAATATTTACAGAGAATTCTGTGCTCAGCCATCCAGCAAAGGCTGACTTGCTCCTTTGTGCTGACCAAATTGTCAGATCATGGACACAGCCTCCCACACAAGCCAGATATCACTGGGGAAAAGAGCTCAGCAAAGCCACTGGTCATCCCAGCCCTCCCAATTAACAGGGTCATAGATAAGCACCTCTATCACTTATGATGATACAAGTGCTGCTCACAGCACAACCACCAGACAGACCTTTCTAAAGTGCTTATGACTGGCTTTTACACTCATAATTTCTGTTTTATGATCTCCAAATAATGCACTTTGTCCCTTTTTCAGTGTTTTCTCCAAAGCAAAGTGACAGCACCACAAATTGAAGACAGACTTTGAGAAGGATTGGAGAATGCAATGAATTGACACCAAGCAGGAAGCTCATGACAGGCTGACACAAGAATTGAAAGAAAACTCATTCACTGGAGAAGCAAACAGGTGGACATCTATACTGGAATTGAAAAAAATCAGATGGAAAAATCCTGGCACAGTAAAACCTGGGGAAAAAAAGGAGAGCACTCTGAAGGGTTTCACAAAGTCTGAACAAATGACATCAAAGAAAGATCTTCCAACACAGTCACTTTCTTTGGAAACTGAAAGGTTGATTGGGTGAGCTGTCTCTGAGGAACACTGAGGCCAAGAAGACTGTTCTAAAACCACTTTAATATAAACATGATACCCAGTTTGCTCTAGGTTTACCTTCATGGGGTTTGTGTCCAGGAATTTGAAATTGCTGAGCTCCAGAATGGACCCAACTCCTCCTCCTCTGAGAGCACAGGTTCTCCATGATGTCTTTCAGCCAGGATACTGCTGACCTTGAGGGCTGTGTGCAGATTGTGCAGATTTGGGCACCACAATGTGAGACATTAAACTATTATAGAGTGTCCAAAGGAGAATAACCAGGATGGTGAAGGGTGTGGAGGTGACAGGAGGAGTAGCTGAGGGCACTTGGTCTGTTCAGCCTGAAGGAGACTGAGCAGAGACCTCATTGCAGTTACAGCTTCCTCGTGAGGGGAGAGGAGGGGCAGGCACTGATCTCTGCCCTGTGGTGACAGTGACAGGGAATGGCCTGAGGCTGTGCCAGGGCAGGTTTAGGTTGGATACCAGAAGAGGTTTCTCACCCAGGGGGTGTTTGGGCACTGCACCAGGCTCCCCAGGGCAGTGGTCACAGCATCACCCTGGCAGAGTTCAAGCAGTGTTTGGACAATGCTCTCAGGCACAGGGTGTGACCCTTGGGGTGTCCTGTGCAGGGCCAAGAGTTGGACTTGATAATCCTTGTGGTTTCCTTCCCTGTGAAATTTCAGAGCAACAAAACCCCAATGTTGCTGGAAACAAGCTTTACAAGCTCTACCAGCACAGCACTGAACTCTGCTCCCAAAGGTTAAGGCAGTTAAGTATCACCATGGTTAAGCATCACCAGCTTCAAAGCTGTGTGAGTTTCCTGTAAGCCACACACTGCTGCTGGCTTCAAGGGGAGCCTTGCACCAGTAAAGCTTTTCCACTTACCTGTACTGCAGAACTCCAGTTTTCATGCTGAGTGCTAATGTGCCTGAAAAGACCATCCACCCCACCTGATGGCAGCACTGAGGATCTACCATCAACCACTAAGATCAATTTACTACCTATGGAGTCATTCCCAGGTCTGAGCTCTCTTTGGGGAAATATGGGAACAGGGAAGTTCAAAAAGAAGGCACAGATTAGACAAAATAATCTAACAGATCTTCTGTCATTGAAGAAACCCAAGTCCTAAAGGACAATACCATAAATTGTTCTAAAAGATACTCCTGAACTTACAAATACAATGATTGAAGTGGATGGTTTGAACCAAAAGCCAACTTCAGTTCTCCTAATTAGAGGGAGGAGCTCAGGCACCCCAGTTCCCAGCCCAGGCCTCAATTCTTTACCTCATTTCCAGTAGAAAAAACTGACAAAAGAAATGCCAGGAATTATCAGGAAACAGGTTATTTACTTAACCAAATCAAACATATTGGACTGGCAGGGCAGCTGTAGATCCAAGCTGGAATGTTTCTGTGGCAGGACACAGCATTTTGCAAAAAGTTCTTCCTGTGTCCCATATGGGCTTTGGTGCTTAACCCCAAGCAGAAGCAACCTTAGACTTTGGATTCCACAGACTTGTACAAAAATCTTCACCCTACAATGTCCTTCACCAACTGCAAAACTAAATTGGTCTCTGTCAGGAATTACCCTTCTTGGAGAACTCCTGACCAACTGCAATACTGAGTATATAATTTTTGTTCCCTTAATTTGCACATAATCTAGAAAGGAAAAGCTGAAGAGACAAACAATAACCTCTGATATAAAGCAGAAACAGCAGCAAAAAGGCATCACAAAGCCTCTGTAAAACACGTTGGCACATTACTAGAGAAAGAAGACAGAAGAATCACATCACACACAGCTCACCTTGACAAGGCTGACAATAAAATCAGCAAAACAAACAAACAAAAAAGGAAGGAAGAAAAGTCAGAACAAGATAGCTTTGTTTTCTCATCATTCATTCTCAAAGTTCCATTGATTTTCTACTAACATATTAACTCCATAAGCACAAAGAAAAGCAGTTGGTGTGAGGAGAGAGAAGCAAATCACTCAGGAGAGGGACCCACGTGTTCCCTGCTGCAGTAAGGAGTTCTCCTGGCACAAAGAAACCAGAAAATGGTGTCTTTCCCAGGATTTGGCAACCATTTAAAGGCTATTCCAAAATGACTGCAATTATATTCCAATTTCAGTTGTTGGCCTAGTCATCTCCTCATTGCAACTCTGCCACTAAAAGCATTTGGATTGTCTTAATATTGCCCAAAAGAGAAGAGAAACTGCAGCAAATTATGCAGCAGCTTCATGCCATCCAAAGATCCTCTAAAGAGGATCTCTGAGCAAGCATCTGAATGATACTTGGTTAAGTAGCTGTTAAACTGTAACTATGCTACATTTACAGAACTTTACAAAAATGCAGTATTTAAAGGACTACAAAAAAAGATTATATTTTCCTCTCACTGAAGTATGGAAAGTGGAATGTTCTCTGCTGGAAGTGAAACGGTGGGCGTTTGATGGCATATTTTAAATAGTATTCTTCTTTGTGCATGCAGTGTAATGCCACCCAAGGGGGAGATTAAAAAAAAAGTCTGCAATTTGCAAGTCCATTTCAAAGTCATATTGAGGGTGATGTGAAATTCAGGATAGGATTCTTGAGAAGAATCTCCCTGGAAAATGTCTGTGTACCTCAGGGGAGCTTTGGATTTGCTTCCCCACACTGGAAGGCTGTTCTGTCTTTTGACATTTCAATGTTGTTTACTGTTTGCATCTAATTTTGGAATTATTCAGTGGTTTATTATGATGTTGTATCTTTGACTAGCAATAAGGTACTTCTGTTCTGCATCCTCCATGATTTCTAAAACTCTCTGGCTTTCTGCCTTGGAAGTTTACTGATAGTGGGGGTAGAACAGTTGCTTTTACAGCAAGGGATTGATGCTGCTGACAAATATTACAGAGGTAACTGGCATTTACACATCTTGGCCATGAGAAAAACAGGACTGTCCACTCCAGTCTGGTAATTTTGAAACAATTGCAAACAATATCATGCTTTAAGGCTTTAGGTAGTGATCAGCAGGTGGAGGGAACACTCTCCATAACAGACTTCTGGCTAAACAGATTTTCTCTTTCCTCTGTGTTGCATTCCCTAAAGCATTACAGACTGGGCACAGCTGCATCTGGAGAAGGGGAAAGAATTTTCCTGAGGTCAGATTCTCTTCCTCAGCTGCCCAAGCAAGTGGATGTTTAGATTCAGATTCATCACCAAATCTGATGCCAGAATTTTCCCCTGGAAGGAGGAGCAGGGATGGCTTCTGTCATCACCTGCAGTGCATAACTTAACTTGGTTATACAGACAAGCAAGCACCTGGATCCTGCCATCACATCCCACTCACCACAAGGGTACCAGACACACCATCCTCCCTGTCTGTCTTCCATGGCCACAACAATTTGTACTGCACAAGACCAAATGCTTCAGTACCACACTGAAGTCATTAGATCTAATCTAGCAGAGCATTCAAGTGAAAGGAAAAGCAAGCACAGCATATACTCAAGGCCCTTTCTTCTCCCTTTAAGTCCTAATTAGTTTAATTTCACTAAATTTTTGCCATACAGAAGTTAGACATGTCTCCTTACTTAGTCCTCTGTGTTAATTCTCCAGATCCCTACACTGAATTTGTCTCACACAAGGAAAGCCATGACAACAAACTTGGACAAGAAACTTACAGTTTATCCAGCTCAAAGCAGAGATCTTGGAAAATTATTAAACCATGGGAAGAAAAAAAAGTCTCAAATATTTTATGTTGATACTTACCACTCCACTGTTTTGAGATCAAAGAAAACACTGACAGCAAAGCTCTTGTGAGGATATCTAACCCAAGACACTGAGATGAGCCCCTCCACCAGCAAGGCACTGGCACAGCTGTGTCTCCCTTCACTCTGCAGCACCAAGTGGATTTTGTTACTGGTATCAATGACAGACTCAAATCTGCTGTACCCCGAGTCTGGTTTGTCCAGTTAAATGAAAACAAAAATGTGTTTTGCACTACAATTAGATGACACAAGGCTGGGTTGCTTCTTTTTAAAAAAAACAACTCAATAGCATCCTCCAAACATGTGAGAGACAGAAGCCACAGTCAGACTATTATCCTGCACTTTGATCAATGCAACTTTGCAAATTCCTTATGCCAACAATTCTCTTTTAAACTGGTATTGGGTGAGATTATTGTAACAAAACCAGAAAATAGTGATCACAGTTTATACTCCTAGTTTTTGCAAATGACAGGCTAAGGTTTAGCCTGTGTAATAAACTATAATCAATAACCTTGCCACTTCTGCAATAATGCAAAAGGACTATATAGATTTTATCCACATTGCTTAGTCTAAAAATAAACATGTACAAATTAAATAGGATACATCATATATATACACATGATTCATTTATGAAAAGCAATTATTTGTGCTGAGAATAGCTAAAGTCCAGTTTGGAGCTAACCAAATAATATAGAAGAAAGACAAAACAACATAAGCTTAATTATTATTATTTTAACATGTTAAAAATACAGTCACATCAAAATAGGGTACACAGTTATAAAACTGTTGCAGATGAAATAAGAAAATAGTGTGTATATATTTTATATATAAAAATCTACAGTATTTACTAATGCTGATACATATTTTGGAGCCTCAAGTTGTTTGCACAAATAAATTGTACAGCTTTGTTATGAATTACAGAACCATCATTAAACACTGAGATTATTACACTTAGCCACAATATTATATACATACATTTCTAAGCTGCTGTAAGCAATCAGAACTAAAGTAAGCCCAAGTCATATTTATCTTCACAATTTTAGTTTAGGATTTCAGTGTAGTGCTTGGCTACAGTTACTTCGCTGCAGTTTGCAATTTTTAAAATATAAAATTGCTCAGTTATTAAAAATTACATCAGACACGTTATATACACAAAAAAAAAGTTTTGAAACATACTAAGTAAATGTTACTTCCATTTGTAAAAATTGTTTTACTTCTGTACCTTAAAACTTACAGAGCCAACCTGCAGCAGTAATAGGCACTAAAGCTCATTCTTTAAAGGAAAAAAAATAATATCCATTTCTATGTCTTCAGTTAACAAACCTTACAAAACAAGAGGGAACAGGACAACCTTCCAAACTGGTGTTGATACCAATGTTTAGTACTTCAGTACTAGAGAAATCTCTGTTCAGCACTCCAGGGACCTCTCCTGGTGAGACCCTCCTCTGCCTCAGCTCCTGGGGACAGGGCAGAGCGTCCTGCAGCTCGCAGGGCTCCATCCTCCATGTGCCACTTCACCTGCTTCTCATTCCACCCCAATTCACAGTCAAAACAAAGGAAAACACAAGGGAGAAAAGGCTGCAAAGACTAATCAGAATTACTTACATCAGCAGGAGTTTAAGGTTCCTGTTAACAACAGTCAGGGACATTTTAGTGTAGAACACCGTGCAGTGTGACAGCACAGCAGCCCACGCCCACCTCAGACAGGAACCCACGGCAATGGGGGGGAAAAGGGCAAAACACAACAAAACCCACTCGACAAGGGACACTGCACTCACACAGCTCAGGGAATGTCAAGCTTGGAGCAAAGCTCCAATTCCTGTGTGCACTTCACAGAGGTGTCAAGGAGCTGTGCAATCCTCTGATACCTGTGAGATTTGGCCCTGCAACCAGTCTGAGTGTGACAGCACAGCGTGGCAAAAAGTGAAGGGTGCAGCACCATTTCTGTATCTGGCATTAGGCTCACTGTGCTCCAGTCTTTTGCATATAGAACGACATTCTGAAGGTAGATTTGGGTGAGAAGGTACAAATTCTCCATTTTTGATGCACTTAAAAAACTCCTATACACTGCCCTGAATTTAAGCACCATTTCTTAGCCAGATTAGAGAGACATTTTTGGCTATCTGCTTTTTCCTGCCTGCTCCTTCCTGCTGAGGAAAATGACAAACAGTAGTCAAAGGAGAGGAAATTAACTCTCACATATGATTAAATTAATAATCCCAAAGCATCTCTCCTGCCCAGAACAGATACTGGGATGCTGAGGCAGCTGTATAAAAAATGACAGAAATTCCCATTCAAAATGAATGGCTTCTCAAATAAATTACAAAGAAAAATTAATATGAAATAAAAGTACTTCACAAGCTTTGCCAAAAGTTAAATGCATTTAAATTTAAACTCTTTAGCTCTTTTCCATATGAGTTTGTGTACTGTAAGTGCACACTCACACAGGCACACACGCACACATCTGTACAGTGCATTAACAATGTCAGTCAAAACTTTTCAGTGTGTTACAGGTTTTAGGCAGAAGGATTGTAACACGAGTTATTTAAAATGTAAGGAGCGACAACAGCATGAACCACGTGATGTATATGAGCTTATTGCTATGTCTATGTGCATTAAATCACTTCCAGTAGCTTCCATGCAAGTCCAAGAACTCCACCAGCTTTCAACCAAAGTCTGAAACATCTCTGAAAAAGTGTTGTTATTTTTGAACTCACACGAACCATCCACATTTCAGAGAACTGAGGAGGACTACTACTAACACAGTACTGTTCAACTGGTTTTGGTTCTTGCCACTTTACTAAGCACAGCCAGAGTCTCAGAGAAGCACAGACTCATGCACAGACTCATGCACAGTCAGATGCACAGACAATCCATCAGTTCTGTTCCGATAGTGCTGGCCTTGAGCTGACGGGCTGCCATATTGGTACTGTGGGGAGCCATTCTCTTCCAAGGCTGGGGAAGTCCTGTATCTCACTGGACTATCCACAGAAACAGCAGGAAGAGTGTGCTCATGTAAAGGTGTTGGCTGAAAATGCTGGTATTTCTGGAAATGATCCAAGTGGCCTTTGTTCAGGTCTTGGCTCCAGGGCTGCCTGTAGGGCTCGTGTCTGTAGGCATAGGCGGCGTCCGGCCACTTTCTGTCCTCTGGTAAATAATCTGCTGGAGGGATGATGAACTTGACACCCGGGGAGGACCTCGAGTTGCTGGTGAATGCATCAACAGGAGCAACTTCTGTCTGAGCAGGGGCTGCTGGAAGAGCATTTTGGCGACTGGCAGGATAGGAATTGATGTGCAGTTTATTTGGGGAATAATCTACCGGCATAAAAGGAGCGTAGGGCCGGCCGGGGGGGCTGGGTCGATTCCCGTGGTAATGCAGAGCTGCAGGACTTGTATTGCCTATACTGGAAACATGCTTTGGAGAATTCCCATAGTAAGTAGGAGGATTACTGTAACCTGGCAGTGGCTGCTTTACATTCAGTCCATGAGATGGACCATCAGACTGAGATGCATATTTTGGAGATCTGGGCTGTGAAGTGAAGGTGTAATTATTGGGTATTTTTAACGGAGCTGGTGCTTTCTCCATTTGCTTTCTTGGACTATTAGAAAATGCTACATGCCTAGGACTTTGTGGATGAGCTCTCTCAAGCATCTCTTCAACAACATTCTCATTCTCAGTTTCATCCTCTGAAACATTGTCATACTGAGATGCATTAGACCCTCGCTTACCTTCATCAGCATCCACAACCCTCACCTTTTGCTTTACATTCAAAGGCTGCGTTTCTCCAGGACTTGGTGGTGGGCCCAAACCAGAATGGTTTACTGGCCTCCCTTTCACCTCTGCAGTGAGCTTCATTGTCTTTTCCATTATTTTGATATCAGATGGTTTATTCCACTTAGGTACAAATTCCCTTCTTGTGTTGGAAGTAGCATTAGAATTCTGATTTGCAGCTGCATTATTGTATAGACTTGAGTTGTCTTGCTCTGCTGGCTGAGGCTTTTTTCTGGTATCCACCTCATTCTTAGGTAAACTGTTTTGTGTCTCTACTGGTCGAATCTTTTGCAGTTTTAAGGAAGGTTTCTTTTCCACAGAATTAATTCTTTTTCGGTTATTTGGTGAACTTTCTGATTCTTCTTCTGCGGATGGTCTTCTCTCTGTCCTTTGTCTTGCTGCTTGTGTACCAGTACTGTTCTGTCCATTAAGCACTGGAGTGGAGTTAAGCACAGAAGGCAGAGGTCCTGATGGAATCTGCCCCAGTGGCTTCTTTGGAAATTCATCTTCTTTACCTAAAACAAGAACAGGAATAACATAAATTCACATTTGTGCAGAAGCCTGCTTTGATCTGTTTGTCATGCAAGCACACATAGCTGGAAATTAACTGGGTGTCCCTCTGGGTCACCATTCTGCTGAACACCTCAAAGGCTCCTCTGTACACTGTCATCAAACAGATTTTCTTTAGCCTCTCATCCCAACCAGTTCTTCCTTTCTACAGCTGATGCAATCTCACCAAGCTTTTGCTCTACCATGGCACTGCTGAAAAAACCCCATTTTCCTAGATGGCTTGTGGATGGTTGGTTACAGTACCTACTCTGTATGGAACCCTCCTCACATTGTTACATTAAGCAAACTGCTTTGTCCACTTTAAAAATCCTTCCCAATATCACTCTCCCACTGGATTGTTTTCCATTCATCCATCCTCTCATGTTCACCTCTAGCAAGCCACACCTCCAGCTCTTCCCTCACACGCACAAAGTTCCCAGATGACATCTTTGAATTGTCTCTCACTTCAGTTTTTGGGTGAAGCTCCTCATTAACACAATTAAGACTTTGCTCCCCCTAAACCCTTTCCTGCCTAGAAATTTCATCCTCAGTATGAAAAACCTCCAGTAAAACCCTCTATACACAGAATCTTTTTTTCAGTTCAGCTTTTCATCAATACAGAACAACTGAAGCAGCTGACAGCAACCCTGGCTACGTCATGGTTCCAATTGAGCGTTCCATGGGCGGGTGCTGAGGACACAAGGACATCATTTACAGAACAAGGACACGAATGGAAAGCTCTCCCAGACTGGAGTTCAACACACTGCAACAGCCAGTGGTAAACATCAACAGTGTGGGACTCAGAGCAGCCCACAGTGACATACAGAAACAATGAAGAAGTGTTTCATGGCTCAATGCTGTTCACAGAACAACTCACAACAAATTTTCTACTGCAATCCTTCTCCTTAGCAGTCAACACCCTCCATAATCACAGCTAAAGTATTTTATCATATCTACTTGCATATAACTTATTTAATTGTGTAATCCATTACTTTCCCATTAAAAGAAGAAAAGGTCATGCACTTCTCATTAAATGTATTAATCTAGATTTAATTCATTTGATGTTCAGCATTTAAAAAAAAACAGAAAAGTTTTAAAGTCAGCATTACCAAACAGGCCCTATTCACTGTGTATCTATTTATAAACAGAAGCTTTGTTGTAAGGAGGACAAAAGAAATGGCTACCTTGCTTAAATGTAATGCAAAATAAATTATATATAATGGCTGTTGGTTAAATAATTTTGCCCAATCCCTGCTTCTTCCAAAGGCAAGGACTGTAGAATCTCTTCCCATCAGAAAGTTAGCACCTCACTTTCTAGCTATTTGTAATTTCTGTTTGTTTGTCTGAAAGGGTTCCCAGGAGTGAATACACACAAGTGTCCCTCCCTGACAAGGGCTGCAGTTACAAGTGAGCCATGTTCATTTACACAGGCATGAGCAGGAGCTCAATCTTTGGTGAGTGCTCCTGATACAGACACACTGAGGAAAGCCAGCAGCCAAGGTGACTGCTATTTGTTCTATCAGTGTAACAAACTACCAGCACGGATCAGGGGCTGTACAAACAAAGGGAAAACTGAGTTTGAGCCAGCCAGGAGGAGGACAGCAGAGAAGAACACAATGGTGCCATCACAACAAGATAACTAAATAAATCTACTTAAGAGAAACAGCCTGGATTTGCCAAACAATTAAACTAGTGTTTTCTTAATCTTTCATTGTAATATGGAAACCTAAAAGCCCACCCTTTGCTTTAGAAATAACTTCAGAAACCTCACTTCACACACAGCAAACAGTGGGCCCAGGCTTCAGAACTAGGCTCCAGTGAGTGGCTCTGGGAATTCCAAGTCTGATGTTTGGTCTCTTTCTATATGGGCCCCCACTATTCCCAAATAAAATCTGGAACAGGGCTCTCAGACCTGCATCCAAGGGAGTGCTCCACCACTGGAAGAACAGATGAGGGACAAAGGAGGGAGGTGCATGGATGCTGTGAAAGAGGTGATTTAACAGCTCTGCAATACACTGACTGCTGCAACAGCCTCTCCAAAACTGTCCTTCAGTCTTTAGGAATGGGAGTTCACTTTCTGAACTCGCTTCTGGTTTGGCAAGAGGCATTTGTATTATTTAATTCCATCTACATCCTCAAATACACTGTTAGGCAAAGCTGAAGAACTTGTCTCCCAAATAAAAGTGAATTTTGCAAATAATAAATATTCCTGCTACTTAAGCCATAGATTGCAGTGCTTTCCGTCTTACTAATCTTGAATGTGAAAATAGCATGAAGTCTGCATTAAGAAACAATACTTTGGTACATACAAAACACATACCAAAAACCTGCCATCTAAATCAAACAGAACTCATCTTTATGGGCTGCTAATCCATTTACAGCCTCCAGGAGATCTAAAGTAGTTATGGAATAGCACAAGAAAATGGCTCTGTAGCATTGCTAAATTATTTAATTTCTGTCCTTGTACGTAAGACATGTTTTAGAAAAAGCATTTCCTTTCTTCCACACTTTAAATTAAAATACTCTAGTCATATACATAAAAACCTGAAGACCAGTTCCTCTGGTAGCTGCAATGCTTCTTCATTTGCCCAGGGTCATCAAAAACATGAACTGATTTATTTTCTCACAGCTTTTACTCTAAGAAATGTCTACAGAGCAATAGGAGACCCTTTAAATATACCAGGGTGCACTGTAGAGGTGGGGTTTGTGTGAGGTTTTGGTTTTTAATTTCACACACTTAAGGTTTGCTAATTACCATTAAGCTCTAATAAACCCAAGTGAGAATACTGCAGACATTTTTATTGAATTCTATCAAGGCTGCTTTGTGTCCCCTTTCCTTCTATTTCAGAGTAAAGGAGCACTCTACAGCCAGGCATGTGTGAGCTGCATGGTCTGGATGATCTATCCTGTAACATGAATCACAGCTGTAACATGGCTGTTAGAGAAATCTTGCCATGGCTGTAGTGAAATTGTTAGAACTCAACATTCATTCACATCCTGAGTAACAAGGAAAGTGTTGCAAAAGAATAATTCACCTAGAAGAAAACCTCTGCATTTGAACAGCACAATCCTGTGTTTATAGGCTGGTAACACCAGAGCTCAGTGCTGTCAGGGAAAACAAAATACAGAACAATGGAAAAGGCTCAGTGGGGAAAAGAAGAAATACAGGTTAAACCTCAGCCACAGGACTTGCACCAAACTTGGTTTAACTTGACCTTGGATGCCAACAAGGGGCACTGGTGCTCAGTGGAAACAAGCAAGGCCACATTGCTGGAGGTACCAAACCAAGGCTACCAGAAGAGCCTTGCTCTGCTCCAAAGGTGCTCCAGCACTCATCACCTCCAGCCATAAAAAGCACTGAGAGGAAAGGAATTGTGTAAGGATCTGTGATGTTGCAGCAAAAAGGCATCTTGAAAACCAATCACCTTCTAAAGGAAATTTTTTGAAACTGCAAAATGGCTCCTTAATTCTAACTGAAGTATAGAGATCATACATAAATACCTGTACACATGCAGAGTTGCTACTTCTAGTGAAACAAGAATTTAAAAAAAACCAACAAAACCAAACAAATAAAAAC
This sequence comes from Setophaga petechia, assembly GCA_024362935.1. Classification (NCBI taxonomy): domain Eukaryota; kingdom Metazoa; phylum Chordata; class Aves; order Passeriformes; family Parulidae; genus Setophaga; species Setophaga petechia. The sequence continues at coordinate 16,840,811 of JANCRA010000012.1, read as the reverse complement.
TCCTGAAGTTCCAAAAAAGTTCAGAAAACAAACAAGTAGAGGATAACCAAATTACCACCATGCACATGACCACAATGGGACACTCCTAAATGCACAAAGAGCATGCCAACTGTGTTTGGGAATGCTTTAAGCAGTCCACCATCAGCAATAACAGCAAGAAACCCATGATGCTGCATGCTAGCAAGAGAGAAAGAAAAAAGGTAATAAAAGCAAAATGCTGAGGATAAGAAACCATAATGCAAAAGCAAACAAAAGAAACCAAGGCACAACAAACATCTCTGCCTGAAGAGGTGCACAAACAGCTCACCAGAAAAGCATGCAAAAGCACCAATTCCTTCAAGCCCCATTTCTTTTATCTAACATTTTTCCACTCCAAATCTGCCTAAAGCCTCACACCCAGCTCTCAACCATCTCCTGTAGTGCTTCAACCACACTCACTGCTCAAACTCCTCAGATCTGAGCAGGAAGAAATTTTAGTTGGATGTTTTAAAGGAAATTCAATTGAGTATCTGTTTGTGTTGCTGATCCAAGATCTGAGTTAATTCACTGTCTGGACATATCTGCCTGACTGAGAAATGGACAAACTGCCAAATTCTGTAAGAAGTACTTTTGGGACAAGTGCTTTTCTATACAATCTGTGATGTTTACATACAAGAATTGAAAACATTTTAAAACCAGAAGTTAAGACAAGGCTGTCTAGTTCAGCTGTGACTGTTTTGGCTGGTACAATAATCAAAATGTCCCTTTGTCCTCTGAAGCAATCAGGGCAATGAGATTTTTCCCAAGCTGCCAGTATTCCTGTGAGATATGGATGTCTCTACTTTCATCCTTCTTCCTTCCTTCAGAGTAGATTTCTAGCCAGTTTAGTTACTGGCTTTTTCCCAAAACAAGCACTATAATAGCTTGTATCAGAGCTTACAGCGTAGCAAATATAGATTTTCTATTTTTCCTTTAAAAGAAAGGTAGTGATTTAGTTGGCTTCTATGCAATATAGCATAAAATAAACAAACAACAAAGGAAATATGGTGAAAAATGGGTGAGGTAGGAGAGCAATGGAAGTAGAGGGAGACAACTTCAGCAAAACAAGAACAATCAGGTGCTTGTTTGTTGTTGGCAAACATATTCCCTGACACAAAAAGGAGCAAAGCAAATATGAGCAGATCTGAGTGTTCCCCAAAAGATAAGACAAGCCATATTAAACAAAGTTTGCCTCTCTTTACTTCCTGCTGCTCAAACAAGCCTTGGCCACCACCCAGTGGAAGTCGATCTGCACTACAAGGGTGCAGAGATAATTGCTCAGGAGGCACTCACAGCCCCGGCACCGAGAGCAGACACATAATTGGAGTAAAGTGCTTTAAGTGCTCTCTCCGGTGAATACCAGCCTAGGCCTTAATTTCAGCACCAGAATACATGCACTTTGACTGTTCTAACACCATTTTCCAGGATAGTAATGGTCATAAAAAAACCCTCTTAAAATGACAACTTGAAATTTTGTGTTTATTTTCGACCAGTGACATCCCATCTTCTTCAGTTTACAAGACCAAGAGAATTTTAAAGAAACTGGAGTGCCTGCACTAGAAGCTCTAGCTGCTGTCTGAAAGTCAACCTCTGCTCCTCCTTCCTTTATGTGCCATCATTGGCAAAGGAGTTGCTAAATGAAATAATGCTGGACAACTTGAAGGGAGAACTAAAAGCACTGCGTGCCTCTCTTGCAGCTGTGTCACTTTTATGGTGCTGACAGGAAGGAAAACTTATTTTATAAACACCTGCATTCAGATAAACAACAGAAATCTTAACAGGTTTGGTTATTAGCCAGAAGATACAGGGGATCAGCTGCACATCTGTAAGGTGCCCTTGCAAAAAAGAAATTTCTAAAATTAACCACTGCTTCACATTCCTAATTCCACATTTCTTCCAGAAAACACACTTCCTTGAAAAGTCAGTTTATACAGCAATGTGAGCAATGACCAACACAACTATTTGGATCATGTGTTTAAAGATCATGCAAGTTTTAAACATAAAGATTTTTAAATGATGCAAAGCCAAAGTCTAAAACTGCTAAGGATATATACTAACTGTATTAGTATAACTCCACATATTATTTTAGTTCATAGTGTTGTAAAGTAGTTGCACCACAGAAAAAACAAAGCAGAAAAAATAGTTTAGTTTATTAAAGCATGGAGGGCATAGTCTGAAATAGCTACTTGTGTATTCCCGAAGTACAAGAAGAAAATCCAAATTTCCTCTGAAACAAAACACAACCAAAAGAAAGACACCATCAGAAAGAGGAAAGTCAAGCTGATTTAAATATTTCTATTGCTTTGGCTGCCATAAGGCTCATTAACAGGAGAGAACAGACATTATTTAATAGATTACTGAGGTAGTATACATTCCTGAACTATCACTGATGACTGTGCAAAATAGATCAATGAATAAATGATACCGATAATAAATTTAATAACTGCAAAGATAAATATCAGAGAAACATTTTTAAATTTATGGCAAATGTAAGATTCAAACTTTGCTAGTTTTCCCCAAATACAGAAAAGATTGTGAAAACTGGAACAACTGCAGTTTAAAGCTGGTGTTAATCACAAGGACACGAGCAGATTCCAAATTTGCCAGTACTGCTTTAAAATTAAGCTACAAGACCTTTGTCTTTGATTTATGGCCTTCAGCTCCTGCAAAGTCTATTAAACTTTCAGGCATAATAAACCAACCCAGGAGGCCCCTGCCCACCCTTTTCAGGACTCTTATATTAAAACAGAGGTGAGAAACTGTCTCAAGAAGAGACCTGAGGGGTTTTACACCTTGAAAATGGGCCTGGCTGTCTTGTTTACAAAACACTGGATTAATAAACTATTTTCAGCAACATATTTTTAATATGGAACTTTCACTGGTAAGCACTTCTGTTTATTAAAGTCAGACACTATAAAAATCTATCCATATATAAATATTGTTTATTGAGCATTGCATTATTCATATGTAGTCCTACAGGAAAAAAATTACAGTAAAGCTAGAAATTCTATCCATATCTTGTGAGCATTTATAGAATTTAGCTGCTGTTTTAAATAACAGACAAGGAAAGAATTTGCATCAAGGAATTTTGGGAATCAATGGTGTATACCAAGAAAATTTTTCACATTATGGTCTTAATATCACCCTTGAATTAAGGAAGAGATGGTTGAATTTACATTGGATCTGACTCCAGGAGAATATGTAAATTCACACAGATTTAGGTGAGAGTGCTCTTCAAGAACCAGCCATGGTGTGGACATCCTTCACCATGTTCCAGGCAATCCAGAAAATCCCAAATGCCTTTTCTCCTTTCTGAGGCTGTGTCAGAGACCTTCAAGGACAGTTTTTATGTATGGCCACAGCCTCCCCTCTCCAAGGTGTGAGATCCCCAGCTCCCCTGGCAGAGGGGTGCTCAGCACACAGCCCCCTGTCTCCACAGCCATGGGAGCAGAGATGCTCACTTGGGGTGCAGGAACAGCATCAGAGCTCCAAACCACCCTCTGCAGGTTGGACTTGTTATGGGCTACCCTGCACTGCTCAGCACAAACCAGAAATCAGCACAGAAAGGAAGAAAAATCCTTGGCCCTCTGATGCAAAACAGCCATGGTAAAAACAGTAAAAACAGTGCCAATCACTGACACCCAAAATTAGCAAGATCTCCTGAGCACCCATCTCTTCTGGCTCAGCATTTTAATGGTTTTGTCAGAGAGAAAATATTAAACAAGTCTCTTCCTTCAGTGCTCTGAAGGGAACAAGGAGCTCCTTAATTCAGGGAGAGAAGCCATGGAGGAAGTGAGCCAGAGAAAGCTACATCAGACATAAATAGACATCCACTTTAAAGTAACACAAAAGTTATTACCTCTTTTAATATCCTACTGCAGCTTACCCTACTAGGGCAGGAAAATCTATACAGCCTAACAAAGGATGCCAGATGGAAAATTCCACTGAGCTTAATTAGCTCACTGCTATTCCTGGATGACTGATACTGATGCAACTGCAAGATGAAGATTTTTTTTTTCTTGATCCTAACATGCATTTTTACTTTAGCTCTTAAAGGTGTAATTTTTGCTCAGTGTAAAAAAAAAAAGTACAAGATAGGAAGCAGTGCTTTGATTTCAGATGAGAAAACGAAAATAAACATTATTTTCTCAGGTTACAGTGAATACTTAAATGAGCAGGCACAAAATTTAAATACTTAAATTTTGTGGCTGTATCACCTCTAATAGTTTCATATGCTTTAGATGAAATTAGAAGAAACACAGTGAAATTCAAGGCAGTAAAGAGAGCAGAGCCAGACACACATGTGCATGGGAGTTCCATGGCCAGGTTTTGGCAGCCTTGGGAGGGACCCATCCTGGAGAAAAGGCAGAGTGTGAGGAGTCCTCACCTTGGGAGGAAGAAGCAGCAGAAGCAATGTTTGATGGGCTGAGCACAGCCCCCATTCCCTGCCCCCTGTGCTGCTGGGAAGGAGGAGGTGGAAAAAAAATGGGAGGAAAGTTGAACCCACGAAGAAGGGAAGAGTGAGAGAAGGTTTTCATTAAGGTTTTATTTCTCACTATCCTACTCTGATTTAATTGATAATGAATTCAGGTAATTTCCTCAAGTCAACTCTGTTCTCCCCATGATGGCAATTGCTGAGTGATCTCTCCCTGTCCTTACATTGATCCAGAAATCTTGTTTTGTTTTCTCTCCTCTGCCCAGCTGAGGAGGGCACCTGGTATCCTATCACAACACATGAGCAAAGCTGAATGTCTAGAGAATGTTCAAAATCTGAAAAGGAATTCTGCTTGAAGACAGGGATCAATAAAACCAAAATCAGGAGAGAGCAGAAAACTTTAAAAAATAAAACCAAAGGCCTATGAAATTCATACCAAGAACAAATGAGGCAGCCTCACTCAAGTAATAGGAGCAGACAAATCAGCTAGATTCCCAAGGGTGAGGCTGAAGGCATCTTATTTTTAGTTTGTGAAAGGTTAAATAATGTTCCCTTCTACCCCTAGCAAAAACATACCACACAGAAAGGCTTGCCCAGGTTAATCTGAAATCAAAGAGGAAAAAGCTCAATTCCAGCACCAGAATACACTTCACTTTGGCTCTACTCTTCCTGTCTTAAAATTAAACCTTCTCATTCATGTTCAGAGGGAAAAAAAAAACCAACACACAAAAGACAATTTGTTACTGATTTTTGTTTAGCTACCAAAATTAGGAATCAATGTGGCCAAAAGCACTCAGCATGTCAGTTCACTGTATCAGAGGTTACACCTAAGTGTGCATGTGTGAAACCAAACAACTGCATCCCACTGCCCAAGTGTCTCAGGGAGAAGGCACAGTCACCATTCCTTGCTGTTGGTATCCACAAGAACACTCAGTGAGTCTCACATTTTCTGTCACAATGTGGGTGACTCTTATGTCACCTAAATCCTCCTTGAATTTTCTATGAAAATCTAGAGTATTCTCAAACTTTCACTTGAAGACATTTTATGTTCTACCAAAAGAAAGGCCATAAACAAGTTAGGAACAGACTTCCTACCTTCTGCATCAAGAAAATTTCCAGTGAATTCTGCATTTTCCACAGAAAATCTCAATATGACTTACATGCATGTGATTTTCTAGGCTGGAAGATACACTACCTCCATCAAGTAGCAAAATACAAAAATCTTTGCCAATTCTTCCCCTACCACAGTTTCAAGCAGAACTTTTCACTGATGAAATTTACTTTACCACATCCATAAAAAACATCTGTGTGCTTTTTACAGAGAAGTGAAGCTGCTGGGATAACCCCTCCCTGTTCAAACATAACCATGTATTTAGGAGTCTGTATTAAAACATAACTCTGGATTTAGGACTGAACAGGCAGGACTCCCATGATCCATCTCCTGGTGCCATGGTGGTGTGGCACTGATGCTGAGGGACACAGGGCTCACATCTGTCACCCCCTGCACAAGACACCTGGGACAGCCCCTGGCTGAAGTGCAGGGACAAAGAGCAACTTGTTGTGAAGAGAAAGTCAAAACTGAAACTCAGCTCGAGGAAAAGGACGGAGAGATGGTAGAATGGGAATGCTGTGGGGAGAAAGGGAAGCAACAGATGAAAAGGGCAGAAAGTAGAGCCAGACCTGTTGTGGGTGGGAGAAATTCTGCTGGACAGATTGTACAGAAATTCAGGAACAGGACAGAACACAGGAATAGGGAGCAAGAGAAACAGGGATTCTGAGAAAAAGAAAATAAGAAACAAAGACACAGAAAGTGTTTGTACTCCACAGGAACAGATGTGAAGAATCAGGTAAAACAGGTATTTACCTGTGATGAGGAGTTCTGACACAGCCCAATACTACATGCAATAAATAATGTCAACAGAAACAGAAAAATTAAGTTCATTAATGAAAGAACAAATTATCACAACAATGCTACACAGGCAACCTTTATTCTGACACTTCTTAACTTCTGAAAGCTAACCACAGCAACTTAATAAAGTTACTTCAAGGAAAATTCTGCCATGTTTGGAATTTTTTAAAAATATTTTCTCACATACTTTTCTACAATTAGCAAGGATAAAGTAAAAGAACTCTGAGTAATTACAAAAAAAATTCTAATTAAAGACTATGGAGATAGGGATAGAAAAAAAACAGATTCTTGAAGAGATCCTATACATTTCCTAAGTAAGGTCACACGAAACAACCATCTCTCATCTGCAACTAAAAAGCACAAAGGCTAAAAAGAAATAATGAAAACTATTCCATTAAAGACCCAGCAAGTCTATCATTTGCCAAAAATTACAAATCTGGATTTGACAAACAGAAGAAGCTATTTGACCTGAAGTTTGGTCCACATCTAATCAATCTACAAAAGAGTCTGGATTCCCAGACAATGTGGTGTTTCAGACACTTTGAAACCTTGACATTTGATCCTCTATCTGAAAGGTTTTATAAATTCAAGTTAATAAAATTACCAGAACATTGTACTTTTCACAGTGATCTGTCATTACCTTAAAAACACCAAAAGAAGAAGAAAATTCATGAAAGGAAAAGTGGAGATTTTACACTGTAAAGTATTTTTGGGTAAAACCTCCCCAAATCTATGCAGTGATGAAGAGGAAAATATTTGCACAGTTTTCAACAGCATTAATTAACATTTAAAAATTACCAATGTGTGAATAACTCCAAATATCTAACTCTGCATATTTGCAAGTTTCTTACCAGCTACTGGTAAATCCAGTTTTGCTCGTTTCAATTCTGATATAGAATTTTGGAGCTGCTCTATTACAAAGTCATCTTCATAGAAGAAATCCTTGGCTAAAGAATCCTGCAGAAATTCTACAAGCTCTTCCATTTGTAATTTCATCAGATGCTCTATATAAGGAGAAAATATTACATTATATATTAAGACATCTTGATAATGAACACTCAAAAATGTACTCTAGTCATGAGGTGCTTTTGTTTTTAAAATAGAATGAAAAACACTTGTTAATTAGGCAGATAACAGATTTCTACAACTAGAGATCTAAAAATACAATAAAAATTCACTTGCAAGTCACCATGGAAATCCTTTCTACACATTATTCTTTACTTAGGACGGTGTTTTTCAAAAAGGGGCACCTTCAGAAAACCAAGTACAAGTCACCCTCCTTCAGCCTTCTCATGCCCAACAGCTTCAGGCTTTTATTTGTCAGCCTGCATCCTCAACTCACAACCCCTGCCATGGATCTGTACATCATCTCTCTGATCAGGAGCTCTGAAAAGCAGATAAACATTTTAGAAATCCCTATTTACAGCACCCTCAGTCACAACTGAATTAACTCCCAATGAAATGATGATGACAGTTCACACTTCAGAACCATTGCTTCAGGCTCTCTAAAAATTCAGGTCATATTGTGAAAGTCATTTTATAATTATCAGATTATTTTGGTTTCCCTTTTTACACAGCAGCAAGGCCATGTGGATTGCAAGGCTGTATCTGCATACCTGTCCCTCTTTTCATCATTTGCAAATCATCAAAAGTTTCAGATGTACAATTTCAATATGGAAACCATGAAAAAGCTGTTTTGGTGCTGTAATAAAAATGCTTTTGGCATGTATTCCACAATGACACTGACTGAATATACTATCCATGTTTTTGAGGGTAGACAAGAAATTGGAAAACAAATCAGAATCTGTCTTCTGCCAGCTTCTGTGCCAGCCCTCTCATCTCCTCTGCTGCCGTGAGGTTCCCTCAGTGTTTGATCATGGAGGAAGTTGCTGTGTACTTGCTAAGCAAGCAAATCCACACTGAGACTTTTTCCTCAGGTCTTCCCATTAAAAGAGTGGTGAATAATAAAAATAAAAAACCAAGTAGATATCTATTTGCAAATAAAGAAGATAAATCAAAATGTTAAGCCTAATGATTTGCCTCTGAAAGTTCAGCTTTCTCAAGTGCAAAAATGTAGAAGGTAACCTGTTCCATTTTTCAAAGTTGTTTATGAACAAACTGATGAAAACATCCCAGTGAGACAGTGAGGGAGCATCACCACAGTTCAAGAAGGATAAACTAGCAAGGAAATTAAAACATTAATGCTGTGGGCCCCACACAGACCTCTGCATTTACACAGAGTCAAATGCTTCACTCAGAAAGCCCAGGGCCCACAGGAGGAGTGTCTCCAAGTTGAGCTACAAAGTATCATCCTTAGAAATACTCAAATCTATTTAGAAGTCTCCATCCACCCTCAAAAGCTTTTTGGGTCCCTGGAACTTGGGAGGCCAAGTCACTTTAGGGAACCAGGCATAGATGCTTTAATTCTGTTCAAAATCTCAAATTTTACTTCACCCAAAGTCAAGAGATGAAGGAGAATGTCACACAGGCAGACTAAAAAACAAATTCTGGATTTTAATTACATTCTTGGACAAACAATGGTATAAAGTGACACAAGACTGGTGACTCCTTGTTGCTGAGGTATTTGCTGGTAGATTTTCAGCACTTCATGGCACAGTCTTGATCCTCTGTGTGTTTTTTCATTAATTTAAATCCTGTGGCTAAAGAAGCCATTTCCAGATCATGAAACCACCACACTTTTCCCCCTGTTTAGTCAGTAATACAACTGACTTCAGGTCCAAAAAGCTTTTTTACTCTAAGAAATACTTCTGTTTGACAATCACACTGCAGTGGTGTTAATTTTCTGAGATGGAGTTCATTTTCCCCACAGCTGCCCTGGTGTTTAGAAAAGTCCATCTTGATCTCTCCTTCCCCCAGTCCTGCTGAAGAGGAGAGGGATAGAGCAGCTGGGTGGGCACCAGGATCCAGCCAAGATCAACCCACAGCACACACACAATTATAAAGCAAAGATTTTAAATTTTCTGTGCATAAGGAATGAAAAATATCTGTCAGAAGCAGCATAAGGCACATGGGAAACTAAGATTTTTACACATTAAGGTCAAACTACACAAAATGAGAACAAAACTAGCTGAACCTCTGTTTAGGTTTCAAAGGTTTGACAGATTTCTTTCTTACTTCTGTGCAGTTTCAGAATTGTGTAAGACATAGCAGTGAGAATCCTCTCTCCTTCAAGTATGTAGATATCCCATATCCTGAGGCTTAATGTAAAGGGAGTCTGCAATGACAGAATCAGGCAATGCTGTGAAAACAGTCTGCCCCAAGTCACAATTAAAAACAGCAACAGAAAGAAAAACATACTCACACGATCAAGAAAACACTGGAAAAACCACTTGGTTGTGTAAAAGCTGGTGGGCATATCCTGGGAGTCCTGCAAACAACACAGAAGTTGAAAAATACTTTCAAAAATCCAAGTAATGCCTTGCACTCTCCATGAAAAAACATTTTTCCCTTAAGGCTAATGTACTCAATACTCACCATAAATAATTAGTTTTACTATATAAGGCACTGTTACTTCAATCCAACAGAGGCAAATTCTGGTTTTTACAGCTTTTCTTCATTAATTTCACCACCTGTAGAACATGCACTTGGAGGTGCTGAAGTATTAATACATCCCAGACTTTTATCATGTTCTTGGGACACAGGTAGCAGAGGATAAAATCCTCTCTCAAGAAAATAAACCAATATTCTGGAGGAACCCAAGTTCAGGCACTGGGTCCATTAACTCTTTCATTTCTCTGTAGCAAGGCTGAAAGGACTTCCTTACAAAAATACATATCCACCAGAAATTCTTGGAAAACAACCAAATTCTTTGACCAGTGGGCCTCAAACAGGATGTAGGCTGATAGAGAATTTTATTTCTTGATTAAAGGACCTGATTTCCCCTAGAGCACAGAAAATCCATCAGCTGTGACACCCATTCCAAATGGGTGCTAAAGCTTCTCTGCAGCTCTGTGGAGCTCTTCAAAGCTCTTTGCACAGTAACAAAAAAGCCAAAGTAAAAGCTGAAAAGTTAAGAAATCCTGAATTTTAACTGTGGGATAACATCATATTCTATGCTTGGCAGATTCAGCTTTGTCAAAAATTAACCAGATTTGAGAACTTAGTTACACATCACTGAATAAACAATGGGCCAATTCCCTTTGGTTTATGTACAGGCTTTACTTTTGTCTTTGAGGGGGTAAAATTGGCTCATTTTAGTGACACACCCACAGGAAGAGATGAGGAAAATGATGTTGCTGCAAGTGAGCATCTCTCACACTACTTTTTAAGAACTGGAGATGGATTCTGGCAGTACCAATGTACTGTAAAATGAAATTCTTGATGCCTACTGGAAGGGCATTTTTCATTTTTCTCCCATTAGAAAAATACTTTACACCTTAGAATAAATATAGCCAATATTAAGAAAAAGGCATATTATTTTCTATTTAAATGCATTAAAAGAGATAAAACTCTGCATGTAGCTTCATGAAAGTAGAAGTATTTTAAATGGACCATTAACACCTCTTATAAAGGCTTTTCAAAATATCTATATATCTATTCTGTATATTCTATATATCTATTTATAATATTATAAATATTATATTCTAAATATTCTGTTTTTTCAATAGAAATTTAAACTGGTTGGTCCTAAAGTCAACTCTGTCCATAGATGAACCAACCACAAGCTAAACATACAAAAAGCCCCTGACAAAATGTTCTAGCATCAGTTTGCTTACAGAAGCTCACACAAGGCCAAATAGAAGAACCACACATTGTCCTTAAATCAGAGGTCCAAAGTGAGACAGAGACCCAAATTAATCACTCTTAGGATCTAATTTTATCATAACTTTGGCTATAATGAAAACAACAACACTTCTGCCTTTTAAAACTTCATAGTTTTTCCTGAAGTTTGCTTATTCTTGATCTACTGGGTTCACCTGAAGTGAAACAATGTAGAAAGCTGTAAATTTGCATGGCTGGCATAGTGAAATAAATACTTACCAAATGCTCCTTAAGTTTGGACAAAAATTTCTTCAGAATTTTGTCATGATGTTCCTGAAACCTCATCAGTTTTGGAAAACCAGGAATAAAAAAACCTAAGAAAAGAAGTTGGCCACTTAACAGGTGTTTGTACATAAAATGACATTTAAAAAGCCATGAAGGCTCCAAGAACATTATCCCTCTATAAGGCCACTGGATCTGAACAGATATTCATAGCAATATTTTGATGTCTCTATACAGATATGCACATACTCCTGCCTAAATAGCCACAGTCAATACATTGCCTTAGTGACAAATATTACATCAGAATGAAAAATGACAGCAGATCCATCAGTGTACATTAGTCAAACCAATATAGGATCATGTGGAAATCACATTTATAATTATTCTTTTAAAGAAAACCAAAACAAAGAATCACAACCCTCACCCACTAAAACTGAAATTATAGCCCAGAAAATTCATGATAGAAGGGCAAGCAGCACAGGCACCTACTGAACTGTCTGCATTGGAGAAAAGACCATAAAAAAGACAAGAGGGATATCCTAGCAAGACAAATATCATGATTATATCCTCTAGGCAAAGACTGTGAATTCACACAACTGAAACAAAGGGCATTAAAAACCCACCTAATTGTTTTAGTGATTACACATGGAACACTCTAAGTTCCCTTTCCAGCTGAGGTATCAGCAGAGTTGAAGTTAAAAAAACCTCCAATATATTTGAACATTAAGCAGTATGAAACTGGAAGAACAAGTGCAGACCCATAGCAGCCAAGAAACTTAAAAAAAATTAAAAAAAACGTGATTAAAGTCCCAAACCAAAAAGCAAAGTCTTTCTAGTTCCAATTGTGCAATTCAGTGCACAGTCACTAAGACACAAGATTTAAAACCTCAGATTCACACAAGTTTAGTATTTCATAGATACAAATGCAAATTCTACAATATTTAAATGCCAGGTTGCATATTAGGAAATTTCAATAATGCAGGCAAGGCATTTGGTTTTTTTCTTACTGTAAACAGTGACTACATCAAAGCTAATTAGCCATCAACAATAACAATAAAGGTTCTTTTTCCATGAAAGGTTGCTCTTTTACATTTACATTTACATACACCAACTCATTATCCTGAACTTTTAAGACTATAGAAAAATCAATGGAAAGAGCTTCCAAAAAAGGAGATCATTTTCAGGGTCAGATGTCTGTATTTTATCATCTAGAGACTTTACATCTTCTGTGTAATATGAAATACCAGAGAGGCCAAATTTATCTCTTGATTTCAAGTAGTTTTATACTAAAAATTAGTCTGGCTACAGGGCAGCACCCAAAAAGTATTCCAGGTTGCTGTATCACAGGTAAAATTGAAAAATACATGAAAAACCTTGTCTGTGGGGAGGAGCTTTTAACCATCCTAATCCTGCCAACAGGATTCCAATTGAATTTCTCAGCCCACCCCCATGATTTCCATAGGCAGGTGTCCATTGCAGAGAACCATCTGATGATCAGTGCCATCAAGTGCAACCACACAAGTTTTTCTTCATGGATATTGGCAATTTGGAATTGAAATTCCTCAAGCTTTAAAGACAGTGCTTTAAGCTACTTTCCCCAAAGAAGAACATAGAAAGTGCAAACTGGAATATGACATCAGTTCAGTCAGTTTCCTGAGTTTAAAGTTTTCTTTCCCAGTTTAAAGTTTCCTTTTCCAGAATCTACAGTGATATTTACAGATGCACAGTGACATTTAAAACAGATAAACTCAAGCAATCACAGGAAATCCAGGTTGGACAGGACTTCTGGAGATTATCTTGTCCAACCTGCTGAAAGCAGAACCTCAGACTAGTTGGCAACATTTAATAAATGATAAATTGGGAACATATGAGTTATAATTAAAGTTTTATCAATCTCTACAAATGCACACTTGCCTAACAGGCACTCCAGAACAGTTTCAGGGTGTGTAATAAAGTGTGACACAGTGGCTCATATGCTCTGGGGAGAAACTCATCAAGCCTTGGGCTACTCAGAGCTCCCTCCTTTCTCTCCCACCCCTTGCCAGGTGTGTGACAGGGATAAAGGAGGGAAGGAGGGAAGTCTGCAACATCTCATCTGCCTGTGTTCATCCTCTAGCTTATCATGCACATGATTTGGTAAATGAGGACCTGATTTTTACTTACTTCCACCAAAGAAAGAATTTTCTGTGAGCTTTGAGGAGCTCAATATTCTACATGGCTGCAGTTACACAGTTTTGGATTATTATAAAATCTATAGATTTTTTTTGTAAGATGCTTTTAGTCTGTGTTATCATTGTGTAAAGCTCCAAGAAATCTTTTGAGATTTGATAAACTCAAAATTTCATTTATGACATTGACATCACATCACACTTTTTTCCCTCTCCCTGAGTCAACAGCTCTGCAGAACTGTAAACAGCAAAATAACAAATTATCCCTTTGTTTTGGGGGTGGAGAACATCTAGGAACAATGAAAAGCATGGGAGGGAAGATATCACAGAATGAGAAATTCTTCAGCAGGGAAAAGCAGCTAGAACTTGTTGGAAATTTGCTAAAAAGCCCAAGTCTGGATGACATTTACTTTTGCAGGCTTCCAAGAAGCACAGCTTTTCTAAATCACCAGAACTGCAACATCACAAATGTTTTGGAATTTCTGGTCTTGTTCCATACCAATAGCCATGGAATATGCATAGATCATATTAAATCTGGCATGGAAAGAGAGAACCACCAATAGCACAAGAGCAGGAAATTCAGTGTGAGGTGCAGATAAAACTCAGAAGCCTGAAGCTCATGCCCAGACACAAGTCCATTTTTACTGTAGATTCCTATAGCACAGCTGCAATATCACTTCACACATTCTGTATTAGCCTTCCACTACTATTTTATTACTATATAGATGCCTACATAACCAGTTTTCAATTGGTTACATTCCCTGAGAGAATAAGAGAAGAGGAAACCATCTGATTTTCATTAAGAACTATTTGAAAGATATCACATATAAAAAACATTCCTCTCTCTTATGGATGAGAGCTCCAGGAACATCCAATACCTCCCCCAAGTACAAAGCTCTCATTATGTTTTATTTTTGAGCAATCAGAACAGAACAGTTTCATTTTCAAATCATTTACAGCTTCAACAGGGCAGGTTGAAACCTAAATACAGCACCAGGAAACTCCATACCATGCATGGCGTGCTTTGGACCAGAGAGGAGCTTGACCAAGGCCCAGAAGGCATCCTCTTCATTCATGAACATCAGCAGCAAAGCTGTGATCTGGCTCATTCCCTGACAGTATCCAACCTCCTGGAAATCACACAGTGGAAATATTAAAATGCTGGAAACAGAAGCCTCACAGCTGTGAGTTTTTAGCTTTTCCTTGAGTTAGTGGAGGAAAGATGATGCCTGTCCTGATGGCAAAGCTTCCACCAAACACACTTCATATTTAAAGATTAAAAATATTGATAGATTGAAGGGATGATGCACAATCCTCCAACTGAAAAGTAACCTGGAAGTATTGACTGCTCATTAGAATTCACTACTGATGAATAAAATCCTTGGTCAGTACTAATATTTTCTAGTTACTGTATCATCTTTTTGTCCAGTGGATGCATTTCTCATTTAGTTGTAATTTGGAGGGTTTTATGGAGGGTGAGAGTATCTGGCTTTGTTCTTGTTTACAGTCAGGGCACCATCTGATAAACACAGGACTTTTCAAGAGTGATCTGTAAGTATAAACTGCTCAAGTTTAGCAGCCCAATAGCAAGCAACTGTAATAAACCCAAAGAAAAAAAAATTATTGTTCAAAAACTGAACTTGAGTACTTCCTCTGCTATTAATTTTGGATTTTATGGCAGGAACCAGCTGTCACTAGCATTCAGCTGCAAAGATAACCCCATCAATAAAGTATTTGTAAAGACAATTACTTAATTGTTGAGTAAGGTTTTTCAGGTTTACAAGTTCTTAGCACAACTTTGTCCTAGAGATAAAAACAAAGCAGAAGAACTGCTACACATTAAGAGGAAAAATGCAACAAGAAGTGCAAAATAACAACTTAAAAATACAATAAGTACAAAATAAAAATTTCACTATAATATTCTCATCCTTACACTCTGATGATTTATTTTAAACATAATTATTCATGCAACTTGAAAATACCAGTCCAATATTTTATATCAGGTAGAAAAGGTCAGACAGAAAGGCTACATTTCCTAGAACTTAGAAAAAATCCAAACTAACCAGTATTTAATTCAAGTAACTGCTTTAATTTCTCTTTCCTCTTCTAAAGTTAACATATTTTATATTGACTTCTGGGGAGCTGCTGATGGATATAAAATTGAAGATGTACAGAAATCATCAAAATGGGCCCAAGGAACGAGGGGGCAGTTAAAGCACAGTTAGATGTGGACATGAAGGCATTTCTTTTTCTTCTATTTTTAGCACAGTCAAAAGACATCACCAAATACATAAGCTTCTAACCCTATGATACAGTCTGGGAACCCCACTCTAATAAATCCCATTCAGGACTGCAGCCAAGACCAAGCACTTATGTAAAGAAGATGCAACCTTTTAAATTAATTCCAAATTTTCAAAACCTTTCAGGTTATGAAATACACCTGTGGACTCCAACATTCATCTTTCTGCAGTATTTTCCTCCCCATCATTCAAATGAAAGGGAGGCAGATAATATAATGGGAGAAATATCAATCACATAAAACTCCAGCATCACACAAATTCATTATTATTACAAATTATAAGCATAGTTCAGTCTGTCCAATAAAACTCATAATTCAGATGCTTTATTTTAACTTCAGCTCAAAATATGTCAGCAAATAAATTTTTTCTATGTACTTCTAAAGGTCTCTGAAATGTCTGTTGGTTTTTTTAGGGAGAAAGAGATGCAAGTTGTTATCCTACAGCACATTTAGAGAACCCAGATTTAAGTGTGAAGGAACACAACTTACCGTATTATATATGGAATATGCAGCTAAAATATGGAACAAAGATTGTTGCCTGGAGAAATAAGAGCAGAAAATGAAAAAACTATAGTATTATCTTTTGTAAAAACAGAAAAACATAGAAGTAGTGAACTGCATTTTGAAAACATGTTTTCCCAATTTAACTTGTCTAGCACTAAAGAACAGGATAAACCACATTTGACAACAATAACAGATTCTGATTTCAAGTCTATTTTGTAATTAGCACCTTTATGATGTTTTACACGTTGAAATGTTTCAGAAAGTATCAATATATTTCAGAAGAGAGTAGTGACACATCATCTCTTTTACAGACAGGTAAAGTGAAACATTGCACCAGTGACATTTCAAACACTGATTTATTCTGAATGCCAAAATTTAAACTCCCCAAACTTGTTTTCTGTGCTTGCAGAACACTAACAGCTGTTAGTGATTCCAAACAGAGATGTAGACGTGAAGATGGAAATACACAAAGCAGCCACAAAGGTGTCTTCATCTTGGCACTGAAATTAAAGTCTGCTCTAGTGACTGCTACTGTCAAACTGAAGAAAAACAATATTAACTCTGGCTCAGCAGCCTGTGCTCAGCCCTCTGTTGATCTCTGGGTACTTCAGAGCTAGAATTCCAAAAAAGCTTTGTAGATGTCCCTTGCTTTCTGTAAAACAGTCTAACTTGTGCAGGTAACCAGACAAAAAGCCCCAAACAGCACTGAACCAGCCAGCAGCACTCTGCTCTTCTCAGGGTGTGTATGGAACCATGGTGCAGGGCTCTCATCATCAACTTTTAAACTCACAGCTACTTTTTGTCACCTGTTCAGGAGAGAATCTGGATACCTGAACGCTTACTGTGATCTACAAGTACAACTGCTAAAATTTAACAGCAGAGTTTTGCATATTGTCCTTTTTCTGTCCAGTGAAATTTTCTCCCTGTTACTAATCAATGAATGGAGAGAGATTTTAGCAGGCTAAATAAAAGAAAGCACAAGCCAGAAGGTGCTTATTTTCATTTGGGAAGAGGATTTATACTTGGAGAATTTTATCAAAACACCTGCATGGTGGCATTTAGGTTCACCCTCTTGCAGAACTGAAGTTCAGCCATTCTCCAGTAACCAAAGAAGAGTGTAACAAGGTACTAGACTTTAAGCTGTAGCCTCATTTCACAGTGCCAAACTAACAGGTCCCCAGTGAACACAGGAACCTCCTGTGCCCTCAGCTGACCACATGAACTGAGCACAGGAGCTCAATCTCATTCACAGTTCCCTACACAGAATAACAGTGATTTCAGCATTATTTACACTAGATGGTAGCACTGAAGACCTGTAAAAGAATGAACCTTCAAAGACATACAGTCCTCTTAAAAGTCAAACAAGCAGTTGACTCACCCAGGGGACTTTATTTCATTGCTATGTGAAATGATTTCTGAATTTTTCATTGAGGCATTGCTGGAAATGCATAATATATGGACAGTAATTCTGAGATCTGTTCCAAGTGTGAAATTGCTTTAGGCAGCCAAAGGCTTTCCTGTGGACTCTGAGGGCATGGTTACACCAGCCACAGGGACTGGAGCTGCCTCTGCTTGTGTTAACCCCAAACTGAAGAGGCAGTGAGCCCCTGCTGACACCTGAAATGTGTGCACAGAACACAGAGAGGCCTGAGCAGCACAAATGGAGCTGAACTGCACTGGCTGCAGGGAACCATCTCAGCCTGGGAATCTCTGCTCTGTGCTCCTTCCTTACAGCCTTCAAAGAAATTCCCCTGATTCAGGATTTTTCCACAAAATATCTAGAATAATAATGGAAGAAAATGTTGCTTTTATTATCACATTAAAGCCCACAGCTCTGAGTACCACTTTTTGAAAACAGCAGACTACCATAAAATCTGCCTTGGCAAGAAAAGGAGATTAAAAACTGAACTAATACAGAGACAGAAGGGGAAAAATACCCTCTTCTTCTCAGCAGGGTGCTGATGCTGCAAGCAAGCAACAATACTGATGCAAACATCCCCACTTTTTTCACTATTAAGCATTTTTAAAGATGACAGCTGCCTAATATTCCTCCTCTAGTGGCAGCAAAACAACACAACAAAACAAAACATTTTGAAGAAATCCGAAAGCATTATGGCCTATAGCTGTAAATAAATGCTCACTTACAAAAATACTGCTTTATTTGGTTCTGAACTAGATAATGGGAGAATACAGAATCCAGAGGAAGGCTGACATGTCTGGGGAGATGCCAGCTGACTTACTTGACCCCGTATCTGTCCCGGAACATGATGTTGTCTCGGTACGTGCGGTTCACGTCGAGGTCAATTTGCCGAATGTCTGGTGAACACCCTCGTGCTTGACACTTCAGTTTCTGGTTGTACAGTAAAGAACAGAAGTTTAAAATTGGGAACTCTAAAAGAGCAGAAACCTGCTTGACTGTACAGCTATGTTGAATTAACTGCCATCATGGGATTTGAAACAATACAGAATAGCAATTCACAAGATTAACAGGTTTAACTTCCAAAATAAGCATGTACATGTACAAATTCTAGGAGTCAAACAGCCACAGAGTAAAGATGCAGAAAGACCCATCCCATAATAAAACACTTTTTTTGACACATCATTCACAACTCATATTTAAGACTGCTTCAGCATTTTAAGTTTCTTATTGTTATTTCTGAGGCAGGCACAGCACTAGAGAAAGAAAATTAATTTTGCTACTCAGAAACAAGAAGCTGAGATGCAAATGCTCTAGACTAGGCTTTGAGGAAATGATTTAGTGTGGTTTTCATACTTCTCCTGTCTTTTTCTCTAGCAGAAGTAATAGCTACATAGCTGCCAGTTATTATCTAAATATAGATAATGGACATTTCTCTAGTAATTTCCTCTGTCTTTCTGTTCTAATCTAATTTAGCTGTAGAATATGTCTACTTTAGCACTTGCTTTAGTGCTTTATAATTAAGTCCATTTTTGTAATTGAGTACTTATGAAACCTGCACAGGTTTAGACTGACACCTTATTTTTTGCATTTAGAATAATTTTCTCTTGACTCTCATTCATTTAGTCTCACTTCTGTCAGTAAATGTGAGTTTGCAAGACCCTGGATTCAATATGGTATTTTTAAAACTTTACTTCTGACTATTAGAGAATACCACAGACAATCAGAAGGCAAACTTCTATGGACTCTGGTTGCAAGAATGCAAGAATAAAGTAAAAAATGACAATAACAAAGGGAACAAACAGGGAACAATAACATGCATCAAGTCTGTTGAACACAAGCAGAAGCTTTAGGCAGATGAGAAATTACTTGTAAGTCATTGAACCAACACAACACACAATGTTTTTCATTTTTCAAATGAAAATGAAAAACAAATTTCAAATGAAAAACATAAACTAACCACAATCTCAGCTGTGTGCAACTTTCAGTACAATTTAAACTGAACACCCAGAATGATTTGTCCCCCAGACAGACAGAAAAGCAGCAAAGGGAAATTCCTAGTTTTAAACACCTATGATATGATGGAATAGAGGAAAAGAAGCACCCTAAGTCCTTGCAATCTCTGACATGTGAAAGAACAGAAAGGTACCAAAAGTTGGAGAAACAGGAAGGACAGAAGGTTAAGAACTGAAATTTCCCCTGCAGAGAGAACTGAAAGAAGCTATTTGACCTACAATAAACATTTATTATCCTTCTGACTTTAAGGTGTGCAGTTTGTAAGTGACACTTGCAGTGTGCAGTGTTAGTATCACCTCAGGAAATAGGAAAATAGAGAGCAGCAAGATGAGTATATCAAAATAAATCAGATAATGATGGAAGAAACTCTTTCTACTTCTGTGTCTGAACTACAAACATTTCTTTGTTTTGCACTGAGCATTAGATGACATTAGTAATTCCTGAAGATTATTTCACCTATTTTTAAATGCTTCTAACTTTACTTGGCATTCTTTCTCACAACTACATTATTCACATGACCTGGTTTACCTCCTTTGGATCTCTCACTGGTCTTATTGAGGAACTTAAAATCTAATAGTCAGAGAAAGCAGCCTGTTAGACTACAGAGCAAGAAATATGAGGAAGGCAGCAGACACCAAAATTTAGATAACATCAATACCAACACCAATCTTCTTTCCTAAGAATCCTCATCTACTGAGACTCAACCTCAGCTCAGCTCTTGAATACACAGCCTTTTTCCTAGCTAAAACAAGCAAGAGAGTGCAGTATAATTTCTAATTAATTTTTTTAACATTGCATAACAGTAAAGGCTTAATAAAGCCTCTGATATTTTTAAATTAATATTAAGTAGAAATTCTACAAACTCACATTATAAAAGTCTTTCATTTCTTCCTTCATCTTTGGAACATCAAGCAACAAAGACCAGACTTGTCCTCTCAACTGCAGTGGGATCCCTTTATAAATTCTCCTATGAAACTGCAAAAAAGAAAAGAATTAAAAATGCAGCCCAGTTTACAATGCTCTGAGTACAAGGAATAGTGATGGACAAGAGAAAAATGGAATTACACCAAGCACCCTAGGAAAGGGATGACCTGCTGGGGACAGAGTGCCCCAGTGTATTTTGTCCACCAATGCCATTTGGGACCTTGTGCAGAATCCAGAGGCACAGGGACAAAACAGACACATGGGCCAAACCATCCCAGGGGAGGTTTCCAAGCCAGGACTTTTGCAAATAGGAAGGTCTATTCAAATTGTATCACCTTTGCTCAGCAAATGTTGTAATTTAGATCCCAAAAATTAGATTGTTAGCAACACTATTTCAGGATAAGCCACAAATAACTCACTGTAATTGCAGTCTATAAATAGAAATAGCAAAAAAGCAAGCAGCAAAATCACAAAGCTTTAAAAATTATCAGTAAAACCCCAAAAGCAGAACTGATTTCTGAATTCTTCTAAAACTGTGACAGTATGCTCAAATGTATGTGTGCAAGGAAACAAACCTTTTGTGAGATCACAAAACCCCAAAATGTGCCAATTCTAAAGCTAACATTCTCACATTCTATTTCTAAACTAATCATTGATCTCCTACATGCATATTAAAACATTTGCAAAAAAAACCCAACAAAAGAACACAAAAAGGTGTTATCCTCTTTTGAAGACGTATCTAAGACAAGGAAAATTAAAAAGACAACTGTGACACAGAAAATGAACCTTTCTGAAATTATGTTTTCACCATTTTAAATGATTACACAGGGAGACAATTAGGTTTAAAAGAGAGCAAACCACACACAACCACTCTCCAATTTTTGCTTTGTGTTTATCCCACAATGGAAGTTAGACCTTAAAAATTTCAGTTGACAAAGCTACCACTTCCTTTAAACATTTTTATAAAAGTTATGTTTGCAGTAAGAAATATTTTAAAAGCAATGTCCTCCTCAAAGACAGGGCTGTTTTTCTTTTCACATATTTCACATCTCCAGTTTTGGGAAATTGATGAACCCCTCGTTGCAGTGTATTTCCAACCCTCCTGCCATTTGGAATATATCAGCTCTTTAAAGGTGTCTTTAATGCCAGCAAGGATTTGTGTCTGGATTCCAGAATCTCTAACTCTTGCACAAGTAAGGTTATGAGTTTCTTCCCTTGTTCCTTTTTCAAATGAAAAACATAAACTTGTATAAGATACAACAGCCATCCTGGAGGCTGTCCACAGAAAAAAATGTTGTGCTTCATGAAGAAAACCTGCATTAATAGAAAGAATGCTAAAGCAGCAACACTTGCAGTGAGAGCACAGCTGGGCCAGCACAGTTTTTTCTGCAAAGATGAAGAACAACACACAGAGCTCCAAAGCAGCCTTCTCCACAGATGATACCCTGAGCTCAGGGCACACAGGATTTCAGTGTGTGCCAGCCCAGACACAAAGGTACCTGCTTGTGAGAGAGAAGAAATTCAGGCTTCTGAAAGCAAAACACCCCCAACTGCAGAGGAGTCATCCCAGGAAGAGATTAGCCTGTCTACTGGAAAGCAGAATGAGCCAAATTTGCAATATCTTCTCTGAAAATTTGGAAGAAAACTATGGAAAAAACATGCAGTGATCTATGTCCTCAGTGACAGGTAGTTTATTCCTCAGAGCACCTTCACAACAAACATTTTGTCAGCTAATTATCATTTGGTAACTCTTTTTCAAATGTCTCCAAGAACAAAAGATTATTAATGAAGACAACTGGTTGAGAAATAAATTCTCAAGACTACTGCTGTTGTATAAATTAGTATTTTGAGAGAAGGTCAGGTAGATACAAAAGGCCAGAAAAAAGTCTTTATAATAATAGTTTCTTACCCAAACAGAATTAAAACAATTCAAACCATCCATCCAAACTGATGAGTTGTTCAGGGGTTTTTTTGAAAATAAAACTGAAGGAGAAGAATCTCTAGGTTCAGAGGAGTCCATGGCATTTAAAATTTTCCCACCTTCTGCACTGCCTAGATTGAAACAGCCAAATGCTAGAAGAGCCCTTAAAGCAGTAAGTAAAAACTGAGAGAGAGAATTGTGGAAGCACTTTTCACAGAAAAGTCTGAAAAGTGAGTTGCAAATATAACTTTATAAAGAGGAACAAGGACAGAGAGGTGAACAGTTTCATCAGCCCACTACAGCTATGCCAAAAAAAAACCACAGGAGGAAAGCAAACATTTTTAGTAGCTACGTTCTGAATTGTTGCACTACCTGGCATAATAAACCCAAAAAACATTCACAGCTTCTTGCAAACCATTTCAGATCTGTGCTCAACAGACTCTGCTGCTCCATCTATTCTTTTATTGAAGCACAGGAAAAGCTCTCAGTCATCCCAAGTCATTACCAGATCCTGCCTACAGACTCAGCAGAACACAAACCAAAGACTTTCCCTATCTGATACAGAGGAGAGAAATGTCAGTCTGGCATGGGCTGCAGTGCACAAACAAGAACATGGAAACGAGTGTGAACAATTTCATATCCAATGGAAAACTGAGAGGAGTGGCTGACACACCAAGAGGGCTGTGCTGCCACCCAGAGTGATGTTAACAAGCTGGAGAAATGGGCTGCCAGGAACCTCACAGAGCTCAACAAGGAGAGCTGCAAAGCCCTGCACCTGGGAAGGAACAAGCCCAGGCACCAGAACATTCCAGGGTCACCAGGCAGAAAACAGCTCAGAAGAAAAGGATCTGAGGGTCCTGGTGGACACCAAGCTGAGCAGGAGGCAGGCAGTGCCCTTGAAACAAAGATGACCAGTGGTATCCTGGGCTGCACCAGACAAATTCCCAGCAGGCTGAGGGAGGGGATCCTTTCCCTCTGCTCAGCACAGTGAGTCCAGTTTGTCACACTCATATTTTCTGAAAAATCTCTTCACCCAGGATATTCTCCTGGGAAGCTGAGAAGGCTCAGAGAAAAAGGAAAACAATTCTTATGTCATTTGCTTCTCCTGTGTTGTGCTCACATGTGGAATGTGTTTGGAGATTGTTACCCACAGGTGGTTGTTTCATTGGTTTCATGTGAATTGTTTGGACTCATTGGCCAATCAGTGCTGAGCTGTGTCAGGGCTCTGGAAAGAGCCAGGAGTTTTCATTATTATCTTTTTAGCCTTCTGTAAGTATCCTTTCTGTATTCTTTAGTATAGTATAATATTCTTTAATATAATATAGTATCATAAAATAATAAATTAGCTTTCTAAGAACGTGGAGTCAGATTCATCATTCCTTCCTGCCACAAGGGATCCCACAAATACAAAAGCAATTCTCAACACAAGACAGACATGGACACATTGCAAAGGGCTACAGAGATGATGAGACTCCACCAGCTCAGCCCTGAGGAGAGGCTGAGAGGGCTGGGACTGTTTAGCCAGGAGCAAAGAAGGCTCAGGGGGATCTTATCCATTTCTCTGTAGCACCACCCTGAAGGGAGAGGGCAAAAAGGGCAGAGCCAGGCCCTGTTCAGTGGTGCCCACTCACACAGCCAGAGGCCATGGGCACAAACTGAAACACTGGAGATTCCCTTTCAACATCAGGAAACATTTTTTCCCTGTGAGGGTGACAGAGCACTGGCACAGGTCACCCAGTTGGGCTGTGCTGTCTCCAGCCCTGGAAATGTCAAAAGCCATCAGGACATTGTCCTGGGCAGCTGGAGCAGGGGCAGGACCAGGTGACCTCCAGAGGCCCCTTCCAAGCCCAACCTTCCTGTGACCCTGTGCAGTGCTGCAGTTCTGTGAAAATGACACAGCTGTGCTGCATCCTGGGGACTGAGAGGGGAACTCACACACACTTTACTGCAGAATAATGTCTGATAATCATTCAGTCACCAAAGAGTTAAAGAAAATATAAATGAGCACACTGATTATTAGCTGCATGTCTTTACCATAAGCACCATGCTAGTGCCCTCTGCTGTCTTTTATGTCCTTATGTAATACCAGGTAAAACATCTGCTGAGAAATGCTGCTTGTATCTGTGTACTTGCAGAACTCTCATCTACTTTCTTGCTCTCTCTGAATTAATAATTCAAACAGAAAGTAGAAGTCACAGGAAGTTACTTTTTTTCTGCTGCTGGGAAGATGAAATACTGAGTCATTTTAAATAATTTGTGCAGATTAAGCCTTTCTAAAGATAATCACTCAAAACAAAGCACAAATGCATAAACTCAGAGTTCAGATAAAAAGAGAAATCTATAAAAACATTCATCATTCAAAGAATGGGGTTATGGGATCTGGGATGTTCCCATCAGCACAGGACATAAAAAAAAGTGATCCTCAATACATATAATTATATACACACAGAATACATAAAAATACAGGTTCAAATTCTGTAGCACATCTAAGCTGATATTGAGAGCAGGACAGCAGTCAAACTCCTGCAATTATTAATAAGAGTGTTGATCCTGAAGTAGGTTAGGTAGGAGAAACTGAGCAACTGGCATTAAATGAGGCCCCATCACATGGGAATTCAAAGGAGCTTCTCATGCAAAAACAATCTGGACTATAAATACACTCAATATACAGAATGAACTAAAATCCTTATAAAGCAAGAAAACAAAAAAAAAATTAAGCTATCATCTCAATGAAGGACATAAAGTCCAACATGCAAAAAAACCTGGAAAACAAAACAACCTCCCCCTCCTTGCCTGGCCCCCATCTCTCCAGCTCACAAACCCAGCTGGTTTCTGGAAAGAGAAATGAGGCCACTGTCACACAGCACTGGCCTGAGGAGTGGCAACTGGCCTCACTGCTCCTGCAGGATATAAAGTTGGTTTTCTTGAAAATAAAACTTTCTCAGCTGTCAGGCAGAGCTGCACAAGTAGCAAAGGGACTCTGCCACCTCAAAAAGAATCCATGATGAGAAGCATAAGAATTAAAATCTGAAGTCTCACAAGAAAGTATATTTATAATGAAAAGAAAATATATTTATAAAGGCTGCCGCCTTTAGAGGTTCTTCAGCTTCTTTGGGTTGCAAAAAAGGAAGAAAAAGTGCAAACAGAAGAGTTGCTCCATCTCATTCAAAAATCTCAGGAATGCAAAGAGGGCTCTTCATTAAGGCTCTGTGTTCAGACTCCAAACAAACTGGAGACTTGATTATTACACTGTGTGTGAATGCCAGAACAGCTGGAAATGGCAGCTACCCTGATTGTTTCTCTTCTCCCTTTCCCCTTCAATTTAGGCAACTTCAATCACAGATAGATGAAGGCAGACAGGGAAAGACAGAAATACTTTGGTGGAAATGCTCAAATGGGAATACAACATATAACAGTTTTATTTAATCTTTCCTGAAAGTTATGATCATACTAAGCCAGGAAGGATTTACTATCTGTGGGTGGCTGATTGTACCCTGAACTACTAAGCAGCAGAATACAAATAGGAAATAAAAGCACAAACAGAGAAGGACCATGCTGAAACACAAACTTTGCTGCTCTGTGACACTTCCTGCATAAGAAATGACTGATGGGGAGATGAAAGCTTTATTTTGACAAATATCAATCAAGCAAAGACACAAGGGCAGTTACACACTTCAGAGTGGTATCTGTAAGAACCATGACAACTGCACTGAAAGAGATGCCTAAATAACCACACAGGAACCAAGGAGTTTTATACACAAAGAGCAAGTCAGACAAAAGCACCAGGAGGCCTTTATGAATGAACAGGAGTGCCTGGACAATCTCAAACAGAAAAAGGAAGCTTATGGGGAAGAAGCAAGGACAGGCAATTTGCAGGAATACAGAGACATTGCCCAAGCAGCCAGGGATCAGAGAACTGAAGCCCTGGTGAGATCAAATCTGGCCAAGGACATAAAAGCAACAAGAAAACCTCCCACCTAAGGAAGTTCTTCCCTGTGAGGGGGGTGAGACCATGGCACAGGCTCCCACAGGAGCTGTGACTGCTCCATCCCAGCAAGGGTCCAAGGCCAGGCTGGATGGGGCTCTGAGGAAGGTGGTCTGGTGGAAGGTGGCCCTGCCCAGGGCAGGGGGCTGGAACTTGATGATCAGTCAGGTCCCTTCACCCCAGGCATTCCATGGTGCTGTGACTCTGCACTGTTATGGAGCTGTACATGGGCTCACTTTATTATATCACACTTCACTATCTCTCAACTATTGCCCAAATATGGTAGAGCCTGGCACATTTCTGGTCTCAATATGACAACTCTTCCATCTTTTTCCAGTTCCTCATGGGAATAAATTCCTAATCTCTATTCCCTGTGCCATCTTTTTTACAAGGTTTAGCACAAGAGCTCTAATGGGAAAACAGTGTGAAGTTTCCAGATGCCTCATCTATTTATTCTATCTATCCATCCATCCTTGTGTAGATATATATATATATTCTACAGCAGTCAAGACCAGGAGAAGATGTAAAGTGAAGCATCTCAAATGCACACACACACTCACCACTGTGTTAATGTTTTCTCATTAATTTTCCTTGGGAAGTTATGATAGAAAAAAAATTTCAGAAGCAGCCTATAGGCAGCTCTGCAAGAGCACTGAATGAAAACTGTAGTTTGCAATTAGGCATATGAGAGTTTGGGGCAATGGAATCAAACACATGGATTCATTTACAGTATGAGTACAGGATGAACTGATTCCTCCAAGGCAAAGCTCTCTCAGCTGTATATTATGAAGGCTCATCACAAACAGGCTGTCCCAAAGTCCTGTATTTTGTACCTACCTGCTGCATACTTGGGAGCATCACCTTCTCTCAGTCTCCCTTCCCACCTACTTAAGAGCACAATCATGTCTCAAATGTGCCATTTTCCAAAACCAAGCCAATTATAATCTATAATCCTGTAACATTGTTACTGTTGTTGCTGCAATGTTCCCTTCATGCTGTTTCTAAAGAACACTCATTTCAGGAGCAGCCTGACTGCACACAAACCATGGCAGAGTCAGGTGATGTGAGTCTTCTAACACACAGGCTGTTCATTTTCTTTAGCAATTTGTTCCTCTAACATTAACCACTTTATCCAGTCAAGTAAAGACAGAAAACAAGGCTCAGGAACTGTTCCTGCAACTACTCCTTCCATGCTTCAAGAATGTGAGCTTGGAAAGCTGGTGCATTCTTCCAACACACTTCCAGATACAAACTGCCTTTAATTGTGAGTTTTGCAGAGCTCTGAGAACATGGCCAGGCTTTCCATAAAGAGCAGTGACAAACAGTGTCTGGTGTTCCAGTGGATGCTCAGGAGGAGGAGCCAGCTGATTCTTTGTTGTGCATCTTCTGGTTCACTCAGCACATAAGAGGTGAGATAGCATAAAGAAAACACCCTTGTTTTTTAAACCTCATGTGCTTCACTAGAGTTCCACAATGAATAAATTTTTTTCCTAGCCTCAAGGGAAGTTCATCCCTTTATGAACATATTGAATTATTCCAGCACCTATTTATAGCTCAGCCTATAATTTGTTACATGAACTGAAACTCTTTCTGCTCAGCTGATCTGCCAGACCTTCTGCATGCCTGGTGAAGAGAGGATTATTTATTTAAGTCACTGTCTCGTGGACTGATGTCAGCAATGGCTGAAGAGCACAACCACTGCTGCTTACATGACACGTGGTTATTGGGTTACCTGAAAGGTCATATTTAACATTCTCTTTGCAAATAAAGCAGCTGTTATGGAGGTTTTTTTAATTGTCCCTTTGATTTGGGAACATATTTGATCTTAAAATATCCTTGCTGCTACATTAACAAAACAAAGAAACAAAGTCACAACAGTTAAGACCCCTAATTTCTCCACCCAGCGAAAATGGCAGGACAAAAAGTAGAATTATAAGAACAACTTTGGGAACAAGTAATTATTTTGCATGCATTCACATCCTATTTTAAGGAAATGGACTTTCTAGATTCTGAGCTATACCAACAGAAGCCCCAACAGAAAAGGCAAAGATAGCTTGTGTTGAGTTGTCTTGTGTTAAGGCAGGTTAACACAAGTCTTGAGCTGTGCTGAAGAGAAGAAATCTGAATTTTGGATTCTGTGCATTATCCACCAGACAGCCTCAAGACCAGCTATGAAACCTCTCCCTCCCACAACCCAGAGCTGGAATAAAGCCTCTCCAGTAAATTTTTTTCCAGCTGAAATTCTTCCATGATTTTAAGGTGCCCAAGACCCCAATTCCAGCAAATAAACTGCTCACATGGGAGTCCCCACCTGGCTTTTAAAGCAAGTAAAAGCATTTAGCACCCAAGGGCACACCTGACATGACCCCCTCTGTCCACAGATGATTCTGCACACAGGAACACAATTCCTTGCATTTGATCACCAATTCTGTTGGGTAATTATGACTGGGTTATTAGGTATTATTGCATTTTGGAAGAACAAAAATCTTTATTCTTTCAGTGTGGGGTTTGGTTTTTTCTCAGATATCAACCACAGGCAATCCAATTTCAGGGTATGCATTCTTTCTGAAATGGCAGCCAATGACAAAAGCATGCAGAATTTTACCTTTTCACTATTCTTGTATTTTTCCCAGCTTTTCAGCATCTTAAGCCATTTTGTAGTTCTTTCAATTTCAAGGTTCTTTTGCTGAAAAGAAATTAGAAATCTTTAGTATCTCCAAAACAAGTGCATTTGAAGTTTTCTATGCTTTTTTTTTTAAAGAACAAGAAAAAGTTTAACAGAGCATTATGAATTTTTTATTCAGTCATCTGAGAACAGCAAAGAGTTCATTTAATCAGTTCATTTAAAACATCCAAAAAACCAGCCAACCAAAAACCAAGCAGAAAATCTTATTTTCAGCACTATGGATGAATTGTATTTTATAAGAAGAGGTTAAGTACAAGATTTCTAGAAGTTTCTTTTGTACACATTTGGCAAGTAAAAAAAAAACCCAAAAAAAAAAACCGAAAAAAAAAAAAAAACCAAACAAACAAAAACCCCAAAACAACAAAACTTTCATTTGTCTTTATACTCAGTTTTCAGGCAAGTAATTTCTGCTGCAAGCTACTTAAAAGTTAGTTGTCTCTGAAAGGATCTTCTTTCCCCAGACTTGCCCTGAACATCATTAGGTTCTGTTTGCAAGTGATCACACAAACCATCCCTTCTTAAAAGGCACACAGCTCAAAATGAACAAAAACAAAAGCACCAAGAGTAACAGTGCAGGAGCAGAACTGGGAATAAAGCTTTAATTTTTAGATATTAAAAGCTAGAAATCCTTGTCATAATTTTCCTCCTGAAGAATTCAGGCACATTTTCACCTGAACTACCCTGTATTTTAACATCAAGGATTCCTTCTGAAGATCTATTATCTTCAATTTTATTACTGACAAGACTATTGCCGTAACAAGGTGACCAAATGAGAATCCAAATCAAAACAAACCCCATTTTCTCAAAATAAATAATTACATTAAGTAGTGCAGCAAGTACAGCCCTGCTACCTTGGAGAGTGCCCTTCTGTCTATAAAAATATTGCTGGAGTTGCCATCAGCTTCTCAAATTTGGGAACCAAACAAGCACTTGGAATCAGCCATCTTAGCCCACAAACTTCAAGGCACTTTGGCACCACACTACCAAAAATCTGTATTTTGTCAGCTCCACTGATAAGACTTTCAGCACTCACTATTACAGCTTTTTACATTTTGCAAAGTATCTCTGATTATACTACAAAGTTAATAGTTAGCTGTGTGTTGTTACATGTTTCTAATGACACTGTTTCAACTCTCAAAAAGCCTTGGAGCAGAAGATCCAGACTGGAAAGGTTAAAGCAGAAAAATGAATGTGTGTGGCTACTGCTTTCTCTTCAGAGTTAAATATAAAAAAAGTATTTTGTTTTATTGTAAAGGACAGCCCCTCTACCCCCAGCTTCAAATTCAGGGATTAATAAAGACAGGAAGGAAATTCATATGGTTCATGATTCAATCTGGCAACAATGTAAAAGTTTAATTTTAAAGCTCCACAGGATACTGAAAAGTTATAAATATTTTCATTAAGTATTTATAAAGTCAATTGCATCCAAAATGTTGGGGGGAATATAAAAGAAAATTGCTACTTATTGTCCCAATAGAATCCTAATTTTACTTCCAGCTTTTACCCACCAAAATTTGCACATTCTTTCTTGGCTACCAATGCAATACAATGGGCTTCTTTAACTTCCTGAACTTCTTTAATCCAGGAGCCCAAAGCCTTGCATTAGCAGAGGAATAACTTGAAGTTTAGGCCCACCCTAACTATGTATGATAGGTCCACAAAATGCCCTGGAAAGAAGTTGGTTTGGATTTTTAAATTAGTTTTTGTTTGAATGTAAATTCTGTAATCCTGACACAAGTATAAAAATGTGAAGGGGAAAAGCAGTGCCTGCACTCTTTAACCTGACCTGAGCACTCCTGCTGCAATCAACTGCCCACACTCCTGCTCAGGTTCTGGCTGCATTGGGCAATATCTCAAATGACATATCTCAAATAAAAACCTTTTATATTTTTTCAAAAGGACATTTCTTAATACTTTTTAGAGGGGGAGGCTAGAAAAGCTATTGTTTCTAAGATGTTACAACAGTTTCTGCTGCTCCTTCACACTTGCAACCCCCTTAAGGAATCTGCATTTTCAACATCTCTTCCAGCAGCTGTTCTTTAGGCATAGTTTTTATTCCTGCAGGAATAACAGGAAGTCAGCAAAGGTCTCTACCCTCAACAGGTTGTTCATGTAATTGGTAAGAAAAATAAAACCCTATCTGCTTCCACAATCTTTTTGTTTGTATGTTTGATCTGCCTTCAAGACTTTTGGTCTTTTAAGCCAGAAGCTCACTTCAATTGTATGTTTGCTCAAGCTTTTATGTCTTTGTGTCAATTTACCCATTCTCAAGTGATGCTACTGTAGTCAAAATAGCAATTATTTTGGTGTTCAGTTCTTGAAAACTTTCAGCTATTTCTTTCCCTGTCTGAATTATGTTCACTTTTATGTCTAACAGGTACAACACTGAAAACACAGACAGATCTGAGGCAGCTCATTGCAGAGCAGAGGGATGCTGCTACTCTCTTTCAGACAAGTTCCATGTAGTTGTCACCAAAAACAGGAAAAAAAAAATCCATTTATCTGTCTTCTGAGTACATTTTACACTTTGAAACATTTTTGCCATTGGGAGTAACAGAATCCCTAATTGAAGCAGAGCTGGTTTCTGCTCTCATGGCAGTAAACAATGCACAAGTAAAAGCACAAAAATCATGAAATTGCCAAGCATCCCTCTTGCATGTAACACTCCACCTTCCTGGAGAGCACGTGAGCCAGGGGCTGAGGCTTAAAGCAAAGCTTCAGCAGAAACCTCCCACAAAACCAGAACTTGCTGAACTGCTCCCCAGAGAATTTATAATCAAGGTAAAACCTAACTGAAAATTACTTACAAAACATTTCATAGAACTTCAAAATCAGAGTCAGACCCAGACTCCAGATTTTCTGAGGTCAGTTCTCTGTTTCCTCTCCTCCTCCAGAAAATCTTTCCTCCCCTTGTGTTATCTGAGATGTGCTGGATTATTCATGCCAAGGTTAAGTAGTTCATAATGAAGGACAATGACTGGATGCATTTAAGGCATCAAATGTGCAGCAAAGTAATGAAGCACCAAAATGAGTAATTATTACTGTTAATGCAGAGTAAAGGTATTATGACCAAAAATACACACACACAAACACACACACAGAAATCCCAGCCTAAGAGGTTTTTTGTGTCTGAAGAACAGATTCCAAATTCACAGGGATATCAACCTTTTACATAAGTTCCATAAGTTACTTGAGTTAGGATATTTTTTTAAAATTCACAAGGCAAGAGGAAAGCATAAACAGTTCTCCTGAGGGACTTCAAAAGGCATTGTGCAGAAAGCTTTTCATCTCAGCCTACATTAACATAACACAGTAATCTTTATGGATGGTATCTTGAAAATTGCAGATTCTGACAGCAGCCAGATAAAGCTCAGACCAGCAGAGGTCAGGATACCATCAGGAGTGTAACCAGAAGTCTATGCAGGAGCATCACTGGATGATTATTAAAACACCAGACTTGCAATTTAACACTGACTCCATAAATACAGTTTCTTTGCTGACACTTAGAGACAGTACAAACAGAATTTGGGACAGAAAACCAAGACATTATTTCCCTCAAATTATTTAAGGCTAACTACAAAGCCACAGTGAATCAGAATTCAAAACACATCTACCACAGTAGCTGCAAGCTGCCTAATATTTCTGCTCAGAGACTCACCCCCCCTGCTGTGTCCTTCTGATGGAAATGAAATTATACATACACTCACTGTGTTATTAAATGTAATGAAACATGGCAGGAAAAGGCAACTATTCCAGGCTGTGTATGCAAAACCACACATGAACCAAGGCAAAACAAAAGAGACCTACAAGTTCTACTCTTTCACAGTAAGCATCCCTTACTAGCTTCAGTATATAACTGAAGCACAAAATCATTAATTTTCAGAAGCATTGCTGTTCTGAACACTTAAAGAGCTGAGCTGCCTTGAAATAAGTCATTCCACCCTTTTTCCATGTATTCTACTGACTTGTGCAGTCAAGAGGGATAACTTAAACTTACAGCTTTAAATACTTTATCTTGAGTTTTCTGATTTGATTTGGTCTTGGAGGTAACAACAGACCCCACTGACCAAGGGGAAATACCAACAGTAACTAGGCCCAGACAAGCAGAAATTCAGTTCCCCATTATTTTGCCACATTCCCAACACATCAGCTGTCAAACTACTTCTCCAGAACCCTCCAGCAGCAGAAGGATTTTTGGACCAAGACCCACAGCAGCTGCCAACAGGAGCTGCACATCTGAAATACACCCAGCTCAGCAAATCAGCATTACAAGGGAGGTCACCACACCATGGTGGCAGCAGGGTATTTGTCACCATCTCCCAAAGCAGCCCAGGCTCCTCAGGACAGCAGCACACACCTCACTCACATCATCCATCCCCTGCACAGCTGATGGCAGCTCCTGGCACAGGAGCACAGCTTCCACTCTTTCAGGGCACAGCTGGCTGTGAGCTCTTGAGCAGCTCCATCTCCTTCACAAAGGGGAGAGGAATATTCCCTCTCACTGACAGGAGCAAATGCAAAACAAGGGAGCCTCCAGGGACCTGGGGGTGAGCTAATGTGGCCTCAAGGACACAGCTCTTAGGGGACTTAGAATGTGCTGCTCTGGAAATGCAATCACTAAAATGCTTCATCAACTCATTTCACAATGATTTATGTTTTTAAAAGCTGTAAATCTGTAAATGTTTACTTACTAGTAAAACCTGGAGGACAGTGGACTTACCTTTTCTATTGCTGCATCATGGACAGGAAGCTCCTCTGGACTGAAAACAAAGATAAAGTTTCTATCAGTCTTGATTGTTCTTGGCACAAAATCATTTCTGTATAGGCTCTTACAAGTCAGCACTTACACCAGCAATTTGTAGTAACAAGTGAACAAGAATTCTAAACTGTAAAGAACTAATATTTTAAGTACAGAACTAGGATTTTAAATCAAAGTAGTTGCATAACTTAAGAAAAACATTGCATAGCTTAAGAAAACTTTTTTTTCTTCTATAAAAGCACTCTGTGTTGTACAACT
Organism: Setophaga petechia; assembly: GCA_024362935.1. Classification (NCBI taxonomy): domain Eukaryota; kingdom Metazoa; phylum Chordata; class Aves; order Passeriformes; family Parulidae; genus Setophaga; species Setophaga petechia. The sequence continues at coordinate 16,806,508 of JANCRA010000012.1, read as the reverse complement.
GAACTGAAACCCAAATTTTTTTTTTGTTTTCTTTGATCATACTATTGTTAGCTGATTTACCAACAAAATAAAAAAAGCTTCCTCCTTTACTACTGTGCTCAAGGAAAGGCACTGAGACTTTGCTTGACTTAGGAGAGTTAACTCACAGCTTCTCAAAACTACAAATCTCACTCTAAGTAACAAGCAGGAAGTAGCAGGAAAAAATTACTTTTGTTACTAGGTACCTAATTAATACTAAAATTTAAGTCTTCTCACTTCTTACCCTAAGCCTAAAAAGGCAGCTTAGGAATTGAAAGCTTTGACCCTGATAACTCCTCAGACTTTCCATTCCTTTCATTTCATTCTGAGGCCTCTGACTTCTGTTTTTCTTAGCAAAGAAATTTGTGCTTTTCCTCTCAAAAGCAACTGGAGCACCTAGGTGCCAAGAGAGCCTGCCCTCCCTGCAGCTCCTGAAAACAGCAGCTCAACTGTAACAAGCAACTCCCTTCTGCTCTGGAGGTCAGACAAATAACACACCCAACAAAACCATGGTTAAAAGGGACTAAAACACAGGAAACACGTGAAATATTTTAAAAGCTCCTACTGAGTCTTGATATTATGAAAAAAACTCTCATACCCACATCATTGTAGCTTTCTACAGAGCAGCTATTAGGCACCAGTATTTGAGCCCTGTATGCACTCTGTGTGAGGGTGACCTTGGTGAAGGCTGCAGTCAGTGTAGGAACACCCTGATGCAAAACACTTGAACTGAATTCAATCTGATTGCATTTATAAGATGCTGTTTCAGATTCAGAAGTTGTATTTGAATAAAGAAATACAGAATGAAGAAATACATTTGAACCAGTTCATCTAATGGAGAAACTTGCTCCCATCAACACCTTCCCAGACAAGTCTAACAACGCACACAAGTCAACACACACACCACACACAAGTCAAATCTTCCAGTCCACAGCTCAGAAACTAAGTTTAAAACCAAGACTGTTGCTTTTGAGCAGCATTGCAAAAAGCAGAAGTGCTTCGTTAAGTGCTTCGTTCATTTAGAAGCACTTAACAAATATCTGAAAGTTTTCTTGCTGAATAACAACATAATCAAAAAAACTCTTGATCAACATCTCACACACTAGAAACAACCTCTGGTCAGTATTACTTGTAAATGTTAACAAAACTATAGTATTGTGCATGCTCTCATTTAACTACATCAGCTGAAAGCAGGCCCTTTGTATGCCAAGTATCACCTAGAAATTCTAGAAAGCTTATTTGAAGGGGAAAGGAAAAGCAAAGGGGAAGAAAAAATTCAATTCAATACAATGAGCTTGGGGTGGTTGTTGTTTGGTTTGCTGCACAAAGACTGCTAGGCCTTCTCACATCACTGAAAATTTCCAATTCCTCAGTGACAGTTGCAGGCCCAGCCCACCCTCCACGAGCCTCCCACAGCAGCCTCATTCTTGCAGCCCTGCGAGGTCACACAGCAGCTGGCTGGGCACACAACAATCTCTTGTTCTTCTTCTTCCAGTGCAGCCTGCAAGGCAAGGACCTGCCAGTTCTGCATCCCCATGGACTCACAGCACCCACAGCAGCTCCTCTGCTGAACTGGTACCACTTGACAGCTTCTCCTCACACTGGCATGGAAGCTGAGCACAGGAAAGATTAATCAAATCTTATTTTTCACAAAGGGAGAATGAGTTCTAGTGATTTATTAAGGAATGGTTCTCTGCTAATTTCGTGAGTTATCATCAATGTACACAGAAAAGGCATGGCTGAACCTCCTGAGCAGGAAAGGGCTGCCCTCATGTCCTGGGATGCAGACACCAAATTAATCCAACATCAGATTGATGCCCAGATCATTCTTTACTTTTTTGAGCTGCTACAATGCCATTCCACAGCAGCACATTAAGGCAGCCCCCTGTTTTTATTGCCCAAGATGCTGCTGAGCACCTGGCAAACAGCACAGAAGCCAAAGGAATGGCCAGGGGCTGCTCTGTAACCCTGCACAGGCAGGAGTTCCTGGAAATCTCCCTCTCCATTAACGAAATGGCATCAGCTGTGCCCTATCCTCACATATGTAAATATTAAAATCAACCTGCAAGGACTGAAGGAAAGGCAGTGCAGGCACACAAACTGTCTCAAAGCCCCTAAAGGCTACTTTAAATAAATATGTTTCCATTTGGTGTGTTTTCTATGCAGAAGCCTTAGAGATTTTCTTTTATTAGGTAGGATCAGACACAAAATCAATTAATGTCTATGAATCTGTTATTTTATTGTACCTTCTCTTTTTCCTTCATAATGATGCATTTTTTCCTTCCTTCCCCAGCCAAGCCAATCTAATATTGTTACACCTTAATTGTTTCTTTTTAAAATGAATCTTCTTTAACCATTCCCAGTCTGTTTAAACTTGCATTTCTCCATGGTTTTTATCTGCATACTTCACCAAATAATAAAGGGAAATAGTGAACAGCATTAACATAATATAGCTATATCCTGCCCTGAGATGACTGTTTTTCTTTAATAGCTGAAGTAATATTCATTTAGAGGATCCAGAGAGAACAGAACTGATTAACATAATTAGTTTGGAACCATACAATCCAGGATATCCAAGAGAGGAGTCACAGGGATATTTTTAACTGAAGTCATGAAAATAAGGTCTCACTTAGCAGAAACAAAATCTTAACACTCTGCTGTCCCCCCTAAATAAAATCTGAGTAGGTAAAGTCAGCTGTTAAATGAGCCAGGAATTCACAGTCACTACACCTGGTCTGAGCCTTGCCATGAACACCAGAGCTCCCAGCAGCAGCCAGGAGGGAGCAGCAGCTCTGGGCTCTGCCTGTCACTCCAAGCAGCTCTGCAGCCACAGCACTGAAAAAATGGGTGAGGATCTCCTCTCCAGGGCTGGGAGCTGCAAACCACTGCCAGATCAAAGCCCAACTTCTGTGAGGGGCCTGATGGTCAACGTACTATGAGGTTCCTCAAAGACATCTCACTGGATTCCAAGCAAATACTGGATTCCAAGTAAATACTGGATTCCAAGTAAATGCTGGATTCCAAGTAAATACTGGATTCCAAGCAAATACTGGGTTCCAAGTAAATGCTGGATTCCAGGGTCTGACTGGAACTCAGGATCTCCCCCCATGGCCCTCACTGGTGCTGATCTGCAGCACCAGCCCAAATCCACCCTCCCACCTTTCAGTCTGGATACTTCCACCTTCTGCTGAGTCTCTAAGGTCAAAGACAAGACTTCATTTTTTAGACCTGATTGAAAGTACCTTTTTTTATTATGTTGTAAGAGATGAATGGATCTTATATCTTTAAATCCACCACACTGGCTAACACAGGTTTTCATTAATGTTTCAAGAAAACTTTTTTTTTAATGATGTCAAATGCATAATCATCTGTCACTTCAGAGCATTAAATATGCAGATCTATGGTTCTGATCATTACAGCATGTGTTGTAATTAACTCCTTGAGCAACAGTGGTAGCTGAAATAAACTGAAAAGTCTAAGACTTAACAAGCTTACTGTCCCCTACCCACTGCTGCAGTTTAAATCAGTAATCTTTAAAGAACACTTTGATGTATTTGTTCAATACAAACACAAGGAAAGACTTTCTTATATTACACACTCAACAGATTTATTGTTCTCCTCCATTTGTATTTGAATCCCAAGTATGTTCCCTGCTGACTCAAATCACAGCATTTTCCTGTTTCTGGCTTGACTTAAGCTTAAGAAATGCAAAGCCTCCTCTGTCCTTTGCAGCTTCAGTTGAGGAAGATATTTAGTGCAATAATCAACCTTGGTACACCAGTCACCCTAGAACTCCAGATTCCAGAGGATCAATTCATTACTTCACAGTTACAAGCTGGACAAGGTCTAACAACAAAATTTTCACTGGGGAAAAAAAAAAGTGGCAAAAATTGTCCACAATAACCAAAAATACTACAAAGCCTGAAGAACTGTAATGTTCAAAATCTTTTGGTATGTTATGTTTTTATTCCTCAGTTTCTATTTCAGAACTGGCCAGGGCACTGTGAAGAACTTTGGTGGTTGTTATCATGAAATATTTGTGGGAGTAACTGTGATACACACAAGTCATCTAATTAAAAGGTCAATTACATTCAATATTTCTATATTACTGAACCCAGTGTAACACAGACATTAAAAAGGTTTAATCCTCACAAAGCCTGCCAAGCAGTACCTATGCAAAAAGTTTCCTCAAGCTATTACTCAATTATTTTCTCATGCTCTCCTCTAAGTGCAAGAGCATTACCTTGTACCACTGCACAGAGTTTCATTTTAAATGAAAAGTATTTCAAAATCATATTTGGTGTCACATTTTCAGTATAATTTGGGAGAAGTTTCTTGCAGAACACTGATCTTCATGGTCTCATTGAGTTAATCATGAAGAAACAAATGCTGTGCATTCAGCCTGTCATTTGTGACACACTCTGAAGTGTCTAAATCCATGAGGAAAACATACTTGCTATTACCCAGGAGACTTATTTTGAAGAAAATACTTTTTAAAACTTTTCAAAACAGTCATTTGTATCATTTTGAAACCTTCATGATCAATAAATTTGTGAGGAAACATCCACAAACACATCAGTAAGGTAAAACTCAAAACCAGAAGTGCTGTGAAATGAATTTGTAAGAGTGATCACACACAGGTAAGGAATGAGAAGGTCAGAATTCACTTGACAGGTGTCTGAACACAAAGAGTTCAGTACAAATGGAGCTGTCCTGCTCTACAATATGAAACTCAGATTCCTGAAGTCACAACTTGCACATTACAGTATCCAGATATATCAGGAAAAAGTAAATCTTCCCAAATAGGTAGAGTTTTAAATTGTGTGATTTGTCAGGAGTGAGTTGTGGGAGTCTATGGCTTTACTAGACACAAAAAATGAGGATATTCACAGTGGGAAAGCAATTCCACAGCAATAACCACACTAACAAGGTGCTCTATGGGGTCTGCTCCCCCCAGTGCCTGATGCAGGCACATAAAGCTGTCAGGGCAACAGGGGCTGGTATGGATGTGGACAACAGGCTTGGCAACACAATCACCTAAAAGGTAATTTGCAGAGGAATCCTGACTGTGAATATTGCTTTACTCTTCCAGCTTTTCAAAGGAAATTAAAGCAAAATGTTATTTTCAAAATCAATAATATGTGGAAAAGATTCTGGAAATATTAAGGAGAAGGTAAGAAAGCTGTTGTTTTTCACAGATAAAATTCTATGGCTCACTTCCCTCTTTCTATCTCACAATGTACCTACAAACCCACAATTTTGATTGAGTCTGTCTCTCAAAATAATTAGAGCTCTGCTACTGTAATCATTCACTTGGAATTTTCACTGAACAACCTCTGCACAGTATGGGGGTAGTGACTACAGCAGATTAAAAAACAGCTTTCAGAAGTTTTGTTAAAATTCATAAGCAAGCCAAAGCAATTAATTAACATATGGGATAAGCCAGTGTGACATTCCACAATATAATTATCAGGAAACATGCTGCAAGAAAGAATTTAATGCTGGCAAAAGGTTGGACCACATGTGATTTTCTGACTAGGTTTTATTTGCAATTATTATTTGTGGATTCTGTGGATGTTGCTGCCAATTTGCACAGCCCAGTGCCATGAACATGCAGCTCCTGTCCAGAAAGTCTCAAGCAATGTGAACTGTAAGAGATGAGACAAAATAAAATTCAAGTTTTATCAAATTCAACTACATCTCAAAATGGTGACTTCAGTAAAATACTTGGCAGCTTGAAAGATGACTTTGCTAAGTTTTTATTGCCAATATGAAAAATTATCAAAAAATTCATAGCAAAAAACACTGAACTGTGTTTTCACTGCCAAATGCTAAAAATATGTGCTGTTCTCTGTTTTTAGTAGAAAGATGTGTTCTATATGAAAACTTGAAAGTTCCCCCAGCATGGAATCAGAACACCTTTGAGAACATTTATAATCTGCTCAACTGAGCACATCAGCATTTCTAGTCATTTTTGATGTCACTTTAATTGCACATAAATGAACACTGAGGTCAAAAATGTCTTCTCAGAATCAAGTTTTTATAGAAAGATAAAAATTAGCCTAAGCTACCTTAAAATTCCCAAGAGTCTAAAAGGCAAATGAAAGAGAATGCCTTGCTTCTAATTTCCATTTGGTAAATGTCTAAAACACCCAGGACTTTCTCCTTAAACACACAGCTCCTGTTTTGAAGTACTGCTCAAAGGTTCCTTCCTGTGCAGATCATTTACACCATAAATTAACAGTGATCCATGCATGTTGGCAGCTTCATCTGTATTAAAATTCATGTGCTATGCAAAGCATATTTGAAAATAAATTACTTAAGATGGGATTGTTCCAGCAATATCTACCTGCTCACTGCTGAAGTTGAAAGCATTCTGTACCTACACTTGCTTCTTTGAGGAAATAAACTTCAGTGGTCTCAAATCCCATTCTAGTGGGTCCTTCATTGGGTCAAGAGAAGCAGCATCTTTTTTAAAAATGATGTCAAATGCATGATCATCTGTCACTTCAGAACATTAAATATGGAGATCCATGGATTTGTACTTTAACAACTGTCCCCTTTCAGCATCCTTTACAACCTGTGCCAGGGAAACTCACTCTGGCCATTCCCTACATTCTGCTACTTTCATCTTCTGGAAATGCTAAATTTAGCAGGATATGAATGAGGTAATAATGATTATGCTGCCTATGTATGTTTTAGAGCTTAAGCAGTAACTCAAGGCCATTGCATATCACTTTATGAATGTTGTATAAATTAAACCATATTAACATAGTCAATCATTTTTTTCAGCTCTGCTACCTAATAGCTCTTTTCATACAAGGAAGTACTTTATGAATTCCTAGTACACACTAGATGATCTTTTACTGAAATCAAGCAGCAGCAGCTGTTAACAAAAAAATACATTATTTGTCCTTAGTTGGCAGAATTATCCTGCAGCTTATTTTTGTGTTTGCTGTCAAATCTGCAGGATTGCATTCACCTCATTTCCTTCCATATCTGCAGGGGATTGCTGAAGTGACAGCCTGGACTAACTCAGCTGAAAGAATGGATTTAAAATTCAAATTTCAACTCAAGTCCTAAGAATAAGCTTAGAATAAAGCTAAGCCAAAGAAGGGGGTAACACTGTGACACAGATTTAGGAAAGAAAAGAAGACCATTCTGAATTACAGCAAATAACAACAGAACATTTCCTCCTTCCACAAGAGGACCATGCATGAAATGAAAGTGAGAGAAGAACCACACACTAGATCATCACAATAGCACAAGGGGAAAGGAAAGACAAAAAAACTAAAGAGAAGAACATCTTAAATACTGTTGCAAAAGAAATTAAATGCACAGTCCAAGTCAGAAAAATTCATGGGTAACTTCTAGACACGTTAACTTCTAGGCACTTCCTCCTCCTGAAGTCCTACCACTACACACACAAGTGATGGGCAAATACATGAAATTGCAAAGCTCACAGGTGACCAGCAGAGAGAAGGTCTGGCTCCTCTCCCTCTGCTACATCTGGTTTGGACAATTTTCATGGAACAGCTTTGAATAAACAATCACTATTCCCCATCAGTCTGACAAAGAACACTTGTTAAAACAGCAAGTGTGAGAAAAAGTGAACAGCAAAGGCACTGGAGACTTCCTTGCAGTAACCAAAACACCTCCTAAAGCAACACTGCTGACCACACACTCTTGCAAAAACAAGACCTCACTTTGAGGAAGCAAATACTGCAAACTGCCACGGGCAGCTCATGCTTGGGGACACAAGCTCAAATGCCTGCATGCAAAAATATTCACAACACAACCACCACCAAGAGTGCAGACAAATTCAGAGAGCAGTGTTCACTTCCACATGGAAGCAGAGCTGTAAACTCAGAATGGACAGAACTGAGCAGATTTTACAGCAGGTCCAATGTAATCTCTTCCACTGTCAAGGATGTTTAAATAAAATTACCTATTGATCCTGGTCTGTGAACCAGCCTCACCACTGCACAACTGCAGAGTAAGCAAGGATTCATTTCAAGTTATCAGGAATTCCTTAACTGATAAATCATGTGTTTGCTGTGTTTTCAAAACAGCTTTTGTCATACAGAAATGCAATTAAAATATTGTAAAAGCAGTTCCCCATGAAAGCATACAAAGACAGAAAAAAATAAAGAAAGAAAGGATTTGTCTAACGCTAGGAAGATAGACCTTAAAAAAGGCATTTTGAATCTCAATAACCAGCCCAAGAAAATTACCACTTCTCTCCAAAAAATAAAGATAATATCCTTAGGGTATATTAGGGCAAAAGGAAAGAATGTTAAATAGAGCTGAAATTTGTGGGGTTTTTTTTAACAGCAGTTCCTCAATATGATTAGCAATGAATATTCTGCAGCAAAATCAGTCAAGGCAAGTGTATCACATACTAGAAGGCAGAATCCATGGCACATAATACAAGATTCCAGAGGAGAGAAGAGAATTCAGTAGAGTTCCTATGGCAAATCTTTATAATACCTCATGAAAAATTCTAGACATTCAAAATGAGGCATATTTGTATACCTAGGAAAAAGAGAAACACAACTTTTCTCTAATAAGTGAGGTCTGAACTTTTTTTTAAATAAAGATTTGACTTTGGCAGCTGAAAGAGGCTGAGCTTGGCACACTTCTTCCCAAGGGAGGGAAGAGTTCAGGCACTCTCCTGACAAGAGGGTCTGACCCTGTCTCACAAAGCTGAGAAGAAGAAAATGACAGCAGGTCCCTGCTGAATGCCCAGCATAAATAAAATGCAATAAGACTGACATTTGTAATTGCACTGTTAAGAATAAATGTTTCATTGCTATTTCAGCACATCACCACATCACTTCACATGTTTGGCAATATTTACTGTGCCTAGAAAATTAAGAATCATGTCTCCATGTCACTGAACAGTAACTTTGCAACTCTTCTCTCAGCCTTGGAGCTCTTTCCTTGAACTCTGATGTGCAGATTTCATGGCCTTAAAAAGAAATGGCTTTAAACTGAGGCAGAAGAGATTAGATTAGATATTAGAAAAAAAAAATCACATTTAGGGTGGTCAGGCATTGCAAGAGGTTGCTCAGAGGGGTGGTGGAGTCACCATCCCTGGAGGTGTTTTAGAGGCTTCTGGACCTGGCCCTGGGTGATGTGGTTTGGTGGTTTTGGGGTTACAGTGACAGTGCTGGGTTTACTGCTTGTCTCTTCCAACCCTGATTCCACAACTCTCCTACTAAAACATTGAAATTACAATTATATAAAATCCCTATTTTTTTTGAATGCCACTTGATTATTACCATATTACATCAACCATGCTTCTTTCTTTCTATTACCCAAAATCTTAGCATAACTTCTTCTGCTGCCAAGAACCCTCAGAGACCTGTGTGTCCTCACAGCTCTTATCTGGAGAGAATTCCCCCATGCACCCACCCAAATCAGCAGGGAGAGCTGGGCAGGAGTTACTGCTCTTGGCCATGTGGTTCAACAGGCACCCAGGAGAAAACACTAAGGAATGCACACAGAATACTTCAGAGACAAGGACTGTTTTCCAACAAGGCTACATACAAATTACCAAGAAATAGAATCCAAGAGGGGATAACTGGTTGCTCACCATATTGCTCCCTATCAAAAAGTTCAGGGTAAAATAATAATACTGGAGGAAAAAAAAATCAATAGTTTCATTTGGAGACATTTAATGGAGTATGTCAATCCTTGACTGAGCTCTCAGTTTCTTTGCTCCCCTAACTCATTTTTGGAGCATGCTGTAGGAATGCACTGGAGCTAATAAAAATGCACTATGTTTTCTAAAGAGTGAAGTTTGATGGAAGAGAGCAGGTAGGTCTCATGTCAGCAAAAGAAAGAATGAATTCTGCTGTTTGAAAAGTGCCTCTGGCAATGTGATCATCTCCATCATTAGCAAACCATTCTCAAAGCATGTTCTCTGCTGTAACAGGGATAAACACTGAGGCCATGAGTCACATTCTCAGCTGCTGGGAATTAGTACAATTCCACCAGAATTAGCACAGAGCTACTGGAAGAGTAACACAAGACTCTAACCCAATTTTGGAGAGAGCCTCGTGAATGAGGCCACATCTGTATTTTCTACCACTACGACTTCTACTGTACCACACAAGTCTTCAGGGGATAAAAACCCACTTGAACAACCTTGCAAAAGAAACCTCCAATCTGCCCAGTCTCACCATGCTGATCCTGGAATATCTGTCACCATAACAGCATCTGCCACATAAATATATGTCCAGTTTCCATTCACTGAGCAGGTAATAAAAGGAAAAACATGTATAAAGTGAATCATCCAAGTCAGACCATAAATTGTAACAATGTAAGTTATTGCAATAAGATAACAAGTATTAATATAAGTTAACACAAACCTTAATAATAACAAGGTCTGTAAGGAACTGATATGGTGCAGGCTGAAGAAATAAAAGTACTCTGATTTTTGAATGATGTCATGTCTGCTATGATTTTCACAGCTCATCACCAGAAGTTACCAGGACAATTCTGTTGCTGGCATTCATCAGGGAACAGTGGAAAGAAGAAAGTTTTTGGAAAGTTGCAGTAAGTAAATTGCAGTTTCTTCTGTATTTCTATTTCATAACTATTAATGGCTGAACACTTAAAACACTTTATACACTAAAACACTTTCTACTTTCTGAAAATCTTCTTAGCTTCACTATTTTCCACAAGTATTTATGTCAGAATTTGTATTTCCCAATGAAGAGTACTAAAATTTGGACTGGAGCTGTACCTGCCCCAAATTCCAAAAACCAATATTTTTTTTATTTTTCTTAGAAAAGCAAAACTGTGATCTTGAACTGTTTTCTTGTAAAAGAAAAGAGAACACCTCCTTCTCAGCTGGGTGGTACACAGAGAGAGAAATATAGAAGAATCATCAAATATACACACACAAGAATGCTTTAAAAGACCAAATAATATAAATCCTAATTTAGAGCTAAAAATGAAAAGTGTGGGACATTTTATTTTTTACAATTATTTTTGCTCAGTCTCCAAATGACTGAAAGACTGAAATCTGTAGTTCCAACAGGTACCAAAACAAATGAACCTGGCTGATGTTTCCTCTTCACAGGGATGATGTTCAAGGCTTCAGAAATTTCAGTACAAAGCCCCTCAGGACCTGGAGTACACTGACCAGGGCTGTGCTGGTGATGCTGCTCAGATTTGCCCAAAGTTTAACTTTCTGTGCCATTCTAGGAAGCCACTGAGGCCCTTGGGCTCATCCTGCTCTGCCCTCTGCCTGGTGTTGAGGCCCCAAGAGGATCAGGATCAGCTCTGTGAACCGGGGGTGACCTTTGCAGCTGCCAAAAGCTGCTCTCAGCTTCCCCCCTGCTCCAGGAGCATGGACAAAGCCTGGGCTGGTTTGCAAACTTCAATCAGCCAATGGCCTTGAGACCATGCAACCTTAACATTGTGTGAGGCAGGGAATCAAGTTATTTTGTCCTTGTAGTTAACTGGAGAGTTTAATAACAAATAAATACAAGGATAAATTCATGAAAAAGACATTTTTAGGTATGTGCTTCAATGACAGTCAAAGCTTAAATTCTTATTTACTTATAAAAACACTGTCATTTGAATTTCTTGCTTTCTTTTACCGTCTTAAGACCTCCAATAATTTTTTAGGTATAAAAATAATTCATTAAATTGTCATTTCTAAATAGACAAATCAATATAGACATTACATAAACTGTCAGTTTAAAGAAATAAAATACCTTTTAAAACATTCCTAGCTGTAGTAGGGAACTTGTCACCACCCAAGGAATAAGGTATTTATTTAGTAGCTTTTTTAACCATTCCAAAGTAGCACCAAATCAACTAAATAATTCCAGTATAAGGAAGGGGGAATTCCCAGACCTGAGGCATTACTGGAATGCCTGCTATGAGCTTCAAGACACTCAGAAACTCCTCCAGGTTTTCTTTTTCCCTGAATTTACTCCCTTATCAATGACTGCTGATAGAAAAAATGCAAACAGAAGTTATCTACAAGGTAAAGAAAAGGGTTGGTGAAAGAACAGTCTACACTGAAAATACTGGGGACATTTAAATTAAAACTTAGCCAGGTTCCAAGGCAGGATAGAGAGGAACTGCTTTTTTGTGGGGTGCAGGTCAGCATTCATACAATGCTGACCAAAAAGATACAACAGGAGGGGGGGAAAAAAGGAAAAATGAAAAACTGCAAACAAACCCCTGATTTTTTATGAATACCAAACACATTCCACCTTTTCCATTTCCAAAATCAGCTTAAACAGTTTTTGTTATGACTATCTGTGAAGAGACCTCAGGCATTTCTGCCATTCCTACAATAGTTGATTGCAGAATCCTCCATTACAGGCTAAGCCTCCTCTGAGCCCTGTGGGAGCCCCCAGAGAGGGGCAGCTGGGCTTCCATCAGCAGCAGGCACAGCTCAGAGCCTCCATCTCTGCACTTTCTACAAAAAAACATCCCATCTTATCAAAACACTGGCACACTGTACATACAGACACTGGTGCTGGGCTTCAGAGGAAAAAAAAATGTTAATTTTCAAATTGAATGGCACTTGGCACATCAGCCTGACTGCCCAGCAGTCCTGCACTGCCATGTGCAATCAGCAGCAGGATTTTTACTGGAAAACAAATTGCATTGAATAAGGACCATGCCTGAGGCTCTTCTGGGAAGGGATATTGCTGCCCTTTTTTCCTTTTTTTTTTTTTTTAATATTTTTAGGTTTTTTGGTAACCACACTGGGTTTGTATAAAACATATTGGTCTGCTCTGTCAGTTCTCATGGTCATGAGTAAGACAAGCTCTGTGACATGGGATTCTCTAAAGGAACATTACAAAAGTGAAGGGGTTTTTTCTTTTAATAGGCTATTCCATGTTAGATGAATATTTATTTAATTGATGAATTAATTAAATGTACTATTCCACATATATCAGGTGACACTGAGGAAGATCAACAGCACTTGGCAGAATCAAGTCTGTATTAATTAAGAGGAACAATATTAATTGGAAAGAGAGAAGAGACTCATGGAAGGGGATGCTGAGAACGTCATGTCAGGGTGGGGGAAGCCATGGAAGACACAAGGAGCAGGAGAAAATGAGAAACCAGGAGCAGCAGCAAGAAGTGATGGTGTGCAGGAGCTCCTGCACTGCCTGCACCTCAGCAAAGGAACAGGGGTGGTCCAGGGCTAACCAGGACACAAAGCAAGGGAAGCTTGTCCTGAGGCAGAGGCGGGACAGGAGTTCCCTCCAGGTGCCTGAGGCAGGGCTGGGGTTGGAGTGTTCCTAGCCCAGCATCCAAGCCAGCAGTCAGAATGTCATTTTACCTGGCAGGCAATGATGAGAAATTCTCCAAGTTGTGTCTGGTTTGCCTGCAACACCCCATGGCTTAAATAAACCACAAGCCACCACTTCCCTCTAGCCTTGCAACAACAGTAGCTGGTAAAGGCCAAATTTTCTGCAATTTAGCTAATAATGAGAGCTTCACTCTTCTCTTCCTGGTTCCTGCATGCCTCCACCATACAATTTATGTTTGCAGCAGAGTAGCTCAAAACTGCTCCAATTTAGTCAGTGCCACTGAACAAACTCCTCCCAGTTGCATTTTATTTGCACACTCTGCTGTTGAAGATCTCAAGAGCCAGTCCCCTTGGGCTCCCCACAGGTTATTTCACAGCTCAGCTTTGCTGGAAACCTTCTTCCTACATCCAACTTCCCTCTAAAACTTCCCTTTATTCATTTCAAATAAGTCTCATTATTATAATGCTCTGCTACTTCTCACTGAATACACTTTCTTGTTCCCTAAATTCATTAAGTATTAACTCAGCTATTTTTTTGTTTTAAATAGCAATATTAGTAACCTGTCCACATCACTTTCTTTTTAATATCCAAAGTTAACTAGAACATTCACATTGATTTGCAGAACTGCAAAATAAAGTACTGCAGCAAACAAATGAAATTGTGTTCTGAAGGCAGCAGCTACTAAAAATTTAGGACAATATTGGGTAAAGATGGACCTAACTCCTGTAAATAGTAAATAGTGCATCACTTAGAATTGACCAAAGATGCCAAATACCTCAACTGAGGGTCTTATAAATAGGTTAAAGTGACCTATTTTACTTGAAGGGAAATTTTGTACCTGTTAAATACATTTTTGTATCTAACCTTATAAATAGGTTAAAGTGATGTTTTATCTGTTTCCAATCACAATCCAATTTCTCCTCTGGTAAATAAAAAGGCACTTTCCCTCAGTCCTCTCTGAGGAAAACCTGAGCCCACTTCTACTGGCATGGCAATAAGACAACAGAAGGTTAAGTGTTCAGGTCCCTCAAGTTTACAAATTCCCAGTTTAACACACAAAAAGGGCACTGGGACGCCACAAGAATTGCAGACCTAGACCAAAACCACTCTTGAAATGTCTCCAGCCTTTACATGCTCCCATATTCTACCCAGTGGCAAGTTACACATGCAGCCTGAGTGCTTCAGTCCCTCAAAATTATCTTTTCTGCCCTATCAACAATCAGCTGAACTTTGAATGGCCCCTTCACAGAGCCAAGGAAAGCTGCAAACAGGACACAGACAAGGAAAAACAGAAAACCACTGATAGTAATCAAAGCCTATTGTACTTGAGAAAACAAGCCCTAACTTTGTATCAGGTTCCTCACACCCAGCACCCTCCTGACACAAAAGACACCTCTCTTCGGATTGTAAAATGTCAATATAAACAAGATTACAAATCCCTGTAGACCTTAACAATGACACTAAGTTTGGTACTGCCCCAGATTTTGTTTTCAGTGGGCATCAGCCTGTCTGCTAATTTACACTGTAAACACCTGCGAGATTGCAGGGAATTATGCAGGGAATTATGGCTCTCAGGGATGACAAACTTTTGAGGGTTTTGGCACATCCTGCTGCATTTCAAACTCTCATAGAACAGGAGTTTCTGTCACAGCAGGCCCAGTGTGACAGCACACATGACCCAGACCACAGTTAAAATCTATAGTGCAATATAAATTGTCATTTCAGGGACAGACAGTTGATTTGTTTATCCTAATTATATTTCTTCTATTAGCAGAGATTCTTCTTCTCAGGAAAACAAAAACATCACTTGCAACACATTGAATTTCTCTTAAGCAATCATAAAGCAGCCTTGAGAGCACTCCCGGGTGAAATCTGCCCTGTAACAAGACATGGATAAGCTACAAATAGGCACAATTAGTGAAGAGATTATCTGCATACACTGTTAACCTGTACAGTCTTTATGTAATTTAAATCTTTCAG
Source organism: Setophaga petechia (assembly GCA_024362935.1). Classification (NCBI taxonomy): domain Eukaryota; kingdom Metazoa; phylum Chordata; class Aves; order Passeriformes; family Parulidae; genus Setophaga; species Setophaga petechia. Next base: position 16,791,215 of record JANCRA010000012.1, on the reverse strand, counting down.
CTTTCAGCCCTTGAAGCTGACTATATAGAGAATTAATTCTGTGTTGGGGAGTAGGGATGCTCCTGGGCAAGGGGAACACGTGGGGTAATGACAGAACAGCAGCAGCAAGTGGAGAGGACTCGAGGAACAATCTTCTACACCTAACACATAAAAATGCAAATATCACAATCCAGGTAACAGGAAAAGGTCAGGAGTCAGAGGTGAACCCTGCAGTGGCTTCCATTACCTCTGCCCCAGAAATAAAATCACTCTGACATCCATTCTCCATTAGGAATGCCACAACTGCAGGCACGTGGTGCTGCAGCTGGGCTTTCCCAGCACAAGGACCCCTTTGTGTGAAACACAACTCTTGGAATGTCACACAGCAAATTAACCCACCCACTGAAGCACAAGCAGTCTGCAGGTAAAGATGACTTTTAACTCAAGCTTGTAAAAACAATAATATTGCAAAAAGGAAAGAAGAGAAGGAAAAAAAGCCCCCAAAAAACAGAACATAAACATCCCCCTTCCCAACACTATGAATTACATAGGTATTACTAAGTTTTCCATTTATCAGTGGTTTTTCTGGATTTGAACTGGATTCATGTACTCAAACAAAAATGCCAAACACCAAGAACCTCAGAGTAGCCTCATATCTCAGAAGTAGCAAGTCAGCTTGTGTTCAGTTTCTGCAAGCTGGATATTTACATCTGCCAACCACAGAAACCCCAATACAATGTAATACTCTAATCTTCTGTTTGCCAAAAAGGAACAGATTATGTTACAAAGGAGGCACCTGCAGGGGAACTGCAAGTGGACTCTGGCACTTTCTGACTTAAAGCTGATTCAGTATTAGGTCCCAAATCAGTAGAGATTTCAGTAAGGATAAAAAATATATGAAGCCAAAAGATGCTAATCTTTTATGGACTGAGATACACTTTTGCTCATATACAACCATTGAGTAACCTTAATGTGTTGGGATCTTTTTAAAATTAAACATTTTAAGAAAATTTTTATAAATCCTTCCAAGAACTTCAAGTTTGTTTACATCCAACTAAATTATTTTATCTGCAATTCAGCTTGGAATGTGTTTTTTGTAGACTATGAATTTTCACTCCCCAATAAAATATTTTAAAACAATTCACTCCCTCTGCAGGATCAAATTACAGAAATAAAAACCCAGATAGAAACTGAATTGAAAAGCACAGTGAAAGATTATCCAGCAGTAACACTTACACAGCACTTACCAAAGTATCTATTAAAGGCATAATAATACTTTCACCAAATAGGTAATGCAATAAAGAGCCTGAATATTCATAGTAGCAAACTTTTAATCTTATTTTCTTTCCAAGCTTGTACTTACTGTAGAAAGCCAAATCTATCTGTGACTTTGTAGAGATGGTAGTCAGCATCTTCCCATGGTTCAATCTGAGCACCCTCACGTCCCTAGGGGGAAAGGAAAAAACAAAAAGCCAAATTATATTGTATGACACAATAAATAAAGACACATAAGGGAGCACTCAACCACTGAAAGCATAACCTTTGGGACTTTGGGACAGGGTGGCAGGAGGTTAGAGGAGGAGGAGAACACCAGTCCTAACCAGCCAAGAGAAAGGAGAGCAGAACACCTACCCCAGACCTGACAAACAGTATTTTCATCACAGGAAATCTCTTTTGGTCACTTCTCTACACAAAATACATTTCAACCAGAGTCTCAGTAATTGTTAAACCCCATAATAATCCATCAAGGTCCTCAGAGTGTCCTCTACTCATTTCCCAAGTCCATCTTTCCTGAACAATCACCTGCAAGAGCACATCCTGCAGACACAGTCCGTGCTGACTTGCAGCAGCTGTCAAACAATGCAGCACTGAGTTTCCCCTCAATGATGCATTCATCCAAGTCCCATTCCTGCTCTTCAATTTTCCATCTTGCAAAGGCTTGCAGAAGTTTAACCACATTTCAGCTCTACCTGCTTCTGGTGGGGGCTATGCTCAGGTTACTGCTGTGAAATCAGGCCACCACTCAGAACACAAAGTGAATTGGGTTTGTGTGGCCTGCTTTTGGTAGCAGGGGGCTCCAGGGGTAGCTGCTCTGAGAAGCTGCTGGAAGCCTCCTGCACATCCAGCAGAGACAAAGCCAGCTCAGAATGGACCTGCCACTGGCCATGCCCAGGTCACACTGGAGCAGGTTGGGTGGCAGGACCTGTGACCCCATGGGGGACCCATGCTGGAGCTCCTGTGCCTGACCCTGATGGAGGCAGCAGTGCTGGAGCAGCTCATGAAGAGCTGCAGCCCATGGGAAGGACCCATCCTGAAGAGTTCATGGAGAACTTCAGCCTATGGGAGGGACTCCCCACTGGGAAAAGGGAAGAGTTTAAGGAGTCAAACCCTCAAGCAGCAAGGATGTCACAGACATGTTTTATGAAAAATCCTTTCCTTAGGATTTTTTATCCTGAGAAGCTGAGAGGCCTCAGGAACAAAATGTAAACAATGATTATCTGCTGCTGTGGAATGCAGCAGGTGGATCTGGGATTGGTCTTATGTGGTTGTTTCTAATTAATGGCCAATCACAGTCCAGCTGTCCAGGCTGTCTGGTCAGTCACAAGCCTTTGGTATCATTCCTTTTTTATTCTTAGCTAGCCTTCTGATGAAAACCTTTCTTTTATTCTTTTAGTATAGTTTTTATGTAATATATATCATAAAATAATAAATCAAGCCTTCTGAAACATGGAGTCAACATTCTCATCTCTTCCCTCATCCTGGGACCCCTGTGACCACCACCACAGCAGGGTGACAGAAACAAGATGGGATGAACTGACCACAGCCCCATTCCCCATCCTCCTGCACTGCTCAGGTGGAAGAGGTAGAGAAAATTGGGAGCAAAGCTAAGCCCAGGAAGAAGGGAGGGTTGGGGAGAAAATGTTATTTTATTATTGTCCTACTCTGATTTGATTGGTAATAAATTAAACGGATTTCCTCAACTCAGGTCTGCTTTGCCCATGACAGTCACTGGTGAAGGATCTGTCCCTGCCTTTATCCCAGCTCATGAGCCTTTTGTCACATTTTCTCTGCCCTGCCCAGCTGAGGTGGCAGTGCCTGAGCAGCTCTGAGCAGCAGCTGGTGTCAGCCAGCCACACCCAAGGAGGATTTTCCTCAGTCCAAGGTGAGCTGCTCACTCTCTGGGGGTTTGCACAGTGTGCAGTGAGTCTGGCACATAAAACATTCCATGAACCCTACAAACAAGGCTGCTGCTCTGTACTCCAGTGACACTTGAAAAGTCCATAAGTGTTACAAAAATACCTGAGCACTGGGTAAGCACTCTAGGCACAGTCTGTGCCAGGCTCTTCCTGACAAGGGGTGCAAGAACAAACATGGTATGACCAGGGATTTCTTTAGATCCCCACAAGATGAGAAACAATACAGCTCACTCATCTTTTACATTTTCTGCTACGATTTCAGTGTTTGTACTAGCATAACAAAAGATTAAATCAATAAAAAGTAAAATGAGAGTCCTTCTGATCTCACAGATACACTGAATATCCTCAAACACCCCACTTTCACTACCTCTAACACAATGCACTCCCTGAAATAGCCCCAAAGGAACTTGCTATGCACCTGAAAAATTACTTGATTGAGTCATTATCCAGAATATCCCCCATGGAGAGAGAGTTGAATTCACCCAGAGGCCAGTGTATCATTAAACACCACATTAGTACTCAACAGAGTATTTTAAACAGCAGCTAGCTGGAATCATGATTCACTTTTTAAACAGACATATTATCAAGATTCATTATAAAATGTCTTTTAAATGACCAAAAAGTTCACTTACTCTGTCATACTTGGCAACTATCTCTGCTCGTTCCTGGGCAAGTTTGATAGCAGCATCCTGCTCAGCATCTGCACCTGCAGAGGAATTCAAATCATGTTGTTCAGATTTTCTCCCTTGTGGAAAAACAACTGCAGCCAAATACTTGGAAAATCAACTTCAGGGAGACTACTTCAACAGAGAAATGCCAAAACTATTGTGTCAAAGCAAAATATGACCTTGGTACATGTCCTGAATACTGTTCAAAGCAAAGTACAGTTACTGCACAGTATCTTAATTGCTGAATTTATAGTATTTCTGATTTTCCACCAATGTAGATATTAAATACAGTAATGAAATAATTCTGTACAACCCACTAACTGAAAAACTGAAGAAAGTACTAAAGGCCACTAAGTGGCAATTGCACAAACATTCTAACAGTCAAAGAAAGCTGAAACATTCACTACTGGCTTAAAACAAAATTGTGAAGTAATTATAGGATTTGTAGAGATCTTGGAATACTGAAGAAATGCTGCATGGCTTCTTAGAAATAGCCTACAACTGATTTCTCAGAAAACAGGGAAGGATGTCATTACAGTGTCAGAACTGCAACTTGGGCAACCCAGAGCTGGAATAAGTGTAAGGATATGACAACAGGAAGGTTGACAGGCAAAAACAAAAAAACCCAGTGTGTGAGTAAGGACTGGACATGAGGGAGGACACTGCAGATGCAGCATTCACTACATGAGTGGGGTTCAAGTTATGCTCAGTCCTGTTCCCTGAGCAGAAACCACCTCAGGACATGGACAGGAACAGAGAGCACCAAGAAAGGAAAAGTTATTATTCCAAATATCCAACAATTGAACATACTTCAGTATCCCAAATATAATTATAACAAACCCAATGAGGTAAACGAGCTTTAATTACTAAATTTGTGAAAGATTCAAGCATTGAATTATTCTGATTATTAAAAAGCAATGAACTTCAGATAAAGCAAGGCTTGAAAAAGGTTTAAAATATATTTCAGTCTAACACTTACAAAAATAACTCCAAGCATGTGGGCTTTTTTCACTATCTAGTTCATGGCAACATAATGAACTTCAGGAATTGTACATACCAACCATCTGGGCCATGAAATAGAAAAACAGATCAGATATTACAGTTTTCTATCATATGACATTAACACAATTATTTGTTCCAACCTGGTGTTTCTTTAATAAAGGTTACCTACATATTTCTCCACATTTAGACAAGAAGTTGTGCCAAGGTGGCCTTTTAAGCCATCTGTTAGGGATTTAACGTGGTCTCTGCTTGTTTTCACTCCCCCTTTCTCCAGGGGAACACAAAGAGAACCTCAGCATGAGCCACCACAGACACAGGCACCAGAATCTGGACAGCAGCACTGCCTGCCCAAGCTCCCCCAAGGGAAGGGGTGGCTGCTTCTTCAAAGCTTTCATTTATGACCCCCAGAAGTCACACCTGGTTACCCTCACCTGGCTGCTCTGTCACCATCACTGGCCAACCACATTATTCCTGTTTATTAAGAATACACAGAGCTCTGCCATTTTCTCCAATTGCAGCAGAAGCAGCACACATGTATTTCCACAGTTATTTGAGGGAGAAAAAAATAATAAATAATTGAATCTGCTATATTTGGAAGCTTCACATCTCCAAGCTACAGCACTGACAATTTATCTCCTCCCTGTAAGACAAGGGCTGAGTAGAACCATTTCACACTGCTCAGACTTCACTGCTCCTCCTGTGTTTTCAAGTGCTGGATCCTTTATTCCCAAGCTGAAAGGGGACTCAAGACACAAAGCAGGTGGGTCTCAGGTTTGATTTTTTCTGAGAGCTTTACAGCCACTGCAGGGCTCTGTCACCCTGGCTGCCCATGGGAGCTCTGGGCAAGGCACAGCCCCAGAGCCTCCCCAGCCCTGGGCACAGACACAACCTCACAGCCCTGCCAGGGCACTCCAGCACTGCCCAACACACTCACAACAGTCTGTTCCTAATCTTCTACTATGCACACAGAGTGCCTGCTGAACTGGCAATGCCCACAAAGCTACCAAATTAACACTGACAAAAAGCAGAGGATGAACTCTGGTTTTACTTTCAAAGTGAGAAGATAAAGGAATTGTAACCAAAATTAAATTGTGTTGCCTTCTGTAAAACAGATCTGTGCTTACAGCAAGTCTTTAAACAAGACTAATTATGAGTTTTTAAAAACTTTTAACTTTCTTAGAAACCTGACATTCTTTCAGCAACTTCAAATACTGATTGACCCAAATCTCCATTTCTCCAATGGACAGCTCTGGGGAAAAGCATCCCTGTTTAAAGCTCACCTGCTGCTGAGCTTCAAGAAATAGATTAAAAATCCTATCATTAATTTCCAAGTAGAAGAGATCAGATTTGAGAAAGAGTGAAAGAGTGTGGCTGAATATAAGCAGACAATATTGTAATACACAGTAGTCAATCCATTGGCATAGTACTTAGCTGATACATTTTTAAACAGAACTAAAAATGGTTTCTATTTTTATTTTAAAATGTGCTCAAAAGGACATGCATAGATCTTCAAAAACACAGACAGAATAACAGTGCAAGCTGAAAAAAGTTTAAACCTTTGCTTAAGAGAATGCCAACCTGTATTTGCACCAGAAAGCAAGTTCCTGATCTATGCTGAAAACGTGGCCATGGCTCACCACCCCTCCCTCTGCACAAGCAATGTGTGAATCCAAGTTTGGCATGTTCTGTGTCTCATGACAATTCAATTACATTTAGTGTGTAAATTATCATATTCATTGCCTTTACAGTAATCCTCTTTGCTTTCTGCCAGAATCATCTTAACTTTCCAGCTGCACTGAGATAGTTCAATGTTCCATTAATCCATCCACACTGAAAACCCAGAAAACAGCTTGAGATGGAGGCAAGAGCTTTTATTTTGGGAGATAAGCATTAAACATGATTTTTCTTATAAGAGGAAATACTTGATTTTTCTTATAAGAGGAAATATTTAAATACCTCCAACTTAGAAATTACATATTGATCCCTGATAAGTAAAAGCTAAATATGGGAACAAGAAAAATTCTTTGGCACAAAAATGCATCTCTATGAAATTGAGGACAAATAACTGATATTCTAAAGTCTTATCAGTTTTGTTCAGTGTTATCTCAGTGAAAGCAGTTAAAAGACATGATACAAGTATGATTCAATTTACTAATTAAAAGTCAGCATTACAGATTATATACGAAACACTGCCATCTCAAATGAGGTCAACATTAATATATAGTCAATTAATTAGTACAGAGAACTGATTTGAACTAAAAAATGGGGAAATATATTAGCAATGACCTGATGGTAAATTCTGTTGACAGTGGCATGCTAAACAGCACTTTCAAGTCCCCCCAAAATCAGACAGGCTTACAAGGCACAAGCAGCTAAAATCCTGCCCATCAATCATAGAATGCCAGGCTGGAAGGGATCTCAAGGACCATCTGGTCCGAGCTGTCTTGGCCAAAGCACAGCCCAGACAAGACTGCCCAACACCAGGTCAGCTGAATCTTAGAGGTGTCCAGTCTTGGGGAATCTACCACTGCCCTGGGGAGATTATTCCAATGGCTGTGCTCATTGTGAAAGTTTCCAAGTGTCCTGAATCTCCTCAGGAGTAACAGACATAAAGCAAACTAAAAATATATAACATTATGGTCTATTAATGAATGCTAAATTACCTGGAAGACACTAACTGCCATAAGTGACGTTTAACAGCAAAACAACAAATCCAAGTAAAAATAAACACTAGTAAAGAAAAAATAAGGTTGTAGCCTACACATAGATGTAAAAATTAAATCCTAAATTTTACTGAAACTTCTCAAGGATAGAGATTTTTGCAAGAAACAGAGATATGGTTTCATGATCTGATGAAACTAAAAAAAATCCTGCCTTACTCTGGCTTTCATGCCATCTTCTCTCTTCTGTTCCACACAGATGAAGAGTAGCTGTGGATGGAGTCCCTACAGACACCAGAGAATCTTGACCTAAGGACCCCCTACAATCAACTTAAACAGGTATTTTAAGGTGGGGATAGGGAGAAGGTAGTGGGGGAAAATTTACAACAATGTAATTTTGTTTTCATTTAAATCACTGAGCTAAACACTGAGGATCCCTCTTGCACTCCCTGCAGTAATTCATTTTTCCAGAATAAGGGAGGAGGAACTGGCAGGACTCTCCCTTATGTTTCCAGCAGTCAAGAAGGAGCTGAACAGCCTGGCAGCAGCTCAGCTGCTCCTGGCTGGGGTGACTAACCCAGAGCCCAGAGCTACACCTGGCTTTCACCACAGCCTGGCAGAACCCAGCTACTGCTGAGGGAGGAATGGCCAGAAGACAGTAAAACACTTTTTTCCCACAAAAAGAAAAGCTGCTGCTCTACAAGGTTTACTAAGTACCTGTATTTTTAATTGTTTGTCTAATCCTGCATGGTTTCTAATCCTGTTCAGAACTGCAAACAAACGTGGCACAGCCTTTTTTAAAGTGATCTCCATGAGCAATCCACTGAGCACACATCTCTAGCACCTACAAAAGCAGTCATACAATTTATAGGAATGGTCTTAGGGGTTACTCTTACTCACTAGAGGTGTTCTCTCCGAAACAGCCTAAGAAATGACCAGGCTGTACCTCACCTGCCCAAGGCACCAACCTCATGCAGGCAGTATGAAATGAGAACCACTGAGAGCCTCGGTGAGCTCCTCACACTGAAGGAGCAGCAGGATGAGTACATTGCAGTGCTCATGCATCAGCAGCAGTATAATAAACTGCCCCTTACAGATGTGCCATAAATTTAAGAAGAATCACAGATTTGTTTAGGTTGGAAAAGACTTGTAAGATCATTGAGTCCAGCCATTAACCCATCACTGCCAAGCCCACCATGAAACCATGCCCCCAAGCACCAAGTGCTTTCAAACAGCTCAAGGGATGGTGACTCCACCACTTCCCTAGCCAGCCTGTTTCCTGTGCTTGAGAACCCTTTTAGGAACAAAACTGTTCCCAATATCCAATCTAAACCACCTCAATGCACCTTGAACTCGTTTCATCTCATTCTGTCATTTGTTACTGCAAGAAGAGCCCAGTCCCCACCTGTGGGATTCACATTCTCTGAGAGAAACAGAGAAAAGAATGATCAACACAATTCTTATCTCATCCACTGCTCCTGTGTTGTGCCAAAGTAGAATGCAGTATGGAGATTGTTTACCCAGAGTGATGGGGTTGTGTTTCCTTGGCCTATCAGGGCTGTGTGTGTGTGTGTGTCAGGACTGTTGGCTGGCAGTCACGAGATTCTGTGCAGTTGAGAGCTTGGCAGATCCAGTTTAGATGTGATGTAATATGGTGCAATATAATATAGAATAAAATAGTATAATAAAGTAATTATTTAGCCTTCTGATATTATGGAGTCCTCCTTGTCTTTCTCCCCCTCATTGGGGTTGCCTTGCTTTCCAATGCCCACCTGGCTACACCCTCCTTTAGGGAGTTGTAGAGAGCTGCAAGTTTCCCCCTGGAGCCTCCTTTTCTCCAGGACAAACACCCCCAGCTCCCTCAGTCACTGCTCACAGGACCTGTGCTCCAGGCCCTATCACAGCTCCATTCCACACAGACACACCCCAGCACCTCAGTGTCCTTCTTGTCACAAGGGGGCCAAAGCTGACCCCAGGGTTCGAGGTGTGGCCTCATCAGTGCTGAGTGCAGGGGACAGTCCCAGCCCTGGCCCTGTTGGGCACCCACTGCTGGAACAGCCCAGGATGCCCCTGGCCTTCCTGGCCCCCTGGGCACACACTGGCTCAGCTCACCCACTGTGCACCAGCACCCTCAGAAGTGATGCCTCTTTCCATGGGGCTCAGTATACCAAGAGCATCCTGGGTAACCTTATCCCAAATTCTGAACAGTTATTTCTTCCTTCATTGTCCTCTAACCCACCATCATTGTCTCTCCAACTGCAGAGCACTCTGAAAGCCCCAAAAGAATTGGAAATGTTAATTTGTTACCCATTACTTTACTAAAATTGCTGCTTGTTTGCACCCTACACATCCCACTGCTCCAAGAGCTGCACTGGCACAAATTCCTGTCTGCAGGCACCACCACCAGCTGCCATGCATCCACACATTCAAGCACATATCAGAGCAATAAACAAACTCTCTGGTCATAGCACAGAGTCCCTTAAATACTCAGGCTGTTTATTTTCCTTCCAGTTCATTCCCATAAACAACAAAGTAAAAGCCATGACGTGCAGTTAATAGTATTTTGCTGTGGGTACACCATGTTCAAAAGGAAGAATCTTGGTAAATACCTGCACATCAATACTGAAACTGCTCTGAACAAAAGGGACTGAGCGTCATTTATTATACTTTCTCCTCATGAAAAGAGAATTTCTAAAACAGAGAAGAGCTTTTAACATAAAATGCACTGGTTAGTTAGAAAAACAATCCCTTTTGCATAGCAAAACTTTATCTGAAATATCTGTTTCCAGAAGTTAACTGAGATACATTTCTTCCACCATTAAACATAATTATATTCCTTAAATATTATTATTTAAAACTCAGTAATCACTAATTTGAAATGAGATATAATAACAGCACAATGTAAACAATTAAAGACCAGTACATAAAATTGTACACAACACTTTACCAGTCTTTAGACTGTCATTTTCTTCCCAGTCCTTGTAGAGCTCTGTTTTAGTCTTCATGAAGTAAATCTGTTTGCTTCTAGACCATATTCTAAATCAGTTTATCAAAAATGACCGGGGGGAAAGTTCTCCTCCTCCACTTGCTGCACACAACTGAGCCACTGGACACGTGCTCCTTTTTCCAGACACAGCCCCTCTAGACTGCAGGAGCTGCAGAGGCTGGAACAAAGCTGCCATTTGTTAATGCCAAGTGTCACGAAGGCACCACGCTGCTGTTCTCCAGCCCAGCCCACAGCCCTGCATTCCAGCTCATAATAAACAAAAGGATTTGAACAAACAGCCTCAGAGGCCAGGGCTCCTGTAACACATCACTGTTCTACTCTTGGGCAAGAATTCTTACTGCTGTTTTCCAAGTGCTGCAGGAAAAGTGTTTTACTGAAAGGACTTACTTGAAATGGGGCTTGAAGTACCCTTTTCCTGGCTTATTACCTAAGAAACCACAAAATTAGGTAACTCTAAAAAATACAGTTTAGATTTCTGTAACTGGCATTCCCTACTTAAAGGATGGAGATTTTACATATTTTCTGATCAAAATTCCTTTACTGTTCAAGATATCTTGGGAACTTGAAACATCTAGGACGTCAGAAGCTGACACCAACATTTTTGTTGATAAAAGTACAAAAATTCAGGAGTAAAATCTGAAAAACAGATTTCTGTACCAAATATGCCAGAACACACACAGAGCCATTCTCCTGCAGAGGTTTTAGCCCCCACACGTGCTTTCTCACCATTCTGCTGCCATGTGATGCCTGCAGCCAGGAGCCAGCCAATTCCATATCCTAAGCTAAGCAAGCCAGGGCACACACACACTACCAGACACTTTGTGAAGCCAGCTGGAAGATGACCAGTGGCACTGGCACAGGTTACCCAGGGAGGCTGTGGAATCTCTCTCCATCCTTGGAGATGTCCATGAGATGTCCTGGGCAGCCAGCTCTGCACACCCCTGCCTGAGCACAGGGTTGCACCAGATGACTTCCAGAGGTCTCTTCCAGCCTCAGCCCTTTTGTGGTTTTCTTGCACTCACAGAAGTGCTAAAATGCCAGGAACAGGAGATCTGATCAAGTGTGTCTGACTATTCTTTTTTCCCCAGAGACTGAAAAAAGAACAGTTCCTTCAATTGTTTTAACCTTCCTCCCCATACCGTGTGGCAGAGCCCCGAGGCTGGAAATGAGCAGCAGCTCCTTTGTCTTTACCCTGATTGCTGCTCACGGCTCCCACCCCAGCCCAGGTGTCAATAGTTTATCTCTGGAGTCACTGTGAGTTTAGACATGGCCAGTGCCATGCCCACTGCCAGGCACCTCTCCCTCAAAAGCAGCATTTTCTCACTGCTGACACACACAACAGCAATTCTCTTGCTACACAGAAATAATCATCTTCCACTTTGCTCATAACAGAACTACTGAACTGAAAGCAGCTACTTTCTGTTTCCTTATGTGTGAGCATATTGTGGTGAGGATGACAAGAACTCACACACGATGAACACAAGCATTTGTCCCAGGTTAACTCTCTCACCCCCTCACCACTTGAAAACAATTTGCTTTTTAACATCACTGCTGCTCTTCTACCACACACTAATCCCAGACAGCAAAAAACCATATTACTCACACACACATATATATAAATCTATATCTATATATATACTATAGCTATACTAGAGATATCTATACTGAGACTTAAGTGTCTCAAGTTTAGCATGTCTGATTTTGTGAGTGTTTTTTAACAGACTTACACACAGAAAAGGTAACTTTTTGGCTAAACTGAAATTTCTCTTTATTCCAAAGAAAAGAAAAAAGCAAAAAGATACAGTAAAACTCTTGGGAAAATCAATATATTGCATTATGCTCTGCACTAAAAAAGCCCATTGCAACAGCAAAACACATGCACCCTCCTCCTCTCAGTAATCAGCATTCAGAGCAGACACTATAGTAGTTTTACAGCATGAGGAATAATGAGTGAAAAATATGAAAGTAAGGATTTAACTTCCCTGAAGAAACATGACTGAACTCTCATCTTAATGAAAAATCAAGTTTCACTATGGCAGAACTCTTGCAGTTTTGCAACATCCCCTGTGAGACACTGCCTGTTCACCAATGGAAAGTGGTCACTTTGGAAATTAGTAGAATTAACTGCTACTAAAAACCCTCTCAAATCAATTTTGAAGTGATCTCCAAAGGACTTAAAGCAACAGCAGGGAAATCAAGGCAGCCTTGCTAAGCAATATTCCACCGAGTGTCAAAATATGAAATGAGAATTTAGGAGTCTATGTATTGCAAAGAACTTAAATCAAATACTCTATCTTGTTTTTAAGCAACTATAGATTAAAGGGCTTACAGAAACTCTACCATTATTAATCAGTTACTGCAATATGCCTATAATTTTATTTTTAATAACATAGCCTATTGACATTTCTAGTTAATGGAGCCATGAAAGCACAAAACTCAGAATAAAACAGAAAAAAGTATATACTCTAATAAAATACAACTTGGCCATTTAATTAGTCTTAATTTGCAATTTGTTTTTCTGTGAGTTTCATGTAAATAATTAAACCTTAAAATTAGCTCACTCCATCAGCAATACCTACAGCTAACCAGCTGGAAGCTGGAATGCTCATGTCATCACCTCCCTACTGAGCCTTATGAAAGTTCCCACCAGGGTTACAAAGTGGAGTGACAAGATCTGGCAGGGCTCTACTGTAATTCCATTTCACAAAGTGTTGTGTGCAGTCATGAGCCAGAAGATAATTAATTTGCTGAAGGTTAACATAATCAGTTGCAAAGCCAGAAGAAACCATAATTGCCAATTTTCAACAAGCTGTACTGAAAAGAGTAAGCCCAATTTTGAACAATGCTCCTTTCTTGAAAGAAAAAGAGGACAAAACCAAAGCACAACCCACCCTCCTGCCCAAAGCTCTGTCAACACAACCTGAAACATTCATGTCAGCTCTTAATAGACTTCCATGTAAAAACTCAGGCTGGGTGTAGTTTGGGGCTTGCCAGTATGCAAAGACTGGTCTGACTAGTGCCACAACCAGCTAATGTCTTGTGTCTAAGCTTAAGTCATCCTTTGTTCTTCTCTTCCCAGGGGTGTAGCTGGTATCTGGCCTTTTCATCACCATTTCTCTCTCCTCAGTGCCATGGCAGAGCAGCACTGTGGGCACACAGAGGTGGTCACTCACCTGCCTGTCTGATGGCAGGAGATGCAAACCCTGCTGAGCTCGGCCCTCCCGCGGGGGCAGATCTGCAGCTCCAGGGGCACAGAGAGCCCAGAGTGGGACACATGTGCCAACCCAGCAGCCATGGAACAACAGAGACACAGCCTGCATGGAGAAACACTGCAGGGTTTCTACCACTGCAAATCATTTTATGGTCTTCCATGAAAAGATTACATTTCTTCGAACTCCTGCTGTGGCCAGAGCTGATCCCACTGTTACATAAAATCTGTTTCATCTACAGCTCATGAGTGTTACTCCCACACTCCTCCTGAAATCCACGACCTTTCCCAGCACTAGCCTTAGCCTTTACAATTATGTCTTAATAAAATATGCTGCAAATCATCTGCTGCATTTATGGGAAGATCAGACACTCGACCTCAGAAGCAGCATTGACAGATGAAAAGCAGAAATATTTCAGGAATTTTACCCTCAACCTAATGTAAGTCAAGGCATACTTTTACACCAGTGGCTTTTCAGGTACTGGTTATGAATTTATAAGCAAATGTAGTTGAAAATGCCTTTTTTTTTTAATTCCTTGTACTTTTAAAGTATATTATACCTGCAGTTCCCAGAGGTTTTTGAGAACTGAAGTATCCCTTCTGTACCCTGACGCTGCTCATACTTCTTTTAACCAAGACAGGCTACTAAACACACAAGCAAAACTATCTTTCAGCAAGACTGAACATAGCAGTTCTCTGCAATAAATTTCTTCTTTGCTTTCCCAATGCCATATATCAGGATGACATAAAATCTTTTTTTCTCCCAGCAACATAAATCAAAATAACATTAAAAAATTCTCCAAAATGCTGACATTATTTCCAACATAATTTCAGATTTCCTGTTTTGAACATCATAATTAGTGGTAGAATATAAATGTTTTCACAGCACTAAGATTTGCCACATCAATTTAAAGAGTAAAAGGGTTCTAATATTTTCAATTCTGACACAAAGTGGAACATTTCATAACAAGAGCTATGCTTCCCACGTTAACAGACTTATATTTAAGTAGTCAGTTACCACACTGCACTAATTATGTTAAGTCTCCTGATTAATCATTTTTCTCTCTGCATTAGTCAAAATTAATGAAGCAAACAATAATTATATTTTAAAATTCAGCATTAATGATGTGAAGTCTATTCCCAGTTTAAAACATCACCAAGACAACACTCATACAGACTCTGGATGAAGCTTTTTAAAAGAGGACGGTTCTTGATTTTTGAGGAAGCTGGTTTATTTCTTCTGTAGGGCTAGAGAAACTACAACATGTTTCTAGTTACAAAGTTTCATTGATATTGGTATCATTTTATGCTGGCTCAAATAAAGAGAATTGTTCTACACAGACGAGCTGTGAACACACTGACATAGCCACAGTCCAGCTCGTCATTTAATTACACAGCCGATTTAACTGATTACAACAGGAAGAAAAGGAGGGTTTGTTTTTGTAATACATGCTCTTCTGCCACTTAGCAAGACTAAAGAGCTCCAAGCCAGCTCAGAAAAACTCCAGCTCCGACTGAAGGTGGCAGGAGCAGAACCTGAGCAGCCCCACGGGGATGCAGCAGCAGCAGCTCCCCAGCACCCACAGCCCCGGAGCTGCTGCTCAGCGCAGGCACTGCCCAAACCCTGCTGGCCCCACATGAAACCTTGGGAAAGGAAGTGTCCACAAACAAGCAGCAGCTGAGCAGCTCCTGAAATCACCAGATTTTACTCCCCAGCTGCACATGAACTAGCAGCCTTTGACTTTTCTGCCTTCTCCTGGAGGAGACAATGTGAAGCCCACAGGGATGAGTCCTTGCCCAAAGTGTGAGAGAACCTCCCTGCAGGCTCTGCTCACACCTGAGCTTGAGCCTCCCGGGGGCTGAGCTGCTGCTCTGCCTGTGTGGACACAGCATGGAGAAGCCTTGGCATTCATTTTCAAGTTTTAAAATCAGTTTCAGCCTAATACACAAAAGAAAAATAAAATCTTGAATATTGTGAAAGTTGTGGCAGGATGAAAAACCATTTTTTTCTTTATTCTGATGTCCTGGGTTTCAAGATGTGTGTATTCTATTTGCAATCTGTTAGAGGTGGGGCAATTATCTTCTGTTAGAGGGGCAGTTTTCTTTATCTCTTCCACATCCTAGCCTCCTTCTGGGAAATATCTTCTGTTCATGGGCCATTGAGTGTCACTGCATGACTGATAAAATTCCATCATCCCATGGGGAGATGCTCCACCCAGGGGAGGAGCCAAGCATTCCTACCCGGATAGAATCTGACATTTGGAACAGAGGAGCAGCCTTTTTCCGTTGCACTCCCAGAGGAGCAGCTTTCTTCTCCACTGCATTCCCAGAAGCCCAGGTCCACCTCCCCCACCACTGAACCTTCAGAGGAAAACTCCACCCTTGTGCAGGATCCCTGCTCCAACAGAACCACAGCTGGCACTGCAGGAGGGCTGAGCCACCATGGAATGGGACTGTGCCACCACCCTGACACACAGAGTGCCAGGTCATATTCTAATTCTGCCATTTTCCATTTCAAGGAAGGCTCCTGCCTTCCTTAACAAACACCTTTTTTTTTGGTCTTTTCAAACCAAGACATCCAGCAACAGCATGTCACACAAGTTACACCAGTTAGTACAGGCTGCTAGACAGACTGCTGTGATCCATACAATGGAATGTGGATCTCAGGCATCCCTCCATCTACCACTGGGATGCACTGAAGGAGCCACCAAAAAGCACAGTAACAGTGAGAGGAGCTGCAAGGCCCTTCTGTTCTACTTTAAATATAATCCTAACATACTTAAAGCATTTCACAAAAAAATAAAAATACTGAGTTACACACTAGAGCTCAGTTCACCGTAGCTGAACAGCTTTCTTCAATTACTCTGTCTCTGAGCTATTCATCTTACAGCAGATAAACATTTTAACTGCAGTAATAATACCTTAAGTACAAACAGGATCCTCTAAGGGAATCCTCTGAAAAGTCTGAATGGCACCAAGAAGCTCATATGACACTAAACCTTCTCTTGGTGGCTCTGTGATAAGCTTGAGTAAGTCCACAGAAGACATCAAGGCAAACTGAGATAGCTGCCCTCTTGTATCAGTCATGTCTACACAGCATGGAGCTGGGTACTGCTTACAATATCCGTCATTAACTTAAAAATTAAAATGACATTTAAGAGAGGGAAAGAATTGCTGAAATCCCCTCTGAACATCTGAAATCATTTTAAGTGTCAGGCAGCAGTAGGTCCATGTTTTTTATGTTTATAAATTGGTTCTAGGAAAGGCTGGAGGAGTAAGAGACAACCAGATGAAAGGTTAACAAGTTTGTCAAATGGCAGCAGAAACGGGGGAAGTTTCTTCATCTTTGCCATGAGAAAAGGAAGTTGGTGGTAGACAAGAAGGTTCTGTTGTTTTCAGTTTCACTGACTGAGGACTGGTAAACAAAACAAAGTAAACAGCCATGGCATTTCCCATGCAAAACAGGAATTAGGGCCTCCTGGGCTGTCCTGTGTGCCCAGTGCCAGCCCCCAGCAGAGCACTGCAATAAATCCCAGTGCCATTCCCACCAAATCCCAGTCAGGTCACATTCATGCTGCTGATCAGCAATACCAGTATGAATCTGTTTGCCTCCACCTAGTTTGCATCAGTTAAAACCTTTGTCAATATAGAACAACTTCAGAGTTTGGATAAAACAACCCAAAGGCAGGGAGAAAGGGGGAAGAAAAAAGATCACAAACTTTCTGGTTGTGTACCTACAGAACACTGTACCTGTAAGAAAAACCTTCTGCCTACATTAGATCCATCACCTTTTTTTTTTTTTTTTTTTTTTGCTAGAGGAAGCACCAAATTAGATTTTATATGTAATGTACCCCTAAAACTTAGAGTGTGCCAAAAAAGGTCTTGTCTTTTTCCCCAACCTTTGACTCCAGTTAATTACAGACAACACTGAAATGTCAGCACCACTGAGAGGCAGGCACAAAGCTGAAGCAGAAAAAGACAACAAAAAGAAAATGAAAAGGCATTTGTTTGAATCTTTGATTTTAAGGGGCAATATCGAGTCAGAACAGAATTTTCCAAAGAGGTTATATATCCCCTTCAAGTAAGAGATCACAACAAGAGGCAGCATTTGGCTCATTTTCTGGATATTCTGAAAACATTTCACAAATATCCAATGTTGATGTAAGATGATAATTATTAATTTATACTGCTGTTGCACAGAAACAATAGCTTTAATAATCAGTGCATTAACAGGCAGGCATATCAGTAACTCTTGCTTTTATTGGCTTAGAACAAGATAACCACCCAGGTACTTCAGTAACACAAACCCACCATGAAGCTTTCAATGCTGCTTCACCAAAATCAGTGCTTTTATTTCAGTACTGATGCAAAATGAACAACAAACACACACTGTGAACACCTTAGCAAGCTCCTACTGCAAGACAAACATGATGTTAATTCTAGTCTAAGCCTTATACACAGCCATCAAAAAAAAAAAAAATCCATTTGTTTATGCTGAAGTCAATAATGCACTGATGATGATGATCTGCTTTAAAACCACTACACTGTGTTAAAGAAAAAAGCCAAACCAAAGAAAATCACCCATAACCCAGAAAAATCTATTTCTCACAGGTTCTCATATATCAGCAGAAAATTACCTGAAATTTTAAGAAGGCAGTTTTAAACTCACTGAACTGAGAAAATCTATGTCATCTAATACAAACACTGATGCAGTACTTTGGAAATCCCTGTTCCAGTTTATCAGCATTAGCTCTAGGACAATAAACAAATAAAGCCTTTCATGGATTCCAGTCCAGCCCATATAACCTATTCCATTCCCTGTAGATCCCTCTCAAGCTCTGTGAATTTCATATCCCCCACTGGAGGAGTCCCAGCTTGGCTGAGCTGTGGAGCTGCCCCTGGCAGACAGGATCCTGCTCCCTGGGAAAGCAGAGCCAGGGCAGAACCTCCCCTGGGGCAGACATGAGCTGCTCTCTCCACCAGAGAGGAGGAACAGCACCAGCTGGGATTTAAACACACATCCACCCACTGTCTGCTGTGCCTCCAGACATGCAATTAGGATACTCAGCACTTTGGGGAGGGTTCAAGTTCTCATTTGTGCTGCTCAGATGGACCAGGAGCAACAGGGCTGACTGGTTACCCAGGCATGAACCAACCAACCAACCTCCACAAGACAACAGCTTTGAGCTCTAAAACCTGAGCTGGAGAGAAAAGAACTTTAGAGGTCAAAGCTCTCTGTGAGGCTATATTGCCTTTAAATCCTTTTTTTGACTTGGAAAGGTACACAGAGTAGTCAGGCAAGAAACCTTCCCATGAAGGAGGGGCAACACTCATTCTGAAATCTACTGACCTCACATGGAAATTCTGCAAATTCATCAGTGAAGTTTTCATGGGTGAAGTTAAACCCAAAATTACTTGCAAGGAAAAAACTTATTTTGGTTATGAATTGTGATTCCCTTTTGCCACTGAAAACATTTCTTCAGTACATGTTAAAATGACAGCTTTGCATTTCTGATGTTACAACCAAAGCCCAAGCCTGTTGTTGAAGCAAGGAACTGTAATAGAGCAAACCAAAACCATCTCTGTACAGAAATTCCTGAAATGTCCAGCAAAGGATGGGAAACAAAGAGGATGAACTTAATGAACATTCCTTCAGTTACAACATTTTGGAAGGATTAGGAACTGTCACTCCAAGGGCTTCAAACTGGATGAAAATCCAACAGCCTTTCATCAACTCTTCCCTCTTCAGCAGATGTACAGTTGTCATCTATCACACAAGTCTGAAAGTGAATGAAAACTACCAAATATTTCTCCTGTTTTTAGAGTTTTCTGAAACCGTTCAATTTAACAACAAACTTCTTGTTGTGACAGCAAGTTCTTGAAGGAATTTACAAACAACTCAATCTCTCTTAAGGCTGGGGGAAAAGAAGAAATATCATTTTCTACTTCAATTTGTTTCAGTATAATCCACACTAAAGACAACAGCTTTTAAGGTGCATTAGTCACCAGTATGAACCTTACTCTGCTTAAATAGTGAGCAGAATTTCTACACTTTCTCCTTCTCTAGCTCACTTTATTCCTTGGCAGAGAAAAATCCAGGGGTGTAACTATTAAACAGTATAAAATTACTCACACATACTCTATTTGCCACCACCCACTGTTTTAGAAGAGCACACAAAAGCTAAGCACTGACAACAGGAGCCAGTGGTTGACATTATTGTGCTATCATGGGCTATAAATGTAGAAAAACAAAAGCATCAGAGAGTACTCTGTACCTGAGGAACAAGAGGCTGCTTAGTCCCAGGGTAACAGCCAGGCCACCTCAGCCACACTGATGACAGGTTTCTCTGAAATGAGTCAGCTGCACACCCTGGGGAAGCTCTCTCTCAATTAAACAGTAACACAAACAGCCATTATTCTTCAGGTGCTGCTGAGCCCAGGTGGTGTTTCACTGACTCACCAGCTCCAACAAACACTCAGGCACTTTTTCTCAGATAAACAGACAGGATTTTAAGCAAAGGGGTAAGACAAATACATGGATTTGAAACTCAGCTAATCAGGCTTTAGTAATTGAAAACCTTTGGTGGGGATGCAATGAGAGGCTCCCCCCTGTTTGAGAGGCACAAACATGTTCTGATGCTGTGGATGAGGTGAAGGCTGCAGCACCCAGAGCTCCAGGGCTGATGAAGGGCAGCCCAAGCACTGCTGCTCAGCTTGGACAGGGCAACCTTCACCCTGCCACAGCCCACAGGCAGGCAGGGCCTGTGCCACTGCTCTGTGACACTCCGGAGACCTGAGAAGCAGGGGGTGACAATTCACCAGTCACACCTAATGACAGAACAAATGCAAACAATAAGAAAAGAGGATACAGAAAGCAGGGGGGGAGGAAGTGTGATGTTTTAGCTAAGCAATGACATTTTAAGAAGATGATGTACCAAATTGCTGGAATAGAATTAGCTGTCAAGTTAAAGCATGCAGAAGTCACCATCAGTAAGGGGGATGGGATTACAACATTCCCTCAAATCTGAGTTCCAATCTTCCCACCACCTTGCACCTGCTTTCCTCCCTCACACCTCTATATTACATCAGCACTATTTGGTAGATCTCTGCTTACACAAGCAATGCTGAAATGACAGAAAAAAATGTTAAAAAATCAAAAGCCTAAGGAAAACTCATAGAGGCAAAATATGGATGCAAAACAACTGCACATCCTTAAAAAGATGAAGAAAAAAGAGGAAAAATATGGAGAAGATTAGGCTATGGCACAAGTTAGTGTGAAGGGTCTCTGAGCAGTAAATAACTGAAAAGCACACAACTGAGACTTACCAGCACAAAAGTATAAATCAGCTTATTTTAAAAAACTTTACAGCCACCTTTTAGGTAACTGGAAGTTTTAAGGATACAAGGATATGACACAGGGAAGTGCCATCTTTATAAGCCACTGTAATGATGTGGCCATCAGATGCATCTGCTTGGTGGCCACTTCAGGGCAAGCAAGGCAAATTTCTTATTCTCACACCTCAGAGGTAACTATTCCTCAGTGAAACTGGAATATCACTACTGGTCCAATATCAGACAGTTCCCTCATACATCATTCAGCCATCAGCATTTTAAGTTCAAGCTTCTTAGCTCATATAAATAGAAGAATACCAGATATTTACAGCTTTTCACATGGGACTGTAGGATTTAGCCAAATTTTAATTGAAGGACTTTTCACATTTGGCTCAGAATGAAAAAGAATGCTTGGGAAACTCATCTGCAGGTTTTTTTAACTGTGGAGGAAAAAAAATAATTTAAAATTCTAAAAGAGCTGCAGTAGTTTTCATGTTAGAGCCATTTTTAATGTATTAAAATAAATTATTCCCAAATAAGACACTCTAAGTTGTTTTTTTTTAGTTTTTAATTGGAAACAAAAGTTTTTCCACTAATCAGAAATCTATGAACTCAACTGATGAAAGCTGCATGACAGATAAATGGGAGGTAAAAATAGATTTGAGAGGAAAAAATAAAAATACCACAGAAAAGTTGTTTAAAATGAAAAAGGCATCAGAAATTGCCAAGGTAGCTTAGTCAAATAAAAAAAGCCCAGACCAAACTATTAAATATAAAATAAATAAAAAATAGCAAAAAAAAATAGCAATTCAACAGCAGCAGGAATGATTCAGATATGTCAAATAAATTTTGTGTTCCCTTGTCCACCTGCAACCACCTCACATTCAAGTGCATTCTCATTGGCCTTAATTTGATTATCTCTTCTCCAAACTCATCATATCATGAAATGATACCACAGCTAGGATGCAAGGGATAATTTGTTGATATTTCCTAATGGTAGCAATAACTTTAGAATTTCTAACACTTACCAGCCAGAACTGCTCCAAAACTGGCATACCAGTTAATACTGTTTCAAACCAAATTACTACACACCAGCAGCTGGAAATACTGCAAAGATTATGAACTACTTTTTTTTTTTTTTATTATTAACACAGATTTTACCTGTAGGAGTACATTAAGAGAGCAAAAAGGAAAAGACAGGAGGATGCCATTCAGCCATGCAGTCCTGGATCTACAGGGCTTGTTGACCACATCACTGCTCTGGCAGAGCTGGCAAACAGGATCATGTGAGGGCAATGACAGAACAGCCCAGCTGCTGAATTTGCTCCTGCTGCCATCACTGGCAGCTCCAGGGAACATGGACTGGGGAGAACTGACAGGAACAGAGCTGCAAAGTTGAAGTTTGTGCACATCCCCAGCACTGCTGTAGTGGGGTGACCCTTGGCTGGCTGCCCGGTGCCCACTGACCTGCTCTCACTCCTCCTGCTTAACTGGGAGAAGGGAAAAGAAGGAAAAGCTCATGGATCAAGATAAACAGGGAGGTCACTCACCAATTACACTCATGAGAAAAACCTACTTGGCTTGGGAAAACTAATTTACTGGCAATTAAAAATAGTACAGGTCAGCCCATAACACTGGGTTTTGCTGCTCCTTAATCTTGACACCCTTCCCATGCACGGGGTCCCTCCAAAGGGATGCAATCCCTCACAAACTGCTCCAGCAGGGCCTTTCCCACAAGCTGCTGTTCCTGACACAAAACCTGGTCCTGGTGTGGGTTCCCCTTCCAGGGCCATAGTTTTTGCCAGGATCCTGCTTCAGCATGGGCTGTCCAGGGGCTGCAGGTGGATCTCTGCTCCCTCCATGGGCTGCAGGAGCTCAGCTGCCTCCCCATGGTCTCCTCCAGAGCTGCCAGTGACTCTGCTCTGGTGCTTAAACACCTTCTCCTGTTCTTTCACTGGCTTTAGGGTCTGAAGAGTTAATTCCCACTATATTTTTATCTCTCTCCTCTCTCACAACTGCTGCACATTTCTGAACTATCTTATCTCAGAGGTGTCACCAGCTTCACTGGTAAGCTCAGCTTTGGCCCAGGATGGGCCTGTCCTGGAGCAAGCTGTGTCTGGCTGTGCCAGCCCAGGGGCAGACCCTGGCCTCTTCTCACCCTGGCCACCTCTGCAGCCCCAGCTACCAAAACCTTGCCATGTAAGCCCAGGACAGTGGCCAAACAGAAATTCTGCCACTAAGTTAACACTTAATCTCAAAATGCAGAATATATAAAAATCCAAGTTATAAAGGTCAGTCCTCAATGCTTTAGTGCATAATCCCTCGATCCCCCTCTGCCCCTGAAATATCAAGCCTACCAGAAATTCCATTTATTTCCAAGAAAAGCCTCATTAGGCTATTCTATCCAATGCCAAGATCATAAATCTGGGATAAAAGAATACTGATGTTCCACACAATTCTATAAATAACATTTTAGTCTAAATTGGAAGAGCACTTTGGAGCAAAGCTCCAGATCTTCTCTATTTACTGCTCTCCACTTTGTGCTGGGAAGAGACTTGGAAGTATGCACAGCTGGATTCCTTCCAGGTTCAACTATCTGGGAGATGCACTCCTACCTCCAAGGTTTGATCTAGCCTGGAAAAAACTGCTGAAACACAGAGGAATGCTGAACTCCCAGGGCTCCTCTGCCCATCTCTCCCTGCCAGCATGGGCACAGTTCATGAGCCACTGCTATGTTAAATGCCCAGGCCAGGCCCAGCACAGCTGTCTTTTGACTTGCCTAAGTGTATTTGCTCATTCCTCCTTTTAGAGCTTATCTGCACTATTTATAGAATGGCTTTACATTCTTATTAGTTGCCAGACAATGATTTTTAATACATGTTCCATCACTACAAATACTCCTCTGCAAAGCTTTACACATTATGTAAAACAGGCAATTATCACTGCACAGATTAGAAGGTCATTCCAATGCCTATAAACTAAATAGTAGTGGGAATTGGAGTCTGTGTAGCTTATTTTCTTTTTCATCTATAGATTTGGCAAGCTCCAGACTAGCATTCATCCCACGTTTTTCAAAACCTAGCCAGAGCACTAATTCACGCACAGAATTGACAAAAACACATCTCTGATTTCTGCAATGTGTGATCCACACTCCAGTCTGTGAACACAACATTTTCTTTTACCCAGTGATGTGACATGGTGGCTTCAAGGCTTGATGCAGCTGCAGCATAGATGGGGAAATTTTTCAAAACGTTTTAAAAGTCTTTTCAATGTACAGCTGGCATCAGAAAAAGGAAAGGATTAGTCAGGTTTTTTCTTTATAGAAGGAGAAAAATTAGGACAGAGAGCAATGGTGCAGCCATTTATACATCCCACAGCAAAGTGCAACGCCTGAAATCAGCAGCAGATTGCACACTGGGGAGCCCTGGAAACATCCCAGGAACACCCAACACTTGAAAGTGATGGAGAATTGTTCCACCAATCCAAACAATGTGACTTGAAATGAAACAGAAAATATTTCTCTAGGAGAGATCACAGCATAATCAGGTTACCAAAGTCCCTCCATTAGCACAAACAGTATTTCCTTTTCTATCAGCAAGAGGAAGTCTCAGATCAAGGCAACTTCTCACATTCCAGTTGAGACCTGTGAACTGCATTATAAGCATGTCCTTCAGACTCCTGCTATTTCCCACTCAGAAATGAGGCTTAGCAACAAAAGCTTCACTTCCATTCTAACTGTGACAGGAATAAGTAAACCAAAATTATTAATTAAAACTTTGCAAGATTTATTTCTCAAAAAAATTCTGAAACTCTGCCTTAACCTCTGTAAGATACTTCTGACTAAGTGGAGACAAAAAAGGGTTTGAAGAGCTTCCTGTAGTCAAAATATTTTGGGGGGAAAATTAGCACATGGCAATATGGTGAAACTGGCCTGTTCACACTCATGTTCCTCTCCAAATGTTACATATTAATCTTGCTTGGTATATTAGGTACATCTCAAAAGAAAAACATCTCATCTAAAAACAAGGAAAAGAAAAAACAACCTATTTCCCCTTCAGTTTTCAGGGAATAAAAATATCTTCCACTCAATAAATGCAGAAAGTTTTGTGCAATCTGATTTGCCCACAAAATTTACAGGACTTTGCTATTTTCTTTTGAAAAAATAATAGGCAGAAGGGTTACATTTGTCCACTCCATGTTCAGATATAACTAATGCCTGCAAGGAAGGGAAGGTGCAGCCATCACTTATACCATTATAACATGAATGCTAAGAAAAAGACATTTGATTTTTAGATCCTTTAATAGAAACCTATTTTTCAATGATGAATTAAACCACAGGGAAATAAGGAGACTGTTTTTCCTAAAATTACACTTACATTTCATTGATATCTGCATCTAGCAAAATAGAGCATATGTGTGAGTGTATGTGTGGCTCGTGTGCCATGGGAGTGGAGCATCCAGATTGTGATAATGCTCAGAAAGCACAACAGTGCCAGACAAAAAAAATAGTGTTAAACAAAGGAAAACCAACACACCAAACAAACAACAAAACCAACTAGCACACACACAGTGGGAAGAGAGGGAAAAATATCAATGGCAGCACACAACTTTCACTCCCCAAGGATGGAGGGTTTCAGCTGTGTGAATCAGGGTGAACCTGGCTTAAAAGCCACAAAACCCCTGAGGCCTTCAGAACACCCTGAGGCTAAAGGAACAGGTCAGTCCTGTCTTGCAGAGTTGTTGCTCTGACCACCAGTTCCATGAGCAGTGTGCACTCAGCTGCTCCCAGGGGCAGTGTCAGGACCCAGGACATCCCTTTGGCTGTCCTGAGCAGCCAAAACCGTTGCCGGGGGGCTCAGAGACCCTGGCACAGAGCCCAAAATGCCTCTGTGAGTTTGATTATGGCCCGTGGAGCAAATACCAACCTTCTATGAAGATCAGCAAGCCACAAGAGTTTAAGTAGAATATTAGTGAAATTATCACAGAGTGAATTATGTATTTTAAGATTACTGTACAAAGAAGTTATATCCCTGTACAGGGGGGTTATAGAGACAAGATGGAGGAATCGGGGCGTGCCTCATGCTTCTTCTTTCTTCTTCTTGTCTTCCATCTTCCGTAGTGATGCTGGCACTTAAAGATTAGTTTATAGTGAAGGTACACTTGTCAATAAGAGTAAAAAGTATTGAGAATAAAAAGTAAATATGATATACGGAGTTTTTGTTATAAAAAGACGCGACCGCCCCGTAAGTGAGCAGAGTGCCTGTAGCTGCCCTGCTGAGCAAATCTCTGCTGGGCAGAAAGAAAATTTTTTAGATAAGAATTAATAAATAACCTTGAGACCGAGAGATGAAAAGCTCTGACTCCTTCTTTAAGCGCCGGGCTGAGAAAAAAGACTTTGGAACTTTTCGCAAAGTCACTCTGACAAACAAATGATCTCGACAGGGCAGCAGAGAACACTTCCAATCCAGCAGTGGGATCAGCCAAACAAGAGTATCCCAAATCCACCAGCTGAACTTCCATCAGCTTCTCCATGTGGGCAGAACCTGCTCATGGGAGCTTGGCCAGCCAGCCCAAACTCACCTCACACAAAGCCCACCTGCACACATGGAGCCCTTGAGGCAGGTGCCAAGATTCACACCCTGGTTTGGGGAGCAGAGTTAGGGACTGTGACCCCTGACACGGGGCTGAGCTCTCCCCCTGGACAGAAGTGTGTCATCAAGGGCCTGCACATCTCTCTCCTTTTATTTGTTTGTGATGACATGTCATAATGCTACAGAAAATAACATGAGGGGGAAAAACCTACATTACCTGGGACATGAAGCAGAAGGGAGCAGAATCTGTTCCTTGAGGAAATTATTTTCACCAAGGACCTGCCCCCTCCAGGTACTGCTGAAAATGCTTCATTAGCTGCTTTATTAGCAAGGAGACAACAGCAGTCTTGGGCATCTGTGTACTTATTTTCTCATTTCCACCAAGAATTTAATTAACTGACATTAATTACATTTTCTGTTTGATCTGGAAATTCAGTTCAAATTAACATTTTTATGGATAGTTTAATACTAATGCTGACAGATAATTTCCTTTAAAAGAAACTGCTTGGATTTGCAACCAGTAGGACGAAATAGTGGAAGCTAATCCACTGAAAAAACCAGTATTTTTATTTGCTGTTACACAGGATTAACTAAAAAAAAAAAAAAAAAAAAAAAAAAAAAAAAAAAAAAAAAAAAAAAATTAAAAATTGCTTTGATAGCTGATTGGAGAGGTCTGGATGTTTTCCTTACAAGCTGTACCAAAAGATCTAGAAGTTCAACAGGACAAAAATACTTTGAAGAAGCCAGATAAGATGCCCAGGGAAGTTGTGAAAAGCACTGTCTAAGCCACCCAACTGCTATAATTACCTGTTGTAGAAAATGTCCAGCTGGGACCCTGTCACTTTGAAATACTCACCACATTTTAAGTTATTGAAAACAAACAAGCAAACATATTAGCATTTATCTCTGTCCCACTGCTTAATCATATCCACTGCAATTTAACAAAAAAAAACTGTCACCTTTTCAAGCTTTTCAAATAAATTCTGTACCAGCCTCTCAACTGAAAAAGATGGACATCAACATTCATATTTAACACTGAATTGCAAATTCTATAAGTATGAGGATAAAATACTGAAAACTTAAGAACACATTAAAGGAAATTAGATGATCCCTTATTGCTTGAAGTGTGCACATCATGAGAACACAAGTATTTCTTCAAGGAAAGAAATATACTTGCTTATATAAAATAACTTCAGCATTACCCTTTGACAGTCAGCAAGAAGAAAAAAGTTCTGCATGCTTGAAAACAGCATCTGCACAACTGCCATCCCACCAAAATCAAGATCAGAAAAGTATGTTCACCTGAGCTATGAAAATGCAGGACTGAGGATAAGGCTTGTTTTTCTAGATCCTTCAGGCAGAGCTTCCCAGCCTTTTCTCAAAGTCTCCAAACCACAACTAAAATGTCTTGGTTGTAAAATTCCCACAGTGATGGAAGCACAAGAGCCAGCAGAGAAGGAAGGCAGAGGATACAAACAGCTTTTAGCCATGTTCAGAGATGCAGGCTTGAGATCTTGGCTCCACTGCAAACACAGTGGACAAAAGCCTCAGGCAACACAGAGTCTTTGTCTCAGCTGGAGCATCACAGAAAGCCAAATATTATACTCATCCAGCTCAAAACCATGTAACTCAATAATCTTCCCAAATGTTAACCAAAAACTTGAATGGATCATTAATTGTCCTCTTCTTTCAAGGAACCCAACAAATCCACCTTGTTTTCAGTGGTCTTTTCACCCAGCTGCCAGGTGCCTCCTGCTGCAGTGAAACCAGGACAGGGTTTGCAGATCCTCACACACAGCAAGTCAGATCAGCTTCAGTGATGCCAAAACAGCTGTGCTGATGCACACAGAACTGAATTTCTGTCCCATCTAGCAAAAACATCACTGCAAACCTTTTGTGCTCTTCCCTATTAACACCACAGCACCATTCCCTACTCTTCCTTCTTGTTCAAGCTTACTTGTATAGGAATATTTTATGTTAAGCCCCCACATTTCCCACATGCTACAAATAAGAACCCTAAAATTGTATTTTGGGATTATTGAGAATATTACAGTTGACAGTTCATAGGTTTAGAGTCACACCTTCCCAAAAATAGACAAGACATACTAGAATAACAAATCACAGTAGGAAGCTGGGGATGAGCTGCCTTTGCTGGGCTTACCTGCTTGTAAATGAGCTGAGTTCAGGTAACTAACATTACTGCAGAAGGACAGAACAAGTAGTGAGTGTTTCTTTTTCTGTAGTTCCTCCACAGCTAAATGAATTCTAGCTGTCTGTACTAATTTTGTTATGCCACAGACCAATTCCCAAGATACAACATCTACAGACTTTGTTTAATGATGCTACCTACCTAATAACCAAATACACAGACACTAAAGTAAGCCATTAACAGCTACATATGGTGAAGCAGCACCAGGACCTTTCTTAATCACTGCAGCTGGCATCAAACAAAGGAGAAGAATAAAAATTCAAACAAAGCAAAAAGGCAATAAAATTTCAGGATAAGAAATTCAGTAGAAAAGCCATGGTGTATGTGTAACCCATGACAGTTCCTATTATTAAAGGTGAGACATAGCAAATGCCAGCCACATACATAGAGTTTATTAGGTAAAAACACTCTGGACACACACTGTGCAGTGACCCAGCTGTGTTATTGCTTGTTTCTGTCTATCATCCTGAGGTGAATTCCTCACACTCCAGCAGAAGGAAATCCCACCAGCATTTCCCATTAGCCTCAGCCAGTGGCAGCACTGAAGGGAGGTTGTCCCCATGGATTCTCTCCCATCCCACTGCTGGCTCCTCCTTGGAACTGCAGCAGCAGAGGATTATCTGTATTAGCAGGTGGATTAGTAAAACTGATCGAGGTTACAGCAGCTCAACCAGAAGGAGAAGCTCAGTGTCCCTCTCCAAAGCACTGATGGCACACACACACACACACAGGTGAAGCACTGTGGGGATCTGAGCTGGGATGGAAAGGCCAAGTGAGCAGCACAGGCAAGGCAGGAGGAGTCATTTCTGCCAGCATTAATTATTTGTGAAACCACAGCTGAAACTTCAGCACAAATAATGGCAGAACTGTTGAAATGCAGTTAAATTCTGTCACACTGCTGGAAACTTTGCCACAGTAAATTGTGAATTGAAGCTGTGTACCTGTACTGATGGGCTGCAGACTACAACAAATTATCTTGGCTCCTGTGGGCAGAATTTCATATTTAATGACCAAAAAAAAAAAATATTAAGTCCCTGCTTGCAGCTCACTGAAGAGCTCATTAATTTTTATTAACTTGGCTCTTCTGGCCAGTCTCCTTTAAAATAAAAAAAAAAAAAAAAAAGTAATTCAAGGATAGGTATATGAGTGTAGAGTAGAGAAACCTTCACTTCTAATTCAGCATTTATCAGTTCAAGTACTCAACATGGATTATAACAGTATTATATGAAAAAATAAAATAAGACATTCAGGTAATCCTGGAACTTCCCATAAGAGGGAAAACTCTCAGCCTTCCTTGCAAAGATGTTACAACAAACAGAAAAATCAAGGGATTGAAGAAAGTTTCTCATATTTTAGTAGATGCCTCAAAAGAATGCATTTGCTTTGAGCACACTTCCTCTATTATCACCAAAGGTAAACAGAAAACACCATGACTACTTGATGTGGGACCTTGGTTTTATTTTCTCCATCTTGCAACGAATCTACTCAGTCCATGCCCAGAGAAACAAACCAAACAAACATTGCTGATTTCTTGTCAAGCCTAAGTGTGAAACACAAGGTACCACCACAGCACTGTCTGCACTGAATCCAGGCAGTAACTTCCCAATTTATTGCTGGAAAATTTAAACCCAGTTATCCTTGGCTGGCCCAGCATTTACACACCTCACAGGCCCAACAGTGCAGTGAGCAAACATATGCCTCCTCTTGCATTCTTAAAAAAAATAGCATTAAACTGAAGTGTTCTCTCAAGTTTCTCTCTCTCACACTGAAATATTGCAGTGCTTTTTAATTCTGTGATTTCAATTTAGTTGTCCCATCTGCTAGAAGTGTTTTAATACAACGTCTCTTTTTATATCCTAACATCAAGGTGATGTTGCCAATTAAGTTCTGCTGTAGCCATCTGTAAGAGGAGGAAGGGAGCAAAGAAGTAAACACGAGTATTTCTTCATCATTTTATACAACCTGGATTTCAACCAAGATTTTAGTGATGGAAAAGAAGAAAATAATTAGTAGATTTATACTCTACATGGATTTCTCTAGGACAAATAACATTTGAACTATTTTTTAAGTTCAGAAAGGTTTCAGATCTCATAAAAGGTTTGGCTTCAAATCAGAACACTTGTCAAGAGAATTTTATACTGCCATGATTTATCATTTTGTTCAAAGCAGACTTTCAATTTCATAAATAAAATAATGGCAACCTCTTAAATTTCTTCACAATTTCATGTTCACCTTCAGACTTACAGGGCATCTAAAGTGTTATTCCTCTGACAATAAATGACCAGTGGCAATTTTTTCCTGTAACCAATCTGATATTATCTAAACATGGTAAGGGTCTGCAGTTTCCCAAAAACTAAACCCATAAAAACCAAACAGCTTCACTGCAATTGGAAGACTATGGAAAACAATGATAGGACTTTTTTTTCCCCTAAAAATATTGAATAATTCAATTTTTAATTAGCACAAGATTTTAAAAAGTATGGAAATGTGACATTATAAACCAAAACAGACTGGTTAGCTCACTTCATGTATTCACTAAGGGAGACTCCCAGGCCCACTGAAGGATTTTCTGATGTCAGCCTCAGCAGCCAAAGCCTGAAGACAAAACCAGAAGCACAGGTCTTGCACTGGGAGACAAGGTGGACACTCCTCATGCTCACACTGCCTGACTCTTTGTGGGATTTAGTCTGTAAAGCACCTGTGTATCAACCTGGCATGATACAGACAATTAAATCTCATTTAACCCGTGGCATAGGTCATGGCCACAGTGAAAACAGACTGGTCCATAAAAAACCAAAATTAGACTCCACAACTCTGTCAGGCTCTTCAGCTACCCCATTAAATCTACATTTCATGAAGCATTAGTAATGGGGTTCTTTTAAATGGCATTCTGCAGGAATTTCTTCTGCAGGGATTGAATTTTCATCTCCACAGTAGCTGTGCTTACTGCAGACCTTATAACAAGCTTCTGATGTTGAATGATGGATGCAAAAAGACACTCTCTTGGCTATTAACTGTGCTTCTAAGCCTCAGTCTGAAAATAAATCTTGGGAAAATTGGAAGGCAGAGGAATCCTTTCCCCCACCAACCTTATGTACTATTTATAAAAACAGTTACTTGGTTAGGAACTTCAATCCTAAAGAAGTTTTTAACTTTACCACATATGAAATATGCAATTAATACACTGTGCTCCTTTGTAACATTTACCTCCCAAGAAATTATATTCTAATAAAAACACTTCTTAAAAGGAAAGAGGAGGATGGAAGTGAGGAGTGGGATTTACAATCTTTACAGTTTAGTAACACCAGTTTGAAAGCATTTTGGTAAACACTTCACACATCATGCCCCATGTCTCAATTGATTCACCTCACATTCACAGTTGGCTTCCTAGCAACTCTTTCTTTACAAGTCCATTTTCCCATTTACTGAGAACAATACTGAGAATGAGTCATTTCTGCAGAATACAGCCCTTCATGTACACCAGATGCTTAATGTTGCACACTATGAAGAAAAAAACCTAATGTCTACTCAAATTACTGTATCGAGCACCAAAACCTGTCAGCATTTTACATCTTGTGTAAACGTTTTCTTCAGAATACTTGAATGTTTTTTAATATTAAGATCTTAATATTGCTCATCAAAATGCATCACCAGCTTCTGTAGGAGCTAACACCTAATTAGCTCAGTTAGTAGCAGCTTGAGAATACCACCCAAACAATGACCAAAATTAATGTCTGTCACTAAGGGAGTAAAACAAACAGAAAAAAGCCTGAAAGTTTTAGAACTGAGAAAGAGCATTTCCTTGTGTTTTGCAAAGCTTTCCCTTTCAATTCCATAGAGTGTGTCCTCATAAATCAGTATTTTTATGGCTTTTGGTGCTAAATCTTTTTAAGCAGTTCTTGCAGTAGTTCTATAAAATCCTGACTGGTGAGGTAGGTGCAGAACAGACAAGGAGAGCTCTGTCCCTTCGTCCTTCTCTGGAAACAGCACAAACCAAAAATGAACAGTGAACAGAGCTGAGGTCAAGTAATAACAGGGATGAAGCTATACAACTCTGGGGGGATGTTCAACCAGTCACTGCAAAATCTGAGGAAATCATTAGGAAGCTCACCTTCTTTTCTTTCAGAGTAAGAGGGGAACAGCTGAGCCCAGTTTTACCTTCACTCCTTTTGTTTACTTACAGAGGTGTTTCATTACCTGACTTGTTACAATTAGAGCAGCCTGATGTTATTTGGTTTGAAATAGAGGTACTTGCCTACAGCCACACATTACACTTAAGGGCAGAACAGAAAAATAACACAGTAACAGGCAGATGCTGTAAATCTTAAATTATTCACAACCTATTCAATACAAAATAAACCAGTCCTAGCAAATTAATTCTAGTAAGAATGAAATTTTTAAGTTATCCCTACAAATTATTTAGTTCCTCTACAAACCAAATATTTAGCAGTTGGCAATAATTAAAATGTAAAAGACAAAAGAAGTTTTTAATCAGTTTCTTCTTAGATGTCTGACAGATATCACAAAAGATGGCACTACTTTGGCAAAGAAAAAACAAATGTTCAACACACTGAAGTAAACAAGAACAGCATTTAACATCAATTGAATTGAAACAATCATTGATTATTTCAAGTAGTTTTTCATACACTTGCAAGAGGCATTTTGGATTTTGAAGTTAGTTGTAATCTAGAAATAATCTAATTGTAAAACCTAGCCAGAAGTGCAGCTGTGTACTTCCAGTCTCTCATTTCCATAAGCACTAAAGAAGCCTGGTTTTGCTCTTATTCTCATTTAGAGCATTAAGACTCTAAAAACTATATTGATGGGATTACACAAAATACAACTGCTATTTTCACATCCTGAGCTTCCTGAAAACAAAAATGTTTTTACCACAAAAACAAAAATTAAAAAAGGAAAATCTTTAGTACAACAGGAACAGATACAGATGCTGACAAACTCAGTTTTCAGCATCATAAACGTCACTGGGATTCTCTTTGGGAAAGCAGCAGTTGCAGAAACGACAATAATTAGGCTTAATATAGTTCCAAGGCAAATCATGGCAGCTGTACATGCCACAACAAAGAGCATTTTTAAGTATCAAGTATGCAATTTAACTACAACCAAACTCCCAAAATATTTCTGATTCACAGCAAGTTACTGAGAACACTGAGTACATCCCAGAGCTGCTCTTACCTTTCCTGGCAGCCTCTGTTCTCCGTCTGGCTGGCGACACCAGATCCTTCACAATCTGTAGCACTTGAATCATTGCTCCTTAGCAAGATCAAAGGAACGAGGTGCTCCTCCACAATTCCAACAGGTTTCATTACTACACCTTATTGCATGGCTGTCTTCAGTATGCTCAAGCAAAACTGCAGCAGGAAGAACTCCTCTACCTTCCCAGCAAGATTTCTGCCTGACGACTCTACAGGCTGGGGTGATGGATTTAAAGTGACTTCAGCACAAGGAGACAAAAAATTGCGAGCAGTCCTGAATGCATTTCTAGAGAACATTTTAGAATTGTTTACTGCAGAGAACACATACTGATTTCTCTAAATAAAGTTTAAAAAAAATGATCACAAAGTGGCTAAAGAAAAACAAAACCCCTTGAAAGGAGGGCTGGCAGATGCAGCGTGCTCCCCTAGGCTCAGTAAGGAACAAGAGCGGCTGCATCCTCTTCTCAAGTCAGCTCAGTTCATGAAATTTCACGTAATGCTTAAAGAAAGACTCCGGTGCAGCGCAGAGCCAGCGTCAGCCCCACCAACAGAACTAAAATTAAACCCAGCCTGCAAAAACTCCATCAGGCACAAGCAAGCTCCTGCTAAAGACATTCAGTGGGCTCCTATTCTCCCCCCTCCAACAGAAACCTCTGACACCCTGGTACGTGACAGGAATTCTCACACACCGGGAGGCACGCTGGAGATCCTGGGAGCATTTCAGGCTTTCTCTCACCCACCACCAGAGGCCCAGAGAACTACTTCAGTGTTGGAATGTTGGGGGGCACAAGAGATGATGCACTTTGGACCAGGTTAACATAAGAGATTTGATAACAGGATGCCTTGACAAAAGCAAACAGAACTTTGAGAATTAGACCTAGATTGCAAGAAGATGAAATCAAACGGGTTTACTGGAAAAAGAAAAATCTCATTAAACTCTGCAAGCAAGAGATGTTGTTATGTGCATAACTCTGTGTATGTGATTTTAACCTAATCATTGCAGTACACATTACTAGTCTCCCTGAAATATGATATAAGTGTTTGTATCCTGCAATAAAATGGGATTCTGATCACCAAGTCAGTCCCCCCATCTCTCTCCATCGCTGACATTTCAGCAAAGGCATTGCCATTACTTCTGTCAGAACAATTGCTGTACGTGCCCCACAACATTTTTAATGGCATTTGGAAAACGTACAAAGGCCCTTCAGAAGTGCCTTTTGTCAAAGTATCTGCAGAGCAAACCCCAAAAAAAAAATCCTGAGGAATCATGTTTTATGTGATCACTTTAAATAACTGTCAGGCCTGAAGAGGCTCTGTGAACACTTCAGAAAACTGAATTCCTGCGCAGCACTGCAAGGCCTTGCACACACAGAGATCAATTTAGGAAGCCAACTTACATGTTCTGAAAATCATAACATGAAAACAAACCACAGGCCACATTCTCTGGCCTTTAGACCTTCTGTTCCCATTGCTTAAGTGTTAGATGGGGAGGAGAAGAGGTCATCTCTTTCCATTCTTCCATTTCCAGCTGCTCATCACAAGCATTTCAGATTTTAAGATTTACTGGCATATTTATCCTTGGCCATGTCAGTCTCGTGAATCACAGACAGCACAGGAACAACAAACCATGTCTGTCCTGTCAGTCTCATTCACAGCCTGCCCACTAATCTCTGCCAGAAGGAAGAGCAACCCAAAGCTCTGTCCTATTTGGTTAGTTAAAACAAAGACAAGCCAAATCCTTCTCCCTGCCAGGCTGTCCAATTTCTTCTCCCACTCTGCAAAGATTCAAGTGTCCACCCAAGAAGAAGCTTGAAGAAACATTCTTCAAAATGTTACAGACACAATCCTCAACTTTTCTACATTAAGAATAATTTCT
The DNA here is from genome assembly GCA_024362935.1 of Setophaga petechia. Classification (NCBI taxonomy): domain Eukaryota; kingdom Metazoa; phylum Chordata; class Aves; order Passeriformes; family Parulidae; genus Setophaga; species Setophaga petechia. The sequence goes on along the minus strand of JANCRA010000012.1, from coordinate 16,755,273 downwards.
AACTCCTGGAGCTGAAGTTCAATTCCAGGTTTAAGACCAATGACTTTACACCTAGAGAGGTTTGGAGAAGATCACTACAAGCAGACCCTTCCAGAATGAGTACAATTTCAGAACATTTAAATTAGATCTAAAATGCAGGGTTGTGCAGTAAGGTTTACCTGGAGGTGTGTTATTTAATAATCCAGTGCTCAAAACTGCTGTTGGAAGAATTTTTTTCCACAGTTACCTGATCATGAGGTGTTTGTTCTTCATTTAGCTGGGTAATCAAACAACTTATCTTCAAGTCAAAGATATAAAACCAAAGGAATATCATTATTTTCAACTATATTACACTGCAAATTTTCCCTAAAAAACTGATTTCTAAGTTCCTGGTGCACCAAACACAACTAGTACAGAACTACTAAACTTTTGATGATCCTTATATTAACATATTATGGATAGGAGGAGAAAGGAAGAAAAAAAGAGATAAAGGTAAAATAAAATATTCAGTAATAACATCCACTTGGCCTTCCAAAAGCACAAATACACCTTGCAGACCCTACAGTTGAGTTTTAAATGAACTTTATGATCTCATTGCTACAACAACATTCTCAAGTGCTGACACATGGAGAGGATGGTGGACTGACAAAGATTAACAGCTGGGAATGGGGAGCAGAGGCAGAAAGAGCTAAGAAGGCATGACTTGTACCTACTTTTGTGAAAAATCATTTTAAAAGGAAGAAATTAAGCACTTCAGTACCTATTCCCAACTGCAAAAAGGAAGTAATTCCTTTTTCTTCCAAACTGTCCCTTACCTTGCTGGTACAGGTCCCTGTCCTCCCTTTTCAAGACAGACACACAAGAACCTCAGGACTGGAAGTCATTTTCACATCACACCTGCCTTCCCCATGTGAAACAGTTCCCAAAGTTGGAATGCACAGCAGTTTCCCTCTCTTCTTTATTGTGACAATTGGCATGTAGAAAAAAACCTGAAAAGACTCAGAAAGCCTTAAAATAATTTAGAAAATGTAAACAACATTCCATATGCAATGTAAAGAAAATGGTGCAAGTCTGAAGCAGGCATGATAAGTAAGAAATTTCAAAAATCACTGAAACTTTGAAGAATTACACAGTGAGCTTGGTGGCTGCTCTTTGTGTTTCCTCAAATTAATTTATACACCAAGACAGCAGCACTAAACCTGCTTTAATATAGAGGCAATACCAAAAAGACTTGTAGAAATAAAACACACTAAATTGCATAATTTCATCTGTTACTTGTGAGTCAGAACTTGGTTACAGTTCACTCTTATCTTTGACTGATACTGAACTAACTGATACTTCCATACAATCTGTCCCTACAACTGCCACCTCCCAGACCACACATCCTGATAAAACACCCACTGTGGGCAAGGATACAGCAGATGGAAGTTCACAGCAAATCAGACACAGACACACAAGGTGAACCACAAGAAACCATGTCATAAATTTAGTGTAACAAATTCTGTTTGAGAAAAAGGTAGTGCTACATATTCAGTGCATAGATCACTGATCTCTGCCAAGCATTTTTCCTCTTCAACAGAGAGCTTGCTAAGCAATATGTGCTTGATGATGCTCTTGGATTTTGCTTTTCTTCCTTGACTTCAAAACTGCAGGGAATACAAAAATCATGCACATGTTAACAACATGATGAAATACATTGGTATGGGAAGGGACAGTTAAGCAGGATGGGATTTTATGGATCACTGTGTACAGTCCTTGATCTCTCCCAAGCACAATAATAAAATGACCTGCATCCGGATTAGTCAGCTGTCATAATTCAGAATAAAACGCTTCCGTTACTGTAATTATAATGAACTGATCTTTGGAAGCAGCTCTTTTTCATGGAGCATATTGCCAGGAGGTAACACATTTACAGCACAAATGATGCTGCAGAAGGATGGCTCAGTGGGTATTTGTCAAAGGTACTTGACAGGGGGTGGGGAAGATCAGAATTTAAATCTGGATGACTTAATATTTTCTCTTTCACTCTCTTCTTCAAATCTGTAATGTTTATATATTCACAGCATTCTGTCTAGGCTATTAAAAAACCATCAAGAACCCTCGGGGTCTTCCCAGGCAGCACTGCAGCCACCCAAAAAGTGCCTGCTTGTTGTGTCCTCGTTTACAGAAAGATGTACAAGCTGCTAACAGAGAACAACCCAACCCACTGCAATGGCTTGAGGGTTTTCATTCATGAGAACACAGCCCTGCACACATTAAAGCTGAGATGCAAAGTTACTGTCACTGCTCTTTTTCCCTCTCTTATCAATCTGAACTGTCCAGAATTCAGATATTCTACATATTGATTACTCCCAACATCTCTGCAGAAACCTGAGGGGATCTCACTTCATCATCCTCCCCTGTGTTCCCCACAGCCAGAATTGTGTCCTTCTCCCTGGCTGCTGGACTGCACACATGGTTCCAATGCCAAGTCTTCAGGCCTGACACCCAGGGCATGGAGAGCCCATAACAAAATGGCCAGGAAGGTCCCAGCCCAGGGCAGGGGTGTCACTGATGTTTCAGAGGCAGCAGGATCAAGCATTAAGTCTTGCTGAAAGCAAATAAATACACAAAACCCTTCTGGGGCTGCTGGCCCTGCAGCAGAGCAAAGTCTGCTGTTGGAGGCAGCACAGGAGGATTTACAAGGTGCATTTGCTCTTTGCACCCTCCTCTCTGGGCTGCAACACCCAGAAGGTTTCAGACCCTGCAGTCAGCAGGGCTGTCCCAGCAGGGCTGTCTGGAGCAGGGGCTGTAAAATCTCCAGTGCCATCAAAGGCGAGGGCACCTGCTCTTAACGACCCACTGCAATGTTTGCTTTAAAAGCTGCAGTTTCAGGAACCACACGTGGCACAACTGCTTCAACTGCTTCACTCCCATCTTAGCAAAGAGGCTCAGAAAATGATTTTCCCATCAGGAACTACTCTCTCATATGCAGGACAAAAGTTTTCAAGAATAGATTAAAGGATTGAGGAAATACAAGTCAAGCAACAGGGAAAAGATTCTTTAAATATCAAATAAAAGGAAGAGTATATTATAAGAACATATGCTTAGTCCCTTCAAAAAAAAAATCCAACCTGTTTATTTCTTTCAAAAACAACTAATTCAGATAAAGTCTATCCAGCAGCTAAGGCATGCACTTTAACTATCCCCACTACCCCCAGAAACATTTTGTTTTATGATACTCCTGTAGTTTCCTGTCTTCAAATTATTACCTCAAAACAATTAGGCATTGAGCTCTAAGACAGGCAATATATCATAATAAAAATTATTACTACAGCTGCTATCAAGTAGGTTAGCTATTGTTTCTCACTAATATTTTGAATTAATTTTCCAATCTCTGAACTGCAGCCTACAGCTTTTACTAAGTTTTCAATAATCTATCATGGTTGGACAAGAATTCTAGAGTTCCAAATCAATAACTAACTGTCCCCATAAATCTCTGAAACTTTAAATTCTTAATCTTCATTATTTTCTACAGATCATTCTTTGAAGCATGAAAGAGGCAAAAAGAAGAAAACCTAATGCTATCAAGAATTCCTGTGTAAAATTCTGAGAGCCTTTCTTGTAAAAATGTTTGCACCAGTGACAACTCCATTTATTACTCAGGAGATCATTTTTCAAAAATTACTGCTTTTGGCTGGGCATTTTGCAAAGCATCCAGAAAAGTAAATAAACATCCTCCCAGTCTTCTCAATGGTCCTTCAGAGTCAGTAACTGCTTGATCCAACAGAATTTGCATCCACTTCAGAATATTTTTTTCTTCATTTCTAGCAGGTTTGCTACCAATTTTAATGCATGAAACTATGGCTGCAGACCCAGAAGCCTTATTTAGAAAGCATCTTCTAAAGAAGGGAAAGTGGCTTGATCTAAAGGCTGCAGAAGTAATAATTTCAAGAGAAAGCTATTTTTTAAAGTCTGTTTTTCTTTACACTTTAAACATACAAGAAAGTCGTTCATTAAATTCAAATGATGGAAAACTTCAATAAATGGTCAATGAAAGTAATTCTACCTGTTCCAGGAAAAACCCTATAAACCCAAAACAGAAAAACAAATGCTGTAACTGGGACAAAAGGGAAGACAGAAAAACACAGAGCCACATTCTGCAGAGCTTAGGGCACACAGTGAAGGAAAATCACATATTGCACAAAAATTACAAATTACACATTGCACAATCCCATCCCTGCTCAGGGCTCTCACTGGAACCCCTCTTGCACAGTTTTCACCCCTCAGCTCCTGCTACAGCACCCTCTGACTCTTCCAAGACAGACAGGGAGGGTCCCAGAGAGACACAAGAGCCAAGGATCTGCCTGTGGAAATCTCTGTGATCACCCTGATCACAAACACCAGACACTACTGCAGATCACTATCAGGAGTTTGTGTCATGTACATCTTGCTGCACTCTTCCAAAAAAACCCCAAAAATTACAGAAAGGATAAAAGCATTTATAATGTACAATTTATTTTTTTCTTCCCAATAAATGTGTTTTATACCTGTCACTCCATGACCAAAGGGTACTGCTTTTCTTTGCTCCTATATTTTCTGTAGACATACAAGTGCACCCAAACTGCACCATTTAGGAACAGTTCAAAAACTTCCAAAAGCTCTTAGATATTTAACCCATAAAGACCTGGCAAAAGGAATAGCTCAGGCTGCAATGCAGAATTCCTTAGACATAGAGCAACTCTTGTCTTTTGGGTCTGTATGATTAGGATTGTGTTAAGCAAGCTACACAGCATTATGAAAATGTAAGAACAGAATCACAGAATGTTATTGTGAATCATGAAATTAATTCAATTTATTTTCACAATCACACCATGCCCTTCAAAGGCCAGATGGCCAGTTTATAAGGCTCAAGAAATGGTCAAAAAAGCAACAACAAAGCAAATGGAATTCCACCACCACTCCCCACCCCAAAAACAAGTGGTCTCTAAGCAGTCCATGTTAAATGATTGATAAAATGATGTTTGGTGAGGGTTTTTTTAAACAGGAGGAAGAAAGAGGATGGTAGTGCAAGACCTCATCTCAGTGAATGCACACACCCCACAGGATTTCTCAATCTTCCTCATAGAAGATGGCAAGTTTTCATATAGCTTTAGCTGGAAATTAAGATCTTTCTGAGAAGAAAAAAGTTGCATACTAGAAGTCTCAAAAAGAAATCAGACATTAATGAAGTTGTAATTACAATAACAAAAACTATTTAAAATAAATTCACTAATAATATGCAGCATTTCAAACAGAATATGCAGCAATTTTCCACTGCCTGGATTTGGGTCATGGCTGTAGTGCTAATCAACAAATTTATCTTAAGCTAAAGGACATCATTAAACGTTCTGTCAAACCTAAGCACACAGAAAGAAGCCACACTAGTCATTAAAGACTTTTTTCAGTTTTGCTATATTAAACAAAAATCAAAACTATTACTATCTTACATGTGCTAATACTGAAGTCAAAGTACATTCATTAGTTTAATCAGGCATAGACTGATAAAAGTGAATGTGTGTTCAAATCAAAGAAAGAAGAAAAATAAAAACTTTTAATTTAAACCCTTACTTGGCTTCTTTTTGAAGAGGATATAAATGAGACTAATAATCTTGTACCTCCCTGAGGCAACGAAAAACTAGGAAATTCTATGCACTGCTATTTGTTAACATGATTAAATCCTTCACTGCATGTACATTTCTAGGCTGATATTTAATCCAAGTAATAAAAGGCAGCTGTAGAGAGGCACCAGGAAGAACATCAAACCTTATTAGCCCACTGCAAAATACACACTACTTTTATTAAGCCCATGTATTTGCAGCCACAGTTTGTGCAGCAAATAGTGCACAGTGTGGCTGTCTGCCTCTGCAAGAAAAATCAAAAGTTTTTGAACACTCTGTAATAGGCAAATCTAACACTTAAGGTGGCCTCTAATCCCACAAATGCAACCTACCTTAGTAATGAAAAACTGTTACAGCTACACATTCAGAGGAAGAATAAATTCAACATTTCAAAAGCAGCCAATGGGAATTAACCCAGAGGTCACAGAGAGCAGAAGGGAACCACCCTGCTGTAAAAGGAAGTGCACCTGGGTCTGTTTGCTCCCTGTCCTTGTGCTCTAAGGGACACACCATCACCTGCTCCCTGTCAGACCTCTGCCCCCTGCTCTCCTCCATGCTCACTCAGAATGCATCTTCCACAGCAGGCTGTAACTAATGTGTCTTGAGAATCCAAACACAGCACTCAAATGTGACAGTCATGTCATCTGGGACTACTCACATGCTCCCAGTGTTGAACACTTCTCCTATTCCCTCATCAATGAAAAAATGGTGGAAACACTTGAGCATCTGAGACTTCTTTAGTCAGCTTCACCTTAAGACAATGAATTTATCCAAATGAAAAATGTCTTAGCTACATACTCCATGAACAAGAACACAGGAATCTACTAACACTGCCCCAGTTCTGGCAGATGGAAAACTGTAGTGTATTTACTGTTCTCTATGCTCTCTGCAGCTGTAGAGAATTTAAAATCATGCCAAGTTTCAGCCAACAACTGCCATGGTCCAGACAAGCAGGGTCACCACTCTACCCAGTGCTACACTCAGGCACTGCAGCCTGGCATTGTAGCTCCCACTGGCACTAGAGCAGGGCAAAAGAGCAGAGCTGCCATCATTCCCCCTTCCTTGCAGGGGATTTATCCTTGTTAAACTTCACTGAGTAACATCCAGGTAACCTGGCCTTGCTGCATCATCCACTGAACATACAGTGTTAAACAAAAAAATTGCACAAATTGTGTTAGTTCTTCTACATGAATGTTCCACTTAATGACTGATTGCATTAAGAAGAGGGGGAAGAACATTCAAGAGCCTTACAGTGAGTTTCACATAAATATTATCTCTTTTAGTTTGTTTTAATGCACAAGGAATAAATAAATACTGAAATGTCACTAAAAGTTACTCATTAGCCTTTTCTCTAAAAAGAAAACTTTCCTACCACATACTTACAGCATAACATACAAATATTTTTGTCACTGCTTCTGACATAGAAAAGGGAGGTGGGGAGCAGGGAAAGAAACGAGAAGGAAATAAAAAGCAAAACTGACACTTTGCAATTTGTACCTCATCTTTTTACAGCAACAGACCAAATTTTTTTCTCTCCTGTCCTTCAAGACCATGACATCCTTCAAACGTTCTTACAGTAATTTGATGCAACTGGGGAAGAGAGGAAGCTAAAAGCTTGTCTAGTTTTTGCAGCCAGATATCAAATAATTTGAGCTGTAAGTGCACTGAAGCTCCCAAGGCAAACAGGGTCTGCAGAGCAGCCTGGCCACAAGCATGGCTGTGCCACAGCATCACCCCAAAAACTCAGAGCTGCAGCCCACAAGTGTCACCTCCAAAGCTAAACGTGGGGGACAGCAGGAAATGAAGGGTGTGCCATTGTACTGATGTACAACTCAGACACAGCAACACCACAAAATAAAACTCCTCATACAATGCTGTATAAAATTCCACTACAAAGAAAAAAAGAGAAGGAAAAAGCTTTCTATTGAATGCAACAGAACATTCTGGTGAGAGACTCACTTCCCTATGTCCCTGAAAATTCTGGCAGGTCTGACTGGAGCTCAAAAGGGCTCTGAGTCAGGCTTTCAGCACTCCAGCACAGAATTAGGCAGGTTTTCAAAGAGCTTTTCAAGGCTAAAACAGAAAGGCTGCATTCAAGAATCCTCTCCTATGGCAAACCAAAGTGCTTTACTAAAACAGAGTGCCCTTCTACATTAGTGATCTGTTAGATTAATGACTGCCCTGGCCAGAGCACTGAGGTTCTGCAGTGTGTTGGTATGCCTGCCATTCTGGAGACCATTGTGTCACACAAAATAAAACTGAGGGGGAAAAGGAAGAGAAGAAAGAAAACAACACATCACACCAGCTTCCCAAACCAGAACTTGGGAGTTCTACACAGATTTGTGCTTGCTTCAGAAATTTTGAGCAGGATAGGAACAGGTTTGCTAACAGCCTTGAAGAAATTCCAGTGTTATCTTGCCAGTATCCCATATAACTTTAAGAATTAAAATACCTTAATTATAGGGGAGAGGGTCCTTTGCAATGAGAGCTTAAACAAGCCTTATAATCAGGGGATTGATAGGATATCAGTCCTATCACTTAAGTGCAGCTACTTTGTTACCACAAACATCTGCAATCCTTGTAAATACTGCAAGGATAACAGGCTGGATAGTTTAAGTAAAGAAAAGATCTTAAATATGGAGCCAATAATCTCACTGACATTACTTACATAACCCCACTTCTGGCAACAACTCCAAATATTTTCCAACTGTGTTACAAATCAAAGAAGTTATTTTCTATCAGTAGCTGGGTAAAGTATGTCCAAATAGTTTTTCTTGAAACACAGTCAATTTAGCTTAAAACAACCACACATCTTTTAAATCAGGTGCTTTGTTTCTTGAATATGAACACGAATAACAACACAAAATGAGATTGCAGCTCCATTATTTTTCATAGCTGTGATAAAGGCACACCACTGAGCAGCAGTACTTCACTTTTCCTACACAGTGCTGTCAATCATATCATTCACTCATTTGTATGGGAAGTGAGAATCAACGACTCACGACAGGCAAGGAAAGTCCTGTGAGCACCTCACTGAACACTGCTGCTGGGAAAGCTCTTCTTCAGTCCATTTCTAACCCTTCATCCCTTCCAGCTGGTTTGTGAATTCTTTGATCCAACAGGAAATCACACCACCATCAGGGAGCTTAAAACTGCAGCCTCTAAAAGTGCCCCTGCAGTAGCTGCAACTTTGTTTGTGACTGCACGGTGCTCATGCAGAGAGGGGTGCCCACCCAAACACCTACTTTGTAACTGTTGCTTTTCTTCTGCATTTCAGTTGGGAATTCGGCATCCTTCCCCCTTTGGAAGGAATTTGAACACCAGCCTCGACTTATCAGAGGATGAATGGGATCCCAGAAGTATGAATTGCTGACATAGTGGCAATACTTGACACCCACTCCATGAACAAGGTTCCAGTGTTGTTGTGCTGCTCACTCCTCCTGCTGCAGGAGCACCCAAGGCCCATAAAGGCACCATTGTGCCATGTGCTATAGAAAGGAGCACACAGACAGGCCCAAAAACTAAGATTTAAATTAAAAACTATGTCATGGGAGAATATTATCATGCCCAAGGCATGTACTCCTGTGTATGCCAATTAGCCATAATAATTCAGTACTCCTAAGTGGCCATCAATCAAAACAGAGGCAGACAAATGTTAAAAGATTCTTCTCCTTTATAAAGACACAAATAGAAGAATTCAACTATCTCTAATGTAGGTATATATACTTATGGTATATATAGGTATCCCATAAGTATATATGTATATATACTTATGGTATACCTATATATACCATATATTTTATGGTATATTATATATTATTATACCATTATAATATATGTATTATATATTATTATACCATTATAATATATATATAGGTATATATATTAGTATATATATATACCTATATATATTAGTATATATATATATACTAATATATATAGGTATATATATATACTAATTCTACTATCTCTAACGTAGGTATATAATTTTACATTTTACATTGCAATGCAAAAATAATTACATAAAACATATATCACAAATAAAACATGTAATGAGTGTTTAAATATACATAAATTACTATCACAACCATCTATTTATCATCTTTGTTGTTTCAGAGACACACAGCTAGAGGATCATAAAGTAAATCATTTGTAAACAAGCCAACCTTAATTTCCAGCACAAACATGGCAGAATAAATGAAGTGCAAGTGCCTGAAAAGGACACATTTGTGTGTATATGAAAACACTGGAATTCCAGCATCATTAATGATGGTAATTTTCCTGCCACAGCTCTCCTGTCAGCTCAAAACTAACAATAGTTTCCTGCCAGTGCCAACATTTGGTTTACAAACAGAAATTACATCTCTTTAATAGAAGGTATCACGTTGCATTAATTTATTTAGAGAAGCCCCATCAAACTGCCAGGAAAAAGCCCAAATGAAAGAAGATAGATTTAAAGTTCCCTTTATGGAAAAATAAATTTAAAAATAAATGTCACACCTTTTAAAAATGTTCAGTCAATGTATCTAAAATGTATACAAAGGGCTTTATAAATATAATTTTACTATACATTGATTAATTTAAATTAAACAGTAAATATTTTACAATACCTCTTTGTTAGCAAAGCCCTATAAATGTGACATTTCTGAACTTGAACCTACACCTGCAAACACAGCCTCTGGATGTCATTAATACATTTTTGGCAACTGCAACCTCCTGTAAAGATGCAGCTTCATTTCAGACCACAGAGATTGAAGACTTACTTTTTTTCAAGTAAATACATAACAAAATAAAAGTCAAACCCTGTTTATCTGCCTCTTTGACCTAAAAATAAATTTTAGGTGCAAGGGAAGCCAGAACTTACCAGCCATAAATATCCTAAAATGTGACCAAAAATAAAGGAAGGATTATGAAGGGACCAAAACTCAAGGAAAGATTATGAAAACAAATTTAAAAATTAATTTTAAATCTGTTTAAATACAGACAAATTTCAAAAAGCTTTCCTTTGTGTTCTGATTTATTTAAATAGCTGTGCTATGAAAAAAAAGGTCTGCTGAAAGAAGCTGCATTGTTACATCAACTGAATAAATAAAAATCCAATATAATAAAATGAAATACTAAAACAACAAGTAAGTTTCTATTAACATGCCTGCATTTCCCCCATGTGACACATCAGTTTTGTGCAGAGTATTTGGGTTTATATTTTATTGCTGCTGCTGCACCCTGTGTGCTCAGAGGAGCAGTTTAATTACAGTATGGGTGAGAAACTGGGTCACCCACCATCTGATCAGCCCTCTGGAGATGCCTCTCCTTGCTCAGCACAGAGGAAGCCCAAGATTTCCACATTCCTGAGCCAGTTAAGCCACAGCTCCTGCACACTTCCAGCAAGGAGGAGCTGCATTGACCAGAACCTCAGCCACAGACCCCTGACCCCAGCCCTGCAGGGAGCAGGGAGCCCGGGCTCAGGGAGCCCCCAGAACTGCAGTCAGCCTCCTGAATGCTCCTGCCACAGGGAGCAATGCAGGAATTCAGGCTGGCAAAGGACACTGACCCACTGCTGGCATGGGCAGCATTTTAAAGAGGTGATGAAATTTTAAGACCCTGAGTTCAGCCTTGGCTAATGCAGCACAAACCTTTCTAATGAAACTTCAATCAAAACTTCCTTGTTGACACCACACTGATTTCTGTAACTCACTCATTCTGATCTCTGAATCTGTATTTTGAGTCAGAAAATTATCTCCAGCCCAGCTGCTCACAGTCTCACCAGGTACAAGCTGCACTATAAAGAGGAGACAGAGCAGCAAGCAGCAGTATCCCAAAAAAAAGAGATCTGAAAACTTAGACAACACTGGCCCATGATAGATAGAGCACTGGTCCACGATAGAGGAGCAACAGTGAATCAAGACCCAGTGACAAGTTCTCCTACTACAAGACTCCACAGCCAAATAACAACATTTTTGTCTTTTTCATGCTTCAACCCCCACTGCAAAAAAGTTAATAGTGCACTACTACTGATGCAAATTCTCACTGTCACTGCAGTTACAGTGGTGAATTCCCTTGACAGCTTCAATACAAGAAGAGGAAAAATTAAATAAACACTGATTTTATCAATGAAGCAATTTTTAGGGGGCCACTAATACACAGTCATTTACTATTTAAGAGTCTCGTGGATTTCCTTCAGAAAATTATCTCCAGTCCAGCTGCTCACAGTCTCACCAGGTGCAAGTTGCACTATAAAGAGGAGACAGAGCAGCAAGCAGCAGTACCCCAAAAAAAAAAAAAGAGATCTGAAAAGTTAAGACAACACAGAGGAGCAACAGTGAATCAAGACCCAGTGACAAGTTCTCCTACTACAAGACTCCACAGCCAAATAACAACATGTCTTTTTCATGCTTCAACACCCACTGCAAAAAAGTTAATAGTGTACTACTACTGATGCAAATTCTCATGTGTCACTACAGTTACAGTGGTGAATTCCCTTGACAGCTTCAATAAAAGAAGAGGAAAAATTAAATAAACGCTGATTTTATCAATGAAGCAATTTTTAGGGGGTCACTAATACACAGTAGTTTACTATTTAAGAGTTTTGTGGATTTCCTTCAGAAAATTATCTCCAGCCCAGCTGCTCACAGTCTCAGCAGGTACAAGCTGCATTATAGAGAGGAGACAGAGCAGCAAGCAGCAGTATCCCAAAAAAAAGAGATCTGAAAAGTTAAGACAACACAGAAGAGCAACAGTGAATCAAGACTGAGTGACAAGTTCCCCTACTACAAGACTCCACAGCCAAATAACATTTTTGTCTTTTTCATGCTTCAACACCCCACTACAAAAAAGTTAATAGTGCACTTCTACTGATGCAAATTCTCACTGTCACTACAGTTACAGTGGTGAATTCCCTTGACAGCTTCAAAAAAAGAAGAGGAAAAATTAAATAAATGCTAATTTTATCAATGAAGTAATTTTAGGGGGTGACTAATATACAGTAGTTTACTATTTAAGAGTCTTGTGGGTGTCCTTCTTTTTCACATAGCTGAGTTGCAATGGAGTTATTGTTATTTAGGAGGATTACTATTATTTAACTTTTAAAAATTTTTACAAACATTTCACAAGTCTTCAAAGTCACCTTTTGCAAATCTGCCCCTTGTCCCCTGTATCCAACAATTCTTTATTATTCACAGCTTCAGTTTTTCATAGAGAATTACTATTTCAAGTTTTAAGAAAGATAACCCAGGACACACAATAGCTTCTCTTCTATTTCTCAAGTCCCAGTTTTTATGAAGATTAGAAGATAACTGTGCTGTGAAACCACAACAGTTGTGAAAACACTTCACTAACTGTAGCTTCAAATTTGCATTTTATGACTAGGCTTTCAGGGTTCATAGCTCAAAACTGAAACAAAAACCTAGCATGCACCATAATAATCTGACATCCTTTAACTATTCATTATTATTGTATTGTTAAAGTATTTCAGTTTATTTGTAAGCTTTGCTTCTCCAGCATGCAGCTGTCTCAGTCAATCAGAACCTGGACTTTTTCCTTGCTTTTATTCAGTCTCAGCTCATTCAAAGAAGTGATGACTACAAAGCCTCTTCCACCAAATCATTCTGTCTTTAAAATATTTGCAACACTTTACCCACACTACAGAAAATGCACAGCCACCTACACTTTGGGTAAAACAAACAGAAAGTCTGTTTGCCAGGATTGTGTTTATGAACAGTTTGACTTGGTCCTCAGCTCACTAAAGATTCATTTTGACACACCAGGAGGGGAGATGGGGGATGAGGGGAAATGAGCCAGCCTTAAATCACAGACCTTCCTTAGGACAGGGAGCTCTAGAGATGCCCAGGACACTCTCCTCAGCTGCAAGCACAGCAATAATCATGTGTAGAATGGTCTGGGCTGAAGTGACCTCAAGATCATCCAGTTCCTTTGCCCTGCCCTGGACAGAGACTCCTTCCCCCTGACCAGGCTGCTCCAAGCCCCATCCCACCTGGCCTAGGGGGGCTCTCTACAGCACTGCATCTTCATCTGCCTCACCTAAAATGTTAAGGCTGACTTAACATTTGTTTTAATTCTGTAGTTAATTGTTCATGAACAGGGAAATTGACAGCCAAAACTATTTCTTCACATACACTATGAGAACACAGAAGAAAGACAACCAAATCTATGTTTTCAGAAATCCCAAAACCACAAGGTTCCTCTGTGAACAGGGACTAGAAAGCAGAGCTGTAATGAGAGGTCAAGGCATGTACCCAACCATCAAACTGCAGCAGCCTCTAATCACAGCACTGTGGGTCAGTTTGAACTGCAGAGGCACAAACTGCCCCCACCATCACCAGGCCACACCAAACATCTGCAGAATGCAAGAGTGCCCTGCACAGCATCTCTCAAAATGTGCTCTCTCACTCAAAATGTGTTCCCACCCTCAGTCAGACAGAAAGAAAACCTGAATTGATGGGAGTGAAGCACAAAGAAGCAAGTGACCTTCCGAAATGGATGCAGCATTAAGTTTTTAGTGTGTCAGAAATAAAACTAAAAGCAGAAAGACAAAGTCAGGAAAGAAATATTCTGTATTGTAAGCTGGCACTGCATCTTATACATTCCAAGGGGAAAAAATGAAGATGTCAGCAGCTTGTTGCAATAGTGTGCACTAACCTTAATTTTCACTGCAGCAGCTGAAATAATTTCATTGTACTGACCTTTCCTCAAAGGAGAAAAGCACAGGAAAATCCCCAAAAATAAAGAGCACAGTTTATAACATTAAGAATTTATCATGACACTACACATTTTCTGGCCACTAAATATCTGGAGAAAATGTAGATTAAATCAACTGTTTGTGTGGTGGGACATTCTAGGCAGGTTGCATCCACCAGGATTTCTCTGACAAGTCATCTTGAAATACAAAACAAATCAATAATCAACTTCACCTAGCTACACTTGATACAAACCCTTTAAGGATATGACCTCAGTGTCCTTTAAGGCATACAATGGAAAAGGACAATTTCCAATACAAATCTGTCTTACCCTTATTTATGAAAACAGACATTTACAAAGCTATTCCACAGAAATAAAAGCCTCAACAGAGACTGCTTCAGTTTAAACACATTTTTTGTATTGTCCTACAACAAAATATCACTATCAATGGTGAACTCTGCAAGTCTGTCAATGCTCTTCCCAACACAGGGAAAGATCCAGTACAGCAGGCACTTACACACCTGGGAACTATTTAAAAGTTAAACAAAAAAGCAGTTCTCTCACTGACTTTCAAAAAAAATTAACTGATCATTGGCTTAAAAATAAGCATATATGTGCTTCATAAGTACCAGGATATTAACAGATTTACTTTTACAAGACATTTAAATAAAATAAGCTTTATGTAACAAATTTTATATGGTAAACAACAAAATAAATATTATATGGTAAAAATTACTTCATCTAATGAATAAAGTTGGCAAAAAACCCAAACAGATATGATCTGCCTGTGAAGAAATTTAGGACAAATAGAAAAAGAATTTAATCATTTTGGGACTTAGCATCTAACACAGCCCTTCACAAAGAAAAATGGAAATATAAATTGAGTCAAGTACAGCACAAGAACATAAGTAGGATTCAATCATGTAGTCTGAACATGGCAGCATTCTGGAGTTTTTAGTGGCCTTCTGAAGGCTGAGATTACCTCATTCTAGATTTTTTGTTTGAATGACACCAGGTGATGCACAAGTTAGGAATACCAGAGACTCCCATGATTTTTAATACATCTAGCTACTCTAGGTGCCCAGAGATTTGGTGAATAAGCACACACATAGAGAACTATGCAAACAAATGCAGCTTCCTGAGCTATGGACTTACCTTATTGACTGAGATATTTAGCAAAGAGGAGCATCAAACTAAGGACTGTGCTCAGAGTTCCTCTCCAGTAAACCATAAACTAAGAAATTCAACATCAGCCAAACAGAAACCATCTCATCTCCTCTAAACCATATTTTTCAAGAGTGGCACTTTGTGTTTGCCCTTGAAGCCCCTCACAGCATCCCACCACAAGAATGTGGCACCCTGCACTGGAGAACATCATCCCTGACCACCACAAGAAGTACTGCCAAAATGTTGTCTTGCATTTGCAAAAGGATCTTCATTCTTCCTAATGAACAGCTCAACCCCCCAGCCTGGAATCAGCTCAAAATCTGACCAAAACCAAGGGTGCTTTGCTCTAGCACTGTCTGTGTGTGCTGCACCCAAACAAAAATCACCACAGCAGCACCCTGGGAGTCACACTTCACACAGCAACTGAGTTATTGGTTATGTGTAAGGCTGCACATAAGGCAATGAAAAACATGAAAAGCTCCATAGAACAAATAAATACTCACATATAATGTTTGACAAATCAGTACATTCTGGTACTTGAATAACTGCCTGGAAATCTATCATCTATGCAATACAGCAAATACTTTAAACATCAGAAAATAAACAAGAAAAAATAGCAATATGAAAGAAAATAGAAATAAATCAGAATAAAGACTAAAATAGTTCTACCTACACCAGCACAAAAAATTACACCAAAAAAAAAAAAAAACCTCAGAAGAGTTTCTGAACTATAGGTAGTTCACAAACTCTTCTGAGCTTTTTTTTTGGTGTAATTTTTCCTCTGCTGCATTTAGCAAGCATTTCCTTCATCATTCTTTTTTATTTCCAGATGTCAAGAGCAATCATTTTTCATTTAGTTTGACAAGAAATTTAACCAACAATTTTCTTTACTCATTTCCTCCCAGAAACTCAAATGGTCTTGTTTTACTGAGAAGGGATATAATTATCCCATGAACAAGATGCTTTGCCTTCAGCACGTTCAGTACAGTTGTGCTGAAGCTGAGCTCTTCACAAATCTAGTTCCTGTGCAAATGAAGTTTTCTCCTCATTTCTACATGAGCCAAGGCCAAGTAACATTGCTGACAGAGGCTGCATGAAGAATTCTCACATCTGCACAACTCACCAGACTTTCAAATACTCAAAAGAGTTCACTAAAGGAGGTTATCTGACCCATCAGATGTCACCTAAAGCAAAACTTCCGGTGCCTTTCATCTGCTTTTTCCACAGAACAGACATTAAGTCACATTTTTCTGTGGCTCACATCATTCCAATACATGCCAGAATTCCTATGGGATCAAATCTCTATACTGGAATTTGAGTAATTTTTTTTTTTCCCCTATAAAATGAAGTCCAGTGATTTTATGCTGGATTTTTACCAGTTATTTTAATTTACTAGGCAGTTACAGATTTTGGAATTCTCAGCAACCCCAAGGCATCTTCCCCTCAGAGTTACATGTTTTATTTATACTGAATAAAACAAACATCATCTTGTTACAGAACTCAGCTTCTTGAAAATGAGACCAGACTACAGAGAAGTCTTACAGAGCACACATTGATCAAAAATTTGCAGATTAAAAATGGCATCTGCCAACTCTCAGGTTTATTTGGTTATTTTTACAGGACTGAAGACACAAAACTCAGTATGAATATTTTCAAGGAATAACCACCTCCCAAAAGCTACTACAGAAGTACAGTTCTTCCAAACTAACACCTAAGGGTTTCTTTTTTTCTGAAAGAAAGAAATCTACTCACTCATGACTGGAAACTTCTTTGTATATAATCCAAGACGGGTCTTGAAGCAAGGTATTTTGTTGGAGAAGGTTTCTCAGAGGTATACATGTCCTGAAGTGGGAGGAAAATAAAAACACAAAGAATTTTTTCAACTTCAAATCACTAGAATATATGTTTACATATAAACTGTCTTTCCTAAACTCATTTCATCCTCTTTGTTCCAAAAAGAAAAAAAAGGAAAACAGAGATGTGTTTGTTATGACTGGGGAGCTTTAGTGCTTCTGGATGTATTTAGCTGTTTATTGACTCAAAATAGGCACTCTCCTCTAACAATCACATTACAAACTTGTGTTTGTACTTTGAAAAAAAAGTGCTATAAAATATAACATTTGTTATCTCTTGGGAGAGTTAAAAAGTTAAAAGTACAAGACTACAACATAGATACAGTAACTGAAAATTCCCACATGGTATTTTCCTTCAGGAACCTCAGCTGGCAAAACAATGCAAAAAAAACCCCACTTTTTAAAACACAAGAAATGCAATTAAGATTACTGAACAAGTACATGTTGGCACTGACATCAAACATTTCCTTCTCAGAAACAAAACCTGAAAAGTTATCATTCCTAGCAATATAAACCTGCAGTTCCAGCAATTCCTCATTGATTTCAAAAAAAAGAAACCCAAGTAGGGCAAATATGGATTCACTAACAACAAGCCTGGTCCTCCCTGAAGCCAAATATAGAGGACTTAATCTCCAACAATGACAGCACAGCAAGTACATTTTGAAAAATTTATTATATAATCTCCCTCCTGCTGCTAAAAGCAAGTTTATCCAAGTCTGATTGAACAGTTAAATGAAAGAAACTTCACTCACAGCTGAGGAGAAAAGAAGAAATCCAATATATCTACTAAGCTGTACAGAGTTTTCTTCTAGTATCTGCACAAATGGAGACTATCTGTAAATTAAGCAATATGATGTGATGTATTTCCTCTTTTCAAAACAAATTAGAACCTGCTGAACCTCCCCACCTGTGCTAATCCAGCCAGATATCTTGTGCTGACTCAGATTTCAAGTCTCAACTCTCCTGATCTCTTCATGCCCAAAAAAAAAAGCAAAGTAAAATACAAAAAAACATAAGAAGAGATCTAACTTTTCCTAAATTATGACTTCACATAACATTTACAGATCTACAGCACATAGCAAAGTAGTACAGGAACTACCACAGGACATCACAAGAAGGTTCCTTTATCAACTGCTAAAACAATTTTAGAAAAATAAAATAAACATCAAAGCCACACACACCACGAAAAAAAGAAATCCAGTTGCCAAAAGGAAGCCTTTGGTAAAGCTGCAGATTGAAAATTACAACCAACTTTTTTGCACTGAAAAAGTAACACAGGGAAGAGACTCAATAGGGAAAGAAAGCAGCTGAAAAATCCACACACAAACATTCCAAACAAGCAGAGATGAACACAAAGCCATGAGCTGCTACATCAGGGAAGAACAGCTTGGACTGCAGGCCCTGTCAACTTTCCATGAACGTCTGCTAAATTAAATATTTAAGCACACACAGCCCAATCAAAAGTGAAGTGTCTGTCCAAACGTATCATTAGAACTTGTCAGCTTCCTCTTGATTACTGGTGTCCAAATTAGCAAATATAACTCCCATGACATTTCATTATTTACTGGGCTAATAACACCTGTTATGCTAAGAACATCAAATGGATCAGACATCCCTCAAACCAGGTCCAAAGCACTTCTGACCAGTCTCACACTAGCTTGGGGCCTAAACCCTTCCTGAATTTTATGCACAATCAACTGCAAGACCAGAGTCTCCCATTCAACTTGATTTTCCAAAGGGATTACCTCACCTTAGTTTTGTAAATACAAACTAACAATACTTTGCCTCTGAGACACCGTGTTACACGACATTTTATTGTGTGTACGTACAGGAAAAGGCTGCTCATTAGGAAAAAACAAAACAGCAGCTCTGAAAACCACTTAAGGCTAATAATAGCTTAATTATGCACCCTCATTGCTTATAAAAATCTTGTCACGTAACACTGAGGAAATGAGATGGGGATGATACAGAAGCTCTGTTCTACCTGAATGTGTGAAAAGTGAAGGCTCCAGTGCACCAGAGCGACCTGAGCTCCAACTCCCAGCCACAAAGTGCTGCTCCTCTGCTGCTTTCAGTGCCTAAATATTTTGTTTAGCTATTGCCAGCAGCTGTTTAGCACACAATGCAGACTTCTGGGAAATTCAGCTGTTGTTCTCTGAAATAATGCTATGTGTGTGTTTTATATAATTTCCCTTGTAAATAATTAAAAAAAAAAGAAAGTTTTGTCTTTTATCTGTAATTTTGAATACAGCAATAGCAAGCAGTGTGGAAAGTCAACACTACCAAATAGCAGACAGTCCCTGTTTTCCATTTCATTGCAATAGCAACACCTTTACCTAGGGATGTGTGCTAGAAACTAAACTGTTTTCACTTTGTTTTCTCAGCCAACCTGAGTTATTTCAATGCCTGTAGAGTTCTCTCCTGTACAGAAATACTACCAACTACTACAAAACAGAAATAAAGACTCTTACTTGTTCAGTGTCTTTCTGGAAGGCACCATCTTGGAAAAACTTTTAATTCAAAACGGTGCCTGACACTCTTTCGCTTTCCCTTGCAATCAACGAGGCTATAATAAAAACAAAAAATAAAAAAACAAACCACCAACCCACCCACACATACCCTTGATCTTTGTCTTTTCCTCAAGAGCTAACCCTTGTATTCCACCTCAGTTTCCTCCAGTGACACATCGACTCTCTCACTCCTGGCAGTATCACCTCCAGGGGCTGTGGAACTACTGGCACTGAGATTTGACAGGAATACCTGCAGTGAGCAAAGCTCTTTGCAACTTCAAATTCACACACACTCACAATACATTCAATTACCTGTTTCCATAGCTGGTGCCAGGTCTCTTTTTTACCCAATACTCTGTTTCAGGATAATTAGCAGAAGCCAGATTGTAAGCAAATTAGAGCATATTGTATTTCTATGCAGTATGATTCTACCCAGAGATTTTCCTTTAAGCTGGCAATTAAAGATTCATGTCTAGCCTGTGTGTGTGTTACTGCAGGATCTGTTTAAGTTAGATACTAAGGAGTTAACATTAAGAATTTATTCCCCCAGTTCCCAAGAACCAGCAATCACAGGAGCAGCATGCAACTGCCCTGCTTAAACACACAAAGACAAAACAGTCCAAAGAGAGCCTGCCTTGCACAAATCAGTATTTTAGTGTCATTTACCGTCTTCTTTAAACCAAACATTATGTCCCCTCACAGAAAACAGACAGATTTCAGAAGCACTATGTTTTAGAGTTGTACAGATAGCTGACTGGCAAAATATTAAGTCTGAAATTGGTGGTTTCTGTGCTGTATAATCAGAGGGCAGAGTAACAGCTGGTTAAAAGGCAGTTCTACTAAATACTTATTTTACATTGCATCTCAGCTGAACTAACTTAAAAGTTATAATCAGAAACAGCAAATGTTAAAAAGGAGTAAAACTAAGTCACTTCAGAGTACAGCTATTAAAAAGAACAGAACAAAAATGCCTAATATAGCACCAAGCCTCCAAGCACCCCAGCTCAGTAAAATGCCCAAGACAGCACAAATGCACAATTCACAACAAAGCGCAATTGCTACTGTTTCAGAACCTACACAGAATCACTGAGTGGCCACAGATGAGGAAGCACATGGAAGCACAAATGAAACAAGCCCAACGACACACCCTCCTTTGTTCATAGCAGGAATATTTACACTACAAAGCGTTGAGGCAAATCGCCTTTGGTTTCAGGCGCTGCTGATTGGCCGCTGTGTTTAATACACACACGCCTGGCAGAGTTGGAGTTTCGACTGTCACACAGCAGCTCTAGATTGCAGGGCGCGCAGCAAGCTAAAAAACCATAGAAAACAATTATTCAATATAATTGTCCTAACTGAAATGATCCTCCACAAGATGCATTTGTTGTGAACAGGGCAGATGCAGATTTGTTTTCACTCCACTGTAATTCAGTGAGAGCTGAAAAGCAGCTTCCCTCACAGGCAGTTTTCAGTGCAGCTGCCTCCTCCAAGCAGCAAACGGCACAAAGAAAGTTATTCTCGAGCATATGCGGGTGAACAACTGGTACAGGAGTTTGGAGACACTGACTTTTAAGTCACCACTTGACTCTTGTTCAGCTGGCAGCTCAGTGGCTTCAGTGGTTTTCTACAGGCAGCCATGCACGCCACAGAAAGAACCTGAAACACCTGATAATAATAATTGGCTCTTTGCTGGCAGTCCCAGCGGAGACTGAGGGCTGGGAGAGCGCCATGGAGACCCAGGGTTGAGCACAGCCCGAGGGACGCCCTCTGTCCCAGCCCACCGCTGCCAGCCTGGCACTTTCCACCACATACCTGAAGTATTACAACAAGCAGAGGAGGGAGCAGGTACAGAGAGAGCAGCGGTGCCAGAAAGGCACATTAAAGGGTTCAGCCATAGAAATCCTCCCTACTCCTGACTAGGGCGGCACTGTCGCCTCCCACATGGCCAGAAGAGGGGGGAGCTCAAGGAGGCCCCAAGTGTCGGACCTACAGCCGTGACTCTCTCAAGCACACACGCACAGCCCCCAGCCCCGCTCTGACTGCGGCCCTTCACGCCATCACACCTTGCTCCAACCTCACAACGGGACCAGGGGCATCTCCACAGGGCTTCCCCCGGGCTCCCCCAGCACTCCCGGCTCCGCCGCGTCCCGCAGCCCCCCACGCGCCGCCCCCTCCCCAGCAGAAAGAGCCTCCAAAAACACACACACACGCCCCTCCGCCGGGAATGGAACAGTCCCAGTACCCCAGTACCCTGCGGGAGCCGGCTCCCGCCACTTCCACCTCTCCGGCCTCGCGGGGGGTGCGCCCCCCCCCCGGGGGAGGATGGTAGCGCCCGCCTCCAATCAGCCGGGAGGAACCCGCCCGCTTCAATGGAGGGTCCGGCGCGGCACCTCCACACACACACGCGGCTTCCCCCCCCCCCGCCCCGCACCCCCGCAATGGACGGGTCCAGCCGGCCATCCCGGGGCCGCACAATGGCCGGAGAAAAGTCTCGGCTTGTCCCTACCTTTGCTCGGCTTCCTCCTCTTCCCGGGGCCTCCCTACGCCGCCTTCCCCAGCGGCGCGTCCCTGCTCGCTGCCCCGGGACCGGCAGCCTCCGACCAGGAAGTGCCCCGATGTGACACCGCCGCTATGGAAACCCTCCCCGCCCCCGCCCCTCCCACAGGGCTGACCCGCCGCCGCCGCCATCTTGGGCTCGGGACGAGGCGCCTGCCCGGGGTCGGGAGCTGCAGTGGGGAAAAAGTGGGAAAAACGCAAAACAGGCCGGGTGCCCTCAGAAAGTCCTTGGCTGTGCTGCTTGAGCTGCCAAGGCTCTCAGTATGGACACCCATTCTCCTCTGTCCAGTTCTGGGCTCCTTAGTGTGACACCAAAAACATCGGGATAAATCAAACTCCCGAAATCTTTATTTTCTAGTATTGGGGGTAGGTGTTACTTAATTCCCAGCAGATAACTCCAGCCGTATGCACTCCATTTCCAAAACTTTTCACTCACACATTTTCAGCAAACGAATTATTGTTCATTTATTCTAAATTACATAACTCTCTTCATTAATTACTGTTCTGTTAGTTATTGGTTTCTTGCTTCAAGTGCTAATTAGTCCACATTTTTCAGCCTTTTTATCAATTTTTCCCTGACAGAGTCTACAGTGTTAGGCTGTAATGTCTTTGTTAGTCTCTTCTGGTTACTCCAGTATGTCCTTGGAGAGCCATAAATTTTGGATCCTTGGTGTCCAGCTTTCATTGAAGTTTATCAGGGTTAGTCTAGCAAACCTGAAAGTTTCAATGATCTAACAATAAGTCTGTCAAAAGAAACTTAGCAGCGTGCTGGCTAAAGTGGAAAATTATGCTTCTTGAGACTAATACACTGCTTTTGATTAATTAAAACAATTACTTTAAAAAATTAATTAGGAAAGTGATATGATTTTCAACAATTCCTCCCTTTGGAAGTGATTTTAATTATTTAAGATTATTTCCACGTAAATCACTGAATATTTGGCAAGACTTATTGTGACTGACGGTGCAGCCCTGGATGGTAATGAAGCCAAGCAACTGGGATCCCTGTCCTGGCATGTGGGTATTGGCCAGAGGATCAGGAAAAGACCAGGAATTCCCAGCCTCTGGAGGCAACTCTTGTTAAGTGTGAGGGAGAAATATCTTTGCAAGGAAGACTTTTCAGTGTGCCAACCCAAGTGGAACACTCGGAAAGTACCTGGTGCCTGAGAGAATTAGCTGAGCTGGAGATAATCTTTCCAGATAACAAGCAATTCCCTAATAATCCAGACAGCATCCAGTGTACACAAAACATGTTGTCATGTGCCAAGTCATTGGGAGTGTTGGCATGGAAGGAGGGAGAAGAAGAAGTGGGCATTCTGGTTTGGCAGACTCCAGACACATGAAGAAACTATCTCCCATTATGGGCCTACATGGAAAGACTGACGGAGAATTTCTGGAATTTAAGAGAGGCAATTAAAGAGGGCCACCAAAAACTTTTAGAGGGCCTTAAAGAGGAAATTTTCCATGTCCTACCAGTAGAGACCAGAGGCCCTGCTATTAGGAGAGAGGGGACATCCCACCAGGTAACCTTTGGTTTTACCTGCATGGAGAAGAGAATGAGGAGCTGGGAAGGAAAACCCACCTCTGCCCTAGCAGCAGGGCTATGTGAGCTGAGGAATGACTCCCACAGGAAGCTCTTAGAGGATAAATGCTGCTCCAGTTTCCCCTGGGCAAGCCCCTAGGCACAGCAGCAGGGATGATGTTATGTCCAAACCTCTCCAGGCCAGAGGGACAGGGGTCACTCATGTAGCTGGCAAATGGGATACAGCTCCCACTGCTCGATGTGTAAGGAGATCAGGAACCTGGAAAACAAGCAGGATTTAGAAATGGAGATGGATAGAACACAGCTTCACATCATAGAACAGAAGGGGAGAACCTCTCCCTCCTGGAGTAGAGGACATCCCAGTCCTGGATGGGGGCAGATGATGACCCCAAACTCTCTCTGTGCTCCCCAAGGCAAGAGAGAGGCTTCCCAAATGCTTCCCAGTGGCAGTTTCCAGCCAGGCCCTTTCCCTCTGCTGGGACTTCCCTCCATGCCCTAACCAAGGGAAGCACAGGAAGAGAAAACATTTAATTGTTCCTTCTTTCTGCAAGAGAAGTTATTTTTGGAGTCTTTGGGACAATGCAGCAGGAGAACATCATGAACTTCATGACTTCAACATGAAGGAGCTGGGTACAACTCCAGGGCTACACCTGCAGCCAGGTGAGGGGAGGAGTCCCTGATGCCTGTGGGAAACAGAGCATTCTGAGGGGTTCCAGGAGCTCTGAGGTGGCATCCCACGTGCTGGAAAAGGAACCCACTTAGTGTCACATGCCTCTGAGTAACAACTCCAGGCCCTGGACCTGTACAAAAGGTGCAGAATGAGGGATCAACATTACAACCAGGAGTAAATTTGCAATATGAGTAATAAATTAATCTCATTTTCTTTAATAAAAACAGATCAGATAGAACTCAGCACAATTTACAGCAGATCCAGAGTGATTAAATCCTTTATCAATCTCTTCAGGAAGACCACAAGCCATTTTTTTAATAGATGAGAGTGGCCTTGGCCCTTCTTTATTCCCAAAAAAGCAGCTCCAGAACATCAGTATTTTATAAGCTTAAATGCACTCAGCTGCCATACCACCTGCTGGGTTTGCTGTTGTTTATTTTCCCCAAAACGAAAGTGGTGGGTTTCAGGTGGTATTTCCAGCCCATCCCTTGCCTGATCACGTCTTTGCCATTTCCAGCAGCTCTGCAGAACTGATGATTTAGACAGAGGTTTGCCTGTACACACCAGGAGCAGCAGCCCACGTGGAGATGGGGCTGTGTTAAAAGCAGGAGTCAGGTGGGACTTGGAGTAGGACGGTTTGCCCTTTGCTTCACTGTTTCTGGCTGCCTAAAGGACTGTTTTCCTTTTGGTTGGGATTGTTCACTTTGCCCTCAGCCAGTCCCATTGTCCACAGGCTCTGGTTTATTGAGGTTCAGGTTTCACCCATTCAGGCCTCTCTTCCTGCTTTTGGTAGCTCCTGCCATGGGAATCAGACTTGAATGTGTGCAGTGCTTGCTGCCTGATGAAAGGGGCTATTTCTGTCCCCTCTGTCTGTCAAGACAGATTTTCTTAATTCTCTTTCCTTTTTTCCCAAATTTTCTGTCTCCTCTAGCTTTTTCTTGCCTTTTCCCATTCACCTCCTTCTGTCTTATTCTGTTACTTCAATATTCTCTCATGTCTTTATCTCTCTCTCCTTTTATATGTTGATTTAACTTTCAAGATTCTTTTTCTATGAAAACTACACAAAGAACAACATTTAATACACTTACACAGTACAACCCCCTTTTTAAAGGACCAAGGAGTTTTTCAGTTCACTGAGAAACATCACAACACCAAAACCGTGTCACTTTCCTGAGTCTCCTATGTTATAGAACTTCCCAGAGATCCTTTTCTACACTGAGTACATAGACAGTGCACAATTGGCTGTGCCCAGCAAATGCAAAACTCAGAAAGCCTGGCTGGAGAAAATGTGTGGCTGTATCTAAACTGAAGCATAGGATGGGTTTTAAAACATGAATTGGGATATTTGCCTGAACCTGAGTTTTAGATTCTTTTTAACAGGATGTTATCCTGCTCCCACAGCAGAAGGCAAAGGGATTTGATGAAAAAGAGGGAAAAGCTATAATCAAATCATACAGCTTTCAAATCAAGGAAAAGTAGAACATAAAACAGAGGAAGAAAAAGAAGAGGTAAGACAGAAGATTAGGTCTTATTGGCAATGATGCACAACAAAACAAAATGTCAGCTTCATCTTTTGTGTGCCTTATTGTGATTTTCCAGGAGAGTCGCTGAAAGATATATTCCTGTAAAGTGCAGACCTGATGTAGAGTTACAGTCAGACAAGGAACCAGGAATCTCATGACAGTATTTATAGAGGCAGTGTTCAGAGCACAGTCACTATTAAAGTTTATTATCACTCACTCATAACCACCAGAATGTCAAAAGCAACTCAAAGTTAACAGAAATAGAATCATTTCTTAGACACCAACAAATCTAAAGGCCTCAAAGGGAATCATTTTCATGAAGTTACAAGTGAATGAAAACAGGAGCCTGTAATACAATGTGTCAATACTCTGTGCGCTGGTGGATCCTGAAAAAAGTGTAATTACTTGTCTAATGTAGCACAAAAGTTACATCTTTATGACCTTTTCCATTTGCTGCTGAAACCAGCAGAAAGACAAATGTGAATGACTGATGGAGCAGAAATATATTCAGTTCGTTCAGCTAAAGCTCCTTGTGAAAGATCAAAATAATTTTTTTCCAGCAATGTGATATTTAGAGTCTTTTCCCAGCTCCGCTTCATGTAGAATTTATGTAGCACAACGTGAAGTGGGGGATGCGAGTTGGGCTTTGCATTTAAACACATTCTCCCCCTCTGCCTTGAGCCATCTGTGTTGGGTCAGCCTCCTGTTCAGGGTAGAGCAGCGTGAAGGTTTCCTACGAAGCCATAACTGCAGAAGTAGCTTGCCAGGGAAGTGGAAGTCCTGTCACACTTATCTTTTCCCTAACTGAGCCCATATGGCAACTGCAGAGTGAAACAAGGCAACGAGAGGGTGGGCATGCTCTCTCAAGCTGCTTCACACCCATAAGGAACAGAGTTCATTCCCCAGGGAAGGGCCACTGCTGCATTTCCCAGGGTCAGGCTGCTCAGACACAGGGACATGAGGTTACTCAGGTTCCTGGCTGGTGAAGGAGGTGTGCTCACAGATCTGGCTGAGGCTGATGTTTACATCAGGTACCCTGCTCCATCCTGTAGGGAAGCCAAGGTCCCTGCACACAGCCACCATCGCTAATAAAGGCACCCCTCACCTTTGGCAAATAAAGACAGCTTGAGACTGTAAAGCAGGATGAAGTTTCCCAAACTTTCAGTAAATATCTCTGAAGTGTAAACATGTTTTATCCTTTTTATGCAAGGAAGAGCTTTCTGAAAGGTGAGGCTTCAACTACCAAATAACAGGCTGTTTTCCTAAAAGTTTCCTTACAATCCAGTAATTCACTATCACATCCAGAGATATTTCTCCTTTAGTAACCTCAAGATAATAAGCAGGATTCAATCTGAGCACACTTCAGATCGATCAACATCATGAAAGGTGGATTTTCTTAAATACTGGGTTGAGGGGAAAGTGAATTTGTGCAAGGACACACATACCTTGAGATATATGAGCCAATCGGCTTAAAATGTTGTTTTCCCCTGACCTGGCAAGACTTGCTGTCTGGCAATGCATAATCCCTTTTAATGTACTCTGGGGAAGGGGATGGCTCTTTGAAAACCCTTCTGAACTGCAGTTTATCTCGATGGCTGACACCTGAATAGAAACCACACAGCTCTGTGGAAGCCCTGGGACAAGCAGCTATGAATAGGAGCCCATGTTGATTCAGGAGACAAACGGATAAGGAAAGACTCTGAATCAACTTGATATAGGTTTTGTGCAGGAGTTTAAAAAATTGTGTGTCGGGGATTTTGAAGTGGACACTGCCCATGGAGACACCTTTTTGACTGAATAAAGCCATGAGGCTTTGCCCTGCACATCAGGATGTTTTCCTAAGAGCATGCTGCTCTTATTCATCTCCGTCAGAGTGATTTCAAGTTGTGCATTTAAGACTCAAGTAAGCTCCTTTGCAAACACTCTTGAGAATAGGATCAAAATGGGAAGAGATTACATGTAATCTAATTATGTTAGGTTCCATTTGAAATCCTTCAGTGTAAAAATTAAAAGAATACGACGCAGCTTTGCATTATGCTGTAGTTCACATGGAAGTGACATGAGCATGTGGAACTGAGGCAACATGGGAGAAAATACCATGTGTTGGGTATACTGCAATGTTTGCTTTAAATAATCTCAACCTCAGGACTAGAATGGTTTGGTGAACTAAAAATAAATTCTAAGAACTTTATGCCCTCTGTCATTAATGTGGTGCTGACCTTTGCCTTTTATTGTCTGGCCACAGCTTATATGAAACAGCTGTTAGATCTATAGATCAAAAGTTCTATATCAAACAATCAACACCAAGTGTGACAGTTGTCAACAAGGTTGTGTGGAGCAGCACTGACCCTGAGGATTGGCACCTGCTCGTGGGACAGACAGTGAATTCCTGCTGCTGAGTGCTCTGTACCTTTACACCATAACATTCACCTCTGGTAAGAGCTGTAAGAACATTCATAGTCACTAGAGATTGTTTTGAGTAATTCTTCATTTTCACAGTCTTTCAAAATCACACAAGTAAATTAAATTAACAGCTGTAGGATAAGAAGCAGAGTTTCACTGAAATTGCACCACCTGGTGATCCACATTGAATCAAGCCTCAAATTATGTATTGGAAGTCTGATAATCATGCTCCAAATGTGCTTGGATGGAAGATCTAGAGACCCTGAGGTCTCATTCCCCTCATGCACTGAGTGCTGCAGGTGATCTGGGAGGAGGCTCAGGTGTGGTACTTCCCCTCTGTATCACCACTAATGCTGTCAATCCACATGTGATCCAATTTAGAGCTAGAATATGTTTAGTTTATTGCTTAGTTTTTGGGATGGAGGCTGTCCTTCCTAGAGTTGAGCTTGAACACTACTCAACCTCATGAACTGTTCTGGGAGATTCCTCAGAACTGGGATTGTAGAAAGTTCTTCAAAATGTCTTGTCCAGTTCTATTGTCATTATTCAGAGTTATGTCAAAGCTGGATTCAAAAGAACAGGTTCCTTTCTCCTTTTCAATTCAGTCTATGAGCTTAAGAAGTTTCTATAAAATCTCCCTAAGAAAGAAAAAGATTTCTCTTCAGATTTTCCTCTGATTCTAGGAAATGGATCAAGCTGGAAAATTCAGACATGCATTTTGCCCTCCACCACAGCACTCACGTTCTAATTCCATCTAAGTCTACAGATCCTTTGCCAGGGGTATTTCTAGCCCAGTCCCAGACATTTGGGCACATCTTGATCTCATGTTGTACTCTGGCTCTGATCACAGAACAGCAGCAGGGGAATCCTCATGTTATGGGCTCTATAACCAAAAGAAACAAATACAGTTAAAGCCATGAAATAAGTTCTGTACCACTGGCCAGATGGTATTGTGAATTGTTATAATTCATCAGCAAAACAGAGGAAGGAAGTGTTTTAAAGCAAGATTATATTATTTTCCTTGAGTTCTTATTATGAAATCTTCCTGAGGTGAACTTTGAAAACTTGAAAACCCTTCCAGAGGGAATGAATGGAACAGGGCAAACTGGAGACTTGCTGGGGAGTCTTAAATACAAGGGAAAAGAATAGTATGCCAATGAAATAAAAGAAGAATTCATTATCAAGCTTTCAGCTTGGGAAGACAAGTGAAGAAAAATACAAGTGATAAAAAAAGGGGGGGAAAGTACCTAAAAATATATGGTGTTTCTGTCCTCTTAATAATTCTAGATTGGAAAGCACCCAGGTCTTCCCTCCCACTGGAGGGAAATAAGGCTGAAAGCTGAGAAAGCAGATAAGGCCAGTAGTGACATATTCACTATATAGGGAGACTGCAATATTTAGCAAATTACTGCCAGCAAAGTGCCTTGAGATCCTTAAGAAAAAATGCTAAGAAAAATACATTTTCTTCTTGCTGTCATTTAAGAAACAAAATACATTTGAAAAGCACAAGAAAAAAAAAGTGTCTTAAATGAAAACGACCCATGACCATTAAGTTCACTCTAGTCAAATAAAACACATCCTGTTTTTGTAACTTTTTTATACAAAGGAGATCCTGGACTGTATAGACTCTTTCCAGCCAAGAATTTGACCCATAGTTGAATTTTTATTAGAAGCACAGGAGGAGGTAATGGAAAATACACAGGGCTGCTGCTGCTTCAGTTAAGATAAAGGGTGAAATCTGAATTTGGGAAAATGCAGAAAACAGAGTAAGTTCATTGTACTGTCTCTCAACTAAAATTAGTTAGTACAAAGAGTTAAGAAATCCTCTGGCAGGGCAAACGTAGCTACAGTATCAGTTAATTAAATGACACAAAATGCGTCACCTAAAATACATCCTGGACTTTCCACATAGTCAGGAAAATCTGTCACACAAGCTGCATCGGCCTTTTCGTGATAATTTTGTTCTGAAACAGCTGCATTGTGATAGAAAAGGATAATAATGTTGTGTCCTGCATCAGTCACCCCCAGGTCTTTTCCAAAGGAAGAAGGAATTGTCAGCCACACCTTCACACCCTTATTGTCCATAAATATTTTTTTCTTCTTGTCTAGACTTTGTGGGAGAGCTGGGAAGAGCCTGGTATGTGCTGAGGCTTCAGGCAAGCCACAGACAAACAGGTATAATCTAAGCACTGCTTTTGTGAGATTGCTTATCCTGAATTCTGAACTCTGTTCTACATCTGGTTCCTGGGTGGATGGGTCTCACTTGGGTGGGATGGATCTCACCTAACCTTAGGTTAAGGTCCTTATGTCCACAGTGTATGTGCCTGTGTGCAAACCAGGTGTCAGGGCTCCCACTCTGGGGACTGGAGGGCACTCAAAGGGCTTGAGGGCATGAGGCAGCTGATGCTACAGCCCTTCCAGGTGGCTGCATGGATGCCACCCTAAGCCCCACTCCGCAGACGTTCATTGCTTACCCCAGGGAGTTGCTCTGTAAATCCTTGCTGAGGTCTGATCCCCAATCAGTGAGCCTGGAGCCCTCTCAAGCCCTGAGCCCCAAGCCCTGGTGCCTCCTGGCCCTGCCAGAGCTTCTGCTGCCACCTCCCAGGTCAGCACCTACGTGCAGACACCTAAATTTAGGTGTCCTAATCTGTGTGCTGAGGCTCACCTTCACATTAGGTAAATGAATCTGCTTCCAGACAACTCGGTAGAAACACAGGTTTAAAATCCAGATTTGAATGACTTTGATGAAGTAAATGGAGAAAAGTAAAGTGTTTGGAAAATATAATCTGAAGTGATGAGAACTGAGTATAGACGAGTACAAGAACCAAACAGGAATCTGCTCTGTGTGGTATCTAGTCTTTAAATATACTCTTACCTCCTACTCAGCTGTTCAGGTGCCAGAACAGGATCTGCATTTGTAGAAAAAGATCAGTCTCATTAGTCCTTTTCATGATTATAAGGTCATTATCTATTTCTGAATAGAAAAAACCACCCTTTGTCATTGCTTATCCATACTAAAAAGAAAGTGTTTATATTAAAGATTCTTAAAGAATATTAAACTCAAAGATTCTTGGTATTTCTGCTGCAAATAAGAATCAAGAGTTTACAGGTTTTAGTGTTTTCAGCTGGTAGCATTGTGTGTCCATGTGTTAAACACTTGGCATTTATTTACACACAGCACAAAACATCAGACAGTGCATTTTTGCCAGAGATGGTCCATGTAATGGAACATTTTCAATGCTTATTAAAGCATTCTCATGCAATGACAATGACTGTCACACAAATACCTTGCAATCAGGCAGCACTCCAAATCTGCTCCTGTGTTCACACTGGATATTGCTGATAATTATCCTCTTCCCAATCACTACCATAGAATACAGAACTGGAAGGGACACTGAGATGGGGTCATCCACTGCATTCTCCTACCCCCAGCTGCATCAACTACAACTAAGTTTTTAAGTAAGTACACTTTTAAAAATGCATTTAAATAATCCTTTGTTCCTTATGGTCTTTATTGCAGGATTGGACATTGCTTGATTTCCTTTTGGGGGATGGGAACTGGATCAAAGAAATAGGTCAAAAAAAACCTCCACATTTTTTGGTATATTTGTAATCTTGGACAGAATGCAGCTACAAATTACCTGCACATACAAAGAAAGGAGACTGGCTTTTTTGTTCCAGCTGTCATGTTTGGACATAACTGGAAAGGGAACAGTAGAACTTGAGGATATGGAGAATCATTCTTCATCTAAAGCCCACCTCCTCCTACAAAGAGTAGTAAAGACTTCTAATGATAATAACAGGCCTCCAAAAGCCAGAAACTATTTCTGAGTAATATCAAGTCATGCAGGTCTAATAACAGGAACAGAACCAAATTACCCTCTTGCATGCATGTTAGTATTTTTTTACAAATGAGTGGAAGCTGTAGGTGTGCAGCTGAGCAGGATGTGGTTCAGAGCCTGCAACATTCCTCATAACTGAACCCCTTCCCATGGTGAATCAGTGTGAAGCTATAAAAAGAAAATGGGGATTCCTTGAGAAGAATTCTAATCCCTGCTTGAGCAGATGGAAGAAACTGACAGAGAGCTCAGTGTGTTACAGAGCTCCCTCAGCACAGGTCACATCCTGAGGAGGCCTAGAGCTGATATAGTGAAGAAACAAGGGGGTATCAAAACATCTCATCAATGAAGCTGTGAGCAGCCAGATCTCATTTCAAACCAGCATTAGAGTTTGTCCAGTTTAGCATGTGTGTACCCACCTTTGGTTCCTAAACATGAGATCTGGAGCAGTATTTTCAACACAATATTACAAATGTCCCTCTGTGTACTCTGTGTGTTTCACTCCTTAAATCTGCTTTAAAAGGAAGTTCAGGGGGAAAAAAAGTAATTAAATATAAATACCCTGGCACACACCTATACTGAGAACAATCCCCATTTCTGAGGGAACCAGCTCTCAGATGGGGAAGAAGCAAGCCATGAGAGCAGCTGTCAAGGCAGGAGTGACAGCCACCCCCAGAGCCACTCCACAGTGCTGGCTCAACATTCACCCACATTCACTGGTTGTTTATTCCAGCTCCTGTGTTCAAAATCTCTTACATCAGCTGCATTCCACTCCTGGAACTGTTGCTCCAACAATCCTCTTTTCAGTGTCTTTCTCCTTTCTCTCCTCTTTCTGTTTGTATTCTCAAAATCAACTCTAACATCACCAAGGTACTACGTGCTTGCTCTCAAATTACAACCTTCACTTTATAAACATATTCAGCTGCTTTTCTCCAGCTCTGAGCTTTTTTGGAGCAGGGAGTGCAGTAATCTCTCTTCTGGGGAGAGCTTTGTACTTTCTCACCCTTAGGCACTGGTGTAATAATTATGATTTACTACCTCCCTAATGTCCCTGTAATTTCACTTCTATGGATTGGTCCAGATCAACTGATTAGTGCTAATGTGAACTGAAGAAAAGTAGTTGGTCTTTCAGTATCAAAAAGCTGTGCAATTATGTACCTCTGTAATTTTGGGAGCACTGGGGATTCAAGGTGCTGTCTAAATTCCTTTTTGTACTGTTGTGGCTCAGAGACTGCACTGATGATATTATCACAGAATCACAGAATGTGTTGGTTGAAAAGGACCTTAAAGATCATCTAGATCCAGTCCAGTTTGATAGCACTGCACATCCCAAAGCTCAAAGTAGGTTTTACATGAACTGTCATGAGTTGCTATGAGCATCAATGCTTGAAAATTGCTGTGCCAGGTCCAACAAACCTGATGACAGTGAAATCTGTAAGAATCCAGCCACCAGCTTCAAACTGAACTGGGATTCAGCTGCCTTGCAAAGTCAGAAACTCTTCCATCCTCAGCAATTCAAATGAAACGTTGTGCCACTGTCAACAGCCAAATCTGTATGTTCATGAAAAACATGAAGAACTTGAATATCTTTGCAGCTGCAATTAATTCATATAATCCTATCTCATTTGTCTCAGCTGTCTAAATATGTGCTGTTCATCTGCCTGAAGGTTTCCTGCTGGGAATAGTAGTGTCAGCTAAGGCATGCAAGTTGTCCAAGCTGAACATGCCAAGAACAAAAGGTACTCCTGAAACAAGAAGAAATCTTTAAAAAAATCATAGAATATCCTGAGTTCAAAGGGACCCACAAAGATCACTGAAGTCTAAATTTAAATAAATTTACTACTTAGGAATGGTCTTCTATTGCCTCCTTCAAAACTATGCATATAAAGTCTGATGAAGGAGAAAAGCAGGTGGCCATGTTTAAAAATAAGTGGTAAATTAAGCTACATTCTTTCAAAGAGACCTAGCCAAACCCTCATATTTTGCATACTGTACAGGTCTAATTTAACAAATCATGTACCGAGATTTAGGTAAATTAATGTCAGTGGGATTAAGCAGGATGTAAATCAAGGAAGCATTTGATTTCCTTGCCTCTGATGAGAAGAGAGGGAGAAATCAGCATGTACATCTCTCCTGCTGTCTTGTGAAGCCCAAGCCCAAATTTCTCATACAAGTAGAATGAAAAAGTAAAAATAAAAACAAAGATAAACTAGTCAGTCAGCTGTTAAAAATAAATGAAACTCTAAAAAATCACTAATGGGATTAGTTCATTAAAATGTTCATTGATAATTGATAAATCCATTGCCATATTAAGAATCTTTCCAGTACTAATTGGTTCAGCTCTCAATAAAACAGATGGATAATGATGAAAATCTCTAGTTCACTGTAGTGTTGCTGTTGTGCAGGAGGCTGTTCATGAAAACAACGGCGTCATTTTAAATGTAGGAGTTTAACAAGATTGTGAAGGTTATTTTAGCCTGGTTTCCTGTGGAAATAGGATCAGACTGTCTGTCTGCTGCTACATTTAAGTGCAGGCTGGGGTTCTCAGTGATCTTAGGTATCCACCTCTCCTAAGAACACCGAAGGCCAGACAGAGGCTGGAGACCCAAATTAGCACCTCAAATTAGAGAGAAGTCACAGGTTCCATTGGCTTCACTGCTGTGTTTGACCTGCCAAAACCCTGCTCCCTTCCCACCACAGCACATTTGCTCAGGGAATGGTCGGGAGGATTGAAGGAATGGGGGGAAGCAGGAGCAAGGGACACAGAGTGTCAGGGATTTTTATCCAGTCAGCTCGGGTTCTTTCTTCAACTACAGGACTAGTAAACACTGTTTACAGCTTATTTTTATTCTGTCATGCACTGTTACAATAACCTGAATTTCCCCATGTATAAATCCTCTCTCCAGTGTGTCTGTGTGGCACAAACACAAACACCCCATGCCCAGCTCCCTTGCACAGCCCATAGCTCCTGGCTGGGTGAGAGCAGGGCTGGCTCTGAGAGCTGTGTATCAACTGGCACACCCATGGACTGGTCAGGAGGCCACACCAGAGACACCACTGAGCCTGGGCTGCAGCCTTTTCCTCAGGGCAAGCATTCATTTCTGTCTGTTTGTTCAGCAATAATTTTCCTGCAACTTTAGGCATCTCTTCCAATTCCGATCTCTTGACAGATCCAGGGGACTGGCAGACATAATTTCCTGAAGCTTTTTCTTTTTCCTTCAAAACTAAAATAATTCTTGATTATAAAAATGCCTCTTTTAATTTGTGGGTCGGTATTTCCTAAACACAGAATCATTTTCTTTGCTCATTATGTATTACTGCTTCCTCTGCTTGGAAACAGGAACCACGAGCACTTTGACACAGAGAGTTACAGGATGTTTCTCCACAATATCAGACAGCTGTGTTGGATCAGGCCATCGCCCCTTGCTTTGTGCCAACACACTGTGAATTTAACATGTGTGGCCTTGATAAGATGGAAGTGTGTGGTGAGAGTATCAGGGCCAGCTGGATGGTCTGAGCCCAACCTGCAGCCCAGCATTTCCTTCCATGAGGAAAACGCACACGAGCAGTTGGCAGCTTCCCTGGTGGCTCCTGTCCTGCCAGGTCTGACACAGCACCAGGAGATAAGATGTAAGATAAGGTAGAATACACACCACTGAGATAGGTAAGTCACCACCCACCCAGCAATGAGCAGCGTTCTGTGTCGAGCCCCTTGCAAGAAATGTTGCAAGGACACATAAAAACCTCCCCTTCTCCTCCTCCTGCCCCAGTGGGGTGTGGGCATGACTGGCTTCGGTTCCTGACAAACTAATTTTTTCTGGAACTTCATAAACTTTTCTACCCAAAGACGATGTTGTCTGTTTTATCCCTGTGCAGCTTCTGATGGTGGTGGTGCCAAGGAACCATTAACTATTAGGATTCTGTCATTCTCGTGCTCATTTGTAAGAGTCTGGTACTCTTATTGGATAAAAATCCAATTTAATTGAAAAAAATAACATTTCATCTGGCTCTCATATGATGGTTGTAATGAGATGAAAAGGATTGAAAGAAAATGAAACTAGCTGAAAGTTGGCCAAGGAGCAGGAAACAGGTGATCAGGAAGAGTGCAGAAAATGCAATGTATTTTGCTACAGTAAAGTAGTTACTAGCAGGGGCAGGGACAAGCTGGGTAGAGGGTGCAATTTCGTGGTGAGAACTGTCATTTGCAGAAGGGGCTTGGAGCAAAACCAGGCCACAATAGAGGGTGTTCCCAAGTATTGACAACTTTAGGCAAACTTTTAACTCTTGGCCCCAAACAGTAGCTGCAATTTATCTCTTCATTCACAGCAATGTTTTTGTCTGTAACCACAGCAAAGAGGCACTGACATCTGGAAGTGAATCCTGAGATACAGTTAGAGAATCATCAGCTGAGAGGATTCTGGTACTTCCTTCTTCCATGGAGGTCCCTGGGCTTAGGTCAGAATTTTTACCTTCATGTGGGTGAGGAGAAAGCTCACATGCCCTGCAAGAGGCATCAGACCAGTCTGCCTCAGTTCCCTACTGATGATTTGGGCTGGGACAGAGCTGGTTTTGTTCAGAGTACCCTGTATGGGGCTGGTTTGGATTTGTGTTGGAATCAGTTGATAGATCATGGTTGGTTTTGTTATTATTGGGCAAGGCTTACACAAGGTCAAGGCCTCCTGTGCTCCCTGACCCACCACACCAGTGAGGAGGCCAGGGGTGCACAAGGAATTGGGAGGGGACACAGCCAGGACAGTTGACCCCAACTGACCCAAGGGATGTCCCAGACCATATGGGGTCATGACTGGCATGTAGAACTGGGGGAAGGAAGGGGGGGGACATTTTGAGTGATGGTGTTTGTCTTCCCAAGTCACTGTCACCATTTGACAGAGCCTTGCTGTCCTGGGGATGGCTGAACACCCAACGGCCCATGGGAAGTGGGGAATGAATTCCTTGGGTTTTGTGCACCATTTTTGCTTTACCAATTGAACTGTCTTTATGCAAAGCCATGACTTCCCTCAGTTTTACTCTCGTGACTCTCCCTGATCCTGTCGGGGGAGGTGAGGGAGCGGCTGTGCGGGGCCGAGTCCTCAGCTGGGGTTAAACACCGACACCGGCGCAGTGAACGGAGAGCAGGGGGAGCCTGGAGAGGCTCCGGGGCAGGCAGCTCCTTTAGACACTGCCCAGCCCTGCAGGGAGAGAACGTCTCTATGGCTGTGTAGGGAGCCTTGCAGGTGTGAGTATCTAAATTGGGAACCTAAGGTTAGATCCTCCGAGGGAAGGAATGAATATCACCCTTTTCCCAAGCCTGTTATAGCCTCACATATTTTATAATTCTGGTCATAATTCACATCTTAAGAATCTCACATACAAAAAAAATTATCTAATGTTAACGCCAGGGAAATGTAAATCACTTTAACAATGAAGGCAATATGGGATAAAAGATGAGTGTGGGGAGGGTAAGAGAAAGAGAGCAAATGAAGGAGCAGGAACGGGTGTAGTGACAAAGGGTCGATCACCTCTTCACAAGCAGAAGGGAAAATAAGAAGCACCCATTACACGGAGCAGTGCTGCCACACAGCGTCTGGGAAGCAGCTCTGAGCAGCAGCTGCAAGCATGCAGCAGAAGTGACTCTGGGAGCTTTATGTTTAATGTCAAGAGCAAACAGGACACGGGATTGTTCGCTGAAGGAATGCTAAATGCAAAGGCAGGAGGCAGCAGTACTGCCAGGGAGGGACCTGATCTGAGCCTGACTGGCAGCCTCACTGATCAGCCTGGTTCACAGGCTGCTGCAAATTCTCAATGGCAGCCATGAAGTTAAAACTGGATTTAAATCCTTTCTTTTAGCAGAATATTTTTTTTTTAAATACAACTTTCTCTTAAAGTATACGCTAAAATTTCTGATGGTCTCCTATGCATTAATCCTGTAACTGATTTTTAATTACTACTTCATAATTAGTAATTAGACCCTCTATAAAGAGAAGGCTGATATACAAATCACCTTTCCCAGACTTTTCGAAGAGAAATACCCAGGGCTAGGACTCAAAGGAGGTTTTGTAGCAGGGTCATGGGAATTTGAGGTGTGGATAGAATAAAAGGGTTTCATGCCCTTAGAAAATCCCAGCACAATTAAGTATTTTCCTGAAGTTTCTGTGCTATTTCTATCCTAACAGCAATATACAAAACACAAATTGTCTAAGGACACAATAAAAATATTACAGACAGCACCCATCCTGTGGTGCTGGCACTCAGCTCAGAATCCTTGCTAAATGGAAACAAAAATGCAAAATCTTTTTTCATCTTTTCTTTAGTCAGTCCTGGAGGGTTCCACATCAGAGAAACCATGATGCACTGTCTATCTCTTTGCTAGCAAGATTTACAAAGCAGGGAAATAAATGATTTTCCTTGGCCTGGGTGCAAGAACAGGACCCTGCTCTCCCTGTTATCCTGGAACTACTACACACCTGAGCAGAATTAAGCAGTCTTTGAGTTCTTAAGGTGCCAAACCCCTCTGGATCCCAGTGGGATTTGAATGCCTTCAGCAGTGTTGAAAATCAGGTCACAAGATCCTCTGGGAATGCCAACAATTTGACAAGAAATAATTTGCATGAAAATCTGCTAAGGATATGTCTGCCTCATGTTCCATAAAATAATCCCAAGTTTTCATCACAGCATTCCAATTAATAGAAATGTCTTTTTAGATAAATTTACTAATTTACATATGTGGATGTATTTTACATTTCAGCTGCATCCTAACAAGGTCTGCCCTTGCCCTGGTGGACCTGCTATTCATAGCAGCAGGTGCTCCTGCAAGATTCACATCCCATCTGGGCTCACTGAAAGCCAAGGAAATAAAGACCCAAATAAATACCTGAGCTTCATGAAGGAAGGGATCCTGTGTCTTTATTGTCCATGCATGCTCTCTAGAACCATCACAATGGAGAGCACAGAGAGCTTTAGAGGAGCTAAGCACACTTGAATCTCACAACATCTTTTCCTGCACAGTGTGATGTCCTGATGGTTTCTGGAATTATCTAAGGATGAAGTCACGTCATGTCCTTTGTAATCTCCCTTTTTATTTTTTATGATACAGCTAAAGGTTGGAAAAGCCCTGTCTGGTACTTTCAGTCCTGGCTTCTGGCTGTCTTCAGTTGAAACTGTGAGCTCAGCCATAACCACAATGCTGCTGGCAAATGCTGTGAAAAGGAAATCTGCCTGAAATCAGAAAGTTTTTTCAGTACTTTCTCAGAGAAGGCAGCAGCAGTTCCCCTAAATGCACTGGGGAAACTGCAGCCAAAAACCAATCTGTAATGGGGGTGGGTGTGAAAGGAAACATGAGGTTGTCAATCAAAGTTAAAAAGAACTGAATTTCCAGAGAGCTGGAAACACTGTATAAAAAATAAGCTTTTTGGAGAAGACTGCAAAAATACTCTTTCCTTGGAAATGGACAGAAAAGGGAAAAGCAGACAGAGAAAGAGAAGAAACTGGAAGAAAAAATATCAGGTGGTATTCACAAATTTGAAAAAGGTCAGTGGTCAGAGTTTCAGGGGATTGGGAACTCCTCCCAGAGCAGCACACACATTGTGTTCTCAGTGTGCTGGCCTTTGCCAAACCAAGCAGGGACTTTGAAACTGCTGAGATCTACATATGATCTCATTTGCTTCTAAATGGGAATTTGTAAATTTTTTTTCTGCAAATTCCTACTGCATATTAAAAGTAAATTTTGGAAGAATTTTCAGTGAATGACCATGAGGTACAAACAACCCTGAGAAAAAGAAAATGGTCATATGGGGAAAGCCCAGAGCAGAATTAGCTCTCAGGTCTGACAGTGACCTTCAAAATGTAAAATGTAAATAAATATGCTGAAAAAAGTAAATAAATATACATAAATCTACTGTGCCTCTTACTGTAGAGCCACAAAGCCCAGGAATCTGAGGGGTCATTGTGTTAGGCAACATAAAATCAGTCAGCAGAAAGTGCATCTCCACACTAAGCTGTTAATGTCTGTGTACGTAAATATATTACTAAACACAAAATTCAAATGGTTCTTTTATAAGGCTGATGCTCACAACTGAGAAGCCTCAGTTGCCACTACAGTCAAAAAAGCTGCAGGGGTTCAACAGACACTGACAAAAACTGGAGACACATCTGGGAACCCACAAGTATTTTGCAACAACTCACAAAAACAGGGAGATCAGGAAGCAGGATTACAGATTTACATTTACAAGGAGCACATGCTGCACATACATCTATTCCATTTTAGGTTACCTGTATCATGTGGAAAAAGGCTGCTTGGTCTTTTGGCTTGTTAACATCTCCTGCCAGATGAGATTGTTCCCCAGCTGCCTCAGCCACACTGCTGCCTCTCTTTTAGCTTGACTTTTGGAACACAGGTGACCAGAAGCATAAACAATATTCAAGAAGAGCTTGTGAATGTACCTGTAAGTCCCTAAAATACTCTGAATTTTAAAATTACATTTGAAGTTTAAAATCACCAAACCACTTCTTAAAATAAAATTTGCCTTTTTTTTTCTTCTTGAATGCATCATATGGACTATAGACTGACTCTGTAGAACCAATTAGAACACACAAGGCATCTTCCATTACAAATTCTAGATGATGAATTCCCAGTGAATAAATTATTATATTGTTAGCTCCCACATAGCCCTACAGAACTGAATGTCATCTCATGCCAGTTACTGTGGGCCTCAAAGCAATGTCATTTTCTATGTATGACACCACTGTCCTCTGCCATGACAGATCCCACCCCAGTGCCACTGACAAGTTCACTCAGGACAGTCCTGATCTCCATCCCACAGTCACAGATGCAAGTGCTCAGTGGAATCTGAAGAAATTATCACATTTCTGAGTGCTCTCCAACATCCCAGCTACTGATTAATGATACCACTGCCCACCCAGGCCTTCTAGTGCAGGAGTCTGAGAGCAGGACCGAGGGAGGCTCTGTGTGGATGGTCTGTTCCAGGAATGATGTGTCCAGCTGCACCAGGGACACTGGTGAGCCACGCCTCGAGTGTGGCCCCTCAGCTCAGCATTGAGGGGCTGGAGAGTGTCCAGAGAAGGGCAATGGGGCTGGGGCAGGGGCTGGAGCACAAGGCTGAAGAGGAGCAGCTGAGGGGGCTCAGCCTGGAGAAAAGGAGGCTCAGGGGGGACCTGTTCACTCTCTACACCTGACAGGAGCCAGGTAGGGGTTGGGCTCGTCTTCCGGGCAACCAGCGACATGACGAGAGGATATAATCTTAAGCTGTGACAGGAGAGGCTTGGGTTGCACATTGGGAAGAATTTCTTCATAGAAAGAGTGTCTGGACATTGGGGCTGCTCGGGGAGGTGGTGGAGTCACTGTCCCTGGAGCTGTATAATGAAGCCTGGCCGTGGCACTCAGTGCCATGGTCTGGTTGACAATGTCAGTCTGATCACAGGTCGGACTCGATGGTCTCACCGGTCTTTTCCAACCCAATCGATTCTGTGACTCGGTGCCCCAGCAGCAGCACCAAGCCGGGCTCAGGCTGGGGCCGCGCTGCCAGCCCCGGTGCCGCGGAGCTCCGCCCGCCCGGCCCGCTCCGCCCCTGCCCGGCCCGACCCCGCAGCGATGGCGGCCGGACTGTGCCGGCTGCAGCGGCGCCTCACGGCCGCCTTCAGCAGCGCCGCGGCCGCGGGAGCCGGGCAGGCCCCGCCGGAGCCGCTGACGGAGCGGCGGCAGGCGGGGGGCGTGCGGTGAGCGGGGGCGCCGGGGGCTCCGGGACGCGGCCGCGTTCGGAGCTCGGTGAGCGTGACCCCGCCGTGTCTCACGGGTTTTGCAGCACCATCGTCCTGAACAACCCGCGGCGGCGGAACGCGCTGTCGCTGCCCATGC
Organism: Setophaga petechia; assembly: GCA_024362935.1. NCBI lineage: Eukaryota > Metazoa > Chordata > Aves > Passeriformes > Parulidae > Setophaga > Setophaga petechia. Next base: position 16,713,029 of record JANCRA010000012.1, on the reverse strand, counting down.
TGCAGAGCCTGCGGCGGGACCTCCTGCACGACGTCAAGAGCCGGGAGCTGCGCGTCATCGTCATCGCGGGTACCGCGGCACCGGCCGGGCCGGGACACACAGCGGAGCCGAAACCCAAACCTCGCTGCGAATTACGGGAAGCGGGGCGGGAGGGACCTGTGTGTTTCCCTAATGCTCCCGCAGCTGTCAGCGCCCGGCAGGCCTCCCTGTCACGCTCTTCATCTATACTCACCCCAGCTTCCCCTTTCCTGTACTTAATTCCTCATTCCTAACTCAGCACTAACAACTGACTGGGCTTTTGTTACGCTTTTGGTTTTAGCCAACATGTCTAAGCATTAACACGTTTCAAAATGTTAGCACTGAATTCAGTCGGGGTATGAGAGTGTCTACACTCGGCAGTTAAGGGTCAGGGTTAATTTGTTTTAAGATTGTATGGAAGGAATACTTTAAACAGAACAAAAGCCAAAGCAAAAAAAGTTCTAAGAGTTACCAAAGTAAAGCATTAACATCCCCACATCGGGGTTTTGTGCCGGAACGGGCAAAGGTAGGATGGCGCTTGTTGCCCTGTTGACAGCTATAGACTGTAGTGAAAAACAAGGTTTCTGCAAATCAAGTGCTCTGCTTCCCTGCTCTGAGCCAGGATCAGCCTCATCATTTGGTTTGTCAGAACTATTTTTAAAAACACTCCAGTGAAAGAGAGACTGCAGTAACAGTACCACAGATACCCATGACCCACAGATGTAAAACAGCCTCTCCCAGAGCCTGGTACAGTTTCCTTCCATTTACATATTAAACTGTAGAGTTCTTAAAGATAATGAAACTTGAGATGGACTTAAGCCATCTTTTTTTCCTCTTGCTATTTTAAGATAAGCTTCCTTTTCCCCCCCTTCCGAACATCTCAGATAAATCAGTTTATGAATTTAGGATCATGCTGTTTCCTATACGTAGGGGAAAACTCTGTGTATTAGAGCACACACACAAGAGTAGAAGAGAGCTGATTTCACAGGGGTGAGTTTAAATATACATATTCCTCATTTCAAACAGCAGTTAGAAATTTTGCAAAACACTGAAGGCTCTTGTTTGGGAGTACAGTGCCCTGGGAGTTTGTGAGCACAATTGCTTTTGGTTTTTTAGAAATTGCACATTCCTGTTTATTTCTAATTCCCCTGCTGAATAAAACACAAAAGAAGAAATTGCAAGAAAATAAAACATTCCTCAGAGAATGCTTTGGGTCTTTAACACAGACTTTGCAGTGGATTCTTCAATGAGGTTCAAATGCAGATGTAATTAATCTCCAGATATATATTGCCAACCCCATGAATTGACTGACCATTGTCTGGTTATTTCTGGATAGATTGTGTCCCAATAATCTGGTTCATAAGAAACAAATCCATAGGTAAGATTTGATCTGCATAGGTATAGCTGGAAATGTCACAGCCATACAAATATCTGAGAAGTTCTGAAGGATTGGAAAGCATCACATTGGTTTATTCTAATGGCAGGGAGTGACATGACAAAGGAAAACTGTTGTAAAGATTGTGGACCTGTATCGAGTGTTTTGTCTTAGCAAATCCAAAGTTTAGTTCCTCAGAAACTTCCTCTTTTGCTGCCCAAACCCTGAGCATGTTTTTGGGGGTTCTCTAGATGACAGTTTAGTAGTGGAGAAAACACTCCAACAACCCTTCTGGTTCTCCTGTAGCAGAATAACCTTTTTTCTTTCTTTTTTCCATTGTGACCTTGAGCACCGTGACAGAAAAAATACTGATGCTTATTTAGCAAAAGTTAATAATTAATTCTGAGTACAATAAATAGGGACTAAGTATATTTATCAGTCTGAGAGCAGAGCACTCCAGCCTTGCTCCAGCTGATAAGCTTGTGTTGTACTGAGGAGCTGTTTTGAACATCCTTACACAAAACTGGGCTCAGAGGTGAAGTGCATTCTTTCTTACTGAGTTAAGTGTAACAGAAGTAAAATGAGACCTTGAAAAGTGGTAATGGGTGTTACTGTGCTTAAATGTTGCACTGCAGCAATTTAAAGTTACCATAAAACCCAGAAGGAAATATTTTGGAATTCTGTTCAAAACTCCCTCCCCAAACTCCTTTTTGAACATTGATGTGTCATTGACATCCCTTTAGCTGGGATATTGACATGCTCAACCCCTGATTTCTTTATTACTTCAGACTGACTTTTCCTGAAATTCTTTGCAGCTAAAGGACCTGTATTTTGTTCTGGCCATGATTTAAAGGAACTGTCAAGTGAAGATGACGTGAAGCAGCATTCCCAAGTATTTGAACTATGTGCAGAGGTAAGCAGTTCTTCTTGAGTGTCTCTGCCATTACCTGCTGTTAAAAGCAAGCATTGGTTTAAGGAGGGACAGCATTGGTCATCTGCTTGCTAAAGTACAGATTATTCCTTCAGATTCCTTGATTTTTGCAGCTCTGCTATTTTAATGCTTGATCCTGGTGAAATTATGTTTGCTCTGGATTTCTCTACATGTACATAGAAGGGCTAGAATGGCAATGTGTATGTCTCCAACAATGGGCACAGTCAGGGTGTGTTCCTTAGTTTAGCCAGTGTTCCTTACAGCTGAGTATTTGGGCAAATTTGTCTTTTCTATAAGTCTAGGGATAACCAGTTTCATATCACTTGTGATCAAATGTTCTTTCCCAGCATTTATTTAGTTAAAAGTTCAGGATCAGCTTAAACAAGTAGACAATCTGAAAGTAAGATCTGACTCACTGGTTGTCCAAGTTCTTGTTAAAGACACAGGTCAGGGAGGTGGGGAAATTAAAGTGAATCCTGGGGCCTTTGGAGGGAATGGCAAAATCCCCTTTGATGGTGGTGGAGCTAGAATTTGACCCCTAACCCTCCTCAGTGTGACAGCAGTGAGTACATGGAAACCTTTTGTTCCAGTTGTTCCAGTAGTAATGATCTCTAAGACATTGCTGAGCCCATATTTAAGGAATGCTGTAAAAGCCATATGTGAAATCCACAGGCCCTTCATCATCCTTTCATCAGAAAGGAACCAAGATCCAACAGTTTGGGGGTTTTTTGGTAAATAGAGAGGCAGGTACTTTTGATGGCTTCCAAAACAGGATTGTGTCATCTTGAATTTCCATACTGACCCCTCTTTTGTGCATGCAGGTTATGACTTTAATCCAGAAACTTCCAGTGCCAGTGATTGCCAAAGTGAACGGCCTGGCTACAGCAGCCGGCTGCCAGCTCGTGGCAAGCTGTGACATCGCGGTGGCAAGTGAGAAATCTCAGTTTGCTACTCCTGGAGTAAACGTTGGGCTCTTCTGCTCCACACCAGCTGTGGCCTTGGGCAGATCTCTTCCAAGAAAGGTAAGCTTCCTTTCCAGATCTTCTTAATAATTTTGCATAAAGTTGGTTCCCATGTTAGGAGTTTCAGTTCCATTGCCCGAACTTTATTTTCCTGCAGTGCAACATTCAAAATATTTTATTTCAAAAGCATCTCCATAACTCTTTGGAGTGGGAAAAATAATATTAGGGTGAACTCTTGTTTAGGAAAGGCAGCTTTCTACTGATGTGAATCCAACCAGCATGAGCTGGTCCCAGCAGCCTCCCAGCTCAGCAATCCCTTTCCTTTCCAACAGACAGCTCAGGGCTTTAGCCAATGATGTTCTCCCCTGAGGAGGAAACCCCTGCAAGTTCAGGATAACAATCCCACCGAGGCATCAATTCTTGCCAGGCAATGACATTTCACTGCCAGCAGGATCTGCCTGGCTGTAGATCAAGATGCTTTAAATAGCATCTAAAACCCTCCTATAGTGTCTTCCTATTTTATGTCCTACTGATTGTGGCTGCACATCTCTCACTGCATAAAAAATAGTACAACCTGTAAAGCCAATTGGATTCATGCAGGCAGACGGTCCAAGCCCAGCAGGGCTCTGCTGAGATGCAGTGACTGAACTGCACACATCCCATTGCTGGATAAAAGCTTCAGCTTGAAATTTCCCATCTGCAGGGACATCCTGTTCAAATAGAGTCCATGGGGATTTTTCCAAGTCTGCTCTCGTGTGCAGTTGCAGCTGTTTCTGAGTTGGTATTTCTGGGCTGTAAGATTACCTTTTTAAAATGTGTGGGAAATACTTTTCTCTGTGCCACTTTTCAAAGCAATAAGAATATTCCCTACAGTTCCCAGAATTGGTGATTTTTACCTTTTAACAAAAGAAGTCACCATTGTTTGTAGCTACCAGAACAAAGATGCTAATGAGGATAATCAGCTCTTACGATTTGGGCATTGGTCAGTTGCTCCAGGAGTCTTGGAAAACATTATTGATACATAGCATTGAATATCACATGAGTATTTGGGGGAATTTTTAGTCTCAAACCTCAAGCACCAGATGCTGGAAGCAGCAGGAGACTGAAATAATGTGGCTATAAAAAGTCCATATTTAAAACCACTTATACTAAACTTAAAACTAGGACAGGTGTTTTCAAAAACTGCACATATGCCCAGCTTAAAATACCAAGTTCAGTCATTTGACTTTGTAGATGATCCACTTCTCTTTTAATTCCTACAGCAATCACTAGAGATTGTGGGCTTTTGAAGAGAAACCCAGGGGTGTCAGCCTAGGACAGCTGGAAGCAGTGGGCAGGTTTGAAGAGACCAGCTTTAGACCCAGTCCTTCTCTTTGCTGAGACCTCCTAACAGGTCCTTGGCTGTTTAAAAGACCAAAAGACTTAAATAATTTGTGAAAAGAATAACTTGTACTTGAAGGAGGAGGCTGAAATTCCCCAAACAAAGCAAAGCACTGAGTTGGGTTGACTTACTGTGATATTTGTCCTTGTTCAGGTGGCACTGGAGATGCTTTTCACGGGTGAACCTCTGTCTGCCCACCAAGCGTTAATGCACGGGCTCGTCAGCAAGGTGGTACCAGAAGACAAGCTGGAGGAAGAGACCATGAAAATCTCTCAGAAAATATGTGAAAGCAGCAAATCTGTCCTGGCCTTGGGGAAGGCCACCTTTTACAGACAGATAACCCAGGACCTTGACACTGCTTACAAAATAACTACTAAGGTGATGGTGGATAATTTGACTTTGAGAGATGGGCAGGAGGGCATTGAAGCCTTTGTTCAGAAGCGTAAGCCTGTCTGGTCACACTCTCAGGAGGAGAAGAAATGAGTGCTGTCTCTAAACAAACCTCAGCTGTGCTTTATGATTCTTCATGCAGTTGCCTTTGGGAACTATATTTTTATTCTTACTGAAAGTTAAATTTCTCTTCTTACAAATGCCAGACACAATAAATTTACTCTAAGTATGTAATAAATGTTAAGAAAAATCAAAGAAGATGGGTTTTCCTTGATAGCAGTGAATTTAATCTGTGGTTTTAAAAGTAACTCTGTGCTGCAAAAAACAGTTTAATGTGTCTCTGGTTACATAGGGAGTCACAGGGGCTGAGAGAGAGCTCAGATCACCTTGTTCAGAACCTCCCCTCCATGGTTCTGGATGAGAATTGTTATTTATTGTTATTAACAGAGAATTGAAGGGCTTGGACACATTCCAGAGATGATGGTAGTAGCTATGATAATGGATTCCAGGGCTGTTACAGTCTTGCAGACAGAATCCTGTAACACAGTTGTGCATTGCTCCTCATATCTTCCTGTGAACTGTGTGTGTCAGCAGTTTGTCCCCCACAAATCCTGATTTTCCACCATCAGTTGAACCCCCAGCTCTAGGGGGTTTTGTTGACTGCAGGGAGGATGAGCATGGGTTGGGGTGTCTTGCCCCAGCTGTCCTTTTCAGGCTGGTGTGTTTGTTGGGAAGTCCATCCTTCTGCTCAAAGCTGGGCTTTTACCAGCACTGGAGCAGTTCAGCTGTGGATTTAAAGACTTGACAACTTCCAAAAAAGAGGTTCAGCTGCTCCCCCTGGGTAATCAGTTGCAACCCTCCAGGTGAATTTTTATTAATGTCCAGTCTGAGCCTTGAAGCAGCATTTTCTGGCCATTCCCCCTTGTTCCATTATTTGGCATGATTGAGAAAGTTTAGCTCCATTATCTGTGTAACTCTCTTCAAGCAGTCACAGGCTGCATGTAGACCACACTTGGATTCATTCCTCTGTGCTTGACTGACAAGCCCTGCTTCCTCCACCCTCCCTCTAGGTCATGTTCTCTGGGAAACCAGTTTGGCATCTTTCCAGTAGGCCAGTTCCAGTTTCTCCACATCCCTTTTGTACTGGTTGTGCCAAAACTGGGCTGTACCCTAAATATGGCCTCACCAGATGTGAGCAGAGGAGAGCAGAATGGCCCCCTGTGCTGGCCTGTGAGTGGTGCTCAGTGTGTGCTTTGCTCTGTGAGGAGAGTGCTCTGCTGGCCTGGGTCCAGCCAGGCATCCCTGGGAGCCCATTTCCAGCAGGACTGTGCTCTGCCACTCCACTCCTCACCTGTGCTGGTATCCTGTACTGGTTATTCTTCCCAGGTGAAGAAACTTGCATTTCTCCTTGGCTTGTGGCTGGTTTGGATTGAAGCCAGACCATTTGGGGTGTCAGCCAATGCCCCAGTTTTGCAGAATCTGCAGATTTGCTGAGGATGTGTTATTGATGGCAGTAGTGGATGAAAGGAGCCTTGGGATCAGTCCATGGTGATCAGCATGAGATGACCTCCCAGCAAACACATTTTTTTCTCAAGTTCAACATAGCCAAATCATGAGGGCTCATCCATCTCATCCTTAAACAGATGTCCAAGCAAGACCATGTGAATCACAGTATGGCTGGGCCTTTTTTCTTTGTTGACAGTAGAAGCAGCCTGAAGGGCTTGGTGCAGACTTGGATGTCTTAAGTTAGATCAAATTAATCCAATCTATGGCTACTGGAAGTCCAGATGTGGAAATATCAATTATACAGTTCCACAAAGCAAGTCCCTTTCCATCTACAGGTTCAAAAGAACAAAATTTTCATTTCTGCTACAAGTTTTAAGAAGGGAAACTTAAACTTTAATTGACCATTACACTGTTTCACATTGAACGTGGAAAATGTGCATCATTAGCACTAGCTGTTTTAAAAATACAAATTTTTATTGTTACCACCAGGAAAGATGGGTAAGTTTTTTACAAACTCACCTAGTTTATATAGGTTAGAAACTGTTAGGAGCAATTCTGAGATGGAAGAGTTAAATCTGGAGCCCAATAACCTTCATCATGTCCTTTCCAATGCAGTAAGATGCTGCACTTAGACTCTATTCCCACACGCTGCTCTAAAAGCATTAGGAAAGAGTAAATTGTTTTTAAAAATATTTATATTTAATGGCTATCTTGCAGCTACTCAGCAAATCTCAACTGGCTCTTTTGTTCCAGGCTTTTAGAAATAAGTACATTATCTGATTTTTGCAGAACAGTGCCCTTTCCAGCTAACTGCAGTAATAAATTGGTTTCACTGGCCATCTTAAAGCATGACTGACAGTTTAGGTGAGCACATTCTTTGAGAAATTCAGAAATTCTTCTACAGTTGATTGTCATCTACAGGGTTTGGCATTATTATTAACTCCATTCAGATCTTGAAGAGAAAATATATTTTGTTTTAACTCAGTTTTCACAATATTTGTACTATTTAATGTAGTAAAGTAAATATGTAATAATAGAATTATAGGATCACCCTAGAATGGTTTGGGTTGGAAAGGACCTTAAAGACCTTCTAATTTCAACTCCATGGCACAGACACCTTCCACTAGACCAGGTTGTTCTTGAACACTTCCAGGGATGTGGAGCATCCACAGCTTCTCTGGAAAACCTGTTCCAGTGCTTCACCCTCAGATTAAAGAATTTCTTCCTAATACCCAATCTAAACCTACCCTCTTTCAGCTTCAAACCACTCTGCCTTGTCCTGTCACTAGTGCTTTTGTAATTAGCAATCATCAGTTCTAAAAATGTTGGTATCCACAGGAACATTTCCCTCTTGCTTGAACACTAGACAGAAAAGCTTCAGAAGGTTTTATAACATTGCTACACTGGCCCCTGAAGACTGACAAAACAACTTAATTTTTCATTTCTGACTTGCATGGGCTTTTTATTTTTGCCCACATCTGCCCTTATTGTTAATTTAATGGATTTACAGGCTATTCCTGGGAAACAGAGCAGTTCCAGAATTGTTAATTAAGTACTACAGCCAAGAAAGAGCAAATCAAATGATAGATTGGGAGCCTTATCACCGTGTTTATCTGCTGCCTGAGGGAAGAGTTTGTCCCAAAATAGCAAGGATGCTATCCCTTGTCACCCCCTCCATTTTTATTAAAGAATCTCTCTGCAGAGAAGTCTGCCAGGTAATTAGCCCAGTTTCAAGTCACCCTAACAGCATGTGGCTCTGGAAACTAAGTGCAACTCCATCTGCACCCAGCCTCTAGGATGCAGCTCATCCTTGGAAATGACCAACAGGGACACATTTTCTATCCATATATACAGGAACAGCTGGAATGGAAACCAGTCATGATATGCAAGCAAGGAATTGCCAGCATGAATGGAATGAACTGCCTCAGAGTCCATGGAGGCCTTAGAATGGCTTTGAGCCTTTACCTGGAAATTTTAGAAAAGATACAAAGGCAAAACCTAGAGGATATGATTGTTTTGCTTGGGATGTAGCTTCAGGCTCCCCCCATGAACAAGGCAAATGAAAATCCAGGGAGCAGTGACAAATAACAGAAGGCACAAGATTATTCCTAATTCATGGACCAGGCAATGGCCTGCCTCACCACATCACCTGGGGAATATGAAAGGAGAGTTAAACAGAAGACATGGGTAATGGGCAAGGTATTTATACCCTCTGCTCCACAGAGCCCAAGAACAGCTTATATAAGCTTTTATATAAAACTTCATGGAGTTTCCTTAAGGCCACCCAACCCAGAATTCAGCAGCCTGGATAAGAATTAGTTTGAGGTTGATTTGAAGTAATCTCCTGTAACTATGGAGGAGAGAGCTTGAAAATATGTCCTACAAAAGTCCAAAAAGCTGGATGTAGTTCACATTAAAAATACATGGCTACCTCAGTGGCAGGAATCAGCAGCAGAGTTTTTACCACCTAGCTCATGATTTGTGAGCATTTGGATGGCAGCAGTGTGTCCTTCACAGAACAGCCTCTGGGTAATTCCTGTGCTGTCATTCCTGTATTGCACATGGGGAAATTGAGGCCAAGTGTGCTGTGCCTGAGGTCTCCTGGTGAGTCCGTGGCACTGTGGCAGTGGCACTGGGAATGCTGACACCTGCTCCTTGGATTTCTTCAGCAGCAAAGTTTTTGGGGAAATCAGAAATGCAGGATGATGGCATGCCCTGAAGTGACTGCAGAGGCTTCTGAACAGGAATTATGAGCTACTGCATCAAAGGCCTCTTGCTTGACATTTATTGGCTTTTTGATGAATGTTGGGGTAATTCTACTGTCAACAGTTTCTCATTAGAAGCCTGGCAATGTACTTTCTGACCATTATCCTCCTCAATATCACACTGTGTTGCTACAAAGAGCAGGGGCTTTATGTAAAACCCATCTATCTCTGTAGCTGCAAACTTTTCTAATAATTCTAACATTTAAATAATCTCATGGAAATGCTGGCTGCTGTATCTGAGCAATAAGGAGACTAGACAAATGGTTAAATTTCCATGAAGACCTGAAGCTATAGGACAAATTTCATACTGCAACGAGTAGGATTCATTTGTCTTGATTCTACTGGCACTGCACCTCTATTATACTAATTCTGAATTTCACTGCTGAATAATGCATCCCCATCCTGCTTTACACTTGCAGAGGAAGGAAAAAACCATCAGAGCTGTACCTTTCTCACTCTCCACAGTATGATGTACCACCTCCTGGCTGCTTATGGTCAGTATTAGGAATTATTTTTATCAAAACCATAGATTTTCTAAAAATAAAATAGTAGAAATATGCCCCTAGTACCACTGTGTATTTGGAAAGGGGAAAAGAGTTCATTCAACTTTGATTTGCCCAACTGCAGTAATTTTCATGCTGTGAGTTTTAAAGTATTAACATTTATTTTAAATATTTGTCTCCTGGAGTCATGATAGTGGGAACATCATAGGGCTATTGTATATTTTGTTGATTATGGTTGTTATAGACAAAGAAACTAAAACAGAACCAGATGATAAAATAATGAATGGAATTTCTACTACTAAAATGTGTTTGATTAATGATTAATTTTCATAAGCTACTTAATATGAGAGCCTTTAATTTTCCCTCCTAGATGCAGGATGATGTTTTCAGCCTGCCAAAACCAAGACTTGTAATGCTGTGGACTCTAACTAAAAATAAACTTTCCCACCAACTCCTTAACCTCACTTTGATGGCAGTGCAGATTAACCTGTTGGATTTAGCACAGATTTAGGTCTCCATCTCATCCTCCAGTCCTGCTGAGGGAACCTCCCCTCCCAAAAATGCAGCACAGGTATGGATGGCAGGGTCTGAGTCTGTCACTTGTCAGGAGCTCTGATGTAATGGGCCACGTCTGAGGGAGCAGAAGCAGCTCTGCTCCCTGAAGGAGTTTTTAAGGACACATTCCCTGCAATAAGGGAATGTTGACATTCAGGCTGCCTCAGCTGCTGATGACAGAGAAGGCATGAGGTCTTCCAAAGTGGCACTCAGGTTTTATTCCAGACCTGTCCTCCTATAAACAATTACAGTGGATGAAATCATGTTTGGAAAGATGAGTGATGTTTTCCCTGTCCACTCTGCCCTGTCAGCATCAAGGATAAAGTGAAATATAAACCTGCTTTGGTCGTCTCCTCTTCCTGGCCCAAAATCATTCTCAGGGTAGACAGTGAGTGATGCTTCTGGAAAGAAACAATAAAGAATTAGTAAATCACATATAGAACACAGGGGAAAGGAAAAAGGAAATGAAGTCATTCTTCTAATGTGGTCTTCAGTCTAGATATGAATATTTTGTTTCTTGTACCTGTTTAATGAAATACACCCTTCATGGCAGTAAAACTTTATCATCTGTTGTTTAAGGGAGTTAATCCTATTTTAAAAAATCTCCATTCTGAAGGTTAGGATATTGTAGAAATATAGACATGGTGAATAATTCTAAGTTAATCTCCCTTCTCTTTCAGGACTTCACTAGTGTGCTTTTTCTTTTTTTGTTTGGTGGTTTGGTTCTGAGATCTCAGTGTGAAGTCAGAACTTTTATTCTCTTCCTCCTTGAGGGTTAATTTTGTTTTAATGAATGCTAAGATTGTTACATGTCTGAACTACTCATTCTTACATGGGTCCACAAATCTGAGACATAACAGATGGAAGAGCAGGGAAATGAGAGAATTTGGCTCTCTGAAAGAAGGCCCAGCAAGAGAAACACTGAGGTGCTTTCCAGAGCACCCACACAGAGGATTGAAAAAATGACATTATTTACCCCTTTTTCATTGGAATCATGCAAAGATGACCAGCCCCTTATTCATTACCTGAGACTATTATTAATTAGAAATACTATTACTTATTTTCACAGTTGCTATAATTCATGCTATAATGTATTTAATAAAATGACAGCACTAAAGTTCAGGAATTTAGATTTTGATAACTCCTCCCCACTAATAGGCTTGGAAACTGGTCTGAATCACTGAAATCAGAAGCCTTTGCTGCTTGAAATGGAGGATAACATTTATCTAGCAGCAAGAGAAGACTTCATCCTTTTATAGAGCCTATGAAAAAACACTTTAGGCCCTACTATGGACTCATCACAGTAAAATGGAAGTTGTCAAAGATAGAAGTCCTTTTTCTTTGCTGTCTGTGGATGTTCCTGTAAGCTTTTAGTCTTTTTCCACATGAGCATTTATTCAGAGCAAGCAGCCCAAGAATATTTCCATTGACAGCCTGAAATCTTTATGAGGTACTGGATGGTTGAAATGCAGCACCAATTTATTCAGTTCTCATAACAAACAGTGAATTTACCACAGGAAAAGTCAGTAAAGAGCCCAGTGGCAGTTCATAAGCTAAAAACCCACCTGTCAAATGTCCTAGTCCTAGACCTTTCTGACTCATTCACTATAATATTTAAATATATTTCTGTATGTAATTTGTTAGATAATTCTGAAACATAAATCAAGGGGGGGAAAAAATTTAAAGCCCTGGACAAAACGAACAACAACAACAGAAAAAACCAAAACAAATAAAAAATACTGGCTTTCTCACAAAACTCCACTTTGACCTTGGGCAAAATGACAGAGACAGAAAAGAAATGTGACTGTCCAGTCCAACCTTCTGTTTATCACAGGTCGTTGCTTCTGCCTGCTTCACCCCCAAAGAACATTTGAATTGTATCTTTGGGTGAGCTAAGGAGTTATCTAACCTCATTATGAAAAAAAAAAAATTGAAAATCAAATAAAAAGAAGATGCCAACAGCGTGATCCATTCTCCTTGCAGTCAGGGCTTGTGGTTTCCTCCTGCTTTGAATTAACCTGACTTCCACCAGGGAACCAGAGCTGCCTTTTTGTGGGCTCAGGGAGACCTTTCAGTATCTCAGGCTTACAGGTAAAATGGGCCTGATCACTGGGGTTTTTCACTATATTTTATTTGAGTTGTCCCTGTACACCACAACCTCCACAGGGGAAATGAGGCTCCCATTCCCCATACACTCCATGCCTCACACAACCCCTCACACTGACTTGGCTTTGATGGGGATGATTGATACGTAATTGATTGATTGATGTGTAGCATCTAAGTTACGACAGTGAGAAAGGACTTTAAAAAAATCAAGCAATAAACCTCAAAAATCTCTGTCTGAGAGAGGATCCTTCAGTGTTCTGCACATCCCTTGTTTGCCGAGGAACAGAAAGCCTCACTTTGCAGCGAGGGCACCGTACCCCGAGCTGTCGGCAGAGGGCAATGGCAGCTCGCGGCTGGAGGCGGCTCCCGGGCCCTGCGCCAGGCCGCGCTGCCAGCCCTGTTTTCCCACTGGACTGCTCCCAGGGAATGAGCCCTGCTTTATTCCGAAAAAGTACCCCGGACCCCCGCAAGTCAGGGCTCTCAGCTTTCTTCTCCCACTCTTCCTGCCTTTGCATCCTCACCGGTTACATTGGAAGACCAGTTGCAATCTCATTCAAGACTGACAACTCAATAAAGAATTCCAAGGAGATCTTTGGAAGCAAGATGAGACCCTGTTCTGCTCTGAGGAATACACCTGTGAGCAATGCAGCTGTGTCTGGGCAGCTGGACCATTCTGCTGAGCACAGCTTGGGAAAGTCTGTCTGTCCTGGCTTCCCTGGGGAGTCTGAATTTTAGATCCAAATGGGTCTGTGTAGTTTGGTTAGAGGTTCTGGATGGAACAAATGATTCAGAAAGACCTTGCAAGGAGGCTGTGTCAGCAAGCCAGGTAGAAGAGGTGAGTGAAGTGTGACAGTCATGCCTCCATGCCTCAGGCTTTCAGGAGTAGGATCCAGAGGATGGGCCTCCCAGCCAGAGCTCAGCCAGCCAGAATGTCAGTGGCTCTTCCACCCACCTCAACAGGTGGACTAAGTGGCACCATCTCTTCTCTCCATGACTCAGTTTCCCCAGCTGTAAAGGAAGTTCTAAAGTTCTGTGTGACACACTAAAGCAGTGAATGATAAGAATTAATCAGCTGTGCTATTCACAGCTAAGTGATGAACTAATGTTCTTGTCATTGCTGGCCCAGAGTCTGCTGGGCAGAGAAAAAACTGCTGAAGGTGTTAGTCCAGATGGAGTGTGAATGCCAAGGCACAGCACGAGCTGTTGAAAAATAACAATATTCTCTCAGGTCCTGTCCCAGCAGGAATAACATTCCAATTGCAATGCAGATATCCTACAGAGTCATTCCATCCCTCGGGCCAGGTGAGCACTCTGCAAGAGTCCATGAAAGTAATCATTGCACTGTTGTAAATATGAACAAATACAAATGCCAGGTGTCTCTATCTGAGCCTCAGTTTTACTCCTGGCTTCATGGAAAGTAAAAGACCATGATCACCTATCATGGGACTTTTAGTAATTGGAATTTCTTGGGAACAAGGGAACACTTGTTATCAGCCAATTCTCCCCAGATTCCCATGCTCTAGAAGAAGGATGGGGGGCACATTCTCTATTGAAAGCCAGCACAGTGAGGGAAATCTACAACTTCAAACACCGGGAGAGCCAGTACAGTGGGCTGTGCTGGAGTAGCAGAGGAATTCAAACAAACAACACTGAACGAGCAGCTCTGGAATGCAGCGAACCCAGCCAGGTCAACAAGAACACAGATAAGGTGGCAAGAGGGGTCCAGCCCAGCCAAACCTGCAGGAGCCCATGGCAGTGGGGTACAGGTTATGCCAGCTTTGTGCCCAGCAGCTTCTGCACAGCTCTCACCAGTGCACTGAGTGGAAGATGTAATTTAACTGCTTTGCCAGATTTCACTACAAAGGCTCCACTCAGCCCAGTCAGTTGTGACTCAACACCTTTCCACCAGCCAGCCTCAGCCCTGCTGTGCAGGTGTGCTCCCACCCAGCCAGGACAGGGGTGACCTGTGCTCTTGGCTTTGTTTTCCTCCTTCTGAGCTTTCCCTGACTGGGAGAAGCTGGTTCAGGCAGGAGCCATTTCAGACTATGTCCATGTGTAGCCACAGATATTGAGCCACCACCAGTGACATCCCTAAAAGCAAACAAATGAAATTGCAAATGTTACCTCAGAGCGATAAGTAGCAATAACAGAGACCTGGCAAGACAATATTTTAAGCCAGAAATGTGCTAAATAAATACTTTTGCAGCCTGTTTTGAATCTTTTCTTCAACAAAGTTTAAGTGTCGGTTTTCAGAAAAAACTTGCATAATATCAGTTTTAAGCAAAGGGGGTTTTTTCCTTCTTAATTACAAACAAATTTTTAGAAGTTTAAATGAAAGTTTATGCAAGCATTTCCATATAAATTAAAAAATAAAAATTAAAACAAAACAAAAAACTCTACCAAAACACTCTTTCATGTGGACAGAGAGTTCCTGTTAAGGCGGTGGTTGGTTGCATGGAGGATACAAAAATAGCTGGTAATTTAAGTTTATACTTATGCCATTAAGAAATCAGGTGCTAATGAGGCTGCCCAGGACTGAATCACAACTGCCCGTGGCTATTCCATGACAGCTCTTCCAGGAGGTGTCTCCAGCAGCCATGAGTCAGATCCCTGCCTCTGCAGGAAACTCCCTACAGAGAAGCTGCCAGGTATGTCCTTAAAGGCAAAGGAGCCAGGCTTTTCTCAGGCTTGAGCACTTCCAACTGCAAGAGCAGGTCACAGAGGCAGCTGGGAGTGAGTGTGGATAACAGCAGCCTGAGAAGCCTCTGTGCACTGGCACGAGCAGGAACCAGCAGCACTGCAAAGGTACAACAGATGGCTGTGAGCCAGGTGTGTTCCTGTTGGTCCTTGAATTGATGTTGGCTCTGCCACTCTTGTGATCTTGAACACAGGCCTAGAGGACAGACTCTTCACTGCCTGAATTAAAATCTTGCCCTCAGTTACCCTAGGCAAGGTTAATGACTATAATTTATTAAAAGGTCTATAATGACTTGTTAAATGATGTTGAAAATGGTAGTTGCATGAAAACAAGTTACAAAGTGTCCTGACAAACAAAACGTTTGCCCTGTACTTTCTTTTAAAAGAACATAGCAGTTAAAAGAAATCCATTTGACATTTTTGGGGGCCAAGAACAATTTATTAACTATATACATTTGCATCTACCACACACATCCAGGTGCCCTATGCTGTTCTGTTTGTTGATACCTCAAATGCAACTGTGTGATGGTTTCCTTCCCATCACTGCATTCCATTGACAAGAACAGCCCCCACAGCAGAGTCTGCATGGAAAGCACCAAGTGAACCCACTGTGAACCACCTCTCTCACTGCTGTGCCCCTCCAGGGATGTGCTCCCAGTGAAGCAGCACCCTTCCTTGTGAGAACCAGGAAAGGATCCATAGGCAGAGCCTCCCGAGAGGCAGGGCTGGCAGGAGAGGAAGGTACACAGGTGACCTCACCTCTTCTGTCTGCACTGCTGTTATTCATAAAACACTTTCATAGCTATTGAAGGAAAACTTGGTATGACAGACTGGCAATGTTTCTTTGGTATTTAGCTTTTGCAAAGGCCTCTGCATGGCTGGGACTCAAAAAAGCTTCCAATGTTCAAATTATTTTCTCTTGTTCCCAGGGTCATTCTCTCTCCCTACTCGGTTGCAAATCTCCTGATATCCTGTGTCTGAAGCTCATGTTGCCAGCCAAAAAGGATATCCAAGCCCAGAGCTAATTGTCTAAGCTCCTTCTAATGTTATAAAGAGGAAGAAAAGCTTCAAAAGATCAAAATCCCCAAAATGCTGGAAGGTACAGATCTGCCTACCTGCAGCTGGTAGGGAATGGATGTCTCAGAGCACTTGACCTTCATCAGGGAACTACTCAGGAGCTGGAGCCTGACACATTGTCCTAAGAATAGGAATATTTTCAAGAGTAGAACATGAAATTGTTGAAATCCATCAAAATTTTTAGATTTTTTTTTCGTGTTATTTGCACTTATATGTAGTGACTTTGCACTTACTTAAGGGCCTGAATATTGCTCTTATCTTAATATAAGGCTTATTTAAATTCTTCTTTTTTTATTCTTAATTTGGGAAGGCCTCTCCCATTCCAGTTTGAGAGGTGCACATGGCAGCAGTGTCCTGGCCTCAGAGCAGACCTCTTAGTGAAAGATCTGGTACTGGTTGTCCCACTGCCTCTTCCATCTGTCTTGCACAGCATCAAGGAAGAAAAGGGACAAAAACCCAGCATTAAAACAAGTGCTTTCATTCCTCACTTTTAAGGGTGAGATTTCCTTTTTATGGAGAGATCTCTCAAATTATTTACTATTGCAGCCTGATATTTTTAATGGTCCCTTCTTCCACCAAAAGAACAAGTTATTCTGTAAAAAAGCCAGTTCTTTGCCTCTGCCAGCTGCATGCAAGTACAAAATTACAAAGCACTCACTTAGATGAAGTGAATACTTCATTAAACAATTAAGCAATAAGGCAGAACAAAGGCTGTGGTTTCCAGGCCTTGTTCTGTAATTGTATCCTGGAGCATTAGGAGAACCAGTACTCAAACACAGGGTTGCAATTTAGGTTAGGATTATCCTCTAATAGCCTTGTCCTGTGGGATTAGGGGCTTGCCACGATGGGGAGTTATTTTATCCATCAATGGCAATGTAAAATACATGATTTGCCCCTGAAGATCTGAAGGTAAGGATTTCCTTCCCTATTTCCTCCTTTCACCTTCTTGTTGTAGTGCCTTGAGTAGAAGCTTTTATCTCTGCTTTTCCTTTCTGAACCATGGTGGGTATCCTCCAATCCAGTTTTTATGGAGGTACAGTCACAGAACCCAAGTGCACAAGTAAATACCCCTGAGTGTCCCCAAGCACACTGTGGTCACTCTGAGCTTGAGGGATGATGAGGATGGAAAAATCTGTGAGTCACTCTTGGATAAGGTTAAGTTTGTGCTGAAGTCTTCTGCTCAATCATACAGCACGTGCAGCCACTGGACTGCCATGGAAAGCTGAGAGGCTCATAAAGAGATAAGGCAGAAGTGGGTTTCGATGGCTGATAAGCAGAGACTGTTTGGACTGCAGATGAAATTTAAATGTCTAAAGTCCATCCACATTCTGCTACAGAAGTCTAAAGCCCTTTCCCGATCTAGTAAAGGCCTGATTCAGCTCCTAATGAAATTACTGGGATTTGTTCCACTGACTTGAAGTTGACCCTGGGCAGAGCCCACAACCCCACCAGAATTCCTTTCCAGAATATCCTGAATGACAGTGGCAAGTCCTTCCCTCAAACATGATCTACAGGGAACCCCTCCATCCTGCTCTCCTCCTCCATAAACCTCTCAGTCCTGCTGAAACAGAAAACACAGCTCAAATGCAAAATACAGCTTGCTGTATCACAGGACACCCTGTCCTTGGGAACTGCAATTAAGATCATCCAGGCACATATCATGGGCCAATGGAATACCATTAGAAGAATTAACTTTCAGTTCTAAAAGAAATCAAATCAGAAATTAAAAAAAAAAGGAAAAACAAAGAGTAAATAAAAAGAAAAGGAAAAAGCACAAACCTCAAACCCCACAGCAATTTAAAAGCACAGGTTTATTTCCAAGTATATGTATTTTGTGCTCTCTTGGAATAAAGAGTTTTCTGTATTTCTTTGATTCTAGTTGCACTTCTCCCCTTTGGAAATAATACAATTAATATTTAATTCAATTCAGTGACATATGTCCCTGTTCCCCACAGGAAAATAAGTTACTTAATTTCAAACTCACTGACACTGGAAAATAACCAGTTGTTTATAGTCATTGGGAGGTATGGGAGAACAAACATCATTAAATGTCAGAAAACATATGTTTTAAATAGCAGAAGCCAAGGAACAGCTATTAAAATCAGGCCACCTTTAACCAGATACTGCAACACCAGGAGAAAGCTGTTCCACCCCCCACCAAACAAAACACAGGAAAAGGGAAGTATTTGCTCTCAGAGCAGGATCTGCTGAAGGGAAAGATGATAGATTAGATCTAATAGAAGATTTAGGAGCCAAAACTAGAATTTAGATGAAAGTGAGATACTAAGTGCCAAAAATACACCCCAGCTCTCCTTTCTCTCCCCCCAGGTGAACTGCAGACAAAGCCTGAAGGCAGCACAACTCATTAGGGAGCTTCCTCTTCCTCTGCAGCCTTCTCCTCCTACCTGCAAATCTTGTCTCACCAGTGAGGTGCACTAACACCAGGAGCAAGGAGAGGAGAGAAATTAGGTCTGAGTTTCTAGACAACTCACTGGTGTGCCTGTGAGAGCAGGCAAGGAAGAGGGACGTGGCTTCATGGAGAGAGAGAAGCAGCAGGAAACCACAGTGGCCATAAAGGATGGGGAACGAGGGTAGGTCCTGAGGCATGGGTGGGGTGGGGTGCTGGCAGAGGAGACAGAGGGGACTGGGGACACTGAGCTGGCCACTGCAGTGCAGGGAGGAGATCAGGTACTGAAAAGAGAAGGGACAGCAGGGAATCTGCATATCCAGAGGGCAGAGGGAAGACTGTAAAGGTTGGCTGGAGAGATGTTAATAAATACAGCTCACAATGCCTCCAGCTCTGCTTCTGTACGGGCAAAGAACCACAGCTGCCTCAGGGCCATTTCTCAATTAACTTATAACATAACCTGGAAATTAGATATTCTTCTGGCTTAATCACAAACAGGGCTAAACTTAAAGGCGTTCCTAAAGAGTACCAAATAAATCCTGACTGTATCTGATCTCCATAGATCCTATCTTGACTGTTTTTCACAGCAAGTGATGGTATCTCAAGTACTTGTCTAGGAAGTGCCCATCTAGAAGACTCTGTTGCCTCTGAACCACCAGACTGTTCAATCTCATCTCTCACTCTCCACACATGTACCCTGATCATCCAGGGGAGGGATGGAAGTTGCTCTGTGCAGCTCAAAGGTATTCCTGTCCCTACAGCAGTGGATCTGCTTTCAGATCTGTCTCCCTCATCCTAGTTTTTGTCCCACAGCAGTCAGTCCAAACCAAATGCAAAAACATCTGGGTAAAAAAAAAGATATGAACACGTCCCAAAAACAATCACTGAATCATAGAACAGCCCAGGCTGGAAGGGACCTCAAAACATCATCAAGCCCAGTCTTTGATGGAGAAGGGAGCCTTGATGAGATTATGCAGCACCCTGTCCAGTCACATCTTGAAAACCTCCAGCTCTACCAGGTTCCTTGGGGAGTTTGTTCCAGTGAGTGACTGTTCTCACCATAAAAAATATTTTTCATACAAAGATAAAACCTCTCCTTGAGCAATTTGTACTTATTGCCACTTGTCCTCTCCATGTGGCTCCTTGAGAAGAGAGAGCCTCCACTCTTTTTGTAGTCACCCTTTAGGTGCTGGAATACTCTGATAAGGTCTCCCCAAAGTCTTCTCCAGGCAGAAAAGCCCTAACTGGTTCAGTCTTTCTTCACAGGGCAGGCTCTCCAGCCTTTTGATCATCTTGGTAGCTCTTCTTTGGACCTTCTCCAATCTGTGTCTTGAATTGCATAGACCAGGACCAAACACAGTACTCCAGGTGTGGCCTGGCTTCTAATGGGTTCTTGGGTTATGTTGTCCCAGGTGCAGGACCTTGCCTCTTGTCTTGTTAAAATAAACCTGATGCAGTTCTTGCTAGTCCACTCTTCCAGCCCTTCCAGGTGTCTCTGCTAGACTGCTGTCACTTCTCACACCTCCACCTCACTACCCAGTTTAGTGTCATCAGCAAACTTGGGGAGGGAGCTTTCAGTCTTGTCTTGCTTGGTTTAAGCTGTTTCACTACACCAACCTGCCTGACCACAAAATAAAAGCCACAGAGTTGGCAAGAGGGAGGCAGCAGTGACATCTGGGCTGGGATATTTGACTGCTACTGAGTCACAGGCAAAGCCCCAAGTTTTGGTTACTGTAAGTTTATCTCATTGCTTGGAAATGCATTCTGCCAGCTGGGCACTGCAAAGCAAGCACTGCTGTGACACTGAAGCTCTCCTTTGGCTCCGGCTGTAAGTGCCAAGCCAAAAAAAGGAAGTGGTCAGTCAAGGGGAAAAGTTGTATGAATCAGTCCTGGAGCACATTTCATGTGGGATTACTGATTGTAAACAATAATAGTGACCTGCTGTTGGTACAGGACTTTGTACAACAAGCCATGCTCTTGTCTGGAGGTTTCCTATGGCCACTCTTATGCAAATAACAAGTCATGATAATACCATGTTTATCACAACACTAAGTCAACCATAATGACTGTAAATGTAACCTGACCTTCACTTTGGCTAAACCCTGCTTCTTTCATGGTTATCTCATATCTCAGTACATATTTATTTCCCTACTTTGTCTATCTGTTGCCTGTTGTTTTACTTTACATACACTGCCTCACACAAGAGGCTCTGAACTTTAACCATGGGGCTTTCTAAGCCTACTGAAATTCAAGTAAAAAACAGATAGCTTCCCATCAGTCTATGTTTTCTTTCTGGCTGCTCCATTCTACCAATTCTTATCAAATCCAGGACACATACAGAGAAAAAGAAAAGACAGACCCAAAATGAAAACTGTTTGTGAAAAAAGTCCAAACCAGGTGAATAAGATCCTCTTTGATCACAGTTGCTTAGTTCAGCGTGTCTGCTCTCAGTTATTTGCAGTAGCAAATACAATAAGCACATTCTGTGAGAAGAAACATGAATTTTGGCCTGTAACATGAGGCAAAGGAGTCAGATTGGCAAGAGGAGTTTTATGAGCATGGGCTTGTTCTTGTGGCTCTGTTTTGGGCAGCATTACCAGCCCAGTGACACTGACAGCTGCATGTGTCACCCTCCGCTGAGGCTGCAGCATGATAGGAGAAATTAGAAACGCACATAAAATACTGTTTTGCTACATTAAGTAGCAACCAGAAATGTCAGTATCACATGTTAATTAATGATTAATGCTGGAGGAAGGAGATGCATACCTGACATATTTTTGAACTGGTATAACGAGTTTTCACCGAGCAGAGGAGGGAAGTTCTCTGTAATACACAGTAATGGGCTGTGTACTTAGAACTGTGCTCCATAAATTTCCCCACCTTCAGGACAGAATGTGTCAACACACAGCTGGTCTCCTAGAATAAACTCAGTGCCAGGACTAGTAATCTGTAATGCTGAAGAACAAGGTAAGAGGGAAAAAAACATACAAATGATGTTCAAAAGGACAAAAAACTTCTTTTGGACTCTCTTGCTGTAGAAAAATGTTGACAGGGCACATTTTTAATATGGGACTACACCTGATATTACAATGTGATGACAGTAAATCAAAAATAAAGAAAATAACACTGTGGAGCTGATAAAGCCCTGTAACTGTAAAATCTTCCTCAGAATGATGTCCTACTTAGCAAGGAGAACTTTAGCTCAGGCAGGTTGAATTAGCATATAACACATTGCAAAAATAATACATTGAAGTTATCTAACATTCTCAAAGCACTCTCCCTCTGTGTATTGACATTCCCACACTGGAAATCTGTAAAGTACATGCTTGCCTTTAAGTCTTTTCTTGAATTAAATGTTCCCAGAACAGAGATGCTCTCTTTGGCTGGGGAGTCCATGCTGTATGCAATAGACACCACTCCCACTTTGCTCCTTGCTGAAATAAGGAGCTTTCCTCTCCTGTGCTGTTGTGTAACAGTTGTTACACAGGACAGGCATATGATCCCATACCAAGCTGTTGCCAGAGCCAAGAATAAAAGAGAAAGATGGGATTCATTTAGCCTAACATCAGCAAGCTCTAAACTGGGTCCCCAGTCAAGAGAGACACCCAGGACCCAGGCCAGGCTTCACCACTACAACCACTACAGACAGGTTTCCTCACCATGGGATTTGTCCAGCCTCTCTTCAACTGGTGGAAAGTCTCTCTCTCTCCCTTGGCTGTAGAATGACCAAACAGCTTAGACTGGACACCAGCTTTAACATAACCAAAAATTACATAACTAGAGTCTTAATCATTTGCTTTCCTCCTGGACACTGCTCCTATGGAGAACACTTGAAGAACTCCTTGGAGAACACTTGAAAAAAAAAGTTACAGACTGGGAATGGTCTTACCTTGTCAGCCCTCACTGACCCACATTGTACAGCTCCCCCTTCCCTGTTCTGTAACTCCATTTGTTTGGGTAGGGCCACATCTTTTTGAAACATTTCCATCTTCCACACTTTGAGGTACTTCTTGTGTTAGGAATATTCCAGCCACCACAGCATGGGTGAAAAATAATGATTTCTGAAAGCAGCTTGAAATTTTTACAGTGTAATATAAGTCAAACTGGTAATTTGCTGGCTGCCATGGCCTTGCACAATGAAGAAGGGAGAGGATACAATTACCTGATAAATACCCGTGACTGTGACAATAGATTAGTAATAAATAAGAAGACAAATAGGCAATATTTGTTATTGAGCTCTTAAGTATATGGGTGGCACAGACTAACAAAGGCATGTTACCCTTTTCCCCACTGAGGAGGCAGACTCAGGCAGCTGTGACAGTGATTTTCTCTATTACCATTTCCCAGTAGTTTAGTGGGGGGATAAGCCCATCAGACACCAGATGCAACACAATTTACGCCTCACAGGATCACAGAGCCATAGAACGGTTTGAGTTGGAAGGAAGTCTTGAAGATCATCCAGTTCCAACTCCCTGCAACAGGCAGGGACAGCTTCAACTAGACCAGGTTGCTTAGAGCCCCATCCAGCCTGTCCTTGAACACTTCCAGGGATGAGGCATCCACAACTTCCCTGGGCACGATCTGGGCAGGCTTCACCTCAGGGTTCTCTGAGGCAGCCAAAGGTGCCACTGTCCCCTCTCCCATTGTGGCCACCATGTCTCTCTGCCCTCACAGGGTGGCTGTGGAGACCCATGTCCCCCACACAATGGAGGGACACAGAATCACAGAATCGCTCAGGTCAGAAGGGATGAAGCACAGGATTTTGTCCAGACAGTTCTGGAACACCTCCGATGAGGGAGACTCCACATCTTCTCTGGGCAACCTGTTCCAGTGCTCGGTCACTGCACAGGACAGAAATTCTTCCTCATGTTCAAGTGGAAGTTCCTAGTAATGAGTTTCTGCCCTTTACCCTACTGGGTGGCACTACCGAGCAGAGCCTGATCCATCCTCTAACACCTTCACTTTAGATACTGATAGACATTGATGAGGTCCCATCATAGTCACCTCTTCCCGAGGCTGACCAGGCTCATCTCCCTCTTTCCTCACAACTGAGATTCTCCAAACCCTTGACGAACTTCGTAGCTCCAACACACTGAGCTCCGCTCCAGGGACAGCGCAGCCCCTCAGCCCCAACCACACCACAGCCGCCTTTCGGCAGGGCAGACTCCCTTCCCTCCCTCACGCCCTGCCCCGAGCGGCGGGACAAAGGCGGCGGTCCCACCCGGGCGAGGCGGAGCCGGGCCGGGCTGAGCCACCGCCCGGCCGCTTTATCCGCCCGCCGTGGGTGGCGGCCGGCGCAGTGCGCATGAGTTCGGGGCGGCAGCTTGGCGGAGCGCGCGGCGCTGCTCCGACCACCTGCCCGTCCTCCGCCGGGGCTCGTTCCGCCCTCGGCAGGGAGAGGCGCGGATCCCAAAGCCGGTGAGTGCCGCCCCTCCTCGGGGGGCTCCCCTGGTCCTGCGCGGGCGCCTGGCTGAGGGGTCTGCGTCCCCCGGGCTCGTCCCCGCCGGCTCTCGGGTCGCTGGCGTGAGGGGGCGAGCTCGCCCCGCTCCGCTCCGCCTGCCCCCCGCCCCGTCTCGCTGCGGGGAGAGGCCGCGGAGCTGCGCGCCCCTGCCAGCCCGCCACGGCAATGGTTCGGCGTTGCTCTTATTACTCACTAATGGATTTTTAATTATTCTTCCCTCCTGTTCCAGGAGCAGCGGCGGCCGGGTGCTCCGTGCGCTGCGCGGGCTCTGGGCGGCGGGTGGGACCGGGGACAGGGACCGGCACAGCCCCGCAGAGCAGCTTTGGGCTTGGGTTGGTTTTGGTACATAGGTGGGGAGGATTAAAACTATCAGCAAACTGCTGCCCTGCCGTGTGTGAGGCTTGGCTTCCCACTGCTGAGCTGTTAAGAATTTCCCCTTCTGGATTTCTTGTTTTTCCCTAGAATGATGTAAAATTTCCCTCTGCTTATCGGCAACTTTAAGAAAATATGTTTAAGTAAAGGTTTCATACCTGTAAAACTTTGATGTGTGCTGTTCCTGCCTGACTGAGGGTGATGAGGAACAGCTGCCTTGTGCCTTCTGTTTGCTTTCCGACTGTCTGCAATTTAGGCTTTCCATTGGAAAAGCTGTTGGTGTAAACAGTGGCAGATTCTAGTTCAGGATACTTTTCCTCCTTCCTCCTGTCAGGTGCCTTTTCCATCTGGAGGTGGTAAGCATGAGAAGGCTGGTGCTTCTTAAGATCTTAATCTGAGGTGGTTCGGGTGAGGTTTAGTGCGTGTAAAAAGAAAGCACAGCCTTAAAAACACTCTTGGGATTTTCAGTAATCCAGGATCTCAAGGGCATGTTTCCTGAATAGTTTTTGTTTTAGTGTGGCAGCGAGAGGAGCTCTCTTGTGCTTGGTCCTGTGCATGGGTGTAGCAGGAGATGATTCCTGTGGTAACAAGCATGCAGATGAAATAGGAAAGAGATAAGACACCCTCTTCCGAATTTTTTCTACACATTTCCCAAGGATTTTAAGCTGTAACAAGTACCAGAAATGTAACATTACTTCCTTTTCCCTCCTTTTTTTATGAAAGACTCCTTTCTAAACCCTAAAGCATAAATCTTAGCTTTAAAAGCTTTTGCAATTTCTGGCTTGTGCTAATAAAAAGGTATTATTTTAAGACTTTGATACAGATCCTTGACTAATGCAGCACTGTCTATGGCCTTCCTTGTACAGGCACTACTTAAAAAAATTATGATTTGGCTTTTCGCCTTCCTTTGCAGGAATTACTGTTGTATAAGGGGGGAGCTGATGTTTAAACAATGAAAGGGGAAAAAATGTTGCTTGCTTGGTCCTCTAAGAAATTAAGATATTAGTTATTTCTCAGAAATGGAATAGATTTTCCCAGCAGTGTCCTCCTTGTCAAGAATTTGTTTGGGGGTTTTACTGTAGGGAGTGAATGAGTAGAATGAAGTTTTATGATGAGAAGTGCAAGTAATGCCTGGCATTAGAAAGGAGCAGAGAGATTTCTATATTGCATCTCTGTTTTGTCAGTAGTAAAACTCCTCTCATCCTGTTAGTTATAGCTGCTTTTTCTCTGCATGCCTCTGAGAGAAATATTAACCAAGAATGTTGGCAGACGGATTGCTGGTTGGATATAGAAACTGGAACAACTTAACTCCTGAGCAGTTGACAAGTCTCAGGCTGACTGACCTTCTGAAATACTGGAGCATGAAAATAAATGAGCATATGAATGTGGCTTTCAAAGCCAGCCAGACAGGCTGTTACTGTTACCAAATCCTCCCTCCTCCTTTTTTTTTAAATTTTAATTAAAAAATAAAAGCAAGTGATTTAATTTCCAGTGTAACTAACTGCTTAAATACATTCTTTTCAATTGGGTGTGTATGGATGATCCCTGTACCAAGTAAAGTCCAGGGCCAAGACTCTGCTGCTCTTTTTTTGCCAGTGCTGTTTTCAGCTTTGTTTACTTTGGGCAGGCAGACCTTTATGTACTTACATAGGAATGAAGTGTCCAAAATTAGTTAATTTTTAAAGTAAACACCCATGCTTTGTGCTTCAGACGTCCTCTGCTTTCTTCCCCACACCAGCACAGCAGTCACAAAAAGAAAGGTAGGAAAGCAGCCAAAAATCCAGTTGTGAGACTGTGACACAGCTGAACTGGGGCTGAAAATTGTCTTGCTATCCTTAAATACTGTGTAAAACAGGATTTGGCTCACCATTGCTATGTGTAGCAGCAGTTACATAATGAAACCCTAAACCCCAGCAATGCTGCACCTGTAACAAGACAGAAGTTGACTAATTACAGAGGCGTCTGTGCCTGAAATTGTTTATGTACACTTCATGGTTCTAAAGTGTTGGCTGTCACAGATAGCACCACCCTGATGTTAACAGGGGAGATTTAAAAACAGTAACTTGAAAAGAATGGGACGCTTTCCTTGTCGAAATTTGCATAAGGCAGATGAAGTCAGAGGAGAGCTCAGCCATCTCCTGGATGTGTTTAAAGCCCCGTGTAGGACTGGAGAGGCAGCTCTGGGTATCACATGTAGTTCTCCCACTGAGCAGCTGCTGGTCAGCAAATCTCACCTGGAGAGTCCCAGTGAGAGCCTTTTCACTGCCCCTAGGTAAGAGCTTAACCTACAGAAAGTAACTGCTTGTCACTGGTGTAGTTTTATTTTTAGTTGGGGCAGGAAGGGATGCTGTCACTCTAAATGAGTGGGAAATGTGAGCACTTCAGGGATCTTTGATGGTTTAATCCACAATGTTGTGTAGGACCCCTTGCTACAGGCCTTCATTTTGGGCAACAAGATTCAGCTGATGCAGTTGCTGATGTTGTGAACTGGGAACAGAATTTATTTGCAAGGGAAAAGGCAAAGGTGTGTGGGCTCATCTTTTCCCATCCTGAGGGTGGACCAGTGTGCATCATCAAATCCTGCCCTGGTGTTCCACTGCCTTGAAAGAAGGAGCATTTCCCAAACACTGCAGAGAGCAGTATGAGGCAGTGCTGAGCTGTGCTCTTGTGCTGCCTTGGTTGTATGTAACAAAGTCTCTGAACCATAGGGTTTGAAAACAGTGAAAAGGATGGTCTGGAAAATCTAGAAAGACCAGTTAAGAATGAAGCACTGTATGGAATCCTCGTTTTCTGGTATCATCAGGCTTGGATTATTGTGGTCAAAGGTGTGACCTTAGGCATTGTTTCTGAGCAAAGCATGATTTGGAGAATTCAGTGTAGTCATTGAATTACTACTTGGGTGATGAAAATGTTGGTTTGTGATTGTTTCCTTTTTTTTTAAGTGGTTGCTACATTTAATTTGAGATCCAATTCACGGAACCATTTAAGCGTGTGATGGAATGTCCTAGTGAAGTCAGACAGATTTAAGTTTTACTGAATTGGTGCATTGCCCATCTAGTTCTTTCAAAAATGTATGTACACAGGATTAGTTATTTCACTGTTGGCAGCTCTCACAATTTCTGGTGCGAGTTGTATGAATGACATTCAGTGT
Organism: Setophaga petechia; assembly: GCA_024362935.1. NCBI lineage: Eukaryota > Metazoa > Chordata > Aves > Passeriformes > Parulidae > Setophaga > Setophaga petechia. Next base: position 16,685,372 of record JANCRA010000012.1, on the reverse strand, counting down.
GTTTCTTGAGGCTCCAACTTCCACATTTAGAGGACTGAGAGAATCTTTGTTTTTAGCTCCAAAACTAACGGATTTTGTAGCTCCTCAGCCTGTAAAGGAAAGTTTGAATTGTCAAAGTGTGCCACAGAAACAAGAAAGTTTAAAACAAAATATTGGGTTTACATACATTAAATTCTGGGAGACGTGCATAGTTGTTGTCACTCTAGAATTACTTTGATGTGGTTGCTGATCTGTCATGGGCTGCCATGAGAGTCCCCTGAGTTCACACTTGGCTAAATATTGTTCAGTCCTACCTGTCACCTGTTCTGCAAATCAATATTGATGTCCAAGGAAGTGTCTATGAAAATGCTGTTGGCCTGGCTCTCATTTAGTAGGCCTTACTGTCATGGATTCTTTGTCTGTGTAGGTTTTTTTTGTTCTTTTTTTATTCATGGTCAGCATTTCTATTTTTCTGGCCATACTGTGGTGACAGTCCCCCTCTAAACAAGGGCAGGAATGTTTCTGGGTTACTCTATGTTAAATAGCCAGGACTGTTTTGAACACATGGGATTTTTCATGAGCAGATCCAGACTGTGAGTCACACTCAGTGTTATCACAAGCTTCTACACTTAATGATATGGAGAAGAAAAGTCAGAATTTAACCATGGCCAGTTTTGGTTTACCTTGGTTCCTAAACATCAGCTGTTGTTTGTTGTTACTTCAGTTTTGTTTTGTTTCTTTCTGTAAGAACAGCTTATAAATTTACTGTCTGATTTTGTGGGATTTTCATGTGTTCAGCAAAACCTCATCCTTTTATCCTGTGTGCTCCTGGAATCAGTCAATTTGCCCGTGAGGTGTGGCCTCTGTAGGCAGTACTGTTCCTTAGCCTATTCTTTTACCAGAAAGCTTCAATCTTGCTGTATATCACAAGAGTGGGGTTGCCCCTAAAGCTCAAGGATTTACTCAGTATTTCACATCCTGAAGGAGGTGAGGAGAATTCAGTTGCTGGTAGCCCTGTTCAGAAGGAGGAAATGTGCCCACCATAACTAACCATCAGTGAGTTTGGAGGAGTTGGGAACAGCAGTGGCTCAGTGAAGACATGTCATGGGCCAGCTGGTTTTGCTCAGCTCTGGTCTTGTACAGCTGGTTCACAGGTATGTTGCAGGAGCCCTTAATCCAAGGCAAAATCCATGAGGTTATTAGACACAAATACCTGACCTGTTTTGGGGAGCCCTGTGGTCTCCTGACCACAGCACACAGGAATCTGAGTGAATTCCTGCTCTCCTTTGCCTGGTTTTACTGCTCTGCTGCCAACTGTCAGAGGCTGATAAAGGTCTCCAGTCTGCTCCTGTACCATCATTTTTATAAAACCCATCCCATGGTAACACTTCTAATGACCACAGAGTGTTTCCAGATGTTTTTTTCCAGATGCTTAACTCTGCAAACTCAACCACCAGCGTGGAGTGCAAGGTGGCTGACAGTGTGTGCAGAGCTGTGTGTGCATTGCTGTGTCTGTGCACAGCTGACAGATTAAACCAACCTTGAAGTTCACTGGCCACTTCTTCTGTTTCAGTTGAATCACTGAGAAAGAGCTGGTTAAGAACAAAGGCAAAGTCTGTGTGATGCTCAGAGTGCAACGAGGCTTAGAAATCTATCTTCAGAAATGTTTCATGCAGAGAGTGTTCTAGAAATTGTATGTGTAGTGAAAGGGACAGGCTGATCTTGTGCCCTTTTAAAAATGCATGATAATTTTCTAAAAATTGTCAACTCACCTTAAGTATATTGTGCAGTTAATGGCCTGGTGCTGTCTGCTGACTTTTGGCTCCTGGCTTACGTAGCAGTTGATTTTTAGCATTTAAATGTCTTGCACTTTTGTGGGATTGATCTTTTTGCCTATTAAGCTAGTCTTCAAACAGGATTGTTAATAAAAAATTCTTTCAATCTCCTGCTACTATAGAAACAGTCCCTTGTAAATGCTAACATTGAGCTTTGGTGAAGCAACCTTAGTCAGCAGAACTGTAAAAATATCCTTTTTGAAAGGACAGACCACACCTTATCTTTGATGGGAACTTAATACATTCTCTCTGAATTATTTGCCTCTGTCAAAGCAAAATTAAATCTTTGGAGGTGAAATTCAGTGCTAACTTTAGAATCTTTCAATTTCCTCCTTCTACTCTCTGAAAAACGTGCATGATATGAAACTTGTATTGTTTTAAATATCTCATGAAAGCTATGTCTAGTGTAACCAAGAAGTGATCACTTCAGATGATAGAATCACATCTGCCCTCAGATGCATTTCTGGTTTAATATCTGGGATCCTCTCTCCAAGTAGTACAGTTCCTGTCACACTTCTGTGCTCCTGTGTCATGATCTGTATTTTTTTATTATTAATCCCTAATGGTACAGGCACACATCTCTTAAGCCAAGTTAAAAAATACTCAGCTACAATGACTGAACAACAAATCCCATTGTGAGCAACTTTCATATTTAATGCATCTCTGAAGGTCAGGAGGAACAGCTGCCTCTTGTCCTGCTGTTCCTTCTCTCTGAGCAAGGTTGCCTTAATTTTGAACCCTGCTTGTTACCTTGGCAATCTACTGAAACAGTGGGTCTGGAAATTCACTAGATCTTTGACTATTTCTATCTTAAACTTATAAAGTCTTTCCCTTAATAGAGATGAAATACAGAGGGTGAAGGGACTTTAGTGTTCAGCATGGTTAGGAGAGGAATTTGTCTGTGAAACATGCTGTATGTATTGCAGCAGTGCTGGGCAGCCTCATGTCAGCTCTAGCTGCTCTAGACACTTTACAAAGGTGTAGGAGTTCCTCAAAGCATGAAGAACACAGCAAAGGGGAGAAGAAATAATGTATATGAGTGGTTATGATTTTATTGACATGTAGCTTTGATGTGGTAAAGATGATGTAAAAGGTAGAGGGGGGAAAAAAATTCTTCCCCCACACCTTTTCTGCAGGCTCACAGACCATTGCACAGCTCTGAAGCTTTTCTGAAATGAGTGAAACTCCCAAAGAAGCCAGAGCTGCTGACACAAAAGCAGGAGCAGTGCTGTAATGTTTGATACTGGCTCCTGTGTGGGTGGCCCTCTGAACCAGTTGCACTCAGTGCCTGTAGTCATTGTTCAGGAGCTTTGTGAAACCCCTGAACTGCAGCTCCAGAGTGAGTAATGGGAGCTTGCTGGGAGCAGAGGTATTTGTTGTTATTTATAATCTGTGGCTTTAATGTTTATTGCTGCTGAATCTGGGTGTTCCTGCTGTCCTGAATGCAGATAGCCTACCATGAACTTAGTGCTGGTTAATCTGAGACATTGCTGTTGGAGAAAGCAGAAAAATACTCTTAAATACTTCTCCCTCAAAATCTGGGCCTCTTGATTTGTTTCTTGGTAACATCAATTAATATCTTCTCCTGGTTAGTCTTTAAATGTGGGTTTTATTTGTGATATCTATTGTAATCTGTAATTGTAATTTGATAGCTGTTGTAATCTGCAGCAGTGACCTCTCATAACACAGTCCATAAAATGTTCATAGTTTTGAGTGTAGTTCTCGAAATCTCACAGTTGTCTATAGCATCACTGAGGGACTGAACAAACGTGGCATATTCAGTTTATACTGGGGACACCTGGGTAAAAAATTTGATGCTGCAGCTTAAAATTGCTGAAGGGGAATAACATTTGCCATATGTTGAATGTCAGTAGAAGTACTCACCTCTTGCTGGTCTCTTTTCCATCTGAACATCACCTTGACAGCCAGAGGATGGAATCTGAAGTCAGTGGGAGTTTTCTGTGAATTTCAGAGGTGTCGAGATGCTCTGATAGACCTGCCTTCTAAAAATTAGATATGTGTTTGTCTGTGCTTGTTCAAGTGTAGGATTTCGGAGGAGTCAAGATTTTCACTGATAATGTTGGCTTCCAAAAATTGCATATATTTTCTTGTGTGGATGTGTTTGTGTGTGGCTTCTCAGCACCACGGGGTTTGTTGTAGATGCAGCTGCTGCTGTTTTCCTGTTTAGCTTTCTGCAGCAGCTGCCTCAGTGCTCCTGTGCCTGCCTGTCCTGAGAGTTTGAAAGCCAGGACCATGAGCATGCTTCTGTCTCTCTGGGCGTCACTTAAAGCCCAATATCCTGAGGATGCATTGTATCACTGATAGCTAAAGTTCTTAATTTAAAAAAAAAAGGAAGAAAGTTCTTTTTGTGTAAAAGTAAGGATAAATTTGATCGTTAGACCTAATGCTCATAAGAAGGGCCAGGAGATGTTTTTGTTGTGGCAACCCAGTGCTGTGGATTGTGGATGTGCTTCCAGGCCTTGCTGGACTGCAGCCTAGCTGCATTGTGTGGGAGCTTTCCCACAGGACACGGTGGTGCTGCGGCACAGGCGAGGCACCTCTGGTAATGTCATAGCCCTCTCCTGGGAGGAGGGATCAGCGGGATGGAATTGTTGCTCGCCATTGGCAGATGTTATCTCACTGCTATGAAACACTAATCAGCTTACCAGAAGGCTCTGGTTTCTCAGCCCTCAGCCCACAGCTGTGGGGAGCAAGGAGAAGTAATCCGATTGAATTGGAAATGCAGGCTTGACTTTGCTTCTCGTGTCGCCTCTTGAGCCGTAATAAAGGGAGAAGCACTTGGGAAGCAGGAGCATCTCATTTAATTTGTGCAGTGTCAGAGGAATGGTGTCCATTTCCCAGCTGGCTGCCTCTAACGTGGCACCTCAGGACCAGCTGTTTTGAGGAATGTGTCACTGCTGGCCACGGGTCACAGGCAGGCTGGGTGCAAAGATGGACTGTTAGCAAGCAAGGCAATTTCTCATTGCAAAGGGTGCTTTAATGCATCACAGCAAGGAATGAGCTGGGTTCTTTGTTTTGCCTACCCCTGCTCATGCTGTTAGTGCACTAAGATGACTTCTGTGTTTGTGTCCTTGAGAATCAAAGAAAAACTTCTGCCAGAGTGTTTTGGGAGATGACGACAATTCAGAGGTTTTACAGAACTGGGCATTGGGAAAGTTTAAAAAACTGGGGACTTATCCTCTTGTGAGTGCTGGTGCATATGTCTGTTTCAGTAAGTGTCTTCCAAATGTACAAGTACTGTTTCTTCATGGTTGAGTGAAATAAAAGCTCTTGAAGCTTTAAAACACAATTTGTAATGCGTTGATGCAAAAATGGCACCAAGTTCTGCTGATGGATCTTTCACCAGGAGCAGGTGGCATGGAGCTGCTTCAGTAGCACGAGTTAACTGCAGCAGTGTTGGGAAATGAATGGGGTTCTGTTTCCCTCATGTGATCCCATAAATAGAATTCTTGTTTAAAACCAAATAAAGATAAAAGTACTTGAGCTGTGCCAGTTGGTATCTCAGTCAGTGGGATTTTATTACTGTTAATGATGTGCCATAATGGAAAACACAAACTGAATTTGTAGGACAAGGATATATGCAGGATCCTTACTTCCAACTGTCCATGGACATCTGGTTTGGAAGCACAAGAGATGGGGTACAGAACCTTTCTATGATGAATTTTAGTCATCTTTTTGAACTAAACCAGTGTTTTGAAAGATGCCCATAAAGCAGTAGATATGTTTCAGGACATAAAGATATGCCCTTTATTACTTTGTGTGGGATCTTTTTTTCAGTTTATTTTCCATTCCTTTTCAAACGTTTTAAGCAGCAGGTTTAACCCCACACCACATTGTTCTCTGTTTCCAGACATGAATAAAGCAAGCAGCCCCACTCACCGATGGCATTCTGTGCTGCGTCGGGAGCAATAGGTCAAGAAGGTGTGATGCCTAGCAATCTCCTGGTGGATCCTCCTGAGATGGCATCTGAAATCTCTCCAGAGCACACACATGGGAGCATGGAAAGGGCTGGCAGTGTGGAGAACCATGGCAGCCAAGCTAGATGCAGAAATCTTGCCTTGGTAAGTGTTTAATGAGCCTTGTGCTTAGTGATAGAGATTACATGAATAGCTCTGTCCCATATCACGCCGTTTTTGTTTTATCAAGATTGATTTCTGCCATTTCTAATTCTAAGTGGTTGCTGGTGTTGTCTCGGTTGTTAAACTCAAAGGCCAGAAATAACTTCTCAGCTTTGGTACAACAGCTTGTTATTCTGGTCTGATTGTCTCTGGGAGCTTGGAGAGTGCTTCTCTCCAGCCCTTCCTCCCAGAGAACCAGGAATGGCAGTCAGGGCTGCTCTGCCCTTGCTTTCTTAAACAGCTCATAAAGAAACTTAAGGATAGTGGTGGTTCTACACACTGCCTTTGCTTAATCTCTTTGTTGACACTCCTGAATAAAGGTCTCAGCTTATTCCACCTTAATTAGATGAGTAACAAATATGTCACCATAAACAAAGCTGTGCATTAGTGAGTATGAGTGTGTGGCCATTTAAATCGTGAGTGAGTAACTGAGGGAGTAGGATGCACTTCTGCATTCTTCCCAATTAGCAGGGTGAATCAGGAGTGAACTCAACAGTACACTCTGTACTGTGGCAGGCTAAGCCTAGAAAGCACAGGTATGGTTCCTTCCATATTTTTTTTATCATCCCAACCATTTGAAAAACATCAATTTTTAATTGAGGGAAGAGCACACTGGTAAACACACTTGCTTGGAAATCCGAATCTCTGTCTTGCCTTAAATACGGAATTAGGCTTTCTGTCTCCTTCCCTTTGCCCTTACTTTTAATGTGATAGTTTTCTGTGAAAAAGTGGCAAAACCTGTATTTATCTGTATACCTCAGACACACTCATGATTTCGTGCTACTTTGTGATCTTTCTGGCACCTGGAGGCAATTCAAATGCAGGTCCTTTTTTGTTGTTTCTACTGAAAATACTTACTGTTAATATGGTGCTGTATCCTTCAGTTGTGTTGCTAGTTAAAACACAAAACAAATATGATGAAATTTAGTTCCTTAACTGTTTCTGATCTGTTCTAGAAAAAAGTTGTGAAGGGTCAGGGTGGGAGAGGTTAAGAACATAATTTGGACTCAGAAGTTAGTGTATGTTGTTTGCTTTATAAAAGCTGGTTGAATTTTAGAGAATTACAGTGGAAGTAGTACTTTGCTAGAGAATTACAGCTTAATCTTACACAGAATTGCAAGTTAATTTTGCTTATTGCTCTACCACTAGTTTCCAGGTTTACAAGTAATAGTCAATCATGTTTCCTTGGATTTTATTCTTGGCTGCAGTAGCAGGCATGAAACTGGACATTTGAAAAAATCAGTATTGAATAACAAAGCCATATATAAATCAAGTCTGTACAGTCTCATTCCAGGTCTGCTGTGTCAGAAAATGACATAAATTCCCTTAGTCCAACTAGATCCTGCCATGTGATAGCCCGTGTGATGATGCATCAGCTAGAATTGGAATCCCTTCCTACTCTGTAATGCAGTAATTTATAGATGGAGTAAAAGTCAGCTGTAGCTTGGGCAATTCCCATCAGACCTGTGAATTGGCAGTTCACAGAGCCTTTCATTTGTCTTGAGTTTGTGCATGAAGACAGTGAGTTGTGCACCAACAAATTTGATTGGGATGCCACAGATCCCCTTCTGATTTTCTTCCAGCAGTGTAGTAGGTGGCATGTCCAACAAGGCTGGCAGCTTGCATGTGGGGAGTAACAGGCTGGGCAATATGAACTCTTCAGTACAGGCATAATTTCAGTTTCTGAATTTGAGAAGGTCTGTGTTAAACTGAACATGAAGGAAATTCTGCCTAATTGCTGGAACATGGTCCTAGAGAAATTATCTTCTTGCTTCAGTAGTTTTGTTATGAAAGTTGAGAATATGCAGAAGCTTTGATGGCCTAATGAGAAGAAGGGGGTAGATAAATTTGTGTAGACAAAGAATTTCTATTATGCCAGTTCTGAGAAAAGTGAGGAAGTATTTTGAGGCACACTAGACCTTCACTGGATCCTGAAACAGAAGCAGCTAAATACCTAACTCCCTCTTCATTTATCACTTTCCTGGGTCTGTTCACCTAGAGACATGGTAAGAAAGATCAGGATTGGCTTTGATATTTTGGATTTTTGTAATGGCATTGCAAAGGAAAGAAGTGTGACTGTGCTTCTTATGGCAGGCCCGTGCTGCTCCAGGTTTCTTCCTACTTGATTGCAAAAAAAACCAGGCTCTTAAGCTTCTCAGTGTCAAACTGAGTTTGTTACTAAATATAACCTTTGTGTTGCATCTGTGGAATTCAAACAAACCCAAGGATGTGATAATAGGGACAAACACTTGGGCTGGCTTGAGCCTTTGCTGGCTGCTCACAGCTGGTTTGGCTGACTCCTGGCTGGTCCTGCATCCTGTGTGTCTGTGCTGGCCCTGCTTGCTGGGAACTGGTTGTCAGTTCAGGAATGACTTGGAGATGGACATCAATTGCCATGTGCCAAAAAGGTCTTAAAATTCTGTGTGTGGGATCCCTCCCAGTCAGCTGTTGTCACTTCAGTTTAATTTTGCCAGGTTTCTCAGCTTCTCTTACCTATATAGTGATGCTTCCAGTTATCTTTGACAACTGCCTCTAAGGCCTCTAAGCCAAATAATTTTTTTTAAATGGAAAGCAAGACACTGCCTTGATTTCACGAGTATTTCCACGGTCTGGATTTATTCTGCCAAATCTGTCACAGCAGGTTGAGTTGAGATAGGAGAAATGTATGCCTTGATATCTTCATCTCACATGAACGTTAGTAGCCATAAAAGCTGTTACATATGAGGACTAATTTGCACACATATTTTGGTATCTTTGTTAAAAAAGGTATCCATACATCTGCTTGAGAGAAGTGTGTTCTCTCAATGCATGGAATCAGTTGCACTAACCCAAGGGTGAGGGCAAACAAAAACACTCTGTTCTTGGCAATTCCAGCTTCCAAAACCCAGTCTGTAATGACACTGCCAGACATGTGGTATAAGAATTAACTTGCTATGAAATGGAGTTGCAGCAATTTAAGGACACTTAATTCAAAGATAAAACTAGGTCTTGGGGTTTTTTGGAAGCAATTTGCCTTGTTCCATTGACTGAATAGGCACAGACCAGCTTCTTAAAGCCAATCCTTCTTTCAGTGCTTGTCTCTGATAATTGGACTGGGTATCTATTCTCAGCCATGAGTTCCTGCTTTAGTGTCTAAGTGTGAATAATGTGCTAGGACAGTTGTGCTACCTGTGAAAACCATGGCAGAGGTGCTGGTTGTACCTGAAGTGAACTGTGCTAATTGGAACTGCACTAATAATGAGCTGTGTCAGTGCTTCAGATCTGTTGCTACAACTTCAGTACTTCTGTATCTGAACATGTTTTACTGAGTGGTAGCTTTGAGGGATAGTGAGTTCTTGCTATTCTTGGTGGATCACACTGTGTTTTATTTTTTTTTTTTTGCCTTTGGATCAGACAGATCCTTGGTTACTGCCACAGTTCACCATCACTCTTTTTGGGGCAGTGGTGGCCTCTAGAATTTGTTGAAGTGACTGTTTCATTTGATCACTAATCAAATGGCTTAAACTGGGAGAGGCCATGACTTCTGAAGAGATTCTGCTTGTTCTGATTGTTATTTCTTCAAACAAGCTTCCTCTCTGGCTCTAACAAGACTTCATAGCCAGTCACTGGAGATGGTTTGTCACCCCTGGATCCCTTGTATAGTACAGGTGACACTGAACATTGGTTACATAGGCATGAGGAGCAGCTATGCTGTGAGTAGTCTGAGCTGGCTCAGTGCTTTGTTTCACACACTCAGCCATTTAACTCAGGGCTGACCTGGTTGTTTTGTAGGTATGGTGTCTCTTGGAGCCTAACAGTTCTTTGTTATGATCCTTCTCCTTTTTTGGATCAGTACAGATAATCCAGATGCAACAGACCTGGCATTCTGGTGCACCCTGTTGGTATCTCTTTACCTCAGCCTCCCTGAAGAGAATCCAGTGTGGGTTTAGGGGTTCTGTGTCGCCCTGGTTTTTTAAGATTCTCAAGGCCTTCTGATGTTGACATTCTTCTAAGGAACTTTATCACACACTTTCTTGTAAATAACTTGTTGTTCACATTCCTTTGATGGAGGAGGAGAGAATTGATGGACTGTTGTTGTAGCCAGTGTCATTGGAGAGGTGTCACTGTCACCCTCCAATCCTCTGTCACCTTTGTAAAACTATAAATATAGGAGTCAGAAAATAAAACTTCCCTTTTTTCCTTCACCTTGAAAGAGGTGTGTGCTCGTGTTCCTTTGTGTCTGATAGTGACAGTTCTGGAAAAGGATAGATCATGTGTCTCTTTAACCCACTGCCACCTTTTTTCCTCACAGTTTGAATGAGTCTTGTGATGCTGAGCTGCACTTCAGGTACATTCAAGAGAAAGTCCTGAGAGAGACTCCTGTTGTAAAATTGTGTTTTTCCCCCTTGACATTGATACTCCCCAGGCTTTACTGTACTACAACACCTTTCACTGTGTCCAAGGACTTTGCCAAATAACAATGCACAAAAAATGAGAAGAATTTTTGTCTGTTTGCTTTGTATGGCTGTGGCTGCCTTGGGGCAGGTGGAAGCCATTCCTTACAGGGTGTGGGCAGAGCTGTGCTGTGCTTCATCCACTGTAGCTGATGTTAGTATGACCTGGAAGCACTGTGCCTTGGGAAAATAAGAGCCTGACTGCTAGCAAGGAATGATCTTGCTGTAAAATGTGCCAGTGAGAATACAGATCCTGAAGGCAGTATGGGCTCTGTGCACAGACTGTATCATTGTGCTTCAAAGCAGGGTCTGGTAGATAGAGATTATTCCAGCAGGTGGGCAAATCTGCTTTTTAAACCTTACTGATAGACATTCCTAGACTGCCAGAGTGTATTCTTTGTATATTCCACTACTTTTCACTGAATACTTGCTATAAACTTTCTGTAATGTGTAAGTTAACTTCTACTTGTCTTACCTTCAGTGAATGTAGAGAAGATTTGTTGCAGTTATATGGGTGGTCAACTCTTTATATCTTAAAATACCCTGAGGGACACAGGGCTGCATCAGCCCACCCCATTCATTGTCCCCTGTCCTGAGTGTAACGTGCTCATTCTTTGAGCCTTCCTGTGCAGTTGAGCTCACAGCACTCCATGCTTTGTTCTGGACTCTGTCCAGCTTGGCTGCATCCTTTCCAAAGTTCAGCAACTGAATCTGAACTCTGTGTTCTGAATGAGGATGTGCTGTCATGTCATCACCCTGGTTAATATATCCCAGAATGAGATCTGCATCCCTGAACAGCAGATTTTTTTCCCTCTTTATGGCACTTAAACTGACAGACTCACAGATTGCACAGGTACCTTGTAGTAACTTCATCTCAGCATCATTTTTTTGTTCATCTGTGAGTTCATTTTTGGGGGGCCATGTCATAAAGGTTTCAAGTCAAGGTATGTGACATCTTGTGCTTGCACCTATTGGTCAGGTCAAGAGCCCTCTCATGAGAAATGAGCTTGGTGTGAAATTACTTGATGTTTTTATAAAAGTTATTTAGTGGCTTTTGCCTGAAGTGTCTCCCCGTTTTTCTCAATGTTGTTCTAACAATTTCTTTTTCCCTTTAATTTCTATAGGCTGATCAGCCTAATTTTGTTTATCAAAGAGATATCTTCAGAGTTTAAGTGGATATTCAGCTTGCTTTCTTTAAAAGTAGGTTAGGAGTAATTTAGTCAGTTTATGACTTTAGCTCATCTAATTTATCTGTTAAGTACTTGTAGATAATTTGTTTCCTCACTTAGGACCTATTGATTATATGCTTTGCTGCCTCTTATGAAGCACACAGTACAATTATCCTCGTAAACTGAAGAAAACAACACTCAATATTATAGTCTTCTTCACCAAATGAAATGGTATTATCAAAACCATCAGATAGTGGGTTGTAGAGGAAGCACTTTTTGACACAGCACACAATTACACTCTGGAACTCCCTGCCACAGAATGCTGTGCATGCCAGTCATTTCCATGGCTCAAACAATGAGACAAATTCATGCTAGAAAAGCTCATTAAGGGCTATTAAATACACAGATGCCAATGCATCTGGGAAATCTTTAAGCCATGTGTTGCTGGAAACTGGAAGGATTTAGGTGAAGAGAAAATCCACCCATTCAATATACAGCAACACCTCCCACAGCCTCTTACTCATGTGTGCTCATAGCTGCCCGAGGCTGCTGAGCTAAATGGGATTTCTGGTCTGATCCTGTGTAGTAGTTCACGTTCTCAGCTGTAATTCACATGCTTCAGTAACACAGCAGTACAATCCATTCCATTTATTTCCCTTTCCTGTAAATCCAGGCAGAGGCACTTGACTTCTTCTGTGCTGAAGCTTTTTTGTGTGTTCTGATGCAGTTCCTGCACGCAGGGCTTTCCTTTTCACCCCTTCTGACAAGTAGAACTCCTTGTTCCTCACAGACTGTGGCCCAAGAGGTGCTGCAATGCCCTTTGTACTGCACCTCAGAATAGTTTGCTCCCTTCATGGTTCTTTTGGGAAGCACCCAGTCACTTCTTTCTCATGGAATTGTGCCTGTCAATTCTTCAGTGCTGTCAAGTGATTGATAAATCAGTAGAATCTGGCATTCTCCTGGTATTTTGCTAATTGAAGTGTGGTTCCTTAGCAGGTTTTAGAAGATTTTTTTAAGCACTGCAGATGTCTTGGGATTTCCTGTTGTGTTCTGTTTCTGTCAAAGCTCTGCTGGTCTTAGGATTTTAGATCTGGATGTGATGTTCAGGATTTCTTTAGATGTGTATGAAAAATTGTGGGCTTCTGGATATTAAATTATTGTGTTAAACAGGTAGGAAAGAAGTCAACAATTCTTTTCTACGAAATAGATTCTATTTTTCTTTTCTTTCTCTTATTTCTTTATTTTTCCTCTTTTATACCAAACAGTGTTTTAACAGACTCTTTCCTGTTTGGCGTAAGCAGGAAATGTTTGGCTGCACAGAGATGTAAGATATTAATGCCAGCTGAGCATACTCAGCTATTTCAGCTGTTTTCATCCCAAATTTCTTCTGTCTGAGCAGTCCTTTTAATCCTCCTAATTTAATGTAATTTTAAGCTGAAGCACAATATTCAAGTTTCAAATTCAGGCTGTCTTTTAACAGTAGTTTTAAAGTTTGTAGTGTTAGGTGTATGTGAGATTGTGTTTAGGGAGGTGTGTTTGTGTATCAAGCATAGGGAGAAGATGGAAACTATGAGGTGAATAACTCAAGAAGCTGAAAAGACTTTTCATCTATTAAAAAGCTTCATTAAGAAAAAAGGAGGCCTGGAAAACCAGCCTGGAAAGAATATTAACTGTTCCAGTACTTGGAATATATGGAAAATTGCAAATAGACTTGGTAGCCTTAGTTAAAACTGGCACCTTTAAGTTACAAAAATTCCTCCCATCTTTCTGAAGGCTTTGCTCTAATACAAGTAATACAGGTGGGAATAGAGCAAGTCACTGCTTGCTTTACATCTCTGAGCTCCTTTGGTTTGACCAGCCTCAGTAGGGGTTTTTTCCACTGTGATTTTGTGTCTAAAATGGGATTGTTTCCTTGGCTGGCAAACTGAAACGTATCTGGCCTGAGGGAGTTTCTATCCAGCCTGGATGCCTTGCATCTCAGTACAGTGCCCTCACCTAACACTGCCTATTCTCCAGAGCTGTTTGCTTTGGTTTTGTTGTTTGTTTTGTTTTGTTTTTTCTGATGAAATGTGACATTGATCATCGTGAAAGGAAACTGCATAAAGAAACAGATTGAAGTGCTAACAGATGAAATTGGCCTTTCACATCTTGATGTGCTATTTATTACAAATGTGTTTGCAAAGGGATGGTTACTCAATTTAGATCCTTTACCTAAAGGAACACCACAAGATCCATGAGAGATGGTTAAATCAGGCAAAACTCTCCTGCAAATCTTACCTGTCATGGAAAAATGTTCAGTCTTGCAGCACAGAAAAGGATGCAAGGAAGTGCTTGTGGAAGTCTTTGCTTCCTTGCTTTATTCCTTGCTCAGCTCTTGATCAAACAAACTAAGCTAATGTGGGAGCAGTTTTTTAGGTGCACACAGTAATTCCTGTACCACACTCTGGATCTGTTGCCACTATGAAATTCTTAAACACCAACCCCTCTCTTCTTTTCCTTTGCCTGTGTAATTCTGGCTTTTGCAATGAGCTCACCCTCAGCAAAGGCTCTTGGAGTCCTGCTCAGCCCCAGCTCAGGGCTGCCCAACAAGGGCTCCTTTCCTGTCATTCTCTCGCCTACTAGACATAGCAGCCCTATGAGTATTTGGGTGGGGAAGGAAGGAGATTGCAACATCCATTAAGGAAAAAAAACCACACACAGAAAAAAAAACAAAAAAAAAAAAAAAAAGAAAAAGGAAGGCTTGTCTGTCTCTTGCTTTTCAAGTGCAGCTGTAAAACTTTCCTTGGCCTTTGAAAACTGACATGTGGTGGGTGCGAGCTGTGGACTACGTCAGCCTTTGAAGTTCATCTTTTAAACCAGCACTGGCAAATGGATCCAGATTTTAGCTTTTGTAGCAGTTTTGCTGCAAGCTGGAATAAGTTACTTATTCTGACAGTGCACTGTGGATATTAAGACTAAATTAGAAATAACCACACCTCTGTACATCTTTCCCTCCCACCAAATGTTCTATTGGCCACACAGGCCAAGAGCCTCAAACCATTTATTTTCTCATCTGTAACATTCTGAGTGCTCGGAGATCAACTGCCACTGGGTACAATGCAGCACATTATATTTCTTAATCTATAGGCATTATTTGGGTACAGAGCCATGTCATTCTTCTTTTTAGTGCTGAGAATGGGGATAAAAAGCTTTGTTTGTGCAAGGAGTTAACAGGTAGAGCTGCACACAGGTTTTTTTAGTCTAATCTAATGCAAGATGATCTGAACAGGCACAGTGAGTTTGAAGCAAGTTGTGCTGCCCTAGCAAGAACGTGCTACCTCTTGAATATTTGTACTGCATACCTTTATTATTTACCTGAATTCCCCCAGCCCTCCACTAAGCAGCCTTTTTACCCTGTCTGCACGTGCAGTGAGGTGTCCTTGGCACTTCTTGTTGAGTTACTGACAGCAAAGTTTCCAGTATATGCTTGGCAGGGAAGAAATTCAATCCAGAAAAGGGAAAAACCTCACTTGATTTTCAACAATATATGCTTGCATTCCAGAACTTACACAGGGCTCTTGGGAAATGTCTTTCCTGTATCCATTGTCTTAATGCAGTGCCTTTCTTAATCATTCTTTGTCATCTCCAAGCTTCTGGAAAAGTGAGTGTTTCCCAGGGTGGAGGGAAAAGAGAGCATTGCTGCCCAGCTTCACATAGTGATAATGTGGTAATCAAGTTAATTAATAGCAGTGACTCAGAGAAAATGAAGACTGGATAATCCAAGTGATTATTTATCACTTCTGTGGTCTACAGGATTATTTCCTGCTGAAGAAAATAGCCCAAGGCACTATACTATACAGGTCTTCATATTTGTTCTTGGGTTTTTCTTTCTGTAAGTCAAAGGGAGAATCTTTAGAAGTCCTCTTTCTCCTTACTGCTACCTCTGTGTAATCTCTCATGCACCTCTGGATAATTTACAGTTTGTAGTGGCAGAGACACTTCTCAGCTCCAGCTTTGCTTCTGGAAGTCAAGTCACCCTTTGGACTTGAGCACAAAGGGAATTGGCCCATTTCTGGGGCTGTCCTGAGTGCACCCTTTCCCTCTCATGTTCCCCAAGCCTTGTCCCTGAATCTGACACAGAACACAGTTTGCCCCAGTCTGGCATCAGAAGAGGCCATCCTAACCCCTGTAAAGGCACAGCTGTGTGTAGGGCTTTTTGGTTTGGCTTTTTCTTTTTTTTAGTCACTCTTATGGCTCTTATGATTTTTTAATAATTTGCTCCATACAACTCAAATGAAGATTTCTTTGCTAAACTAAAGGATGTAATACCAGTTGCTGCTGGTGTGGTTTTTAATTTTTTTTTTTTGTCCTCTAGCATTGTAATGTCTAAATGTCTCTTTGGGAAGGTGTCAATCTTTGGTTTTTTTTTCTTTTTTCCCCATAGGATGATGAAAGTTTGAAATACTTAACTCATGAAGAACAGGATGTTCTCATGTTCTTTGAGGAAACCATAGATGCCTTAGAAGATGACTTGGAGGAGATGGCCCTGCGTGACAGTGGCATCCACTGTCAGTCCCCAAGGTCAACAGAGGAAAACGTGTCCAGTCATTCAGAGACTGAAGATATCATTGACTTAGTGCAGTCAACACCTGAGGGCAGTGACCATGAAGGCCCTTCCAGCAGAGACACAGAACCAGGTAATTTGGTTTCTTGTGAGTGTGGGTTCTCCCTTTGATCCAACCCTGACCTATTCCAGTTCTCTGTAGAAAGTGCTGAAGAAATTCTGTATTTTCCTTACTACCTCAAGATAAATTTGTTACTCATCAGGAGCTCTAAAGACTGTGATTTTAATTTGCCTTAGGGTTTTTGAAATTCTTGCTGTTACTGTAATTTTCTTTGTAATTTTTCCTTTTCCCTCACGGGGGTCATGCGTCTGATGAAGTTGTTGGTTTGCTGTCTCAGTCCTCTCCCTGCAGACTGACTTGTCACTATTGTGCACAGTCATTGCAACAAGGCAGACTGTGTTCACCAACCTGTTCATGCTCTGCTCTTCCCCAAGACTTTTGAAGATTTTTTTCCCAGGAGTTTTAAGATAGCAGATTGTTTTCAGTGTTACTCTGTGTGGCACTGAAAGGCATACGATCCTATCAGTGAGTTTGTGACAAGATAGCATATGGCATGTTGTTTTTGTCACCCCTAGAGTGTGTTCTCTCTGTGTTTGGACAATGAATCTATCAGTGGGACATAACTTGTCCTCTTCGGGCTGTTTTATTAAAAAATAAGAACTGCAAAACTCTAGTGAAAGAGCAGCCATTGAAGCACAGTGAAGCCACACGCAGACTATGAGTGAAAGGCAGGGGGGGCTGTGATAGTGACACATTGTAAACGTGGTGATTTGAGCTGTGGCATTGCCTAAGAGATGCCATTGCTGGGACTTCTCTTACGGTTTCTTCTGGCTCTGTGGACTGAGGTTGAGTTAGAAAGATAGAGAGAGGGGAGAAATGCTGCTTGCATTCTGCTGTGTGAAGAGTTAATGACATATCTGCTGCTTTGCCTTTTAGTGCTGGATGCCCCCGGGAGAGCCGAGAGCCCTCAGCCGGCTGTGCCTGCTGACCTTCCCCCACACCCCCCTGCACCACCCCCAGCGGTGCCTGAGACCCTTCCTCTTCCTCCTCCACCCCCTGCTCCAGTGCAGCACCCAAAGTTGCTCCGTTCTGTCCCCACTCCTCTCATCATGGCCCAGAAGATGTTGGAGCAGCAGGGGGAGAGCCGGGCGCGCTTCCCCGGCGCCCTCAAGGAGGGGAATTCCGACAGGAGGAAAGGCCCAGTAACCAACGGTGAATATTCCACAGCACCCAAGCACCCTCCTGCCCCCGCCCCCAAACTGCACCGGTTCCCGAGCAACATCAACATAACCAATGTCAGTGGCAAGGAATTCAGCGAGACCATTTCCAAAGCTGCGGTGAACGTCCAGGAGCGGCGGGCTCAGGTGCTGGCCAACATCAATGGGGGAGCTCTTCTGGCAGCTGAACTGGAGGAGAAGCTGCACAAAAACGATTTCTTGTCACGGAACAGAAGTTCTTCCTTACGGGATCTCTCCTCGGAGCAAACTCGCTATGAAGCCCTGACAAAACTCGGCCTAGTTAAGGGAAAGCCAGCTCAGGACCAAGTGGACCATGCCCCGAGCACTCAGCAGCCTGATGTGCAGCCCAAGCAGTCAGAGGCTGTTACCAATGGATACCAAAACATCCACGAGATTTTAAAAAGTGAGCCCAGCCCTTTCCTTCCTATGGGCAAAACTGTAACAATCAGACCAGAGGTGGCTCTTGCCACTAACAAAGTCGGCAGCCCGCAGCAGAGCACAGAAAAAAGTTGCAGTGATTATAAACAAGCTGGTGTAAGCCTGGACATGAGGAGGAGGTCGGGTTCTCTGCCCAGACCTTCAGGGTTTCGATCCCAAGGGATAACGGTGAAGTTTGCCGGCCGTGGCTCCACTGAAGAAGCCAGGAGAGAGGCACTCAGGAAACTGGGACTGCTGAAAGAGACTGCCTGACTTGGATGGGAATGTTGTGGCAGTAGGGGGAAAGTCATAGCATGGCTTTGTGCTGGAACAGTCCCACCAGGATTGGGATCAAGTGGATTGGAAGAAAAAAGGGAAAGTTCTCTGCTTCAGACCAGCCAGGAAGGTATTAGACACTGTGGAATGGCCACTTGTGTTTATCCCAGGACTGGCACCACGTAGGGCCATGTACAGCAGTGGGGTTTGGCTCTCCTTCCTACAGAGAAACTCATCTGTTGCTCTTTGTGACTAAGAGGAATTTTATTTAATTAATGCTGGACTCTAGCAGGCAGCATCTCGCTAATGAAGTGTACAGTGCAGTATTGTTGTACATAGCAAACTGAACAGCAAATCTTGCTTTTGCTCTTTCTGAAGCCAAAACAAAGAGCTCTGTCTGTCCTGCCCACATGTCTGTCTGTCTGTCCATGGGAGCTGGAGATAATGTCACAGCTGAAATTTCTGACAGTGTGACACCCTTCTGTGACTTTTTGTTGTCTGTGTTATCTGGCTTGGCTTCTTTCCCTGCCAGTAGTGGAGCCTTGTGCTCCCTCGCTCTCCCCTTGATTCAGAACCGTGCACAGGACGGCTGCTGCCTCCACCGAGCTTGGCTGGGGCTGCCTCACTCTGCTGCCTCTGCCCCTGGAGTCTGCCCTGCCCTCCCACACCTGCTCTGTCCTGCCCCAGCGCCCCACGTGTCAGGGAAAGGCACTGGAGAGCCTCGAGGACATGCACTGACAGCCAAAGAGTCTCCTGACAATCTGTGACCCCAACTGCTCTGTCCAGGGAGGATCCAACAGCAGAGAAGCCATAGGAACAACTTAGCTTTGTACCAAAAGTGAGACCTGTATGTTGAAAGTCTTCTCTTTTACGTTGGGGTTCCTGGGAAGGAGCTGCTACTTATTGAACAGTAGCTGTACCACACAAATCCTGTTACTTCTAAAACTGTCATTTGGTCTTCCTGTAGTTTGACAGCCCCAATAATCCTCTGTTCACAGCCTTATTTGATTCTGCCCTGCCAATGCATAACAGAAATTACAGCCAAAATTCTTGCAGGCTATGTGGAGTTTCAGGAGAGCTGCACATCTTTCCTGAATGGTCCAAGTTGGTGGTATTTTGCCTTTGTTCAATAGACAAGCTGGTAAAGATGGTCCCAAAATATATTTTGTGTGTTATTAGGTTTTTGGGTTTTTTCAATATGGCAAAGCTACCCTTCCACATTGAAACTCCTTCCCTTTTTGTATTACCCAAAAACATCAAGAATAGCCACTTTAAAATCAAATGCCAAACTCTCCATTTTTTTTTGTTGTTGTTGTTGTTATTCCTTCACGTTTGATTTCTCAGTGTTTTGGATTTTTTTCTAAAGGGAAAAACTGACTTACTCTCTGCACTTTCTGAAGCCTCGACCAAGGCACTCCTTCTCCAGAGTAGCTGAGCAATAAACCTTGGAGAAGAGGAGGGGTGGCTGCAGCAGAAACTGACACACCCTTTGGCGAGGAGCTCTGACATAACTGTGATAAACAAGTTTGTAGTTCTTGTGATAAAGTATTTCAAACTTGCTGAGCTGTACCTGTAAACGAAGCTGTCGTGAAGGAAAAACCTTTGTGTCATTCTCAACCTGCCTCATAAGTTAAGGGTTTTTTTGAGGTTTTTTTTTTGGTTTTTTTTTTTTTTTTTTTTCATTATCTGCTTGCTGCTTAAATTTTTAATTGTGTTGTTACGGTATCTGGCTGGTTCTGTTATGTAGTTACTCTTTTCAGCATTTTCACTGGGTAAGTGATCATGTTCCTCATTGTGACAGGCTTGCTATACATAAGCACTCAGTAATTAAAATATGTGGCCGTTCCTGGGCTGGCAGAGCACTTGGGCATGCATAATCCAACGTGAGAGGTGCTGCTGAAGCAAAGCCAGGCTGCTTGTGTGCTGCAAGTACAGCACAGGCTTGTTCTGCTGGGCTCTGAGTCTGCAGTCCTAAATCAGAGAGACTGGAGCACAGAAAATACACCCAAGCACGTGCTGCACTGCAGGCTGGAATGCAGGCTGACGTGTGGATGCTGCCTCATAATTTATTCACATAACCTGATAAGTAAATTTAAATGTTTCATGGCCTTTGTGCTTTTAAATCCTGTAAAGCAAATTCTTCATCATGAATGTGAAGTGCATACGAAGCAATCTCCACATCTGATCATTCCTGCCAGCTCTTCTTTGAGTTGTTTACAGCTGAGAGTCCTTGCTAAGCAAACGAGGGGGAGAAAACCCTGACACTGTTTCATTGAAATTCAGTCTAGTTCAATAACTCTGTAATGTCACCCTACTTAAAAATACCCCAGATATTTCCTATCTAAAGTTGCTGTATGCTGAATTAGCTGGATCATGTTCTCTCATCCTTTGTGCAGGGCTGTGTCCTCAACTGGTGGGAAGTGAGAGTTAGATCTTCATTAGGGAAAGCAGTTTCTGCCCAGGGAGGACTTGGAACGAGGTATTCATTGTGGCCCTTCATCCTAGCAGATCAATTCTTCTCTGTGCCTAAAACTGTAGTGAGTAAAGCCATGTACTAAATGAAGTTAAGTCTAGCTGCTAATAACCTGTATATAAATTTAGCTCTATTTTGTGTATCTTGTTTTGTGTGTATATGTTGCTGTGAATTTACTTTCTTTCCCTTTGTGCTAGAGGTAACTGTCTTGCACAAATCTGCTAAATCATCTATTAAACTAGAATAAACCCAATGAAATGATGGCTGATGGGAGGTGCCATTGTGTTCTTTGCCACCCAGTAGCACGACTCCTTCTTAGAGGAGGGAGGTGACTTTTTCTTAATGGCTAATACTGATTTAATAACCTTTCATTTTGCAACTGTGGATGTGTGTGAGCCAGAGCCCAACCCTGTCATGGCAGGTGCTGCAGGAGGGACCAGGAAAAGGCAGTGTCTGACAAGAGCAGTGCATTCTCACTGCTGTGATCAGTGTCCTTGCCAGAATGAAGTTCATCCTGAACAGTGTTTGAATTAGGCAAAAACCTCTCTCTCACAATGTTGTGCATTATTAAAATGACCTTTCCAAGAGGAAAATTTTATATGTGAAAGAAGAATAACATCTTTGTTTCTAAGGCTGTTACCATAAGTGAGTGTGGTCCTGCTGAGTGTGGAAGTCTTCCCTTGTTGCACAGGTCGAAGTTCCCTGTCAGAGAACATTCCTACCCATCCCTTCCACCTCTCTTTGCTGCTTTTCTGTCTTTTGAAGGAGGATTTCTATTAAAGTATTCAGGTGGTGTTGAGCATTTGTCCAAACATCATGTGTCATAAAAGAGAGAGACTAGAAATCACTCTAGAAAAAATAAATACTTCCATTTGCTTGAGCTACTTTTTCATCCCTGAGGCTGGTAGTGGTGGGAGCCAAAAAGCAGCAGCAGGTGCAGCAGCCTTGTCTCCAAGCTCTGCAGGGCTGCCTCAGGGCTCAGCTCCTGTCTCAGCCATGGCAGGGCAGGTGGCCTTTTGTAATTGTGTCCAGCTCCAGCCTGGAGCCAGGGGCAGAGAATTTAACTTGGCTGGATCTGTCATGAAACTTAAAGGAGGTTCCAGTGCCTCACCCGTGCTGGAGGTGAAGCCTCACAGCTGCCCCAGCACCTGCAGCCTTTCAAGTGGCTGCAGCCTGGGGAAGAAGCTTTTGATGTTTTGACTCCTGTTTTATACACACACATATGGAATTTAGTTTCTCCCTTTAGAACAGACATGTTCAGAAATTGTGTTATCCACAGAGGGATCAGGGGAGGCAGGAGGCTGAGGGAGGTGATGGTTTTAACCCAGCAGCTTGGGCAGGTTTTCAGTCTTGCTTGAACTTAGAGCTCTGCTGGACAAGCTCAGTGTTGTGTAGCTGAACCCACCGAAGTAAAAATCACAGCCCTTCCTTAGCTGGGTGCTCATGTCCTTGCTGGCACAGGGGAGCACAGCTGAGGCACAGCAGCAGCTGCTCCAGTGGGATTGCTCTGGAGGCAGCTACAAGGAAGGGCCTTGGAGCAGTGCTGGGACAGCTCAGGGCCCATCCCAGGCACCCCCAGCTGCCTTTCCATGGCCACTTCTCCAGCCACTCATCCCCCAGCCTGGAGGGAGCCATGGGCTTGTGACCCAAGGGCAGGACCTGGCCCTTGGTGGTGTTGACCCTCATTCCCCTATGGATCCAGCCTGTCCCAATCCCTGTGCAGAGCCTTCCTGGCCTCCTGCTGATCAGCACTCCTGGCACCAGCAGAGTCCCTGATCCCCCTGTCCAGTCCATCAGTAATGGTGTTAACCAGGGCTGGCCCCAGCACAGTCACAGATGGCACCTGGGTGCAGCAGCATTCCCCACCCCTCCCTGGCCCTGCCCAGCAGGATTAGCCCAGCCACAAGAGCCACTGCCCAGCCCTGGGCTGGCAGCTTTTCCAGGAGAGTGGTGTGGGAGAGGGTGGCAGGGGCTTTGCTGAGTGCAGGGAGCCACGTCCACAGCCCTGCCCTGATCCCCATGGGCCACAGGAGCTCAGGGAGATCAGGCAGCACCTGCCCTTCACAAGGACCTGCAGGCTGGGCCTGATCCCGTGGCTGCCCTGCATGTGCTGTGTGTGGCACTGGGCTGATCTGCCCTGTGACCTTCCCTGGCACTGGGGAACAGGCACTGACCAGCCTCTGCCTCCATGGATTTGGCTTCCAGCTCTTCTTGTGACAGGGTGTCACATTTGCCACTTTACAACCCTGACCTTGCCAGGACTGGGGGGTAAAGGATGATGGAAGGGGGCTTGGGAGCATTCACTGGCTCCCACAACAACAGTGGGTGGTGGATCCCACCTGCCCCCTGGACTGCTGTGTGTCCAAGTGCTGGAGCAGCTCACTGACCATTGGGTCAGGGGTTGTGAGGTTATGAGGTTTTCCTTCTGCTCCCCATCCCTGTCTCAGGAGCTGTGTACCCAGAAACAACTGGCCTTGCCATTATTCACTGAGGCAAAGAGGGCAGGAAGTGCCTCAGCCTTCTCCTCATCCTTTGTCACTGGGCTTCCTCCTGCATCCTTCTCAGCCATCCTGTTGTTGCTGATGTATTTATAGAAACTTTTTGGCTTTTACAGCAGTAGCCAGATTAAATTCCAGTTAAGCTTTAGCCCTGGATAACCCTGATACCCTTGGATTCCTTCTGAGTTACCTGCCCCTTCTTCCAAAGGTCATGCTCTCCTTTTTCCCCCTGAGCTGCAGCCAAAGCTCCTTGTTCAGCCAGGCTGCTCTCCTTCCTTGCTGCCACTTGTTTCAGCATGTGGGATCATCTGCTCCTGTGCCTTTACAATTTCCTTCTTAGCAGCACATCCAGCCTTCCTGAGCTCCTTTGCCTTCCAGTGTTGCCTCCCAAGAGGCTCTGACAACCTTTTCAATGAGAGGAGGCCTTTAATTCATCAGCCCTCCTCCACCTGCTCTTGCTTTCAGACAATTCCTGCATCCCACAGAGGCAAAGGGAGACAAGTCTTCATCCCAGTGCTGATTTCCAAACTATAAATACCTTTTCCTCTGTAGTAAGGAGAGTCCTTAGACTGGATGGAGCCAAACCTTCCAAGGGAACACACCCTTGTCTTGTGTGCTTTGTTTTTATTTGGTCCTTTTTCTTCCTCAGAACGGGGCTTCTCTTCCCATGTTAGGGGACTCCTCCCAGATGAGGAAATGCCTTCCCTGAAAAGTTCTTGGTGCATCCCTGACTACATCACCAAATGTTCAGATGTGTTCTTACCTCAAGGGAGCTGCCAGGAAAGATTATTTTCCACTGGGCCATAATTACCTGCTGCTACTTCCAACTGGCCAAAAAAAGAACACCAGGAGAGGCTTCAGTAAGTTTGGGATTAAACTGAGCAGGCACAAGGAGTGGTAGATAAACCAGCTGGCAGGCTTGAAGGAGCGACTCAGCTTCAATTTCTCCTTTGTTCATGGGTCTTTGCACCTGCCCCTGAGCTTTAATGAATGTTTCACAGAGCCCCAGGAACCACAAACTAATTCTGAGTGGTTCCCAAAGCTGCTGAGGCACTCTTACCCAGGACCATTATTTTCTTCTCAGAGGGGTGTCTCTGAATCATAAGGAAACGCAGCTGCTACAGTATCCTCACCTGAAGGGCAAAGTTTCAAAGTTTTTTGGGGTTTGGGGGAATTTTTCCCCGGTCATTAAAAAAAAAAAAAAAAACCAAACAAAAAAAAAAACCCAAATCAACAACACCACCACCACCAAAAAAAAAAAAAAACCAAAAAAAACAACACAAAAACAAACTATATTGAAGGTTTGAATTGAAAAGAAAATACATAAAATCCTTTGCTTGACCAGTGGGTCAGGGAGCAGCTCCAGTTCCCAGAGCCTGTGCTACAGCCAGGCAGGGACTCTGCTGAGCTGCTGCCCCAGGTGTGTCCCAGGTCCCACAGCAGTGTCACCCTGTCCCCCTCCAGCCTTGCCCAGCTCAGCCCCTGCCCCGTGCCCCAGCAGCCACCTGGGCATGGAACCTGCACTGGGCACAAGGGAAGGGTTCTCTCACCTCACCCACTGCAGAGCCCTCCTGCTCTGTTTGCTGTCAGCCCCTGTGGAGCTCAGGGCACCTGGAGCAGGTGGGGCTGGGACGTGCAGCTCAGCAGTGCCTTCATCCCCCTGAACAGTGACTCCAGCAGGACACCCTTCCTTCCTCTCCCTCTCCTGCTTTGCAAATGGAGGATCACAGGAGTTACTGGAAAAGCATCTGGGCACAGGGCTGGGGCAGCCAAGGGAAGTTTCACCCAGACACCAGCCAGAGCTGGGGCATGGCTGCTTCAGTGGTGACTGCTGATCACATTTCTCCTTCTGAGGTGATGCCCAGAACCACGTCCCTGCTCTCCCAGTAAGGCACACCCCCTCCCAGTGTCCCCACACGTGTCCTTGTTCAGCCCAGGAGGGATTCAGGAGCTCAGTGCAGCTGTGGCAGGGTCCCTGAGCATCCTCCCAGAGCCTGGAGCCCCCAGCCCCTGCTGGGCACAGCCCAACCCGTGCAGCTGTCACTGTGTCCCCCTCTCGCTGCTGGCTGGGGCTGCCGTGCAAGGCCCTTCCCTGCCGGATTCAGAGCTCTCTTACGACAGGATTGCTCATTTCCTCACAGGGCTGGGGAGGTCAACTTCACCCTCAAATGTTCATGATGGTTTTTTTCCCATAATTTCAAAGGAAGCTCTTAACTCCCTGAGATTCTGTTATTGCCAGCATCAGAATATGGTGTAACATTTTTATCTGTTATCTGCGTGCTTATCCATTCCCACAAGGAAGGGCAAGGGCTGCGTTTTCCAGTGCAGTGAGGTAAAGCCAAGGAAAAAGAGCAGAGATGAGCTTGACCTTCGAGTTTCCAGGCTTATGGAGTAATCCTGAATCACCCTTCCTCTCCCACCACCACACCTGTCCCTTTGGTAGCATTCCCTTGGCAGCCCAGGAGAAAATCCAGCAGCCTGGAAGCTCAGACTCACATGTGCCAGCAGTTGTTCATACTCTGATTAATGAAGATAAGTCACCCATTGTACTGATGCTCAGAGGGTGGAATGACACCAGAAGGAAAGCAGTGTCCCTACAAGCTGGTGTGGCAGGAGGAGAGACTATTTCTTCATACTTAAAGATCTATTAGGAAACAGTTGTCAGCACATTTCTATCTCCAATATCCAGCCCTGCACAAGAGCAGAGGATCCAAAGGGTCTTCAGGCTTCACGACACAAACTTCATTACTCTGGAACATTTCCTGCCTCCTAAATGGATTTTAGTTTGCCTGATCAGGTTTAATTTTTATTTATGGCATGAGTTTTCCAGTGAGCTCAAGCCCAGGAAATGGGCTTGGGCTCACTGGAGATGAGCACCCAGGAAATGGGCACTGAGTGCAGTTCCTGGTGCATCCTGTAACAAACCCCACAGCTCAGTGCTGACTTTTCCCTGCAGTTTGTCACCCTGCACCAACAGTGAAGCTTTCTCTGGACCCAAATCTGCTCTGATTTTATATTAGCTAAGACTCACAGCCAGTAATAAGCTCTTGGTTTTCACGGGTGTGGGATTTGGGACCAACCTGAATAATAAACTTGGTTTATTCACCCCTTTTGTGCATTTCAGTAGGAAAGGGAGGGTTAGGCTGTGTAAGTCCTGCCTGTGTCCATCTTCCTACTGGAAAAGGAATCTGCCCCAGGAGGGGTGAGGAATGGAGTCTGCTGGGAACAGCTCAGCTGGATTCCCTGAGAGGAGGGGGCTGAAGCTGTGTCTTCCTCCAGGAAAGGGCTCTTCCTGCCCTGAGCCCAAGGAGGAAGCCAAGCTCCCATCACCACTGGAAAAGCTGCTCAGAGCAGAGACAAGAACAGCCAGAGCTGCCTCTGAGCTGCCTCTCATGACCTGGTTATCTTCATTTCCATCACCCCAGGGAGAAAGCTCCCAGCAACCTGTGGGAATTCCATTTGGGAACAACACAGCAGCGAGCCCAGAGTCCCTCCAGGTGGGTTCTCCAAGCCTCACTGACACATTCAAGTCTTGCTTCCCAAAAGAGATTCTGATTTTTAGTTCACCATGAACAAAGAGATGTGTGTGCTTATGTATATAATATATATAGTGTAAATGATTCAAATATTGAAAAAACCACCCCCAAAACAATACAAGGTAAATAAGGGGTAAATAGAGCAAAGTTTTCAAGCTCTTGGGCTGTTGCCTGACTCGTTCTCAGCAGCAAACATCACTCCCTTTATCCCCTGCACAACAGAAACTTTTTCCTGCAGGTAAATGTCAAAGAACAAATAAACATTAGCAATAGCTAAATGTCTTCCTCCTTTTTAAGTGTCCCAAGCATTTTTTTATTTGCCTGGATCCAGGTAACAGAGGGAAGGAAGGAGGGAGGGAGGCTTTTTGCAGAACACTGTTTGCTCTTCTAACAGGGATCATAAACACAAAGTGTTTTAAGGGCACAATCACACCCCAACAATAATAACTTAAAAGCAAAGTTTATAGTTCAAACAATGCAAGTAAATATTTTGACATTTGCTCATTTGTTTGATTCCTGCTCAAATAGTTTCCTGTTCCCAGTAGACTGGGATTTCCTTAGGAGTAGCTGGAAAAAACCCTATTTATAGTGGACCTCTGAGAAGAGACAGCAAAGTGTCACCTCAGAGGAGCACTTTCCACAGGGCACAAGAGTGCATGGCTGAGGAAAAGCTCAGCATGGAGCAAATTAGTGATGAAGCTCAAAGAAAGGAAAAAATGGGGGAAAAAATAGATGTATTTATCAGGGGGCAACAGCAGGCTCATGGCATCATTGTGGATGGGCTGATTTTGAAAACATCCACTCAGCCTGGTGAGGATACACAGCACCTGAGCTCCTCACAGCCCATCCTGCTGCCCTGCCAAGCACAGTGACTGCCCTGCTGGAGCAGCCAAAGGAAAATGCTGAGAGCTTGAGGAAAAACTCCACAATAGAGGTGGTTTTCTAAGCCTGAATTTACATAAAATAGTGTGTGCTGTGGCCTACATGCATGGATGTGCTTTTTATTTGTATCTACATAACAGAAACAGCCCAAGAGCTTTCTTATGCTGAAGGCCTGGGAAGTTGAGATTACAGCAAGTCTGCAAACTCAGCAATTCATGAAAATAGATTTATAGCTTTTTTATCTCATTACATCCTTGTGGGTAGAGAAAGATGCCCCATACCATCAACTGGAGTTCAAGGTGCTGCCTGTGGGTACTGACATTCCTGGGTCAAATTCCAATTTCAGAGCTTCCCAGACAGCCTGGCTCCATCCCAGAGCGAGGGCCAACACAGCACCTCAGCTCCAACAGGCACCCAAGTGATGCTCCATAAATCATGGAATGGTTTGCTTGGAAGGAACCTTAAAGCTCATCCAGTCCCACCCCTTCCACCAGGCCAGGCTGCCCAGAGCCCCCTCCCAGGAGCCTGGGCTGGCCCCAGACCCTGCCAGGCCACGTGGACTCAGCACATTCAGGCTCCTCAGGTGGTCACAAACCTGTCCCCTATGACAGGAAGAACTCCATCCCCCCAAGTCCCTGCCTTGAGCTTTGGAGGCTTGGGAGATGTGGGAAGAGAAGTTACCATCAAAAACTGAGGCACAATTGTTGAGTACAAACCTCCACAAAGCAAGCACACTTTGTACAAACCCTTGTACAGCACACTTTGTCTGTCAGCTCAAGGAGCCTCACATCAGTGAAGACAACTCCGAATGCCAGGGCCTGACTTCAACCCAAATTCCTTCCACAGAATGATAAGATAACAGAAATCTTTACGCAATCAAAGCCATGAGACAGTTTCTCCTTCATCTACACACGTTCTCCCAGACTTAACTCCTTGCTTGCAGGGTCAAGAGCACTGCTCAGAAATGCTCTTTGCAAGGGCACCTTCAACCAGCATCCTGAGAGAAAGGCTCCAGGGAGCATCCAGCAGTGCCACTGGCTGGATTTGGGGTGACTTCCCCAGATACACCTGTGGGTCACTGCACTGCAGGTAAAGAGAAGCAATGACATCAAACATCATTTCATTAATTCAAATAAACACCTTGTAATCTGGGTAAAGCAGCAATATTCCTAGGTGACAGACACTGACCAAAACAGAGGCAAAACAAAATTCCCCATTCTGTATCAATCCCAGGCTGCTCACCCAACAATTTTAATCAAACACCCTCTAAAGGAAGGCAAAGTTTTCTGAAGACATGAGAGGGAGCTGTGCAATCCCTGCAGGAAGAACTGCACATGGATCAGGAGGTGAAACTGCTCTGCAAGCAGCAGGACCAGCACCCAGCCACAGCACAGATGTGGGGTCAGCACAAGGGCAGGTGAGAATAAAGGGGATGCAAAGGGGTTTTTCTGTATCATGGAATGGTTTGGGTTGGAAGGGAAGGGACTTCTAAAAGTCACCCAGTTCATGAGCAGGGAGAGCTTCAAATACATCAGGTTGAAATCTTGCCTGTTTCCAGGGATCCAGGGATCCAAGCCCCTCTGGGAAATCTGTGCCAGTGTCTCATCACTCTCACTGTAAAAATTTTCTTCCCTTTATCTAATTTAGGTCAGCCCTCTTAGTTTACAACCATCACTCCTTGTCCTACTGCAACAGGCCCTGCTAAAAGCTTTGTCCCTGTACATTCAACCCTGATTATTTCACTCACAATGATCTTTAAGGTTCTTATTTGGTACAACATTAGAATAATTAATTTTAAAATTAAACTTCAGAAGGTTTCACTGAACTGTTTTTCAATTTCAGTCTGCAGTCAGGAAAATCCCCAGCTGACCCTAAACTATCTTTAGTAAATAATTTTATAAAGACATTTCCATTGATCCCAATGCCATCCAAGGCATTGACACATATAAAACAGAGCTAATATTTTATTTTTATGCAGTTACTCAATCTGGATAAATTAAATGCTTTTGAAACTAAGCAACATGTTGAGAAAAGGAAGCTGACCCTAGTCTGAACCACAATTAGATGCTTAATTTGCTATTAGGAACTGGTAGGCATTGTTGTTTGAGGAAGTGGAAATGGACCAGGGGATATGGTCACACTGGTGCAGCTCTGGAGGAGCTCAGAGTTACCAACCTGATTAATGAACATACCCATGAATTTCATATGGAAAGAAAACTATATGAAAAAATCACATAAGACTTGAATCAAAGACCTGGAATTCCTGTCCAAACTACAGCCCAGAATACACCACAAACGCTCCAAAACATCATTTCCAAAGAACAAAGTGGATGTCAAGAGGCAGACACTGACTCTAAATTACAACACTTTATTGCAGCATTGGCAAAGGTCAGATTTCTGAAGCTGGTGAAGATCGGGCGGCATTTCTGTATGAAATGTTACAATTTTACAAGTCTCTCTTCCTACATGCAGAAACCAAAACCAGTGGTAAAAAGGATTTTAAAAGAGCTAGAAAAAAGAATTAGTAGTAACATACAGATGGGCTCCTGAACTCAATGAACTACCTCTACCTGAAAGCAAACAAAACCCTATGCTAATAAATAACAGATTGTCAGAAACAGACCGAGAAACCTCATTTCTACTTAGAAAAAAATAAAAATTCTACTTGTTTCCAGACTTAAATCTTTTTTTTTTCTTAAACTTTTTGTTTGTTTCAATAGACACAGAGGCTTATCAACCCATGAAGATCAACAAAATATTTGGATCCACTCCTTGACATCCTCCTGTTATGCTGACTGGCACGTTTTGGTTTTCAATGATACATACAATGGGCTCAACTATATCCCTGTCCTTAGGCTGGTGTCAGGCTGTTCCAAGCAGTACGAGTCAACACCCCGTGTTCATCAACTCCACTTTCTATTTTAAACCTTAACAGACATTTTACCTCCTTGGCTCTTCAGTTTTTCACCCCTCCCCACCCCCTTTCTGGCACATCTGGCAGCAAAAGGCTCCTCCTGAGCCAAGACCGCTCTGGCTGAGGAGTGTTTGAGTTCTCCCACTCGGCAGGTTCTGTTCTGCGTTTGGCCGTTTGCTCTGCGCGTTTCTGCCGCAGATTTGCAGCCCCCAAAGAAATCCTTCCAACACCAAGTGCTCGAGTCGGAGACAACATAACCTGTGCTGAGTTCAGAGCTTTATTCCCCTGCAGGCTGAGCTGCCAAAGGCCTCTCCCCTTCCAGTGCCAGCGGCTGGACTCCGGCTGTCCCGGCTCTGGCCAAGCTGCTCGCAGGTCAAGTTCCCCATCTCGCTCGTTGGCTTCTGCTCCTGTGAGAGGAATTAACCCTCGAGGCGGTTCCCATAACAAAAAACTTTTTTTGGGGGGGTGGGGGGGGAGAGGGGAGGCTGCTCTTCGTGCCCCACGGCCCCAGCCTGTCCCAGGTTTGGGTTCTGAACGCTCTAGGCTGACATGCTGAGATGTGTCCACTGCTCTCGTTCAATCGCTGGAGGACTCCACAACACCAGAGATACAGGACCTGATGAAATGACACTGGCGGCTGGATCAGCGTCTCCTGGGGGAAGAGCACACAGAGGAACCACATCAGCCTGATCTGAGGGGCCCCAGAACAGCTGCCACTGATTCTGAGACTCCAGCCCCCAGAGTTACATATTGCTCCTTTCTGCACACATTTCCAAAGGCCACACCAGACAAAAGCAGGGGGATAATCTGTGTGTGATAGGTGAGTAATGTGATGATTGACTCTCACAATTAATGGACAAATATCATGGATACAGGTTCAGAAAAGTTTTATGGATTTATAATTATGTTGTACCCCCTCACGTGGTTACCAAGGGTCACCTGGCTTGTCACTATGGTGACACCTGACCTCCAGTCAGGGTTTGAGGAAGAGATCTCTACCACTGGGCAGCAACAAAGGGGATGATGGACAGAACTTTGGGAGGGGTTAAAGGGTTAAAAAGGGAAAACCTCCATTGTGAGGAGGCTGAGCACATGGCAGGGAAAATCTTTTGCTCCCTTTTTTCTCTATTCAGTCTTCTGTTGTATTTTTGAGAAGGTTTAATAAACCTTCCTGAACTCTGAAAAGTGAGGAGCTGTTTCTCACATGCACCTTATCATCGCAGATGAGATGCTGAACTACTGAAGCAAAGCTGTGAATTTGCTGAAAAAACAAGTTATTGTAAATAGTTTTCATCTTTCTCTGCAGTTTCTTAATGCTTAGAAGTTCTGCAGAAATGTTACAAAGGGCTTTCTAGAGGCAAATAATTGGTTAGAACCTTTTTTAGAGTCAATTGGTGCATTTAAATCTTCCACCATCCCTTGTTCAAGAAACACATCCCAAAATGTGACCAAAAGTCACATTTCATTCTCTTAAGAACATACAAATAGAAGAATGGCATTGAAAAATGACACCAGTTTGTGGGCAGGGGATTCAACAAGACCAGGGCAATGCAGCAGTAAGGCCACCCCAGTGTCACTGACTTCAGCACAGTGCAGCTCCTGCATGTGGGCTCCTTTTCAGATCATTTTAGGCTGCAAATTCAAATTAATAACAGACATCAAAATAAAACTTCAACATTTATAATTCCAAGAAAGCTCCAGAGCTATGAATGGAGATTTTTTTACCATGTAACCACAACAGTTCATGTTTCTTTACATCAGTGCATCATCTTCCAGTGTTTGTTCAACAGTCATTTGATCTAAACCTGGTTTCTACTGAAGATCTTGCAAGAAAAATGTTACAGATATGTAATCTGGACATAGCAACTTCTGCACCTCTTGTACCAGATGAAGCTTTCACACTAATTCTGTATTTGTATGCATTGCTTTGTTCTCTTATCCAGTATTTGTTTATATAAAAATGCTGTGTAATTTTCCAGGAAGTCCTGAGCTGCTGCACCATTAGAACTCACTGCAGCACTGCTTCTATTATTTGGTTTTAACCACCTGTTAGTGTTACATAATGTAATATTCCAATTCTCTGTGGCACACTCAACATCAGAACACTGGCTATGTGCTTTCAGTGGAAAAGAACTTTAATTTTTATTTATTTAGTAGATTGACATCTCACTTGCAGAAGGTCACAGCTGTGGGCAGACATCACTGAATTGCAGGATCATGCTTTTAACTCTCCATCTCCTCTTAAAAAAATAATTCTACTGCTGATGGGGAGGGAAGGAAAGAGGCTGGGGCTGGCTGCATTCCCCAACTTGGCCAAAATGACTCTCACCCAAAGCAGCAGCCACCAGTGCACACCTGCTGGTGGCAGATCCCTGTGTCAGGGGATCACAGCAACATCTGTGCTGCTGCCAAGTTCTTCCCAAACCAGGTATTTCACATTTGTGTCCAATCTGGTAAACTTGATCCAAACTTGTACTTGGCAAGGTCAAACTCAGTACACAGTTGTAATTAAAACCATCTTGAGCTCTGTGTGTAAAAGGAATCCATTCTTTGCAGTCTCCTCCCACACTGTGAATGTGTATGAAATTCACATGCTGAGCACTGGCACTGCCTGCTGGGAACCTCTGCCACAAACCACGGCTGGGGCAGAGAGCTGGAAGCCATGAAAACACCCAAATATCTCACCACAGGCTATGGAATAACCACAGACCATGGCAGCTGGGAGAGCTCAGCCAGCAGGAGAACTTCACAGCTTAAACTGAGAAGGGCCCAGGAGAATATCAATAATCAACTCCTTTCTGCATGCTGCTGACACCACAACATCACAAAAATCTCTTTATTTCTTGACATGTGAGACCTCTGAAGTTGGATTTCACACGTATCCCTAACGCCCTCATGTCCTCCAATCCACAACACTGCATTTCTGCAGTGCTGCATTTCTTCCCAAATTTCCAGCTCCAAACACCTCCTCTCCCAGTTCTCTCCCTGCTCTGCTTTCCTCAGCTGATCTCAGCTTCCACACTCTTTGTTCTCTCTCCTCCATCACCCAAAACCATGAGCAAGAAACAGAAACACCAAGGTGCCCATTAAAAACCCATCACATCTGACTTATCACATCCCATACTGGGAACATCAAAATTAAATAAACCACACAAGCTGGACTCCCCTAAATAGGAGAAGTTCTGGGAGTTATTTGACAGCCTCTGACAAAGTGAAACCAAAGTCAGTGTGTACACTGGGTTGGGCATTTTTTGGGGATTGGCAGCTGGTTTCCAGAGGGCCACAGAGCTGCAGGGATTTTTGGTAGGTAGTTGTTATTATTTGTATTGAAAGAACCTTTTCAAACACAGCAGTCTTTCTAACTGAGCATGGCTTATAAACACAATTTTGCCTTCCATTCCCCCTGAACTGAACTGTGATCTGTGTCTGGGTTAGACTCTCACCCTGCTTGCAGAGCTCACCCTGCACCATCCTGCCAAGGCAGGCACCTGAGGGATTTTTATTCTTTTTTGCTCAGCTCCAGGGCAGTCCAGAAGGAGCTGCAGGATTTGGAGCCCCCCTCCCATGTTCCTCCCCTTGCTTCCCTCCTATGAAACAGCTGAAAATTTGGGGTTGGAATTTCTTAGCTGAGTTTGAAAGGCTCATCTCAGTAAGAAGTGAATTCAAAGCTTCATAAAGCAGAATTGTCAATGCACCAACTTCATGACAGGTGATGTATGAACTGTGTTGGTCCAGCGGCTGAAACAGGAAATCATGTTAAATTCACATTTCTCCTTATTATCCAAACTCTGATTTTTCAGCATTAATGCAATATTCTTTATGATGAGAATATTTAGCTAATAAAATCCCAGCATCCTGTTATTACTGTTATGCTTCATTTTTCTTTATTAAATGGGTTAAAGAGAAATAAGAGTCAGATGTAAACAGGAGACCTGAGATCACCATTTAACTTGGATATGATTTGGTTTGCCAGTATGTGCCTGCATCCCATGGGGACTCTGGACACAGGCAGGCCCTATGCTATATTTTGAAAGCTACTTCTTTTCATTTTGAAGCTACTACACCAAATTTTGAAGCTACTTCTTTTAATAAGGAGAGTCTTAATAAGATAAAATCCTTGGTAAGGCCCTGCTCCTCAAAAGAAGAATTACAGGGATAAATTTTACTTTCTTGGTAATCAATATTTTAAAAATTACTTTATATAATGAGGTTATTTTCATTTCACTTTTAAAACCAAGCCATTTAATGGATCTCAACCCTCTTAAAGGAAAACCACTTTATATTTTAAGAAGCTGTTCCTAATGGTACCAGTCAATTTTTATGATAATTCCATCACAAAAAAAAATTACTTTAGTAAATTTTGTGTTTCTTGAAGGTAGCAGTTTAGTAGCCTGAGAGCCAAAGGCCTCTCTCACCACACAAATGCTGCAGAACCAGAGGCAAGAGAGAAAATTGTTTTCTTCCCAGTGCTGCTGAAGCAAACCTACTTTTAATGGACTCACAGTAAATTATCTTTAAGGTCAGTCAGCCTTAAATGTACAAGTTCCAGAAAGAATCTCCTCCTTACAGGACCAGCAGGTCTCAAAACCTGAGGCAACACAAGCAGGCAATTCCAAACAAACAGAAACAAACTCCAGTTTTTGATCCAGCATTTTGCACACACTAAATAATAATAAATCTGACAAAGCTTGCAAACCTCACTGCATTTACTTCAGTGCAGAACAAGGACATTAACAGAGGAGAAATAAAGTAAAAATTGTAGAAGATTTCTCTTTTTTAAAAAACATACAGAGGGCAAATTGTTTAGTGACATCCAGTTGTTCAAGGCCAAACACATGTGGAAGAACCCAATGCTCCCCTCATTAATTTCTGAAATGAACTGCTACCATAGAGGTAGATTTGGATTTAACTTCTTAAAAGGTGTCTGAACCACAGTGCTCAGGGCATGTTCAACAGCACAAAAGCAAAGGTAAAAACAACAAATCCATTTTTCTACTCTCAGCACTCCCTGCAATGCAAAAAGGCCTCATTCCAACCTCAGCTATCAGAACCTGTCACACTGCACATTACAGTGGCATCAACCTGGAGATTTATGTGCTTAGATTATCCCTAACCTCAAGAATTTTAAAATAATAAGTTGTGTACCTTAAAGAAAGCAGCAAACTATTATTGCCAGTGAGTTTGAGTTATTTTGCAAGAAAATAACATTTCAGTTGTGTTCATGCACAAAGCAGCAGCAACAACACAACAGAGTGTCCTGATGGAAGTGACAACATCTGTGTCACACCATTGGCTCCACCAGGCAGGAATGTGAAACCTTCTCTACACAATATTGAAATTTACAGCTCAGTTCCTGTCTGCTCAGTGAAATCCTCCTTTGAGTATGCTCAGAATTTACAGGGTAACTTTTTAACAAAGCATGAGGGGGGTCTGGGCAGAGACTGCAGCGCAACATGTAAAGTCTGAAGACAATTTTCAATATATCCTACAAATGAGAGGCTCTAAGAATGCAGGCAACAGACAGCCTGTGCCAGTGGGAAGCCACTGGTGGACCCACAGTCTCCAAGAAATAAATGGAGACAGGAAAAGTACCAGACCCTTACTGAAGGCTGAGATGGCTCAACTGATGCATGACTGCCCAGCAGAGCACTGCAGTACAAACAAATATAATACATCTGCTCAACAAATAAAATATACCTGCTCAAACAAACTTCCTGGCCTCTGTTCCAAGCAGCTTATGGATTAAAAGGAACAAAAAGGAAACTCCAAAATAGAAAACTACATCAGAACTGCAAGTGCATGGCACTTGAATAAGCAAACACTACTAAAACTGTTAGCTGGATAACATCTGACCTACTTGAGTCAAGTCCTAAATTATATTTTCCCTACAACATCACAATATAAAAAGTTTTCTAAAGAAAATAATTTAAAAGAAATCTACAGTTAGCACATCTACTGGTCTGGCTGTTGTATTTAAAGAATAACTGCAGCATGCAGCTCGTGTCTGGAAGAGCAGAATGCTGCAGCTTTAATGAAACACCTGCAAATATTGTGGCAATTCAGTACCTGAACACTCTGTATTCCTACAGCAGCATTAGGTCACAGTGATATGAAAAAGCTAAATGGAAAGCACTGCTCATTTTATTGAGTTTCATCTGGTTCATTTTAAAAACACATTTCTTTTAAACTGCAATCTTCTTAAATATTTTTTGTACAAGCAGTGTCTGTATGAGGTCCCAATGGAGTGAGTGATTATGAGGACATTATCAAGTGATCATCAATATGTACCATGAAGAAGCTGACAATGCTACTGGAACACAGAAAGAGCACATTACATTAACTTATTTGCAGTTTACAAAGACAGAGCCATTAGGAGGTAAACTGTCCCTTCCCAGCTGCTGCTCCCATCAATCCACCTCCAAAATGAACTTGCAAAGGAAACAGAAACTCGAAAGCAAGTCTGCACTTCACCGAAACTCTGTCTATTCAAATGTGTGCTGCAGGGCTAATCCAATGTTTATCTGCCAGCTGACTCTGAGTGAGAAGAGACACACACTAAAGCCTCAGAACAACCATTCAGCAATCGGGAATGACTCTTTTCATGTTAATGCTGCTTTTGGCAAGCTCTTGAAGATAACAGATTAATAGCCATAAATTGAAAATTCTGCTCAGTCTTCCCCACCTTGACTATATTTACTTTCCATTCAGGGCATCAAATACAGAGGAATAGCTGTCAAAACCACCCCACAGAAAGAGCATGAGAATTTCTACAAACACTAAAAACCCAATCCTCTCCCCCTGTCATGGAGAAAGCAGACATGCATCTTTGGCCCTACAAACAGAGGCTCAGATTCCAGCGGCCATTTCACAACTGAAAAATAATCTTTTGGCTTCCAAACTGTCACAGAGGTACAAACACTGTGCTAGAAACACAAAACATCGCTTGGCATTTGAAGAGAATGCTTTAGAATGGAAACGACTGCCCAAGCACTCACTACAGAGATCGTTATCTCTTTCAATTATGAAGATAATTACTTGCCTAGAACCAGAATCACGACATTTAAAGGAAGATTGTCCTACCTCCCACCGGTTTTAAAGATTAGATCTGCATTAGGTGCTCCCTTGGGATGCTGGTAACGAGGCCGGCGCTCACGATTGGTGTTGGCTGGAGCCGGACGCTGCGCCAGGGACTGCAACATTTCTGGGGTTCCAGGCAGAAGAAAAGGAAATAGAAGAAAGTTCAATACATTTTCTATGGATCATTTTTACATAGGAATTTACACATGCACATTTCACTGCCATTTACACTGAACTGTAGAGTTAACACTCAAATTATTCCACATAAATTAATTACAAAAAGTTACAAACTACATGCACAGTTTTGATAAACCCAAGCTACCCCACAATAGGAACTTGCATTTCCAGATGTTCCTGCAGAAGGAGCTGCCAGCAATGGTTTTCATCACAGATGCTCAAGAAAAGACCTGCAACCTTTTCTTTCTAAACACATCAGGCAGCACTTTCCTCATCAATGACTGGGAACAAAGGCTCACAGCAGCACGAGTGGCCTCCACATTAAACCTCCCTGGAATAGCAACAACTGGACAATGCTGCTGCCAATTAAAGACTCAGCAAGAAACCTGTCCTAAAATTAGGCATTGCCAGTCAGGTATTTAAGTCTAAGCCTGGAATAACTGGATCATTTTCCAGGGAAGTCAGGCACCTGAAGAAGGTGACTCAGCTGACCTACATTGCACCAGCTGGCCCACGGGTGGAGTTTTTCACTTTATCATCAATGGGAATAAAAACAAATGCAGAAGCACAGCCCACACTACCCAGTTTAGCCCTGGACAGCCAACTCATGGGCATTTTTAACTAGGATAGTATTGTATTTTGAGATTTGGTAAAACTTAATTTCTAAAACTTTATTTCATTTTTTAATGATAAAAATATGTTTCTTTACCAGGCAAAGTTAATGCTTATTAAGTAGCCAATATAATTACAGATACATCACAGGAGGTAACCTCTGCCAATCTGTTAATACATCTAATGGAAAGTATTCCTACAGTCCACCTGAGCAGGGATCTACATTACTCAGCAAACAGACAGATGGGATAAATGAAGGGGAAAAGTGGAATAAGCTGTTAAACAGATTATGTTTGAAAGTCTGCTCTGTCTGGCTCTCCAATCTCTGGTAATCTCACTGGAGACACACCCATCACCTGCTGCACACACACTGCTCTCAGCAGGGCCAAACCAGAGACTCTAATGAGGTTCCCTCAGCATTTACAGAATGCAGGTGGAACGTTCAGTGGAGTTATTTATCCCCCCAGTCTTGGAGAAACTGGGGAACTGTGACTGATCCAAGGTCTGTGCCCACAGTCAGTGAGCCCTGAGTCCATGCTCTGCACACTGAGCACTGCCAGCCCACGCTGGTGACCGTGGAACATCCCCCTGCCACAGCCCCGTGTGCCAGCACAGAGCTCTGGGGACAGGGGGAGGCTCAGGGGGAAGAGCAGTGAGGGCAGCCTGGCAGGCAGGGGAGCACAGGCACTGCAGGAACCAGCACAGGCACCTCTGCCCCTTCTGTCTGCACAGCAGGGAAGGGAAATGTGGGGCTGGGAAGTTCAGAACTGGAGAATGGAACAGAAGGCAGAGATGGCAGGGGAGGGAGCACAGTGTGTTTTCCAAGCTGAAGGCACATCACCAAAGCTCCTTGGTTCTTTAGTGAAGAAAAAAAATAATCTGCACAGAAAAGTACCAGTCTAAACCAGAGAACCACCCAAGTTCCTAATAGTTCTTTAAATTAAAAAATCTTTGTAATATACTAAGCCTTGCTGAAACATTAAATCTTTATCTGATACTACTTTGAAGTACATTGGTGAATTTCCATCTATTAGCTACCCTGTGCAGATGAAAAGAACAACAAGCACATGTGCAAACGTTGGGACAACCCTGAGGCATCCTTCCAGAAATTGAGAATTCTTTCTCCCTCAGTAACTTCAAAGCTTGAAACAGAAATTTAAACCCAACACTTTCATTCAATGAGTAGCTACCAACTTGTCACAGACAGGATGACTCTTCAAAAGTAACAATCAACTGCACAAAATCTAAATAAAATATTGTTCCAAAGGTGAATGTAATTTGGTCTGTTTAATTTAGCCTGATCAAAAGGTCCTTCTTAGTTTGGTTTTACTCTGTGTATTACCCAGGTTAAGATGCATCAAAAGCTGTTTTAAAAAGGGATGCCAATTATGGAAAAATCTTTTGCTTTTGTGTTGACTTCCTTCCTGTATTGTTTTATACGCAGCAACTAAATAAAAATCTATGAGAAAATTTTAAAAAAGCCTATTTCCAGATATCAATTTGTATCAGTTTTCTGATTTTGTCCAACAGAAATAAATCAATGTGATCCTTTTTTGGATATAAAGCACAACTGCTCACAATAAAGTCCTAGATTAAACAGGTTCATTTTAGATATCAACAAAGTCATACAACAGTGTAAAACCCAAATGCCTTGACCAGCAGAAATACTAGAAGTATGTAATGAGGAAAAACCCAGAACAACTCTGAGAGAAGCACTCAAATGTCTAATTCTAGAGTCTCTCTACCTTTTTAACAAGTGGGCTTTATAAGAGCAGAGTGTCTCAGGAAAGTTCCTGCTAATTACCCTGTTTAACCCTCAGCATATATTGTGTTACCACCTCAGAGCTCTGCAGACACTCACTTTGGAAGATACTCCTTTCACAATTACACGTTTAGTTCTGGTACTGTAGAAGTTCTGCAAGAAGTACTGGATTCCACAGTCTTTTAAAATTAAAACTGCTTTAATTTCCCACTTCTTGATGAACAATGACCTTTCACTAAATGCCTTAAATGAGATTTCCTGCTAATTAACTACTTACACTGTGATTACCACCAGACTACAACACCTTTACAAAAAGAACCAGAGCAAAAACTTCTCAGATGTTAAATGGAAGCAGTAACATAAAACATCAGCTTTACTGGTCTGGCTTTGCTCACTATCTGAGTAAGCCCAGGGAAGCTGAATCTGAAGAAAAGCACAACCCCAAACAAAGCACCCAACACTTAAACACATGAGGTGCACTGTTTGGGGACTCTGATCTGCTGTATTGACTGTTTGCTCCCATCTGCCCAGCTCCAAAGTGCCTGACTCACATGTCTTCAAAACACAAATAAATCATGTAATCTGTACAAAACCCTCACTTTGTTAATATATGCTTATACTCCAGATTTAAGGACTCCTAGAACCTTTACAAAATGAAGCTGAGGTAACATTTTATATTTCTCTGGTGAAGGTCACCTCAGGACTTGCAAGACTAAGGAGTCTAAATATTACTGATATCTAAAACACCTATTCATAGCTTATAAGCAGAGCTTAAATTGTACAGAATTCATCTGGTATCCAACTCAACTGCCTTGCAGTAAATATCACACTGATTTTTGTATTACCTTAATTTTAAAGAACAAGCTCAGTTCTTCCCCTTTCCCAGAATAAATGAAAATGCTGAAATTTGAGACCCACTTGAAAATTCTTATTCATGGAACAGCTACAAAAACTTCAAGTATAAAGACCAGGGAGGAAACAATAAATGACTAAAACCAAATACAGGTTTCCCATAAGTACTGCAAATCAGTATTTAGAACTTCAGCTGCTAATCATCACAAATAATGCTTTCTGCAGATCCACAGAGGCTCTCCTGAGAATAAAAACGAAATCTTTGGTGATGTTCTTACCCTGATAGTCCTCTTGTTCCTGCCGTTCATTGATATCCAAAGTGAGCTTTTTCATCCTCATTCTCTCCTCCTGCTCTGCTTGCTGCTGGTTCCAGTGGTTTGCAGCAAGTTGGGAAGACATTGGTACATTTAGGATCTTAAACTGCAAATGAAAAGAAGCTTTTAAGTACCCATCAGAGGAAAAAAACCCAACCAATACAAAACAATCCAAAATACAGAAATGGTATGGTTATTTCTAGGTGATGTCAGTGAGGTACTTTCTACAGAAGCTCCCACTGTGAAGTGTGCTGTTGGTTTGTTTTGAACCTCTATTTCATATAAAGGAGCATGAGAAAATGCAAGAGCTGCTAAAGACACAGAGCACACACAAAACAGGCTGAGTTCAAACCCATCACACACAGTATTGTGTGAACAAAACTGGCTGTCTTTCCCTAGAAGGCACAGC
This sequence comes from Setophaga petechia, assembly GCA_024362935.1. Taxonomy (NCBI): domain Eukaryota; kingdom Metazoa; phylum Chordata; class Aves; order Passeriformes; family Parulidae; genus Setophaga; species Setophaga petechia. The sequence goes on along the minus strand of JANCRA010000012.1, from coordinate 16,643,776 downwards.
CACATGCTTTATTTCTGATTTTCATACCAGCTGATCTGCCCACAGGGAACTGCCCTGGTGTTGAGGTAAAAGCAGCACAGCTGGTTCAGGAAGCTCCATCTCTCTCTTCAGGTCTCCTTCCAAAGAGATGAAGCCCCCTGAGCAGAGAATCTGCTACTACCCCTTGTGATAACAGAGGAAAAACGTTTCAGACATTCCCTGGAATTCTCTGGCCAATACTTTTCTTTTTAAGAATCATTCTGGCTCCCCAGTGCTTCTTCTTAGCCCAGAGACAGCCATGGTGTCAGAATGGTGTCAGACTGATCTTTTCCTCCTCCCCCATACCCAGATGTGCCCACCACACATTCTGATTCAAACCCCCATTATCTGATTTGCCATAAGGCACACCAGGTAAGCTTGGCACTCCCACAGAAGTACCTCTCTCTGGAAATCCAGATGATATTTTCAGGAAGGTGTAGGGAAGGTGATTTCTTTATCTCCAGAAAATCCAATTTGTTACTTCTATATAAAAATTTTTTTACAATTGTTCCAGAACAGAGAAATAATTCTTAATCTTATCCACAAATGAAACAACAGTTCTAAGAAAATCCTTAATGCTAAAGTCTGCAAACATTTAGAAAAATCTCTCTAACTCCTTCAACTTCATGTCCATTAGAAATAAGTATTTCTCTGCCATAAGAAGGGTAATGCATTTAAGGATAATCACTCTCAATATTCCATGAACTACTCTGAATCCTGCTCCTTGTTACTCATCATGGGAGATCTATTCCCAAAGAAACAGAAGTAAATTCCTGAGTGTTCTTTTCTGTTACACTGTCAAAAGCTGCAGAGAGATATAAATTATCAAAACCTCTGCTGAGAAGATTTAAAGTAAAAGCAAAATCCTCACCACCTGGAGTTAGTGTTTAATGCAATAATCACTAAACAGTCTCAAGGTATTTCACTTGCAGCAGGGAGGAGTGTGAGAAGACTCAGATGAAACACTGGAAAATAAACTGTCTTTGAAACAGTAAGGACAGACTCTTGTAAAGATGTGAGAAAAACCTGGGTACAATAAATCCCTAAACCCTACCAACTACAAGATGTATTTAGATGAGATTTTCTGGGGGGTTGGGATGAGGGTGATAGCATATTATGCTGAATATAAACATGAGCTTGTTCTGAAGGTGTGCAGGGAAGAACAGAAATGGAAGTTGAAATTCCAAGAGCAGAGCAAGCTCTGGTTACTTATTGCTGAGCAGGCTGTGCAGGTTCCCAGATATCATCAAATGAACTTCAGGTAAACTACACAAATACCTAATCCATTAGCAGCATTTCATGATAAAAATCATCCCTCAGCTTCACCATTAAGCTCCTCATCCATTTTAATGTGTCCTTTATATTTTCTCTGTTCTGTGGATTTACCAGCTAAATGGGATTGGTGCTTTCAGACAGGATGCTTAAAGTAGGAAAAGAAAACTGAACTACAGAAGGGTGTCAATGAGAGAAACAGATACAGAAAAACAACAGCCTGGCAATTAACAAAACACCACTGAGTCACTATCTCAAGGCAATCAGCTGCCACCTGAAATCAAGTCACTGATGACAATTACTACAGGATATGATGATTACTGAACAACTGAAACATTTCCAATTTGCAAATGGTGAAAAGGCCTATCAAACATCTCTTCTAAAATCTGTGAGATGGGGGCATTCACATCAAATCAGAGGATTTCACTTTAAGGATGTCAGACTGAAGGACTGAAGGAAGATCAAAAATGATTATTCAGAAGAATAGACCACAAATTTTATAAAAATGCCACGAAATAAAGATGAAGATAAAAATGATATAAAAAATTTCACATTCAGGGAGAGATCTGACCATTCCATTTTTATTATCATTCTCTTATGAAGCCTTGCTAAAAATCTTTCAAAGGAAAGGAAATCTTTTGTCTTAGGCAGTAACCAAATTTCTTGACTTTCTTTTTACTGTCTATATCTCATTTCAGTTCATATCTACCTGGCATAAAACTTCTGGTTCAGAAACACCAAATGGTGTTAGATACAGCTCAGCTCTGATCCCTTATGATGCCAACTTTATTTCCCCTTGCTCTCTCATGACTTATGGATAAATTGCAATGCCATCATCCAAATTTCAAACAACCATGTTAGGTTCTATTGCCACTAGTTTTCTAAGTTTTGAAGATAAAACATGGTGTCTTGTCACTATCAGCCTGCAATGCCCATTAATTTGGATACAGCTGGTAAATACCAATCAGTTGCTCTTGTATTGCTCCCAAAAAACCACATGTCAATGCTGCACTAAAATCTGGGAGGACACTGACATGGCAACTGAGTATTTGGCAATGGGACCTCCACTAGCACACATTGCCCTGGGGAAGGAAGCACAGCACATTCCATTTTTCTACCATTTCTTGTTTCAGCAGCACCACTGACAAAGGACACAGAGACTGCAATGGTCACCAGCAGAGCAGGCTGATGGCATTTATCACTCTGGTGACTGTGCAGATGAAGTCACTCACAGCTTCCCAGAATGCTGCAAACTTCTTCTGACTGTTTTAAAAATCTGAAAGTTTACAGCTATAACTTAACAGTGAATCACTTTAAAACTCATTGCACATTCTGCTCATGCAGATTTAAAATGAAGCACCGTAAGAAGGAATAATTATTTTCTTTTCAACTCCACCTCTTCTTTCCTGCTTATTTTTCTATTAAAACTCTGTACTAAAACACATTTTTTTCCTGAATACAGAACTATGGACAAAGAAGCCTTTCATTAATTCAAAAGCTGAAGTAGTCTATAAAGCAACTGTTTTCTACATTTCTAGAAACACTGAGAGGAGTTTTGGCAGGAAGAGCCTACTCCAAAAACCAAATACTGGGGGAGGAGCAGGGAAAACTCCTGAACAAGTTCTGCTTTCTTTTCTAAGTCACATTTCTGTAATACTTTCCCCTTTACATGGAATATGAAGATTCAAAAATCCCTTTTAACTACAGATACTCCTAGTAAATTATCCTGAAAAAGCTAAACAACATTTTTTTAAAAATGGAATTCTCTTAAACCTCTTCTCAGACCAATGATCACAGTTAAAAATCTCCCACTCAGAGCTTTTGTAGAACTTTGTATACCACACTGAAGTTCCAGGAAAACAGAACAACCACTTCCTACATGGATTTTTGAAATGTGTTTCATATGAATAGGGAGTAGAAGCCTACTCCAGGTTTGTACCCCCCAACAGCTACACTACTGTCCCAGTTCAGCTAACAAATGTAAAAACCAATTACAGGGATCTAAACACTTGAAAGGTTCAGATAGATGATATGAAACAATTCTTAGGTATGCTTTCCATACAAATTCAGAGTCATTTATTTTCATCAAATTATACAACCAAAATGAAAAGATTTCTTTAAAAGCCCTAAACCATGACAAGAAATACATGTGGAATGTGTTAGGTAGAGATTTGTGTACTGTGCATTTGCTGAGCTAGGAAAATTCAAACATGCACTGGAGAAAAGAGCCAAGACTAACAGACAGCTTAGCTGCATGAAGCAAGGGGTGAGATTGTTTGATCAACCTGATTTTCCTTTAACTTTCTCCAAGAGATTCACTCCATGCATTCTGGAACAGTCTCCTAACAGTGTCTTCAGGGATAATGACTTTTTTCTTTTTGCAAGTTGAATAAATTCAGCCAAGTGGCAGTTACTCAGGAAATGGAATTTAGCAATGACCACATATCTTGATTTGAAGCTGAAAGTGTTTTCAGGAAAAGCTGCAGAATCTTAAAGATTCTGGAATATTCCTTTTTCTTTCTAGTCCTTTCAATGTTTAGTGGCAGTCCATCAGCCACATCTCTTCATCCTTCACAACTACATCTAAAATACAAGTAAGACATACCACTGACCTACTAGTAGAATCACCACATGTAAATAGCAATGATATAGTCTGACCACAAAATTTTTCTACATAATTTCTATTAACAACCAAGAATTCCAAGAAATTATATATGGTATTTTCCATGTGTCAAAATGAAATTGTCTGTATCTGATTTTGAGAAATGAAAGAAGAAATAAAAAATTCTGTGTTACTTTTTTTGAAGTGAAAGGTCTTTATTTATTTAAACAGGATCTATACCTTACCTGCTGTTTGTTGCCTTTTCTTGTTAACATGACAAATGGCATTGTGTCCCCAGACTCTGACTCTCCTTCCCCCCCTCCAAGTGGGGGGCCCTTCTTCAGCTGACTTTTGAGGTGCAGAGGAATAGCAACATCCAGCTGATGCACTTTAACAGATTCACCACTCCTTTGCTATGAAAAAAAAGTGAATTCTATAAATGATCAGATGCTGACACAGTCAGTCAGGTTGGCAACATTCACATTTTCACAACTGAAAAAAGGTTTAACCTTCCTGGAAAATGAAGTTATATATTACTACATTTATTAGGTTTACTATATTTTCCTTTTGTTTTCCTGGCTTGTGAAGAAAATTGCAGGGCAATCTCTTAGGGAAAGAAATCTAGAGACCTTATGAGACACACTGTAGAATGCACATTCTTAATTCAAGACTCTTTTTGTATATCTTATTCATACATTTATTATACAGGGATTGCTATACTCAGTACTGAAATATTTACCAGATGTGACTAAGAAAACAAAGTACTAAAAGCTCATGCAAATTTAAGTGTATCTGCATTTTAAACCTATTAAAACCTAAGATTAAGTCAGAAGTTTTGCACAGTATCTGAAGCATTCATTACTCATTCTGTAAAATATATGTCAGTATATCATGTACTCACTGGGCAAACAATACAAGTAACAGCTATTTTACTGAAAGCCAAACAAGTCATCTTCAGAAAAGAGGCCAAAACAAAGGAAAAAAAGTCTTCATTCCTTTAGTATGGTAACCTAAGCATTAATCACTTATTTACTTTAAGAAAAAAAAATCAACTCCATTTAGCTGTACATTCAAATTAAGAAAATAACTATTTATACCTGAAGATTTTCCAGCATCATTTTATCCAAGGCCTGAATGAAGTCCTCATCCTCTGCACAAGGGACATGCTTCAGGCCTCCTCCTTTAATCATTACTTCCTATTGCAATGGGGAAAAAATCATCCATTACATTAGTTTCAGAAATATGAATATTCAGTCTAGAAGTGGAAAATATCCTTATTGCTTCTATATCATACACAATCAAAAGGTTTATAGAACCAAATTGTTCTAAGAAAGAAGTTTTCAGCCTTGATTATTTTTTTGAAAGGCATATTTGCTGATTTGGGGTCACTCAAAACATTCTGACAGACTCGTGTGTGTGTGTTGGTGCATGGACACATTCAAGATGTGGCAACAATAAAAAAAGTCTGTATCCTTAACCCACCTATTTCAATTCCATTTTCCATTAAGTCCATGAAGTTAGATGATATTTTTAGGGCAAAGGCTACTCTTCAATTATTTGGAAAGCACAACATGACAACAAGAATGTCAGAAGTCAGCACCATAACACACTGTTCTATAATGTTCATTATTTCCTTACAGTGTGACTGTAATTCAGGCTCAACCAGGTGGGTTCTTCAGCTGCAAACATTATAATCTGTCAATCCCAAATTTGTACTGTAGGAATTTTGTACTTCTTGGCTTGTCTCCTTTTCTGTTTTGAGATTTAGTGGAGTGTAATTGTTTACCTTGTTGTATTCTACCAGTTTGCTACTACTGCTGGCATTGCAAAACCATCATTTACACAATATTTTCCAGTCTAGTTACCTGTGAAAGTTCACAGTCTTAAGAAAACAAGTTGCAGCAAATTTGACAGCATAAAATTTTTTAAAAAGTAATAACCAAAGTATGCATAATGAAAATAAGCTATAAAATGTATTTGAAAGAATAGCAGGAAGTGTCTTTGCTGGTTTTTTCCAGATATGTTATGAGCAGCACTGGTAGAAAACATTGAGTAAAGAAAACCAAAGATGCAAATTCAATTCACTTATCTCCAGCTCAATACATACTGTGTTCTCCTCATCAGTTTCATTTTCCTTATTGGAGTCTGTAAGATAATCTGTGTTCTCTTCCTCCTCTTCTTCACCCTCTTCTTCCTCATTGTCAGAGCCCTCCTGAAATATCCAATGTTAACTGCTGACTATTTGAAACAAGGACAGCTGGTTCCCCAAACATTGGCCTAAACTCCACAGGTTGCTTAGTTAAGTCTTTGTAAATTTGTTTTGTTTTTATTTAATGTTTCAGTCTGAACTCACTCAGCTTTATTACTAATTTCACAAATGTACAGCAGAAAACTGAGACTGGTGGCTGATCCCTGGTGCCACTCAGAGGGAACTCCACAAGCTGGAGGAATGGGCTGGCAAGAACTCATGAAGTTCAAAGAAGGGAAATACAAAGACCTCCAGAGGTGCCTTCCCCATGCTGCAGCTGTTTCTGATTCTATTGATACTAATTTATGGTGAAGGCACAAACTTCAGGACCTTTAGTGCTGAGAGACATCTATTGAAAGAGAGCTTATTAATAAATCAACCAGCCCAAGCATATGGAGAAAAATTGTTCTGTATTTCCTTGATGAGCTCATTTTCTTGTAACAATACCATTATCACGTCAGCTTTGCTGTGTCACAGTGACAAATCAGAATTTCCAGGTACTTGTGGTTTTTTTATTTGCTCCACCACTTTGGATTGAAAATATTATTAGCACAGTAAACAAGGAAGGCTTTATGCTCCATAAATGTTTTATTTATTCATATTGCATAGACATACTCTGAACACCTGTTATTTTTTCCTAATGACTGCTTTGACATTTAGTCAATACTTTTGCTTCTAAAACAGATAAAGTCATCTGAAAGTGACTTTTTTCATGCCAAAAACTGAAGGTATCTTCTTGCTGAGAATCAGCACATGCTCTGAGCAAAGCTGTCAGGTTCAAGTTTCTGCCAAAATAAGGACTAAGTCTCAGACACTCAGTTTTCCACACACATGGAGCTGGGATGGGAATATCCTCACAGTACTGACTGGGCTGTGCACACCCAGATTTCACCTGCTAGCTCTGACTTAGAAGGGCTTCAGAAAGTAACAAGCAATCAAAATCACTCCTTTTTACATGAGGCAAGGTAATGATTAAGCTCACCTCTTCTTCAGGCTCATTTACTTCACTTTCATTTCCAGACTGTTCCTCTGTCTCTGCTCCACCTTCCTCCTCTTCTTCATCCTCTTCCAGATTCTCTCCTTCTGTAATGGAATCCTTGGATTCTTTGTCATTCACAATTCCTGAAATTTGCAAAAGAGAAAGATTTAGAACATCAGAACACATATAACCACTCAAGGCATATGTGGAAGATCACATCAAAAGTCCACTGTTACTGAGCACTGCAACTTGTAATATCTGACTCCTGAATGAAACACTTCCTATATAGTTAGCACAGACATACAGGGTATTAATGTCCTGTCAGAAAAGGAGGAAAACCTTACAAAGAGTGTTTAAAATCTCTCAGAGAACAGAAGAAGCTGTGCAAGCTGCCTCAAAACCTCCTCAAACTAAATGTGGACCCTACTGATACACACAACAAAATCTGAGTTCCAAACTACAGAGACTGCACAAAACCAGCAGAACCAGAGACATGAAACCCCTGAAGTCTTTGCTGCAGTATTTCCCTCTACTGTCAATTAACAGTTTAGAAACAACAATTTTCTCAGCCTGTAATAAACCTTTATGACTCTCTCCTCATGCTCTGAGGCTGTACTTGAAGCCCTGAGGATGCAGGTGCCTGTATGGAATCTCTGGGACAGCAAAGTCTCTCCCACAAGCACAGCCTGGTGTGCTCATCCTCCAGCAGACAGCTCTGAGCCTCTTTCACTGTGTGTTCAGCTCATCTTGCAGTTTCTCCTGCTGACCTGCTTGCCTTCTGTCCCTCAGGATGTTTTAGTTTACTCTGTGTGTAAAGTATCAAACATAAATATCTCCTTTCTCTCAGTAAGGCATCCTTCAATCTAATACCATTTAGTACCATCTAATACCAATCTAGTACCATTTCCACAGAAGTGAAAAATTAGTTTTTGCTTTTCCAGTGCCTCAGTGTCCAGTTTAGTCTTAGAATCAGGATGTATTCAAGAATTGAGCATGGTTCTGATTCAGGAAAAAATTAACATTTGTTTTTAGGGAATGATTACTGCAACGTTTAACTCATCCAGTGCAAAACCCCCAAACTTCCAGCATCCACTACTGTTCTCATATATATATTTTTTTTCTTTTCTTAATTTACAAAGCCACTTAATCCTCCAGAGAACTGCTGATGTCAGACTTCTACATTGCTAGTTTCTCTAGGAATTTACTGAGGAGGCAACAGTCACTATTCAAGTTTTCATTCCTTTTTTGCCATTAGACCAAGTGCACTTAGGCTCAGCCATCAGTGTAAAGTTTTGTGAAGCTCCTGTTATTTGTAGGGTGGAAGTGATGAGTTCCTGTCAAAAGAATATTACAGTTTATATAACTTGTTGTATATTTCTTCTTGGTTATCATTTTGAGAGCATGAAAACCATAAGTTTAGATCACACCATAGGGGAACTCTAATCTGCTTTTCAGTTATTACATAGGGAATTTCAAGGCATATCAATTAAATAAACAGCATTATTTTAAAAAAAAGTTCCTCCTAAAGCACAAGTTGCCTTTTATGTGGCTATTAGACATACTCATCCCACTGAATGAACGGAGTATTCTTAAAAATTGAATGTGTCCAAGTAGGTGAAATGCTCTAATTAACACTTTAAAAGTGTAAAATTTGCATATAAAATCTTTTAATGAACAAGTTTGTTTTCCAATAAAAATGGAAGATTAGAAAACAACTCCATTTAACAATGAGCACAGCAGTGTCCAACATTTTCTAAGAATGGGTATGTACAAGAGGTTTAAGGGTTAATATGATGGTAAGTGTTTAAATACTCACTAATCAGTATATTTTCAACTGAACTGTGCTGCCAGCCCAACTGTTTTCTCTTGACATTAGTGTGATTACTACATTTCTCTGATAAATGATTTTTCTTCCTCATAACTTGCACCAGGTGACTCCATAAATGAACACATATACACACACTTCTGCTCTCCAAATACTATTGCAATAAGAGCATTCATACTATTTTTTACAACATCCATTACTTTAGAGTTATAGAGATTCTGTATGGTATGATTAGAAAGAAACATGGAAAAAAAGTACGAAAATGTTTCTATCATGAGAATAAATTATTGTAACAATAACAAGTTACCTATTATCAACATAAATAGGCAGTTTTGAGAACTACAGGAATTGTCAAAAAGATCTTACTCCCCTTGCCCATTTTCTTACCCAATTTTATTAAGAATTCTCGTTCCAAGTCTTGCACCTGTCTGACAGCTTCTTCCAGAGAATTGCAGAGCTTTATCTTTGGTCTCAGCAGCTCCAGTGTGTCACTGATCATGTAGTCTATGTCTATGGGAAAAGGGTGCTCTTTTGTCCAAACATCCAGACTTTTCTTCCACCACACATAGCGCTAGAAATACCAAACAGTGAAATCAATTCTATGCACAATGATGTTTAGAAACCATTTAAGTTATGAAGTTTAAAATGCTATGTTTGTACAGTAAAAAATGCAACAGCTTTCATGTCACTACTCTATTTCATACAACTATTAGATATTTTGATAGCACTAAAATTGTTTGATAACACTGGATATCACAAACATTAAGAATCATAACTACTGTTTTAAGTATGAAGACTGAACAAAAAAGCCCTGACAAGGAAAAGCCTTCCCATGGTAGTAAACTCTTTCTGCAGGAGATGACCATTTAACAACCAGCCAGCTTTCAATTCCTTCCCACAAATATCTTCAAGAAAATGAATTTCCCCAAAGGCATATTATGGGGAAAAGGGAGAAAACATCATAAAAAAATCTTAAGACTGCAGCCAGCTTCAACTGCTTTATCCAGTTTGCTTTACAATAAATTCACATAAACCTCTTACAGTGACACTGTAAAAAATTAATGCTGATTTTAAGTGAACCTAACAGTAGAACTTGAGAACCAAGGTGCTACAAAAACTGCATCTGAAAATGAAATATACATAACAAAATCTTACTTAAAAGATGACATGCTCAAGAGGAAGGCTTGCTGAAATTATTATGTGTAACAGAAATATAATGTGTTCCCCAAAACATTTCTTTTTGCATTTAAAAATCAGACCACATCATACTGTGAGCAGCCTGGCCCAGTGGGAGGTGTCCCTGCCCATGGCAGGGGGTTGGAACAAGGTGATCCTTGAGGTCCCTTCTAACCCAAACCATCCTGAGGTTCTATACTTCAAAACACCATTTTACACCTTGCATGCAGATGAGCAATTTGTGTCCTCTGAAATAAGTTATCACCTTAATTTTAATTTTTAATACCCTTGTTTTAATATAAATTACAGAGAAAAGCAGAAGGAAAAAGAAATTAAATCCAACAAGTTTTAGCATGAATTCCATGGTCTGGAATTCCTCATTTCAAATTCTGAAATATTTTCCTCACTTCATTAAATTTATTGAGTCACAACTTTCTTTGCTGCAATTTGTGCCCATTACCTTTCATTCTTTCACTGTGCATGCCTGAGAAGTATCTGGCTCCTCTTTCTCTTCAAAAACCATTAGCTGAGGACAGCAGCCTAAATCATCTCCTCTTCAAGTTGAGCAAACCCCAATGTGAGCACCGAGTGCCTCCAGATCATTTTGGCATAACTCCACAGAACATATCATTGAAACCAAAACTGCTACCAGACAGACAAGATTCTACCAATTACAGTGCTAGAGAACAATGACATAAATATGTAGCAGACTGACTAATTTTAGCTTGTTAAAGAACTTTACAGATCTGCACAGAATTTAGAATACCTGAAAATATACAAGGAAGCAATCAAGTTTTCGCTTGCTGGATCCTCTGTCGAAATATTGCCCACAGGTGTCAAGGATGGTACAGACAAGTCTGATTCTGAAAAGATGTTCTGGAGGGTCCAGTGGACTGGGACTGCCATCAGGGTTCACACCAAAAGAGGTGAAGGAATACAGAGTTCTAAATATTACAGCTGACTCCACCATTCGATAGTTGTAAAGCTCCCCCAGAAACTTGGCACTGCTGATCCGCCGCTGGTTGAACTTTGGTTGATTAACCTTTATCAAAAAACAACAAGAAAATTCACTATCATGAAGACACAGCAGAAAATTTAAAAACCCAAACCCAACCAACCTTTTACAAAGGAAAAAAGTGTATAAAAACGTTGACAGAATTTCTCAGGGAAAAAAACCAACCGACCAAAAAAAACCCAAACCCAACCAACCTTTTACAAAGGAAAAAAGTGTATTAAGAAGTTGACAGAATTTCTTACAATAAAAGATGGTTACTTGTGGCTACATACATCACATGAAAGTAAACATTAAAAAGTAGTTATGAAAGCTGGTCAGCTAGTAAGTTCCAATACATTTAGCATACACTCCATCTTAAATCTGTGATGACTTTTCAGTCAGAGAAATCTTGTCATTATAACAGCTTTTAAAATATGGACTGGCCTCCAAAGTTCCTGGAAGTTGTGTAAATCTGTTTACACTGTCAAAGAATAAATTCTATGATATGAGAGGCAAAACAATTGTCTTAAGTAATGTCAGTTTGGTTTTGTTGGGTTTTTTTTGGGTACAGTTATTCTATTTATTTAAATAAACCTATACAAAGCAAATAACTGAGGTAGAAAAGTCACCAGACCAAAAAAAAAAGAGAATCCAAGGATTCCTTTCTTTAAGCACATTTTTTTTAGTTTTCCTTTCAACACAAGTCGATGAGTACAGCTTAGCAAGGATACTGATTGCTTACCTCCATTCCTAGTCGAATATCCTCCAGCACTCCATCCACAACATGAATTCCCACATCTTCCTGGTAAAGGACCAACCCTGCTAAGAGGTTGGCTACACAGTGAATACTATTATATTTGACATTCCAGATGTTGATCATACAGCATATAACATAGTCCTTCACCTCTGCATCCTGCCAAGGCAGCTTGCGCATCTGTCTCAGGACCTAAACCAAATTTGAAGACAAGCTTCACATTCTAGCAGGTAAAATATCAAGATGCTCCCTGTCATCCCCCCTTCTCTCCTGGCTGGGATGAAATCCCTGCAAACATCCTCCTTCTCCCTTCCAGGCATCCTCCAGGCCTGCAGTGGCTGTGGAAGACTTTATGTACACAGCCCAGCTACTGATCAAGCTGTCCAAGGCTGTTCCATGATCTCCTTGCTCTGACAGTCTGCACTGAACTGAAGCCCTTTGTCCCTCACTCTCCCAACACCATGTACAGAACACAAGGATTCTCATCCCACTCTCCCTTTGTCCAGCATGTGATGCTGTTGAGAACACAGGTGCACAACTGGAGCTTCTACACGTTCCAATCAAAGAAATCAAACCCTTTTATTAATTTATTAAAATTTAACCATTTTATTCCTCTTCCTTACAACTGAAAAACCACAGTCTTCCCCAAATCTTTTCCAGTTACTACTACACCACTTTCAGTAAAAACTGCATTGAAGTTTTTATAAGGATTTACCTTCTCAGTGGTGACCTTGGAGAGATCCTTGTAAAGAAGCTTTCTGATATATTCCTGCAAAGGAGGACGTTTTTTCTTCACAGTTTTTTCAGCTGGAGGGGGATTACAGTAGTAATAGGCATTTTCTACCATTGTAACATAGCGTGCATCAAGATGCATTGCTTGTTTTTTCCTCATCATTTGTTCCTGGAAACAAATGCAAATGACCTGTTAGAGATGCTGACAAACCATATTTTCAAGCCAAAGGCTTTTAGAGTTAAATTTGGGATACTTTTCTGCAACCCTTCATATTTACTGTAAGTTAAAAGCTTGGGTAGAGAGAAAAAAAGACAAAGCACATATATATGGCTCTGTGCTGCTCTTTCCCTATTTTTATAATGGCTCACTTGTGGTAAAAAAGGTTTCAGAAAAGTATTTAAGATTTAACTCAAAATCTTAATGCTACTGTTCAGATAAATGGTTCATAAGACTACCAGGAACTCTGTTTAAAACATTATTTAACTAGATTTTATTTAACTAAAGTAGCTGAAATATTAATGTCTTAAATGCAGTGAACTACCATAAGACTGGCAATCCACTTTTTACATCAGCATCAGAGAACTTTTGATGGTTTCATATGAATTTCCAAAGGTTTAGACAATAGAATTTTCCTTATTCCATGCTCCATTACTGCTGTTTACCCAAGCAGAATTGACTGCAAGGAAAACAGTTTCTACCATAAAGTAAAGTTTTAGGAAAATCAGACAAGCAAGACTTAGCACTAATTACTGTGCTTAATTGTCATGATTGTCCTGATTTTCCTCACTTAAGAAAATCTTTCCTCCATACTTCAAATATATAAGTTAAGGTTCATTTTGTGGGGTTTAAAAATTTCTTTTATCTAAAAATTCTGTAAAAGAATGAAAAAAGCAGTTCTGAGCTGCTGATTTTTACAGTTGAGGATGAGCTTAATTCCAATATTAAATACTTTTTAGTATGGACCTGTGTAATTATATGCATATAGGTGTAATTCTGTAAGTGATCCTATATATTCTGAATCACTCCATGGTGGTTCACCAGGAAACTGGATCTGTGTAAACTTTACTAGCTGCTAGAGATTGGCTACACAGTAATTTATAACTCCAAATAAATAAACAAAATTAACATGTAAGTACTCTTCCACACACACAAATATCAGTACACCCATTCATGCAGCCCAATAAACCAAACAAGAGTTGAAACCTCCTTTGATTATTGGTGAGAAATCACTACTTTTCATGCTGGTGGCCTTTGCACTAAACCTAAACAATTTAAAATTTCTTTTATAAGGCAGAGATTTCAGTTCAAATGAAATGTCAATGCACTCAAACAGCTCCATAACCCTGAGTTTCAGCTGCTAATTCAATGAGGAACAGTAGCTCTGTGGAACATAGTAACCCAACAAATAATGCAAGTTTCCTCCTGGGTTCAGTCACCTCTCACCAGGAAGGTCTCCACCTGACACCAACCCTGAGGCATTTCATTCTTAACCTTTTCCATGACACAAATGGTCTTTCCTTGATTCCCTGGGACACTGTTCCTTTCCAAATGGGAAATTCCTGTCAGCAGCAGCACATTTTCCTACAAGCACCTAACAGAAGCACAAGCACTTAACAACTGAGTACACAAAATGTTTTATGTGGGAAAAAACACTTAGAGTAGAAAATTCCCAAACTTTACCATGTCATAGATGTTAATGTTACCTTTGAAAATGTTTCACCTTTCTAGATAGATCAAGGGAAAATAGACCTTTGCTGCCCTAAAAGCATTTATCATGCTATATTATAAACTGAAAAATGAAGTGAGTCAAAGTGAAGCAGAACAGAGAAAATGGCAAAAGGGCTTGTAAATAACATTTTAAACCCCCTAAACCTACACCATTTGTGTATTTTCCTGTTATAAAAAGTTGTATATTATACTGTAAATAATAGTTTATATTTAAAATGTTTCTTCCCAGAAGAGACAATATGCACTACCTGAAGTCTCATCATTGTCATTTATTGGGTTTTGAGCAGTCCTGAGTGTGTGTTCTAACTGTAAGTGGATTGTATTAGTCTTAACCTCTACTTATTAAAAATATTCAGCATTTCAAAAAACTGTTTCAGTCCTTTTTCAGCTAAGGCATCAAATGGACAGGCAGGAAAGAGAAATCATAACCCTACACTGTTTATAGTGACAAAAACCCTGATGCAACTCAGAAGAAAAAAGCAAGACATGTGGTCCAAAGTGCTTTAGGCCCATCAGCTCTTTTGGGTCCTCATTCTTCTAGGCTAAAATGAAGAACTACACAGGTAAAGCACTACATTTGAAGATTAGATTTCTGTTTTTCCTTTGATAAAAACAGACCACAAACAACATTAAAGTATCCATGTTAAAATATTAAAACTGTTTGGGTTTTTCTTCTTGGTGAGTGGCACAATCTTTCTGCATGTAGCATATATTGCAGAAGCATTTCAAAATAAAATGTGGTGACCATTAGGGGAAAAAAAAAAAGAAAGAAGTAACTAATCAAAACCTAAGCATCATGAGAATTCCAATTTTGGAAAGCATTTCAGCATAACTGACATTTATACTTCAGATTAGAGCAAGATACTGGAACTGTTCAGCTCCTGCTTCCCTTTAATACCCACACTGCTCTGCCCTGCTACTGGTTCTGACAGTTCAAAATGGAAATTTTTCATTTCCTGGAAGCATGTTATTGTTACAGAGAATTAACAGTTCTCCATGAACTGCATTTACTTTGCCACAGCCTCCTCCTCTACAAACAACATCTCCCAGTTTTAACAGCAGCAGTAAAAGCAGCCACACCAAGAAGGAAGCCACTGTGTACCTTGAGTTCTGCATATTTATTAACACAAGTGATCAGGCCCTAAAGCTTAAGACAACTGTCTATGTTAAATGATTAAAAATGCATCAGGAACCTTTTAATATTCTTTCAGCCAGACCACAACAGTGTAATACAAGAATTTGACATTTAAACTCAATTATGTTACAGAAACATAGATCAAGATGAAGCTGATCTTCCTTTTGAAGTCCCAATTCAAATAATCCAATTCAAGTAATTCATTTATCAATTGATCAATCCCAAAGCCAATCTAGTTTTACATTAGTATTTTAAACTACATAAAGGGCACTGAATTTTAAAGATTTGCCAGGAAAACCATTACAAGAAATAAACATTGTCCTAATAAAAGAAGAATCTCAAAATAATCTGCAAAACATGAAGCAGTTCCACAAAACCAGGATATATCACTAGAATAAGTTACTTAGTGCCACTAAATTTGCAATACCCTTACAGAACACTTTATTTCTCAATAAGTAATTTTTCCTTAATTACTTTTAAAACCCATTCTTAACTATGACTTTCTTCTACACCAGGACAAAGCAACATTGACATGCAGCCTGTTTGGAATCTCATTACAAAATACATCAGCAGCAGCAAAGATTAGGACCAATAATTATTTAGAGGATCAACAGGCCTTAATTCCACCCATAAGAGCAGATCAGCTTTACAATTGCTTAGATTTTTACCACAAGATTGTTATCAGCTTGCTTTGAGAGAAATCTTTTCACAGTTCACTCTACCTTGTACCATAAGACTATGATCCAATCTGTTTAAGACTATTTAAGTCAAAATTGATCTCTGTAGGTTTTTTAGGGGAATGTTAGAAAATGCAGCTATTAAGATGGATGCAGAATATAATTTTATTTAGTTTATTTTACATCTTAATAAATAGATAGTCCAAACTTATTTGCCATTTTTCACCTTCTCCTGGCTCCTCAATGAATAAGACAAGACCACTTATCCAAAACCTTGTGAGGCTTTAAGCCTCAGGAATTCAAACAGTGTTTGTGGTTTGTCTTGCACTTCACAGCTAAGCCATGTTTAGCATTCATCCAGCAGATTCCAGCAATCCAGCTAACAGCCAGCATTTTTATAATGCATAACACTAAAAGCAGTCAGTTACAGAAACCAGCTCTGGTATAAGTATTTAATTTTTCCTGACTTCTAAAACTTTTATTAACAGCCATAAAGTGATAGCAATGAGTAAAATGTCTTTTAAAGAAAATGGAACTGAGTTTTCAAGGGAAAAATCCTTGATTATGGAAAGGAATATATTTCACAATACAACACATCAGCTGGCAAACCTTTAGAAAATTGAGATTCAAACCTTTCAAGATACAAAGTACACTTGCTACAAAAAGCAAGAGCCAAGGAACTGCAGTTAATTTGCCCATCTCTTTCCTCTCATGACTGTACCACCTCAAGAGATGTTCTGACATCCAAAGAGGCTCAGAAAATTCCACCAGGATTTTGTGGAAAAGAAATTGTCCAACAACATACCCAAGTATGCAACTGCTTCTCCATTAACTAGAGCACAAAGAGAGAGACTACTGGTCTAAGGGAAAGTGAATCTATCTTTGAAGATCTTCTTCAACCATGTCTGACTTGCTGTCTTGCCCTGGACAGAGAGTTTAGGATTGTCTCCCAAGTCAGTAAATATATTTTTCAGATCTTGTTATTTTTTTATTCAGTTCCTGTTATTTTTAAGTCTTTGCCAATACTTCTTCAGACTTACAGATCCCAATTCTAATCTTAATTCCCAATCTCTATTTCTAGGACTGCTTCTCTTAGTGCCTTCATAAACTTCTTTTACATTTAGAACCCCAAATCATTACACAGGGCATAGAAATCACCTCTTGCACAAATGTCTTCACCTCCAGTTGAAATCTTGTCTGGTTCTATTCACTACTATTTTTCCCCTCAAACACTATTTCACTATTTCAGAAATGTTCAGGAAAAGCTACAATATTCTTTCAACCTCATTCTCTGGGTTTCTCTGTCACTGAATTACTAAAAGTTCAACAGCAATAGCTTTTTACTTCAGAAATTGAATTCCTTTTCTTACCTTTTTTTTCAAGACATGAAGAGGTCTTTAGGTCAACTGCAGTTCTTGAGATTAGTTTCAAGAAGTAATTGCTTAAGTCAGAGCATGACACCCTCCCCCATGAGCCAAGTTTTCTCTTACCAGAAGAACACTGGTTCTTAGGTGAGATTCTGGGGATCTGAAGAGGAATCTTCCACAGGTTTCCAGCAGGGTACAGGCCATTTCAATATGGTGATGAGAGAAGTCTGACAGAAGCATCTGCAATGTATTTATACAGAAGCACAGCTTGTTAAACATCTTTTTCAGCTGCAGAAAACATTAAGTTATGTCTACCAGACTGGACACTATGCTGGGGTACTAAATTCTTTATGGAATAAATGCCAATGGATTTCACTGAGCAGATGTTGGGATTGGAAAGGCCCTGGCACAGGTTGCCCAAAGAAGTTGGAGATGCCCCATCCCTGAAATGTTCAAGGTCACCTGGATGGAATTCTGAGAAACCAAGCCTAGGAGGAAGGAGCACCTGTCCAAGACAGAGGCTGGAACCAGATGAACTTAAAGGCCCCATCCAACCCAAACCATTCCATGAATATTCAAAATATTAATCTCATTTTAAAATTCTTATAAGAACAGTCTATGGACCCCAAATCAAATTTAGGCTTCAGAAGAACAGGATCTTTTGAAAGACCAGCATAAAACCCCCACCCAAGCTACCCAGTAACACTGCACAAGGGCACAGTAACCTCAGAGCACAGCTAACTGCACTGTTTGCAGTTAAGCAGTAACTATAATTAACTGTAATTAACACAGCTTTGCATTTTACAGCATTTTATAGACAAGAGAGGTGAAATCATGAGTGATTATCATTTCTTTAGGAATTCAACTTTGATATCTAGCAAGTCAATGAACAGAAACTATTCACATAGAAAGGGATGTTAAGCTGTGAGTCTCAAGCATCTTTTATTAAAGCCACTTTAATTTTTTAAAACCTATTTTTAATTTGGGAATTGACATCAAGGTTTGAATGTTTATCAGCATGCAAAGTGAGATGATGTGCCTAGAGATGAATGCTTCACAGAGATGTTTTGCTCCTCAGCAAACAAAAGCTCCTCCTAAAATGGCACAAAAGCTCCTCCTTGCATTGCTGAAATGCTCTGGCCTCTCTCCCTTATTGTTATTTTCTCCACAAAAACATTAATTGAAATCAGCATTATGGAAGTTTTACAATGTACAGCAGATTAGTAAGTAGCAATGACTGCCATACTTGCAAAGAAAATGATGAGCAGTTTGCTTATGTCCAAATGTAGAAGTTTATTTTAATATATTCCTCCCATTAGAAGAGGTAAAACCTTCTAAGTTCTACAGCAGCTATAAAAATCTGCTCATCCACAGCAGCCACAGACACCAGGGTTTAAAACATCCCAAGCAATGACCCCAGGTACCATCAGCAGCAGGGGTGAGGGGAACAGGATGGGGACTCACTGCCAGCACCCACAGGAGTGCAGCACTGGCACAGCACCCACCTTCAAACAGTGCAGAGTGTCGTTTTTGGAGAACATCTTAAACTTGGTGAGCTCACCAATAAACCTCACAGTTTTATTCTTTGTTTCAATGTTGATCTGGTCCTTTTTTCTTACCTAAAAAACAACCAAAAATTGATGGTAGTTCCATAAAAATACCCATTTCTTCTGAATGGCTTTGATCTGAACATGCACAAAGCACACCTGGGAATTCAGCAGTGTTTGGCATCACTTTGGTTCCTCAAGCTCCACCTTTCCTTCTCATTGGGTTTCCTAAAACCCTCCCTACAACAACCTTGTTTCTTCAGAACATTTTCAATTCTTTTCCCAATCTCCCCACCCCCCAAAATAATTAATTCCTCTAACACACCTACTCCTAATTATTCTAACATCCTCCTCCTTGGCCCCAGTGAAACAGTGATAAAGAATTCTACATTCTACATTTTCAGAATCAATAAGAAGTCTCTATGCGAATAGGGTCACTTGTACTGTCCTCAACAAAACATTAAATATTGATGTTTTTTTCAAGTCAGATTTAGTAATGTACAGACTTTTAAAATAAATGACATTCAGCTTAAATTTAGGAACCAAACACAGATATATATCTATGTCTAAACATAACCCATAAAATAGAAAATTGTATTTCCCCAACAAAAAGAGGTTTTCTGAGAAAGTTAACATTGTTAAGATTCAAGTAAGAGCAATTTATACACATTTTTAATGTCAATATTAGAAAAAAAATTGACATTTGTGCCACAGAACTCAGAAAATGGTGAAGGAATCATCACTGTGCACCATAACAAGTTTGGTTATAACACTTAAAAAGAAAGTTAAGGAAACAACACTGAAAAATACATTTGTGTGGAAAATTTTGAGAGATGAAAATTGTAAAATATAATCTGAATTAAATAGTATATGATAATAGTGATCACTACAATAGTAGCTTGTAGTGGGAAATGTCAGAATAGGTCAGGTCTCATTTGAAAAGCAAGTTATTAATTTACAGAAAACTCTTAACACAGATGGAGCAGAGTTTCCAAATTTTGTAACTTTTGTTGTAACTGTTGTACAGTTAATTTATATAAATATGTAAGCATATATGGAAAGTTGCAAAAACTTCTCTTTTACAGACTTCCAAAGTTACAAATCTTTCTTTTTTCTAGAACTGCTGAAATATTCACTGAATTTTAGAAGTAATATCTACACAACACAAAGTAGGTTTTTTTTCCCCAAAGATCAACTTATGACATTAGCTGATCTAGCTTTAATAAAATTTAAATCACCAAAACATACATGGAACCTGAAATCCCCTTTCAGCATGGAACACAGATCCTCTGCTACATCAGACATACAGGGATGCAATGTGGCAACCAGTCTTGCATAAAATGGCAGCAAATCCAATCTGCAAACAAAGTAGAGGATAAAATAGACAATTTATAGACAAAAATGTATTTATGTGTACAAATATGAATGCCATTTTACTTGTGAAAAGAAGCAATGCACTGACAGAACTACACACATGCAGTTTTTTTGGCCCACTTCAGAATGCAGTGTCATTTAAAGATAATACAAGAAAGCAAACCCTCATATCCTGCTGGAATACTTCAGAGTTCATTTCCATTTTAACTCCTGCCACAGGTAAAATGCTGAATACCATCAACTACAGATTTGACCTTCAATAAATTACCAAACAGAAAGAAAATTCAGATCCATCTCAACATGCAAAAAAAGATTCTTACAGACAAGGTCATGGGTTATGGCAAGGTATTCATATTTTTTCTAAAAAGCAGCAGACATAACCAGGAAGGTAGAGAATATCTTTATTTTTAAGGTGGAAAACTCCTAAATGAATAGTAATTATTACATAAAACAAAGCTGAGCAGATGTGATGTGGTCACTCTTTTCCCAAAAACTCTGTTGCACTCCCACAAATGGTAAAAATATGCACTCCCACAAATGGTGATATTTCCAAGGTTTCTGTAGAATTTCCTTATTTCCTTCTCTCTTGCCTTAATTACATGCCTTCACACACATTTCCTCTGCACATTTATGCAAACCAGCTGTGTATATATCAGTTTTAAATGCAGAGAAACCAACTGCACTCTGAGGCCTCATAATATCATTTAACAAGCTGAAGGAAGTATTTTCAGTTTATTTTCAGAATGTTAAGTTAATGCAGTAAACAGATGAACTCTAGAACAAGTCAAAGTAAGTGGAGAGGAACATCCTAAATTTGCATGCTTCTACTGAGAAATTGCCAGTAAGGGAAAAATGCATCTTGGGTTTGCAGTTTATGAAGGATTAAGGTTCTCCCCAGTGCTCAGGAAAGGAAAACAAGAAGAAAAAATATGCTAACAAAAAAAAAATCCAAAAGCACAGCTGATACACAGAGCCTGCCCTGGCACAAAGCATCAAGACAAAAACTCCAAAACAAAGCCATCACAACTGCCTCCTTTCTCCTTTTATGTCATTGGGGTCCATTTCCAAGACATTTAATACCCATTTACAGAAAAAGAGACAATTATGTACTTAAATTGTGGGTTAGAAACATCAGGATATACTTCCCCAAAAGCATAACCAGGCAGCCTCCTGGTAACACACAAACCTCCTGGTGAAACATTGTGGGTGTCTCAGTTACCTATTTAACAGCTTTTATCTCTTCTGTTAATCAATAACTGAAGCAGTATTTACATTTTTCAAGCTTGTTGGAACACACAGTCAAGGCTGACTACCCACAGCAAATTACCACCGTGTTATTAAGCATTTAGCCATTAACTTGGAGAGAAGTGAAAGTCTCACTGTTTCACACACACCCACAACAGCTAAACTAAGAGAGGACTGTGGCTGAGCTAAGAGGGTAAATTTAACTGAGGGGATTTCTGTATGGCAACTCTTTTAAAACAAATATCAAAGTTTTATTCTGGTCCCAACAAGTACCTGCCTGCTCAGAGCTAATAATTTCATCTCTGTAAATTGAGTATACCTGGGGGAAAATTAAAGTCTTAGAGCACATTGTTGTTATTCCCCTGCAGGACACAAAAGGTTTTTTCATGAGGAAGCATACTAAGACTGGGTATTTCTAAATAGGTGAAATATAATAAGGAATAGCCCTGGGTTAATCATGCTGAAATTGGCAACCAGAGATAGAGTTTGTTCCCTCTCAGGAGAGACAAAAATTCATGTTCAGCAGTGGAGACATTCCAGTATCAGTGGCACCATCTACTGGTACATGCAGTGCTTTGTTCCCACCAAAAGCATTTCTTTCTCCTGAAAAGGGGAGAAGAACTTAAGTAAACCCCCACAAACCCCACACTGCTCTCTCTTCCTGCTCTTCTGGCTATGAAGCAAAATCTGGCAGCAGGGATGGGTCAGTGACTCTCTGAAGTCCCCTGAATATTCAGCACCACAGTAAAAATCACAACTTCTGACCACTGTCATTTAGACCCCAGACTGAAACCCAGTCAGCTCTGGATCTCAGGCTCACATGAGCTACACATCAGTAAAATATCTAAGAAAACATATTTTTTCGACCATTTCAAATGTCAGTTTATTTTTAAAACCCCAAACAAACAAAACCAATAAACCAAGTGGCAGAAAAACTTATCTCAAAGTCCTAACTGCAATCTCTCTAAAATGGATACATCCAAAATTTTATGCCCAGGAAGAGTGAAGGGGGCATTTTGTACATTTCCTAATTTCTGTGATTCTACAAGGCAGCTTAAAGAATGAAGCACTGGGGCCAGACCTGCTGCCTCACAAGCACAAGGATTATGGATAAAAGCATTCACAGGGCCTGAGCAGGTACCCAGTGCCACCCACACTGCTCAGGGGCACCAGAAGGATGATGTGGAATTGGAATGTTACCAGGGAAGCACTTTTGGCTTTTATTTCTTTGCCAGGACATAAAACTCCTGGATCTCAAGCACATCCCTCAATTCTATCCTCAACTGAAACAGGCCATGCAAACACTGACAAGTCAAGTTCAACTGAACAAAAAGAACCTTGATACAGAGGAGCCTCAGGATGAAAAGCTGACAGGAAATACACAGGAGGCTTGCAGCTTTTGAGTTAAAATGTGAGCAACTATTTAACACTTGAGAAGCAGCTAACTTCTGAATGGAGGAAAACCAATAATAACACTAAAAACTTCCATGTGGAAAACAGATCTCTTGCTGCAGGTAAACTTGCAACACAGATCTCCATAGATGGAACATCAAAAAATACCATAAGCCACAACAGCCCCTATATGCTGCTAAACATTTATCTACAATTGGTGAGAATTTAAAGCCTAAGAAAAGATTTCAGACTTCTCATATTGAAGTAAAAGAAAATCATTTACAGAATTGCAGTATTCTGGTAAACCTAAATAATTCTGTGTACAGGAAGATAATTCAGCAAAGAACCACACAAAAGGTCCTAAAGCTGTGAGCAGCATGGGTTAAATCACTGCCTGCAGTCCTGCATTAACAGGCTAATATTTAGTTTTGAACCAATCCTCCAATGCAAATGTGAAAGCCACTCGTACACTGGCATTGAAAAATCTTTTTAAAAGGCCTTCTGTTCTGCTGGGCTGGAGGTTCAGATCACAGCTGAAAATGTAAATGTGATCCATTCATCAGTATTCAACAGCAGGGCAAAGATGCATTCCAACACTGATTTACAGTGAGTTGAGGAAGAAATGGCCTTTTTTGTCAAATTAAGTTTTCTGTCCTGAAGAATCCTGATTTGTCCCAATCTATCCAACCCTAGTGGCAGCAAGAAATCTCCCTGGCAACACCACATAATGACTTTGATTTCACAGTGTCTGTTTTACACATCAAACAAAAAACTATTTTACACTTTCCTGATGAAAACTGTTGTGCCTGCACATTTCCCAAAAGTGATCTCAGGAGAAGAAAGAGAACTTATTCTGTCATTGAAATACCTCATTATGGCTGCAAATAAAGCAGCTAAGCTTAAACAGCATTAACTGACATGCTTGGTAATAAAATGCTTTTTGAAAACATACTGCTTTATCTGCATCCTCAAGGACACTGCTCCTCTGAAGCCTTCACAAAAAACCCTCCTCAAAAACATCAGCATAACAAGCACTCCTCTCCCACAGTATGCCAGAGATATTGAAAAAATTCTTGGACTAGTAAAAACAAGTATGGAACAACAACAATGGAAGGTAAAGCCATATCACTATGGCTCAGTGAAGAGACACCCTGAGCAAAATCATCATTAATGCACAGAACACAAAGCCTGGAAGCAGTGTGTTACAGAATATACAGAATTTTCCACATCAGAAAGGATTGTGAATGTTGATTTCAAGACACACAGCAGAACTGCTCTTTCACCAACTGCAGCAATACAGTTTACTTAAATATTGGGGTAGGTTGCCCTTTCAAATTGTCTGCATCTATGGGCAGTTCAGCTGGAATTTACAATCCAGCTGCTTGTGCTCAGAACAAGCAGCTCAGTCAACATCCTGCTTCAAATGGGCTCAGCAATGCAGGCACATAAACACAACTGAACTAAAGATCTTGAAAGGATCAAGGTACCTTAAGTATTTATTAGTCAAGTAGGTCCTAGAGCAAACAGAATAAAAAGGAATTGAAAAAGCATTGTACATCAAATGTTAGTACTTCTAAATATTAGGAATAATTCATATTTATAAGCAAAGAACAACAGTGAGAAGATCACTGAGCCCTTCACTTCAGTGTTGGCTCCAACCACTGGAGACCAGATCCATCACAGAAGTAGCAGCTCCTCAAGGCTATCCCACCACCTATCCTGCTCTGCTGAGAAAAGTTCATATTTTAAAAATTATTATTACTTTTAATACAAATCTGCAGGGCAATAAAATTACCACTGGGAAGATGACAAATCAATGGCAATAAGGAAACTTTTCTATGAGAAAAGTTCATATTTTAAAAATTATTATTACTTTTAATACAAATCTGCAGGGCAATAAAATTACCACTGGGAAGATGACAAATCAATGGCAATAAGGAAACTGTGTATGCTTCTAGGGGTTTATTAACTCTGCTCACAGGACAGCCTGATCAGACACATTTTTTAACAGTGCAATGTATCAGGAATTTAACTTTTGCTTCCATGCCATCTATGAAATCACACTGCAGAAAAACAGCCTTATCATGCTGTTCCTGTTTGAAAGTACCTCCTCTCACTGTGCACAAGTTCCTCCAGATCACTGTCACCCAGTACAATTTAGCAGATTATGCAAAGAGAATAAAGAATTTTCAAAGAGGTTCCAAGAGTTAATAATCAATTTCAGCAATCTGGATCTTACAGCACCAAGAAACAATACAGGACAGTGGTACAAACATTAATGTAATGTTTGTCACAGACCAGCCAAAAAGCCACTTCCATTTTACAAGTATGGAAAATTCTCTATTATGGCAGAGCTGAAGGCAAAAGTCGAAGTGCTCCTGCTGATTTTCTTTACTGTAGATGTTCTAAGCTGCTCCCATTGTGTTTTGATGCATTTCATGATTACCAGCAGGCTGATGAACAGAAATGTTCCTTCCTCTGCTGCCTACATTTGGGCTGAGGAGCACCTTGTTACATCTACCACAGAAGATAATCAGTTGCCTGCCTCCCCTATCATTCATTCATTAATGTGTTAGGCACAATCAAGCCTCTATCAAAATCTCCAAACACTGAGGTCAAACATGTAAATTTTAGAGGCAAGAACACACAAGAGAATGAAAGATCATGGGCACTGCTTCACCATGGAGCCAGGTTAATGCCTCAGCCAGCAAACAAACCATTGGTTTGCACACAGCAAGGGAACAGGGTTATTAGCACAGCAGATGCTTATTTCAGATGGGATGCAGGAATAGGCTGAATTAGGGTTGAAAACACAGCACAAGCAGTGATTAAAGTTAAGGAAGACAAAGCACCAAGGTCTGTTCAAAGCCAGTCTACACAAGTGCAGAGACAAAATAGATACTCAGGCTATGCTTTTCCCCCCAGTGTTAAAAGGCAATTGAATCAAAACTCTCAGCAAGAATTCCAAGATGATCATGTTCACTTCATGTTAAATTCAGCATCAAAACAGCTCATGATGAGAAACAGGGCAAGGTGAAGCAAGAAAAGCAACTTCTTCATAATTTCACCTATTTAAGGCTCAAATTTACCAGAGAACAGAGAAATATATTATTCCTCCAATGAATTCCATGTTTTTATTTGAATATTTGCAAACATTTTTGGAAGCAGGGCTCTTCCTGTGAGTGCAGGAAATCTGCTTACACAGAGACAAGGAGAAACAGCAAAAGCTGCTTTACACAGGCAGATGTGCACAGACAGAAGAGGCCAGGCTCAAAGTGCCAGGCCTAGAACTGGCAGAAGGCACAAGGCTGTTCCAATGGCCATGAACTACATCAGAATTAACACATCACAAGAAATCCTCCTTCCAAACTACACTGTGCTCTAAGTGTCCACAGGTTCTACCACAAAAAAATGCAATTTGTCCTGAATGAAATTAAACCTCCTTTTTTGTATCAGGTGGGTTTTACTGTTATTTTCACAGTTTTCACAATAATGAAAAGGGATCTGCTGTAAACACCAAGTACCAGAAAAAAAAATTCCTTATTAAAAATCTTAATTTTTTACCAAATATCATGAATCACTGATTCTAATATTTCTTTAGTGCTTCAGCATAAGCCACTCCAAAAGTGCAGATGAGGAATAAACAAATGTAATGTACACTGGTTTTCAAACATACATGCAACATGCTAATGAAATAATACATGGGTGGATGCAGCTTGGTCCCTCCTGTTCTTACCTTTGTCTAGGAACTATGAAAAGTGCTCGCACCAGTTTTCTTCTGTTGGCTTTTGTATTCATATTCATGCAAAAATCCATTGCTGCCTGTAAAGAGAAAAGTTAATACAATGCTTCACTTTAATGCAGTGGGTTTTCAAGAAAGCAACAAGAAAATGGTGTTTAAACAGGGCTTTTACAGAGTTATTCCTATTACATACAACTGCTTTAAAAATAAACATAAAGAAAAATCTTCAGTTTTGGCTAGAACTGGCATAGTCAGAAACATGTCCACTGAGAGGAACACAGACTGATCAAAAATTAATTCAGCCACTGTCAGACTCCAAAGCTTGAAATCTTTATTTCCTATCTATCTGATCTAGCATTAAGGTTTTTAAGAGTGCAAAAAACTGAAACTATGACCATACCTTGTCTATGAGGTCTCTGTTGACACAGTTGGGAAGCTGCTGAAGAAAAGCATCTACTATGAGTTTTAAATGAGATCCAGTACTGGCTTCTTCATCCTCTTGCTCTAACAGAGGGAAATAAACAAGCAGCAGACATCTTTAAGCTATGAAATACAATAATTTACCAACACATTTCCCTAAAGGTGCATTTGTAATGTTTAGTTGTTAAGTATTCATTCCTCTTTGCAGTCACTCTTCAGACAACTGCCTTTGCATTTGCTTACTTTTAAAAGCTGTGTGAAGGAATTGGTAATTCTCACTACATAAACATCTTTAAAATAATTTTCACTTTTATTTGAATGACATGCTACAAATCATTTATCACAATCCCAGCAGCTTCTAGCTGCTAGTTTCATGAATAAATAAATTGCCCTGAATGCACTCTACAAATCCACAAACTAAACCAACCAAGTTAAAAAAAAAAAAAAACAAAACAAATCACAAAGAAAAAGAAAAAGAATTCTTAAAACCAATTCTTTTTACCTTGCTCATCAAGAAGCTTCTTTGTAAGATCCTCTGCCTCATCTCCACAGTCCAACTCCAGGGCATCATCATTAATATCCAGGTTCTCCAGCTCCAATTCCAGATCCTCATTCCCAGCTGCTTCCTTATTATCTTTGGCATCTTTTGAATCTATTTAGAAGTTAAGTAGAAATACCAAATTAATACTAACAAACTGTTAAATCCACACATATTGTTAGAATACAGGAAGATTAATGCTGCTAAACCTACATCTCTACTGTCTTAATGCAAAATCTTTTACACAGATGAAGGAAAAAAAGGAAAAAACAGAACAGGAGGAAGGTGTTGATGAAATAACATACTATGTAAAAGGTCAAATAAAGATTATTAGTTTCCTTGAACATGATATCTGAATCTGAAAGATTGAGAAAAGAGTAGTTAATATTTTTCTTGGACTACAACACTGATCCAACACTGAGCATTTTTCCAAGACATTACAATCTACAGAATTTTACTGTTTTTCCAGGCCTCCTTCCAATTGCATTTGCAGACTCTGCTTCATTTAAAAAAATAAATTTCAAGGCAGATAGCTTTGAAAAATTTTAGAATTTTAATAAGGTTGAGTGTGACAACTTCTAAACACTGCACACACCATATGGAAATACAGACTCACAAACAAGTAACATGCTCAGAATCACAGACAAAATCAGTCTGAAATGGACTTTGGTGATATCTCCAGCTCAACCTTTTGGTCAAAGAAGATGAGCAATATTCACACCAGATTTCTCAGGTATTTTTCCAGTTGTTTTAGAACAGTAAGACAGAGATCCCAGTCTCCCTGGGCAAGCTGCTGCAGTATTAAAGATCCTTACAGGGGAATGTCAGAACTCTCCAATCAGGCATCCTCTGTTACACCCTGAGCCAGGGATGGTGACTTTCTATCCCACTGCACCTGAAGTCTGCACATGCCTGGTGTGAACTGAGAGCTGTGTCACAAGTGAGGAACCACCCAGGCCTCCTAATCCAGTGAAATTTTATGCTGACAGTCACCTACCATTAATAATTTAATAAGAAAATAACAGTGAAAAAAAACCCAAACATTAACATCTGCAAAGAAGGGAAAACTCTTCCCATTTCTCACAGAAAAGTTGGTGTTTACTCACACTGGTTAGCCTCCAATTTATTGAAACTTACAACTCTAACAATATTAAATCAATTTACTCTTCTTCTTCCTTAATAACCAGATGTAATCCCTATCCTACCTTGTTTATTCCCTAAAAATTCATCCAAACTGGTGTACTGTATTGATTAACACAAATTATTTCATTAGAGACTCATTACTTCCATCAAGTTTGTTTATCTGTTGGACAAGATATGTTGAAGAAAATAACTTATCTAAGCATCCTACCTCTTGATTCATCTTTGCTGGAATCCTTGTTCTGGGAATATTTTTCATTATCTTTAAACAAAATTGCTGGTACAAAAGCCTTCAAGTCAATGAGATTCTCATAGAAGTTTCTAGCATCTTCATCCTCCCAGATACCCCCCTCCAGGTCATATTCTCCAGGCTTTCCTGGTGTGAAAATATCAATACCAGGTCCATGTTCTGCAAAAGTAGGAAAACCATCAGAAAGTTATTTACACAAATTTATAATCTTCTATGGGGAGGCACATTTAAAAGTCCTTTTAGGAAAGTGTTAAACTATTTATAACATCTGTTTTCACCTGAATATTTCAATGCATATTTAAAAGTGTTTTTAACAATTCAATCTTAGTATTAGACATACCAAGAAATTATCTTAAAATCATAAATTTCATTTTGATTAAAAATACAGACAGAATCAGAGGAAGTCAAAGCAAGAAAAACTAATCAGCACATTATGTGGTATTACAAAGTTGTACCAGACTTTAACAACAATAGCATTAAAAGTAATCACTTGGAGTATGATCAACTGTATGTATCCCACTGAGTTTTAAAAATGAAGCTTAAAAAGAACAATTTAATACTTAAAAGGCATTAAAAAATACAGTTTTTAAAAGTTCAAGATAATTTAAAGAAAAAGATACTCATGATTTCAACAACATCTCAATGAATCTCACAGTTTAGATTTTTCTAAAGGCACTGAAAGCTGCACTCCTGTTCAGGAGGCCAGACAGCCACACCTAGTGACTTATTTGGCTTATCAACATGTTCCTGCCCACAACTGTGGGCATGCCCCAAAATAAACTTCAAATGTATTTTTCAACAGTATCAGCTTTTAAAACTCTGAAACAGTTTTTAAATACTAAAACCTGCATAATATTAAAGGAAAGGATCAGGTTAAAAACATTTCTAATTTTCCACTTATTACTCTATCCCCAGAAACAAACCTAAAGAGATATTACTTAGGTTTCCATACACAGAATATACAATAGTTATGGTTACATATTAGGCATAATTAATTTTAAAAAATAAATGTATTATTCATTAGCTGATATCCACTAGGAGGAAAGGCTGAATGAAATGAAACCAGCAGAAAGAACACATTGCTAAGAGGGTCTGGTTAGCTGTTCCACCACATCCAAGCTGAGTCCAGGATTCTGTTGAGCTGCTTTAGAACCTGGCTTACCCTCAGGTGTTGGCTTCTCCTGGGGGAGGTCAGGCATGTTCTCATCCAAAAGATCAGCCAGAGACTGAGAACTTGCCAGCAGCTTCTGATAGGACATGGCAAACTCCTCATACTGCTTGTGGCGATCCTCACTCAGCTCCCCCTTGGAGTGCAGAATGCGCCTACGAAACCAAACTGACAGTGAGACAGCCTGGCCTCCAACACACCTGGGCTCTGCTGAGCCACCAGCAACAACTCTGAGCAAAGCCAACCTGGCCTCTCTGAGGGAACTCCAACAATTCTGGTTTAGACTGAAACAGCAAACATATCAGTGACACTATTATTTTTCCAGATCACACTGAATTTCCAACCTCAATCCTGCTTAAGACAGTACAGTCACAGAAGCTCCAGCTTCCATGTCAAACAGAAAGACCCACTTACTCTGCCACAATTAGGCTGCAAAAATACTTACACAGTAAAAATACTAAAAATATTTACATAGTAAAATAAAACATTCAACTTTATCAATAAACTAGATAAAAGTTGTTTTGCACCTGTAACAATCCATTTCCACATTGTTTAAATGATTACATGAATTATTATCACCAGGAGGGTAAAAAAATTTGCAAGTAGCCCAGTGACTTTCCAACAAAACAAGTTATTTCAAGGCTATCACTCCAAATTATGAGCATCTGTATTTGTTTCTTCAGGTGCTCTTTATTTTCTTTTACAAAACTATTCATACTTGCTTCAAATAATAATTTTTAACATTGAAGTCTCTTGTCAAAAGTAACTTGTACTTGAAGGAACCTAATCAGTGCTTACAAGTGCTGGCTTCCCTGACCAGGCACTGAGATGAGAGCATCAGAAATCTGAAAAAAGGTGCAAATGCCACAATTCCCAAAGCAGGTTGTATCATTACAGTATCACTGTAGCACTCCATCACCATTAGGTTTTTATTATGCAACAGGCAAACAGTCACAGCCTTGCCAAAGCATTTTGTGGCAGAAGAATTCTGAAATAGTTAAGGCAATGTAAGTTGAGGGTTATCAGTCTTCTTGTTCCAGATTAATTGTAAAACAAAAGTCTTTCTGTACACATGCACAGGGTGAGCAACAAAATCCCTTATCCCTGCTCAGAACCAAAAGTGGACACAGGTGTCTGGCAAGAGAGCAAGCAGCATTAATGCTGGCAAAAGTTCTATTTCTCTGACAAAACACACTTATTCAACATGTATTGCCTGTTCTTGCAAAGTACAGTAAAGAAAAATTAACAAATTAAATAACCACTGAGTGTTTGTGAAGTGCAGCAGTTCAGTCTGGATTCAGGAAACACTTCATGTTTCACAGCTTTTCCATGGAGACTGCTGTCTACTGCACACATATTTTAAACCAGCAGCTTTATAAACACAAGCATTGAAGTTCTCTGCTATTATTAAAAAGCAAAAAAAGCAAAGTGCTGTAACAATAGTACAAGACTTTCAGTTCTCAATTTCAGTTTCAGGAAGACAAGTGTTAACAAATTCAATGCAGTTAAAGCAAATGAAGCAAACTAAAAGCAGGGTTCACCTGTGAACACAATTACAAGCACAGCACACAGGACTTGTCTCACTTTATGTCTCTTCAGAGCTCAAGGCAAGTTCAGCACATCTTAAAAACATCCTTAATTTAGACAAAAGAAGTTTCTTCCATAGCTAACTCTTTTTTTTGAAAACTCTCTTCAGAATATGGGAATCAAGGAGTTTCCTTCCAATGACACAGCCTGACAAGTTTTGTTGTGCCCTCAGCTGGGTAACCAAACAACCACCAGGTTCTGTGTTAAAGCATAACTCAAGGTACTTTTCTTAACCATCCACTTAATCAGCAACACCTGAGTCTGCTTGAATTTTACCTAAATGATTCCACAGGTAACACAACACTAAAGCACTGTTAATTTAGCACAGTAATTTTCAATTAATTCAAGCAAATTGTACAGCTTAAATTATTTCACAGTCATTCTCCTGACAGAGATAAACTGATGAACTATTTACCTGACAAAATATCATAACTTTAACATGTGACACAGTTAATGCATAGATGGGAACAGTTCACTCCCTGTTCACTTCATTGATTGTGGAATAACACTGTGAATAGAAACTACAGCAAAATGGATCAGATTTTCAATACACAGAGAATTGCTTTATCCAATAGGATTATTGGGCTTTTTAAAAAAAAAAAAACCAAACTGAACCAACCTAACCAAACAAAAACACCCTAAAAAACTACACCCATAAAAAAATCCAAAAGCAAGTAAGGAATCAAGGGCACAATCACTTTCCCCAAATCCACAGTTTAGGAAGATTGCTGTAATACTCATACACTTCTACCTTGGCAAATCTCTGTCTTGCCCTGATCATGCCTTGCACTTCCCTAGCAAGCAAATGCCACAAATCTGTTACAGAAGTTGTAAACAAGTAAAATCTGGTAGGAAAGATTTTCATGTCTTATTTAACAAAACTTACTCCTCAGCTTTCATTAAGGAATTAAAATAGACACCTTAAAGTTCAGAGAGAAATAATGGAGTTCTCTTAATGCAGTGATAAATGATAGCTCTTGACATTCCTTCCCCAAAACAAAGCCTTGCCCCCAAACTGATGGATAACTGAGATCACAGGGGGCTCAAACAGGTCCCTCACCTGCCCTTGTCTGATCTACTCAAGGCAGGCTCAGTGCTGAGGTCACACCAGGCTGCTCAGGTTCTGTTCATTTTTATGCACTTGTACAAGTAAATATCAAAGCATATTTTTACATCCCAGATCATTTACATTCTTTCTGCTTCTTGCTTTCTTAACATATATCTCTCAGAAACTTTTTTCATTTTATTTTCTACCATAGAGACTTTGTAACATCCACTTATTGAAATACCAGCCAGAACCAATGTGCCCAGAACTAATGATAACTGTGAAAGTATAAAGGTTCATATTCATTCACTTTGAAAAAATTACACCTTAGTCAGTAATGTACTTTGAATTAGGAAGGTACTTGTAGAAATAATGGTACCTCAAAAGTCAGTTTATGATCCTGTGAAATTCAACACTTGGCTGAGACCAGATAGGACTGCAGCACAAAACCCATCAGCACAAAGGAGTCTTGCTTTGGAAACATAAAAATTTAATGCATTCCAAGCATACAATTGGTTCTGGATGGATGTCCAACCTTTTAGCTGAAATATGTGTCTATAAACAGTAACGTGTTCATTTCTATCTGACTGGAATGTGTCCAGAAGAAATTAAGAATGACAGCTTTAAGAATAGCATTTGGGTTTACGCTGGCTCCAATAATGAGAATTCAGGGTGCTTTAAAGCAAACAGTTATTAAAAAATGTGAACATGGCAGAAATCAAATTATTCAAATCTCAAAGTCTGCATATTCATACTCTGCAATATTAGTACTACATATAAATATTTAGGAGGACTTTTATTAAATTGTCTATGCCCTCCAACACTTTAACACATTTATTTACTATATATTTGTCCACCTTGGAGTGTAACAGATACCTTCTTAACTTAACCTATTTTTTTCTTCATCCTGGTACACTAAAAAAAGTAAACAAGCCAAAGCAATTGTGGCATATGCTTCATTTGATACATGTGGGTGGAAAGGGAGAAATCAGATTGTGCCAACTGGAAAAGGACAGTACCAGCTGGGAAAGCAGCATTGCTCTCATGCTGATAAGGAAACAGCACCAAACAGAGGAAAGAGAATTACAGCTAAAGGTCAACCTCCCTTTCCTTTTAAAAATATTCAGAGTCTGTTTCGTCTGCTTTTTAAGTATTCAGAACAAATTTAGAACTTTTTTCAGGAACATTGCAGAACACACTTATCTTCTACACACTGCTAACAGACTTTGTTCATAAATACTGCAACAAATCTAGGCATTTCATAAATAAACTAATTTTAATTCATAAGTAAAAAGCAACATTCAATTGTCACCTGTTTTGTCTTTCAATATTTTGTAGCTCCCTGTGGTCCCTTTTCAGGTGTTTGGTCAAAGATGTAAAGTATTCCTTCAACAAATTCTGGAAGGGCTGTTGTTTCTCTGGGCTAATTATCTCACTAGGAGGAAAGCTCAAGTTAAACTTCTCTGCAACAGTTTTTACCTTCCTCGGTACCAAACCAGCAATGTCATCTCCACAGTGCCGACAAAAGCTGATAACCACAGAAACATGAGTGTGGGACTCTCGATCAGCGTTAATAATATTTTTAAGCTGCTCATAGATTAAAGACAAACCTTCCTTGTCAGTGAAAATCCCAACTATTGTCAATTCTGCAATGAAACGCAAATCAGTTCTTAACTTGGTGATGTTGGGAGTCTTCTCTTCTTTCCTTGCTTCAAAATGTTTTTTCCAAGCCTGAAGTAACGAAGGAGCAAAGTCAGCGTATCGCTGGTGAAAGAGGGAACACAAGTGCACAGCGCAGTTCACGTCTGATATTTTCAGTTTGGCCTCCACAATAGAAGCTACTGCTTCTGCAATGTATTTGCTTAAATTCAGGCTATTAAAGTCATGGGACAAGGAGTCCCTTTGTTGCTCTGTAATGGTTTTTAGCTTCTTAACAAAAGCCGTGTTCTTCTTCAGACTGGAGTCCAGTCTGCTGAAGAAGTTTTCCTCCGGACGGCTCTCCGGCGCGTTCTGGTTTTTGCTGCGGAGCTCTTTCCTTGCCTGATGGCGCTCCCAAGCCTCCTGATGGAGCTGATGTGCTTCCTCCTTCTCCCTGTGCAACAGAAAAATCAGTCATTTTTGTTATGGAGCCTTCATCTCAGTGTATCAGTACAAAGGAAAAAAGGTCACAGTTAGAAAACCTTCAGGAGTTCTAACACAACTTCACCTCACTCTCTTCTGTAATAGCTACTAAGCTAATCCTGGAAAGCTAAAGCATCTGCTTCAGAAACTCTGTTTAATTTTTGGGTTGCAAAGGGCAAGTACTACTGGTTACAAAACAAAATTTCTCAAATATTTCTATGCAGAACATATTAACCCCAACAGACTTGGAAAATATAAACAAGAAACTTCATTTACTACTGATGAAGTTCCCAAAGAAGAGGAAACAGCCCTTCAAAAGGTTACTGCATTAGACATTTAAGGCAAATCTTTTATTGCCAGACTACTGAAATTATACAGGAAGTTTGGAATAGGTGAAATATATCTGTCCCAGCTAGAATTTGGCTATGACATTGCCTCAATCTTAAAAGGGAAATATTTCAGACCTGTAAAGATGCCACCTTCAACATGTACTACATCTGGATAACATACTAAGAGACATGGTCTTGGTAATATCACATTAAAACTGCCAGGCTACATTCTGAGTTTGCCATCCAGGTATCAGCTGTCTATGATTGATTAGAAGTAATTTCTTACATCAGATTTGCTCCTGTTATGTATGATCTGTAAACCTGTTAAGTTCTGGACAGTAACACTTCACCTTAAATGCATCTTGCTTCTTTATTGCCTGGTTTGGGCTGGGACAGAATTAATTTTCTTCAGAGTATCCTGTATGGGCCTGTGCTTTGGATTTGTGCTGGAATCAGTGCTGGTAACACAGGGGTGTTTTCACTGTTTCTGGGATGGGCTTACACGTGGGCAAGGCCTGTTCTGCTCCACACCCCACCCCACCCCACCAAGGAGGAGTCTGGGGCTGCACAAGGAGCTGGGAGGGAACACAGCCACAAGAGCTGACTCTAACTAACCCAAGGGATATCCCAGTCCCTATGACACCATGGCCAATACATAAATCTGGGGCAAGAAGGAAGGAGAGGGATGAGAGGACTGATGGTGTTTGTCTTCCCAAGTCACTGTTAACATCTGACAGAGCCCTGCTGTCCAGGAGATTGCTGGGGAAGTGGGGAATGAATTCATTGTTTTGGTTTCCTTGTCTGCACAGCTCCTGCTTTACCCATTGAACTGTCTTTATAAGATTTCTCACTTTCACTCTTCTGATTCTCTTCCCCATCCTGTTGAGGGGAGGGAGTGGCTGTGTGGGGCTGATGCCAGCTGGGGTTAAATCACAACATTTACTCAAGCACAATTGTGCTCTCCATGGTCATCACACGCAGAACACTATCAAACCCCCATAACAGAGACCAAAGTAACAGAGGTTACAAGAGAAATCTCAAAATCTCTTAGAAGTCATAAACTACTATCAGACAGGCATGTAAAATTTATAACACTACATGCAACTTATTAAAAGTAACTCCAGCACTTCATCTTTTATAACTCTGACCACAGTCCTGATAACAGAACTCCAGCATTTGGCCCAATTAAACCTTTAAAAGATAACTTACTTCAGTTGAGCAGCTTCCTCTTCTTGTTTCTTTTTTTCTTCCTCCTCTAGTTTCTTTTTCTCCTCTTCTTCAAGTTTCTTTTTTTCTTCCTCCTCTTTCTTCTTTTGCTCCTCTTCTGCCTTTACTTTATCCTCTTCCTTTTTCTTCCGCTCCTTGTCT
The DNA here is from genome assembly GCA_024362935.1 of Setophaga petechia. Lineage (NCBI taxonomy): Eukaryota > Metazoa > Chordata > Aves > Passeriformes > Parulidae > Setophaga > Setophaga petechia. Next base: position 16,607,002 of record JANCRA010000012.1, on the reverse strand, counting down.
TCCTTCTTTCTTTTATCCTCTTCCATTTTTTTCTTTTTATCTTCAGGAACCTTTAAAGTCTCTCTCTTCATACCAACCTTCACATCTTCTTTTGGCTTCTCCCTGGTGCTCACTGGTCGCCTTTCACTAAATTCTTTTTCTTTATTATTTAACTGAGATTCTTTTTCTTCCATACTTGCTGGCTTTTTGCGCTCAGCTGGCATTGTGTTACCCAGGCAAACCTGCAGAAGCACAGGAAAACAAGTACTTCTAAATTGCTGTTGATATTTTAGTCATTTTTCACAGCCCACCCATATTCACTTAACTCACAAATGTGTGACTCATCAAAATAAAGGTTCTCTTGAACTAAGGAATGGACCTGACAAGTAAAAACAAATCATTTTGTAAGCATGTTGTTCTGCAAAGTTGACTTCAGCATGAATTGTGAAATAAAAGCATCTTGAAGTTTCTACAACCCAAGGAATTTAAGATCTTGACATAAACAAGTCCATCTGAAAGAAAAATAATTTAAGACTGATGAAAACAAAGTACCCCAAACTTAAAAATAAGTACATGCTTGAAGCATCAGCATGCATCTGCTCATCACTGACCTTCCTACACATCTCCCAAGAACACTCCCCCTTCCACTAGCACTGCTCAGGATCACAGGATAATGCAGGTTAGATGGGACCTTAAGTAATTCATCCTCCTGCTCAAAGCAGGGTCAGGAATGAGCTCAGACAAGACTGTTCCAGCCCTGAAAAGTGTCAAGGAAAGAAACTGCACAACTCCTCCGGCCAACCTGCTCCAATGCTGGATTATCCTCACTGTGAAAAGGCATCAACTTGCTTCCTTCTTCCCTCACCCCTCCCAGATGTCCCCAGCACCTCCAGCACTCAGCACAGCAGCAGCTGAAGAGCACAGTGCTGACTAAGCTGGATGCACAAACCTCCCTGCCAGCAGAGCAAACGGAACTAACATCACAAAGGCTGTGATTATCAACACTTAGCAAAGGCTACAATTTCTCTCTCCTTCTACTCAACCAACATTTTTATAGGGGATTTAGCCTCTTTGGGGTTTCCAGCCCCCCAAGCTTTGACTAAGGACACAAAAGGTAACGCATATTGAACAGAAAAGGGTAAAATCACAGGATAATTTTGATTAGGAGGAAACTGTGACAAGCACCTACTTCAGGCCTCTGCTCCAAACAGATCCAAGCAGATCAGAGGTTTGGCTAAGGCTTTAGCATCTCCAGGAACACAGAAGCAATGGTCCCCTCTGGGCTCACAGAGAAAAAGCTTTTCCTGGTACCAGCCTGGAAATTGCCATGCTCCACACTGTATTGATTTCTTTTCATCCTCTCCCTGCAAGCTTGGAGGAGAAGCCAGCTTCATCCTCACTAAGCTCTCCCATTAGGTTGTTTTAAGACAGTAATAAGATTTCCCCTTCTCTTCTTACAGATCAAGAACCCAGTTCTCTCTGTTTCTCTTCAGATATCGTGTCCTCCATCCCCCCTGTGTTCTTGGTGATCTCCCAACAGACTTATTTCAGTGTGTCAATGCCATTGCTGGGAACACAGAACCCACACCTGGATGTGGTAAGTCCTGAGCAGAGGGGGAACACTCACCTTCAGCCTTGTGGGTAACTCCTGGTAGTGCAAGGGCATTCTGCTGACTCCTGCCAGGGCCAGGTGGGCCAGGCAGGACCACAAGAGCCAATTACACCCACCTAGGCTTTTACTTCAGGCTAGATTAATTTCTTAACACCAAAAATTATTTTCACATACTTAAATGCTTCAAGTTAAATGCATGCATGCATATGTGGGACTGACAGGACACCATTACATGTGATGCCTTTTGAAGAGCCATCATTTTGTTTTTATCAGTAACACCAGTTTGATTCCCAATGGCCACCCCTACTTTTGCCTTTTTCCTCTGGATTATAAAAACACACCAGACTCACCAATTCCCTGCATCTACTCAGAGTGGATAATGAGACACCTGCATTCCAATCTAATGTAGAGTGCTTCTGCTATTAATTTTAACTACTTTGAAATATGTTTATAAATTTATAAAATTATAAATAAATCTTCACAATAAAGAGGTTTCTTAATAAGCATTGCACATTCCCTCTGCCATCTCCCAAACAATAAAATGATATATTTATATACTGTCTATCCCACCCAGCTGAAACTGTATTATACTATTTAAGGTGCTCATCCAGGGCTTCTGAAGAAAAATGGTGTGCAAAAATTTACAGTATGAGTACTCACACCTGGGCAGTGCAAACTTAGCAATGGGGAACCTTTCATGACTTGGCCTCTGGCAGCAACTGGCAATGGCACCAACAGGGAAATGTCTCTGACACTGACTTATGGAAATCAAATCAGCATTGCTTAAACAAGCACACTTGGCTCCCTAATGCATGTCTACAACTCTAAAATTTCAGAACTATCTGAATTCCAAAAACACTGATCTTAAACCAGTATTATTATGAAATCAGTACTTAACCAAAGAGGGAAGGGGTTGCCTATCTTTAAAGAAATGTTGGAACAGCATGTCACAATCTCGATACTCTGAACAAAATATCCAGCTACACAAGTAACTTTTAAAAACAGGGTCATTTACCAACAGGGCCATTCATTATCTTACTAAATTTAGGAACTCAGAATTCTGTTTTAATGATACTTCCTTTTATAAAGCAAACCTGAGAAGATAGGATAAAAAGAAAAGGGAGGGAGCATAATTTGGCACGATATGGTTTTGACCACAAGGCAGTATTGTCCACTTTTTCCCAATGAACAATGGAGTCCAAAAAACCCCAAAAATCTCGTTTAACAGTAGGGTTCTGTTCTGTTCCCAGAACAGGTATGCTGCAATACTTCTCACTACGTGTACAGCTCCTTATCTCCCAAACCTTTCCGATGGCTCTGCCAGCTCGTTCGCGCCGACACCGAGCGCCCGAGGCCGGCAGGAGGCGGCGCCGCCGCTGCCTCCAGCGGCCCCCGCGCGGATCCAGCGCGCAGCCCCAGCCAGGAGCAGCTCCCAGGCACAGAGCCCCTGACAGGGCTGCAACTGCCCCACAGGAAACTTCCCCAAAAGCTGCGGGAAGCAGGGAAACACGGGAACGGACAGCTGGCTCGCCTGAGCCTCATTTCCATAGGAAACAAGGCTGAAGATGGCATGGAAGCATTTATTCTATTTAATATCTCACATTTACATCAATGCACTGATGAAAAGGAGTAATAATGGCATGAATTCCATAAGCCAACAGACAGGACAAACCAGCACTGACACCAGAAAATTGGGAAGGACAGAGGAAACAGAGACAAGACAAACATCCCTGTGCCTTTGGACTCCTGGCAGCCCATTTCTACAGTGACACTTACAAGCTTTAACACTCCTTCTTCTCAGTTCCAGCACCTACAGACAAAATGTTTTTAGAGGGAACCATTTTTCCTAATTTTTCAATATTTGATGCACCGTGACTCATTTGCAGTTAAGTCAATTTTTATTGTACTTAGGTTTCTACTTTTTTTAACAATAATCTTGGAATGTGAAAGAATGGGACTAGGTTTGTGATACTCTGAGCTCAGAGACTTAAGAAATAGTTTTGAAATACAGAAGTAAGATTTAAGAAAAACCATCTATGTTATTTACTCTTGAGGAAAGCAGAGAGTAATATAAGGTACTCAGGATCACAAATCTACTCACAATTCAGATTTTAAAAATAAACAGCAACACCTTGGCCCTCAAAGCAATACTCTCAAGTCAATAAAAACAGTCTACTCTCAAAGCCTGTGGTAATATGATCCAGAATCCCTATCCTTGCAACCACAAGTATGAGAGAAGGAAATACAGCTCTATTAAAACTAAACACAATGCAATTTTTCACTAGAAATTAAATGGATTACATAAACAGTCCTTTCTGCAGCTACTCTATTACAAGAGATGTGGGAGATAATGAATGTAGGCAAGATGTCCCACCTCAGGCTGAAAAATCTCAAAGAGCAACAAACTCCTCCATCACTAGTTATCACACCACTAGAAGGTTGTAAATTTCAAAAACTGAAATGCAATTAAAATTCTCTTGCAAGGAAAGGTGCATAAGAAAAATACCCAGGTCAGTGAGGAGAAAATAAACTTACACGTTTTTATGGAAAATGAGACACAGCAGACAGGAAAAAAAAAAAGCAAACGTAGTGCAGAGAGAGAGGAGTCCCCCACACAGCAGCAGGGAAGGTTCACAGAATGACAGAATATCCTGACTTGGAAAGGTCCCATAAGGATCATAAAATTCCAACTACTATCACTGCACAGGACGTCCCCAAGAGTCACCCCATGTACCTGAGCACATTGTCCAAACACTTCTGGAGCTCTGACAGGCTCGGTGCTGTGAGCACTTCCCTGGGGAGCCCGTTCCAGAGCCCAGCCACCCTCTGGGTGAAGAATCTTTTCCTGATATCCCACCTAAACCTCCCCTGACACAACTTCAGGCCACTGACACATCTTCTGGCCGGCCTGCCGAACAGCCGGGCACTTTTACTTTCGCTTCTATACCTCTTGGGGAGAATGTTTTGCTGCCAACTTGCAGGAACGCTCTTTCCACCGTCAGACAGAGGCCTAGAGACAAGGCACTAAGTGCAAAAAGACTCCTTGGCTACCACCCCAATGCCCGCTCGCAGCTCTCCCGCAGCCCGGGCCCGTTCCCGGATGGCACCAGCGGCTCGGCACCAGCAGCTTCCGCTTCTCTCCCGGCCTCCCTCTCCCAGGCACCGCCACCCGAGCCTTCCCTACTCCGAGCCCCACGGCCCCTCCGCCTCCGGAACCCCCCTCCCCGTGCCCCCGCCAGGCCCCTGTGCCCTCCTCCCCCCGTCCCCGAGACCCCTTCCCCACACACGCCCCAGCACCGCCCTCCCGTCCCGTCGGTGCCCGCGGTACCTGTGCCTGGTGCCGACATGGGCCCGCCCGGCGCCGCCGCCGCCGCCTCCTCCTTCTCCTCCGCCCCTCCGAGGCCCCCGAGCGCTTCTCCCCTCACGGCGACCGGGCCGCCGCCGCGCTGCCTGACCCACGGCGCTGCCCCGACCGAGCCCTCGGCGCCCGCCCCGCCACGCCCGGGCGCCAAGGGAGGAGCGGCGCCGCTTCAGGGCGGAGGAGCCGCGGCTGCGGGCGGCGTGGAGCGGCGCTCCCCGAGGGGCGGGGGTTAGGCAGCGCGGAGGGCAGCCCGCGCGGGGTCCTGGTGGCGGACGGGTTACCGGGAGTGCGGAGGCGGAAGGGGAAGAGGAACGGGAATGAGAAGGGAAGGGAAGAGGAAAAGGGTTCGGCCCCGCGTTCCTCGCAGCGGCGGGGAAGAGGGAAATGGCCTCTGAATGTCACTTCCTTGGTGGCCTCAGCGCACGGCTCGGCTTGTGGAGCCGCGTGACGTCACGGCGGTGACGTGTCTGTGCCGTCACGGCAGCCGTCGTGTGGCGGGTGCGGCCCTCCGGTGTCTCCGTGATAAAGCATTGGGGTGACAGTGTCCGAACACCAAATTACTGCCTCAGGGTGGCTTCATGGCCGTCCATTACTCTGCCCAGCTCTGGGCTCCTCAGCACAAGGGAGACAAGGAGCCGCTGCAGAGGGTCCAGCGGAGCCGCAGGGATGAGGAGGCCTCTGGAGCATCTCCTGTGAGGAGAGACTGCGGGAGCTGGGCCTGGCCTGTCTGGAGAAGAGAAGACCGAGAGGGCATTTCATGAATCCAATAAATGTCTCCAAGCCAGGTGCCAAGAGCCTGGGCCTGGCTCATCTCAGTGGTGCTAAGTGACAGAACAACACTTGTAGCCATAATATTTTCTGAAAAATCCTTTCCTTAGGATTTTTTCTCCTGAGAAGCTGAGAGGCCTCAGAAACAAAATGTAAACATTGATTATCTGCTGCTGCAGAATGCAACAGGTGGATCTGTGATTGGTCTCATGTGGTTGTTTCTAATTAATGGCCAATCACAGCTGGCTCAGATTGTCTCGGTCAGTCACAAGCCTTTGTTATCCTTCCTATTGTATTCTTAGTTAGCCTTCTGATGAAATCCTTTCTACTATTCTTTTAGTATAGTTTTAATATAATATATATCATAGAATAATAAATCAAGCCTTCTGAAACATGGAGTCAACATTCTCATCTCTTCCCTCATCCTGGGACCCCTGCGAATACCACCATAATCACTCATAAAAGATAACATAAGAGATTTCACCGCAAATGGGGAAGAACTTCTTTACATTGAGGGTGGCAATGGGACAGGCTGCTCTCAAAGGCTCCCTCTGGAGACATTCACAACCCACCTGGATGTGTTCCTGTGTCACCTGCTCCAGGTGACTGCCTTGGCAGGAGGCTTAGACTGGATGATCTGTAGAGGTCCCTTCAAATCCACCCATTCTGTTATTCTGTCATTATTTTCTAGTCTAAATTTGGTCTCTCTGCCCTCTAGTCCTGTGTCTGTCCCCACCTGGACATCTGAGGATATTTTCCAGTGGTGAATTTAGTGGCACAAAACTCCCAGGTTTGTTGGAAAGGCTCTCTGCCTGCAGTTCTGGGCACAGCATCACCTCTTGGGCAACTCTAAAGCTGCCTAAGCTGGAAAAAGCTGGCACAGCCCAGAGCTGCAGAGTGAGAATCTGGTGTTTATTTCACATTTTGAATCCAGGTTCTGACAGAAGCTTTTAGGCTGGGAAAGCCTTTACACCCCTCTGGGCTTAGATGAAGCCTTCAGCAATACTGGACTTTGACAGCAGGCACAGGCCTGGGTGTACATAATGAGGTTATTCAACTGTTAAAGTTGCTTTTTACTCAGAGGCAAGAGTCAGCCCCAACAGAAGACACTGTTTACTGATGCAGAGCTTTAGGTGTGTTCTGCCAGCTGGTACAGGACTAGACAGGTTGGTTTGTTTTTTTTCCAGGGAAGAGCTCTCCTCCCTGCTGTTTAACTTCACTGCTCATTTTGCAGACATATCTAAAAATCTCTTTTTGGACAAGCTTGAAAGGATGGAGTCGTGCTTGTTATTGGCACAGCTCATGCACATGTCCCTGCTCACAAAGATCTCAGTTGCTTGCCAAAATATCTTAAACTACCAAGTTGATTCAACTGAATCAATGGAGTGGAGAAGATTCATGGCAGAACATAGTAAAAAGGGGAAGAGAAAAATCCATGTTAGTGTTGGCACTTTATTTTCCAAAGGCACCAATCCTTTGGCCTGCAGGGTGCCTTTGGATTACTCTTTTTAGGGGGAATTGGGTTTACTTGGTTTATCAGTGGCACTGGCACATCAAGAGATGTTGGCTTATTTTCTTCTGAAGCACAAATGCTGCTGCCCTTTCCAACATGAATAAAAAGCACAATCACTACAGTTTTGAAAGGAAAGCAAAATCTCCTTTTGTGTTTATACCACACTCCCACATCCACAGTTATGTTGGAGCTCTCCCTTGTAAAGGCCATGCAAGGAAACTTGAGAAAACTTTTCCTTCTAAAGTACCTGTTTCATTTGTGCACATACTGACCAAGCTTTTGTACTGATTTACCAAAACCACAACCAGGCAGATGTTCCTGAATATCAGACACTAAAGCATGTCTTTTTTTTTTTATTATTCCTGAAGCCCTTCTTCCCAATTATTTCTATATGTTTCCTCAATTACTGGCACCAAACATGCAGACAGTATTTAAATTGTGCCAAATGCTGGCCTAATGTAGAATCTGTAGGTGTCCTCTAGATTTCCTTGCAGCCAAATCCAGCAAAATATCTTCTTTTCTGAGTGAGTGGATATTCACATAATCCTTTTAGACCCACCTGCTTTTTCCTCATGATTTTTGGAGATTATTTATAGCCACTGTTTCCTGGAAAGGAGCTACATTTTAGTGCACATACCCTTTGAATATGTGCAAGCTTTCACCTCATCCTGTTAAAATAAGTTGTCTTTGCTTATCTCCATCTTCATCCTGTTAAAATAAGTTGTGTTTGCTTATCTCCATCTTGACTCTCAGATTCAAGGTAACCTCCTCAGCACTTACCTCCAGCTGACAAACTTCATCAGCACTCAAGGTGTGGGCAGCTTTTTTGGGTTGATCTAACTACTGAAGTGGCAAGGGGGATAATTCCTTTAGAAATACTCCCAGTGCTGCTGATTTCCATGCTGCCAGGTAGTCAGACACTTACTATTTAGTATGCACAGCCTTGATTTTGGGCATTTCTAGTATTTTTAGTGAGAGCATCATGTAGTACTGAATGAAGCTCTCACAGGAGCCTTCTCTAGGACAGGCTTTGTGCCAGAAGAGCCAGGCTGGGAGAGCCACTTTGCCCACGCCCTCAGCAGTGGTGTTTCTGCTGGCACAGGTATCACCTTCTCACATTTAGACATGAATCAAAGTCAACAAAACCTTTCCTTGACCTAGATAAAGCTACAGCAATGCTTTTGTCACGTGTAATCATGTCCTACACAAGATGATTATGTTGGCAAATTTGTAAAGTACTTTAAATATTTATTAACTGGATTTTGATTCACATAAAAACCCTAACAAGTTGACTTGATGAGATATATATTTCATAAACACCTGCTTAGACTTTATTAAACTTCTATTAAGTGAACTTATATATACAAATATTCAGTTAGTTCTCTGAGATCCACATTGTGTGTCTGAAACATCTCATTGGAGAAACTGGAAAATTTTTAATGTTCAAACCTATTCCTATCAATGCTAATTGGGAAATATTCAACTAACTGCCTATATGATGCAAAGCAAAACCACAGTGATGCCTGCTGTTTGACTGGTATTTGTTTAAGAACTGTGGAAAAGTATTTCATCATCCTGCAATCTGCCTGCAACATTTGTCTTTTTCCCCAAGCACAGAATGGAAATATTTAACTACATCAATGTTTTCTCCCTCTCCACTGTCAGCTTCAAAAAAATCACATAATCTCACAACATTATTTTTAAGGTTCCTTCATTTGAATTGAAAAAAAGATCAATATTCACAGCCACATTTCTACTACACTTCACTGTATGGACCACATGTCCACTGTCCTTCCGTCACTGTATGGACCACATGTCCACTGTCCTTCTGCCACTGTATCCTTTTGCCCTCCTTGCAGCATTAAAGGTCATTTATTTTTATATTTTTCTCCCACATTGGGTTTTATAAATATGCATAAACCCAACCATGCAGGTCTCAAGGAACACGAGTGGCCCCTCTGCAAGAACTGTGAATATCATAAAATCCCAGACCAAATGGAACTGGTTCAGTTCTGAGATCCAGTTCCACTTGTTCCAAAGGCAAATACCATGGTTTGATCTGGACAAAAAATGCTGTTTGATTTCCTCATTGTGAAGGCTACAGGAGCACAACCAAGCCTGTGGACAGGGAATTACCAGTACCCCAGACCTGCATCACACAAAGTTTGCAGGATCACAGAAAGGTTGAGATTGGAAGGGACATTTAAAGATCATCTGGTGCAACCCCCTGCCACAGGCAGGGACACCTTCCACTATTCCAGGTTGATCAGAGCTCCATCCAACCTGTCCTTGGACACATCCACAGGTGAGGCACCCACAACTTCCCTGCTCAACCTGTTCTGGTACCTTACCATGCTCACAGCAAAGAGCATTCTCCTAATACCTAACCTAAACCTAACTCTCTTGGTTTGGAGCCATTCCTCCTTGTCCTGTCACTACATGCTCTTGTAAAAAAATCTGTCTCCATCTTTTCTTGCAGGTACTAGAAGGGTACAATAAAGTCACCTGGAAGCCTTCTCTTCTGTGGGCTGAATAATCCCAATTCCCTCAGCCTTTCTTCATAGGAATGGTGCTCCACCTCTGATCATCTGGGTGGCCTCCTCTGGATTCGCTCCAACAGGTCCCTGTCCCTCCTGTGCTGAGGAGCCCAGTGCTGGATGCAGCACTGCAGGTGGGTCTCACCTGTGTAGAGTTGGAAGGGACCTCTGGAGATCATCCAGCCCAACCCCAGGTCCAACTCCAGGGTCACCTGGAGCAGGTGATGCAGGAACACATCCAGGTGAGTTGTGTCTCCACAGTGGGAGCCTCCACAACATCCCTGAGCAGCCTGTCCCAGTGCTCTGCCACCTTCAATGAAAAATTCTTCCTCATGTTGTAGTTGTGAATACAAAGTTGTGTTTTGTGTCAGGTACATACAGGCAATGTGTGTATTTGTGACTGTTATATGTGTGGAGACCAACCATGGGACAGTTATAAAGATGAATTCTAATAACAACTGAGGAAAGTAAAGCATGGAAGAAGGCCTTTCAACCTATCTTTTCAATTAACCTTAATTGATTTAGAAGCATTTGAATTAAAGTGTTTAGGATGTTGCTATTTGCTTGTAGTTAAGCCTTAAAGAGTTTTGCAATAATAACCTTTTGAAGTATAATTTTAGAATATTGCTCGTATCCTTGGAACTATAGCTTTGGAATATATATGAAGGAAACATGCTTATCTCATGCCTTAACAAAACAGAGAAAAGCAGCTAGAGAAAGGAAGATGAACATCAACTCAAGGATTTATAGTTCTGACCAAGGGAAGCTGGACATCACTGTTACGAGATTTATAGTCTTTGTAATTAAAAGGTGGACCCATATCTGGAGAGCTGGACTGCACCAGATGGGATTCGTCTTTCTTCTTTTGGAAACTGGACCAGCACCATCTGGGGGTACTCCTTTTTGGGATACATCCTGAGAAAAAACTAAATCACAGTAGTGTATAGAATTGTGACGTAAAAATTTGGAATAGAAACTGCTGATGAGTAAAAATTGGAATAGGAACTGCTGAGAAAGCTTATGAGTACCCCTGTAAATACCTGTAAGCCTCAACTATCGGTGTGCAGTTGGAGGGAAAACTTCCCCCACTGTACCCAGCGCTGTATTGCTCATACTTTAGCACATAAATTAATAAATTGCTGCTTGAATATTGGCCGAGTCAAGCTTCTTATTTATAACACGGTGGAACTTTTGGGGTTATATTTTATGGCCATTGCTCCTAATCCTGTTGCTGGGCACTACTGCAAAGAGTCTGGCACCAACTTCTTGGCACCCACCTTTGAGACACTTATATGCATTCATGAAATCTCCTCCCAGTCTTCTCCAGACTGGCCAGGCCCAGCTCCCGCAGTTTCTCCTCACATGCTCCAGATGCCTCCTCATCCCCGTGGCTCCGCTGGACCCTCTGCAGCAGCTCCTTGTCCCCCTGGTGCTGAGGAGCCCAGAGCTGGGCACAGCACTCCAATAATTGCCTCTCTGGAGCCCAGACCATCGTGCGCTCCCTCGTTCCGTTCGGCACCGCGGGAGCCCCCGCGGGCCCCGCTGCGGGCGCCACCCCCGCGGCTCGGGGCGGGTCCGGGGGCGGTGGCGGCGGCGGGGCGGCGTGGGGGCAGCGCGGCCATGGCCATGGCGGCCGCGGCGGGGGCTCGGGCCGTGCGCTGCTCGCTCTGCCGGGCCGGCCCCAGGCGCTGGTACCGCACCGAGCGCGGCGTCTACGGCTACAAACCGCGCAAGGCGGCGGGCGGGCGGGCGGAGGAGCAGCGCGGCGCCGGCAGAGCAGGTCGGACACGGCCGGGGCCGGGCGGGCAGGGGGAGCGCGGCGGGGGCTGCCCCGAGCGGGGCCCGGGCGCTCTGAGGCGCGGCGTGTGCTGTTCCCGGCGGGGCAGACCCGCTCCGAGAGCTCTTGGCTGTGCTTTCTGCGAGCCTGGGGTGCCCGGCTCCGCTCCACGGGCTGAAGCGGCTGTGGGAGCACCGACTGCTGAAGTTTGCTCAGTGAGGGGCTCTCGGAGAGTTCCGCTGCTCGTAGAAGTAATTCTGCTACGCGCCTGTCATTTTCCTTTTGTATCGTGGGGCTTGAACTAGCCGAACTGAGAGTGGTGAGACCCTGAACAGGTTGTCCAGGGAGGTTGTGGATGTGCCAACCCTGAAAGTGTTCAAAGCCAGATGGGATTTGAGTAGCCCGGTGTAGTGGGAGATGTCCCTGCCCACGGCAGGAGTGTTGGGACGGGATGGTCTGTAAGGTCCCTTCCAACCCGTTAACTTTCTAGGATTCCATGATTGTGGAATACATTAAATACATGTAACTCTCTCCTCTAGCAATCCTGTGTTGCTTTTAGCTCCGTTTTACAGCGCAGAAAGGTGATTTTAAGCAGAAAACTCTTCTAGGTAGGAGTGTGGTCCTTGCATTAACTTTACTTTGCCGACTGGTAGGAATTAAACCCTTTGCCCAGGAGCAGGAGTGAAACCAGTTTGTAGCTCCTGGACACTGAGGCCCGTCACAAAGTAGCCTCCTTGTTAATGATTAACATATTTTTATGTAACATTTTAAAAATTGTGTTTAAACGGCCTCCTTGCTGAGAGCATTGTGGGCACTGTTAGCCTTACGTCTGGGTTCTGTCCCTCTGTTGTAGAATCCAGTAGAGAAAAGGGGCTGTTTTGGATGGGCTCACAAGTGTCAGAGAAATAACCTTGTGCTATGGTCTGAGAATTGCATTGTTTTGGAAAACAAAACCCTTCAGACCTGACTACTGTCAGTGCTGCGTGATGGAAAACCCCTCCACACTTTATAAGCAGGTTCATGCCATAAATTTGTAGCATGTTGTGCCTGCAGTGTGTTTTATTGTTTGCAGTTCATCAGCCTGGTCTGTGGCTGTGCTCAGTGACAGTAACATGTGTGACCTCTCAGCTGGTCAAATTCTGCCCATGTCGATAATTTTTACCACATTTGGCTCAGCACATGCTCTTGGCTACTGCAGACAGACTTTGTTGTTCTTTTTTTTTGAAGTCATGGGACCTGAATTATTGTTAAGACCCAATTCCAGCAAGAAACAAGGAAGCATAAGTGATAGGATTGAGTTGGCTTAGGAAATAAGACTATGCACTGGTAATGTGCTGATCTTCACTTGGACATACCTGTTTGTAGTGGTTTTGGTTCACTGCTGTTGTAGAGAGATTCAAAGCAAAATGAAGTAGCTTTGCATATGTCTACAGGAGCCTAACCTATGAGGGGAACTGTGGGGGAAATCTAGGGTGTACTTGGTTGAAAATTGCTTTGGGGAGCAGATTTAGCAGTTTGTTGATGAGAGCTGTTGTGGGATAATAAGGTAGAAATAACTGCATAGAAAAGCTCTCTTTCCAGCCACAGCCTTGGTGGTTGCCAGCAGACAAAATATTCCTATGTTGATGCTGTAAGTGGATTTAATCTATGCACGTGTGTGATGCTGTTCTGCTTTCTTTTTGGTTTTAGTTGACCATGCTCTTGCTCGTTTAGTAACTGCCTATGCTGAACATGGCCACAAAGCAGCCAAGATAAACCCACTGTTTGCTGGCCGAGCTGTTATGAACATGGTACCTGAAATCCAGGAGCTGGCTGAAGTTCTTCAGGGTCCTCTCGTAACTACAGGTGAGTCCACAGCCTCATCACAGCAAATGCTGTTCATGGGTGATTTATTGAGGGGCTGTGGCCTCTGTGGAACAGTCAGAAAATTGTCAACTTCAGCATATATATGTCTGTTGCAGAAATCATAGTGCAGTGAGAGATTGCCTTCTTGCATCTTCAGAAATCATGAAAATTTGTGCTTGTTCTTACAACTGCTGAGGTTAAATATTAATTTCCTGTGTTACTGTAACATTCTGTGATTTACCACAATACCTAACGCAGTAGTGAAGGTTTGAAAATACAGGGGCAGAAGTCAAGAATTGTCTTTTCCTGTCTCTCTTAGAGCCTTGCAGCCTTAAACAAAGGAGGGGGTTCTCTCTTATTGCTTTATTTTCTCCAAAATAGGCCTTAGTGCTTCCCCTCCTCCCCCAAAGTGACTAATAACATTTATTTCCCACCAGGACTTATAAACATGGGAAAAGAGGAGGCTTCTGTAGAGGATGTGATGGCTTATCTTGACCATATATACTGCGGGCATATATCCATAGAAACAAGCCAGCTTCCAACTGTGGAGGAGAGAGAATGGTTTGCTAAAAGGTTTGAAGAGCTAAAGCAAGAAGCATTTACACCTGAAGAGAAAAAGCACTTGTGCAAACTGATGCTGGAGTCCCAGGTACTTTGTTCTCTGTTACTGGATTGTAATAGTAATGGAGTCTCTCATGGGATCCATTACTATTCTGGACATTGTTCATGCAGAAAAAGAACAATCACTGTCCTGAAAGGCTTTGACAGTGTGCAGGAGGAAGAAGCACAAAGCTTTGTCTGAGGCAGTGCAATGCAGGAATCTCACTGGAGTTTGTTGCTGAATTAACTTACCAGCCATTACTGAAATAATGATGCTGTAATGAATAATCAGTCTTCAAAAGTGAGATACTCTTAGATTAATGATCTCACAGCTCATATTAGATGTTACTGATGGGACCATAAGGTTGAGCAGAGCTCTGTGAAATCTTGTGCTCTGGCTTAGCTGTTCTGTGTTTTCCTCTCACCCTCATGCTGATCTGTTTTACTGTCATTAAAGTATGCTGTCCCTCAAGGTTTTGGAACAAATCAGAGTTGGACTGAGGTTCTATCATATAGCACTGGCAGACATGGTGCTTTCCAGCAAGGAACCTTTCTTCAATGCCTTCTATAAGGAAGTGACATATTTATGCACTTTTGAAATGTATAGAGAAAAATTATTCCAATACTTCTGTACTGTGAAAAGTTTTAATTTTTCCCCTTTTCTTCCCATGTTATCTAGAACGATTGAAAGGTAGAAGAGCAGGATCTATGAAGGTTGGAAAGGTAGAAGAGCAGGATCTGTGAAAGTGTCCCTGTTTCCAGTTTTCCAAGTGGAAGGAAGGAGTGTTAAATGTAATATTTACCAATGACTGAATGGAAGTATATGGCCCACTTTGTATTTTTTGTAGCCTCTTTGGCAGGTAGAGGAATTTGATGGTGACACAGGAGGGTGATATTGGGACCCTGATGTGCTCTACTTTAACTTCAGCATGGCCAGAGCTATACTAAGAGTATATCATTTAACCCTGACAGAAAAAAACTGCTTTTATGTGGCCAGTTTTGTGCACATTATTCCTTAGAACTGAATATTGCTCAACTGGCAGTTGGCTCAAATCTTTGGGTGTGGCTTAGTCTTCTCAGTTACAGACTTCATTTAGTTTCTGTCTTCAGTTGCAAAACTAAAGAAATTTCCAGTGCTTCCAAAACTTGGTCACTTATTTGAGCTTTCTAGGAGGTGAATGGAGTGAAGTAAGAAGAAAATGAAGTAAATACAGATTCATTTCTTCTCCCAAGCATTCTACCTGTATAATAAGGACTGTGCCTAATGTAAATCAAAATGAAACACTGCTTTGCTAGCACTTTGTATCTCAAGATCATTATGGTTTGTACTGTAAAAGAGCACCATTCCTAAATTTCCACCTAAAACAGGTAAACTACCAAGGAATTTGTAAATTAATATGGTGTTAGAATTCTTGGAGCACCTTCCATGTGAGACAGAGAAAGTTTGGTCCTCAATGCAACATTTTTCTGCTTAGAGCTGATTTTTTTATAGTCATCATAGCTTCTGGTCTCAGACTGTGTGGGTGGAGAGTGAGCTGAGACTTTCCACGGTTATGTTTAGATTTATATACCTCAAGGGTATAAACATAAATTATATTTCAATTTTATAAACACAAGGCTGCTGCTTCAAATAGCCTAATCCTGAAGCTGTCCTGTTTTTACCAGGAGTTTGATCACTTCTTGGCCACCAAGTTTACCACAGTGAAGCGCTACGGTGGCGAAGGAGCAGAGAGCATGATGGGCTTCTTCTAATTCTTCTTGTTAGAATTCTTGGAGCACCTTCCATGTGAGACAGAGAAAGTTTGGTCCTCAATGTAACATTTTTCTGCTTAGAGCTGATTTTTTTATAGTCATCATAGCTTCTGGTCTCAGACTGTATGGGTGGAGAGTGAGCCGAGACTTTCCACGGTTATGTTTAGATTATATACCTCAAGGGTATAAACATAAATTATACTTCAATTTTATAAACACAAGGCTGCTGCTTCAAATAGCCTAATCCTGAAGCTGTCCTGTTTTTCCCAGGAGTTTGATCACTTCTTGGCCACCAAGTTTGCCACAGTGAAGCGCTACGGTGGCGAAGGAGCAGAGAGCATGATGGGCTTCTTCCACGAGCTGTTCAAGATGTGCGCGTACGGCGGCGTCACGGACATCGTCATCGGGATGCCTCATCGGGGCCGGCTCAACCTGCTGGCAGGCTTACTGCAGCTTCCTCCTGAGGTGGGTGCCTTGGTTTGAAAACACAGCTGTCTGCTAAGGGAAGCAGGAGCCTCTCTTGGAATGGAAAATGTAAACCCTCTCCCTGTGAATTGTTATAATTTTGAAGTTAAGGGACTCTCAGGCGGAGATATGGGAGTAGGAATAACGGTTCTTTTATTGGAAGAATTAAAAATAGAAATGCAGTAATACAAAACTACACTGACAGTCAGTGACACTGTTAGAGTCACTGACAGACCTGACCCTCTGTGTGTCAGGGTGGTGGCACAGTCCCATTCCATGGTGGCTCAGCCCTCCTGCCGTGACAGCTGTGGTTCTGTTGGAGCAGGGATCCTGTACAAGGGTGGAGTTTTCCTCTTAAGGTCCAGTGGTGGTGTAGATGGGCCCGGTCTTCCTCTGGGAATGCAGTGGGAAAAGGCTGCTGTGGTGTTCCAAATCCCAGATTATATCCAGGTAGGAACTCTTAGCTCCTCTCCCTGGGTGGAACATCTCCCAGTGGGATGATGTCATTTATTCAGTCATGCAGGGACGCTCAGTAACCCATTAACAGAAGAGATCTCCCTGGAGGGAAGATTGGTTGTGGAAGAGATAAAGAAAACTGCCCAACTAACAGAAGATAACTGCCCTACCTCTAACAGATGGCAATAGAATAGACACCTCCAGCTACATCTTGCAACCTAAGACAGTAAGAGATTTATCATCTCACAGGCAGCTGCCTGGTTTATTTACAGTAAAATAAACCCCCAAAAGTTTGCCACGTTGTAAGTGCTGGAGCATTAAAATGTTACCTGTGTGAGAGTGTTCTCCCTTCCTATCAACACTTCAGTGAACTGTCTGCAGGAGACTGTTAAAGGAACTCTAATGAAGGGTTTTATGTGCTGCTGCATAGAAGCACCCTTGCAATTTCAGGAGTAGGAGAGAGTTTTTCTTTCAGCCTGTCAGTGAATCCAAAAAGGATTTTAACCAGATCTGTTTCCCTGCAGCTGATGTTCCGCAAGATGCGTGGTTTGAGCGAGTTCCCAGAGAATTCAGCAGCCATTGGGGACGTTCTCTCCCACCTGACATCCTCTGTAGATCTGGACTTTGGCTCCCACAGACCTGTGCATGTCACCTTGCTCCCCAACCCCTCACACTTGGAAGCCATCAACCCAGTGGCTGTGGGCAAGACACGAGCCAGGCAGCAGACTCTGCTCGATGGCGATTACTCCCCAGACAGTTCTGCACAGCCTGGGGACAAAGTTATTTGCCTGCAGGTATTTTGCTCACATATTGTAATTTATATTTGTAAGACTTGCTGGACTAGAATGTGAACAGGAGTGTATGTAAAAATATCAAACAAAACTGAGTTAATGTATGATGTCAAGAGCTGGGATCTTCCTTATGGGGAAAGAGGAGGGCAAGGAAGATTTCCAGGTGGTGTTTGTGATGATGCTGGCATTTAAATAATAGCACATCTAAGATTTTTGAATACTGATTCTGATACCTCCCTTTTTAAAATAATATTCTGTATTGAGAGCCATGTGTGCCTTTCCTCACTTTTGCATATAAACTACCACTGGAAGCCTTCTTTCAAATTAATGGGTTTGGAGAAGAGCTGTCAACAAGGCTGCAAAATGTTCAGGAGGATTTAGAATTTTGTCATGGTACTGTTGAAAATTCTGCTGGAATTAGTTTTTACTCCTTGAACTGACTTGTACAGCTGTAGAAGCAATCCCAAATAGTTCCTTGATACATTTTCTTCTCTTGCATTGCCTTCAACTTGGAAAAATAAGTGAATTGAACTCTTAACATTTTAAAGCCAGGGTTAAAAACAAGTTGGGCAGAACTGTTCTGTGAAGTATAACAAACATAGGGGAAGTTACATGTAGGAGTGAAAACGTATTTCAGTTTAAAAAAGTGGTTTGCTTTTTTCTGGAAGGATGGGATATTGTGAAAAAGCAGACATGAGAATACAAAATGTTCTGGGCTTATAAATTTGGGTTCTTAGTTTTTTATTTTTAAAAAGTCTTTAGAGCTTGCAAGTGCAGCAAAGTTTTGCTGCTCAATGTGCAGCTAAAAAAAGATGTCTCCATCTTTCAGTGCAGTTATTTCTTAGTTTGAGAAGATACTACTGTTTCTTTCTCGTAGTGGTAGATCTTCACCATATAGTAATGAAAGTACTATGACTCTTTAAACAACAATTCTTCAGGATAAATGGACCCTCCCTATCCAAGAAAAATTTCACTTAGGCTTTTTGGGGGTAAGTAATAGGGAGGATTGCATAGCAGAGAAGAGAGACATTTGATTCTGTGCTAAACACCTCCATATTAGTCACCTGATTCAAAGTATTCCTAAAAGGAAGAAAATGTATCATGATTACTTGTGACAGTGTCTTTAAGAGGTACACAAATGAGATTGAAAGCAGGCAAATGTTTAGTTCCAGATCTTAAGTGCTTTCATTCAGCTAATTGAGAAGAAAGAGATGAAAGCAGGCACCTTGTGTTTCAGAATCTTGGATTGGGAGTTTGACTTTGAACTTTCTGGTTTTACAGTGCTTTCTCTTGAGAAATGTAAGTGTAGACACTCTGAACTCTGAATTGAGGTTTATACTGGCATTTTTTCTCTTCTTCCACAAGCCTCAGTACCAGAGCTTGAGGGGAGAATGACTAAAGATCAGTTAAAGTGCCATTGTCATTGGTGAGCTTCATTGTCCAGGGTCTGAAGGTCTTCTTTTAGCTTTTTGCTAATGCAGCCTAGAGAAAAATGTGCCCTAGCAAAAACCGTTTCCATTTTTTTGGTCGAATGAGTAAAATCCTACCTGCATCACAGGAATTGAATCCTCTGGGGTTTGAGATGAATATGAACAGTCTTGTGTAGCTGGATAGTCACACTGTCTTTAAGCTTTAATGCTTTGGGACATGCTAAAGGCCATAAAGTTTTCTCAGATGTTTTAGGGTCTTTACTCAACTGCTGTCACTGAGATATGTAGCCTTCTTAGGCAGCAGAAGAAACCAGGAGGAAAAGGTGAAAACCCAACACTTCAGGAGCAAGTGTAGCATGGTAAGGGATAGAATGGGGAAGCTGGCTTGTCTCTCTTGCAGTAGTTACCTTTGTTTTACTGTGATATCTCCTAAAAATTTGTATTGGAATGGTATAAAAACCCCAGTGCTGCCAGATAACTGGTTGATTGCACCTCTGTTATCTTGGTGTACTTGCAGACATCTCTTTAGGCTTGAAACCACTATTCCATAGCTAGAAAGCAGAACTGTCATCTGGTTTCAATAAGAAAGTACATCAGTCTGCACAGTGACTTTAATCTGCACATGACAGAGTTTGCATTCTGAGGAAACTGTCGTCATATTCATCAAAGGAGAACAGTCTCCAATTTCAAAACATTGAAATGTTAGATGATACTCACTCCAGGACCTCTAGCCTTTGTTGGAAACCTGGCTTGGCTATGACAGTATTCTCCCTTCCCCTTCTGAACTAATTTTCTTCTTTGCAGCATTTATTTGCTATTGCTATTTAGAAATGTAACTAAGAACTTAGGTTTTGTTTCCTTTTGAAAGTTTTTGGTTTTGAGTGCTTCCATTTGTGGTATTTTCTGAGTCCCCCATTGCTGGGAGGAAATGATGAATCTGACTCCAAGTTCTTAGAAGGCTAATTTATTATTTTATAATCTATATTATATTAAAGAATGCTGTACTATGCTATACTAAAGAATACAGAAAGGTTTCAGACAGAAGCTAAAAGATAATAATGAAAAACTTGTGACTTCTTCCAGAGTCCTGACACAGCCTGACTGTGATTGGTCATTAAGTCAGAACAATTCACATGCTGGATAAACAATCTCCAACCATATTCCAAAGCAGCAAACACATGAGAAGCAAATGAGACAATATTGTTTTCCTTTTTCTCTGAGGCTTCTCAGCTTCCCAGGAGAGAAATCCTGGCGAAGGGATTTCTCCAGCAGATATGATGGTGACATCCATTCAGCTCACCTTCCCCTTGTTTTTCTGTTCTTGTCTGTTTGGTAAGGTGGAAATGGGCCCAAGTCCCAGTTCACCAGCATTCAACTTCAGCCAAGGTGCAGTGAATGCTGTGGTGAGTGGCTCCCTTTGTTCAGGGGTCAGTGGTTGCCTCTGACTGCTGCACCTTTGCCACAGCCAGGAAGCTTGCAGTCACCTGGGCTCTGGTGGGTCAGTTCTAAGAGACTGTAGGTCAGATCCAGGTAGGGATTACAGCAGGCATTCAGGTACATGTGGTGGCTGCTATGACCTTGTGTTAGTGGTAAGGCTGCAGAAACTCTCATGTCATGGAAACAGTATTCTGAGGGGGATTAAGAAGTGGGTCCAGCTGGAACTGTGCCTGTTCCATGTACCCAGTTTAGGAGGTCTTACTTAATGAGTTATGATTTTGATTTTGCTGTTCCTCCAGTGTTTCCTAATGAGACTTTTCCATCTTCTTCCCTGATGTAGGTTCATGGCGATGCTGCTTTCTCTGGGCAAGGGATTGTTCCTGAAACACTGACCCTCTCTAATCTGCCACATTTCAGAGTTGGTGGGAGCATCCATTTGATTGTTAATAACCAGCTGGGCTATACCACTCCTCCAGAGCGAGGAAGGTCATCTCTGTACTGCAGTGACATTGGTAGGTAGGGCTGAATCACAAGGAAGATTGCTTGTTGTGTCAGAAAGGATTGTTAACTGCAGTGTAAGCTGTGCAATGGACTTTTTATAGCAACTGCCTGTCAGCTCTAGGGAGAGATTATTGTAACTCCAGTTTCATGGTAGAGTAGGAATTAAAATTATTATTATTATTATTCTCTCCTACTAGCAACAATTCAGATGCTAAAAATATGCCCTCCCCTATCTGCTTTATGGCAAAGACTAAATATCAAGGGAAAATCTTGTCACATTTTTACAGGATGTGATAAAATAATTGCAGGATTTCTGTGAAGTCTTTATAACTCAGTTTCTGTCATATTATTGACAGCTTTTAAGAAGGTATTGCAGTGGAGTATATAACAGATCTACTTTAAATAGATCTTGTTAAATTTTATAAAAATCATCTGTGTGTTTTCTGAGCAAGATTTTTATGTCAGATACTCCTCCATTTTTTTCTGTTTTGTTTGTTGTCATGTGAACCTTTCAATTTAAAGATGAAGCTCAAGACCTTTCTATGCCTGAACTAGAAGCTTTTTTTTGGACTAATCTTTCTTAGTGATAAACAGATGTATTACCAGGAAGATCAGAGACATAGTAGTTAGTTATCTTGTATAGGTCTCCTATAAATAAAAATATACTTTTGTATGCTTAAGACTTAATATCAAGTGTTTGTCTTATGGTTTCATCAAACCAGACAGGTAGCTTCATTAAATCTGATAAGGTAGATAGCATATGTTATTACTGTTTTCTCTAGGCTGGTTTTGTGTTATGGATTGGTTTTGTTTGGGTTTGTTTTTTGCCTCCAATCCTTAGTTTTCCTTTCTTCTTACCTGTCAGTGAGGAGTGGCTGTTATGTAGCTGAGCTTTAGTATTTTGCTAGAGAGGAAAACTTGGCATGAGCCAGGAATAGCTGAAGTGTCTTAGTTTCCAGAATTTGGACAGATAAAGTACAAAAGGAGCACTGTTGCTTGCAGCCAAATTGTCAGACAGGAGAGGGTGTTAAGATATTGAAATTTTACAGTGTTCTCTTTAATGAAGAGATTTTTCTGCCTGGAGGTGCAGTGGACAGAATAGATAGGATACTCCCTACTAAGGGAGAAAGTTGCTTTTGGCTTGTATGAATTTATAGTAGAGATAGCTTAGGATAAGAAGGAAATAAAACTCAATTTTTGTTTGAAAGAGAAACAATCAAGTAGTTCTCTCCCAGTTCCTGTACACTACCAGATTAATATGATGCAGGAACTGTGTATAGAAACTCCTCTGGGAACAAAGTGCTCATAAAGAAGTTGTGCTCAAACTGACAAATATAACAGGTTGAGCTAATTGCATGTTCTCTCAGGCAAGACTCCTCTCCTTACCCCAGCTCTCATCACAAAGAACATCTTTTTTTTATTTGTTTCTAATATACTTACTTCCCATGGGTTGTCTGTAGTTTTGGCAGAGCAGGTGAGTGTGTGCTTTCTTTGGAAGGGGTTGGGTGTGATTGCTGCTGTGTTGTGAATCCCTGGGCAGGTAAAATCGTTGGATGTGCAGTAATCCACGTGAACGGGGATGACCCTGAGGAAGTCGTCCGTGCCACACGCCTGGCTGTGGAGTACCAGCGCCACTTCCGCAGGGACGTCATCGTGGACTTGCTGTGCTACAGGCAGTGGGGCCACAATGAGCTTGATGAGCCCTTCTTCACCAACCCCAGCATGTACAAAATCATCAGGTAAAGGGCTGCACCACCAAAATATGTCTGCACCACCTCAAATCTTGCTGCTGCAACAGAAGTGTCTGTGTGAGATTCCTTGACATATCCACAGGTCTTTATGTAAGGTGCAGCTGGACTGTCAGCAGCCCTTGACTACAGTGTGAGTCTGGTGATAAGATGTTAATGAGCAATCATTACTGTTGGCTCTTATCTTGGTGTTGGTGCTTTTTGGAGAACAATCTTGGACATAGGTCTTGGATTTCAAATTCATGACCACTGGTAATCAGAGGGCAAAGTTGCCTTGTGTGTGCCAAGGGGAAGTGTGCATGCTGTGGGACAATGGGCAGGAAGCCAGTGTGATGCTTGTCTTGTCTTTGCCTGGTCATCTTTATCAGCATTTAAATGTATACAGATTCCATCCTTATCCCCAAAGAAAAAACCACAAAAATTCACTTGCCAGTGAATTCTGGTATTTTAGGTGAAGAGTTTGTGGAATGGTTGCATTGATTCTCTACAGTGCACGCATCCTACTGTGAATTTCTCTGAAGAAAATATGCATGGTAGCACAGAGGGGGTTTTGACTTGTTTTTACCTGTAACTTCCACTTTTTTAATAAAGGACTATAAAACACATCTCTCAGAGAACTATTATATTTTTGAAAATTCCAGGAAATCGAACTTCATGCAAATAAATATAATCCACCAGGACACCATTTATATGAGTTTTCCGTGGTACCTGACTGTAGTAAGGTGGTATTGCCTTGTTCTCCTGTGACACTGGTTTTAGGCTTAATATGTGATTTGAAAAAATAAATAAAAACCAAATAAAACGATTTGGTTTGATTCCCTCCCTGGCAGGTCCCGTAAGAGTATCCCGGACACGTACGCAGAGCACCTCACGGCTGCTGGGCTCATGACTGAGGCTGAAGTGGCTGAGATAAAGACCTCGTGCTATTCCAAGCTGAATGATCACCTTGCCAACATGACTTCATACAGCCCACCCCCTACCAACCTGCAGGCTCACTGGAAGGGCTTTGTGGAGCCTTCTGCCTCAATCACCACCTGGGACACGGGCATGCCTGTGCCTCTGCTGCAGTTCATTGGGGCCAAGTCTGTGGAGGTGCCTGAAGAGCTCCAGATGCACAGCCATCTCCTGAAGACCTATGCTCAGGTGAGTAGAGCATCATGATACTTCTGATGCCACGGCTCAAACCTGTTACAGGAAAAAGTCTTAAACACAGCAGAGTTGCCAGTTAGAGAATAGCACAGTATCCTCTAGGAAAAACAGCTCACTCTGTTTCAAGGCTGAGATGATGCCATTTTTCCTCCAGTTATGAAGAAAGATTTTTCCCCCATGTTCTTTAGTTTGTTATTTCAACAATATTTCATTGCAATGAAGAAAAATGCTTATAGAAAACACAGTTTATTATTCTTACAAATAGAAAGAAACTATTATGATAAGTTACTAACATTTATATAGTTGGTAATTAGAATGAGTTCTTTGTAAAGGAATGATTCAGGAACCTGGCAATAGTGTACACAGTTTCTAAAGCCAGTAGTGTTTTATTACTTATATATATAACACTACACAACCCGTGGCCTAGTCTGGGTTTGATAACTCCTAAGTTGGTGTTTGGTTTGGATCAGTTTGGGGTTTGTGAACATTTCCCTTTGATGGATGGTGAATGTATGCAGGTGTCTGCTTGGCAGCCAGAGAGAGGCTGTGAGTTGAATATTTCAAAAGACTGATGGTTTTGTCTTCCCAGCCCAAGGCAAGAACTCCACAGCTCAGTTTGATCATTTGTCTGTAGTTCTGCAGGCCAGAACAGGGAAGAGTTCTGGAGACTGAAATACTTACACCTGGTGTCTTTCATCACTGCTAACCAGACAGATCAGAAGTCTGTCAAGACTACACTCTGTGCTGTGCTAAGATTTTAAATATTTTCTGACTTAATCAGTCCACAGTTTGTTGACTGGGAGGTGAATACATGGATCACCTATGGTTCTGTGGTCCTCAGGCAACCTTCTTGAGGATGTGCTGAAATAAGACTCTGTATTCTAGTGTAGCCTAAGCTGGCTGCAGGAACATAGCATTTCTCTCCATAGTGTGTTGCTTTTGTCCTAGCTTCTAATATTAGTCTGTGCCACCAAAAAAGCTACAGATTACAAAACAGTAATTTTTTCTTCTTCTTTTTTTGCTTAGTCAAGAATTCAAAAAATGGAGGAAGGAAAAAAGCTGGACTGGGCAACAGCTGAAACTTTAGCATTCGGTTCTCTGCTGAGCCAAGGTAAGAGGCAACTAGACAGGAGACAGTAAAATATTTTTGCTTTAATGTCAATAAAGGATAACATTAAATTTCTTAGGGGCTTCTAAGTAAAAAGATTGCTATGATTTATAAATTTGACAATTTGCATGGTCTAAGAGAAGGTAAATATGAATCCTACATGTCACTAATATTTGTACACTGAGTCTTAAATATCTTCAAAGAATTGTGGCTCCCTCTCATTCCCCAGAAACATTTGTGCATAGAGCTGAGCACAAGCAGTGTAGCTGACATCAGTGTGACTCCCAAGTACTTTGTGTGCTTTATGCTACTATTTCTTCTCCCTCCTCTCTAGCCTGAATTCAAATCTCCATTTACATATGATACAGAATGCACTTTTTTTTTTGCAGTTTGCTTCAGTAAATTGAACCAATTTACCCAAAATAATGTCAGAGCATCTGTATGCTTGACAGTTGGAGCTGTTGCTGGTTAAGAATTGCATCTCAGATTTGATGTTGCTGATGAGGGGAAATCCAAAAAGAGATATAACAAGAGACAGAATTATGTCCTGCATGTTTTCTTTTTACATAACTTGCTGATCTGGTGTTGTGTTTGTTGCTTGGCAAGGGTTTAATATCAGACTAAGTGGACAAGATGTTGGCAGAGGAACCTTCAGCCAACGACACGCGATGTTGGTTTGCCAAGAGACAGATGATACCTACATCCCTCTGAATCACATGTGCCCAGACCAGAAGGGTTTCCTAGAGGTAGGTTCTGTAGCCCACAAGATCACCTTCTTCAAATTGTGCTGAAACACATTTTTTGCATTTTCAAAAGCTGCTGAGACATATGTAAGCCTAGTGTATGTTCTGGCAAAACCCAGATACAGGGACATAAAAACTGTCAGGGCACCCCTATTCTTTGTTGTTATAAATTACAATTTTGACAAGCGGGTTTGCTTTTCCTTGAGAGGTCAAATGTTATTCTTTTCTTCTCAGTGCCTTCATTCAAAAGTGAAAAATCAGTGCCTATCTGTCCCAGACACCTTTTGTGAAAAATCCTTTCTTAGGGATTTTTCCTGCTGGAGCTGAGAAGAAGCTCAGTAACAAATGTAAACAATTATTATCTGCTGCTGTGGAATGCAACAGGTCCACCTGTGATTGGCTTCTGTAGATGTTTGGATTTACTGACCACTCATGGTGGAGCTGCTATTGCTCTCTGCCAAGAGACAGATGTTTGTTATTCTTTCTTTCTATTCTATTCTTAGCTTAGCCAGCTTCTGAAGAAGCTCCTCTCTTTTCTATTCCTATGTAGAATAGTTATAATGTTATATATATATCATAATATAATAAATCAAGCCTTCTGATCATGGAATCAAGATCCCTGGCTCTTCCATCCTCTAAAAACCCCTGTGACCACCATCAAACCTATCAATTGCCTTTGGGAGTGTGTGTTGTCATCATTGTTTGTCTGGTTCCAATGCTTCTTAACCCTTGGTTGTGTTCTTCCTCATCCACCCCTCCCAATAATTTCCTTTTGTTAGGTGAGTAACAGTCCCTTGTCTGAAGAAGCTGTGCTTGGTTTTGAATATGGAATGAGTATTGAGAGCCCTAAGTTACTGCCAATTTGGGAAGCTCAATTTGGAGACTTCTTTAATGGAGCCCAGATAATATTTGACACTTTCATCTCTGGAGGTGAGTGTACAAGGAACTAATATATTTAAGAATTAATCATTTGTATTATACACATTTTTAGAAACTCCTTCCTCTTTCAAGTAAAAGGGCAACATGTTGTGCAAAGAATTCTGTTTTCTCAAGGAGTCCTATGAGCTTGCCTGTGAGGTCCTGATTTTTGTGCAGCTTTTCTCTAAAGACAGTTCATCTAAAATGAAGGACTCCTTGGCAGAGTAAGTCATTACAAAAGGACAATTAATTATACTAATAGCCTTTCTTCCCCCACACGTATTTTACTGTGTGTACATATGGTTGGTAGCTTTATAGGCTGTACCTTTCCTTTGTGAAGCATCTGAAAAATTCTTGAAGCAATAGAGAAGGAAAATAGTGATTATTTGAAAGAAACAAACAAAAAACCCCACAACACCTTACTAAGTTTGACTCTAACATGTTTTAGGTTAGAATGCTCAGATATAAAACCTCTGTAGTCATGGATGGAAATTCAGAGGCCCTCTTATCCCACCCAATTCTGGATTTGATTGTAAACTCCTGTATAGTGCAGGGGGTTTGGCAGAGCTCAGGGAAAGAAGCACTGCTCTGTTAACCAGGACTGGCTCACAGGATGCTGCTGGGATCACACCTGAAGTTTTAGAATTTCACTGAGTCATTTGCTCCATGTGGAGACTTAAGGCTACTGGGAGCCCAGAGCTACCTGATGATTTCAGAAACTTCAGCTCACCTTACATTTGTTATTTCACTGTAAGGGACCTCAGGGCAAAATGCCAGCAGCATGTTTCAGGCTTGTATTTAATGACATAGAAATTGGTTATTCTTTTTCCTGAGCGGTTTGTGCAAAGTAATATGTTCTGTGGCTTTATGTTCTGTGGAAATCATCCTTTCCTCCCTCCTCATTGTGTGTTTCTAGGTGAGGCTAAATGGCTTCTGCAGAGTGGGATAGTGATTCTTCTTCCCCATGGCTATGATGGTGCAGGCCCTGAGCACTCGTCCTGCCGGATGGAACGGTTCCTACAGGTACCAGCACAGCTCCCAGGGCCACCCATCCCAGCACAGCCCTGGCACTCAGAGCTCTGGGAGCTGGGCTGCAGTGTGCTCCAACGAGGCAAAATCTTAACACTTCAATGCTAAACCCATTTCTTCTCTGAAGTTGTTCCTCTCTTGAATTTGGATATTTACTAATCTGTCCCTGTACAGGTCAGTGTGCCTCGTGTGCCTGGATTCTTTCTTCCATTTTAGTCTCACTGCTTGCATTTGACAAGGTGTTGCTGTGTCCCCCTGTACAGATGTGTGACAGCTCAGAAGAGGGTGTTGATGGTGACCAGGTCAACATGTCAGTTGTGCACCCCACCACCCCAGCACAGTATTTCCATTTACTCCGGAGGCAAATGGTCCGAAACTTCAGGAAACCTCTCATTGTTGCTTCTCCCAAAGTGTTACTCAGGCTTCCAGTAAGCTGAAAAATGTCCTTCCTCTTTATTTTTTTTTCTCTTTATCCTCTTTGTGTTCTCTTCCCCCCCCTTTTTTTTTTCCTTCCTTCTGTGTTCTCTGATTGCTGTTTTGGGGTCAAATCAATGGAATTTTGCCTGTTTGGGGCCAAACAGGTTGAGGATTAAAGCTGGGTGGAGGTGAGCTAGAAGCAGGGTTCATTCCTGGCCTGATGGTGTTCTTGGGAAGTTTATTATCCCACTTTTCACTGGGAATAGGAATATGAGGGAGAGGGAAGACTGTGTATTTTGTACTTACCAAACCCTGTCTCAGTATTCTCAGTATTCTTTCTGACTCTGGCCTGAGGGAAAAGCAGCAAGATTTGGTAACTTCCAACTCTTCCCCCATGTAGGCTGCTGTATCAAGTTTTGAAGAAATGGCCCCAGGGACAACATTCAAGCCTGTCATTGGTGACTCCTCAGTAGATCCTAAAAGGTAGCTCTGCTTTCTTAGAGGAGAAGCTCAAAAGAGATGTCCTGTCCCTTTCTCCTACCCAACAGCTCAAATTTGAGGTGGTATGAAAGAGGCAACTTTGAGGGGAAAATGTTTTATGGTAGGTGCCTGTGGTTAGTTTTACTTCCTCTCCTTTTCCTCTGGTAACTGTTGGTAGTTACCACATCTGTCTGCAAAGTAGTGACGTGTCTAGGCTGTCACCCCTTGGCCTCACAGGGAGTTTGTGACTGTAGTTACCAACCTGATGGGGCCTATTCTGCACCATGTCCATTAGCTGACAGTCACTGGAGCAGCTGTGACATGAATCATAGGATCATAGATTTGTTAAGTTGGAAAAAACCCTTTGGATCATCAAGTTCAATCTTAGCCCAACACTGCCAAGTCCACCACTAAACCATGTCCCAGGTGTCACATCTAGACATTTAAATACTTCCAAGATGGTGACTCCACCACTGCCCTTGGAGGCCTGTTTGAGTGCTTGACCCTTTCAGTGAAGAAATTTTTCCCAACATCCAATCTAAATCTCCTCTGATGCAGCTTGAAGCTGTTTCCTCTTGTCCTGTTGTGCATTACCTGAGAGAAGAGACAAACTCCCACCTGGCAATGACCTGTCAGGGAGTTGCAGAGAATGGAGAGACACCTCCTGAGCCTCCTTTTCCCAGGCTGAGGCCCCTCAGCTGCTTCCCACAGGATTTCCTCTGTTCCCTTCTCTGGATGGGCTCCAGCTCCTCAATGTCTTTCTTGTCATGATTGCCTCAAAACTGAATCCAGAATTTTTGTTCTGGGGCTGGGACATCTGAGCTGATGAGGTGGGGCAATAACAAAGTTTATGTACATCTCTACACTTTCAGATGTTACAGTGAATCCTGTTTACAACAACCAATTCAGCCTTAATATTTTTTCCCCTGATCTGCTGCTTGCCCCAGCAGTACCAAAGTCTGAGCCTCCTTCCTCTTTGCTTCCTGACCCCCAATCAAAAGGCTGGAAGTACTTTAGCATCTTGGGTTTTTTAAGTGGGATGGTGAGGCACAAAGGATGTAGTTTATCTCATTGCTTTTTCCAGCAAGAAGAGGCAGCCAGGACCTCTGATTGCAGGAGGGTGTGGTGTCTCTCCAGCAGGCAGTCCTGCTTTGGCATGGCAGAGAATTGTCCTCTGCAGGGGCTTCTCTCCCTCTGGTTTATTTTCTACAGAGAGTGCAGAGATTACTAGCTTTGCCTGGGTGTTTAATTTTTAATAGTCAGAGCTAAGAAAGATCAACCCCATTGCAAGGTAACTTCCCCAGAATTACTGAAGAAACAGGACCTCTGGCATACTGTGCTCAAAGGTTAGTTTGCCAACTGTTGGAGGGAGTGGGAGGGAAGGGAAGGCAAGGAAGAGAAAAGATGGTCTAGGGAACCACTTTAGCTCTATAAAGTTGTCTTTGAAGTTTGACTGTTTTTTTTGGTTGGAAGTGTTCTTCCAAGCTGTTCTGCATCAAGTTTCTATAAAACACTAAACTTGGAAACATTCTTTTTTATTTTTTTTTTAGTGTCACCCAAGTGGTGCTGTGTTCTGGAAAGCATTACTATGCTCTGGTGAAGCAGAGAGAAACACTGGGAGAGAAGCAGCACAGCACAGCTATTCTGAGACTTGAAGAGCTCTGTCCTTTCCCCCTGGAAGCTCTACAGCAAGAGCTGAGCAAGTACAGCCATGCAAAAGGTCAGCCAAGCTTCTACCTTTGTGTTTCTAGTCTCTTTGAAGTACTGAACTAAATCTGTTGCTTTTTAAGATGAAAAGCTGTAATGGCTTTTTCTTCTTTGTTTTCCCCCTCATACATCCAAGTGTTTCTGGAGTGGGATGTTTCAGAAATGTTTATCACTTGTGTTAAAAGAACTCTTTTCTCTGCTATTGTTAGCTTCCAAGAAGCAGCACTGAAAATCAGAGCAAACCATTTGAGATATTTTTTGCATTGGTCTTTGCAGTCCAGTCCTTTTAGTAGCTTTTGAAAACAGCAGCAGAAAAGCAGAATATACACACAGTATACTCCAATGGTGGACATACTTTGGGTTTGAATTCAGTTCTGAGCTTGCAAGGGAATTAAGTCTGGCATGCCTTCATTTCAAAGGTAGTGCCAAGACAAAAAACTAGAGGTGGTACAAAACCAAAAAACTGTTTTTCTTTCTCTGCTGAAAAGATAAATATGTTTGTTATATACCATTATTCTTCCTTTAGTCTTCATCTGGAGTCAGGAAGAACCACAGAACATGGGTCCATGGTCCTTTGTGTCTCCACGGTTTGAAAAGCAGCTGGGGCTTAAGGTAAGGTGTCTCCAGGGTGTTTTAGTCTTTAAAATGAAGTTTGAAGTTCTCCTTAAATGCAAAATTTTATGGTGCTTAACAAAAAAACCTAATCTTGATTCCTAAACCAAATGTGTGTTCTAATTTCAGCTGCTTCTGCTCTTTGTAGCACCATTGGTGAAGAGCAGGACTGGAGCTTTATTTTACATGGTGTTCAGTCAAAGTAGACAGGATAATGAAAGATCCCAAGTAGGGAAGTAGGAGGAGAATGCAAAGGTGCCATTTGCTCTGGCAGATCATGCAGATAAAGTCTTTGGAGCCATGGTCTTTAGGAGATGGGGGTTAACTTCCTGCATTCCTTCCAGCTGGGAATGTCCACTTATCTGACAGCAGATATCACTGTGGCATCAGGACCACGAGATGTGATTCTGTCCTTCATTGATCATTTCCCCACAACTCAAATTTCAGCTCCGTCTTGTGAGCAGACCTCCTCTGCCAGCCCCAGCAGTCGGCATTGGAACCCTCCACAACAAGCAGCAGGAAGAAATTCTCACCCACACATTTATCTAAGTTTTCAATGGATGCACTGCTCCTGATGTCAGTCATGTTTAGTGCCTCCTCCTGTGAAGAACAAAAGCCAGACCCTGAAGACTCTTAGTTCTCCAAAATGGAAAAAAAAAAGGTGGAATAAATTTGGTAATGTTGAAGCAATTTTTTCATGTTGGGGAATACCTAACAATAAGAAGTGCCTGTTACTCCTGATACTTCTTTTTCTCTTATACAATTTTCTACAAAATGTCTTTATAAAGTTAAAAATCCAGTCCAGGGGACAGATTGGTGAGGTGACTGTGGAATCCCTTAAATCATGCTGCTTTATTTGCACTTGACAGTTTCCTGGGATGGTGCGTGTGTGGAAACAGGTTCTGTTTCTTCTCTTTCTACAGAAATGTTAGTACTGCTTGATCAAATAAATGCTTCCCCATGCCTGGGAATGAGCCATTGCCATAGCAGAATGTTGTGGATTATCTCTCTTTTCTTTCCTTGAGGACCAGGAATGCAATCTGCTGTGGCTGTTAGTACTCTTCTCAGTGTATGAGTTATTAAAGCAGGATTTCTATTGGAGGGGACCATGCAGGATGGCTCCTGAAGGCTTCAGGCACCCTGTTCTTCTCACCCAGAGGGTGAGAAATCCCAAGGAATGGTTTCAGCTCAGCTGTCATCTGGAGAAAGGAATCAGTCTTTATTGAGAAACAAAGGATAAAGGACCAAAACATTGAGGTTAAGTGGGAGACTAATGAAACCAAATGGAAGACAGGCATCCCAGGCTGACCCCAGTGTTGTCTGCCCCACAGCAGCATTCCTGCCACCACAGGATTTCTGCCAGCATTTTCCTTTCCTGGTTTCAGGGTGAATTGGCACCTCCTTGCTCTTCTCAGTTACCTGTGCAAGCAATGCTTAAATAATCCAAGCTCACCGTGAGCCAGAGACATTTCTGAAAAGAAACAAGTGGGGTTTAACCAGACCCAGCACTTGCAGATGGAAAGTCATGGTAGGTGAGAAAAAGCAGATCACAGGTAGGGTGTGCATTCACTTGGGGAGGCAGCTCCCGAATTCATCTCTGAAGCCTGCTTTAGTATTTCATCCTAGTTAATTGACATACTCATTCATTAACTCCATATGACCCAGAAGTTACCTCTGTTCTGTGATGTTTCACATCACTGCTTAAGCACATCCATCACATCACATCCTGCTTTGCTCTAGCAAACTACACAACCTCCTGCACATCCTGAACAGCTTTATCCAATCAAGGCATATTCTGCTTTAAATTTCTGCTGAGAACTAGGAAAAGGAGGCTGAAGAGTAACGTTGCTTTGGCTGCAGCTGTAGCCAAGGAAGTTGTAGAGCCCAATCACCAGCCTTGACTGCACACTGATGATTACATAAACCCACAGTTTTAGTGCACACAAGGGAAGAACAGAGTTTGTTTTTTCAGTTGTGAGTTTCATGTTGCCCAAACCTGACCTTGTTACACACCATTCCCTCACAGGCTGTGCAGGTCTGGTTATCCAACCAAATAAAGGATGCTCAAGTGTTCTGACCCTGTTTGATCCTCCTGGTGGGAGACAAAGCTATTTCTGTAGTGCTGCTTGGCTCCCTGCCCCCAGCCCCATCAGTGTGCCATGGAGCCCCCAAGGATCCTGGGGTAGGAAGGGAGAGCTTGAGCATTTGCTCAGTCAGCTGACACACACTGCCTGCAGAGCACTGCTCCTGCTTGATGGATAACAGCTCCCAGGAGCAAGGCAAAGCTGACTGAGGGGCTGACGCTGTTTCTCCCAGCAATTCTGGATGCCACATTCCATCTGTGTGCCTTGCTCTTCCCTGCATGCTGGCTGGGACATCCTGCACACTGCTGGATTGCTTTTGCTTTGGGGAATAGAGAAGCAGAAATTAGATCAGAACCATAGGATATCCTGAGTTGGAAGGGACCCACAAGGATCATCAAGTGCAGCTCCTGGCCCTGCACAGGACACCCCAAGAGTCACACCCTGTGCCTGAGCTACTACACAGCTCTGTTTCCTTTTGGACATGCCCCAATGTCCAAATGTCCTTGACCCCGTGACATTATCACATCCATCTCTCAATACGAGTGGATTGGGCTGTTAACCAAACACTTCAGTACCAAACTGCCCAGCCTGTGCTTTCCACCTGTGTGAAAAACACCAATCACTTGGCTTTTTTTAAATTTTAAAAGTTTAATAGTAATAAAATTGTTATAAAAATAAGAATACAATTAGAGTAATAATAATTTGGACAATTTGAATTAGGACAATATGAGACAATAGAGACAAAGAGTTACAGATGTCCGGGTACCTTTTTCTGGGCAACATAAGCCAGAAAAAGGACACATGTTAACAGAGGATTAACCCTTAAAAACAATAACCTGTTGCATATTCATACACTTCATACATAAATTCCATTCAAACACAGGATTCTGTCTGGTCATTGTCAACTTCTTCCTCTGAATCTTAACAGGGCCTTCGAGGTGGGAAGAAGTTTATTTCTTCTGATAATGGAGCAATAAATTCTTTTTCTCTGAAAGATTTAGGTGTCCTGTGGCTGCTATCTCGCTGCAAGTCCTTTCTTTAAAAAAAGTGTCCTACATAGCATAGTTTATATTTTAACATTTTGTTATAACTTAAAACTATATTTAACACACTACTTAAGAGAATGAATACAGCATTACTTTCTAACACGATACATATATAATATTCATTTTAATATTTGCTGTCAGGATCGTTAGCTTGTCAGAGTGACCCCAAGAAAAGTTAGAAAGTCTTTTCCCAGCCCGGCGTTTGAAGGAGGAGTCAGTGCTCTTCATTTCTTGGTGTCAAGGTTATTTATTGTGTCTTATCTATAAAAAAGTTTCTCCTGCCCTGCCGAAGTCCGTCCAGCAGGACAGTTCCAGGCTCTCTGCCTGCCCCGGGGCAGTGTTATCTCTTTATACTAAAACTACGTGTACAATGTTTACAATTACTTTACAACACCTATCACCTGTGTTAGACAGTGAGCTTCTACTCTAAACCAATCTGTAAGTGCCAACATCACAGCAGAAGATGGAGGCCAAGAAGAAGAAGAAGGAGAAAGGCTGGACATGCCCAGATTCCTCTATGTTGTCCCCCTGAATCCCCATTCTAAAAACCCCAAAATCTACTTTTTCACCTTGTGATAAATTCACGATCATTCTACTTAATTTGTCATGGCTTGCAGATCTTAGACATCTAAGGTTGGTAACTTGCTCCACGGGTCATAATCAAAACCACAGGCATCCTGGGCTCTGTGTCAGGGTCTCTGAGACCCCTGGAAGGGGTCTTAGCTGCTCAGGACAGCCAGAGGGATGTCCTGGGTCCTGACATTTGCGAAAAGCCCATCATAAAATACTCATTTTTCACAACCTGGTACTGCTGTACCAACACCGCCTCAGACACGCCGAAGCCCCGAGTGAGGGCCGGGCAGCTTCCCGCGCCCGGCCGGGCTGAGCCGTGCCTGAGGGGCCGCGCCCGCCCCCCGCGCCGCGCGGAGCACTCCGGGAGCGCGGTCGGTCCTTCGCCGCCGCGGCTGCCCGCCCTCAGCCTGATCCCGCCGCGGCGGCCCCCGCTCCGCGCCCATCCCGACGCTCCGGCTCCCCTCGCCTGGGGAACGGCGCGGGGGGCTCTCCGTGAGGGCGGTACCGCCGCCGTGTCCCCCCCGGGCGGGGAGGGACGGCCCGTCCGCAGCGCACGTCACGTGACGACGGCGACAGCGACGGTGACAGCGCTGGGACCGCGGCCGGGCCGCCACCGCCATGGGCAGTGAGTGCGGACAGAGCCGGGAGGGAGCGGGCCGGGACCCGGGGCGGGGAACAGCGACCCCGGGCAGAGCGGGGAGGACGTGGCCGGTGATGCGGCCCCGTGCTCCGGGTGCCGCCGCAGGCAGGGCCGGCGGTGCCGAGCAGCCGCTCCCCGCACAGGGTCGGTGCCGCCGGGCACGGCGTGAGGCCGGGCACTGCTTCGTGCTGGGGTGACGTGTTCCACTCTAGCCCTACTTTATATATATATATATGCACTGTATACACTGGATACACGTATAGAGCATATATACCCTATGTACATATATATGTGTGTTTAAGCGTATAACGGGCGGGTGTCAAGAGGATGGATCAGGCTCTGCTCAGTGATGCCACCCAATAAGACAAGAGGCAAAGGACACAAACTGATGCCCAGGAAGTTCCACCTGAACGTGAGGAAGAATTTCTGTCCTGAGCAGTGACCGGGCACTGGAGCAGATTGTGCAGAGAGGCTGTGGAGTCTCCCTCACCGGAGATATTCCAGAAGGGTCTGGGCACATCCCTGTGCCCTGTGCTCTGGGACGGCCCTGCCTGAGCCGGGAGGTCGGAGCAGATGAGCCCTGTGCTCCCCTCCAACCTGACCCGTTCCATGATGCTCCCATAGCTTGTTCATGGTGGAGCTGTGCCACCCTCTGTGCACTTAGAGGCACCTTCCAGCCAGCTGTGTGAGGGCTTGTGATACATAGAGGAGACACATGTCACATCACAGTGTACACTGAAACATGGCCCTACAGCCAAAATGTTACTTACAGTGTAATAAATGCATTCTCTTTGAAAAGGAGCCTATGGTGGTTTTTTATGTCTGCCTCAGCGTGTTGGGGCTGGAGATAATGTTCAAGTTTTGAAGGCAAATTCCCTACCAAGCACATGCGCTTTGATTTTTTCTGCCCCTAAATTGACTGCATTTTTTGCCCAGAAAAAGAGCTCAAACTGTTGAGCTTTTCTGTGTTTCTAAAGGGGGAACTGTGAAGGGAGATGTATTAATACTAAATAAAATCCCCTGAATTTCCAATCAGAAAAAGTGTTGCACTCATTTAAATTACAATTTCTAAACATTTTTTAATGATTGAATTATTTTTTCAGCTAAATACTTGAATAAATCCAAGATTCTGATCTCTGCATGGATACCTTTTGATGTCAGTCTCTTTCTGTGTTTAACTAGCACAGACTGATACTAGGTCATTTATTTTTAGATGGAATACAATTCAGTTCACTTCTGGTGATACATACAGCACCAATTTTTTAAAATTATTCCAGCTGTGGAAAAAAGAATGAGCCAAATCTGGTTAGAACAAGAATTCTATTTCACACTTTTTTGCCCTGTTTTCAGCTGTTTTAAGAAGAGGGTATTAGTTTTCAGACAGTTTTGGAAGCTAAATAAAGTTCTGTGAAGTTTTATAAACTCATAAGTGTTCATTAATATATTTTTCTGTCTTCTTTTGTGTGTGTGTTTGTTTTTCTGGAACAGTAAAATTTTTAGAAGTCATTAAGCCATTCTGTGCAGTGTTACCTGAAATCCAGAAACCGGAAAGAAAAGTGAGTCCCACATTATGTTTTACTTTTATTAGTTCACAGGGGAGGGAATATTGTGATATTCTAGTCCAGGCTCCAATATAAATACAGACTGGAGGCCCTAAAGTAGAATATATTCTTTGGAGCAGAGGGAGACACATATCAAGGTAAAACATTACTGTGATGATGAATTCTGAGCACCCTTCTGGTAAGTTGTTCCTTTTGGTAATGATGCTACCTCATTTTTAAAAAAAATCTCAATTCTAGACTGAGTTTATGTAGTTTCAGCTCCATGTGATCCATTTTAACATATTAGGACACAGTCTTCAAGCTTTGTTTTCCTGTGGATCCCACTGTTGCCTTTGAGCTGGCTTGTATATTACTTGCAAAAGGATTGTTCTGTAGATCAGGAAGCACAAATTTAATTCTCCCCTTCCCACAAAGTATTTCCCACAGCCATAGCTGTGACTGACCTTGCTGAGGTGGGAGAGTGATCTGTGGTACAGTTCAGGTAATTGCCCTGTTCACCTTCTGCATGTGCCATTTCTCTTTGACCTGAAGTCAGTGAACTCAGTTCATTTACAGCTGATCTCTCTCATCCTCTAGCCCTTGAAACTCCTCCCATTTCTTGGCACATTTTCTAGATTAAAACCAGGTAATTTCTACAGATCAAAAAGAGACCTGCCTTGTCCAAAGGAAAAAAAAACCCCAACCAAACACCATTTTTGCTTTCAAAACTCAAGCAAGCACATACTGCCCACATGACAATCCATTAAAGTAACAAATTGACTTGTCATGAGTATTGTCATGACTTCCATGAAAATTCCTTAAGAGCTAAATGCTGGGTTTTATATTCTTAAAAGAAAGCTTAAGTGGGAGCATGGCACCATCTCAGAGAATCCTCTTTGGTTAATGAGAGGTTCCCAAAGGTTAGACCTGGATGTGGAGGTGTTTGTGCCAGTGACCATAGCTGACCCTGCTGAGTTGAATGGAGAAGATACAGTAAAAAATTATGATCATGGCCCTCTGGAATTGATTTTTTCAAAAAAATGGGATTTACCCCCTGGCTCTTTGCTCCATCTAGTTGCTTTCCAGCATCCTTCAGCTTTGGGCCTGGTTTCTAAAGAAATTCTTTAGGCCAGACAAAGGTGTTTTCAGAGCAGGAGTCTCCAGAGCCAGGCTTGGATGCACCAGGTCTGGTTGGCAGGTGCCCATCTTTGTTTCTGCAGTGGGGAGCTGTGCTGCAATCTTCTGGTGCTGATTTATGGCACATCTGTGATTAGTTGGTTGCAGCCATCCCATTTTTGTCTTGTGAGATGAGTGAGAAGGGAAAGCTGACACAAGCCTACAGGCACTGGTGTTTCTGTAAAGCTCACTGGCAGATGTTATTTGCCAGAGAGGAAGAGGGGTTTGATGTGTCCTTGCTGCCCATCATCAGATGGAGGATGCCCAGAGAGGTGCCAAGATTCCTGTCCTGTCTATTTGGGTCACTTCGTCTTTACTGCTATTTTGGTCACTGTCTAGACAATGGCTGCCAGTTGCCAGCTTTGTACAAATTTAAAGTGAAAATGTAATTGGGAACATCTTTCCTAGGCTGAAGAGCCCTTTGACCATTTTCAGTCATGTTCCTTGCTTCTGTGTAGTTTATCAAGTGATTTAGGTCATTCCATGTAACTCTAGGTCTCTGTAATTTATTGATTTCTTGCAAGCTGTTGCAGGCAGATTTGACCAGTAATGGTTTTAGTAGATTGGTTTAAGGCCAGGACAAGAAATTCAGATAACCAAATAGAAAAATAGATTAATTTTCATTAAACATGTATTGATTGTTAAATGAAGATGATGTTTTGATTCAGTTGGGCTCTCACTGAATCATTTTGCTGTTCTTGTTGATGAGGAAAGTGGTTTCTTCTGTCTCTAGGGAGTGTTGCTTTTGTGTTTTGGCCAACTTGATTAGCAAAAGTGATTGCTACTTTTGTAGTTAGTAGAATGGGCTCCTATTTCCCTCATGCACAGATTTGCTAAGTAGAACATGCTGTTCAGAGCACCAAGATGATAATGCTCAAGTCCCTTCATTTTCACATGATTTAAGAAAAATGTCCAAGGAAGAAATTGTCCAATTGAATCAGATCAGATGGTGAAATTTACTGTCCCTGTGCTTGTTAGCATTTGTGGCTGGAATATTTTGGTACCACTCTGTATTTTGCCATTCCTGACATATGGGTTTGGATGACTCCTTTTTCTTTTTATCATCTTGACTCATAGAGACTGTTTTCCTTGTGAATAACTGTGATTTGGGTGATGCACAATTCCTCTAATGCTCATATTCACCACAGTTAAGAGAGAGAACCAGAGCAGTTTTAGACCTTCACTGATGCCTGTGAGGCCAAGTTTAACTGTGAGACTGTAGGGATAATTTGGCTGAGCATTTTTGGTTCTAGAAGTCTGTGCTTAAAGTCTGGATTGTGGAGTTCAGACTTGGTAAAATGGGTCAGCACTGCATAGTCTAACACAAGGTATTGTTTGGATTTATTTGCTGCTGTCACTATTTTTCCTTTTATAACTCTGAGCTGTAAGTATTTTTAGCATCTGTCCTCTTTTAAGAATGAGGCAGTAGCAGGAAATAAATTCAATTACCTGGATTATTTTGCTTCTAAGTGCAGGGTTTCACTCATTAATTCTGGGTTTTCTTTGCTTGAGGACCTGTGCTGCTGCTGCACTGGTTTGTAGTTTCTCATTTGTGGGTGTTCTGTACCCATTAAATCAGGCACTAATCCTTTTTCTTGTTACTTCCCAGGCAGATTCAGTGGTTGGAGGCAGAGAGCTCCAGCCATTTCTGCTGTCTCTCTTGTGTGTCAGTTCATGTCATGTTTTGTAGCTGCCCTGCACTTGTGTGCAGTGAGCACCCTTGGCCCTCAGGTTGGCAGTGCCTGGAGGAGAGGTGGGAACTTGGACACAGCCCTGCAGCCCAGCTCTCTCTGCTCTCAAGTGCATTTCTTTCTGTCTCATGCTTTGAGTAATCCTCTGACTCAAACCTAAATCTTGTGATTCTTCTCTTCTTGCACCTGGCACTAATTACAGGCACCTCAAATGTTGTGACTCTGAGATTCTCTTCAATGAATTAATGACTAGTGATCATTGGTCTGGCATTCTTTTTAAAGTAATATATAACCTACATCAATAAAAATATTTTGGGGGAAAACATAGAATATTTAAAAATCATTTTGTGGTGTATGTCCATGTACATAATGAGGAATTTAAAGCTTCCTTTAACACCCTTTGAAGAACTTAATTCTAAGTATTTTGAATTGCTGTCAAAAACTCATGGTTCTTCTGGTTTTAATCACGTGTCTTCCCAACAGTTCAATCCCTTTAAAAACTTTATAATGCTTTAGCTTAATAATTTCCAGCCTTTCAAAACTTCTGTTGAAGCCTAGAGCACTAAGTACTGAAGATAAGTTTTTTGCATTAATCTTTCATGTTTGCTCTGGTAAGTCCATGATTTTAGCCATGCTGTTGCTCTTCTGTAAATACCTGCTGTATTAGAGAAATATAAAATATATTCTAGTGACTGAGTGCCTGCCAGTTCCACATAAGTTACCTTTGTCCCTGTCTCTAAAATCTGAAATCATATTAAAAATACATTGCCATGTATTGATGCTTTCTGGTTTGATATCTTTGCATTGAATTCTGAGTGATAACAACATTTAGTACTGTTGTGAGAGTGCAGTGGAAGTTCTGCCTGCAGTGAACATGTTTGTGTCTCCACTCTGTCCTGTAGATCCAGTTCAGAGAGAAGGTACTATGGACAGCCATCACACTCTTCATTTTCTTAGTGTGCTGCCAGGTAGGTATTGATGGTCAGAAAATGTGTGTTCTGTACATAAAAAGTACCCTGAAAGCATGAGATGTTCTTGTTTTAGGTTGACTTACCAGTTTCAGCTTTTGGTTTTGTTTTAAACTATTTTAAATTCAGTTCAAAAATCCTGGTTCTCTGAAATAGTCTTTAGTGTTGATCATAAATGTTTTTAGAAACTGATGCTTTGTATTTAGTCAGAAATACATAATGGTTTTTCTTGTTACAAAGGTCCTATCAAATGATGCTAGTGGCTGCAGGGTAAACAGCCAAGGTAATTATTTATTGAGCAGCCTAAACAAGCCACGCAATTCAATGCATTGTTTACCCTCTGTTCATAGCTGCATTTAAATTCTAGCACTCACAAATGTGAAAACTAAATCAAAGTGACTTTTTACCCAATTCCTCTTCAACAGGCTGATGGATTGTAAAGATTGGAGGAAAATGTTTTTGTGGAGTGTTTGAGGTTGAAATGTAGAACTTGTCTTTTGTGAATATCCTGGTAAAGTGAGCTAAAGCCCTTTCAAAATCCCTGTCTTCGTAAACATTTATGTGATCTTTTTTAGTTGTAGGCATTCCTAAAACTTTTGCTTGGCTTATAAACAGTGGAGGCTTTTGTTGTTGTTCTTTAAAAATATTTTTTTAAAAAGCCTGGATAATGAAGAAAATGAGAATCCATGCATTACTTGATACATTTTTAGGGACTCACAGATCTATGTCTTGGAAGATTCAAAACAAACTGTACATTGTTTGAATCAGGGTTTTTAGCTTGTGTTTATTAATGCAGCCATTCCAGACTACAGAGCAGTAGTTTAATAGTTCTTGTTTTCAGCTCTGAAGGACTGTTAAAAGGCTAAAACCCAGCTCTTGTACCTGTCTGTTTTTTGGGAGGAGGAAGTGGGAATGATAGTAGAGCTAGAAGAACATCTAGTTTTTCTGGGTTTACTAGCAGCTGGATGTATCCATAATTAGAGTTTTGCATCTGTGTGAGAGAAGTATATTCACAGTAGTTGAATAAGGAAAACAGATGGTTCAGACTAGAGTTTTCAGAAATTGATCCCTAAGATTACCTGGATTGTTACTGTACTGTTTGGTGATTGGCAGGAGTTTTAAAGAGCTCAAAATCCCTCAATATTGACATACAGAATATTGGAAGTTTTTAATGAACATGTTTAGTATTGACAATTCCATGTAGGATATTTCAAAACATATTTAAACTTCTTCTTTATAGGGGTTTCTGCTTTTTCCTTTGGAAGGCTCTTAGTTTAGTCCTCTGAGTTATGCCCCAGTTGGAGAATTAAAAGAGATGTGTCAATACTTCTGGTTTAACTAAAAAAAAATTGAACAATGTAAGAATTGAATCATTACATGTTAAGGTTTTGTATGAATGCATGCTGATTGTGTGTATCTGTTTAATGCTGTTGTGCACTTTGGCAGATCCCTTTGTTTGGAATCATGTCATCAGATTCTGCAGACCCCTTCTATTGGATGAGAGTCATTCTTGCATCAAACAGAGGTTGGTACTCACTCCTTTCTCTGTTTTCTGTTGGGATAAACAGCCCAGGAGGAAAAGAGTTGGCTGTTAAATTGCACAGCACCCAGATGGCAGAATGGAACACTTGGTCAAGTTCTTAACACAGATGGAATCAGAATTGGTGCTTGAGCAGTGCTTCATGTTGGGAATGGGATTTCTTTGAGATGCAGATGAGATTAATATTGATTCACAAGTTTTGGGATGATTCCATTCAGGATTTTAGAGCTGTCTCTTTCTAACTAATGTGTGGGACAGGGAATCTTCTGACTTTCCAGTTAGGAGCTGCACTAATGTGAGGGTGAGGGTGTTGATGAGGAAATGCCTCACCTGTGCAAGTCAGTTACACTTCATAATAGTTGGGCAGTGTTATGGGTGAGTAGTTTTCTAGATGGGAAAGCTGGAGGCAGAGATGATTAGGCATAAACTTGAGCAAAACTAAACTAACACATCTAGGAAGAGTAAAGTGGAACAACCAAATGTATAAGATTCAAACTAATGCTAGAAGTCTGAAACTTAAGATGGGTGACCAGTCATGCCTGACTCTAAATGAGGACACTGATCTCATCTGTAGCTTGGAAAATTGGCTGGAAGTAAGAAAATCACTGGAACCCTCTAATGTGAAGGTACTGCTTACTTAGGAATAGCAAATTTTGTTACCAGTGAGGATAGTAAGGTAAAGAAGTTCTCTACTTGAAATTCTCCTGCAGAATTTGCAGAATTTGGTGTGTCCCTAGCAGTGTATGATACTAAATATGCTGTCCACTACCCAAACAGAATGGTACCAGTGGCCAAGAGAGGGCTAGAGAAACTGAAAGCAATGAAAAGCAGGAGTGGGAAAGTGAGTTTTCACTTCAGTCAACTGACTAGAAGTCATTGGAGGATGTGATGTGAATCCTAAAGTTTTTGACATCTAATTTTCTGGCTGCTGGAGGAATAGAGATTTCCATGACAGGTGGTGTAATATTTTACATGGAAATTCCAGGATACAAGTATGAAAGAACCAAATGATAATAATTAATTTAATGCTTTCCCTCTTTGAGTTGTGTACATTTGGGAGTTGGTACCTCAGTGGCACAGTGCCAGTGAGTTTGCAGAGTTAAGAGCAGCTTAATGATGGTCTTTGTTTTGTTAAGAACTAATCCTAGACTCTCAGTTGGAGCCAGTGATTCAAAGGGCAGTGTTCTAAGAAAATGTGGATCTGCAGCATATTTTTGTGGTCTGCAAAATTAAACTGTTGGAAAATGTGACATTGAAGCACTGACAGTAAACAGCCAGGGACAAGGTGCTGTCCAGGGAAAGGTTCCTTGAGGATATGCCAACAAAGCTGAGCTTCAGTGTGCATTGGCCTGCAGTGTTAGCACAGTTCCACAAACATATTTATAATTAAAAGCTACGTGGGTTTTCCATGCTGCCATCAAAATTACAGGTTCTAACACAGCAGCCTTTGTGAGGACATAACTGTCTTTGTTTTGTCATACCTGTACAGGAATATTCATACTGGAAGCATTATTAGAAATATTTGTTATAGGTCAGGAACCTTTGAAGAGACCTAATGCTTTAGGAGAGGTGCTGGAATGGCAGTTTTCATTTTTCTTCTTTTCTAGGTACTTTGATGGAGCTGGGTATCTCACCCATTGTGACATCAGGTTTGATCATGCAGCTGCTGGCAGGAGCCAAGATCATTGAAGTTGGTGACACTCCAAAAGACAGAGCTTTGTTCAATGGAGCTCAGAAATGTAAGCACTGTTCCAATTGAAATTATTCAGTGTATTTTTATTCTTGGGAAAGCAGCCTGCCTAAGTGATAATAGATAGATTTCTTTGGTAGGTGACTTCAGATTTTTTTAAAGGATTTGCTTTCTCTCTGTTTTAGTATTTGGGATGATTATTACCATTGGGCAAGCCATTGTGTATGTTATGACCGGAATGTATGGAGATCCTGCTGAAATGGGTGCTGGAATTTGTCTTCTTATTATAATTCAGGTTTGTAAAGAGCTATTTTGTGTGTAACTCAGACTGGTTAGAGACAGTATAGCTGGAAGGAAAAATCTTTCTGTGTCTGGGTGACTTCAGTTTATTTATTTTTAATGCTGCAAAGCACCATTATTTGTATCTGTGAGAGATAGGAGAAAATAATATATGAGAAATTCTAAATATTCCATAAAGGAGGAGAATGCTGGGATAGTAGATATCAAAAGTATTTCAGGTAGGAGTGGTGCTTACTTGAACATACAGGAATTGGTGGTTATAAAAAGTACAGGAATTCCAGTAGCTGCTCTTCAGTGCTGTGGAGAAATTCTGACTAAATGGCACAGCTGCAGCTTTGAGACATTCTCCTGCAGAACAGAACAATAAATGCACAAACTTTAACTTTTTCTTTAGAAAAAAGTTATTACTGAGTAATCTGTTTGCTGTGTCTGCCTTGAAAAAAGGCACAGAGGTCATTGCCAGGTGAGATGGGCAGGCATTGGTGCCTGAGGGGTCAGGAACAGTGCATGAATGACATTTAGATGAAAGACTTAATGATCACTCTCCAACATGATGAAAATACTGAAGCAGGGAATTAATACACAACTCTTGACTTGATTTATTCTTGTTTCTGCTCAGTTTTGTTTCTTTTCTCACAGCTGTTTGTGGCTGGTTTGATTGTGTTGCTGCTAGATGAGTTGCTACA
Source organism: Setophaga petechia (assembly GCA_024362935.1). Taxonomy (NCBI): domain Eukaryota; kingdom Metazoa; phylum Chordata; class Aves; order Passeriformes; family Parulidae; genus Setophaga; species Setophaga petechia. Next base: position 16,562,332 of record JANCRA010000012.1, on the reverse strand, counting down.
GAAAGGTTATGGATTGGGGTCTGGTATTTCCCTGTTTATTGCTACCAACATCTGTGAAACCATTGTCTGGAAAGCTTTCAGTCCCACTACCATCAACACTGGCAGAGGTATGTGTGCTCTTACAGTCATCACCACATGTTTCATTGTGTGTATACTACACATAAACTATCAGGTTTTTATTGGATGGCATTTTTAAAAAGTTCTGATGTGTGGTGATTGGCTTCTGAAGCCAGTTGTCCAATTAACATTGAAGATGAAAATGTCTAATTTACGTGGAGATCAATACAAGTTTGCCTTTGCTGATTTGAAGTGCAGAAGTTGAAATGGGACTTCAGGCCCCTTGAAGGAAAATTTTTGGGTTTCCAAACTGAAGTCATGTTGTTTTAGCATCACTTAGTCCATGGAAACAGAGAAGACAGGAAGTGCTGTACACTCAGAGGAGCTGTTTGTGATCCAGCTGATGTTTGTGGCTGTAGGATGCTTTTGTAGTTGGTGCCTCTGAATTCCTTGAAGCTGGTTTGATTCTTCAGAGGCTGCAGTCTCTTCATTCCACAGCCAGTCTTTGACAACAGCTGGTTGTTCTGAGACCCCTGAAATAGCACCTTAAGATACAGCATCAGGAAATTAACTCATTTACTGCATTCATTTGAAATCCTGAGCCATGTTTTTAGTTGTTCTGTTTTAGTAGTTCTAAAAGCTATTTTTCACCTTGTTTATTATTTCTTCCTTCTGAACATCCTCCTACTCCCAGAAAAGAAGGGAAGAGAGTATTCTTTCAAGTGTGTGACTTTGATGATTTTGTTTCATTTTGTTTTGTTTTTCTAACCACGAATAATGTTTTTTTACATCATTCTACATTCCATAATCTAAAAAAGAGTCCTGTGTTGTGACATATTTGTTATGACAGGATCCGTGTCCTATTGTATCACATTTTCTGTGTGTCATAAGTAAAATTTCCAGAAGAAAGGTACTTTTAAAAAAATGTTTCTAATTTGGAGATTAACCTTTCTTTCTGTTTTTTGCCTCATGCAGGAACAGAGTTTGAGGGTGCTGTGATTGCACTGTTCCATCTCCTGGCCACACGAACTGACAAGGTGCGGGCTCTGCGGGAGGCGTTTTACCGCCAGAACCTGCCCAACCTCATGAACCTGATTGCTACAGTGTTTGTGTTTGCTGTGGTCATCTATTTCCAGGTAAAACCCCTCACAGCAGCTCTGCACAGGGGGAAGTGCACCCTGGACACTGCAGTCATTGGGGAAAGATGGGAAGGTTTAAGCCAGAGTAATGAAGTATCTTAGTTTTGAATAATGAACTCTTTCTATTCCAATCTTGTTATTTCATTAATAATTACCTCTGTGGCAGTAAAGCTGTAAGATTCTACAGCCAGGCCTAGTTGCACTCAGTGTGTAATCTCACATTCCATTAAATGCCATACACACTATGGGAATATTTTTAATAAAATGGATTCTGGCACTGCAGTGGTTGCATCACACTAATAATATTTTTAATATTCATCATTGACTGAAAAAAATACTTTTGAACAGAGCTGGAGAATTTTGCTTCTTTGGAGTGTGTAGTTTATCAGTTTTTCCATAATTTTCTTGAAACATTTAATTAGTGTTTCTTTTTAAATCTAAGTATCTGCTAAAATGGACACTAAAGGAGGATCCGTGTGGAGATAATGGGGACGAGGGCAGCTAAAATGTAATTTTTAAGATTTGTTTTTAAGTTGTTGAGTCTGAGTTTTGGTGGGGGGAAAAAACCAACCAAAAAACCCCCAAAACCAGCTTTTCAGGTTCATGTGGCTTTTCTTGGGTCTACTCAGAAAAGATCCTGCCCAGAAAACTACACAAGAGCCTGGGCTTACACACAAGAGCCTGCTGGTAACTGGCTAGTTCAGTTGGAAGCTGTGACAGGCTTTTATCAACCCCTGAGCTATAAAATGTATTTTACAGGAGTACCAGTTAGCAGATGAGAAACCATGTTTATGTGCAAAGAATGTAATACAACCAAGCAGTAACACTTTTAAATCCTTAAAATCTGTAATCCAGACTGTAGGAGAAAGCCTTTGTGCTTTACTATCTCAGGCCTTGCAGTCCTTGTTTGTCTAGCCAGGAACAGCTCTGGGGCATTCTGGCAGTACCTGGTGTCCCAGAGGTGAGCCCTGGTGCATTTGTGTTCTTTCCCCAGGGGTTCCGCGTGGATTTGCCCATCAAGTCTGCGCGGTACCGAGGGCAGTACAGCAGCTATCCCATCAAGCTGTTCTACACCTCCAACATTCCCATCATCCTGCAGTCTGCCTTGGTGTCAAACCTCTATGTCATTTCCCAGATGTTGTCTGTTCGTTTCAGTGGCAACTTCTTGGTGAATTTACTGGGACAGTGGGCAGTGAGTATTCTATCACATTTTAGCTGTGTAGATAGAATTATTGCATTTTTACTTTGATGTGACCCCTTGGTATTTAACCAGCTGGAATACTTACTTTGTAACATTTGTGTATAAAAGCTGTTTCAAACATCAAAGAGGCATTCCTCTATTAATACAGGATAGGAATGTGGGAAGTCTGTTAAAAATAATTTCTTGCCTTTTTCTTCCCCTCTCAGGATGTCAGTGGAGGTGGCCCTGCTCGCTCTTACCCTGTTGGTGGCCTGTGCTACTACTTGTCTCCTCCAGAATCCATGGGTGCAATATTTGAGGATCCTGTCCATGTAATAGTTTATATAATATTTATGTTGGGATCCTGTGCATTCTTCTCCAAGACTTGGATCGAGGTGTCTGGCTCATCAGCAAAAGATGTAGGTGTTCTACCTTACTGGTTTTCAAACAGAGCTTCTGGTTTAGAACTGACCCCAGCTACTGACTGATCAGTTCATCCCAGTAAACATCAAGTGACTGTGAAACACTGCAGCAGTTTCATAAAATAATGTTTTCTGCAGGTTGCCAAGCAACTCAAAGAACAGCAAATGGTGATGAGAGGCCACAGGGATACATCAATGGTTCATGAGCTTAACAGGTAAGGAAGTGCTGACTTCCAGCTGGATGGGGGAGAGTGCTGGGGGAAGTATCAGCTAGAGCAGAGCTTGTTAAAAAATCCCATACCCATTTCCACTGCAAAAGGGAAGATTCTTCCCATTCAGCTGTTGCCTTTCTTAGTTACGCAAAAGAAGTTACAGCAGCAGATTAATTTGTACTGTCTTTTTTTTTTTTTAAGGTGACATAATGAGGGGTTTTCTTCCATGTTTATAAAATAAAGATACCTTGGTTATTACCTTCTTCTTCCCTGTTTTTTCCTTTCTTACAGATACATCCCTACAGCAGCTGCATTTGGTGGTTTGTGCATTGGTGCCCTTTCAGTACTGGCTGACTTCCTAGGAGCCATTGGCTCTGGCACTGGCATTCTGCTTGCAGTCACTATTATTTATCAGTATTTTGAAATATTTGTAAAAGAACAGGCTGAAGTTGGAGGAGTAGGTGCATTATTTTTCTAGATGTCCAAATATTTCATGGTTTGTGTGAAAGGGAAGGTATTTTGACAACATGCGTCATTTAGTCCAATAATGCTATTTTCTTTTTACTTGTTTTCAAGTGCTACGTGTCCCATTACTGTAATGGGCATTGAGCAATGCCTGTGTGCAGCATTAGTACCAGCTGCCTTAAGAATAAAGTTTACATTATCTTGTTTAAGTATTATCTAGTGTTGCCTGTAATGCTGGAAACAATTCATCTACCTTGCTGTTCAGACACTACAGTGAGATTGTAAAATGTATCAGTTTGAGAGCCGGTAAAAGTCTTTGCACAGAGCAGTAAAGTGTTAAATTAATTTCCCTGTCCCTAATAGAAAAAAAAAAAAAAACAAACCCCTGAGTTCAGATTGCCACGTGCCAGTATTCCTGACAAAATTTATTTGTATCTGTATTTTACATTAATTTTTTATACTTTTTTAAATCGCATTTCCCCACCACTGAACTCAGCACTCCTTATTCCTTTGCTGTGCCTCCACCCCGGCCCCTTGCTCTGAGCTCTGAGGGTGGCAGCAAACATTTCCTGGCGGCTGATACTGATCTCACCTGTGAGCTGGCTCTGGCTGTGGGGATCTGCTGTGCCCAGGGCTCTGCCCCAGCCCTGCCCAGCAGTTCTGTTCAACCATGTACTTGTGAAAACTGTGCCACTGAAACTTCATGTCCACTTCGCTTTTGTGAGTCTAAAGCACGAGGCCTGGTTCCTGAAGCAGTTCATAGGAGGGAAAGGGGGGAACGGGGAGTTCCTGCTGGAAATTTGTCGCACTTTACAGCGGCGATGTAACAAATGTAAGCGTTAGACAATAAACTTATTTAATTAAACTCTCTCCTGTGTCGTGGGTGTGCCCCATGTAATTCATGTGCAGTCTTTGGTAATTTCTACCATGCCTTGATATGGAGCTGTGGGGTCCCAGTTGTGAGTTTCTCTGGGTCTGGACTGAAGGCACTTGAGATGGCAGTTCATGGTCAGACTCAGGTGTTCATTATTTTTTATCAGTAAAACAGTCTCACTACTGTGAGTTTGACAACTTTTCATTGGAAGGCACAAAATGGCCAACAGTCTCTTGTTCCAAGGTCTTTTAACACCAAACTATCCAATTAAGAACTGACACCCAGATCATTCTCCCTTTTAACCCAATAACTGATCCCACAGAGCCCACAATGGGGACTTTTCTGCCCAATTACAAAAAGCCACCCAAACCCAAGAAGAAAAAGGAAGAAGAAGCATGAAGAAGAAACCCAGGATGACACCCTGTGCCCTCCATCTTGCTTCCATCCACAACATACTAAAAATCCCAAAACCTCAATTTCTCACCAAGTGATACACCTACACTACTCTCTATAATCTGTTTCACACTTCTGTGGATTCCAGTCTATCTTGAAGTCTGGGAAACTTTCTCCATGGATGAGGGTCAAAGTCAGTGCTCCCCTGGGGGTCAGGGCACCCCAGAGCAGACAGAAATACTCCCAGTGCCCTGGGTTTCCACAGGGAGATAGATCTAGAAGGCTTCCTTTCTTCCTCTTTATTTTTTTATTTCTAGAATATAATTCTGATTAATTTTTAGCAGCCACAATTAAAAAAAAGATCCCAAGATTCCTCCCCTTAAAGTCATTGAGCTTTTCTGCTCTGCTGTAATCACTTTTTCCCTTTGATGTCACATTTCTTCTCTCACTCTTAATTTGAAAGTAATTTCGTGTTGTTTGTGAATGTAAGAAACTCTTAAGCAATTTTCTGTTTCAGAAGGTTTCCCTAATTATACACACTCATTCTCATCTATTTCAGAGGCAAGACTAGTTTTGATGTGTGTTTATTAAACTCTGAGATCCTGACCTTTCAGCTGTGGTGGCTGTTTACATAATTAGCAGCAGCCCACTGTGTGCAGATACACTGAAGGTTTATTTAGGATAAGATGTACCTAGAAGTGATTTGACTGAATGAAGGTGCAGCCTGGGTACACACATGCATCCTCAGGAGAGGGAAAACTGCAAGGCTGTGCCCTCTCAGACCTTCAGCAGGATCCCCTGGCTGGGCCTGCACAGTTCTGGTTTGCACTGGTAGATGGAGGTGTTGTAATCATTATTTTAGATCAGACAAACTGCATAGTTTAGTTAGGGCTGGGAGAAGGAAACATCATGTCTAAATCACAATAGGGAGTTCTTGAAATTGCCATTTCAATTACTTCAGCCAGAGCATGCACACAGTGTTCCTGTGCTGCTGTCCCTGCTCCAGTCACAGAGAATTACTACTTAATTGGATATTCTACAATTCTATGATTTTTGAGTTGGAAGGGACCTGCAAGACTCACTGAGTCCAACTCCTGGCCTTGTGCAGGACATCCCAAGGATCTCACCATGTGCCCAAGAGTGTTGTCCAAACACATCTTGAACTCTGTCAAGCTCAGTGCTGTGCCCTGGGGAGCCTCTTCCGGTGCACAGCCACCCTCTGGGTGAAGAACCCTTTCCTGATATCCAACTCAAACCTCAGTCCTGTCTCTGGTCACCAGAGAGAAGAAATCAGTGTCAGTCCTTCTGCTGTCCATCATAAAGAAGTTGCAGAGCACCATGAGCTCTTCCCTCTCCAGGTGTTAGGAGTGAATGCTGTGAGAGTGAGAGAGAGCTGCACTCACTCTCCTGCCTCTGCCTCCTTTGGAACCATGGTGCTACAACACCAACCACAGTTACCTAAGCATCTTACTGAACTGTAAGTGCAGAGAGGAATCTAGACAGAAATTAGCCATTGTGAAAATTAAACAGTATTTTTATTATGGATATTCTGTCAAGGCTTGACAGAGCAGTTAAAAGAAATGCTTTCTGTCAGTTACATAATTAGAAATAAAAATACCAGAATCATTACTACAAACACATTTTTTGCTCTACAAGTAAAGCAAACGACCTTGATTACAAGAAGAGTTATACTTCTAAGCCATCCAACTTGGGCAGTTTTGAATTGAATTTCTCATTGTCCAGTTCTAGAACTTCATGAAAGGAACTTGGAGCGGTTTTTCCGCTGCGCGCTTCAGAGCCAACGCGTACGTGTAAACCCTGGCATCCACTGCCAGCTGCTCCTCTGCTACCAGTTCTGAAAATTATAAAATTGTGAGATGCTGTTAAAACCTCACCCTTACAGAAATGTAAGTTCTTGCTAATATAAAGATGTGTAGCATTCCAGATGCTGCAAACTCCTCTTGCTATCACTAACTCGCATACATGGCCAGGTCTCTCACAGCTTTTTGCTTAGCATATTATATAACATAACATATTCTAGGGTGAGAGATGACATGAGGAGCCCTGAGAAGGGATTCTTGAAGCTCATGTTAGTGCATTTAATGTGTCAGAAAGCTCTTACCATCAATCCTTTGCAGTAGGTCATTCTTTGGAAGTGAAACAACTTCCACAAATTCTAGGGGAGAAGAAAAAGGTTTACACATCCTTAAATTAGTGAACAGTAAAGAAATCTAACTCTGTCTTCTGTTTCTTGCAATTTAGAAGGGGAAGGAGACTGATTTAATGCTCATCACCATCCAAAAGTTGTGAGCTTTCAGATATCAAAAAAGGTAAATTAAATGGGGAAAGGCAGTGACTGGGCTCACTAAAAAACATGTTTGGCAGAAAAAAGCTGGAAAAACAGTTGGGAAAAAAGTGTAGCTGGGAGCTATGAAGGATAAGAATCCCCAAAAGAGAAACTTCCCTTTCGAGAATGAAAAATGCACTGTTGCAGAAAACTTGTTTGGCTTCTCCTGGTACAGGAATGGATTGGAGATGCATTTCAAGACCAAACCATCTCAAAAGGTTTATTAATGATGAATTCATGCTGGCTTACCTTTCTCCTGTCTCTCTGAATTACTCGTCTTCAGGGCTTGCCCTACAGCTGTTGGAGGGGCAGCAATTTGTATTTCCTGAAATACTGGTGCTATAGGTGCAATACTGGGAAAGGTAATTGACGTAATAATGCCCCACAGGAATTTGCATCTAGGCCAAAGTCAACCTCAGGCACATTTGATTAGGCTCAGGAGATTACCCAAGCACAAATAAAAACCAGTTTTAACTGACTTTTTCTAAGTAAAACTTGCCATACAAAGAATCATGACCTTCTTGTCAATGAGATCACAGTCACATTACGTACCTCCATCATCTGCAAGTGAAAAGAGTAGTGGGTTAAAGGGTTGAAATACACTAGGAGTTTATAATTAAAAAGCATTTGATGGCTAATTGACTGGGAGTGACACTGCAATTAACTTCCTGAGTGAAGCTACAACTGAGAGCAGTACCTAGGTTCACAAGTGCTTATGGCTCTCACTGAAATTTGGCACTGAAATGTTTTAGAATTCTGAGCGTGCCAACAGCTGACGCTTCACATCTGGGCTTCCCCAGGGGATTCAGCAGAGACACACTCATCTAGACTGCAGGATGTGATTGGAAGGATGTGCAGTATCCAAACCAGCTAGGACAGAAGAGATGAAATGGTGGGGTAATTGTTATAAATTGTTTTATCTTCTCAACATTTTCAAATAAATTCTACAAAACTCACCAAGGTTTTGCTTAGGTCTCGTGTTCTCAGCCTCATCTCCATTTATGACGACGCTCACGATGTGTGTTGTGCTGTTTGACATTCCTGGGTCCAAGCACAGAGCTGCCAACAAGCACATGGAGAGGTTCATTTTCCAGAGCAGGAGTCAGGCACCTTGACATTTTAACAAAAGCTTTCACAGAAATATATCTGATACAATAGGAGAATATATATTTGGCAGACATTTGTGCTGTAAGAGTAGCGAAAACTTTGTCTTCACAAATTCTTAGAAGTAATGTTTCTGTAACTCTCAGCTCTTTTACAGATCCCTGAGAAGACTTGTTTTCACAGCCAAATTTACCTTCTATTCCATAGACTAAAGATTTACTGTGAGCTATCCCTTATAGACTTCCTCAGTCTGTGGGAGTCTAATTTTGCCATCACCTGTCTCCAGCCTCTCCCAATCCCCAGCATGCAGTTACACCCAATAACTGAGAGACAAGACTCAACTGCAATGACATTCCCTCAAAATCCTAAATTGCCTCACCTACCTTCTCGTTTGATTTATGATCCTCATTTTGCCTTCATTTTATCTTATGTAGGAAGCATAGGATTGGAACAATCATGTTCCAAAGGATCTCTGACTTTATTCCAATTACTCTCCTTTCTTCTTTCCAGCTGGAGAACCTGAGAACTGTCACCTCCCCACAAGTACTGTCACCTCCCCACAGCTGACACAAGGGTGACCTCTGCTTCATGCAGCTTTTTTTTTCTAAGTTCACAGATGCTGTTCACAGAAGTCCAGCAATTTAGACCTTTACACTAAAATGCCAAATCAAAGATTGAATAATTGGGTTTTGTGTAAAGGATCTTAATGAATAGCAATTTCCTCCCTACAGACATCAAACTTACTTCAGACAGAAGTCTTGATTCACATCAAGAACCAAAGTTTTACTTTTACATGTTACCCTGCTAATTTGCATAGGCTTTCCCTTTGGTTTAGAGCATTTCAGACATTTAGAGTACCCATCCAGACAGAATTAGCTTTAGTGGGAAAAAATAAGAAAAAGCAAAGACCTGGAGTACATTCAATGACTTCCCCCTTGTACCCAGTCTCTTCCTTCAGCTCTCGAAGTGCAGCACTTTCTGCTGACTCGTTTTCCTCAATGAGGCCTGGGAGATACATAACACAGAAAAACAATTAAAAGCTTCCCACTTAACTGTAATATCCATCCTGAGATCTAATCAAGCTTTATGGAAGAGGAGAAACATCCTCACTACTCTGTCTTTGCAGAGGGATAAGTGTTAGGAAGGATTCCAATCCCTGGATTCATTATGCTGCTGCCCACATCCTTAACCAATTATCTACAGAATCATGTTGCCTTCCCCAAAAATGGCATTAATATTCTCATGAGGGAAAGAAGCCAAATGCTTTGACTCTGAGAGAAAGGAGAAATGGAGGGAATTTTCTCCAATCTGCTAAAACAAGCTTATTTTGTTTTTTCATTATCAAATATTCCTATTTTTGAATAGCACGTGGAGCTCAGCATGGTTTTCCAGCCACAGCTGCATTAAGATCACAGAATCAACTAAGTTGGAAAAGACCTTGGAGATCCTCAAGTCTAGCCTATAAAATACATAAAGATTGACACCCCAAGCTCATCTAAACACACTGAACCATATGTGACTCATCCCAGTGTTTCAGCCACTCACCTGCAGGAAACTCCAAGCAGTAGCCATTGATTGGGGGCCTGAACTGTTTCACCAGGACAATGCAGTCGTAGTGCAGGGTTCTCTGCAGCACTGCTATCACTGCCACACCTACCACGGCCATGGCAGACACAAGGACATGGAATGTCAGCATACAGGAAGTGAGATTTTAGTGCCAGATCTGGAAGGAACCCACACACTGCTACTCTGAACATTAAATGTTTGGATGCCTGCTCCAGAATCCTGAATGATGAATTTAAGCTCTTTATAACATGCATGGTGAGAAATCTTCAAAGCTCCCCAGCAAGCCAGAGACACACAAACCAAGCAAGACTGAGCCTCAGGGAAGGGCTCTCCTGCCTACAAAAACTGCTTGAAAGCTTCTGTAGGGAACTCTCTACTCTCCATTTCTAAATCATGTCCCAGAGAGCCCCTTGGCCCCTAACAGCAGCCCCAATCACCAGTTTGAGAGCTACCCTGTGTCAGGGCACCCCTGATGTCTGAGGAAGTGCTCCATCATTTTAAAGTGGGCACAGTGACCTTGGGAAAGCACTCCCACCAGTAAGGCTCTGATTCTCCAGCACTTCAGTTAGCCTTTCATTAGCCCAGGGTATAGCCAGCTCTGCCAAGCCACCTGTTCCACATCCTCACTCACTGAGGAACAGATCAGCTCAAAATATGCATTGTCAGCTTATCAGAAGGACTTTCACAGGAAAAAAATGCAAAGAGAAAAAGCCACCAATTCTTACCATCAGCTGTAACTCCCTTTTTGTTGCCAGTACGCTTTACAGTTTCCCAAGTTCTGTTTAAACAGAGAAAAGAACAAAGGAATAAATAAATCATCTTCCAGCCTTGCTACTTTCACTTAAAGCAAGATGTACCACCACACAGTGAGGTCTTGTAAGAAGCAGCAGGCCACAGGCAGGCCCTGTCATACACTGGCACTATAAAATGTCTACAGTGTAGTTTTATTTTGCCTACTTAAGGGGGAGAGAGAAAATAGTTAATTTTAGTTACACAAAAAATCCAATCTTGCTAATTTTAAGAGGACACTCTGCTGATGAAGTGGGAGGCACTAGAGAGAGCAATCAGTACAGACTCTAACACATTAAGGGGAGGGAACTAAAGCCATGTTGTAACACCTACATAAACACAGCAAAACTAAAGAGTACAAAAGAACTGGACAGAAATGATAACATACAAGAGGACATTAATTTGTCAATTATATGGAGGATGCAGCTCCACCAGCAGGGAACAAGGAGCTTGTAATGAAGAACCAGAAAAGCCACAGGATGGACTCAGGATTGCCACAGAGTAGTTGCACAGCTGGAACTTGCTTCTGTGTGACATCTTCCAAAGAACTGGAAATGCAGCACAAGTCCAATGTGCCCAAGAGGATTTATTTAGGAGCCAAATTCAATCCCAATGCTTCCACATCTGCCTGAGAAAGATTCTCCCCTCTGAAGAGCAGGAACTCTGAAGGAACCTCACAATGAACAGCTCTCATCTTGTCTGGAGGGATGTTTGCAATGCTCATGTTCTCTAGCCTGGGCCCAGCCTGTGCAATTGGGAATCTGGAACACCAGAGAGGCAATTACCTGGTTTTCCCAAAGGGATCAGTGTAAGTTGTTTCTGAAAGCTTCAACCATTGTCTTTCTACAATGACCTAAAATAAAGAATTCTTTGTTAAATACATTATAACATTAATCCCAAAGAATTGGGAGAAACAACACAATTTTTTTAAGTTCTTTTGAAGAAAAATTTCAGGATCACACCACATGCAGGAATGTGCAACAGCATTCCTGTTGCTAATACAGAAAAGAAATTACTCTAAATTATTGAATATGAATAAAAATATAACCCCAAGATAGTAGCTTTTCTTAACATGAAACATCTTACCATCTTTCTTAGTTTTATAGCCAAGTTTTGATGAATTCAGTGGGATTTTATGTACTGCCAAGTCCTCATTTTTTAGTAGGATTTTGCAAGGGTAATAGATCAGCTGCAAAGGGTCTCTGTGCAGCCCAGAGACTTCAGCTGCACTGGTGCTCACGAGTGCCCCCCCAGCAGAGAGCAGCCCAAAAGCTGAGCATGCAAGACTGAAAACCAAGCTGCCCTGAGGCTCTTCTTGCCCTTGTGTACCTGCTGTACTCTGCAGCTGTGACAGTGACACACATCTGCCCCTCTGGGGTTCTGAGAGCTGCTGAGTGAGTGCTTGGCATTAGCACTACCACCAAATGTCTTTTCTGGGCTAAGTGAGTTTATTTTCCCTATGATGTTTCCTCATCTTTGATGTAATTCATTTAAAAGAGAAAAATCCCTAGATATCAGCCTAGCAGTTTGCTTCTTTTACTGTAACTTGCTTTAAAATGAGTTATTTTTATTTCTTTGTCTATTACTTTGATGGGCAAAAAACATCTGCTTATACCAGCCTGAATGTACCTTCCCAGAAGGAAGAATGAAGTAAGATCAGCTCCCACTTTCATGGAAGATAATCCAGCATCAGGCCACACTGTTACTGCACAGTTACAGAACCACTTCTGATACAAGAGACACTGGCAGAAAGAGGGTAAATACTTCTCTGTATTAAGCCCACAAAATGATTGAAAAAAGTAAATACCTTAAAATAGGTAAGATCTAATTATAAATTTCCAGTCATATCAAAGATCACGTTGTTTAAAAAAGAGTATAACAAAGACAAATTTAAAAAAACCACCCAAACAACAAACCAAACAAAAAAATCATAAAAAAAACTATACAAAACCAAACCAAAAGAGGATAAGATGAAAATGCTGCCTGCAAAATACCCAGCTCTCAACAGAAAACCCCAAAGGATTACAAAAATTAGATCCTTTATGCTTGTGAAATATTCATATTAAAAAAATGCCTAAGAGAAAAGACAGAATACAAACAAATCTCTTCTTTCCTTGTGCTGTGAAACTGTAAGAAATTCCAAGAGTGTTTTCCCTCCATGAAGAACAAATAAAAGAAACCACATTTGTGTTGTGGCATGAGCAGGACACTGCCAAACCTGCCTTAACAGCAAAGATTAAATTTTAAGAGTTCACTTTAGAGGGAACAGAAACAAATACAGGCAGTTTAGGGTAAAAGTGCTGCTAATAGGAATGAAGTAGCTCCAGAATCCTTTCTTAGGACTGCCATTATTCTCATTACTTCCTTACTGATGTCTCTGAAACAGCAATTATCTAAATTCAAATCCTCTCAGCAAACATAAAACGTGGTACAATCCCAAATGTTAAAGCAACCCTTGGTGGCTGCTTTACCTTAAAGAAACAGAAAACTGTTTGAAAGAGCAAATTGTTGCTGAGTTTCATAACCCCCCAATTTGTAAAGTCTCTCAGAGATATCAGCCTTATTTCTGAACACTGAAAAACCTCCTGAAGAGACAATACAAGAAACAGATGCAAAATCTGAAAAAAGGAGAAGCAGCTTACAATAATGCAACACTGTAGATTTCTGTAGATTTCTCTCTCCTCGTTGATAATTTGTATAATTATTTCAATAAAGAGGAATGTCACACCTTTTAAACTCTCTGACAATCATGAAGAATTTTTTTTGTCTTTTTATGAAAATCCAGCCTCTCTAGCATTTTGTACTCTGCACTCACAAACTCACAAATAATTGTTATTTAACAACAAAAAGTGCCCAAGCCAAGCATGCTGTACCTCTTCCTTCAGGACGGACTGTTTAGCTGTTTTTGCAGCTTCTGTGGATGTCTCAGCTGCCATTTTCAGCAATGTCAGGTTTTTCCTCTCCTGTGCAAAGTCCAGATATATATGAAACAAAATCAATATTTGCTTTCAGTGTAAAGTTAAAAGGTTCATTTCTGCACTGTAAATTAACAAATATAGCTCGTTGGAGAAAGTCAGGGACGTGTGATGGCAAGTTCAATGCATGTTTTCAGCTCCACCCAGTGATTTCAGAGCCAAATAATTCAAAGGAGAAATGTAAATTTGGGTCAAATCCCTGTTTTGTATCATTTTAATAGTCCTATCAGCTGTCAGGTAGCTATACCAGCTGAAGACATTTTTATTAACTATTTGAATGTCAGACACACATACAGACACACATCATCCATTTCAAGTAGTTTCACTCTGATCTGGGTGAAATGCTCTGTCAACAGTGTCTGGACAACAGGACTGTGCACTGCACTGTGAAAGTCCAAAAAACCCCCTTATACCAAGAGGACTTCAGTGGTAAAAACTGTCTGCTATTAAAAATAAGAACTAGAACCCACCTCCAGCTCACATCACAAATAAACAGGTAAATGACTCAATCCTTCCACTAAAAACAAGGTCAAAAATCTACATATTGCAAGTCTGTGCAGCACACGGGGCAGGTGTGATGCTGTGACCATGGCATGAGTCTCTTACTGGGGATGATGTGTCCAACACCATGCAAAAGGCAGCATTTTCATTTTAAAAATGCCCAAAGCAAGGCTCTGCAGCTGCAGCTCATGCCTCAGCCTGCATCCCCAGGAAAGTGGGGTTATGCATTCCCCCCATCCACCAGGAAAATGAGATTATGCATTCCCCCCATCCAGGTCCAGCCTAAAGACACAGCAGATAGCAGGAAAAATATGTATTAGAGACTGACCCTGTGTCACTGGGGAACTGCAGGGCACTTTCAGCACAGAAACACACCAGGGAAACCATCTCTGGTATTAACTTAATACTGAAGTCCTGAAAATAATCATGAATCATAAGCAAAAGCCAATAACAAGAAACAAATCAGTTTAAACACCAGGAGAGATGAGATGAGATAATCTTAAAGATCTCAATCATCCATAGCATTGATGACCATAATCTTTCCAAAAAGTCAAAAAGAATCTTTCTATGACATCAGCTATGGATTAATAAGGCTCTGTGTGGTCTCTAGCAAAGAACAGCACCAAAGTGTGAAAAGCTTCTCTGTCACACCCAACATCAGAACTTTCATTTTTTACTTCATCTTTATCTCTTTTGTGGTAACATCCATTGCACACCAGTGAAACATGAAAGGGCAACAATCAGCTTTCTTACACAGTGCATTGACAAGGTCTTAAAGTAGTTAAAAGGAACAGGTGGGACTAAATATTTCTGTTTATCAGCAGAAGCAAAACTAAAGTACATTAAACCATTTCCTTGGTCTGTACACAGGGCAAGCTCTCTCTTAATTCTTAAGAAAGTGGTTTTGGGTGAAGCAGGTGATAGAGGTCAAATGTGAAGACTGGTTTTATGTAATGTAAGTCTTGAAAAGAAACCCTGACCTGTTACAGCAAATTCTGTTCCTTAAAAAAAAAAAAAAGGTTCTATAATATTCTTTTAAGGCAATGAAGCTCCTTTCCAAATCTACAGTTTTATTATCTACCTTACCACTATTTGTAACACAGACTGCTCATTTGCTTGTGTTCCAGTTTCTACCCCACTCCAGGTCAGTCAGCTGTTCCAATGTTTGTTCCAATGTCTTCTCTCAGGACTGAACAGTTTTATCTGGACAAGGGCCATGTCTCATGCTGTGACTCTCAAACTCAAGATGAAGCTTTCCACCAAGCACAGGCCAAAGAAGCACAGCCCAGGAGAAACAGCCAAAGGAGGCTCTGTGTGGTGTCTTTAGAAACACAAAAACCTTACATACCCAGCTACAGCAAATTCACCTCCTGCATTTGGAATGAATTATAGTGAATTATAGCCTTTTGCATTGTCAATATAAATATATCAAAGGAGTAGAGAGTGAACCACAGCCTTGCTAAAGCTGTCTCTGGATTGGGCTAAGTCTTGCTCTTTTACTCTCCCCTCACAGGAAATCCTGTGCCATTGATCACCCCAATCCTTCTGCACAAATACCACTGCATCTTTCCCAAATGTGGACTACCACAGCTGGATAATGAAAAAAAAAAATAAAAATACTAGAGCCTCATCTCGTGGCAGAACCTGTTTTCAAAACAGCTTGTGCTCTCCTGAGAGATTCAGCAGTGACTTGCTACTTATAACAACAACAAAAATACACAGTTTCAGTGGTTTGAATTATCACTGAAACCTAAAATGGGTAAACATCTCAAAGAGAGGGGAATGCTGATCTAGCCCAGCTTCTGTAGTTTGGGTATCCTCCACAAGTGGGTGCAGTAACTCTATGTATAGTGACATGTTTTAGAAATTCCACCAAAACAGTATTTTTGTCCAGATTCAGTTGGCAGCACAGAAGTGAGAATTTCTGCTGTTAGAAAGCTGAAATCCTGTTTGGTTAAATGAAGGCTGCAACTCTGGATCTCACGTTAGTCATGCTGTCAAGGATGGCAACGTCTCCTGTTCATAAACAAAATTAGCTGCAAGTGAAAATTAAATTTAACACTAAAATGTGAGGTTTCTAAAGGCCTATTTGGCTTTCAGAACATGCCTTGTCTTGCAGTTCTTCTACCTCATAAAATTCACTCTGCATATAAATATGAGTTCATCTGAGTTAAAAATTCAATGCAGCTGATACAGCAGCCTGGCTACCTGACTTAGGATTACATGAGCTCTAAGAATACACATTTTAAATTGTTATAAATGCAATCTTAAGAATATGTCAAAGTGCCCACATTTATCAGCTGCCTTAACATGAATCAACAGCACTCAAACTATCAATTACAGGGGAAAATAAATGTTTTCTACTTTGTCTGGTAGTTTTTGTGCCCAATGTTAGAGTGTACTGCTGGCAAATCATGCTACTTCTTCCATTTATTTCAAAACTGGGGTCAAATTCTGTCCTGAAAAAGCCATGCCATTAATAAAACATGTAACTTTATTCCCATTGCTTATTTCTTTATTGAGTGGCTTCCTTTCAAGGCAGCATCCAGCCATTCTACACTCCCCAAATTATCCTTCCCAGCAGTTAAAATCTTAAGCCAGCCGAGATCTGTGAATCAGTTGGAGGGAGAAGTCAAGATATCAGAACTAAACTTCAATATTAATACTTAGATGGATGGATTAGCTTTCCTAAATCACTTTCTAGAAGACATTCTCTGATCCAAACACATATTCCATCTGACAGCAACCAGATTTAATGGAAGCTCAGCAAGCAGTGGAGGTCCCATGGCAAATTCAAGGTCAAACAAAATATAGATTTTCTTATAAACAATGTGCAAAAGAGACACTGGCAACATTATATGCATAATTTAACCAACAGAGATACCTAGGCTGAAGATAAACATCATTAAAAACTCCTCAAACACTTTAAATTTGTGTGCTTGCACTTCAGTGCTATAATTCTAGAAACAAAATCCATTAAGTAGCAATTAAGTGGAGGAGAGGAAGAAAAATAGAAGGAGAATGTTTCATTTTTATCACCCTATCTAGAAGCATGGATGACCCACTGAGTGCCAAGTAAAACACGGGCAAGTAACTGCAAAGCAAACAAGGATTATCTCCCAGAAGCAGAAGAGGGTGAGAGGCAGCTCCACGGTGTTATCAAACTTCCCAAGAGCTGAGGTGTCACAGCTGGGGAGCCTGACCGTGTTCACAGGGGTCCGAGGAAGAGACGAGGATCTGACTCCATGTTTGAGAAGGCTTGATTTATTATTTTATGATATGTATTATATTAAAACTATACTAAAAGAATAGAAGAAAGGATTGCATCAGAAGGCTGGCTAAGAATAGAAAAGGAAGAATGAATAACAAAGGCTTGTGGCTCGGGCAGAGAGTCCGAGCCAGCTGACTGTGATTGGCCATTAATTAGAAACAACCACATGAGACCAGTCACAGATTCACCTGTTGCATTCCACAGCAGCAGATAATCAATGTTTACATTTTGTTCTTGAGGCCTCTCAGCTTCTCAGGAGAAAAAATCCTAAGGAAAGGATTTTTCAGAAAATATCATGGCTACAGGGGACACATCCCCAGGCTGCAGATGTGAGGGCACAGGAGGAAACACCGCCATGCAGGGGACACAACAGCTGAACCACGGGGCTTAAATATCCCCCAAACTACTCTCTTAATGCCTGACTTGGGACTCAGCAAAATGAAATAGTGGATGATAAAAAACTTAACACGAGCTGACAGAGAGAGCTCGCAGCCCGGGGCTGCATCCACAGGTCCTGCCCCTCTCCCCTGCCCTTGCGAGAGCCCACCTGGGGCTCTGTGCACAGTTCTGTGTCCCAAACAATACAAGGACATGGAGCGGTCAGAGCAAGCCCAGAGGAGGCCACGAAGTCGATAAAAGGACTGGAACACCTCCCCTACAAAGGCTGAGGAAATTGGAGAAGGTTGTGTGGAGACTTCAGAGCACCCTCCAGCACCTGAAGGAGCTACAGGGAAGCCGGAGAGGGCCTATTCATCAGAACTGCAGTGACAGAACAAGGGATAATGGGTACAAATTGAAAGAAGGGAAATTTAGGTGAGATATTAAGAAGAAATCCTTTACTGTGAGGGTGGTGAGACACCAGAGCAGATTGCCCAGGGAGCCGTGGATGCCAGGTCGGATAAAGCCTTGAGCAACCCGGTCGCATGGGAGGCGTCCCCGCCCGTGGCAGGGGGGTGACAGGAACTGGATGATCTTTAAGATCCCTTCCAGCCCCTGAACATCTATGAAACAGCTCCATGCAGGGCACACGCGGGCACAGGGAGGACAGCAGAACCTACACGGATAAGGCGTTACTCAGCCACTCCTGGGCAGGGCAGAGCGAAGGCAGCGCCGCGGGACGCTCCGGGCGCCGCCGGCTCCGGGCAGCGCTGAGGCGGCGGGGCGGGGCCGGGCCCTGTGCGCCGGCGATGGCGCCGGGCGGCGCCCGGAGCTGCGCGGGAGGTTCCGGGCGGAGCGGGAGCTTCCGGGAGCGGCCGCGCTGAGGAGGAGGAGGAAGAGGAGGATGAAGAAGGAGCAGGTGGCGCACTGCCAGTTCTCCGTGTGGTACCCGCTCTTCAAGGCAGTCACCATCCGCAGGTGCGGGCGTTGAGGGGCGGCGGGGGCTGGGGGAGGCGGTGCGGGCATTAGGGGAGCGTGCGGCGGGGAGGGTGTCCTGCTCCTCCCCTCAGCCCTGCCGAGGCTCACCTGGAGTGCCGTGTCCGCTTCTGGGCTCCTCAGAGCAGGAAGGACATGGAGATCCTGGAATGGGTCCAGTGCTGGACTACGAGCGTGATTAAGGGACTGGAAAATCTGAGGGGAACTGGGCCTGTTCAGCCTCGGGGGTCACAGAATGGTTTGGGTTAGGAGGCTCCTTAAGGTTTCAATCCCCTGCCATGGGCAAGGACACCCTTCTCTAGACCAGGGTGCTCCAAGCTCCTTCCATCCTCCGGGGATGGGGCAGCCACAGCTTCTCTGGGCAGCCTGTGCCAGGGCCTCACCACCATCATAAGAAAAAACTTATAATTAATATCTGTGTAAACCAACTCTCACTTTGAACCCATTCCCCCATGTGCTGTCACTTCAAGCTCCTGTAAATAGTCTTGCTCCATCTTTCCTGCAAGTTCCCATAGGTTACTGGAAGGAAAAAGAGATGTCTGAGAAGGGACTTCATTAATGGATATAAATCTCTAAAGAGGAGGTGCCAAAGGATGGAGCAGGCTCTGCTTGATGGTGCCCAGCAATAGAAGGCAAAGGGCACAAACTGATGCCCTGGAAGCTCCACCTGAACGTGAGGAAGAATTTCTGTCCTGTGCAGTGACCGGGCACTGGAGCAGATTGTGCAGAGAGGCTGTGGAGTCTCCCTCACCGGAGATATTCCAGAAGGGTCTGGACACATCCCTGTGCTCTGGGATGGCCCTGCCTGAGCCGGGAGGTCGGAGCAGATGAGCCCTGTGCTCCCTTCTAACCTGACCCATTCTGGATTCTGTGGGGTTGGGTGAGGTAGAGGACATCTCTGTGGGGCAGAGCTGGGCTGGAGGTGGTGGAGGATTGATTGAGCCATCAGCTGCAGCCCAGGGAGCTGGGGTCTTGTCTCTACATCCCAAGGGAGTGTTTTGGGAAGCCCTGGAGCAGTCCAGGTACCCCTGTGCTCCCTGCTCTGCTGGTGGGACTCCATGCTGAGCATCAGGAGATACCCACACTGTTGTTATTATCCACATCCTGCTATGCACACTGCTGTTCTACTGAAACTGTGACTGAGTAGATCCAACCTAGGTGGCCACCTTGGTGTTTCTGTGTATTTCTGGAAGCCATAGGAAATTCTGCAGTTTTTAAGGTGCTGCTGCAGGTTATGAGATGGTTACAACAACTACCAGTAGCTCAGGGAAGAAAGTTGAGATAGCTGCCCTGCTGGATCAAAAAGTGCTGACATCATGCATTTAGTAATCAAAGTATTTGATCTTTTATCTTTCTTAGTGTTTATTTTTGGTAAGTTTAGTGATAGTCCTGTGTTTTTGGAATGTTGGGATGGCACAGACAAATTTTGATTTGGATTTCAGAAGGAAAACCTTTAGTTTGAGCAACATGTTGTCTCCTCACAAGCTGCACACAATTTTACTTGGAATTTCTTAAGTAGCTCAGGGAAGAAAGTTGAGATAGCTGCCCTGCTGGATCAAAAAGTGCTGACATCATGCATTTAGTAATCAAAGTATTTGATCTTTTATCTTTCTTAGTGTTTATTTTTGGTAAGTTTAGTGATAGTCCTGTGTTTTTGGAATGTTGGGATGGCACAGACAAATTTTGATTTGGATTTCAGAAGGAAAACCTTTAGTTTGAGCAACATGTTGTCTCCTCACAAGCTGCACACAATTTTACTTGGAATTTCTTAGAGCTTTGAAGGAGTAGGGCATTTTTGTGTATTTCATGTAAAATTTTTGTCCTATGCATCCATGGAGGGAAAATTGTTTTTTTGTGTGAGGAATAAGATGGGTGAAAGAGAATTTTCTTCCATATGCTAGGGGGTAAAACATAGTGTTGTTGGGGTATGTGCTATGAAAAAACACATTCTTTTATTCCACTAGGATTTTATTATAACAAGTAGTAATGAGGTATTAAAGAGATTTTCCCATTTCTTCCAGTGTTATACTTCCCCTGCCAGAGAATGTGAAAGAGTATTTGCTGGATGATGGAACACTGGTGGTTTCTGGAAGGTAAAGTATGTTTTCTCCCCAGCTTCCAAGTATTAATGCCATTTTTTATTCACAGCACCATTTTGTATATTCATATTGTATTGAGCATAATGAGTTTTTCAATTTGACCAGTGTGACTGCAGTGAACCTCACACTGTGAGCCTGTGAATGGGCTGACTGTGTTTGAACAGCTGGATTTGCTGGTGCCTGAAGCAGATCCTAAAATCCATGAACTACAATTCCTTCTAGACCAAGTGGACAAAGTCCTTTCATTTTTTCCTCCACCCTTCTTTGGGGAGAGCACCAGTCTCTAGGGTGCTCAGCTGCTGGTTTGTGTTTGCTTCTTTGGATCTAGTTGGGTCCAATTCACAGGCTTGACCTGTCCCATGCCAGTCCAGGGGTGAAGTGACATTACCTGAGCTTAATTCTCAATAAAACAAGTTATATACAGACTCAATAATTAGTAACAATCACTTGAATGTGCTGTATGAACACCCTGCCAGGATTTTGGATGCAGAAGAAGGAGGTGGAGAGCTAGCAGGAGCAGTTGGTCAGGACACAGGCCTTGCTCTTTGCTTCTGTGATGGATCTCACTGTGTGCTTCCCTTGTGGAATGGTTGCTGCATGCATCTTGTTAATGATCAAACTCAGAAATCACTCCTCACTCCATGATTCCCTCACTGGGAGTTTGCCCCTTGCAGAGCAGCCAGTGAGGCTGTGTGTGAAAGGGAGCTTGGTCTGATTTATCAGCTATCAATTGATATAAAAATTGAAGCTGTTTAAATGCCTTGTAAACATGAAAGGGTTTAATTTTTAATTTCTACATTCTTTTTCTTATTAAAAGATATCCAGAAAATTAGAATTGTTTTTTAAACTATTTTGGATCAGAAGTAGCATTGTCACCTGCTTCTGCAGAATTGTGCAATTTCTTTAGCAGCAGCTGTATATTTTAATAAGCCTTCAAAAAAGCTGAAATTGAAGGTTTGGCTTAGCTGTGTTTTACAATTTTGCTGTCTTCAATGGAGTAATGGACAGCTGTATGATTGACTTAAATTACATTTTTAAGATGTTTGCAGTTAAAATCCCTTTTAGAAACCATTTTTTTCTCTGAGTTTAAATTCTTTAGTTCTAAGCAAATGTGATCTTCTTGCAGTCAAGGCCAAGATTGCCTCTAACCTTCAGTGCACCCTTACCTGACCTGTAGATCTCAAAAACTGGACTGATGGTTTA
This sequence comes from Setophaga petechia, assembly GCA_024362935.1. NCBI lineage: Eukaryota > Metazoa > Chordata > Aves > Passeriformes > Parulidae > Setophaga > Setophaga petechia. The sequence goes on along the minus strand of JANCRA010000012.1, from coordinate 16,540,361 downwards.
GTCCTTGTGGAGGTGCATTGAGGGACTGCAGAGACTCAGCTTGTGTAAGAATTGACTTTTGCCAGGGATATGCATTTGACCTTGCCCTGTTTGCTACCCTCTCCACTTTCTGTAGGATCTTCTTTTGTCTGTATGCTGAGTGTGAGGACATTTTCTTTTCAGAGCCAGAAATTCACAGGTCAACATCTGAAACTCAACGTTTATGAATTTTTACTTGGAAAGGGAGTATGGAGGCAAAATTTTTAATTGAACTTATTTTAAAAAAATATATTTGTGTCAGAGTACAGTAAAGTTGGAAAAGAATCATTAACAGGGTGTTGGAAAGCTTCAATTATAGTATTTTAGAGCAAAGACTGATCTGCTAGTTTGAAAGAAACAAAATGTTCAGGGTAGGACCTGGGCCTAATGCCAGCTGTTTGGTCTTCAGTTTTCAATACTGGCATCTCTGATTTTTCTCTGCCAGGGTTCTGAGGTTTAATCTTATTATGAAAACATTTTGACATCCAGAGCTGGAAATGTTCTGGAAATGTAATGGACATGGTCAAGTCAAACTCCAGTGCTTCATTTTTTTTCCTGTTCATTTTTTGTTTCAGAGAAGATCCTCCAAGTCATGCTCAGGACGGGAGTGATGATGCAGAGGAGATACAGGTCAGCACAAAATACAAATTAATGTCAAGTCTCTTGAGAAAAATATGAGTGTATAACTTTTTCTGCATAATTTATAGGTGTGGAGAGTCCTTCACAGAAATAATTATCATGTGGTAGTTGCCATGAAAAACATAAAAATGTGATCACTTATGCTGTGAAGTCAGGGAGAGTTTAAGATATCTCTATGCTCTTTCACAGAAGACTTTTTTATTTTTCATTTCTTCATAATTGCATTTGTAATCATGATTGGGGAATGTTGAAATTGAACTTGATGCTGTTTCATGTTCTAAAAAAATTAGAAATACATTTAGAGTGGTTACTTCAAGAAAGAGTGAAAGTTTCTGAGGCCATAATAACTCAGAAGGCCATTCTAGAGGGAAAACACTGAAAAATGTTGTAATGACAAAGTGACAGAAGGTACAAAAAGGAGATGAAAAAGAAGTAAAAGTGAAACTAATGGATGTGGGTCTAAGGATGAAAGTGCTGGAGCTGGAGACAAGCTGTAGATAGGGAAGACTGAGTTCTGAAATGTCCATCTTTCTGATATAAATCAAATTTGAAACATATAGAGATCTTTTTTTATCAATGCTTTAGAGTAGTACTTCTGCTGAATATACAGTGTTTTTCCTGTCTTACTTAACAGCCAGAATAATTGCAGGATGGTGATATTATGCTGTCTGGGGCAGTGATTTGAACTACATGCTGTAAGAGGCTGCATGAATTCTGAAATTCTCATAAAGGATGGCTCAGGAAGATGATAACCTTTGATTTGTTCTTATTTTGAACAGTGGTCAGATGATGAGAACACTACAACACTTAAGGTAAGGTCCTGTAAATGCCCAGTGTGGGTTTGTCAGCAGTTTCCTTTCTGCAGCCTTGTGGTACAAACTTGTTGCTTGTTAGAGATATCTCTTGCTGTATTTAACATTTTTCAGACCATTTTAGATGGATGGCAGTATAGATGTCTGTAACTTCCAAAAGGTTTTGCTGGCTTAATTTTATTTAACTAAAATAAAACACTTTTCTTCATCCCTGACCATCATACACTTGTTAGACCCTAGGAAATGAACTGCAGTACAGCTCTAAATATAGCTCTTTCATTTTCACCACTTTGAGTATCTCCAAATTCTTTAATCAAACTGGATGCAGAAGAAACCAAGCCCCTGCAGCTTAATCTTCACAACTTTTCTCTTGATGTGCCATTATTTCTTCTGAGTACATCTCTCTCTGTTTTTTTTTCTTTTCCTGTCTTTATGGTCTCCTTGCATGTGAAATCAAGATCATAATGGATGCAAACCAGGCTTTCTTGGTGTTTTTCTTACATTTGTTTTTGAAATTTGCTGTTGTCCTGTCACTGTCAGAGTTAAAGTACTCAATGTCTGCCATTGATGGTGTGACCTTAGGTCCCTAAATCAGGGTGTGGAATTGCTCATGTTGGATTTGGTGCCATATAATCACAGCCCTGCTTTGAGTTGTGCTTCTGCTAGCACAGAATTTATAGCCTAGAGTTTAAAACTAATACATTTCAAATTTGTGCACACTGATTAATCTTCAGTTCAAATATTTAACCTTTGATAACCTAGATTCTCTTAATTGTAAATTATTTAAAACAAAGGGTTTGGGATCCATCATGGTTTGCAAAGCTCATGGTGATGATGCTAAATAAATAAAACCAGAGTTTTGAGTCAGGTTCTGTTATAATGTAGAACATAATAAGGAAATACATAATTAAGAGGTAATTTACCTGTCAGAAGAGCACAGGGCAAATGACTCTAGGTAAGTCTACAGCTTCCTCATGAGGGAAGTGGAGGGGCAGAAAATTCTGGTTTTAGAATAACTTGCATTAATATTAATGGTTACAAAGCCAGGCATTCAGAATTCAGGAAATGATGGAGTCCAGCTTGTTTATGCAGTTGTAGAACTTTCCTCTTGTGTGTATATTTATCCTCTTGTATTAATCAAATAACACATTGGTAACATTTTCCAATGAGGCTTAGCATGTGCTGGTGTTACATACATAGCAGGACTCCTGATTGCTGTCAGAACAAGAGAACCTTGGATCAGAATGCAGTGGATGAACTTTTACTTCTTGCAGGAGCAGTTTCTAGAATCAACTGAAAGTCTAAAAATAAAATTAGAGAAGTGGTTTATTCAGTTTTCTGAGTGTGGTTTCCAATGGAGACTAGGTAACATATGAAGGAAAGGTTCAGAATGCTTGAAGTTCAGTCTGGGTCACTGCACTAAAATGTGGGAAGGTTTTTAGAAGTATTTGCATTTGGGGAAGCTGCAATGAGGAGATGCCAGCATGTATGAGTTTTTTATTCACTTGTATGGCTGTGAGGGTTTTGTTATTTAAGAGGCATCAATTAGCTTTAACCTAGGAGTTACTTTTGAATTGAGTTTCAAAATAAGCAGAAATTGTATTCCTATATACTTCTTGCTATAAATCCTGTTATATGAAAAATCTTTGTTATATGCTTCAAATCCTTTCATGTTACTTTAAAGGTCAGCAACCTGTTTATTTTCTGTAGCACCATATTCACAGTAGAGTTTGGAGCAACCTGAAGAGTTGGGGGTTTTTTACTTCAATCTTAGATTTTCAATGTTCTTTACAAGGCAAGGTTTTCTAGTCCAACCTTTGCAATATCTCCTCTATTTTTAATCAATATATTGTTAAGCAGCTACTTTAAAACCTAATTGGAGAACAGATTAGTTAAAGTATTGCTAACATTTTATAAAACTAGGGCCTAAATGAGCAGCTGTTGCTCAAATTGCCTATGAATTGGTAAAGATATGTTTAATTCTAAAATCACTCTTTAGAAGTTTAAATATTACTGGATCTTATTTGTATACAATAATTTATCATAGGATATTAAACCAGCAGGTAAGGATTTAAGGTTTGATTATTTGACAGCTATTGCAGTTTTCATGGTGACTGTTATGATGTTTTGGGTTTTCTCCTGAAGATCATGATACTTGCTAGTGATGAGAATGAGAACTGGGAGCATTTTCAGTTTTCTCTAAATGAAAAAATGACAGATTTGATAAAGTGATTTATTTAAGTGATTTTATTGTGCACTATGTTTCTGAGGTTCATACTGATTTTGGACTTATTTCTAATGCAATATGTATTTCTAGCAGTATTTAGAAGATGACTGCACTTCACTATTAAATGTATTGAAATTTATATTTTTGCTGTTGTTCTTTGTTCAGGCACCAGAATTTCCTGAGTTCACAGCTAAAGTTCAGGAAGCAATAAGTTCCTTGGGTGGCAGTGTTTTTCCTAAGCTCAACTGGAGTGCTCCAAGGGTAAGAATGCTGGCTCCCAAAACTTGTAACAGATGTTGTCATACAAAATGTTTTGTCTTTGTTTTCTCTCAATGCTTTGGAAAGAAGAGGAGACTAGTGGTTCTGATGAAGGAGAAAGTGATACACAAAATAGCAGTGAAGTGATGGATTCTTTACTCTAAGTGGAATCCACCACTTCACTGATACCTTCTCTATCACTAGGTGGTCATGGTGCATTTTTAGGGAGACTGATGCATGGCAGCACTGACTTTCCTATCTAAAACTAGTTCAGGATACTAGTTGAAACCTTTACCTGATATAAAGATGAAAAGCACCCCAGTTTCAAAAAAAAAGGCAGTAAACTTTCCTCTAGTTAATTTTAAGTACTCTTATCTATCACTAGGTGGTGATGGTGCATTTTTAGGAGGCTGATGCATGAAAAGGACTGACTTTCCTATCTAAAACCTGTATCCTGGTTACAGATGTTGTGTGATAGGCAGGCTCTTCTTGGTCAGGATACCAGTTGAAACTTACCTGGTGTAAAATGAAAAGCACCTCAGTTTCAAAAAAAAAGGCAATAAACTTTCCTATAGTTTCCTATAGTTTCCTCTAGTTAATTTTAGGTACTTATTTCTTCTCTATCACTAGGTGGTCATGGTGCATTTTTAGGGAGACTGATGCATGGCAGCACTGACTTTCCTGTCTAAAACTAGTTCAGGATACTAGTTGAAATCTTTACCTGGTATAAAGATGAAAAGCACCACAGTTTGAAAAAAAAAGGCAGTAAACTTTCCTCTAGTTAATTTTAGGTACTCATCTTGCCTATCAATATATATGACCAAAAAAAAGACAATAAACTTTCCTCTAGTTAATTTTAGGTACTCATATCTTGTCTGTCATTAGATGGTGATTTTTAGGAGGCTGATGCATGAAAAGCACTGACTTTACTATCTAAAACCTATGTCCTGGTCACACATGGTTGTGTGATGGGCAGGCTCTTGTTCAGGATGCTAGTTGAAAACTTTACCTGGCAGAAAGATGAAAAGAACCACAGTTTCAAAAAAAAAGGCAATAAACTTTCCTCTAGTTAATTTTAAGTACTCTTAACTATACTGTAAGGGTGAGTGCACCCAAATATTGTTGTTTTCTGTTCTCAAGAGACATTGTGTTCAATCAAGGATTCCAAGAAAATTCCTGGAAGCAGTAAGGCAAAAATCTAATTTTGCAAATGAATTTGCACTGCTTTAATCAGAGTATTCATAAGAAAAACACACTATTTTCTTTCTTTTAACCACTAATGAAGTTTACCTCAAAATAAAAAGAAATATTTTTCTGCATGTATTTCAAACGTTGCATAATATTTAGATAGACTTGCAGTTTGCAGTCTCTCCTGCTAATAAAGGTGTGTTTCAGGTAATCTCTGTGTTTCTTTAGGATGCCTACTGGATAGCAATGAACAGCTCTCTGAAATGTAAAGCTCTCAGTGACATCTTCCTCCTCTTCAAGAGCTCAGACTTCATCACCCGTGACCTCACTCAGCCGTAAGTCCATTTCCAGCAGACACATCAGTTACACACACCAGGAAAAGGAAAAGCAAACCAGACAGGCATTAAAGCAGCACATTCACCCAGTGTGCCTTGACAGTATGGACTAAGAACATCTTTTTTTGACTACCTTGCCAGAGAAAGTCGTGTTGCATTCTTGAGATTTTTTGCCTTCCCACCTGTCTTGGTGTTTGTTTGTTGCTACCCTCCTTATTGGTGCCACTTTTTATGGTAATACAGTGTGACTTGACCATGTTCTCTTATTTTAAAACTGTTGAGGTTTGTGTGGCTGCCTGGAAGATGCTTGAGACTTCTGCTAATATATTTCACATATTTGTAGATCTTGTTCTGAACCCAAGTTCTTATAGCTCTTGAAACAAATACATTCCAGGTGACTAAGGATAGCAATTACAGATGAAATTAAAAATAGGATGTGCTTGGAGTTGATTTTTATTTACTCACATGAAGGGGGTATTTAATTCCTCCTGTAGTACCTGCATCTCCTTGATTTATGTCACTCATTTCTAAAATACAGCATTTTTCTGAAAGAAAATGAGATTACTGGAGTTGATATTTCTGTTACTATGGTTACTTTTTGTATTTCCTAGACAAGCAGAATTTCAAAGAAAAGGGACAGCCTGTGGCTTGGTATCTGAGAGATTCTTTTCCAGTAATTATCCAATGCTTATTTACTGTACAGGATCTTTCAGGTGACTCAGTCAATGCAGAGCCATTGTTCTAGGTGCCTTAGAGGGGCTTAACTGGTGTTAAGTTTCATGTCAAGTGACTTGATAAAAATTTTCTTTTTGAAGTGTGAAACCAGTTACAGTGCAACTGCCTTCTTTTTATTCCTGCAACTCTAATGAGACTCTCTTCCCCCAGTTTTTGGTACATGAGCTAAAAAAAGGGGAGCAAGGGCTTTTGACAGCAAGGCTGTAAGTCCAGTTCTGATGTTGGGTTTTACATCATGCCTAACCTGCATGAGAGGAGGTGCTGGGGAAGAGACTGAGGAGGAGGGGAGAAGATCCAGAAGTAATAAAACAGTTTGAAGAGTATGTTAGGCTTGGGAAGCAATTGTGAAGAATGAGAATTCATGGTTATGGGTCATACAGAATGAAAGGAATGGGGGAGATGACAAATCTATAGTTTACATGTCAGAGGTGAGTGAATTCTCAGAAGTCTTTGGTGCCTGCCCAAGGAGCTGCTTTTCATGGTTTCCCCTAATGAGAGGTGGGGTCTGGAGGACAGCTTTCTCACAGAATTGGGCAGTAAAATTTTGTTGCAATGGCTTTCAGGACTGATTCTTGTAGGTCTGAAAAAGACTGCACACTTTGCATCATCCCTTTGAGAATGTTAAATAGTACAGAGTTTGTATTTACTGTCTTCATGCATAAAGAGGTCCAGGAAAAAGTACCCAGAGCTCTTTGCAGAATTCCTGTTTGGTTAACTGTTACTTTCTAGTGAGTCTTGGAAGCAAGCAAGTGTTCAGCAAGTGCCCCTTGATTTAGATGTGGGAACTCTTTGTATGAAATGGTAGAATGAATTGGTTCAGCCACTTTCACTGATACTGAAATCAGTGTGTTTTCTGTCCAGATTAATCTTGTTTCAGTTCCAGTCAGTGCCTCAGCCCTGCAGTCAGCCCTGGCTTGCTGGGAGGGGCAGTGAGGACATTGTGGGGCTGTGCTGTGAGGTTTCCCAGCATGGCTGCTGCCTTGGAGCAGCAGTGATTTCACCTGAAGTTCACACAAGAGCTGTGGTGGCTGAGCAGCCCATAGCAGGCACATTCCCTGCTCCTGATCCTGCTCTGGGAGAATAACCTCTTGCAGAAAGGCAACACCTCCAACTCCACTGCTCCAGTCCGTTTAGGCTCCTTTTCCAATGTGGTAAGACCACCAGATAGCACAGCTAAGGTGCTAAAAAAGTAAAGCTTATGACATGATTGTGGGAAATCACCTTGGTCTCTGTGTTCATCTTGTAATTTATGACTGTCATACTTGATTAAAGCATATATTATTGTCCAGTCTCTGCTTGGTATTTCTAAATTACAAAGTTATTTGTACAGAATGTCCCCAAACAGTGCAGTGATTATTGCTAAATCAGAACAGTGGTCGTCCTTAATTATACTATTGATTAGCTGCCAGTTCACTAGTCCTTAGCAAGCAGAAATTAAAAATGTAGCTGGCATAAGAACCTGAACTGCTGAACAAATGAAAATTACATACATAATGCATCCAAATCCCTTGGAAGGACTACTTGGAGAGAGGAGAAATGCACTATATTTCTACTTTGTCAGTAATGCTCAGTATGGTCTAAAGGTTTCTTGCCCTACATAAGTAACAGCTGAAATACTGAATACTCTTCTTTTGGTGTTGTTGTTTTGTTTCCTGTGCAATTGTATAAACTTAAATATCCACAATATTATATGGTAATTATATGGTGCTGCAATGGCAATTTGTAGATAGGTGTTTTGACCTAGAAATTTAAGCCAGTGTTGTGGGACTTAAGGCAAATCACTTTCTTTGCCTTTTTCTTCCTCTCCCACTTCCTGTCTGCCTCTAAACATTGCTCAGAGAATGCCCTTATTATAATTCTCAACTGTCTCAAGTTCTGAGAAAACTTCAACCATGTAATGCTCCAATACAAACTATTAAAAAATATGGACTCAGTACAAGTATACTGAGCATGATTAAATTGCTTTGACTGTTTTAGAAGTTTGTATTCTGTCATAATGCTGACACTTCGGTTGAAGAGTTCAGACTAATAAATTACTTTTTCCAGCATGTTAATTTTAAATAAATTAACAAAGACTTCAGAGGGATGTACTCATTAATGCAGTTGATGTTGTTTCTGCTTCAAAGTCAGCATTGTGTTTTACTTAACTGAGTTCACAAAAAATCTTGTGGGTGGTGTGATCTTAATTTTTCAGGAATTAATGTAGGCTTTCAGAAATTTAGTGTTGTGTATATGTGATAAAAAAAAAAATCCTTTCTAACTGGGATTTCTGTTAAGTGATTAAAAATCTTTTGAGCAGAAAGCTCTGTATAGCCCTGGTGGATGGATTGGTATAAAATACAGTTTTCTTCCTTATTATTAGAATAGGTGGACTGTGTTTTGTTAAAATATGACTGATTGCTCACCTTGAGACTGGTAGAAATATTAGTACATAATATGTAATAAAGTATATATTATGCTTTTAATATATAATTCCAAATTGTAGGGAAATTCCAAAGTTTTTTGAGATGTGGAGGAGTCAGAGCCTGTGTTCTCCTAACAGAGCATAGGAGGCAGTGTTGGACCATGAAGAGAATGTGCCTTAGCACTCCAGTAGCTTTTTGCAGAGCTGATAGTTTAGGTTTTAATGTAAATGTTTCAAGGTAGGCAGTTGCACACGAGAGGATGTGGGAAATGAGGCCTTTGATGGCGATTTTTTTTTTTTATCTTGAGGTTTCACTCTTGCCCATTTTCCCTAGCAATTTACAGTGTGGTACAAGATTCTCTTTTCAGTCGTGTATGAATTTCCTATTTCTTTGAGGCCTCAGAGTTCCAGCAAGGTTTAATATTAAAGGAAGATACAGTTCAAAGGCTGTTAAAAACTTCTCCTTATTCTTTTTTAAATAAGATTTTAAAATAAAACATTAGATAATTACAGGGAAGTATCAGGTACAGAATAAATTTTACAATTCTCATCATATTCATAATAGTTCCTAATTCTCTTAGTGATTTGCAGATGAGTTCATGACTTTCTTAGCAGGGTAGGTACTGGAGAAACTTGCCAACCTTTTGCTTTTCTTAGTGTTGAAAACTGACCTGATAATCACTTTTTGTAGCATGTCCTGTGGTCAAGTATTTGCATTTGGAGTCTGACAAAGAGTTGCCACATAGAAAGAGATCTTGATCCTTCTGGTCTTGACTTCTAAGTGTAACTCTGTAAAAAAGCTGCTGAGCAGAACACAACAGAGCAGTTTGATCCTTTCACCCCTAGTATTCAAAATGACAATTTTCAGAGGCTTCAGAAAATACAACCCAGCTATGTCTCAGTTTGGGGTGCCTGACATCTTTCTGATTGTTCTTTCAAGTATGTCCAAGCCTGAATAGGATGTGGGTTGAAGACACCCCACTTAGCACTGTGCCTCTAGAGATCAAAAGCCCATGTGTAGTACACAAGTTGAGATGGCTCTCAGCATTAAATGCTACAATAAGCAGGTAAAAAATATAAAATTGCAACCTCAAATTGCCCAAAATTTACTCCCTGAACAAAGGTAGCCTTTTGTCAATAAAAACTCATTATAATATTAAGAAGGAAAATTAGATTACAAAAACATGAGTTTATTTTATCTTGTGCTGTGTTCACCCATTTTTTTCCTTATCTGTACTTAGTCCTGTGTCATTAAGGGTCAAAAAAAGTACCCTTACTGTGTCTTGCAGTATTTTTGCCTGTGTGCTTGATTTGGCAGAGATACCTGCACAGTCTGTGGGGCTTGGGGTGGCACCCAAGGATTTAATTTTCTGACTTAGAAGGGAAGAGGAACCATCCTTCCCCACATAGCTCTTACCCAAAATATTTGAGGGTTGAGTTAGGGAATAGTTTTGATTATAAGGCTGTGGTTTTTTTGGCTGCTGGAATAGACTGTAATTGGAATGAAGTGGATTGCAGGTACCCCAATCTCAGATATGGAGTCTGTGAGAGGTAATAGCAGTCCTCGTGTGCAGGCTCTGTAAAACTCCACATGCTGGACTTCAGCTGCCTTTGTAGATAAGTTTATTATTGGCTGTGTGTGGGGAGGATATTTTCTTCAGCATGATATGATAGGCATATACTCCAGTAAGAGGGGAATTCTGACTCTAGCAAACCTGTGAGCTCTCATGAGTTTGTTTCTGTTGCTTTGACAGATCTTAAATTGAGGGGAATCTAAACTGAAGCTGAAGGATGTTATCTGTTTACACAGGCTTACAGATATATATATGATGTGTTTGATCACTGTGCTTTTGGAAAGCCTGCCTGTATTGCCCTACTTTTCTGTGTGTTGTGGATATTAAAGTCTAAACTAAAATGTGTGAAATTTATTTCTGCTGGCAGCATACAGAATGAACTCTTACAATAGCTCTTCACTTCAAACCAAAGGCTGGGAAGCCATGTCTTATAAATGCAATGTTTATGTGAGACTTTTGGGTTGCTGAATGAAGTTCACTGCCAAAAGGAGATCCTATAAATATTGTATTTAGGGCTATTGCTCAGCAGTGACCCTTAACACAGTTCTGTGCTTCCAAGTAGTTTGTTGCCAATAAGGTCAGGCAGTAGAAATGGAAGAAAAACACATGTTCCCCTGTGAATACCTATTGAAAGTTACAGAATCTGTTGCAAGGTTTACTGTAAAATGACAAGAAGGTACATGGAAGCTGACTTGCCTTATAACTGCTCCATTCCTGCTGGCTCCTGAAAGGACACCAACAGAGTCAGCTCCTCACAGGGGACAAAACCTTGACATCTGCTTGCAGTTGTGGAAATAGTTTTGTTTATCCCACTCTCAAGGGATTTGTAAGAGTATTTCTTAAGGCTCTTAATTTAGAAAATACCATGCTATGGCATCAGGAGTGCTGAGCAGCCGTGCTGGTTTGCATCCTTTATTCATGGAAATGAGCTGCTGTAAGGCACCATGATGTGTCTCTGTTGTGTGCTTTGGGAAGTTAAACATTAAAAGTACTTGGCAAAACATGCTGCAGTGAAACTGGATTAGATTGCTCAAGTTTATTGGGTTTTTTGAGAATTCAGTTATGCCAACATAACAATACAAGGGAAAAAGAACAGCACTGTTGATTCAAACAGAAATAAATCAACAGTGAGTAAACACTGATGTTTGGGACACATCCCTATCCGGATTTAAGTGCTTCCAATTCACACTGGAATAAAAGAGGTGATTATTCTGTTTTTTTTTCCCATGATAATTGTCAAAAGGAGAGTTGTTATGCATTGCAATTTATTGCTTTGTACATATTGGAAATAATTTAACTGTAGTTCTTATGTTTCACATGAGAACTGTTTCAGTTTGGGGTTATTTTCAGTTTGGGATTATTTGGGATTATTTTTATTGGGGTTTCAGTTTGGTGTTATTTTTCTTACTATGGCTAAAATCTTACATGGGAAGCAGATTTTGAAGCCTGTGCCTTACTTTTCCAGATTTATTCACTGTACTGATGATTCCCCTGATCCTTCCTTGAACTATGAGGTAGGACTCCTTGCGTGATTTCTGAGTTATTTAAAAGAATTGCTCACAGGCTGGGTGACATTTGTGGCTGGGTTTCTGTCCATTAAATGTATTATGTTTGTTTTATTCATGTTGCTTTCAATATGAAGGGAAGTCTGGTTCAGCACTGCAGGTCATAAGAAGTTCATTTAATTGCAGATCAGGTGGGCTGAAGTGCAAACTTGAGAAGCTTCCTTGCAATGTCCTCTCATGTCTGTCAGGTTGTGACAGGAAGGACAAATTCAAAGTAATATATTCTTGATGGTGAGCTGCTTGTGAACATCATGCTGAGGTTACCAAGGGTGAGGCTGCTGCAGTGGCTGGGGACATCCTGAACTGCTCTGTCACATCTTGTTTCCTATGTTTGTTACCAGATCAAAATGTTCAGCTAGAGATGCTTGAAACTGTTAATGTGGAGCTACTGCTCTTGTGGCAACATCTAGTCATCTCTCTAATAATAGTTTTTATGTAAATATAACATTTGTCATCATGCAGTGGGCTTAAAGGGCTTTTCAAAAGTGAATGAACCTTGTTTTATTTTAAAGCACTATCAAGTGTGCTTTAAAGACACAGGACATGTAAAAGTTGGAACAAAGAGTTTAATGTTAACACCATAGTTAGGAATGTCATCTCTGGTTCCTGAAGCTTTCTGCTGCAGTTTAAAGGTTTGGGAGTTTCCAGCATCCACTAGCAGTAACTGGGGCCTTCAAAAACACCAATCCTTCAGAATATTTCAGCTTAGGAAACACAGAAACTTGAGAAAGTGCCAGAAAGATGCTTTAATTCCCAGGCAGTCTGTCCTATTGACTATAATAGTTTGCTTTCTATTTCTGTCCTGTGTCCTTATTTTCACTGGTTTGCGCCTTCAAAGGCGTCACAGGATTCTGCTTGGGTGTGTACCAGAATAGAGGTTGATTTGGATAAATTTAATTCTGCTCATCAGCTCCTTTGACTAGGGAGCAACTTTCTGCCAATTCCATGACAGATTTGTTGTGTTGTACAGCAGGGTTTTCATTTTCCATGTTTTATCATTAATGTAACTCGGAAGTTGTTTCATAAATGAGTTCACAGTTAGAAATACTGTACAAAGTGGAAGAGCATAAGATAATTAAGGTGGGTAGGGAGCTCAGGAGGTGCCTAGTCCATCCTCATACTCAAAGCTGGGTAAGGAATGAGATCATATTGTCTCACTTGGCATTTTATAAAATCTGTCTTGAAAACCTCAGTGGGTAGAGGCTGCCCAGCCTCTGTGAGGGAACTCTTCCAGTGCTTGACAGTCCTCATCTGAACCTTTCTGCTTCAAGCTAGTTTAGACTATGTGGTCTTTGGAGATGCCATCCAACTGAAGGCATTCTGTGATTCTCTGAAATGAATATCAAATCTAATTGTTTTGAAATATTTTCAAAGATGATTATGTGAACTGTAGATTTAAGATTGTTTTGTTTTCTAGTATCAGTGGTCATCCTGTCATTCCAGCAAAACTGTAGCTCTGATAGACAGACCTGTTGACAAAAGGATGCTGTTACTTTTCTGAAACAAGGCCTTGTCATTTGTTTTTCCTGCACAGCTTGTTCTTCGCAAATGGTGTGAACTAATCCCTGGTGCAGAATTCAGATGCTTTGTCAAGGAAAACAAGCTTTTAGGTAAGGAATTGCTTAAAAACAAAATTATTGGATGAAGTTTGAGCAGTTTCTCTGATTCCTTGAATGAGATCTAAGGCTGAAGAAAGCTCTTTCTTTCCACACCTCATTTCTGAAATTAATGGTTTATTCTTTCTGTAATTCAAAATGTGGTTTACCACATCTCACTTTCCACTATATTTGAAAGCTTGACAGCTCACCATGCTTGCCATTACAGTGGGAATATTCTTAATTTAATTGTTAATTCAGAAACTTCACCCAAAGGCAGAGTCTTTTATATTCAGGAGCAAATTGCATCGACTCCAACTTGCAGAATAAATACCGAGGCAGTTGTGTGTTGTGCTGTAAATACATGACCCCATGAGGATGGTATATGCACAAAGTTGGGGAGGTCAGAACATCTCCACAGGTGTAGGAGGTGTCTTGAGTTCATATTAAATTCAGTGTAGCTTAGTTAGAACCCGTTGTTCTGTTATTCAAGTGTAGAATCCTGAATGTAAGATGTTTCAAGTGGCACTGAAGAGCCAGGGTGTCCATCCACAGCATGCACAGAGCTGGTGGGTGCACTGGGAGACCTCTGGCAGCTGGAGAACAGGCAGATTGTGCTAGAGCATGTGTTGTAGGCAGCTGAGTAGGGTAAATTTAGAGTAATTTAGGGTAAATTTAGCTCAGTTTTACTCCTCTGGTTGTGTTGACTATCCTCTGCTGACTACAGCAGGAAATGAGACACCCAGTGCACATACAGGTGCTTGAATTGAGGGGTTTAATTTCAGGCTAATTACTACTCTGAAGTTTGATTTTGGTGTGGTCTACCATGAAATCTTTAGAGATGAACAGAAACTCAAATAGCCCAGGATTAGTGCACATTTGTTCTGAGCAAGGTTGAATCATTCTGCCTAAACTCTTCTCACAAGGAAGAGTTACAGCAGTGATGGAGCAAATACAGACCCTACAGGAAGGAAGGTGATTTTTGTTTTGCTTTAAGATAAAACTAGGTTTATTCACTTTGCCTCTCTCATGCTTACATATTCACAAGCACCAAGCTGCATATCCACAAGTGGTTCCTTGTGATGATATGGGAGGCCAGGGACATTGGCTTTGTAGTTCTCACAGTTCCTCCTGTCCTAGCATGGTGACTGTGGGCTTGTTTTGGCTGTGCCTTTTTGTACCTGTTGGAGCTGTCAAAACTTTGTTGCTCCATCCAGTCCCACCTCTGTGAACACTCAGGAGCACACTCCCTGTTCTTCATTTCCTGGTTTGGGTTTCCTATGGAGCTGCACACAGGTATTTGAGCTGTGCTAATCCAGGTGCTGTCAACACACACTATTCTCCTAAGCCCTTTTATTTGGCTGTTGTGTCTGGTGTTCCTATGCTCATCTTCCCATTTTCTCTCCATTTGTGCCAGTTGCAAGTGTATTACAGCTCTCTGTAACAGAGTTTATCTTCCTAATAGCAGAGATTTCCCATTAAGTCTGTATTGCTTAATGGCTCCTGACAGAGCTTTTTGAAGGGAGGAGAGCTGAATCCTGTCCTGCCTTGTGATGCTGGAACACCATAACTGCCAGAGATACAAAGCATTTGTGCACTGGCTAATTAAGCACTCTGTACATTTCATGGCCAGGTTTTGAAACCTGGTATATCTGCCAGTATGGGATTTTTTTTAGCTAGCACTCCAGCTGCATTTCTGAAGATAGTTCCAAGATTTTTCACAATATGTTCCCATACTCTTAAAATTAATAAGCCTGTCAGTCAAACTAAGGAATGATATTTGCAGTATAGTGAATGATTTTCCAGTTACACATCTACATCCCCTTAGATGCCATAATCTTTTGGGTTTTGTTTTTTAGACTCAAGTTAAGCTTTGCAGTGGTATTAAAAATTAAAAGTTCTACTGACATCACAATTTTTTATATGAACTTCTTAAAAAGAGCACATCTTTGGCAGCAGTCAGCATTGTCTTACAGTAAAACTCTGTGTTTTTATATGGTTAAAACAGCAAACTGAGGTCACTGATACATCCTCCTTGGGGAATTCTGTCTCTTTTTGTATGTAAATAGCCTGAATTACTCATTCTGCAGTGATGGGACAGGTCTTGGATTTGACATTTGTCAAGCAGGGTATTGCAATGTTTTATGTTGACACATATCCTGTATGAGAACTCTTGTCACTCAAGATGCATGCAAGTGTATAATCCTGTTGATGTCATTTTAAACCAGTGTCTTGTAGACAAATGTATGAAATTAAGAACTTGTAGGAGAGATGGTTTGTCTGCATAGGCAAGAAAACCCTTGAGGGAGCAAATGGGAGCACTAAGGTCTGGCCTGCATGCCATCCCACTGATTTGGGGGTTTAGGGATTCACCTGTAGTGCCTTATCAAACAGGCACATGTTATTCCACACTTAAACCATCAGTTAAATGAGAATCTGTGGTGTCCAAGGATCATCTTTGCTGATGTGCAAGCTTAGCCTCCATCCCTGGCATTTCATGGTTCCAAATTGTGGTCCCTAAATCTGATGAGCAGAACAAAGTTTTTGACCAGAGTAACCAAAGGGAGTAAAACTGAAAGGAAAAGATGAGAGCTGGAAACTTAAAAACAGGCAAAATTCCTGAAATTCACTTTAAATAGTCAAAGTGTGTACATATAAAATGAGGTTCAGAAAATTCTGGACAGGAACTTTAAGTACTTCCATTAGGAATCTCTTCAAGAACAGATTCCTAATAGAAATACTTAAAGTATAGCAGAATAAAGCCAAACAAAAGTCACTAATAGAGGTAGGAACTTGGGAAAATCCCATCTTCTATGTCTGATAACTGATTTTTTTTTTCTGGTTGGGTTTTTTGCATGCCTAGAGCTCTTTATAATTAACATTACCTGTAATTATTGACAGGTATATCACAGAGGGACTACACCCAGTACTACGATCATATCTCTAAGCAGCACGAGGAGATCTGTAGGTCCATACAGGAGTTTTTCAAGAAACACATACAATACAAATTCTTGGATGAAGACTGTAAGTATTTTGAGGGTATCTGTGGGTATGCATCTCTCTCTTCAATGCTCCTGCTTTCACAGGGCTTGGTTGTCTTTAGCTTGGGAGAGTCTGAAAGCTCTTGTGGCTACAGCATGTTGAGCAGCAAAAGTTTGGAATTACATTGGCAACAAAAAAACCCCTGAAGGAATAGGCTGGAGCTCTCCAAGAAAGAGCAAGAAATGAGGGAAAGATCCCTTCAAAAGGCACAATAACTTTTAAAAAAACCTTTTCCCCTTACCCTTGAAAATAATTTTTATGCCAGAAAAGCGAGGTAGGAGATCCTTGACAAAAGGCATTCAGTAGTGAGAAGAATACTTGTTTATAAAGGTGTTTGCTGCTAAATTATTGATGTATTCCTTGAATAAAGGATTTTAAAGTTTCTTTTCAAGAAGTTTTAATTATTTCTTCTAGAATATCAATGCACACCAGGTTAGGTGCCAAAAGCTTTCAATAAAGGCCACAGTATTTGATACACCTAATCAGTCCAAGTAAATTGTGGTGTTCTCTAAATGTGAAGTCCTTTGCAAATTTGATTTGAAATAGATTTCTAACGTGGTTTAGTGATAATTGAATGGTGTTGCATCGTGATGGGTGATCAATAGTGGATGAAAAATATGATGAAGAAATTTAAATTAGGTCTGGCATGAGCCAAATCTCATCTTAGCAAAAAAACATAAACATAAGAATTTTCTGGCAGTTTTATTGTCATGTCTAATGCTTTGAGAAGTCAACCTTTAGGTGGGTTTTTTAATATTATTAATTGTTTTACTGATACATCAGAACAGTCAAATAGATCTAACTGTCTGAAAAAAGTACCTTCAAGTGCCAGTCTCTGTTATATTTAAATTCTTAATAATTTGACTCTGCAAAGCTGCTCTGTTTCAGTCCAGAGAAGTTCTCATGGACTGCTGCTTGGAGAAGACCAGTAGAATAGTACATGAATTTAATAAGTCCACTACATTTTGAAGATCAGTTATATAGATCTGGCCTTCTGATTACTGCCTATTGATTTTCCTCTGTGTTTCAATGTAATTTTAGCTGGTATGTAATCAACTGATAGATAAGAATTCAGGGCACTATTTTTGGAAATTGATGCCTGGATTTAGGCTCTGAAATGGCTGTCTGGTGAACTGAAAGGTCTGAAATGTCATCTTATGTAACGGGTGCCATCTGAGTTGCCTTGAGGGAAAAGGAGGTTTCAGGGCAACCTTCTGGGGTGAAGGTTTGTTAACCTTTTATTCTTAGGCACTAAATGCTGGTCCATCTGCAGAGAAATGCCATGCAGAAAACCTTTTCTGTGTTTTTGTGGGTGGGTTTTTTTTTAATCACATTGCATCCCCATCATCTCCCTTGATCCACTGCCTGGTAGCATATGTGTTGTTAACAATAAAAATCTGGGTTTGCTTGTTTGTTTGCTTTTAAAAGGAAAGGTATTACAGCTTTTTTCCTGACTTCTTGTTTCATTGGGGATTTTGATGCTGTTTGCTCTGCTTTTTCCAGTTGGTCTGGTAGCATCTCCAGATGGAAGAGTTGAGTCAGAGCAGCTGAAGCATTGCAGAGTCAGAGCAGTAGGATAACAGATGGGTGAATGCTTTATAAATACTTCTAAATTATGTTAGAACCATCTAAATACCTTTGGTAAGAGCCCAGTAAGAGCAGTGCTCTGGAGGTGTCAACAGTGCAGAGCTGGGCTTTGGCTTTCCCTCTGTTTAGGGCAGGTTCTGGTGAGGTTTCACTGCAGTCTCACTGGCACAGGACACTCCTGCTCTGAGAGTGGGAATAATTCAGCTTTTCTTCTTGTTCAGTGTTTGTGACTGTCCTGAACCAGTCACCAGAGTGCAGTCAGTCTGAATTCCAGCTGTGTGAATCCCAGTAAATACCATTAGCCTCAGTGACTGCCATGGGCTTGCTTTAGGCTGACAGGCCTCACAATGGAAACCTTTAGATGCAAGGGATATATTTTGGCTATGGCTAAGGAGGGGATGTGGTGCAGGCACTAAGTTCAGTTGAACAGCTGGAGAAGAAATCCTGGGGCTCCTGCACCCCCCTTTGCATTGAGGACTGGCTTAGCCACTGAGGGCTTCTCTTCCTGGGAGAGCAGAGCACTTAATCCTGGAGTGCCTTTGGCACTGACACAGCCTGTGCAAAAGCTGGGAGGATTTTTGGGCTGCATGGTAAAACCAGCTACGTGACTGGCTTTGGCTTTGTGGAGTTGTGGTTTGCCCTTAGCCCAGGCAACTTCACATGAAATGTCAGATTAAGCTTTACATGCAGGGATGTGATCAGTCAACATCCCTGTTCCTGACAGGCAGCTTCCTGAGACTCAAGTGTTCTGCAGTCACATCCTGAGTTTAGTTTATCCACATGTATTGGGAAATCTCTTAGCTGGAATATTCCCTTATTGGTGAAAGAAGTAACAATATAGCACTTGTCTGAGCCTTTCTAATTTTTTTTTCCCTTTCTTCCTGCTGAACTGGTACAACTTTTGCATGTAGCCATGTCTGAGTGCTTCCCTGTTGATTTCCCTAGCTCAATAGAAAGACAGCTCAAAGGTTTGTTTAACCATACAGAGCAGGAAAAGCTGCATATACAGTCATTTTAATTAAGCCAAGGGGAGGAACAACAGTGGAGCCAGGCAAGGCAGCTTTGAGTCAGTCACTGGGTGGCAAGGGGGTTGTTGGAAGGATTTGTTGATATTAATTAGGTGTGCTGTGTCTGCTCTGGGTGACACAAACCGTGGCCATTTCACTGCCCCGACCCCTTTGTTCCTACAACCTGTTTGTCTTGTTAGCTGCTGAAATCCTAGTGTCTGGAGCAGGAACCTTCTCTTATTAAATGTTTGTGCAATGTCCAACACAATGAAGTCTTGATCCTTCCCTGAAACGTCTCTGTTCTGCTCTAAACAAAACAACAGTAATGTCAAGGATAAGCTCTCTGGGCTAAGAGTTTATCAAATATTCTTCATGGGAGAAAAATCAACAGAAGAAACCAGCATTAAATGGAAAAACCCAGCAGCTGATTTCCCAGTGCATTAACAATAGTTCTTGAAATGTTTCAGCTCCCTCTTAGAAGTATAGCCAATTCTGGCTTGCAGTTCATTAAACATATTGACTTTGCAGATTGTGCTGTGTACACAAGTATCTATTCAGATTTAGACATCTTCTGTGAAATTATATATCTTTTACAATTAACATTTTTTTCTCCTTTTCAGTTGTTTTTGATGTGTACAGAGACAGCAGGGTAAGTGAACAATAAGTTGTCTATAATTGTTTCTTCTGTGAAAACTTGATATGCTACAAAGATCAAGCAAGTAGTAGCTTTGTCTTCCTAGAATTGGTCCTGGAAAAAAACAACCAAACAAACAAAAAAAATACCACTAAAGTAAAAACCCCAACCTAACAAAAAAGCACCAAACAAAACCTACTTGATGTTATTCTGTTCCACAGGTTTTTCTCTGTGATAAATGCTGTCTACAGTAGGAGAATAATAGGATTAGGGGTGTAAATATGTCTGTGCCAGTGATGTAATTATTTAGTTAGTATCTTCCAGAGAAGTTGTCTGTTCTAAAGCACAGAACTTAGGCTTTGACTGCAATTTTCTCAGTTCTACAGTGAATCTACAAGATGCAACTTAGTTTTTGTTATGACATGAATCCTTGCTGCAGTAATTTAGAGTGGAATAGATTATTTCAGTTGGAAGGGACCCACAATGCTCATCAAGTCCTACTGCTTGACCAATTCAGGGCTGACTGAAAATTAAAAGCACGTGGTTATGGGTGGTGTTCCCAGGACATGGTGGGATTTCTGGGGCTGTCCTGTGCAGGGCCAGGAGCTGGGCTCAGTGGCCTTGTGGGTCCCTTCAGCTCAGGATATTCTGTGACTCATTAAGGGCATGGTCCAAGTGGCTTTCAAACACACAAATGGGTTTGGGGCATTTTCTTTTAAGACAGATATTTCCTTGGGCTTTATTTCTTTTTCCCTGTGTTTGCTTTTTCACTACAGCATTTGAACTCATCAGAATTATCCGTAACATTTTATCCTTGTGAGATTGGAAAATGGCTCATGTCTGGAAGTCTAGGATAGGAAGAAGGGATAATTGTCCATAGAGGGTGTGAATGTGGTGTGCCCAGTTTGTGACAGATGGAAGCCAGTTTTTTCTTTTCAAGCTGCTCCAGCTGTGCTTCTGAGAGTTGGGCAGGTCAGAGCCCTCAACATTCAGATAGTGATGGAGCTGGGGAGAAGCATCCCACCTCAACTAATTGAAGGATATGTAGGTGTAGTGCTTAGGGGTGTGGTTTAGGGGTGAGCACAGAGGTGCTGGGCTAAGGGTTGGACTTGATGGTCTTAAAGGACTTTTCCAACCTAAATAATTCTATAGAGGTGTCAGTATCAGAGTTAATAACCTTGACTTCTCCTAGTGTGAGTGGGGAGAAATATTTGATCAGATGAATTGTGCTTGAAAGGCTTGATTGGAGAATGTCTTTATTAGAGCTGAGTGTATTGGAAGTAAGTCCTGATTCTCATTTTGAATGTTGCTGAACTGTTTTGTAATTGTGTAACAGTAAATCCTGCCATGGTTTACAAAACAGGAACGTGTCTCACGTGGAAAACAACGACTGTACCGTTTCTCAATTTCTCAGCCCAGCTTTTAATGTAGGTACCTAAAACAAGGCTGTGGGCTAGAGCAGCTCTGCTGTAATTGAAATTACCTGCCCAGGCTCAGATTGACAGACGTGAGGATGCTGTCAGGGAAAATGAGGAGCAGTACTTGGGCATTGAACCAGATTCTGCCGTTGGGTGCTCTGCCTCATAGCTGAGGCACGAAGAGAAATTACTTAAGTAAAAGGTTTCAGCCTGTGGCATCTCAAATGAGCAGTGTTTCTTCATCTGTCAAGATAAAATATATCTGTTTGTAGATTTCTCTCGGTGGATTCTACCCTCAGGTCTTGTAAACTGCCAGCTAGCCCTTTGTGTGTCAGATGCTTCTCCTTTCACACGAACTGTTGTGGTTTGCAACTGCGTTATTCATCGCTCTCTCGGCGTGTGAGTTACAGGCAGCAGAAGAATACTGTGAGCATGATTAATTTCCAGAGCCCGTGCTCCTCATCAGGCTGGTTGCACAGCAACCTCACCTACAGAAGGAGAGAAATGTTCACTGACTGCTTGTTTTAAATCCTTTCAACTCTAAATATTCAGCTTGGAGAAGCAAGTTGTTGTTACTGTTGTAAATGACAGCAGTCTCCTCCCCGTGCTCACTTCAGTTGCTTTAGAGCTGGCTGGAGTTGGCTCCACAGGTCCTGCTCACTGAATTGGAGGGGGGAGTTCACAGAAAGCTCTGCTGTTGCTCTTTGCTGTCCCCCAGGTGTGAACAGCAAACCAAGTTCAAGACAAGTCACTGTGCTGAGACAGAGCAATGCAGGGAGTGGCTGCAGACCTCTGCTGGCTCCCAGCTCTTGTAAAGGAGCAGATCAGTGCTTGTGTCTGTGCCTTGTGAGCCTTGTCACTGTGCAGGAAGGTGCAGCTGGAGCTAGGGAGATGTAACAGTTAAGTTTGCATTTTATCTGTCTGTAATTTCCTTTAACCAACAGGCTTTGTCATGGGCACTTCCTTTCAGTGCCCTGCTGCTTCATGCCTTAGCAAAAAAAAGCATGAAGCTGACAGAGTGTGGTAAATCTATTGATTCCTTCTTTTAGGATGAGAAGAAAACACCATGTGGTACCAGTAGGGGAATTTTTTCCCCCTTCACTTATGCACAGCTTTTTTTTCCTGGCTTGTGCATTTCTCTGCTCTTGTATGACAGAGATTACTAATAGCAGGCAAAAGACAGCAGATAAATAGCCTTACTACTGCTTTTTAGATACACAGTGCAAGTTATCTGAAACTGTATTTAAATCATAACATTGTATGCAAGACTTGAGAGAGAATTTCATCTTAAGAAAAGGCAGTTTGGTTACTGACCCAGGGTTATATACACTCCTTTTAATGAGCCCTGAAAAGAGATATTGAGTTTGTTTTGCCACTTGTCATCAATTTGCAGCTAGCAAAGCTCAGTGCAGATTTAAAGCCATCTCAAGGAAACAACTGTTGCACTGCTGTCTGCAGGAATGGAGGAACACTGCTGGGTTCTTACAAAAAAACATGTTGCTTTCAGTAGTCTCAAAATCAATTTTCAGTTTTTTCCAGGGTACATTTATTCTCTAGGGAAACGATCTTAATGTTCCTGAGAAAAAGCTGAGCTGGATGTATTTGGGGTGAAGAGGAATTTCTGTGAAAGCCTTTCATAGGTAGAAATGTTTCTGATGCACAGAAAGATTCTCTGAACTGCTCAATGAACTTTGCCAGCCATCACTTCTGTGTGTGATGAAATTGGTTCATTAGCTTGTTTTTCTAGAGTGATAGAATGAATCTGAACCCACACATTCCTCCTCGTGGTGCCTTGGAGCTGACAAGACACCCCCATTAGCAAAAGTAAAAGAGTGTTTATCATGAGGATTTGTGACAGGCTTTTGAGGAGGTCCAGGGATGGGAAATGACAGCAGAGCTTGCCCCAGTGGCTCTCTGCTCTGGTGGTGCCAATATTAGTGCAGAGGTGTTGCAGCTCAGCCATGCAGGTCTGGGCTTGCTCACCCTTCCAGAACAAGTAAGAAACCACTCAGATCTGTGCCCCCCCAGTTTGTAGTTTCTTTTGTAGCTGTCTGGTTTCAGCACTCTTGTTTCTGTGCTTTGGCTTCTTAAAATGTGCTCAGTGAGAGCTTAGGCCTGCCCTGAGACAGACACCTGTGAAAGCCTGGGTGCAACCACAGCTCCCTGCTGGGCTGCTGGCCCAGCTCCAGCCTGCAGCTCATCACCACTGCTCTCCTCTGCTGGGACTCCCCACACCTGCAGCAGGAGCTGCCTGGGGATGCTCACAGAGGCCCCAGAACATTTCTGCTCACAGGTTTGCATGGCTTGCAGTCCCACAGGGTGTCAGTGCCCGTGGGACAGCTCAGGGCCTGGGTGGGGGAGGCAGTCTCCCTGTTACAAAGGCATCTTGGTGTGTTACAAACCAGATGGCTGTAGTGTAAATAATTGAATGTATTTGCTACTTGAATCAAGATAGGCAAGATCTTTCAAAGCCAGAAGATCCTTCAGGAAAGAGGAGAGAGCAAAATTAATGATTAGTAGCTACATAGTCTCCAGGTTTGTTTTCCAATTCCAGTTGATCTTTATAATAAACACAATAAAACTCTTCAGCCCTGCTTATGTTACTGCAACTTTTTCCTTCCCTGTTTGATAGAACTCATTTCTTCCAGATGTAATACTGGTTTTGCAAATTTTTACTAGCAGCTGTAGTCATATTTCCTTATAATTTATTAGTGTTTTATTTTATTAGAGTAGTTGATACTTCCTTGGGCAAGAGAAGCTGGCCCAGTGCTGGGGGTTGTCTCTTGAGGTGCCTCAAGGAACACAGACTGTTTCTTCCTCCCCCACATGTCTGTTACTTTAATACATCTTGTTAGTCTCTGCTTTCATTTTTCAGTTGTAAAGCAGTTGTGCTGTTGTGCACCTTACCACAACTGTTTGGAACACATTTATTAAAGCTGAGATAGAAACTAGTGTGGACTGCTAGTAATGGCCTTTAAGGTATTCATTATTTATCTGTGTCTCCACAGCATCTTTGAGGTTTCATGAGCTCCACCATTTTGCAGACCCTGCTCTTTGTTTTTAGGGCCCCTTGTAACACCAAGAACAGCAATTTTTGTGAAGTGCTGGATGGTGCAGTGTTGCTGAGGTGGTTTTTCATGGAAAGCAAAATTCCTGTGTGGGTAGTTTGGGTTTTTTTGTTTGGTTGGTTGTGTTTCGTTTGGGTTTTTTTGTGGTTTTTGATTAGTGCTCTCCCCTATTCCTTGTTCATTCTCTCTGGGGATCTTGGTGGATCATGGGGATTAGCCAGAACTTTGGTGGGCTCATCTGAAAACATTCTGGCATAGAACTAAATTCAGTTTATTTGAGCTCTGTCTGATCTTCTATTTTAAAAAAAATCAAAGTAAATTAATACATGATAGCTTGCTGTGATATAAAACTCTGTGAGGTAAGGATGTTAGAATAATTTAAATGTTTAAACCCAGGTAGTTTCAATTTTGCCATCTTTTTATCTAAGGACCAAGCATACTACAATAATCTGAGTATATGTGTATTTTGATTTTTTTTTGTCTTTTTTGCTTTGTTTTAATTCATTTGTGGTTCCTTTGCAGGGTAAGATTTGGTTAATAGATTTTAACCCATTTGGTGAAGTAACAGACTCCCTGCTGTTTACATGGGAAGAACTCACCTCTGGAAAAAACTTGAAAGGAGACCAGAGTGAAGGGGAAGCAACAGAACAGGTGAGGGAGGCTGAATAACATCCAACAGGATTTATGGCCTTATTTTTGCTTTCTTTTGCTCTTACAATCAAATTGTGATGCAAATTCCAGTGAAGTAAAGGAAGCTCCTGTGAAATGTAAACACTTCATAAGTAAAATCTACCTTATAGTTAATCTCAACAAGTACCACCTGCTAGTTTTAGATACCTGCAAGAGAATTTTTACTTCAAACAGTGCAAGCCCATATTGCAGCTTTGACCCCATTGCAAAGAAGATGCCCTGAAACTTGCTTTTACACAGTTTTGATGCATTCCTATTACTTTTTTATATAGTCACCTAAATTTCTACTTGGTTCTTGATATCTGTCATGCAGTTTCCCCCATCTCCAGTTTTATGCTTGGGGGAAGACAAGCAGAAGCTCAGAAGCTTAACTTCTGTCTCTTCCTCCTCTGGAATACCCTTAGCAAAGCCTTGTCCTCTGGTTGAACTCCCAGGACTTGCAGAACAAAGCTTTCTATCCCTCTTCCAAGCCACATTTCCTCTGTAAAACAAGTAACTTCCCATTAATACTGAAGGGGAGGAATAGTCTTCATTTTTTTTTATTCCAGCTTTTTTTTCTCACTGCTTCTTGAGACAGAGTCCTTGGGCAGCTGGGTAGGAGATAGAAGTGGTGTGTTAATGGATCTAGGGAAACACTTGGTTCTTTTCTGAGGAGAGGTGCCTGGCCAGTGTGGGCTTTTCTTTATTTCCTGGCTGTTGAACTGTGTTAGAGGTCACTGAAATGACAAACTTCATGGAGCTGATTTCAACATCTGAGAGTTTCTTTAGTCCTGTTGCCCTTTCCATAACACATTGACAGGGACACCCCATGCAGGCTGTCCTTCAGGCCATTGCCTCTGTCTCACCCTGGGGCTGTTGCTGTATGAAAAACCATTCCATGAACCCTCCTGCTAAAGGCTGTGTCTCCTTTGTTAGAACACAGTCCCAGTTCAGAGCTGTCTGTTCTGTCTGTGGGACACGTGAATTTTCATTTTGGGATTTCTTTTTCTCGTTGCCAGATGCTTTGCACAGTTTTCCATAGTTCAGTCATGGATGAAAAGTAGAATAACTTGTCTTCATGTCTCAGCTGACATCCAGTCACATAATCTGGTGTAAAGTTGCTGATCTTTCTTAAAATGAAGCTGTTTATTGCAGTACAGCGTGTCAGTGTGTTGAACTGAAAATTATATAATTCTCCAAAACCTGTTGCTACCATTCAGCATTTAGAGATCTTTTTGGCCCTTTTATAGAGGTGTTTTTTTTTCCTTCATTAAGTAAATTGGTTGGAAAGCTTAAATTATAAATTCAGTAAGGTTATAGTTCCAAATGTGTTTAAACTGTGAAGACAAATATAGGGGTTCTATCAAAAAGATTTTTCTCTATCCAGATATGTATCTAGATACTGTTGCCCAAAGTTCCTTATAGCTTCATTATTACAGGACTGTCACAAGCATGAATTTATTAAATACATTAATAACTGATGCACTGTAGAAACTTTAAAGTGAGGTAATGAAAGCCATTATTTGACTGTTTAACATGTTTGACATTTCAAATTGCTCCTAAGTGGGCAGAGGTTTTATAAGAAAGCTACAATTTTTAGAAAGCACAAGTTTAGTTGAGTGAGTGCCAAATAAACTCATTGGCAGCATGACTCAGTCTCAGGAGGAGCCCCAGAACCATTTCATATCCCTGTCCCTGTTCTTGTCTCCTTTCCCAAAGGATCACCCAGTGTTCCGTTGTACCAACAGCAAAGTCACCGTCCAGCCCAGCCCCTACCTGAGCTACCGACTGCCCAAGGACTTCGTGGACCTTTCCACAGGAGAGGATGTTCACAAATTGATTGACTTCCTAAAACTGGTAAGAAGTAGCAGAGAAAAATCTCAGACCTTCCACCTTTGTGAAATGGAAACACCAAAGTCCCTGGATCTGTGCTTTTGTTACTAACAAAAGTGGACAAAATTACAGAAAAAGCAGTGTATGAAGCCATCACACAGTGTATTGTTGGGTTGATTGTTTCTGAAGTGATGAAGTGTAAGCTCTTTACTGCTCTCACTTCACTTAATAATTTTATTTTTTATGGAAAGCAATGAATGTAGTTTGACAAATCTTACTGAAAGACTGAGCTGTTTCCTTTCTTACTGAAATGTAAATATGAATGTAGTATGAATGGAAATGTGCTTTTTGAATGCCTGGAGCTAATGCTTTTAACTTCTAATGTTTTTAACTTTTTTCTTTAAAAGTTACAAGACAAATGTATTAGGAAAAACCACGATAGAGTTGTTCCTTTTTCAGTCTGCTTTCTTTGTTCTCTTAAAGCACAGTGGCATGAAGGCATGAGTAGGGAAGGGAGGGCAGGCTACCTGCATCTGCATCACTGACTCTTGGCACCCCCATGATGTTTTCTGGTTCTTGTGTATTCCATGAGTTAATGGACTAGGCAAATATTGTTCTTTACTGGAAATAAAATCCTATAGTTTGGGATGAGAAAGAGAGGGTTGATATTGCTCTGTTCCATTTGCTGAAAAATTATTTCTTACTGTTCCAAAAAATGACTTAGAAATGCAGTCACTGTCTAATCCATTGTATCTGGAACACTTGACATGATTTATTAGTGCTCTTACTTCAGATAACTGTGTCCTAACATTCTGAACTCTCCTGTTCTGTTGACAGAAAAGAAATCAGCAAGAGGATGACTGAGATACCCAGAAGCATTACATTGAATGTCAAGCAAGAAATGTGGCAAAATCTGTATTTAGCATAACTATTAAACTATTGATTCAAAGAAAACCTGCTTTTTATAGTCAATGAAAGACCTGAAGAGCTGCTCATCCCCAGTGTCTGGTGGTTTCTAGAAAAGTGTAGGGAAGCTTTTTCAGGGAAACATGAAAGGTCAGGGTGAGTTCTCACTGGATTCCAGGTGCAGGGAAGCCACAGCCTGAGTGCAGCTGCACAGGTGCTTTCCATTTCTCATAGTGTGAGGATTGATGCACTGAGCTGCACCTTTGGACTCCCCAGTGTAAATATGGCAACCCACAATGCTTGTGCAGTAACAACATGAAGCATTCTCTGCATTTAGGCACTGTCTTGCTTAATATGTAGTCACAAAGGAAAAGGAATGTACATTTTTATCTGTAGTAACCTTTTAAATTGTAAATTGATTTTGTTTTGGAGCACTTCTCTTTATGTAAAAAAAAAAAAATTTAAAATGGAGAAGGGATTTTTTTCTTTGTTACAAGGACTAATATTTCATTTCAGAGAACAGCTATAGCTGTAGTAAACTAAGTTTGAAAATCTTACATATTGGGAATTTGAAATTCTGAATGCATTTAAAGTAAAGTAATATTTTCACAGTTGCTAAAGTGAAAAGAAATTAATTTAACTTCATGAAATTTCATTTCATTTTCATAGTAAAGCTTTCCTGAAACCTGTTTTTTTTAACATGATAACATACTAGACATCATCTGTGACTTTAATCTACATAATTAACATCAATCTATAATGTTATGTACAGACTCAGTCTTGTTTCTTTTCTGTCACATCTCTGAGTTTCTTAAGAAAGCAATGATTCTTTCAGCTCTTAAAATTCTGTATTTGTTTGGTACTTGATGTTTTTTGTATAAAGGGAAGCTTGGCTAAATCTGGGGAAACAGAAGCTCTTGTTACCAATTGCTGTTGTTTGGGAGGTGGGGGAGGACAGTTTGAGGTGAATCACCAGCTGACTTTTGGATATAGGTGTTTGTATGACATCAGGCATTTATTAAGAGTGTGCAGATGCCCACTGAAACAAAAGGACATTTGAAGAAGCTCATAACCCCTGGAAACTGGTTCCTATTTCAAACCAGTTATGTGATACTCTGTGTGTGTGTGTGTGTATAAAGCTGTTTGTGTTTCTTTGCCTTGCTTTTGCTGTCAGATTGGAATGGTGCTTGGTTACAATCTGTTCTTGGATGTTAAATCTGAGCTGAGTTGTTAAATTATTACCTAATGTCTTTATTTAGCTTCTGTTTTGAATGAAAACTTACTCGAGTTAAAGATTATGCAGATTAAGAATCCACACATTGATGAAACATCACAGATGAAAGCTCCTGGAGTCAGAACAGTCTGCCCTGAATTGAAGCATTGTTGAAGCATTGGAACCTGCTTCTCAATCTTTTTGTACTCAAATTAGATGATATTAACTCAGGGCTGGGCTATACCTAATCCTCCCCTACTGCAGGATTTTGGATGAGTATTTTTCACCCTCATCCGAGGGATAATTTGAGTATAAATATCTCTAAATTGGGTCGGAACCTCAAAGTGTAAAAAAATAAACAAAGCTTTCCTCTTTGTTTTAAAGTTTTTAGCCATAATTTAAACTGTTGTGATGATCTAACCACATTTCCTTCCTTTATACAGATGATGCCCTGGAACTTCCAATAGATCCATAAATGCTTCTAAACTACAGATCATTGTCTTTAAAAAAAAGTCTTGGTTTAAAGCTGGAAGACAGTTTCCCACCTCTTCCACGTGGACTCCACAAATTAATTTACCACTTTCTCAGCTGTCTTTGCTGAATGTTCAGCAGAACATACTTGGTGATGGGACCAGTTTGTTGGGAGCCTGTGCACTGTGGAGTGTCCCTTAGGGGGTAGGCTGGAGTTTTTGTCTTCTGTGAAATGCTGGCAATGCCCAGCCTGGATGCATGGGCTGCTCAGCCAAGCTGAACTGCAGTTTAGAGTTGCAGGAACTTGTCCTGCTTCCTTTGGGCTAACTCCTAGTGAAGAACCTTAAAAGACAGCAGAGCAAAAATACTGGCCCCATGTTCAGAACTGGTACAGAAACAATCCCCAATATAAAAATATGATCTACAGGATCAGGTCCCCCAAAATACCATCTCCTTACAGTTTAAATACATACTTGAGATGTACTTTGCTTTTTTCCCCAACTTCAGGTAATCAAGCAGTGAATTTTATTTGGCTGTTAAAGATTCTTCTTCTAAAAGAATTTTCACTCTATATGTCCTTTTGATCTCCTAGGATAATTAACAAACATTTTCCCTTTGGGGAGCTGAGGGAGCTAATGTTGGTAGATTAAAAATGCTTCAGATCAATTTTACACTGAATAGTACATGACACTTTTCCATCATAAAAGCAGTTTCTGCCTCTAGCCATCATATACAGAAATTTAAAAATACAAATTTCCAGTTGTTCAGGTCCTTGTTCATGGGATTTAATTATATCATCACCATTTGCTGAGCAAGGGCCAACTGTATACTATATATTCTTAATTATATGCTTCAAACACAGTGTGAAGATGCTTGCAGTCTCATCTAGATGACAAACAGAAGTTTCAGAGGGAGGTAACATGCAGTCATTTTATACAGATCCTGTGCCTGCCAAACCCTGCAGAAGTCTGGCTGTGTCTGATGGCTCCAGCAGTGAGATTCAGTTCTTGGGCTGCAGCTCTGCCAGGAGTGCCAAGGAAAAGTCCTCCCTGTATCACAGCCAGTGCTTGTGATGTTTAATCTCCCTGAGGGATAGTGGGGATCAGGATTGCTGTAACCCCATGAGCAGCAGTTGTGAACATGTCCTGGCTTAGTTGAGGATTTGGAGTAGTGCTCCTGTCCCTCTGGGCTTCAGACTGTCCATGCTGTTTGTTCTCTTTTGACTCTTCTTTCTCCAGTGTTCTCCATGTCTTTCCTCATCCCTCAGCCTCTTATTTGGATAAATATTAAGATCAGAATTGGTAGCAGCAGCAGAATGGATAATACTGAGCTGAATTTTAAAACTTCTCTCTATCTGCTTTTCCCTCCCTCTTATAAAGGCACTTGTTTGAGTGGTGCTCTATAATACCTAAAAAAACCCCTAAAGTCTAAAAGTAGGGGAGAAATATCCAGGTCTGAGTCTCAGTAAAATCAGCAGCACTTGTTGGATGCTGATCACAGATTGTAAAAATCCACATAACTGCATCTGGCTAGAAATCTCACCTATCTCATTGTCACATACTCACCTGCTGTTGATGTCCAGGGTGCAGAGAAAAGCTGCCCTGTGAGATGCAGTTCAGGTGCTCATTTGAGCAGCAGAGACCCTTAGACACCCTGGTTCCAGGCTTTCAGGTGAAAGGACCCCAAACCAGACCAGGGACACTGTGGAGATGGGTAATGCATGGCACAAACCTTTGTAAAAATCCTGCTGTACCTTTGTGCATGGCTGAGTTCAGCTTTCACAAACTGCTCCAAATCTGAAGGGTCAGACAGCCAGGGAGGAGCACAGGGTGTTTGTCAGTGAGCACAAATGGCAAATCAGTGGCAACTGGTCATTGAGTTCAACCTTAGAGGCCAGAAGTATCAATTCTGGTTGTATTTGGGCACATGTTACATTTTGTACATTAGTTCAAGAAATAATACTGAACTAAAATACATATTTTTGGCCAAGAGAAGATGGACCTGAAGTGTAACACAGAGACAGACCATGGTGCTTTTGATTCATGAAGGACACTTGCTAACACTGATATTTAATAAATCTACCTTAGAAAAAGCTTGTTTGGATGTTGAATTAACAGTGTCTTCTATTTGAATTTGATGACTTCTGTGAAGAGAGAGTCTCCAACTTGTGGTCATCCTGACATTATACAGAGCTAAAATAAGACTTGTTGCCATAACTGCTGTATTTGGTGTAATCTTGAAGCTTTCTCAAAGATACAGAGCCCTTAAGCAGTTTTGTGTGATTACAGGATTTTGTAATAATAATGACATTGGCACTGCAGTAAATCTGGTTTTGGGTTTTTTGGTTCTTTCTTTTGGGGAGGCAAACATCCTGTTACATTTCATGTGAGCTGTTGCAGCAGTGGGTATCCTACCTGGCTATCAGGAGTGTTCTGATTTCTCTAAGGCCCTCTGAGCACCTGGCCAGGCTTCTGCCAAGGATGTGTTTTGGCAGCTTGTAGGGAAAGGTTGCTTGGCTGGTTGGTCATATAAACACTGACTGCTCAGGGCCTTTCTTCAGGGAAGGTTGCAAATTACAGCTGAACTTCCAGGAGAGATTTGTGGCTCCTAAACAGCATTACTGTCCAAAAGATTAAAAAATAAAAAAATAATTCTTATTTCTAGTCTTTAGGGCTCAAATCCAGCTGGTGGAGGGGCTTGAAATTTTGGGTTCTGCCTTGGCTTCTGCTACGAAACTGTGTTCTGACAGACTGTAGCACTTTATTGATGTAAATGAATTATTCATGGGAGCTGGGACTGTAATATCCAGGAGGGAGAAGGAACATGTGAAGCTAAAACGTCTGTAAGCACTGTGAGGAAAGCACAGGAGGAGCTCAGCTCAGGATGTGTCAGGAGTGATTGATGTGCATTTCAGGGGCTTTGGGCATGAATGGCAGCACTGCATCACAGCCCTGTCTGTTGCTCAGGAAAGGCTGGGGGCACTATGCTGAGCACCAAGAGTGTAATTCCAAAGCTTGGGAATCACAGAATGGTTTGGGTTGGAAAGGAATGTTCAATGCCCTCTAGTCCTCAAATGCTTCCAGCAATGGGGTACCCACAACTTCTCTGGGCACCCTGTTCCTGTGTCTCACCAACTTCATAATGAAGAATTTGTTCCATAATGCCAGTCTGAACTGATCCTCTTTCATTTTAAGGCTGGTGCCCCTTGCCCTGTCACTACAGCCCCTGGTAAAAGTCTGTGTTCACTATAAACCCCTTTTAAGTACTGAAAGGCTGCCAGTAGGTCTGCCCAGAGCTTCCCCACCTCCCTCAGCCTTGTCTCAAAGGACAGGTGTTCCAGCCACGGCATCATTTTGTGGCCTTGCCCTGCATTTGCTCCAGCAGGTCCCAGAGCTGGGTGCAGCCCTGCAGGTGGGGTCCCACCAGAGCAGAGCAGAGGGACAGAACCCCTGCCCTGACCTGCTGCTCACGGTGCTGGGGATGCAGCCCAGGACATGTTTGGCTCTCTGGGCTGGAAGTGCACATGGCTGGCACTTGTGATCAGTTTTTCATCCACCAGTATTTCCAAACAACACTTGAGAATCTGTTGGGAAAGTGCCTAACGTGGGAAGACTTGAAAAGACACAGAGTTAATAGAATTTTTTTTTCCAGAGGACTGTTTGCATTTCAGGAGGTACAAGGTGTTGTTATTCTGGAGTTAACTGTTCTGGGTTGCAGTCAGGCTTATTTGAAGCTTAAAACTTTAAAAGTCAGAAGTAATTCAGGTGGAAGTGGCCGTGGAGTTGGCATTTGGTGCTCTGGAGACAGCAGGGAGATGAGAGAAGCAGAATAAGGACCTCAAAAGGCAGTTTTGGTAAGTGGGTGTGGATGCCTGGATCCATTTGGGAGAGGTGGGTGGGATAACTGAGAAAGGTGCTTTTTTAATGGCCCATCAGCAGTGTCCTAATGTGAAGGGAAAATGGCACAGCAAGGGCTTGTAAGGATCAATCAAAATGAAAACTGCGGAAATCTGAAGGAAAGACACATGATTAAGTGAGAAAAAATGAGGATGGGGAAAAATGACAGATGATTCAGAGAAAACTGATGCTGTTAAATGTTTTCTTTGCCTCACTATACTTTTTCCTTTTTTCAAGGAAAGAAGAAATGGAGCAAATTAACACAATTTAGCAGAAAAATTGCTATTGGTATAAAGCTAGAGAGGGCATTGTGAGACCCCTGTACATTTTATTTCAGGGTCTGTATTTTTCCATATCTTTGTTAATGGCTGGAGCAGTGAAATAAATAGCGTGTATAAAAATCCATGGCTGGCAGTAACTTGAGAATACACTCAGGCACTTTGGAGGTTTGTATCAGAATTTGAAATGGCCATAATACACAGGAAAAATTGCCTGAAATAACGAGAAGAAATAACGAGAAGAAATTTGATAAAGGCGAGTGCAAAGAGCTGTAGTTAGGAGGAGAAATCAGACATTTGAGTAGAAAAGGGTGAGAGCTGGCAGAGCAGCAGTGCAGTGGGAGTGGATAAGTTACAGTAGAGACCATTAAATGCAAGGTGATAATAAGCTGTTGGGGGAGGATAAAGGCAGGTGTCATTCTGGGCTAGCAGGAGAGAGGGATGGAAAAAATGAGAGATTATTTTGTTTGATGAGAGGATGGTGCAGTGAGATGTGTCACTTCAGGCTCAGTGTTGCAAGAAATACCTGGGTCACTGGAGAGTGGCCAAGAGTGGATAAAGAATCACAGAATAATTCAAGTCAGAAGGGATTCATAAGGATCATTGAGTCTGGCTCCCTGCTCCTCACAGGACTGCCTGAAGTTAACTGTGTGGCTGAGAGCATCATGCAGACCCTCCCTGAATGCTGTCAGGCTTGGTGCTGTGACCACTTCCCCAGGGAGCCTCTTCCAGTGCCCAGCCACCTGCTCAAGTGGAGAACCTTTTCTCAGAGTTCAGGCTGGACAGCAGCCCCAGAAGGGAAATGTGGCTGGGAAATTGGGATAGCAGGGAGGCTGCATCCTCCAAAAATTGGAGAGATCCCAGGGGATTGCCCCATGGCCTCCTGTCCTGCTGCTGGTCACCAGAGGGGACACCAGCACCTCCACCTCCCCCCTTGAGAGACATCTCTCCTCAGTCTCCTCCAGCCTGAACAAACCAAGTGACCTCAGCTGCTCCTCACAAGTGTTGCCCTTGAGAGGAATAGCAGATTTGTCTTTAAATACAAGCTGTGGGTCTGCTGGCAGATAAAACTAGCTCTGGAAGATATAAGAAACAATGGGAAGGATTCCACTGATTGATGAATGGAAAAATATATTTGCTTTTACAAATAAACTTTAGGTTTGCTGATAAATGCAATTAGACACTGAGAGATGGAAGAAACAATAGGGAAGAAAAAACTCTAAATTTCATAAGAATTAAAAATTAAAAGGGAGAGTTGTACATTAGAGGGAAATCTTTGGGATCAGGTGTTTTGGGAAGACTGAATCTCTCGAGTACCTCAGCCAACGGGGAAAGAGAGAAGGGAAATGTGGCTGGGAAATTGGGATAAAAAGGAGGCTGCATCCTTCAAAAATTGGAGAGAGCCCAGGAAAATGTCCCATGGCCTCTCTCTTTATTTGAATAAATCCAGAAAGGACTCCTCTGTCTCCTTTTTAGACATAAACCTCTGGTGTTTGTGGATTAATTTTCCTAACATCCTTGAGACCTTTCCCCATCCTGGTCACCCTCGTCTGGACACATTTGAATAGTTTGATGTCCTTCTCACATTGTGGTGCCCAAATCTCCCTCCAGGACTTGCAGTGAGGCTGCCCCAGTTCAGAGCAGAGCAGGACAATCCCCTCCCCTACCTGACTGGTGATGCTGTACCTGATGGATCCCAGGACATGGCTGGCCCTCCTGGCTGCAGAACTCATTGTTGACTCGTATTTCACTTTCCACAGTTGTGAAGATTCAGAGATCCCCCTGAGCCTTCTCTTCTGTACATGGATCCCTCCAGCTCTCCCTGCCTTTCCTCACAGGAGAGATGCTGCAGTGTCAGACATTTCTCCAAGGAGCACCCTAGACATGGTGGACAACTTTGAACTCAAATTGCTTAGAAAAAACTCCTGTAATCATGAAACATGTTTTTCTAACAGCACTGGATGTCAGGCTCTAATCCCAGAAGGAACAACTTGGCCTGTGATCCCATCTTTGGAGGCCTGTGCAGGGTAGAAAGGGGCAAACCTGCTTTCTCTGAATGTGTTCTCCAAGTTATTGCCTGCTGCTGCTGTGACAGCAAGATGTCCCTTGTGTCCTGGTTTTGGGGCCAGGAATGTACTAAGAGCTGCCTCCAGTCCCTGATGTTCCACAAATTCATGTTTCTTCCCATCCAGGACTGCTTAGGCACTTGACTGGGTGTTTTGGCTAATTATTGCCTGCTGCTCTTTCAGCACACTCCTGCCACTTGTGCCCTGGGCCCAGGGTCAGGAAGGACTCTTTCTCTGTGAGTTTTTTGCTCATGGGATAGTTCATTGTTATCACAAGAAAATGTGATTTATTTGAAGAGGCAAAATCAGGCTTCTTTGCCGTGGGGAAAGGGGCTGAGCTCTGTGCTGTTCCTAAAAGAAATCAGCCAACACATAGCAAAGATGGGCAGGGAGAGCCCTCAGAGGAGAAAATAATCCCAGCCCTAAGGCAAGCTACCAAGAGAGTCTGGGGAATTTGCAGGAATAATGCTGATTATGCTCAGTCTGACTTGAGACCCTTTCTCATCCTATTCCCTCATTTTCCATGTGGTGTGAAAATTTCTGCTTTATCCAGTGACACAACCCTCCCCGAATTTCAGATCTCACCTGGGGATGCCACATGCCCTTTCAAAGTGATATCCATGCTTGATTTCACTGACTCCAGGTGAAGCCCTCAGTGCTTTCCTGTCTCCTTTGGGGATGTGAAGGTTCAGCCCTTCTCAGCACACAGGGCTGAAGAGGAAAGGAAATTCAGCTCCAGCCCTGGGTTTGGATCTGGGTTTTCTCCCTGTTCCAGGAGGCAGTGATCCACAGCAAGAAGTCAGCCAGAGTCCAGGAATAGCAGTTTGTGTCTCATAGAAACCACTTGATTGGCATCACTGAGCTGCAAAAAGACCCGGTGGGCTTGGAGACAGATTCTGATCTCCTGGAGACAGGTTTTTCTCTCTCATCTCACAGCAAGGGGAGGAAAGCTCATCTGGTATCCTTTGTACTCCCATACACCTGGGAAAGGGGTAGCAGATCTTTTCAAAAGGAGATGCAGAATGGGATCATGCACGTAGAGGGAGGGGAGTGTCTGAAAGGGCTCTTCTCAAAGTGTGTTTGCCCTTGGGGTTTGGGGCTCTTTGGAGTCTGAGCGTGTTCACAGGGGTCTTGGGACCAGGGAAGAGATGAGGATCTGACTCCATGTTTCAGAAGGTTTGATTTATTATTTTATGATATATATTACATTAAAACTATACTAAAGAATAGAAGAAAGGATTTCCTCAGAAGGCTGGCTAAGAATAGAATAAGAAGGAATGATAACAAAGGCTTGTGGCTCGGGTCTCTGTCCGAGCCAGCTGACTGTGATTGGCCATTAATTAGAGACAACCACATGAGACCAATCACAGATGCACCTGTTGCATTCCACAGCAGCAGATAATCATTGTTTACATTTTGTTCCTAAGGCCTCTCAGCTTCTCAGGAGGAAAAATCCCAAGGGAAAGGAATTTTCATAAAAGATGTCTACGACAAACAAAAAGATGTCTACAACAACAAAAAGTATGATGGAATCACACCCCATGGATCCTCGTTTTCAACCTAATTCGATCAAGAGCTTTCTTAAACATTTTCAATGTTTTCAAACAGGCAGCTCAACGGAGGGAGATGCTCTGGAAGCCCCTTCCCGAAGGAAAAGCTGCAGCAGTGGTTTCTGCAGCAGTGGGTAATCAATCCATGAGGAATGTGTACTGCAAATGCCCCGAGGGAAGGAACACCCTCAGCACAAATTTCTCTTATGAGTCACTACAGAAATAAACCCCCAAATTCGAGTCTGCACAAGCCCTGCCTGCACTCTGCCACCTTGCAGGTAAACTGCAAATGTGTTTGAGTCAGAAACATTAAACTGTCAAAGAACTTCGACACCGGACACTTTTAATTGGCTTTGGATGACCCTTTTTATGGAGAAGACTTGGAAATAAGTGCTAATGAGTGCTAATTGCTGCTTTTTCACCAGTCAGGCCTGTACAGCCCTAAGCAGTGATTGATGGTGGCTCCTTCCAGTGCCTGTGATTTATTTACCGGCTGAGACATTAGAGAAGCACCATGGATTTCTAAATAAAATATTTGACATCTTAAATACCTTGACAATCAGTAACAGAACCGGTTTTTTATATCTTGCTCCTCAGATCATGCTCAGCATTTGTCCTGGTATTTTAGGAAAAAGGGTTTTTCATTGAGATTTTTCCTAAAATAGAATTTTTTCATAAAGCCATAAACATCTGAGACCCTCGCTGCACACAGCCTCTGCCATGTGCATTCGAGGAGGAAATTGGAGCAGTGCCCAAGGATGGAGTTTGCTCCACACGGGGGTCTCAAGGTGGAGAACAGAAACAGGTATGTGATATTTGGGCATCTGCTTCCCATTTTTCTTATTCAGCCTGAGATTCTTCCAGGTATGGAATCAGTTACTGCAGTTGCTGTTAATTTCCTAAGCAAAAGATTATCTGCTTCTCTTTAATATGGACCCACAATCTTTAATTATGTTGTTTCAATACATACAGCAAAGATAATTCTCCTTAATTATTACCTTGAGCACATGGCTGCAAATGCTGTTCACATATATTTTTCTTTTTTTCAGTAGGAAATCTGCACTAGTCCTAAATATTGAAGTGTTTTTCATTATTGAGGCTGCTAATAAGTTATTCAGCCTACAGCTTTCATGTGTCAGGAGATCAGGGCTGTATTGACTTCACGGTTGCAAAGCCTTCTTTAAATTTAATATGGGGAAAAACCAGGACTCAACCCTGAAATTAATTAACCCGAGTTGTTGCAGACACCTGCAACTGCCACGTGTAGCCATCAGTCTGGTGCCTGACACTATGGCTGGAGAAGCAGGTTTCTGTTTGGAATGGCATCAACCAGCTGCTGGGAACCTCTGGAGCTGGGAGCAGCATCCTGGGCTGCTGCTGGGGCATCTTCAGCCAGGACTTCTGACATGGAAATGTGTCAGAAAGTCCTCCCTGGGCTCTGTGCCCACTGCACTCCTGTCACTATAGGACATGAAATAACCATGTGCACACACTGTTGTTCTTAAGGTGGAAAAGGGAAGGTTATTTTTTGACTCTAACATTTATAGATATTTAAAAATGCCAGTGGATTGGAGGGTGAAAGTGTCACCTCTCCAATGACACTGGACAAACCAACAGTTTATTAAATTCTCTTTTTCTATTAAAAAATGCAAACCAGTAAGTCATTTGTTTGAAATATATGTTATATATTTCTCACACACAGAAAGTGTATGAGAAAGGTTGTTACAAGAATGTAAACATCAGAAAGTTTAAAAAATCTTAAAATTTAGGGTGACAGTTTCCCTCAGCAGCAGGAGCCTCCTCACCACCTTTCTTGAGGCTGCAAGGCGTGTGGAGAAAGGGAGGAGGCTCAGTGACAGGATGAGTGTGTTACTCAGAGATTGAGGCTGGAAAAGGCTAAAAGGCTGCTGGAAAACATGGGGAAATGGTGGCTTCAGCCTGAATTTCTCAAAAACAGCAGCTTTTCCAGCAGAAGTGCAGTAGTTCAGATGAGAAATTGGTGCTGCTTGCCTTGGTCACCCCTTAGAGGCACCTGAGATTGCATCCATGACCTCCAGGGACTCTGTGGTGATGGGCTGAAAACCACAGCTAAAACCAGGGAGAAGGAGGTCTTCCCTCATGGGAGATCCCTTTGTAGCTTGCTTTTATCTGCTGTGGTATCCCTTTATGGGAGCCAGGACTTGCTGCACACTCCTTGCACCCAGAGAATCCCAAACTGTGCAGGGAGAGCATCTTCATGGGCAAGAACTGCAGGACTGAGTGGCCCTGTGGAAAAGGGACCAGAAGGAGCCAAAGCAGAGGATGAAACAAATAAGCCAAATAAATTGTTCTGCAAATAGCAGGAAAACAAATTCTGGTTTCCAAACCTCCTCTGTAGCTGCACAGAGTCCCTTGCATTGAGCTCACCCTCAGACTTCTCTCTGTGTCCCTCAGCCATGGGCAAGGCTCAACCTCCTGTGGATAATTTGGAGCTGTGCCTGGGCTCTCCAGGGCTCTCTGGTCAGCTGGAGGGACAAGCAGAACCTGCTGCCCTTACAGTGCTGCTCATTAGGGGAGGCACTGGTTCCACAGTGTCCTTTTCCTCTCCCCAACCACTGTTTATCAC
The DNA here is from genome assembly GCA_024362935.1 of Setophaga petechia. Lineage (NCBI taxonomy): Eukaryota > Metazoa > Chordata > Aves > Passeriformes > Parulidae > Setophaga > Setophaga petechia. The sequence continues at coordinate 16,500,768 of JANCRA010000012.1, read as the reverse complement.
AAAACATGCAGCTGTTTGATGTATTTGGTTTTTAGCTGTCAAAATTGATAAAAATGGGCCACTTGTGGGCACAGATGGAGGCAGAGCACTCACAAAAGCCGTTGAGGTTAAAACGTGGGGTGTGTTTTGCATCTCAACATCTGGACACACCTTTCTCCCTTCCCTGTCTCCCAGTGGAGTTGCATCCATCATTCTGCCCCCAGTCCTGAGTGCACAGAGCTGGTGCTCAGCCCACAACATTTCACAGCGTTTTCCATGAGCCTCCGTGTTGAAGATTGCAATGCAGGATGTTTTCCATTCCCATCTGTATGGCAGATTACCTTTGTCAGGTGGGCAGTTTGCTTTATCTCTCTCTCTGAGTGACCACAGTCACACCTCCCTCGGGAGGGGACATCTGCTGATAACAGCTATTGAATGTCACTGCATGACTGATAAGAACTGTAACACCCCATTGGGAGATGTGAGCCCAGAGGGAGGAGCCAAGCATTGCTACCCAGATACAATCCAGAGGTTTTTGAGACACCAGCGCGGTTTTCTCCACGGGATTGCCCAGAGGAACAGCAGCTGTCTCCTCTTCCACTGGATTTGCAGAGGAAGAATCCATCCTTCTCTACAGATCCCCCTTGCTCCATTAGAACCACCCCTGACACTGCAGGAGGGCTGCAGCCACATTTCCAATGGGACTGCCACCAACACCCTGACCCACAGGGTGTCAGGTTGGGTTCTGACTCTGGCAGTGTTGTTCTAGTGTACTGCAATGTTTATTTTATCCTTTTATTTTTTTCCTTTCCCTATTAAAGAACTGTTATTTCCTGTTCCCATATTTTTTGCCTGAGAGCCCCTTAATTTAAAATTTATAGCAATTTGGAGGGGTGGGGAGGGTTTACATTCTCCATTTCAGGGGAGGCTCCTGCCTTCCTTAGCAGACTCCTGTCTTTCCAAACCAAGACACTCCAACAGCTTGTTAAATAGAATAATCCTGGCTGCATGCTTCCTACAAATGCTTCCATTCACAGATCCAGCACTTGCTTCTCCTAATTAAAGGCAATTCTCCCAGTTTGGATACGTTTTGCCATCAATAAAGTGAAAGACATCTTTAAGAAATCCAAAGTACTATAAGAGGAGATAAGGAGAGGCTATCATACCTGCTATCTTCAAAATGTTGGGTTTCCACACTAATTAAAGTACAATTTATGACATTTAGATCCTAGCCTATACAATTTTCTTCCTTTGATGATTTTTCTTACAATAGTATTCAGGTCTATTAATTATTTTTTTTTGGTACTATAAGACCATCTTTTGGCAAAAATAAATATAATGAATTTGGGGAAAATTAGGACAATTGTTTAGTGCTTCAGTAACTACAGGGTGAATTTTGTGAAATGTCACATTCCTGTAGTTTGATATTCTGATGATGTTCATCAGGTTTAAGAGGGATTGTATAGGAGAAATGAAAATAAGGGACAGAGAGTTACTAGAATGGAATATGAGGGTAAAAATGAACAGTGGGGCAAGAGAGATGGTTAACTCAGTCCAAGCAATGTTTGTGTGTAGTTTGACCTTGCTGGTGATTTTTATTGAACTGGATCTTGTTGTAGACAATGACACAGTACATTTTGCAGTGATGAATTTCTAATTACTGAGCTGAGCTTTTCCAACAGCCACATTTCCTGCAAGTTGCATATAAACCTAATTACTCCAGGTTCGGTACTCTGACATGAAAAAATTAAAAAGCAAGCATAAAATATGTGTTATTGCCAATATCCTTGCAGTTATGCACCCCTAGGGTAGTGTGAGGTGGCTCTTTGTTGCAGCCTGTGTGTTTTAGCTGTGCCTGGGGTGTGTGGGAGGAGATGGTTTATGAATGTGTGCAGGGCTTTGGGCACAGTTATGCAAGAGCTTGGTTCTGAAATAGAGGAATCCCAGGAAACACAGAGGGAACACAGCCCACCCACCCTGGAGAGCCAAAACCCCCCTGCAGGAACCTCACACCTTCTCCAGGATTCGTTCCCAAAGGGGGGATGAGGAGTGTTGTGTTTGTGGGGTATTCTGTGGTAGGAAGGAAGGAATGATGAATCTGACTCCATGTTTTCAGAAGGCTAATCTACTATTTTATACTATATTATATTAAAGAACACTACACTATACTATACAAAAGAATACAGAAAGGATACTTGTAGAAGGCTAAAAAGATAATAATGAAAACTCCTGACTCTCTCCTGAGTCCTGACACAATTTGATCCTGAGTGGCCAATGAGTCAAATAATTTACAGCAGAAACCAATGAAACAATCACCAGCTGGATAAACAATCTCTAAACACATTTTACATGTGAGCACAACACAGGAGAAGCAAATGAGATAAGAATTTGTTTTCCTTTTTTTCTGAGGCTTCTCAGCTTCCCAGGAGAAAATCCTAAGCAAAAGGATTTTTCAGGAAATATTAATGGAACAGAGAAGGGAGCAGATTTACATGGTACTGTGCTACATGATGTAAATGAATGCTGCAATAATCCAATTTATTTCCACAGCTGGAGGTCCAAAGACTCTGGGACCTGACCTGCCCTTGAGGTTGAGGGTGAACATGCTACAAAGGTGATTCCTGGTGCAGTGGTATTTAAGCCAAAAAAAAAAAAAAAAAAAAAGGCAGGGAAAGCAAGCAAGCAAAGCATATTTTCAGTCTAAAGTGATTGATTTGGTCCTCTGTGCTTGATCAGGCAAGTTGGGTGTGTGTGGAGCACACCTCTGCTCTGGAGAGGGATGAGAGAGCAAACAGGGGGAGCCAGAAGTCCCCATGCCCAGGTAATGAAGGCCAGCTAAGCAATGGCTGCATCCCAGAAGTTGGTGCTGTGCTGGAAGAGGCTGCCAAAGCAAATTTGCTAAGGGAATGTGTTCTGGGCCTCTTTTTGCAGCCCTCAACAGCAGTGTCAGGGCTTGGACTGGCCAGGGGCTGGCCACAGCTACAGGGTTTTGGGAGAACATCAGTGTCTGGGTGTGAGCTTGCTCCGTGTTGGGATGCTTGCCTGGCATCTGGGACATCTCACAGAGGTTTGTCACTCCCACAGGGTCAGGTGTGGGCTGAGCCCCTCACTTCAGTGTAGGGAGACACAGTATGGGTAAATGAAGATGGTACAGAATGTAATCTTATCCCCTAAAGAGCTGCAGCTGAACCAGTGACTAAAGATTAGGAGCAGGCCTGATCTTAACAGGCCACACCTGTAGCCAATAAGAACAGTGTTATACAAGAGTGGATTGGGGGGAACTGGAGTCAGATGGTTGCTGCGAGGACAGGGAAGTGTCAGTGCCTAGAGGAGCTGCCTACAAGAAACATCAAGGAGGTACAAAACTCGAGAAACATGGAAACCTTGTAATGTACTGATAATAGAGCTCTTGCACTATAATGACAACAAATGGGCCTTCATTTACCCATACTGTATCCCCCACACTTTGGGGTGTTGCAGGGGCTGCTCCTCAGAGCAAGGCCAGCCACACCACTCTGGAGCTCACCCTTGGCACTGCTCCTTCTCTGTGCCTTCTCCTGCAGCATCAAACCTGTGTGCAAAGGTCTCAGGTGTGTCAGAGCAGCTTTTCAGCTCTACCATTCCTGCCACAGCTCCTGGAGCCTGTTTGGGAACTAATAACAGCAGTCTAATGTCAGCCAGTAACCTGGCAATTCCCAAAAAGCTAACTGGGAGAAGCAGATATTCTCTTCTGGCTAAGTCTGAAACCTCTGCAAGCTCTTACAATTTTATCTTTGGCTTTTTCATGCTCTGAGGCTGTGGGCTGTGCACCTCTGTGCCTTCCTTCCCCTTTCCCACACTTCCCTCATTGCCTTCCACAGAACCATTTCTGCCCTACCAACTGAGCTTTACTAAATTGCATTCACAGCTCATTAGGGCCTGCCAATCCATCCAAGGGAGCACAACAGCCAATATTTCTTGTGAAAAACCATTAAAGCCAGAATGGTGGAGAAGAAGGACACCCACAGACCTGCTCACAAGGCTTGTGCTGGGCTGAATCTAAAAGACCCCTTAATTTAGCACAGCTTTGAGCAGCCAGTGTGTAGGGCTGGCAGCACATCCCCACCTTGGGGAGAGATCTCAGCACAGCTCTCACAGCAGAAAGGCCCCATGAACAGGCTGTGAAAATGGAGATTTCATGTTTACTTCTCAAACTTGGTCCTAAATTTTATAGGAATATGAAAGCTTCCAGATGAGTGTGTTTTTTCTGTATTTTTGATATAAATTAATATAAATATAATGATGTTGCTCCATTACACCAGCTGTACTGCTTTTCTCTCTGAAGAAGGAGTAAATCATTAAAGCAGGCACAGGTTTTAGATATCCAGAATCCAATGATTTTTTAATAAATGCTCTTGGTTGTGTCATTTCTCATAGAACAGCTATTCTGCATCAGCCCTGTTGGAGCCTGTATCAGGTACAGTCCTTGAGGTACTAAAGCATCACCATTCCTTAGAAATGTTCTAAAACATTGGGAAAACTTGATGAGATCTGTAAAGAAACACTGATCCTTGCTGAGCCAGACCCCAGCACAGTTTCCTGAGGCTGTAGGGACAATAATTCCAGAGTTCTGGAATTATATATGGCAGCAGCAGCAGGACTTTTCCTGTAGTGTATTAATGGGTGCATGGGCAGCACTTGCAGCCCTGCCTCCCTTGGGGAGCAGATCAGGGGGATGCCAGTTAATTATCCCTGCTGTGAGAGCTGGACACTCAGGATAAAGCCAAAAAAACCCCCAACTTTTGGACTTTTCAGTCAAGACTATAGGAAAAATTCACATTTTCAGTTGTGCGGAGAAAGAGAAAATAAAAACCATTTTCTTATGGTTAGAAAAAGAAATTGTTATTTTATGCATTAGGAGAGAGCTGCCAACAGGGCTTTAGACTTTCTCCCCAAACAAGAATAGCTGCCTTTCAGATACAGGAGTGAAAACAAATGTGCTTCTTAGCACGTCTCTTCTCTCATTCAAAAAACCCCTAAAGATCCATGTTCTCTGCTGATAGAAATCAGCACAGCTCCAGAGTTAAACCCTCTGAGATGCTGACCAGAGCCTTACAGGCAGAAGTGATTCACAGAGCAGCACTGTGGCTCTTTGAACACCAGCTGAAGGCTAGTGGGGAGCAGGGAAGGTGCAGGAAATGGTTTTGGGAAGCAGCTCACATTTATCTCGTGCCACCTGGGGCAGCTCTCCATGCAAACCAGGATGTTTGCATAAAAAAATAAACCTCAGGCCCTCATGCTGATCCACCCAGCACTCACACTGTGCTGCACTGAAAACAATCTGCTCAGGATGCATCCTTCCCCTGCCCCTGACAGAGCTCTGCCCCAAGGACCTGGCTGGCCCTGGCATCATCCTCTCCAATGCTGGGACCACAGCTGGTGGCTCATGCTTTCAATTTATTTATGTAAAGTTTGAAAACACAACAACAACAAAAAAATACCTTTTTTATTTTTTCTCTGCAATGCCACCTACTGTGTATAAAAAAAGCCTTTGCTCCTTGACTTTGCTTCTTTTATTGTGATGATCAAAAAGGTGATGTTTTTACCCCAAGGTGTTTCCAGGGGACAAGAGGAGCCAGTTCATATAAAGCAGTCCTGGTTGGAGAGGCCTGCTTCATCTCAGCTGCAAAATTAGGATGATGTTTGTTGTAGCTCTTGCAGCAAAGGAGGCCTGGGGGCAGCATTTTGAGGAAACTGCTGAATGAGGAATGTTTTTGGGAGTGTCACTCCCTCAGGGAGGGCAGGGTGAAGCAAAGCAAGTCCTTGATTTCTCAGTTCAGCACAGGGCACATCGAGGCACAAACAGGCTGTGTGAGAGCCTTTTGCTTGGTTAATGTTGGTTTAGCATCAATAGTAACAGGGTGGCAGAGCATCCCTAGCAAGGCTACAATGCCAAGCCATTAAGCAGAAAAGATGCTTCCTTGGATGTAAATTCATTTTACCAAGGCTGAAAAGAGCTCGTCTAAAGAAATTTACAATGGTGAGTAAGTGCATTGCTAGAAAAGGGGGAAAATGAGTAGAAAAGTTAAAGATAACAGAGCAAGAAAGCAGAATCCTTTCTGCCATGCTGAGCAGCAGGACTGGGAAGATGTGAAAGCCCTTTGGGTGCCTACAGCCAGACTTCACCAGGACTGAGCAGCCAAGGATGGAAGAAATACTGAATTCTGTCCCAAGAATTGTTTTCTTTCTAAATTTTAATTAACTTTCCCCAAATGTCCCTTGTTCCTGTACAGTATGTAAAAGGCAGTGCCAATTACAAATATCTCTATCATTTCTCTTTATTTAGGTCCTTGCCCTTCTACAGTTTCCACCACTCCAAACTGGGAATAGCTGTATTTTGAATTCTCCACTGGAATTTTACCACGATCTTGCTGCATGGCTTCAAACTGACATTGGAGAGGGGTTGATGATGGTGATGGGCCACCTTCAGATCTGCTGGTCACTGCTTGGCACTTGGAATGCTGAAGCTGGGAACCATCTGGATAAAATCAGGATGTGAAGTTGCCTGGTATTAAACTGCCTCAGCCACAGCCTCTACCATGTATCCCATATATCCCATATATCCCATATATTCCATGAGGAGAAGCAGTCCCAAATGACGCCCACAAGACCTGCACCCACTGCTCCCAAACCACAGCCACCCCTTGATTTTTTTAAAATAAAAATTGCCCCCTAACAGGAAAATATTCCCACTGCTCATACACATGCATGTCCACGTGGCTATCAGCTTGGTTTTTCCAAATTAATCCAGACTTCTCTTATGGGAGAACTTGTTGTTTTTCTTATGACAGCGTAGAGGCAGATGAGGGAGGAATATTAAGAGGAGTAACAAAAAGATAGGAAAGAAGTGAAACCAGCCCTTTTTTCCTTCACATAGTATAGACTCTGAAGGCAACCATTCTGTACCAAAAAAGAACCTTTTTTTTTTTCTGTCTGGGAGGTGTTTTTTAAGGAGAGCAAGGCACTGTGAGTGTTAATGCAGAGGGTCCTCCTGGAAGAAGAAGTGGCACAGAGCTGAGGGATGGGAGGCAATGGCAGGGCAGATGGGGCTGTTGTGCTAGGAGGCAACAGGAAAAATAAAGGAGCCTGTGTTGGTTCAAAAACATCACAGATGTGGCTGTTCCAGGCTTGCTGGTGCAGTGGGTTCCTGGAAATGTTTGTCTGAACATCCATCCTGTGTGCTCAGCCCCTGACAAACACAGAGTAACCCAGGGTACAAGGAGAGCCATGTCACAGTGCTAGAATGAGACATGTGGCATCATCAAGCTGCATCCCTCTCCAGGAGGATGGCAGGCATTTCTGGAACAGCCTTTTTCATTAACTAAAGGAGCTCTCGAAAAATAGCCCCACCTGCTCTAAACTTAATTTTCCCATTTGGTGCATAAATTAAGAGTCAAATAAACTGGATCAAACAGCCTCTGATATTCAAGGTTTTTAAGGAAGGAGCAGCAGCAGGTCTAGCACAAGGTCTAGCTTAGATGCATTTGGTTTTTTTCCAGGCCTTCATCCACAGCTTGATTTCCCAGTTGTTCCACTCTGGCAGGGAACAATGGTTTCATCTGCACAGCAGATACACCCAAAACTAAAGCTGAACATGAACAGTGCATGCACAATCTGCAAGACATCTGAAATCTGAATCTTTCCAAACAGACCCTGCATGTTTGGTGGTGTTTGTTTTCCCAAGTTAGCAGAAAGCTGGAAGCAGGTGTACAAGGGTAGGATGAGCTCACCCTAATTCCAAGGCTTTTCGCACACTGGTGAAGTCATCTGCCCATAGATCTGTGATTATCTGGGTTCAGGTGTCTGTCAGATACAGACCCTCCTGTCAGCTCCTTATCACTGACCCTGGCCCAGCATTCCTAGTTAAGGCTGATGAAGGTGAAAACCAGCTGGATGACATTCCTGTGGTGCACACAATGCAGCTGGATGAGGCAGGATAATGTTTCCAAGGGTCTGCAGTCTGGGCCATCATCAGTCTTGAAATGAACAGGCTTTGAGAATGACAGCTTACATGGGAGATCAGCTGGTGGACATAATCACTTTTCTCTATGATTTTTTTACAACAAAGAAGTAGCTGACAACAATAGCTAACAACTGGACTGCTGACATCTAAAACCCAACCTGCTCATTGGCTTCTGAGGATAGAAATGATGCAAATCAAACCATGACTGCAAAGTGTCCTGGATTGTCAAGCAAGTTGTATTCTCTTTGCCTTCTGTATGGCAGCTGTCTTCTGTTCAGTGGGCAGTTTTCCTTATCTCTTCCACACCCACTCTCCCTCTGGGGAGACATTTGCTGATAACAGCTATTGAATGTCCCTGCATGGCTGATAAGAACTACAGCATCCCACTGGGAGATGTGAGCCCAGAGGGAGGAGCCAAGCATTCCTACCTGGATATAGTCTGGAGATTCTGGAACAGCACAGCTTCTCCACTGGATTCTCCAGAGGAACAGCAGCTGCCTCTTCCACTGGATATTCAGAGGAAGAATACACCTTTCTACAGGATCCCTGCTCCAACAGAACCACCCCTGACACTCCAGGAGGGCTGCAGCCACAATTCCAATGGGACTGCTACCAACACCCTGACCCACAGGGTGTCAGGTTGGGATCTGACTCTATCAGTGTTGTTTTAGTGTACTGCATTGTTCATCTTTTTATTTTCTTCCCTAGTAAAGAACTGTTATTCCTGCTCCTATATCTTTTTGCCTGAGAGCCCCTTAATTTAAAATTTATAGCAATTCAGAGGGAGGGGGTTTACATTTTCCATTTTCCTGCCTTCCTTAGCAGGCACCTGGCTTTCCAAACCAAGACATGAAGCTAACAGGCTCTGATACTTGGACAGACGAGGTTCATGCTTCAGTTCTACAGAATGTCCACCAAGGTCCATTTTGTAAGGGAAACTTTTGCTCAAGTATTTGAAGTCTTACCATGAAGATGGGACCAGGACAGAACTTGCTCTCCAGCAGGCCAGGTCCAAAGTGTGCTTAAACAAGGACAAAACAAAGGTCACATAGGACAGAAAGCTTTTGGTTTAGGGGATTGAATTTACATGGAAAAGCTCAGTGAGGAAGATGGTGGTGCACAGTGTAAAACCCAAATTAGGTCTTATCTGACTACACAGGCACTGGAAACACACAGAAAAGGTAAAACACAGCTCAGCCCCCCTCAAAATGCATCCCATGGGAGCAAAGAGTGGTTGGATTCCTGTCTGGTGGGATGGTGATCAGCTGGGAGATGCAGTGTGTGGAGAAAAGACAAAAACCACAACTCCATTTAGGATCTGGGAGAGGAAGGAAGACAAGGGGAGAGGAAGGAATGAGGATGCAGTCAGGTGGTGTCCTCCTGAGCACAGAGAGGTGGTGGGAATGCAGAATTTGCATAGGGCACCACAGTTTAATTAATGTCAAATAGAGTGAGATGGAAGAACAGCTGGTGAAGAGATGTAACATTCACTCCAGGCTTTTGGTCAAAATGACACAGGGACTGAAGCTCAGGTGTCCATGAAGGGTTTTGTGTCAAGGCCCATGAGCCCCAGTGAAACTAAACCAGATTAAAACATGCCAGTGACTGGGATGATGGGGCCACCAGCTTCTCTGCACCTCGGTTTCCCCCTCAGTAATGAGGATGATGATGCTGATGCTTATCAAAGAGCCTGCAGTGAGGATAAATCAAGGCAAGAGCGTTGATGGCAAATAGGACAGACACCATATATTCCAGCAGAAATTACCCCAAAACTGAGGTGAGGAGCCTCTTTGTGACAGCTTCTGGGGTTTTATGTGCCCATAGAGCAGAGTGCTCACAGCAGCCACTGTTCATAGCCCCGTGCACATGTGGGAGATGAGGGAAGGCAGGCAAAAAATAACCTGTGAAGGCTTTGTTCAGCCCATTGTTGACTGGAGGGACAGTTTGGCAGCTTGATGGTGGGGAGGAAAAGTGGGTATTGCTAAATGAAAGGAGCAAAGTTGGATAAAGCATTCTGGCTTTCCTCATTTTATATGCCCATGCAAAGTTAATTAAGGGAGAGTGCCTAAAATATGCCATTCAATTAAATGAGTTTTCAAAGAGCACAAAGTGAACTACAGTTCCATCAGAGAAAGACACCTGCATTGTGGCACAGGGTTTAGAGACACAGGTTTGATTAAACACCTTGTAACAACCTTTGTGGAGCTGTAGCTTTTACAACAATTAGGTGAAAGCACATTTTTCCAGCTGAACTATAGAGCTCTGAAAAATGAGGTTCACCTTTCTACTAAGAACCTTTCCCTCACCATCAAACTCTGCCTAACTCACCCTCTGGAGATCCTTTCACAGTCTGCTCACATCCCAGCAGGCATGGATTTGCACAGTTGGAAGAATCTCACCAGCTGACACTGGCCATGGCATCCTGAAAGTCAGGAATTCCAGTAAAACTTTCCAAAAACTGTTTGATTTTGCTAAACATGGGGAACTTCTCTTTTCAGACCTGGCAGAGGATGAGGCTTTTGGCTACAATTGCAAAACTGGATCTCTTCTTTGCTTGGCAGCTCATCTGGTCAATTATGCTGTGTAAATGGAGAATGGCTTGCAAGAAGTGGAGGGCACAGATTTAGCCCTTGAGCAGCTTCAGCTGAGCTGCATCACTTGTTTGCTGATGGGGATGTTTGCTCTGTGCAGAGCAAGACAGTGACTAAGCTGGATCCAGAAGTCAATCCCAGGTTTACAGCTACTCCATGGGTAATGCCTGGTCCTGTGAACAGGATTATTCCCTGTGTTAGTTGTCCCCTGTCAATGTGGGTCTGAGCTCAGATATTTACCCTCCATGGAGGAAGAGCTGAGCTCAATACAGCCCAGGGCAGTCCTGATGTCCCTGCTCTGGAGAAAAGAAGCTCCCATGCTTTTTCTGAAGCACGCACTGAATTTGGGGTCTGTCTGTCACAGATCACTATGACATGGCCCAAACCCATTGCAAAATCATGTTTTATGTAAAGAGCAGAAATTCAGATTTGAATAAGCTCATGCTTGTGGTGTTTGTGAGGATCCCCAAGACGAGGTGAGAGATGAGAATCTGACTACAAGTTATATTATATTATAGAATGCTATACTAAAACTGTACTAAAGAAAGAGAAAGGATACATCAGAAGGCTTAACAAGAATGATCATGAAAAACTCGTGACTGACTCCTCAGAGTCTGACACAGCTGATGGTGATTGGTCATTAATTAAAAACAATTCACATGGAACCAATCAAACATTCACCTGTTGGTGAACAATGTCCAAGCTACATTCCAAAGCAGCAAACACAGGAGCAGCAATCAGATAATTATTGTTTTCATTCCTCTCTGAGGCTTCTCAGCTTCCCAGGAGAAAATCCTGGGCAATGAGGATTTTTCAGAAAATATCATGGTGACATATGCTTATGTAAAACTCTACTTTTCCCTTCCAGGCCAGTGGTTCCCGTTTCTCATATAGGTCCTCTTTACTCATTAGTTTTTTTTTCCCCCAACCTCTTCATGAGCTTTTAATTGGTCCCACCCTGGATTTGAGGATCTCCAGCTTCCCATGGTCTGCCAAGGTCCACCCAGCTTTTTTGGGCTGGAAGAGGACAGGACACACCCAGGAACATTTCTGTTCCATTTCCATTGTTACCCCTGCAACGTAACCCTGCTGCAGCCCTAAATAACATATTGGGATGGGGAATCTGCCCATTAGTGAAAACTAAAACACCTCTTTTGGGTTCATTTGGGCAACAGGACTCTGTTTTGGCTCTTGTCCCATGTGCCCATCACGGGCTGTTGGCACTGTGCTGCTCCTTGCAGGAGTGTCAGCCTTGCAGGGAGTGTCAGCCTGGACCTAATGTGGTGACTAAAGTTAATTAGCAAAGCTCCTTCTCCCGTCGTTATTCAGCAACATTAATGTCTGTGGAAGGAAAGAACAAAATGAGCCAAGTTCATTTCTCTCCTGTGAAAACTCCGGAAAAATAGCCATGTTCACCAAATGGGAAAAAGAGAAAATGAGGAGATAAAAAAATTTAATTTCCAGCTTCTAAGAGGACCTTACCAATAACAATATAAAAGATAGCTGAGTTTTCTGCTTAAATGAAAAAAATGATTACTTCACAGGCAAGTGAGTGGTTTTCCATATCTTCTTCCCCTGCTTCTGTAATTTAATTTTTTTTCCCTCCACTTTTATTATTTGACTCCATTGGTGTGGTGAGATGGTGCTGGAGGCTATTGACATTTCTCCTCCGTGCAAGTGGAGGTGACATCCAGAATAAGTCACCTCCTTTGGAGGGGATGAGTCTGGCCTGTGACCCCTGGGAGTGAGTTGTGTTGATGCAACATTCACATGGCTCAGATAAACACATCAAGCTCAGGAAGATGAGAACTCATAGGGCAATTTCAGCCTTAACAGTGAAATCACACAAAGCTGAGGGGGTGTGGTGCATCCTCAGGGTGCATGTGGACCCAGTGCAGTCATGGGGGAGGCTGGAGAGGGAAGAGAGGCTCTTCCATGGCTCCAGTCAGCATAACTGTGACTTCTGAGTGCTTCACAGGCAGGAGTATTTGGCCTCTAAGTACTACTTTGAGGTGCACAAGCCGAGTTCCTTGATGGATAATCCATTGGACATAAGAACAGAGCAGTGGGCAGCTAAACCAGCCAAGCCCCACATCCTACACACTTGAGTCCTCTTGTGCACTTGCAGCCTCTCCAGGCTCCCTGATGGGCAAGTAAGGCAATATGTCTTTCCAGAGAGGAATAACTGGATCTCTTCTTTCTACTCTGACTTCTCATTTTCAGTAGACTCCTCTTTTTGGGCTGGTCTGTGATGGAAATGGGTACAAAAGTCACAATTTGTTGGGGGTGGAGAGGACCAACAGGCACAGAGATGGTGCAGAGAGAGGTGTGATCAGACAATCCTCCCTCCTGAGGGCACGCGCTGTTAACCCCACTGGCAGAAGACAGCCAGGTTGTAAAGCCAAACTCCCAGGAGCCAGGAAACACCAGGATTAACGGCCTGCACAGCCACAACGTGGGCCTTTCTGCACATCAGATGTGAGGCATCCTTTAATTATCTGATCACCTATCATTTGGGGTTATTTTAATCCGGCGAGTTGCCCCAGGCCACGCTCACACGCGCCGCTCCAGCCGCGCTCAGCATTCATTTCCTCGGCAGCGCCGGCGCCTGATCAATATTAATGCCTTTATCTGCACAGCGCTCCTGCCCTCTCTCCAGCTGGGGAGCTGAGCCACACAGAGATTAAGGCCAAAATGATCAAACACACTTGCTAATTTTGGGTGCTCGATTCGCAGCAGCGGGGATCTGATCTTGCCAAGCGTTTCGCGATGTGCCTGAAGCTCCTGCTGGCTGCTCCCGTCCCCCGGGGCAGATCCAGCCTGACTGCCCTGCCTGGGGCTGCAGGAACAGGAAGAAGGAGAATTTTTTGGGCAGCACGAACAGGAAGAAGGAGAATTTTTTGGGCAGCAGGAATAGGAAAAAGGAGAATTTTTTGGGCAGCAGGAACGGGAAGAAGGAGAATTTTTTGGGCAGCTCCTTTGCTGCACTGATGAATTTCCTATGCTGAACTGTTCAGAGCAAGGGAGAAATCCTGGGGGAAAAAACCCAAATAAAAACCAAGCAAAACTGTATTGGCCATCAGTGTGGGACAAGAAAGCCAAGGGAATGGCTTGGATCAGCAATGGTGTGGTCAGCAGGACCAGGGCAGGGATTTGGCTCCCTGTCCTCAGCACTGACGAGGCCACACCTCAAATCCGGGGGTCAGTTCTGGGCTCCTCATGACAAGAAAGAGATTGAGGGGCTGGAGCATGTCCAGAGAAAGGCATCAGAGCTGGGGAAGGGTCTGGAGCACAAATCTGATGAGAAGCAGCTGAGGGGGTGTTTATCCTGGAGAACAGGAGGCTCAGGGATGATCTTAGCACTCCACAGCTCCCTGACAGGAGGTTGTAGCCAAGTGGGGGTTTGTCTCTTCCCCAAGTAACAAGGGGCAGGACAAGATGAAATGGCCTCAGTCTGTGACAGAGGAGGTTTAAATTGGATATTAGAAAAAAAAAATACTAGAAGGGTTGTCAAGCACTGGTGCAGGCTGCCCAGGGAAGTGGCTGAGTCACCAGCCCCGGAGGTATTTAAAAGACATGTAGATGTGGCATTTGGGGACATTAGTAGTGGCCTTGGGAGTGCTGATCTTAAAGATCTTTTCCAGTTTAAATGATTTTACAGTGTCAAATTGGAAGTCTTTGGGAACCTTGTTTTTTTGATATTTTTGCAGCTTTTCAGTCCTTACTTCATCACCCAAAATTCTTTCAATATAAATTTCGGAGATGCAAAGTCCCCAAGTATCCCCCTCAAAACTCAAGTGTGCAAAGCCAATTCTGCCAAATCAACTAGAGAAAGATCCAGTTCTCATTTTTGCCAGTACTTATCTCATTACATATCATTGATCTCAGCAGGTGCAGCCCATTGGATCCTGAGGCAAACCTCCAACTTCACAGCCCAGAGTCTGAGAGAGGAGGTGTGGAGCAGGGTTTGTGCTGGCCATGCAGCTCTCTAAGGTTATGAAATATCCAGTGATTTCACACTGGGTGCTGGCACCAGGGAAACACCAAGATTTGGGACCCCAGAGCTCAACATCAGGAACTGAGTGAGGTGTGTGGTTTTGCCCTTTCTAACTTTTGTCCCTGGGAACATTTCCTGTCTCTCCTCCCCCATCCTCCTGTGTCACTGTAATATTTTTCGAAAAATCATTTTGCCAGGATTTCTTCTCCTGGGAAGCTGAGAAGTCTCAGAGAAAAATGTAAATAATTAATTATCTGATTGCTACTCCTTGTGTTTTGCTGCTTTGGAATGTGGTAGGTGATTCTTTCATTGATTCCATGTGAATTGTGTTTTATTAATGACCAATCACAGCAAGCTGTGTTGGACTCTGAGGAGTAATGAGTTTTTATTATTCATTCATTTCTAGCTTTCTGATGCATCCTCTCTCTTTCTATAATATAGTTTTAATATATAATTTCTTTTAATATAATATCATAAAATAATAAATCAGCCTTCTGAGAACTTGGAGTCAAATTCCCATCGCTCACCTCATCCTGGGGACCCTCACAACACCACCACACTCCTGTCCTGCCCATCTCTCACCCATTCCCTGCTCCCATCTGTGTCCTGCCAGCTCTCCCATTGCCCACATCCATCTACACCCCCTTGTTGCTCCTCTCCCTTCTGCTTTGGCAGTGATAGGGGTTTTTTTTTTCCTCCCACTACACTTTTATACGACCATGATTTACGACCCTGGGTTTAAAGATTTATTGCAATGCACACATGGCACAGCAGCCTCTAAGTGATGTATTCAGCTTGGTTATTATTCTCTTATATAGCAATTTTTCCAAAGTGAAACAAGCAGCCTCATGTTGTCAAAACTATCGTCCTCTAACTTCTGAGGTTTATTCTGAAGAGAATAAAAGCAGGGAAGAGAAGCAACTTAAGGAGGTTGGCTGGCATCTGTGAACCTCACGAGTAATAGAAGCACATGGGAGCTTAACCAGGCACCAGATGGTCTTCAGGCAATTAATTGCAGGTTGAGAATTCACATCTACATCAGCTCTTGTTCATTCCTCTTTACAGAAATGGTTAAAAACCTGACAGAAATTTAAACTTCCTCTGAGAAAAGCAGCAATGGCAACACCCATCTATCACCTCCTCTCCCTTGCTTTTGCATGTTCTAGGGCAGTGTTTTACCTAGGATGAGCAAGGGCTTAGGTCATCTTAGACAGCTTAAACTGATCTAAGGCTTTAATGTGCTTAAAGGTGGGGGAAGGACATTGATTATATTTAACCCTTAAACCCCACAGACTAGCAAGTGCCTAAGACAGGCAGAAATCTCTTGTTTGGCATGGATTTGTGTTCTTTTCTCCACGTGCATCCTCTTGGTGGACACAGTCCACCAAGTCAAAGTCCCCTAAAATCATTGAGAAGCCTTAAATTAGCTCAAAGGAGCACTGCTGTTGGCATTAGCAGCAGCAGGTTCAGCCTTCTGTTGTGGCCATTCTTAAAGTAAGTTTATAATTTTCTGTACTGAACTTGTGGTGTCCAAACTGATCTGGAAAACATTAAAACCCAACCACATCCAATAGTCTCACCTGTGGTGAAAATCCAAAACCTGTGGTTCCCCATCAAAACACACCTTTCCAACTGCAGTTTTTAAAATTACTGTCCAATTAAAGAAATAGTAGCGATTTTTTAAAAAATAAGCAATTTTCTCATTTAAATAAACATTTGAAATTGACATTTAAGGGAACTTTGTCTCTCTCTTTTATGCAAGCAAAGCTTGTCATAATTTTATTTTTTTATGACTAAGCATACTACCCAAGAGGATTTCCTCCAAATTTCCTAATGGGGGACAGGCTGGAGCTGCAGCATCCCCACCATTGGAAATGCCAAGGAATGCTGTGTGTTTGGATGGAATCATTACTGTGCTAGAGCAGACCTGGCATCTCAAAATTTTTATTAAGACCTGTGCTGCCAAATTTGAAGATGCCTTGCCCCAGGATTTTACTTCATCTCAGGCTTGTCTCAGAGGCTGTGAAGCATCCAAGATGTAATTTTGTTTTGAGTTTCTCACCAAGATCTACACTCGTGGATGACAGCGTTGCTATCACTGCCCATGGGAGAAGAGCAGCACTAAAACCCTGGCTCCTCCTATGTGTGTGTGACACCAATAATCCACCTTCTCACTGGGATTGGCCCAGTTTTTTGGTGTCAGAAGCAGGAAACCCACTCTCTGAGGTTGCTACGTGGTAGGGAAGGCAGCAGAGAACAGCTGTGGGCCTGAGTGCTGTTTGCTTTACACTGATGCTGCTCCAGAGCTTGAACGTGAGATTTTAACCCTCAATATGGCCATGGATAGGGGGGTGCTCATCTCCTGAGCTTGGACCCCAGCAGCTGAGCCACTGCCACATTTCTGATGCTCTTGCAGAAAAGCATCAATGGTGCTGATTTGTAATGGGAAAGGAAGATTGTATTGTATGACTCAGACACGATGCTGAGGAAGAAGTCTGATATTATGATATTTAAGCACAGGAAAACCAGGCTGTCAGTGGAAAAGCTTGAAAAATAGACATGGCTCCTTTATTTATGCTCATGATAAACTGATTTGCACAGTGCCCATATGAAGGGTCAGCACTGAATTGGCCAAGCACAGCCATACCATACATGACCAGCCCCAGCATCAGCTGGAGGGACCAAGCAGTAAATATACAATTTCGAATACTACTCCAAAAATCCTGTCACTTTATCCTGAAATAAAACATCTCATATAGAAGTCAATTTTAAATTTCTCCCCTAAATTCACAGTATTTCCAGAGAAGGCCTTAAAAAACAGTTGGAACTTGTCCATCTGCAGAGTCAGGGTTTGGTGTTTGCTGTGTGAGTGGCTGGGGGCATGTGCAGCCCGTGCAGCTGTTTCAAACACAGCCACGCCTGCTCATTAGCTGATTCCTGACACAGCCCTTGGCAGGGCTGCAGAGCAGGCCCAGGTAATGAGAGATGGCCTCTGTGCAGCCACTAAAAGGGCTTGAGTTATGTTTTATTGTCAGTCTCAATGCTGGCATTTCTGTGCATTTCATTTTACCTCTCTATTGCTGCTCTTGTAATCAGGTTGTGGTAATTAAGCATTGAATGCAGCCCTGCAGATCCCACAGCTGCAGCACACCCTGCTACTCACAGCCACTCCAGAGAGGACTTTCCACATAAGATCTCAATTTTTTAGAAATACCTGCTCTTCAAATAGCTACAATAGCTCTGCAGGAGCCTGTCAGTCAAGCAAGATTACACACTCCCTAAATTCAGGCTGACATGACAGACTGTAATGACTTTGAAGGGGCTTTTATGGTCTATTGTGCCAGTGGTCCCTGCCTAACAGAAGCATCTCCTACACTTCTCATGAAAACTGTAATGGCTCCAGAGACTTCTAAACTATCAGTTACTTCAAAGGTGAGTTATTTCACAAAGAAAAAGCACATCAATGTGATACTAAAGGTGTAGGATAAATAAGGAAAATAGAATTTAGATTTAAATTCTAGAATTAAAGCAATTTTGGTGCTCAGAAATTGCAGCATTGGCAAGGATTTGAGCAATTTTAAGTAAAATTTTTGCTTGCTGAAAGCCAAAATGGAGATGTGGATGGCACTGTCTGTGCAGTGAGATTTTAATGTGATGCCATAGGGACAAATGTGATGTCAGAAATAAAAGTGGTGGATGATTTTGGGATGCTGTAGTCCCAAGGTAAGTTACAATGCTCATCTTCTGGATGGGTTTGGCCTCTTTGGCCTCCACCATGCTGGAGGTCAGGGCAGACCATCACACTTGCCCTTCCTGGCTTCACACTCTCTCAATCTTCTCCTGAAGGCAGGAGCATGGCATTTCTAATACCACATGATTTACGTGTGAAAGACAGAGAAAATGTCACAGTGGTGCTGTTTGAAGGGTTTGGTAGTCAGCTGCAAGCTTTGAGGTCAGTCACATCTCTCATTTCCCAGTTGTGCAGTGGGGCTGTGAGGCTCCCTGGGGACTCCTGGTGACATTCCCATGGAGTCACTGCAAATCCTGAGGGTGGTGAGAAGATGGAAGTAAGTCAGGAGCAGAAGGAAACCCGTTCCAAAGTTCACGCTGTGGCAGCACACAAACATCCATGGCAGGAGATCCCAAGGTGTTTGGGCTGTCCACGAGGCTGGACAGAGCATCAGAGGGCTGCAGAAATGAACCACAGGAGCTGGCACACACAGGAGTGGCTGTGCCCAGCAGAGGGTAGCATTGCCCAAACACCCCAACCCGTGTTCCAGGTTTTCACCTTCACCCGCCTAGGAATGCCCACCTCTGTCACAGCCCCTTTGGGATGAGAGGCACAGCTTAGCCCGCACCCAGGGAAAGCCTCATAGGCTGACACTGTGCAAATTGAGCTCAGAAATTATGAGAAATCTGGAAAATCAGCTTCCAGAATAGAATTTTAAGGAATCTGTTGAAAGACACAATACATGTTAAAGTGCATACAGTGCATTCACATTTGTTTTAAAGTAAATGTTCTTTAGCTCCTTGTATTTGGCTTTATTTTCAGGTCCTGATTTGATGATCAGGTTTGGAGTTGGTCAGGTTTGGAGCTGCCCCTGAGGCACCAGAGTGGCTGTACTGCCACCAGGAAAGCCTCTGATTTGGTCCCCTAACTTGGGTGTCCCAAATTACACTTTTTTAGTGCCTCACATATTCCAAAACTGAAATCCAAAGACCTTAACTATAAACATCTCTCAGTTAGTGTAGACTATCATTTCCTCTGATGCCTGACGAATCCTGCCCGTCAGCCCGCATCAGAGCTCAGCCCGTGCCCGATGTGAGGACGCTAGAGGTCTCAGTGCGGCTGAGAAAAAGCCGCTTTTAGCGATAATCCCATCCCCGTGAGTGGGACAGCGAGGGGCCGGAGCCGCGCGGGGCTCGGACGGCGGTGCCGGCGGGGCGGGAGCGGCGCCAGGCCCGGACCCCGGCGGGGCCATCCCCACCCCGGGCTGCTGACCCCTCGTAGGGTGCCCCTGGCTTCGGGGCAGCGCTGGGTGAGGGTGGTCCTTGCTGAGGGATGGGTTTCACATCCCAGGACTGTGTGTGCGTGTGCGGGGCAGGTGGGCACCGCCGCCCCCGCGCATCCCGCGCAGAGCCCGTCCAGGCAGCGCGGCCGCTTGTGCTATGCCTTTTTAATTTTCCTTTTTTTTTTTTTCCTTCCTGGCTTTCCTTTTTTATTTTTTTCCCCTCTCGCTGCTTTCCCTCCCCTCCCGTTTGACGTGCGTGGTTTTGGTGCAATGCGAATTATCTTCATTCAGTCAGGAGGGGCAGCGCCAGGCAGCAGAGCAGCGGCGGGGCTGCCACCTCCTTCTTCCTCCTCCTCCTCCGCTTTCTCCTCTTCCTCCTCCTCCTCCTCCTCCCATTGCCATAACAACCACGCACAGCCGCTCCGCACCGCACCGCGCCCGGCAGGCTGAGCATCCCATGGGGCCCCGCACGGGGGTGGGGGAAGAGAAACACTGACCTCCCTCCAAAAGAGAAAAAAAAAAAAAAAAGAAAAAAAAGAAAGAAAGAAAAGAAAAACAAACAGACAAACAAACAAACAAAAAAGAGGGACTTTTCGGCGGGGCGGGTCAGTCAGGGAGCAAAGTGACCCCGGGACGCGGGTGCGCGCAGGGGGACGGAGGGACGGGGCAGCCCCGGCAGCGGCTCCGCGGGGGGAGCGCGGAGGAGGGGAGGGAAGGGAGGGAAGGGAGGGGGAGAGAGAAAGTTGTGAGGAAATAGCCCAGGAAAAGTGACACTCGCGGAGCCCGCCGGAGCGCGGAGGAAATAAAAGCGGCGGCGGGCAGGAAGTGTGAGGAGGAGGAGGAGGAAGGGGAGAAGAAGGAGGCGGAGGAGGAGGAAAAAGAAGAAGAAGAAGGAACAGCAGCAGCCGCTGCCGCCGCGGCAGAAGAGAAAGCAAAAGCCGCCCGAGGGCTCGGAGCCGGCGGCGCGGCATCCGCGGGGCTGCGCGGCGCGGCCATGGCCCGGGAGAACGGGGACGGCGGCGGCTCCTGGAAGAAGCAGGCGGAGGACATCAAGAAGATCTTCGAGTTCAAGGAGACGCTGGGG
This sequence comes from Setophaga petechia, assembly GCA_024362935.1. Classification (NCBI taxonomy): domain Eukaryota; kingdom Metazoa; phylum Chordata; class Aves; order Passeriformes; family Parulidae; genus Setophaga; species Setophaga petechia. The sequence continues at coordinate 16,480,103 of JANCRA010000012.1, read as the reverse complement.
ACGTAGGTGGCGGGATTGGGCTGCGGGGCCGGTGGCGGGCGCTGTCCCTTCCCGCGGGGATGCGCGGGCTCTGCGCGGATGGGTGCGGGTCTGTGCGCGGGGGTTTGCGCACCCGTGATCCGCGCATCCATCCGAGCGACCTGGGAACACGGAGGAAAATAGAATTAATTGTGGGGCAGGAGCTGGGCTAGCATCACCCCTCGTCCTCCCCCCATGCCCCCCAAAAAAGCGATAAAAAGGGAAAACCCCAAGTGTTTTAAAATACTCATAGAAAGAGGAGACAGGGGGAGGTTTTTTCTTGATAGTGCAACTGTAAATAAATGCGCTCTGACTCGCACGCTTCCCCTAAAGCCGATGGCTGCAGCTATTCGTGGACAGACGAGCAGAAATAATCGGAGTGGATTGGATGTGTTTTAGCTACGATGCTTAACTGTTGTTGGGCTTTATTTGTTTTATTTATAGTGGCGGGGCATAAAGATTAGTAAAACGTTAGAGTTGGTTTGTTGGGTTTTTTTTTTGGTTTATTTTTTTTGAAGGCTGAGAAAAAACACGCACAGATGGTGCAAGGAAGCGGGGTACAGGCTGGAGCCTTTTTGGCTGAGCAAAGAGTTTTATTTTTGTTTAAAGTAATTTTCTCACTCAGGATATAATAGAGGCAGGGAGCCGGGAGTGCTGGAGGAGCCGGCGCACGGGCTGTGTGTGTGTGTATACATTGAAATTAGAGTTGGGTTGTATTGCCAGGGCTCCTCGTAGCTGTGTCCCCACAGCTTTAATTGAAACTTCCAGCGTGTCTCGAAACCAAGCGCTCTTAATCCCGAGCAGTGCTTTTCCTACGCTCCGTGCCACTTCCTAAACACAGCTGAACAAGTTTTGACTGTAATATTTGAGTTTTAATATCCGAGTTTCTTTCTGCTGCCAAGGGAAGGCTCCCTATAAGCAGGGTATTTCTGGTTCGTGGGCTCGCTGGTTTCCAATAAACAGGCTGGAGGTTTAACATGGAGCTGGGTCAGCTGGATAGCAGAGCCCTCAGGAAAACACCGACTTAGGAAATCACACAAATGTCTGTCCAGGTCTCTGAAGAAGCAAAATGCAGCGTTAAGAGCCAGGTGTTGTGATGTATCCTTGTCACCCTCATTGAGTTTTTGCTGTGAGAATTCCGTGCTGGGAGAGACGTGCCCTGCTTTGCCACCTTAGGTGTGCAGGGCCCTTCCTGAGCAAAGGGGTGCTGGGGAGGAAAGTTTGAATGCTCTGAGATTTGTTGGAGCAGCAGGACAATTCACTGAGGTTCCCACTGTGCATCCCTCTGACATCTCTGTGGTTGTGGTGTTGGAGCCACCTGCCAGGGTTAATCTGTGCTGCTGAAGGGGTTCAGGAGGAGTTAATGCTGTGGCCTTGATCCAGATCCCTCTGTAGTTAATGGGAGCTGGTGTAGGTCCCAAGGAAGGTAAAGCTGGTCAGAGTTAATAGTTATGCATATTGCCATGGCTGTTGCAAATTAAATTCATTAAATATGGCCAATTAGTGCCTCAAACTATTAACTGAGCCTCGCAGTTTGGTGAGTAAGTCCTTTCTGATGGGAGTAGAAGCTGTGAAGTTTTCAAACTTGACTTAACAGTCAATCTAGAAAGTTTTAGAAAATTAAAATAATTGGATTACGAACCTGGGCCCACATAGAGGAAATAGAGCTGTTTTCTTTTCCAGCCATAGCTGTATTCAATTATGAATATCTGTGTGTTTAGCAGCCTGCACGTGGGTTACCTTCTGGTTGTGCATTCCTTTGCTTCCAAGGGCAGGCTGATAATTAGAAGATTTGAATGTGAGTTTTGGTTCTGTTCTTGGCCACCCACCAGTGCAGCACCTGCAGTTCCTACCAGGTCTGGTGTGACTTACCAGGATGTGAAGCTTCTAAAAAATTTAGGCCATCGCTGTGCAAATCATTAAAGTGCCTGTTCCATTTCCACTGAAGGCAGTGAAGGGAGGTTCACTGATTTGAGCAGCAGATACACAGGGTCCAGGAGCCTAAATGATGGGAAACATTCTCAATTATTGATAAGAAAGTATTTAAATAGGAATTAAGCATATAAGTAGAAATAGCTTTAAAGTATTTGCACCAAAACATTTTCTTCTGGGATTATTTAGGAGCAGGGTTAAAATCTGCTTTGATCCCTCCTGCACTGTAAAGCTGCACTGTGTTGGACAGCCAACACTTGATCCCACTGGCTAATAGATTTTTCTCTAGCATGGAGTGAAAAACTTGGCATGTCACATGAAATGTACTGGATTGTAGTAACTGTATTTTGCATTTCTCTGCCATTCCATTTCAGGATTCCAAAGTGCTAAAACCGCTTTTAACAGAAAAAAAACAGCCCTTTTTCATGCAGCTGTCTTAACTGCCTGTGGTAAAATTGGCTAGAGAAAGAAAAGTACTAAACCCCCAAATCAGGGAAGAAAGTGAAAAAGAAACTTTAAAAGCATATTTTATTTCAAGTGCATTGATTTGTGAATGTTAAATCTATGTGTACACCTTAATAATGGTTTGTTCTCAGAAAAGAGCCTTTCATTTGGATAAAAGCTCTTCAGCAGATCTTTAACACAAGAGAGTTGAAATTTGCTGGAATTATTAAAAAGATCCTAAGTCAGTTAATCATTACATCATTTGGGCTTCAAGGAAACTCTAATGAGTAGCCAGCTCTCCCTTCCAGAGCTGGAATAAATTATTTACACATCCCTGTAAATCATGTCCAGCCACATCGATGCTGAAATTGAATTGGATGTCATGTCCACATGTAAGAAAGCAGCCCTTTTCCACCCAAAGAATTGTTTCCTTTGGTGGCTGGGGTCTGTGTTGTTTGCTCTGCTCTCTGCTGTTGGACAATAATATTTTTCTAAAGAAGTACCAGCAATGCAGTGGTTGGCTCAGATGTACCCAAACCTGTATTTACCCTGTTCTGTATTTATGTAGATATTTAAGCATGTGCAATCTTCTTTTGAGGCTGCCATCTCAAAAGAAGAGTGTCAAAAAAGATTTTGGTAATATTAGTCAATATTAGTGTATTTTATAATACATGATTATTGGTATAGTTTATGTGTTATTATATTACAATATGAATGATGGTCCTGATCCATTCTTGGCCTGTGCCAGTCCATGTGGGACAGTGCACCACACTCCATGTGCACAGGTTCATTGAGAGCCCCTTTTGGAACTGGATCTGTTTGCTGCTAAGCCATTGACAGTGAAATTACAAATCCTGAAAAAGTAGTTAGAAAAAAATAAGCAAAATAAGTGAAAGATAAAATAAAATCATAGCAACGAGCCAGATCATCAACTAATGTTATTTAGAGTCCCTTCCAAGTCAATACAGGTGTGTTTGAGGAAGGAAGAGGATCTGATTCTTGTCTCTTTAAATATCCACAAATTCACCTATTGTAGGTCTATTCAGTTCTCCCTGGAAGACAAATTGAGAGGGGAATGGAAGGCCTGCCTGGAGAGGGGGATTTCTGCCCCTGCCCTTGAGAGATGTGAAGTTTCACAATAGCAGGAATCTGATGAGTGATCACAGAAATATCACTTCTCCCCCTCCACATTTAAAATATTTTATGTCTAAGGCATTTTAAGCCTTAGATTTTAACATCTGAGAAATAGTAAGAAACACCATAGCCGTCAAAGAGGAAGGTTCCATCACTTGATCTATCTAATTAGATCAACCCATATTTCTAAGATATCTGTAATTAGGCCTAATTGACATCGGAGTTCTAATATTTAGAAAGGCTCAGACTTAGTAATTATGAAAATACCAGTGCTGTCCTTAAAACTGATGTGGTGGATTCCTTAAAGCTCAGTGAGGATAACAGAGGGAGCTGCATGGATATGGCCACAGCATAGTAAGAGCTGGGTGGGAAGACAAATACACTTCAGATAAGTTTCCAGCACTTTCCTAAAATACAGTATAGGGAAAACATATGGGTGGTTCTGTTTTTCTCTCTTCTCCGGGGCTCTGTGGTAATTTTTGGTTCATCTGTGTCACTTCCACGCTCTTACGCCATTTGATGGGCTCCTGGCACCCTCCGTGGCTCTTCCACACACCAGTACGTGCTGGTTCATGCTGTGGGATGAAGTCACTCCTCATCCTCCTCTCAGATCTCTCTCTCTCACACCCACGTGCACACGAGCACAGGAACCCATCAGGAACCCGTACGTGCTGTCTGCTGTGTGTCTGTACGTGCTGTCTGCTGTGTGTCTGTCTGTCCTCTCACGTCCTCCAGGCTGCCTTCCCCTCCCTGCCGCCTCACCCGGCCTCTCCTGAGCCCCTCCTGCTGCTGGCTGGTTTGGGTGCTCAGACCCTCATGGTGACTGTGCCTTGGCTCCCAGCAGTGAGAAGGGGCTGGTGGCAAGGACAGGTCCTGGCAGAGACCCCTCTCTGCAGGGAAGGGGCTGGGAGGTACCAGAGATCTGGTCACCTTTGGTCAAAGCTCCTGCCTTTCCATCAACCAGGTGCCAAAAGCAGTCGTGCTGGACTCACACAACAGATCATGTAACTTGAGGCACCATGCAGGTTACTCAGTTCTTCCCTTGTGATTTTGGACGTTCTCAAGACATGAAGAAAGACGTTGATATTTGTGTTTTCCTTGGCTCGATGCCCCCTGTGATGATTGAGGGGTTTGTCTGATTTTAGAGTTTCTGCTGACATTACCAGCAATTGCTGCCTCTCTTCTATGGCACCTCAGTGAGGCAGCAGTGGCTCTGTCAGATTGTTTTGTATATTCCTCAGTTCAGTATTTTCCTTTTTTCTTTTTTTTTTTTTTTTTAATTAAAGAAACATTTCACCTAAAAAAAATCTTCAGGGTACAAAATAAAGTAGGCTGAAGCTGAGGTGCAGCTTTTCAGGAGCAAAGCTCATGAACCACTGGAGCAAGCCATGAAGGCAAGTGGATCTCATCTCCTCTGGGATGAATTTCTGGGAGCTCTGAAAGCTCTCAGGCTACGAGCAGTAGGAAAGTGCCTCTTGTCCATGTTTACAGAGGAAGAGAGTTCAAGGTCATCTCTGACCTTACAATCCATCACTCTGGGAATCTCACTGTCAAACCCATGTGGGGTCAGGGATAATTCTTTCTAAGAGGTGCTTATGGCACCTCTCTCAAATCTGTGGGAGGAGTGAAAGCTGAGGTCTAAATATTAATGTTTAACTTAGTGGTGTGAAACAAATCAGATGTTTTAGTTATGTATTCTGTTTAGTGAAAGCAGAAAAATACTGTTAGGACTCCTTTAGGGTGATGCATTTTGTTTTAAACCAAGTAATCCAGTTTGCTATTGCCTGGCATAGGTTTCTATCCAGTTTGTTCTTGAAGGCTTAAAAATAATGAGTTGGTATCTTTTGATGTAAATTGTTGGTCTTCCTTGAACAGTTAGAGAAAATAACAGGTCTGAGGTGTCAGCTGGACTTGAAATGGGAAAGAAAGGAAGAAAGAAAAGTAAGATGGCCAATGGATTTAAAGGCTGATGGTGAGGATTGGGAAAAAAAATTGGCAGCCATTGGTGGGAAGGGATTTTTGACAACTCTCCAGCTCTGGTTCACAGGTGCATTTTGGAAAGTGCTTGTTTGGGGCAACAGTGTAGCCTAAAGGCCAATTTTCTTTCATCATGTGAAATTAAGGTTTCAAAATACTCAATAATCAAAAGCTTTCAGGTGAATACATAACTCTGGAGACACACAGTTGCTGTCTTGTCAGCTCACATATGTGCTCATGCTTCCTTTGTCAGCATGTTTGTCTGCTAGTTTTGATGCCTTGCCTCATTTTTTTTCCCTGCTTTGTCTCTTTTTCTGTGGATATTCTTTTTCAAGTATGCCTTGGTCCTGTCTGAGCTCACCTGCTTGCCTGTGCAGCCAAGGGGACAGTAAGATATTAGGCTTGGGTTGGAATAGACAGTTTGGGTTTTCTCCTGCTATTTTTTGCTTAGGAAAATGTGATCCTTGCCTTGGCCAACACTTAATCTCAGTCCTCAGGACTTCAATATAACAAATATCTATTCCATGACTTCTGTTTGTGTAGGGTGAAGCATGCACAAAAACATTGGTGTTTTTTTGGTAGCTGACACCCTAAAAGCTCCCAACAAGCAAAACCCAGAGGGTGGAGAGGTGGTGGATGGGGCTGAACCCAACTCTTTGGAGCCCTACAGGAATCCTTTAACCAAAAGTCTCTTGTTCCCATCACAGCCACAACACAGTGGGTGTGAGAGCCTTCTTCTCCTGCCATCTGGAGCAGCCTGTCTGTTTCCTTCACCCTCCATCTGCTTTCACACAGGAGCTGAAAGATCTCTCCATGTATATCTTCCTTCCTTTTTGCCTCTTTTTCTCTCCACCTTGGTTACTGACCTCAATTATTTTTGTTGTCCTTCACACCCAGTTCTCCTGACTACGTGCAGAATATTAGTTGGGGTTACTTAATCCTTTCAAGCATCCAAGGATACAATTAATATTGAATAAAGTAGTATTGTTTTGGTCTGCTTGACAATAACAGGGATTTATAATAGGATTCTGGATTTATTGCCAGTAATGGTATTCACTTGAACAGTGACTCACAGTTTATATTCATGATTACTTAATAGGACCTAATTTTCTAGTCATTTTAGATAGCAGGAAAACAAGTTGGAACTAAGTGGGTGCTGTTAGTAAACAGGTAATGAGTGAAAGGAGGGATAAAAAATTCCTCGGGGCAGTGATCTGTCATTTTCATTGGAATTCAAACCACCTTGCATTTCAGTGCTTCTCTGTAAATAATAATTAACAACAATAACAATAATTTGCAAACATATGTGTGTGATTGGGCTGTTGTTGAGTGACAAATAGCTGGCTTAGCAATCAGAATATGTCTCATTTCTAGCAATCATAGTGTTCCTTAAAATCTTTCCATCAAATCTTAACACCAATATGTTTTTTTATTATCTGACTTGGCGGTTCCTATAATTTTCCTACGAATGTTGTGCCAATCACTTTTGGAAAAAAAAGCTATAAATAACAGATTGTTAATAAACTTTTGAAGGCCCTTTCACTGATGTTTCCATGTTGAAAGCTGCATATTGAGTTTTATGCCAGAATTACTCACCAAACAGATTGTATAAGGTTAAATCAAAATAATGCTCTTAAGCAGAATTTTTTGGCTGAGTTAAAAAGCCTTTTTTCTTCTTTTTTCTTTTAACACTGGATGTGCTAAGAAAAAGCTACTGGGAAGCTGTTTTGATCTGATCTATGTGTAGAACAGCTGAGCACAGTGCTGGGGATCCTCTGTAATAATAGCTCACTGATTTTGCCTGATCTTTTCCTGAATAATATCATGGGTCACAGTTAAAATATCAACAGTTTAAGACAACTGGACTGCATAAAATAAGCTCAAAATAAATTTTTAAGAGTGAAATGAGAAGAATCAAATAAAGAAAAAACATGCTGGCTTAGTTGTATTAAGGATTTATTTATATTTTAATTTTTTTGTTTGATTTTCTTATATTCCCAATTGGAGATAAACCAAACAGTTTCAGTCTTCTTAGAGTCCTCAGGAAGGAACAAAAAGGAGGCACTTGTACTGATGCAAATGACCAGGAGCAGCAACAGGGTAAGGAATTGTGCCATCTCCCAGCTAGATCCTTTCCTTTGCACTTTTTCTGCAGGATTCTTCTCATTTTCTTGCTCTTAATGCTCCCACTAATTTAAGTTGAGGATTTGAAGATATATTCTTTCAAGCCTGAACGCCCAGAAGTTGGGAATTACCTCTGAATCTTAACTCCAGCCTTATGCAGGGGACTCTCCTGCTTCTTTTAGTAGTGGGCACTGTGTCAGCACCAAGGTCCTCAAAATCTATTTATTTGTATGTGATTCACCCAGGGTCATCACACATAAATCATTTTTACTAGCTAAGGTTTGGAGATGCAGAGCACTGTCTCTGGGCTGTTGGTAACAGCGTGGGTGCTTTATTGCTGTGTTGTTTCAGCTGCTCAGAGGAATCCAGAGCTGCCCAGAGCCATAAAGAGCTGGAACAGTCCAGGCAGCTCTTGGGGTGATGTAGGATTGCTCCCAGCAGGATCCCAGCCTCCCAGCCCAGCTTAAATAATTCAAAGGACCAAGCTACAACCAGGCATGTTTTCCATACAAACTCACCAGCTGTGACCCTACTGCCCCACTGGGATGGGCAAGGGCAGAAATGATGGAATCTATTGGATGAAATACTGTAGAAAAACCCCAAATTATGCAGAAAATCCAAACAACACAAAGGAGAGCTGAAGGGAGAGGAGAGCACTTAGAGGCTTTGCAGCCACATGGAAAACTCCTCTGGGGAAGGCAGAGGCTGCTAATCAAATTCAGCCATAGCTGAGAGGTTGCTGGAGCATCTCTGGATGATCCTTCATTGTTATTTTGAGTTGGCTTGGAGATTTCCTCTCTCTGCTCACTCTTGTCTCCTCCTGCCTCTCAGGGTAAGTAGCTCAGCCATGAAGCCTGTGGTGTTTTGGAGATTTCAGGCACAGCAAAGTGCTTGGTGTGTGCTGCCAGTGGCACAGGACACTGTGAGCTCATTAAACTCTATTTGTGCTCTCCACGTTGTTTTCTTAAAGAACACCTGTACAAATTCAAAGGCTTTGTCTTTCACTTTGGGACATTTTGTAGCTGCAGCCTGAGCTATCTTAAGGACCATCTAAAGCTCTGGGATCAGCATCAGCCTTACACCTCTGCTTTAATGGGATTTCTTGCTGTAGGGGTGTAATTAATTTGTTCAACTTTTTATTTGAGGGGAAAATCTGACACTGTTAAGCTTTTCCATGGGCTGATGATGAGCATCACAAAAACACCACCTCCTTCTCTGGGTGTAAGCCATAGTGTTTTGAGACACCTTCTCTAGCATAATTACATAGCAACCTGAATGTTGCAAAGCAAACAAGCTCTCCCTCCCAAAATAAAATGCTCTCAAATGTAAAAAAAGCACCATGAAGCAACACAAACCCCTTTTATCTCTTCTAGGGAGAGAGGAGGGGGGCAAACAACACACAGCTTGTTAGCCAAGTTGCTTGAAGCACTATGAGAAGATGCTTAGATAAAAACATTAATGGAGCAGAGAAACAGTGTGGCTCCTTTTGGCCTAATGACCCAGGCACTGGAGCAAAAGAGGAATAATTTAGAAGGAAGGGAGATGTCCCCTGTCACAGGTGTGATTTATGCCTTTTAGGAGGGAGGAGGAGGCTATATATTTAGGTGTCTGGGGAGATGTACCAAGAAATGAGCTGAAAAAAATGGTTCTCAAAATCACAGAGACACAGGGTATAGAGGGAGTGCAGGCTGCAGGGAGACTTCTGGTCTTGGGCATGTTAAGGTGTATCTGGAGTAATTTTACTGGCTATTTTTTCTGTCCACAGCCATGTAATTTATGTCATAGACATAAATTTTATGCCCTTAAGAGAGAGACCCTGAGAGAAAAAAATCCTGGAGAGCTTTGTAGGCAAGTCCACTGAACGAGTGTCTCTGATGAATCTTGTATTTTTAATGGAAAGCAATGAAGTGATTAAAGGATTCCTGAGTAAGAGCTGAGATGATTTGTGCCCAGAAAGCAAATTTTCTCCCTTTTGCTATTGCTGGAAGGGAACACAACAGGCACTAAAGCTGAGAACAGGCTGGTTCTGCAGGTGAGGGGAAAGATGGAAGGAGACAAAGGGGCAAAGCAGAGCAATGGGATTCAGCAGCAGCTTAATTGACTCTGGAGACTTTTAAATCCCCCTCCTTGTTCATGAGCTGGAAAAATTCGTAGACTTGGGTCTTTTGGACAGGACAGCTTGTATTGCACCAGTACACTTCCATCATATTCAGTGACCACTAAAATGAGTGGCAGCTTCAGTGTCACTGTTTGCCCTGGAGATTGTGGGGTGTTGTGACATCTTTGTCTTGCCCTGCCACGTGGTTGTGAGGAAGGTGGAGGAGCCCTCTATATACATATAAGTAGATACAGGTCTATGTGTGTGTGTGTAATATTATATATATATAAAATGTGTATAAATGTATGTATACCCACATATTAAAAATACTATTTATATAGTATTTTTACTATATATTTATTTGTACTATACTACACTATACATAGAGTGTATATATAGTATATATATATTATAGTATATATATAGTATATACTATATACATAGTGTATACATAGTATTATATACTCTATGTGATAGTATATACTATATATAGTATATACATAGTATTATATACTCTATATGATAGTATATATTATTTTTTATTATAGATATATAGAGATATACAGCCATAAATAGCTTTTTTTTTTTTTTTTTGCCAAACAGCACGTTGTTTGGCTTCATTAATGAATGCAGAGACCATGAATTGTGCCATTTGGCAAAGGCTGTTTAAGAGCATTGTGAATATTGTTATTTTATTCTGTAGTTTGAATTTCTCTTCATATTTGGGTTACATTTAGGGGAGGCAGAAACTGTGTGCTGCCCCTATGCTCAGTTAGCTAATGGGGATGAACTCAGACTAATGAGAAGTTAAAAGCACAGTGGTCCTTCCCTCTCCTCCTGTCCTCCATCTCCACATTACCTCTGCTGCAGCAAATCCCTGCTTTCCATCTCTTGTCTAAAACCTGCAGTTTTGGCTTTGGAGGGTGCCTGTAAAATGTGTATTTAGATGTCTCCTTGTGTGTTGGCTTTGTGGTCACAGTAGATCTTCCTGAAGTCAGAGGGTGGCACACAAAAGCACAACTGGTTCTCTCTTATTTTCTCTTCAATAATTTGTAGCATGTCAACGTTGCTGTAGAATTCTGCCTTTGATTTCCTCAGCTGGGAGGTTTTCCTGTGTGAGTCAAGAGAAGCTCCTGCAACTCAGCAGCAGGCTGGAATAGCAGCATTGTCCGCTCCTTACTCTCAGCTTTCAAACATCATTATAAAGTTAAAAGGCTGTGAAGGAACAGTTTGGAGCCCCACAACAGAAGAGGAAGGGGCTGAACACATCCCACAGGACAGTTCCCATCTTCTGCCAGCTCAGCTGTTCGCAGGGATGTGCTGTGAACTTATTTAATGAAATAATACAGATTAAAAATAGTTCTCTAAAAAGGAGGTGGGGGAAGGGGAGAAGTACGGAATACAAGAAGTTTTATTTGTTTTCATTCCATGGGTGCTATAAATCAGTGGAGAAGTCAGTTGGAGTTTTTTTTTTCCCCTTCTGTGTTGCGTCGTTAAAAAATCATCAGCCACTACACTGAAATGGTTTGCAAGAGAGACTTTGGCAGGAACAATTTCTGCTCGAGAACAATAAAAAAATTAGTAGATGCCAGGTTGAGTTCATGTGTCAGTGGTTACTGAATTCAACTTAAGAGCTGTAAATGGAACCAATCATCATTTCTTAATGAGATATATGAGAACAAAGAATCACAATGCTTGAATAATCTGTCACGTCTCTATCAGTGCTGCTTAAGCAATTATTCAGTTTGTTCAGTGGTTTGACAGGTAACATGAAAAAAATCAATTTATGAAGCAGATGAAATGTAAATATGCAGCACTTTTTTCTTTTTTGGTCCCCCTCAAGAATGCCATTCTAAAGCCTTGTGTTTCTTATCCTTACAATCCCCACCCAGTCACCTGTTCTCAGTGGTACTGCTTGGATGGAGTGCTGCATGGCCCATAGTGACATTATTCACCAGATCATTTGTCTTTAATCCATCTCAGGTCTAATGAGACTGTCACCTGGGCCTCAGTAAAAATGAAAGATGCATTTCTCTGAAGTACAGTGTAAGTATGCTTTTCACTGCTGAGGCCGTATTTTCCCAGGGTTCTTAAAGAAACCCATCCCCTTTAATGTATATATTTCTGAATATTTTATTCATTTGGCAGGTAAAATAGGAGAAACTTGGTATGAGTTCCCTGGGAGCTAAATGACAACCATTGTACCTGGAGTTGATGCCTGGAGTTGATGCCATTTAATAGCAGAGTTTTCATAGTGTTGCAGCAGACTGGGACTGGGGTGATCCCATCCGTGTTTGTAGTGGTGGGAATCTGCAGCAAACACAGGTAACAGCTGTCACAGTGGTCACAGTGCCATGTTCAGCAGCTGATCTTACCCTTTTCTTGTTCAGCTGGTCTTACCCTTACTGGTCTTACCCTTTTCTTCTCTAAATGTGTCTTTAATACTTTACAATGAAGCTGTGGCACAGAAGAGACAATTTTCCCCTCCCATGAAATGTTTCCACCTCTTGTCTTCTTCATGAGGAACTCAAAGATTTTTGTTCCCTGCACAAATAACTCCTGAATTCCCTCAGTCCATTTGTGTTTTATATAATCTACAAGCTGCCATTGACTTACCTGGCTGTGTATCTCATCCTGCCTCTTGTTCTGTCACCACGTTCTCAACAGAGATGTCATAACAACTTTGAGGGAATTGTGAGTGCTTTTCTTTATTTCAGCCAAGGTGACAGCGTTCCAAAATGCCTTTTAAATACACCAGAAGACTGTGTTATGGAAGAGAATGGTATTTCTTAACTTATTGTTACCATGTGACTCCTGTTTCTATAAATTTTGAGCAAATCACGTCCTTACAAAATCTGTGAAACTGAAAACTCTTATGCTTATATTTTAGCTACATTAATGCATGACATATGGAATTCCAGTAGTATCTGGTTATTCAGTTTCTGCTCAACATCTTGTATTTTGTGGTGACTGTTGAAGAATCTGAGTATGTCTGGTATTTCCTTATCTGTTATTGGTGTTGCTGTAGTGTTTAGATTGTGGTTTGTTGGCTAAGTGTCAAATACTCATGGCTTCATTAAGAAGCAGATGTACAGGTCTACACTTTGTTTTTGTAGCTGCACTTTTGACATATTGTAAATGTCCTTAATTGATTTTGTTCAGGATAATACCATCTGCTGGCATCTGTTTCTGCTGTGGCTCTTGTTGGATACTTGTGTGCATCATGATCTGTAGGGACAAATTACAGAGTGTCAGCAAGGTATTATGTCCACTTTTTTCTTTTCTGAAATAAATGACAGCAGAATTTGAACATCGGACAGTCTATTGCCTACATAATTTAATATCTAGATTAATACAGTTTATTACAGAAATAATATTTCAGGCAAAAACTGGGCCCTCTGTCCGTGTTGGGTTCTCTTAATGTGTTGTTGGTGTGTCTGCAAATATATCAAAAGTTGCAGATTGGGAGAAAGAGTCTTTGGCTTGATAATGGAGAGATGTGGAATACATTCTAGATCTTCCTGAAGCCTTTACCCAAAACTGTCTAACAAATAGTCAAAATAAGTGATGTTAACATGTCACTTACTGTGTCTGTAAAGCTGATGGTATTATTGTAAGCCTTTAACATAGCTAGATGTGTTCTGATGTGAAGATTCTGGTGGCAGAAGCAGTTCTGGATATGCACTAGATGAGAATTCTGCTGAGGCTGTAAATAGGAAAATACGTGCTGTCTCCTGGAAGTCCAGAACAAAATTCTTATTTTGAGAATCACACTGTCCTGTTGGATTTAGCTCTCCATATTCCACCCTGTCCTTCCTAGGTAGAATCAGTAATTATGGTGGATTTTATTGCAATTGCTGTGTCTGTGTCTGAACTGTGAAATGCAGCAGAAATTCCATTTCCTGGCATTCCCTGTCTCTGCTCACGACAAGTGCAGGCAAGCATCAAAAATTATATAGGTCAGGATTTATTTGTAGTGCCCTGACTCTGTTCCCAGTAAAAGTAGTGAGAGTTGGCCTTTGATGTCAATGAGACAGCATTCATCCAGTTTTGAGATATTTATGACCCCTTTACCTCTGCAGACCTCACACATGCAGTGGTGACAGGCAGAAGCAGGGTCATGCAGAGAAATGAGAGTTCTCCAAACACCATTGAGGGCAGGGAGAGGGGTGTGCTCAGTGTTTCAGTAGAAGTGGGTCACCAGCCTGAAATACTTGTGTCCCAGCAGGGCTGGATTGTCCTTGAGCTGGAGAAGCCTTTGCTTCATTGGGTGAAAACTAAATTACAGAGAGCCTTCATGGCTGTGCATGTGTGTTGGAGCTCACATGAAAGTAATGGCAAAAGTACAGGCTCTCCTTTGACTTTCACAGTCACTTTCTTTGACCCAATATCCCTGCTGCTCCTGGTCTTCCACTGCTGATGTCTGCAGGACTGGTGCTCCCATGCTGTACCCACTCAGGAGTCAGACCTTGTACAGTCCTGAGCTTTAGGGATGATGTGGACTAATGATGGAGATGTGTATTGGGTTGGAAAGCACTAGATAACATTTTGGGAGACTTGGGTTTTGTTTCTGACTGTGTCACTGGCCTTTTTTTGTGACCTTGGAGAAGTTGCAGCACCTCACTCACTGTCCTGGTTTCCCCATCTGTCAAACAGCTCCTGACCTACTTTGTAACTCACTTTGAGATCTAACTCATTAAAGCTTGCTATGTGAGATGTTCAGAATGTACTGTGCAAGGTGTTGTTTTTGTCATGGTAATGTGGTAAGAATCTCCCCTCTTGTATCCAAGTATGCTGGGAACTCAGCTGCAATGCCTGTGTTTGGCAGATGATGCTTTGTGGGGAGCACAATGCCAGAATCTGATCCCTTTCCTAGAAATACCACTTCAAAAAGAGGTGGACAGCTCCACTTCAAAAACACTAGAAATGGGACAAGAGAGTAAACCCAACTCAAGTGCATTTTGTTTTCTGAAACTGTTCCTGTCTTTCAGTGTGCTGGGAAGCCCAGCAAGGCAAAAAGACCTTCCAGAAATGTCTCTGAGCACTCACCACCAGCCAGTGATGGGTTTTGGAGTATAGATTCATAATTGGATGGACATCAGGGAGACCTGTAGGAAACTGTAAAGCTGTGGGGCAGTTTCCCCCTCCTGTGCAGTCTATGTTATAAAAGGGAGTCAGAGAATAGGAGCCCTTTTAGCATCACACTGCCAGCAATGGGATTTGCAGAGCAGGATGAGGATTTGTGCTGCCCTGAAGAGCCCTCCAATGATACAACAAAATGGTCTTGCCTTGAAGACACATCTGCAGCATCAGCCATGTGTTATCTGCTAATTATATTTTTTAATGTCTCACAGCGTTTGTGCTGCTTGGAAATCTGTTCAGAAACTAAAGCCAGCACAGTGAGTGGCTACTGAAGTGATAAAGCTTTTTGAAACACCTTCAAAAAACCAATGAAAGCAATTGTAGGAATGTCTTCATTGCCATCTCTTGGGGGAAAAAAATGTACCTGTGAGATGCAAGAGGAATAGAATTGTATTTCCAGTCACTGCAGCAGTACTGTTTTAAAAAGCCTTTTTGTAGGCACAGTGCATTCAGGTTTTTTCTCTGATTCTGGAAAAAAGTAAAGTTCATGCATAAATTGGCAAGCAGGCTTTCATTTAAGCTGTGTGATTTAGATCTGCTGGTGAAGACTGCTGCTGTAGAGCATTTGGCATTCATCAGAAAAATCTCCAAGTCTAAACAGTTTTATTATGCAAAGTTATATAGTTGGAAGGTAAAACACTCTGTCTTTTTCCACTTTGATGAACCAGGCTAGATGATGGATGTCCCATCAAATGTCTCATAAATTTGCAGGGAAGGTGAATAGCTGTAGGTCTCACTGTTCACCCTGTGGCTGCTCTAAGCCCTAAGGGAAAAGGATGCTTAGCTGGGCTGTGGGTAAGAGAGCAGCTGTACTCAAGAAACCATGTGGGTTCTAAAAAAATGTGTTAGAAAAGCCATTGGCATCTTCATGAATTAGGATCCCAATATCTGGATATTTCCATTCAGGTTTTATTAGTGCAGCTTTATACTTCTTGCAAGACACTTCTACTAACAAAACTTGCCATGACTGCACTTCACATGTGAAGAGATTTACCTGAAGTGAATTTTCCTTAGTGACTTAGGGAAATTCACAGTTCACTATAACGTTTATTAAAGCTTCACCCTGTTTAGTATGTGATTACTTTGCTCATTCATAGTGCCATGTGTTCACTCTAAAGCCTTATTAGAGGTGTGAAGTCAAAGGGATTTCAGCAGGAGCAAAAATATTAAGCCCTTAATGTCTTTTTTACTAGGTATGGACTGCTGAAAGGTGCCCAAGAGGGGTTCTCCTGAGTGACTGTCCTCTGTATTTCTGAACATTTCTACATAATACATGTAGAAATACAGAATGCTTTTCATACATGCAAAGGACCAGGTTTGCTAATCCCACCCAAAGCTCATTGCAGCAGCCAAAACAAGCCCTCGGTTTTGGGAGGGAGACCTCTCTAAGCTCTGCAGCTGGGTGGGGTGGGAGCTGTGACCTCAGCCCTGCTGGGACCCCAGTGCCACTGGGAGTCACCACCTGGGTGGGACAGAAGCAGCTGGTCTTGATGTCCTGCACCCACCCAGCACCACCACAACCAGCACCAGCTAGAGCCCTGCTAGGCCACTTTGTAAAAACACCCTCGCAGGAGAATCTTGGCAGGGTGAGAGGGAAAAAGCTATTTAGCTCAGCACACTGTTGGTGCACCATAAATATTTTTCTCCATTCCATGAAAACTGCAATAAGGGAACACCAGCCTTCATGAAATGCCCTTTAAGATGCAGTAAGAAAACTCTATATTAATAGGCTCCTATTTATTCAAGCAAACCTTTAAAATAAGCTCAGAGTGCTCAGAAGAGTAACTTTCTCCATCACAGGCAAAGGAATTGTGTTGTTTTTTTATTTTGGATAGCTTTATTTTTTCTGGGAAGAGGACTGTAGCAGAAGGAATAACCCAAGACAATAATCTGGGCCTTGAACAAAACCAATTTCTTGCATGTAATTGGGGCTTGTTCTCCTCTGAGGCTGTACTTGATGTGGACAGTATAAAACTTGGCGGTCTGTCAAAGTCTTGAGGGAACAAAAGAAAGGACTCATTATCCCTTCACCTTGTGCATTGAAGGATCTGCAGAGATTGTGAGAAGTATTGCTGTTTCCCAGAGTTACTGGTTCCTTTAGAGGCTGGGTGGGATTCACTGCCCCTACAGGGGTTGGGTGCATTTGCCTAAATTTAAGAATTCACAGTCATTTGTTGTGGCAGTCTTGCTTATGCAGAATGGGCTCCCAGGGATGGGTTGGGTAGAGCAGCTTCTTCTTTCTTGGTTGGGTCCAGTCCCTTTACTTCATGTAAGATCTTCTGTTAAATAATATAGTCAAAAGTCAAAATTATTTTGCTTGGTTTTAATTTTATTCTCTCCACTTGTGGCTTCATTTGTCAGTTTTTAAATTATCTCAGGAAACTTAAAACAACCTTTGTCAGCCTTCTGAGGTAGTGGTTGCACTGTTTTCTCTCCCATTTTGGCACAAATAAGACATTTTTTAATACTGGTAGTTTAAAAAAGAGCTCTTGCAAAAAGGTAGTAAAACAGATCCCCACTTGTACCATGGGTTCTGTTGTGAGAATTTCATATTGGGTTTATAACCTGGAACACGTGTGATCCACTGGTTCTGGAAAAGAAGCATCTAGAATAATTAAACATTGGCTACCTTTGTCTGAAAAGAGCTGTCATCGTTACTCTTTGCACTTGTGAGATTTTTCCTTTTTTTGTATGGACACAAAGCTTTTAAAGCACTTGCCCACTCTTTATCTCAGCTGGTATTTACACTGAAAGGTGGTTTAAATCTTGCAATTCCACGTCAGTGCAGCCACTCTGCTTGGGATTACTTCTGGGTCATTACAAAAAACCCAGGAATTTTTAATGCTTCTGTGTAAGTGGGTGATGGAACAGCCTGTTTTCTGCCTTCAGATGGTAAAATCAGCAAGATCACAGACTCAGCTGGCCCTGCACGACTTTGGAGGGGTGGTTCTTTAGAGGAATGTGGGTTGCTGGTGGCAGTGTAGGTGGGTGGGAAATGGAAACTCCAGCTCCATAGCCGGGCATGCCTCAGCCCTGTTTTTTCTGAGCCTTCCTCCAGCTGGCAAAATCTTCCTGCCTGTGCAGTGAGAGAAGCAATGGTCAAGCACGGGAGCAATGGCTTTGGTCACCTATTGGCTTTGAAATTGTGTTACTGTTGTCCTTTTCTGCCTAAAGCCTCGCTGCACCAGGGTTATGCTGTGTGGGGTTGGGGGCCAGAGGTGAGAACACACAAGAATTGGAAAAGCAAACTTCAAATCCCCCACCTTAGCTAAATGGAATTAGAGGGGGGTAAGGAGAGCAGGGCAAGTATGAGTCATAGCTGGATGGGCTGAGTTTTAAATGCTTTGTAGGTGGTTTTAAAGGAAAATCAATGCATAAAATGGTTTTGTGACCTGAAAAAAAGATGACAACAAAATAATTTTAAAAAACCCAAACTATAAAAGGAGGCAGAAAGAGGGAAAAAGGGAAAAGAGGAAGAAGAGAAAAAAAGAAAATAATTTAAAAAAATTAATAGGAAGAAGCTTGACCATTCTTGGATTACAGAGAAGTGAGAAGCACTGATCAGCATCCTCATTTCCAGGGCTGTGCAAGGTCTGATGTGTCAGTGGATGGTTTCCAGTTCAGGGCTGGCTGGTGTCCAGCTGGCGTGGAGATCTGTCTGTCTGTGAAACACCATGGAGATGCACCATGCCCCAGCTGAGTGAAAACTCCTCACTTTACTGCTCAGCCTGCCCTTTGAACAAGAAAAAGTAATAATTCTGAAAGAGTAGAGGAGAAGTTTTGCCATTACACAATGTTTGAACCCTGTAGCAGAGGCTGTGGTTGTGGATCCAAGGCTCCCTCTCTCCATAGCCCAAAGCTGGCACATCCAAGGGGGAGGTTTAGTTCCTGCAAAGTGGGGCTGGAGAGTAGGAACAGCTCAGATATGTCTGTCTTTAAGCAGAAGCAGCTGAAACAAAGAAATGTAGTTGTTTTCCAGACTCAGCAGTAACTGGTGAGCACTTTCCATACCTTCTGCTCCCCATCTGAGCAGGAGCATATGTTTTGACTCTGGGGAACTTGCACCACGCAAGTGTCAGAGTGGGTATCCTGGGGAATTTGCAATGGCAAAGTTCAAAGAAGACACAGTTGGTGGAGTGAATCTGCTGAAGCTTCTGTAACATTTAATGAGACAGACTTGAAGACACAAACTGTTCTTGCAGAGATGATGGGATTGGAGGCTGCAGAACCAGCCTGCTCCCAAATCTGCTGAAGCTGCCATGAGCGACATGGGAGGAGAACGGGTTCAAGGGGTACCTCCTGTGTGTCAGTCCTTATAAAAACACTAACTGAGGGATTTTCAGTATCCCTCAGTGCTTGCCTCTTGCCATACTTTGTATTTCTTCCTCTCACAGCCGTAGTGAGCTGCTGTGGGGATTGAATGATCTGAATTATCTTCTTGCAGTGAGGGCTTTGTGCACTGGCCATGATGCTGGGTGCAGCTGTAGTGCCTGACCCCGGGACGACTCTGCTCTGGTGCCTGTGCTGAGAAGTCAGATCTGGTTCATCTGGATCTGGCTCTAGGCTCAGTTTAATTAATTTTTTCTTTAAAGCAGATTAAATTGATTGCTTTGGAGAATAAAAAAAAAAGGTAAATTGTCTTTGCTTTTTTTTTTTTTTTGGTTGTTTCAGTAGCAGGCTGGGAAAGAAGAGAAATTAGGTGGATTGACATGGTTTTCACTATAAAATCTTTATTCAAAAAGATCGGGTCTATTTGGTATGAATTAAGAAGCTGTGACATAGACTGTCTCCATATTTTTAATGATCCTAGAATGACATGTTCTGCAAAAGCAGAAACAATATCAGAAATAAAAATTCATTTTACAACCTAGTAAATGAAAAGACTACAGCTCAGAAACCCTGTGTTGTCTCCTGAACACACCAAATATAACAAGTTAAAGCGCTGCTATTTCAATGTGGGACATATGTGCACAGGCTGTCTCCTGTGTCAAGAATATCCACTGCACCTGGGATATGATGGATTTACTACACTTGTCTGAAGCTGGGGTTTCATGTGCTGGATGAAATTGTAAAATGTTGGGTTTTTTTTTTTAATGGATGAATGTGAGCCACATGCATAGAGTTCAGTCTGACCAGGACTTCTGGGGTTTTGTATGTCCCAAAATTCTTGCACAAATTTCCAGCTCTCTCTTCTTGCTCTGAGACAAAATTTCTAGACAGAAAGGAAGATCTCTGTGGGGAACCTTGGGAGGGAAATAACCTAAAACTGAAGCTGTGATCAATGAATTTGGTCAGGGTTCCTCTTGACCATGTAACTGCAGGAATTGGAGTTTGGTCTTTGCCCAAGTCTTCAGCTCATGCACTGCCCTGGGTGTTCAAAGATCTGCTTTTTCATGTCATACCCTCTCCCTTATGGTTTGTAGGTGGGTTTGAGACATGTTCATCCAAGTGCTGAGAGGTGTCCTCCTCCTCTGTCCTCTTGTGCCATGGGGTGACTGCAGAAGTTTCCTGCAGTAATGGGAATACAAATATGTTACAGGGATGCTCTCCTGTCCTGAGGAGTTGGGAAAGACCAGCTTTTCCTGCATGGGTGCTCCATCTCCTGTTGCATGTGTGAACACAGTCTGGTGGGTCTCTGTCCTCTGCCTTTCGTGCCACCCTGGGCTAACACAGAGTCACAGAATGGTTTGGGTTGGAAAGGACCTTAAAAACCATCCAGCCTAACACCCTGCTGTGGGCAGGGACACTTCCCACTAAACCAAGTTGCTCCAAGCCCAATCCAGCCTACAAAGAAGCATGAAGGTGTAGGGGGATACAGTATGGGTAAATGAAGGTGGTACAGAATGTAACCTTATCCCCTAAAGAGTTGCAGCTGAACCAATTAGCAAGATTAGGAGCAGGCCTGATGTTAATAGGCCACACCTGTAGCCAATAAGAACAGTGTTATAAAAGAGTGGATTGGTGGGATCAAGAGTCAGATGGTTGTTACAAGGACCAGGAACAGTCAGTGCTTAGAGGAGCTGCCTGTGAGAAACATCAAGGAGGTATGAAACTCTGGCCATATGGAATCCTTGCACTATAATGATAATAGAACTCTTGATATATTAGACAATGTGAAGGACTTTGGGATGCTGTGAGAGCTTGAGAGTTTTTACTCCCCCTTTGGTGATGTTTCCCTCTCTCAGCACACCCAGGCTTTGCACAGCCATCTCCCAAACTTGCACAGTGTGAGGGTTAATCCTTCCCTTCCCTGTGTAATGGCAAATCCCTTCCCTGTCAGAGATCTGCAGCACTTGGGACCTCCCAGGGCTACCCCAAAACCTCCCTGGGGAAGAGAATGCACCTGAGGGTGAGCCTGAGGCTTGTGAGAGCTAAAGATAAAAGCTCAAAAGTTCACAGTGGAAAAAGGACTTCTCTCATGACTAAGGGCTGCCCATAGTTTCCTACCAGGATAACTGGAGGGTGGGCTAATTTAGGGCAGGGATGGAGGAGGAGGCCAGAGGGAATGTAGGAACCAGAGCTGGGACCATGACATCATTGTATTTTCTTTCCTGGTGTTGCTTAGAGCATGTGGCTATGTTTATCTGAAAACCTCATCCTTGCCTATGTAATTTGAGCTCAGTTTTAGGGATTTAGTGTGTTTTGGAAACCACATATTAAGAATACAATTTGTCTATGTAATCTTTTCCTATTTTTGTGGCATGTAGACAAAAATGCCAGCACAGGAGTTTTATGTTGAAGGAATAATTCAGATTAATATAACCATCTGTAAATCCTGGTGGAAAGTCCTTTTTGTCAGCAGTGCAGAAATACCAGCTAAGAGGGTTTGCCCTTACACTTTTCAAGTTCCAGGCCTGCATGGGTCCCAAGGAATTTTAATCTCCCATTTGATTGGAAGGGATTTAATGATCATAAAAGTCTCTGCTCAGTTTTCAGGGCACACATTGGGGTCTCAGCTGTTCCCTCGGCTGAAGTGTGTCTGCTTTTCTGATTGGGTTGAAATGAGCAAGGAGATAATAATGGGGATGTTGAATTTAGAGTCTGCTGGGAAACACTGAGGAGCACTGGGAGCTGTGCACCACCAGACTCGCTGCTGCATGACAGACAATTCCACTCTGGGTCACACAGGCATAACTGCTCATTTCTGAATCACAGGCATCTGATCTCACTGCAGCTTATTGACTTTAATAGAGTTTATTCTTTTAATTTTTACAATGGTGTAAGGGAAAGCAGAGCTTGGCTGGAAGCCACGATAGTGCTGTGTTGGCAGGTGCAGGGGGTGAAATGTGCAGAATCAAACCCACTGCAGGGAAGGCTCAAGTTTTGTGCTACCCAAACCCTTGTTGGTGAGTCCAGGTTGACTAGAAGAGAGCCATCCCTCCCCAGCTTGCAGGGCAACATGGAGAAATGAATCTGGGGGTTTATTCCCAGTTCCTGTTCTTGTTTTCCTGCCAGCCCTTTCTCCATGCTGAGCTCTGCCTGTTAAGATACCCCGAGTTGTCAAGCGCTTCTTGACGAGACCCATGCTTATCCCATCCAGGGTGATAAAAGCCAAACAGAAGGGATGGGCAGAGCTGTCATTCCTGTGCAGGAGGCCAGCCTGTGGCCCCTGGCTCGTGGTGACACGTTCTGACTGTAGCAGTGGAGGCAGCAGCTGGGGTTTTCAGAGGAGCAGTAGCTGAGGTCTGTGGAAAGAAAAAATTTCTCCCTGGTGCCATCCTCCTGAATTTCCCCCTTCAAACACAGATTTAAGAGGTTAACCCAATTTAAAGAGGTGATAAAGTATGAAGTTTTGCTTGTAGCTGTAGTAGGAAGAAAGTTATGTGTGGATTCATGAGCAAGTGAGGTGAGGGGAAGGTGAGGATCTGACCATGCATGTAATTTCCTAATTATTTTTGTTGCTATTGATACATTAATTCCATTACCACTGCATTGTCTCTCCTCTTCCCTTGTTGCTGGCAGTGTCCTTCACCAGAAGCAGCTGGGCAGGGTATGATCTCTCCCCATCACACCTTATTGCTGGCCTTTTTGGATTTCTGACACTTCAAAGCCTGGCATAAGCCCTGAATATGACCTTTAAAATGCATCAAAAAGATGTTTAATCATTATCTGTAACTCTGCTTAGTCTTGTTATTTGTATAAACACCCAGTAATATCATAGAGTACTATCATTTTATACATATATTTAATTATCTCTTGCTTTATATTTGGCCTGATGAATTTTAATCCAGCAGATGCTGTTAGCTGATCACTGTGCTGGGCTTGGATGTGATCTCCTGTGACAGTGTTCACAGGGGTCCGAGGTAGAGGGAAGAGATGAGGATCTGACTCCATGTTTCAGAAGGCTTGATTTATTATTTTATGATATATAATAAAACTATACTAAAAAAATAGAAGAAAGGATTTCATCAGAAGGCTAGCTAAGAATAGAAAAAGAAAGGATGATAACAAAGTCTTGTGGCTCGGACTCTCTGTCTGAGCCAGCAGACTGTGATTGGTCTCATACATTTGTTTCTAATTAATGGCCAATCACAGATGCACCTGTTGCATTCCACAGCAGCAGATAATCATTGTTTACATTTTGTTCCTGAGGCCTCTCAGCTTCTCAGGAGGAAAAATCCAAAGCAAAGGATTTTTCATAAAAGATGTCTGTGACAATCTCTGTGTCTTACTGCAAATACAAAGTGTTTTTACTCACTGAACACACTGTGACCCATGCCCACTGTGACCCATGTACAGCACAGATGTGCTTTTTGGGTGCATGGCACGTGTAAGAGTGGGCCTTAGCTACTCTCTGGGCTGTGTTTAACTGGTAGCCTTGCACTTGGAAGAGATTTCCTTTATTTGGCAGCCTTTGCTCATTCTACCCTTCCAATTTGTTTTCAACACAGCCCGAGCGTAATTGAACGCCTTCTTTTATTTCAGTGTAAAAAAAAAGTCTGGTTTACATGCCTCCTGAGGATTAGGCAGTGAATTAAAAGCAAGTGGTTTTAGAGAATCTCAAATAATGCTTTAACCTCCCTCCCCACCAAAACCAGTGAATGATTCTCTAAATAAACAGATTTTCCTTTGTGTATGTTGGGCTGGATGAGAAGAGTCTTTCCCCCAGCTGGCCCCCTCCAGCCTGTGGCTGATCCCCAGTGGCATGTGAAAGTTGTGGTGTGTTTACCAGAGCTCATCCCCTCTAGTAATAGGGAGCTGCTGGATTGCTTCACACATGGGTCTCCCAGTCATTGGGGGCGGTTTTATTTTAAGTTTCATAAAGAGTTTAGAGCAGGAGTGTGCCTCCCTGGCTCTTTGACTATTTTTAGTTAATCTCTGTGCCTTCCCTACAGCTCTGCTCCCCTTAATGCAGCTTACACTAATAGGCAGAGACAGTCACTGGGGACGTTAATGACTTGTCTGTTGAGGTCTGTCACTTGCTGGCGACTTACGTAGTCAGGTTGTTGTTTTTCTCCCTGGAGCACTCCAGGATTCTTTATCTGAGCCTCTCTCCTTGTCTCATTGGGATTACAAGGGACATTTTAGTTGCAGGTGCACTTCAGTAAACAGAGATTTCTTCATAGGGTGTGTTTTTGCCTTGTCACACATGCTTTGTAGGGCTACTTGTTGGAGCTGAATTAGAACAACTTGCTTTTCTGATATCCAAGGACACTGTTAGGAGAGAACCAAGCAAGTCTTGTATCATGAGGGTTTAAATCCAAATGGATTATATGGTGGGCGACAAAAATATTGTGAGGAGGAGAGGTGCTGACAGTTTGGATGATATGAGTCTTGTAGCTCCTGTGTTCCTGCAGTTCTCTTAAAGGGTCTGTCAACAATGCTCAGACTTTGTGATGATTTCCCTTCAGTCAGGTTTTCCTTTTACATTAACCATCACCATGTGCCTTTTGGGAGAGCATCTTGGGAAAAATTGGGAGGCTCTAACTCATTTACCCTTAAGCCTACTGGATTTTTTTGAATGGATAATGCTGATTTTGGTTTTGTTTGGTTTTTTTGTCTGTTTATTTTTTCTAATGAAGAAGTCAAGGGTGCCTGTCAGAGAGGTTTCATTCCAGTGAGGAGGAACTTGGACACCAGGAAGGTGCTGGAGAAAATTGTAATTTGACAATTGCTCAAGTGGTTGAACAAACCACTACCTACAGCCTCTGGTTTTGGTCTGTGTTCCCACAGTAACTTCCAGTCCTGCTGCCCACTTAACACTGCTTAATTTGATTGCAAAGACCAGACCTTCAAGGAGACACTTTAAGCTGTGCTTATGGGGGACTGCTGATGAATTTCTCCTACCATCCCACTCAGCAAGCAGGGATATAACTGTGCTGTATTTTACAACTCTATAAACTTACAGCAAAATCTGGCTCTGAGACCCAGATGAAGTGGATCTACTTAGAGTTCTGCTGTTCTGTGTGTTCTATGTAGTCTCTTCAAGTTGTAGCTGGATGTATCGTACTACGAGTTGTGTAGTTAATTTTTATCATATCAGACCCATTTTTATCTTTCATCCTTGAAAGACAGTAGAAAAAGCCATGGAAGTGATGCAGAATTGATAAAAAACTTAAGTACAGAGCTTACAGATTCTTTATACTGCATTTGATAGCTGTAAAAGTCCAGAAAATGTAGAATAATATACCTACTCTATATCATCTTTTTTAATGGATAAGTGGATTTGGTAGCAGTAATGGTTTCAAATTTGTCTGACCTTTAGGGGAGTTTGAATATGAATCCAGACTGGCTTTGAATTAGGCAGGGGAGCTCTTTTGTTATGTCTAAATGTGAATCCAGATCTAAGCCTTAGGACTTTGGTTCTGTATCTAACCACAGTGGTTCCTAATGAGATGAAGTAAGGTCTGCAAGAGCAGCTGAGTGATGTGCACACTCTCAGGTGCTGGAGTGAAGACAAAACACACCCAGTGCTCTCACCCAGTGATGGAAGCCTGAAAAAACAGGAAGCCAAGGGCTTGGGGACAGCTGACAGCCCTGGTGTGGCAGGGTCAGGGCTTAACTACAGCCAGCAACCAAGGACCATGCAGGCCCTGGCTCACTCCCACACCAGTGGGATGAAGGAAAGAATTGGAAGGGTAAAAGCTGGATAAAGACAGCTTAATAGGGTTAGCCAAAATTGCCCACTCAAGCAAGCCAAAACAAGGAATTAATTCACTGCCTCCCAAGGGTGGACAGGAGTTCAGCCATCTTCAGGAGAGCAGGCCCCCATCACAAGTGATGGTTACTTGGGAAGAGAAGCACCATCACTCTAAATGTCCCCTCTTTTACCTGCTTCTTCCCGCTGATTCTTGCCCCCAGCTGTATGTACTGAAATGATGCTGTATGGTCTGGAATATCCCTGTCCTGGCTGTGTCTCCTCCCAACTTCCCATGCACCCACAACTTTCTTGCCAGTGCAGCAGTGTAAAAAGCAGAAAAGGCCTTGGCTCTGTGTAAGCCCTGATCAGCAAAATAAAAAAAAACAACCAGAACTCTGTATTAACAACACTCTGCTCAGCACAAATCCTAAACACGACTCTGTACCAGCCATAGTGAAGGAAATTAACTCTACCCCAGCCAAGCCCAGCACAGGTACCCTGGGGACCTGGGGGAGAGCAGGTAATTAGAGGGATGCAGCGTTGCCAAGGCACCAGATTTATAGGAGCACTGGGGTAGGATGTATGGGAGGAGGAGTGACAGTGCAAGTGAAGGATAATGCAAAATGCAGCAGCGTAGAAGTATCATGGGAAAAGAGAAGTGCTGTGGTATCCTTGTGGGTGGAAATTCCAACTCTAATAATAAATGTAGTAGTAGGATTGTACTACAGGAACATCCCCTCATTCCCCTCCCCAGGAAATATTAAGTGAGATTAAAGAAGCTGAAAATTTAGGACAGGTATTAATAGAAGGAGATTGCAACTGCCCATACATAGAATGGGTCAGTGCCTCATCAGGATGAGATGTAGTGAGAAAGTTTTCAATGGAGTAAGTACATAGTTGCTTCCTAGAACAATTAATCCTAAGCCCTGCAAGAAAAGATGCTATTTTGGATTTATCCTGAAGTGGTGCCAGGACCAGGAGGAATTAGTGGTGGAGCTCACTGGTAGCAAGTACAATACAATTAGTTTTAACATCACAGCAGGAAAAATCAAGGCATGTATGTGGATATTTAGTTTCAAGAGGGAGATAAATATGAGGGTGCAGTTCAAAAATGGAAGAAAACTGCGTGGAGGCTGGAGGCTGTTAATAACAGTGTCTCAGAAACTAGAAAAACAAACAGTTGTCCCCTAAATCACCAGCAGAATCAGTTGGGAGATTAAGCAGCATATCACAGGAGATGACTGGCATCTGAGAAATGGAGATCTTGCTCAAATGAAGAGAATGGGGAAGGCTGTAAAATGTGTCAGGTCAAGTGTAAAGGGAAAATTGGGTTTTCTGATGAAGCCAAGGTGCTTTGGGTAGTCAGATGCCACAGGGATGGTGAGGAACTCCAGACAGACCTCATAAAAATGACTGAGTGTCAAAAATGGGGCATGCAAGCTCCAGCGTAGATAAATGTACAGTAATCCATCAAGGGAAAATTAAACCAGGCCTTCATGATGCTAAACTCCAGAACTGGGAGCTGTATCTTGGGGGAGGGATCTTGGAGTCGTGATTATATTGCAAAGGTTCAGTATTGTTGTTTCTGCAAGGGTTTCATACCTCCTTGGTGTTTCTTGCACACAGCTCCTCAGAGCACTGACTCCTCCTCCTTCTTACAGTAGCCCACTAACTCCAGTTCCCCTGTCAACCAGCCAATCCACTCTTTTATAACACTGTTCTTCTCATTGGTTACAGCTGTGGCCTGTTAAAGTCAGGCCTGCTCCTAATCTCTAATAATTGGTTCAGCTGCAACTCCTTAGGGGTAAGATTACTTTCTATACTACCTTTATTTCCTTATATTCTATCCCCCTACAGTTGGCAGCTCTTTGGGATCATGTGTTCAGTGGCATTCAAAGCAGAGCCCCTGTGTGTGGTTGGGGAGGGTGTTGAGAGCAAGGTGTGTGTGGGGTGTTGATGCTGTAGGTGCACCTGTGTCAGGGCAGGTCAGGACAGAGGTAGAGAAGATCCAGAGAAAAGCAGCTAAAGTGACTGAAAGGATGGAGCAGCTTCTTCTATGAAAAGACTTAATGAGCTGGGTTTTCATCCACAAAGTGAAAGGAGAAGGCAGGTGAGGGGTATGTTGAAACTAGCAGGTGGTTGGGTTAATACACAGTGATTTTAATCCAGCTGGAAGCAAGAAAGAAAAGAAGATAATGCAGCTAAAAAAAAGCATTTTTTGTACTTGGTGGACAGTCCATGTCCTTCCTGTGCTGGGGACTGTAGTACACAGTCTGTGGTGATTGGGAGTGGGGCTATGGCTGAGCCTCATCCCCAGTGGGTGCAGCTGTGAGCAGCCGGTGAGCTGCCCCGACAGCAACAAGCCAGGGAGTGCCCAGGTGTGCTGCCAACCACCAAAGGGAGCAGAGGGCACACAGGTGCAGTGCATCAACTTGAGGGGTATCAAAGGTTGGGCTAAAGGACAAGAAAGGCTGATCTTTGCAGCCTTTGTTGTGGTGTTTTTCTGTGAGGGTTGAAGCTTTCTCATATGGTGTGTGATACTCTGCATATTGTGGCCACCTCAATTGTGGCAGGGGATCCCAGTGCTGTACTCAGGTGAGTGTGGATACTCATGAGAGCAGAGTAGAGGGGCAGAGTGACCTCCCTTGACCTGCTGCCCACCCTGCTTTTGGTGCAGCTCAGGACACGTTTGGCTTTCTGAGCTGTGAGAGCACAGTGATGGGCCAGTGATTGAACTGCTCATTCACCAACACTCCCAAGTCCTTTTCCACACAGCTGCTCTCACTCCATTCTCCATCCAACCTATGCTTGTGCTTGGGGATGCCCTGGCCCTACTGCAGGCCCTTGCACCTGGCCTTGTTTACCTTCATGAGGTTCACACAGGCCCAGCTCTCAAGCCTGTCCCTCTGGAAGTTCCCTTCCCTCTGGTGTGTTGACCACACCCCAGAGCTTGGTGCCATCAGCAAACCTGCAGAGGTTGTGCAGGACAATGTCAAATGCATTGTGCAAATCCAGGTAGGTGATATCTGCTGCTCTTCCCCTTTCCAACAAGGCTGTAACCCCATTGTAAAAGGCCACCAAATTTGTCAGGAATCTGACAGCTGTGAGATGATGGCAGCTGTTGATGCTTTGCAGCATAATTTGCCTTCTCATCAGTTTTACTTTGCACATTGATCCCATGCAAATTAAAACGTTGCTGCTTGCATTTCCCTAAGGGACAGAAAGGAAATGAGGATGGAGCTTGTTGGAGTAGGGCTGTGCAAAGAGCCCTGTTTATCAATATAAGAAGGGCACGGTGTATAGGATAGTGTGGAGGTAAATGCTCCAGCTTATGTTGAGACAGTGTGTGGAAAGGATAGAATGAGAAAGAAGCTCATGGGGAGGGAGTCTCAGAGTCCTGGTGTGGAGCTGACTGGGGGAAAGCAGGAGGGTGTTTTATGGAGCTAATTCTACTACATTTGAAGAGTAATTATCTTATAATTATTTATATTATAAGAATTATCTTATTAATTATCATATTATTATATGGTGGGAGCTTAGGACCATTCACTTCCACACTAGGCTGTGGTGCATTCATATCATCTATGAGATTGTGTAGCAAAAGGGCATTAGCTGATTCCTTAATAAATCAGGATTTTGGTATTTGGCTGGTACTCGGTGTTCTAGAGGCTCCTAAAACAAACTATTTGATGCTTAGTCAAATCTGGAGAGCAAACATATGAATCCTGCCTAATGCTGAAGCCATGAGAAATCTGCCCACCCCCAAAACTAATTTTAATACAGATAGGAAAGCAATTTTCCTGATGAGAAAGCTCTTGCTAGAGTGTGTTGATAGCAAACAGCCAGGAGAGGATTGTGGGCTCTGGTGCAGCTAAGCAACCATGCTGGGGAGCAAAGAAGGCTGTGCTGTGAAGGGTTGTACAATGGCTGGGACAGGGGTGGGATTTAAGGCTGGCCAAGATCAAATGATGGAAGAGACCCCTTTGGTTGGTGGATGGCCTCAGGGGTTGCTTTTCACATAAAACAGAATTGCAGCACTCCTGGCCTTTGCTGGTGTGGTGTTGGGGTCATCTTGGAGCTCCTTGGCCAGCCACTGCAAGAGAGAAAGAAGAGGTGTGGGTTTGCCTGGGTTGTGATCAGTGCTACAGTGCTCTGAGATGTCTTCAGGCAGGAGGCATTTCATTTCTCACTTGTCTGTCCCTGTGTTTGGTCTTGGAGGACTTGGAGTCCACCAGGCCAAGCAGTCAGGGATGGAAAGCCTCCAGGAAACTCAGCGTTTTCCCTTGGCTTCCCCTGTTGTTTTTACCTTCTTTCTCTCAGTTTGCAGTAATTTTTATTGGCAACTCTCACTCCCTGTGAGGGCTGAAATGCTGAGGTTGGGGATAACCTTGGAATCCTTAGGAGTCCAAATTGGATGTTCACATCTCCACTGAGGGGGTGGGAGCCTCCTAACTCCCTGTAACCTGTGTGGTGTGGCTGACCTTGGACTTGTGGTCTGTGGTATTTGGCTGCCTGTAGCCCTTTGTCAGCTGCCTGGTTTTCAGTGGAAGCCCTCCTGTAAGAGTCAGCTTGCTCATAATAAACTAATGAGTCATGCAAGCATGGAATGTCTTCCTGCCTTACCTTAGGGTCAGGTTGTTACATAAGCAAACTCCACAACTTTCCCAGATGAGGTTTGCTCTGGCATCTCTTCTCTCATGGGAACCTTCAGGGTTTTTTTTTTTTTGCTTCCCTGAGAAATGCAGACAAAAATGCAGCTCCTATGGATGCAGAGGGCTTTCCTTGTGTGCTGCTGACTCCTGTGTGGACCTGGACACACCCCAGAACATCAATGCTCTGTTCTGCCCTGCCCCATGTAGCCCCTGTGAGTCAGTCTGTGGGCTGTGTGTAGATGAACCCTGTGGTGGGTGCCTCTCATCCCACGATGGAAATCTCAGCAGGGTCCTGCTCTCCAGGATGTGTCATGGTGGCTCTATTTTGGGAAACAGTTGTACCAAGGACAGTTTGAAGATTGCAGTGTGCATCGAATCTGGGATGTGTGTTTGGCTCTGGCAGGGAGGTGGAGGCTGGTTTGCATTTCAGCACGGGGATATGTCCTGTGCTTATCCCTGGAGCTGTTCCTTGCCAAGCCCCCACCCTATTTGCAGAGGCCATCCCACTCTGACTTTGTGGAGAGCTCCAGACTGCCTCAAACATGGGCATGGAACAGTGTATGTAACCCCTCATCTCCTAACCGTGTCCTAACCTTGGGGAAGGATTGTCACCTCCAGAAAGCAGTGTCACAGTATCTATTTATATAGAGAGTCTTCCATTGTGGCTGCTTCTTACTCATCTAACTTCACTTTTGGACACAGTCCTGCCATTACCTTTCAGACCCAGTATTTGGTTGCCTTTGTAAGCTGGTAATCGTCCCACCATGAATTCATTTGGACACAGTGAGAAAAGGTCTCATAGAGCTGAAGATTTCACCTGAGCTGGAGGCAACAACATAAATCCATAGGATTTACACTCTGAAATCCTGTGAGGGATACAGCAAATCTATGTTTCTTTATGCCTTGGTGCCCAGACTGTGAAATTAAATGGTGCCTCTGGTCCAGGTGCAGTGAGTAGGGGAAGATTTAAGTAATTGGTATTCTCTTAAAACTCTACAGGAACTGCAGGCAGAGAGACAGAATTGGGAATGTCATCATAGTATCTAGAATTGTATCTGATGGCTACACTCACCCCAGACTATGTACAAGACTTGCTTTGTCTGTCACAGGTGTTATCCTGCTTATCTCTAGGTTGTGGCAAGAGATGTAAAACTCTTTTTATGGGAAGCCAAGGACAGTTTGGTTAGCCAAATTTTAATGACCCAAACTTAGTTTCCCCAAGACAGAAGAGACTCGTGCCAGCCAGTGTGGCACTCCCATTCCCTGTGGAGCTGAGCAGATTTGCACGAAACCAGAAGCTTGAAATGTGCTTTCAGTAGAGAAAGTGTTAGTAATCTTGGAAGAAAATTATTTTCTGCCCTTTTTAGAAACAGAAATTCAGCAATGCTGTTCAATGCAACTGGCAAGTTCTTTCTTGCCAAGCCTGAGCTTTCAGCTCAGTTCCCCAGCCCTGGAGTTTGTGGTGGGAAATGGACACACAGGGAAGTCCTGGAGTCTCCATCACTCTGTGTTTGGTGCTGCTGACTCTTGCCTTTGCTGAATCACAGTGACACATCTGGCAGACCTTCACCTGAATGGTGGTTCATGAGCTCAGGTCTCTGGGGATGGATGTATTTCATTAGTGAAAAGGCAGCAGTATTTCCAGAGGGGGCAGAATCTCCAGAGGCCCCTCTGCCAGTTCATCTGAGGTAGGTTTTAACTTCAGCTCCAGCTTGGCCCTGGCCCCCTGAGATGAGATTTCTTTGCTGAACCTATTAAAAGCCAGATTAAGATCTCTAGCAGAGGTCATTTAGAAAACAGTGAGAGAATTCTAAGGAATATTTGTTTTCCTCTCAATCCTCAAAACAATCCAGGGAATGTGTTTGGAGTCAGTTTCTAAACTTAACCCTCTCATCCTCAGGGAAAATAATTCCGTGTGCTGCCCTCGTGCCTGGCATGGTGCTGGCTTCCCAAGCCATGCTGATTTTCTGGAGCACACAGCAGGGTTTGTGTTGTGTGGGGGTTATGCCACGAGGAGAGGGTGACTAAACCTGATGGGTTTGCAGTTATATAAATTGGCATCAGCCTGTGCTGCTGTGTGCTCAGCACAGGGATGACTCAGAGGCAGGAGCTGCATGTTGGGGATTGGCAGCCCGGGGCAAAGCTGATGGGTCCTGCTGGGTCTCCTTGGGTGCCCCCTCATCTGCCATGGGTGCTGGGGGTGCTGGCTTCCCCCTCTTTAGGGAACAGGGAGCTTTGGTACTGAGCCTCTGGGGTTGCGAGCAAGTCAAACAGTGAGTCAGCATTAGGTGGAAATCCAGTGTTGTGTGTGTGGGCTGTTGAAATCCACCAGAGCTGATAGGAAAATGAGCCTGTCTCTCCAAGGTGGAGTCCACTGCAGTCTGTGGGAGGTGGATCATGGTTAGATGCAATGATAAAGGATGGACTAGAATTGGAACTCAGCTGTGAGCCCTCTTAAGCCTAGGAACCAGCCCAAAAGCTTGGAGTGCCTTGGCTTCTACAAAGAGATGCCTATAGATTTCATCCTAAAACCAGCTCTATCAATTGCATCCTATCCATAGAAATGTGTGCAAAACAGCCTCTTTTATTCTTTTTTTTTCTTTTTGCTACATTTTACTCCTTAGTTTGTTCATACTCTAAATTAGTATGCATTGGTGTTCTAAAATGGGAAGCCAACTCCATCAGAATCTCATAAGGGAAAAGAATTCTTTGTACCACTGAGAAAGATTTTACTGGTAAGACTACTTTCTATCAAGAAAGAAAAAGAGAAGAGGATGTTTTACCGGGGACTCATTGTGTTCTTTTATGGCAATCATCAATATTCAGAACTCATGCCTCCAAAACTATAAGATCTAAAAAAAAGTTAAATACAAATTTTTATTATTCAAATTTACTTTCTAGGTTATGGAACTTAGATTTCTGTGCTTGAATTTTCTTTTTTTGTTTTTTAGAGGGGATCAGGAGCTTGAAAAAAGAAAGTCACATGCCATCCCACTTTCCCCCACCCTGCTTAGAAAGCTTTGCTGGAAGGCTCAGTGGGAGCCAGGGCGTTTGGAAAAGGACCAGGAATCACAGGAGTGGGCAGTGCTAGCACTGCCTCAAATCCCCTGCTAATAAACACACCAACTGAAGCCAGATGGTAAAAGTGCATTTTTATCATGTTTTATGTGGATTAATGATTCCAATAAACAGTTTTCTCCTTTGTATACATTCAGTGCAGCATTTGTGCACCATCTAAGAAAATTCAGTGAGCTTTCTCTGGCTTTCTCAGTGCAGCACTCAAACACTGCCTTTGTCTGATCTCCTCTCATATTTGCCATTTGTATGAGCCACAAGACTGCAGTAAGACAGTGGTTGCTGATCCCTTAGGGGTCTGGTTTTCCCTTGATGTGTCTGTGGCTCCTTCCACCATAGCAAGAATTACTTGTGCATTTGGGGGGGATTAGTTAATGCCCTGTGATGTTCAGTCTGCAGGGCCACAGATTGTCTCTGTGACAGCCACACTTTTGGAGTGCTTTTGTCTTCATTAACTTTTGGTGTGTGGTAAAAACAAGCATTACTGCCCTCATTTCAAGATGGGAAACCTGATCTGTTGCCAGTTTGGTGGGTAAATAATGTGAGCAGCTGCAGAGTGAGTGATTTATTGTACAGCCAGGGTGCTGTGGTTTAACAAGACCCTCTCCTCAGCCATGCTCTTGGAGAGGCTGTGGGTGTCCTCTGAACCTCAGCATCTGCTGGGAAATGGGCTCAGCCTGACAGGAGAGGTGATTGGGCTGGCACAGGTGAGGTTGTGTGTGCACACACTTCCCATGGCCCACTGAGCTTGTGTGTAACATTCCTGAGCCTCTTGTGTTGGATCTGGGAACTGGCCTGGTGGCCTGCTCAGGTCTGTGGGCTTGGGGCTCAGGCCCCACCATGTGCCCAAGCCTTCCCAAAGCTGTCAGAAAGAGCAGGAGCAGCTTTGGAGGGAGAGCAGGGCAGCCTGAAGGCTTTGCTAAGCCCTTGTTTTGTCAAGGCTGTTGTGCAGAATCTGTGCTGGTATTTATACCTGTGATCACTGTGCTGTGTGCTCTGCTTTTCCATCAGCACAGGAGAAGCCCTCATCCCAGGGCTCACTCTGGGGGTGGTATACAATGTCTGGGAATGACTCACACAGCTGCTGTGTGGCACATCCACCCCTCTCCAGATGTAAAATTAAACACATGCTTTTAGTGTTATCTTGACCTAGACTAATGTTGCTATTTCAGGGTTTTATGTCAGAGGCACAAAAAACCTGGAAATCACTGATGGAAAAGACCTATGAGATCATCCCTTCCACCCACAGGGTTGTTCCCTGCAAAATATTCTCCATCGTTTTGTCCAAAGCAGTCAAAATTCACTCAAGTGAGAGGGATCCTAATGCTTCTCCAGGGGAACTCTTACATCTTCAGGATGCCAGGGAGGACTCATTCATCCCCAGTCTACAGTCCAAAGTTAATTTTACCTCGTTTAAACCTCCCTCCCAAATTCAAGTCCCCAAGCCTGGTCCTGCTCTTCCTGCTATTCATATCCAGCACAATATCCACCTCAGCCACCTGTAAAGGGGAGAATTTGCAATCAACCCTCAAATAATTCCCCAGGGCCTCTCCAGCTGTACCCCTGTCACAAGGGTGGTGTAGGATGGAAAGCCTCATATCCCAGGGTTGCATTTCCTCCATCCCTCTGAGGCACAAACTCCCCACAGGGCAATTTTTTATTTTGTTGAAATCTCTCATTTGCTGCTTCATGGGATGTACACACCCAGACTCATAGCCCAGCTGTGTTTATATTTAAAGGAAAATGCAAAATTCCCACTGAATGGAGAGGGCTGCTGCAAACTGTGTGGTGGCTACCTGATGGACAAGAGCTGGGTTAGACCATGTCAGTCTGTCCATGTGTTTGGGCTGCTGGGGACACCACCCCTTCCATCAAACCTTATTTCTGAGCTGTTGCAGGCTGCTAACAAGTACTGTAACATCACTGGGACAACTATTTTTTATATAAAATGCAGTTGCAAAAAAAAAAAAAAAAAAAAAAGAGGTTTCCATATAAGAGATTTTACAGATAAGTTGGAAAAGAAAATAATCTCTGTCTGCAGGGCAGGGACTGTGTGTGCCAGCTCCCTGCTTTGGCCCAGCTCTGTGTCCCATCTCACCCTCACATCCCCTGGGAGCAGAAATGGAAACCTCTGCTCTGAGCTCTGGCAGTACAAGTGGATACCAGGGGAATGTTTTTGCCAGGACTTAGCAGGAGCCAGCTCTTGCTCCACTGCAGCAGTTAAACTCATGAGTGCTCTGAGCCTGCACAGCCCTCCTGGCACTAGCTGAATAGGTATTTGTGGGTTGTTTTGGGGTTTTTTTTTGCACCAGGGTAATTTTCTTCTTGGGCTTCTAAGCACTCGTCTGTGAAACATGAAATTGCCTGACCCTGAAGCTCATCCCTGGATTGGTGAGATCCATAAGCTTGAAGAGAACAATATTTTCCTTTCTTTTATACTCAGAGGAGTCTTCAAACTGCAGTCACTCAGCAGACAGCAATTTTCAGCTATCTTTCCTTTATGCTTTCAGTAGGATATGAGCATCTTTGGAAAGTGTAAATTTACAGCCAGGGATCACAAAATGATGCCTCACTCTGTGATCTTTCCTGGGCAAGCTTTGTGTAGAGAACACAGCTGCCATGGTGGAGGAGCTGCAGTATAAATGGTGATAAATGGTTGCCCTGGAGGATCCATGCAAGGTGCCTGGGATGGCTCCAGGCTGCACACAAGGGATGTGACAGGACAGGCTGTTCAGTGCCATCACCTGGGGGTATCTTGCCTGATAGAGATCCCAGGTAAACTGAAATCCCAGAGCTTTGCCAGGGCTGATGCAGCCCCTCTCAGGCATTACAGGATACTGATGCACAAGTGGAAGGAGAGAGGAAAAGGTTCTCATGTCCAAGGAGAACTCTGATTCATTTTGAGCATGTGCTAGGGGACAGAGTTGAAGAGTGAAAAGTGTCAAAAAACCACCTTTTGCTCCTCCTAAAAATTCTAGTATTTTTACTGAAATCTGCTTGACCTGGCTCCAATCCCTGTGGTGTAGCTCTATCTTCCTCCCATACAGCTGCCTCCTAGTAGCCATCTTCCCTCATCTCACTTCCATTAATCTTTCTAGCTTCATCTGACCTTCTGATGTCTCATTTAGTTTTCCCTGTTTGCATTTATTTGCTCTGCAAATCCCTCAGGCCATAAGCTGTCTCTGTAAAGTGTATAGTGATTGTCCAGTAGAATTTCAGTGTGTAATTTTTTAAGTCCACAAAAAATGGCAGCTCCAATCATATAGGCTGCTCTTATAGATTGCTGTCCACGTGACTTGAGCCAACTTTTAAAATCAAAGTTAACTGTTGCGACAAAATAATATAAATATCAGGTCTCATCAGAATTTGGCTCTATAATAACCAGAAAATATGGGAAAATAGGCAAAAATTCTGTTCTTTATATCAAGCACAAGCACTTGAAGTGTTCTGGGTTATTTGTCATCATTGCCAGGCTTTACAGTGCCTGCATCCACTTCTTGCCACCCACAAGAGCTGCTTTCAGAGTAACCAGACTGAGTCATGAGTGTCCTTAGCTGCAGATTTTGCTCTTTGAGCTTCAGGCTGCCTCTGCGTGGTGTGTTTGTGCTGATCCACTGGGGCGTGGATCGTTCGTGTTATCGACACATCCACGGGGCAGAGGGCTGAGCCTGGGGTTGGGATATCGAACCTTTTGTCCCTGGGATCGTTGTGGCATGCCCTGGGCTGGCAGGGGACAGCAGCCAAGCCATCCCAAGCCTTTGTGCAGTGGTTTGGAGGTCATGACTCTGCTCAGGGCAGCCGGGTGTCCGTGCTGCAGGACATTCACTGGGGGATGTATGGAAGATGCTCTACTGCTGTTGGCCACACAGCAGGGCAGCATGGGGCCTTGTCTCTGGGGGATGATGGGGCTGGTTCTCTCTCCTGTGCCTTGCAGACAGACTTTTGCCATGGCATCATAAATTCTGGACTAATTATTGTTGTTCTGCCCATGGAAAATGCAGAGAAATCAACTGCCGGAGCAAAGCCCTCCTCATTTCCTACATAGCATCAATTTCCAACTAACAGTGGAACCATGAAATCTCTTGAGTTTTATTATAAAATTACTAAACAGCCAAGAGGCTGAACCCTTGTGTTAAGAGGAAGCCTCAGTGCATCTCTGAAGCTGCTTTCCACTTCTGCAATCACCCATTTACAGTAAACAGGAGAATGTGACACAGTGGCCTCACAGACACTGGCTGTTATTGGCAGCACAGTAGGCTCAGCTCAGAATTTGTTCTGCTTTTGGAAGTTCTCTGCAGCAGTGCAGAGGAGAGGGTCAGCAATGGAGAAAAGGGAGCATTTCCAGCATGACGTTCTTGCACACCAGTGGCCTGGACAGGTGATTAATAACAATAACACAGCAGTTCTGGTTGGCAGGAAAAGCTCTTCAGCTTTGGCACATAAGTGCCAAGAACTGAGCGGTTGGGAGTTCTGTGTGTTGTGTGGTACAAAATCAAGTCGTAGTTCTGCTGCTCCAGGATGTGAAAGAGGCAAGAGGGTTACCAGAACAAACCCCATCTTCTTTCTTTAAAGCCTAAATCTTTATTTAAACGATCCATCCAAAACCTCATCGTTTAAAGCGGATGTATTTTATTAAGGTTGAAGGCACAGACTGAGTGGTAGATAAATTTTAGCTTTACTTCTGTTTCTTGTAGTGATTCCTCACACTCCTGTGTCCAAAAAATATGAATGTTCAAGATCTCTATTTCCATACCAGTAAAACAGGAACTACAACATCTCTTAGTCACAGCAGGATTATGAGTTTGAATGAATTAGTATCTCTGAGGTGCTCTGATGGTAGGTGCCAGGTCTTTCTGTAAGAACTCACAATTCCAGCTAGAGAAGAGTTTTGCATGGTGAATGCTGAGGTTAGAAAGGTGTGAAGCCAATTTAACTTCCAAATTCTGTGGGCCTTGGTGCCTCATCAGAAAATCTGTGAATTCAGGCCCTTGCTACTGAGTGGTCAATCAGGATCAGACTCTTCCATGCTCTTGCTGAAACCATCAGACTATGCACATAATAATGCAGTGCTCCTCAGAAATCATGATAGACCCAGGTTCTGGGAATTATTCTTTGTCCTAGACATCTTGAAAGACAGAAATAATTCCCTAGTCTTTATCAACAGGAACTCTTTTTCTGGGAGAACCTCTTACTTGCTGATTGAAAGCTTTTTACCCTACCAAAAAATAGCAATCTCATCAGGAGTTGTGGAGTTCAGCAGAGTGTTAGCCGTGCAGCAAAAGCTCTTTTGCTGTTTGAAAGTTGGAGTTCTTCACTGGGCCCACGTGTTTATGATGACTAATTTCCCACTCTTATCTAAGAGTTACTTAATCTAAGAGTTCCCAGTGGGATAAATGGAACAGGAGCGAGGGCAACCGTGTGCAGCTGTCAAGGTGAAAAGAGAGAAAATACCCACATACTGCACTAGGCAGGCTCTTAAAAAATGTTCTGGCTTTGCCAGGAAACATAAGGGTCCCTCTAGCTGTAAATTTTCTGTGAAAGAAACTGTAAGTGCTGTAAAAGTTGGGAAAATGGTCATGCACCCTGTGTTTTGGGAATGGTCTTCAGCCTCTGGCATTCCTGCTTCATGCCCCTGGCACTGCTCAGTCTTGGTGACACAGACAGTGCCAGCCTTGGCTCCCTCTGAGGAATGGCAGCAAAAACACATCCCCACATCCTTTGGGATGCTTTGGTGCTGGGCTGGTGGATGATTTACACCAGGGATCTAAGGCAACACGTGTGTTCCTGGATATTGGTCTTTTCCCCCAAAGTCATTGTCCCACTGGGGAAGAGCAGAGAACCACAGCAAAAATGTGACCTCCTCATACAGATAACTCTTGATTCCTGCTCTGAGGGGTGTGAAGCTGTGAAAGAGAATGCTACAGCTCAGGATTCATTATTTTGAGGGCATGTTGGAGTTGTCCTTAAAGCTGCTGCTTCTCTTGATGGATGTAAATGAATTACCCCCAGCTCTGTTGCCAGCTCGTGATTTGCTGAAAGTCTTGCTCCAGCAGAATCCTCAGGGATTCCTGAATCAACTTTTGAATTAAGCAGGGGAATAGGGTCTGATATTGTGCCTCTCACTGATCAGGTGAGACACTGCCTTTGTTTCACTCCTGACTCTTTGAAATGGATTGAGATTGTAAAACTTGTATTCCTGGAGCAAGTCACGTTGATAACCTGCATTTGTGTGGGAATGTGGGGCTGAATAAATGTTAATAAATGTTTTCCTGTAGAAAGTTGAATATTTTAGCTCAAGAACCACAGACATAATATAGCAGCCTCATTTAAATCTGTAAAGATCCAGTATTAGCTACAAGACTGCTTGGTGTTACACAATATCTCTGAATAGATGTGCTTTTATAGAATACCTCACGCTGAAAATCTAATTAATCGGAGAACAGTTATCACATTACCAGCCTGACTGACTTTTTTTTTTTTTGGTGAAAAAATGTGTGTTTAAAAGTCTAAATGCTCCTATTATAATGATTAATTATCTGCAGAAAATTGAAAGCACACAAGAAATTATCAAGAAAGAACATTTAGACATCATCTGTCTTCCTAAAAACACTTGTCTGAGTGTATAAAGAAGAATATTATTGCAGTGTAGATGCTGGCTACTTAGGACATATTTTTTCTGCCTTCTCTTTAAGTGTATTCTTGCTACAATTTTTTAAAAAAATATATGTAGTGCCTAAATGGATAAAATATTTATTGAATTTTTTAACTGGGGTGATTCTTTGGAGAAGATTGATTTCCCTGCTACCTCAGATGAAGTTTAATTTGTTCATTTTAATTTGTTAATTTTTACTTATGAAATAATGAGAAATAGACTTTAATGAGCAGAAGCAGTGGCACAGAGCACTGGTGATGTGTCAGAGTGGGTCAACAAGGAGCCTCACCTCAGGTATTTATGAGCTGTGATGGTGTCACAGGGATTGCAGTTTGGAGAAGGAAACACTGCCAAAGCCAGAACCAGTGGAGCAGACACCCAACCACCTATAAATCTGTGTACTCTCACTCCTTATTAGCTGAGGGTCAGGGCTTATTAATTATATGTGACTTGGTGATGACATATTTCATAAAAAGCAGCATACAGTGAAACTTGATGGCTTTACATTAGGCAAGATGGAGATGGGTCTTTTGCAACCCAGCGCGGGGTTAGAAGAGTAAAATTTACTCCTGCTTAGAGGGCTGTACAAACTGAACATCCATGTTGAGCATGCATGTTTTTTAAACAGAAAATCAGCAATTGATTAGGCCTGTACCAGTCATTTCCAACAGATTGAAAATTACAGGAGGGAAATAAACAGCATCTGGTTCTTTTTTCTTAGGAAACCAATAAAACCAAAACAAGGAATGGACCAAAGGAATCCCAGGCAAATTAAAAAAATAAAAGAATAGTTATTAGATTACACAGGGTGCTCAGAGAAAACCCCAAAAAGCCAAACTTTCCTGGCTGACATGGGGCAGTGCTCACACAAAAGAGCAGAGAGCAGCAGCAGTTCCCACCATCCCTGGGCAGGGTGCAGTGGGGAGCAAGGGGATGGAAACACAGCCTGAGAGCATCTCCATTGCTTTATGCCAGCCTTGCCCTGGGAGCCAGGGTGCCACTC
The DNA here is from genome assembly GCA_024362935.1 of Setophaga petechia. Classification (NCBI taxonomy): domain Eukaryota; kingdom Metazoa; phylum Chordata; class Aves; order Passeriformes; family Parulidae; genus Setophaga; species Setophaga petechia. The sequence continues at coordinate 16,438,772 of JANCRA010000012.1, read as the reverse complement.
TCACAACTTTGTAAAACTCCTGCCCACTAAAATCTTTGGCTCGTTACACACAGCTCGATATCAGGGTCTGGATTAAATCCATTTATAGTAGATAAATAGATTTGGAGGGGGTCAGGGCTGGGTGGAATGCCTCTAGCAAAGAAACTGAATGTTAATAACCATTCCAGTGAGGCCTGTGCAAACAGCCAAAGAAAATAACAGTGAAATGAAAAATAAAGCACCTATTTATCCTGCTTTGTACATGTAAGAAGTCCTAGGTTCAGCCCTGAACTGATCCTTATATGTGCTCTCAGAATCAAGGATCTGAGTCATATATCTGAGCATGGCAAGATCAAGTGAAATTTATTCTTAGAATGAATATTATCTTTTGGTTTTGAAACATTTTCAAGAATAAGATTGAGATTTCTGTTGCCTTGGTATAACTTTCAAACCAGGAGCTCCCCTAGTGTTCTCAGTGCCTCCATCCAGCATGGTCAGAGATGCTTATGCATAAAATAATGAAAGGAAGAAAGAGAAGAAGTCAGTGTTCAGACACATAATGATCACACATAAAAGAGTAGGTGAATTTTATGAAATACTCTCACTTTTTTTTTTTCTAATCCTTAAGAAAGATTGTGCTGATGCCAGTAATAAATAAAAACCAGCTGAGCACACTTTGGAGTTACTGTGGAGCTTTTCATCACCAGAAAAAGCCCAGCCCTGCTGCTGTAATTACATGATGCATAGCACAGTTGTCTCACCCTTCTTTCTCCATATATGAGCAAACAACCACTCTGCCACAATTGTTGTATTTAAACAACTGATATCTCCAAATAATCACTTGGTGCTAATAATGCTCTTAAAAAATATTTATTGCAAATAATGATGTCCCTGTATCATTTGTGCTGCAAGTGAAGATGCATTAGTTTCTGGAGAGCACCACCATCAACTTTCATTATGCCTGCCTGATACACTGAGTCCTGACATCCCAATGTGCTGTGTGAACTTTCACTGAAAGCCTGAACCAGCTTTAAAGTGATGCTGCAGCTGCTCTGAATTTTAGTGAGTGAAGATAAGTCTCTGTAGCCACAGGTTGCTCCCTCCAAAGCCTTCCTTTCTGAGCAGAGGAATTCTTTTATCTGATTGTATTTTTACAGTTACCTGGCAAATAGTCCCCTTCTCTTGGAGTGAAATTCAACATTCACCAGCAAAACACGAACCCCAGAGTAGAGACAGAAAAATAATTCACTTCAATAGCTAAAAGAACAAAGGTTGCAGAAAAGAAAAAAAGGTTTTGGGGGATGGTTTGCCCAGATTGGCCCTTGCTGAAGAGATCTAGTGCTGTGTTTGGTTAAGGACAAAAATATGGTGCAGTTTCTGGCTTGTGACCACACATGGCTGTGTTACCATAGTTTAGTGACTCTCCGTTGTCTGCTGTTTGCTGGCTTCAGGATTTATTTGTCTGGTTTCACTTCCCAGTGTGAGGGGAGAAGTGAGCACCCAGCTGGATCCTGCTGCTCAGCTCTACCTGCCCAGGCAGTAAATCCTTCATCCTGGGTGTGCATCTGTGCCTTAGCACTGCCAGAGGGAAAACACCATTTTTGGGCTCCATAGGTATGAGTGTGCCCCTAAAACATTGATTCGCTCCCAGGCTGGCAGGGTGCTGTGGGGTGAAGCACAGAGTGTCCCAGCAGAGGCTGAGAAGGCTTTGTTCAGCCTGGAGAGGAGAGGACTCAAGGAAGATCCTTTTGCTGTCTACAGGCTCCTAATGGGAGGATGGATGTAAAGAACAAGGAGCTCAGCTCTGCTCAGAGGTTTGTGGTGACAGGAGTAGGTGCAAAAGGCACAAGTTGCAAGATGGAAAATTCCAGTTAGATGTAGGAAAAGCTTTTTTACCATGGATGTCATCAGTCCATTTGGGGCATGTCCACCTTGGCAATGTTAACAATTTGTCTGGAGATGGCCCTGAGCACAGGATCTGCTGGATGTGTTTTACATGATGGGGTAGACTAGAGACCTCCAGCGTTACCAAAATTACTCTGACTAGTGACAAGTCCCACTGAAGATTCAAAACTGCCCACTAAAATCTTTGGCTCGTTACACAGAGCTCGATAGCAGGGTCTGGATTAAATCCATTTATAGTAGATAAATAGATTTGGAGGAGGTCAGGACAGGGTGGAATGCCTGTAGCAAAGAAACTGAATGATAATAACCATCCCAGTGAATAGCATTCTTTTCTCTGGTTGGTTCCCCAGCCTTGTGTTGACACTCTGGGCTCATGGTATGACCAGTGCTGTGTGAATTTGGGTAGATGTGGGTGTGTCAAATGGAAATCACAGATGAGGTGAGGAATGAGCAACTCACAACGTGGCACCATGGTTGGATGGGCTGGGAAGAGGTGGAGGAGTCCTGCTGTGACCTGAAGCAGACATTGGCTCCCGTGAGGGCACAGGTGGTGGGATTTTACCAGCTATTTATCAGGCTCAGTTCTGGTGGTTTTTGCTTCTTTGATAACTTCAGGTAGCTGAAGGATGTTGCATTTTCTGGCTTACTTTGAGCACTGCTCCTTGAGCCCAGGCCCTAGAGCTGGCCTCCAGCTGCCATCCTGCACACCAGCTGTGATGCTCAGTGTCACAGTTTCATTGACACCTCATCAGCAGAGCCACATGGGTGTCCCAGACCCATCTCTGGGCCTGCCAGGACCTTTCAGCTGCTTCCCCAACTCTCCTGCCTGTTTCAGCTGCTTCCAGGCTCTTGCCTCTATTGGATGTACCTCACTGCAAAGTGAGACCTCAGAGCCTGGCGTGGAGGGCAGACATGAGCTAAATCAATCCTATTTTTTCCATAAATTCAGAGCTTTCTATACCAAAAGTGGAAGTTTTCTCCTTGCTGATCAGGGATGCCACTTCTGTGTCCTGCTTAAAATGTGCCTGGGAAAGCAATATTGCAGGCAAAATGAGAAAGGCTTTCCATGAAGGCTGGAGCATCTCTTTGGAGTCAGTGTATTGCTGATTTGCTCTCAGAGTGAAGAAATTACCCATGGTTAAAACAGCCCTGAAGTAAGCAGATGTTTTCTGGACAGGCTCTTAAAGACCTTCAAAGGCAGTTAAGCCCTAGGGAGTGAAGTAAACCAGGCTTGCCTGGAAATCAATATCTACCAGCTGAATTTTCACATTTTGAAAATGCATTCAGCTCCTTTGGGTACTTAACCATCCGCTTGTCCTCGGCCAAGTGCTCCAAAATATTTGGCATGTATTTTCTTGTCTACCAGCTTTATGTCTGCTTTTATTATCTCTCTTAGCTGCTCCAAAACTGCTGTGAGGGGCTTTGCAGCTCATGTTTTCAAAAAGCAAAAGTGTTTGTCATGATGTTTTCTTCCTGGAGTTTTGAAACTTGCTTTGTATAAAAATTTCAAAGTACTGTGAGCACCCATCAGTTCAACCTAAAAAGAATTTATTTGGTATCAGAATGAGATGTACCACTAGATTGAACTTATGCCTTTATTTATGATCAACATCTGCAGGGAGGATTGTGGGGAAAAGAAATTTGGACATTTTTCTTCATTTTAACACTGCAACTCTATTTTTTGCTTTTCCCTTTTGGATCCCAAGCTCGGTCTTGCCCTGCTCCCTCAAAGTCTGTGTGTCCAGTCCTCCCATGTGGGCTGTCCTGCCCTTGTGGCCTGGCATGAGCACAATGAAGCTCCAGCACAGCAAGGAGCACTGCCCTGCCTTTGGGCTGATTTATTCCTATCCCAGGGTTTTTTTCCCCCCACATTTCCCAGCTAATTCACTGTAGACCTGAAGAACACCATCTTTTGCTCTTATTGAGGCAAAAAAACCCCAAAACCCAATATTCAGCTTACTCACTAGTAGAACTGATCTAAGTCAAGAATTGAGAGGCTCTGGGTTTTCACATAGCCTTCATTTATTTTTTCAAGATTTTTTCCTTAATTTACATGGACCCACTTGTTCCTTAGACATCTCAGCTGAAATTGTCCTGGGTTTCTCCAAAATGAGAGAGCTTTTTTTGTGTGATCATGGGAATTTCAATATTCTTCCCAAAGCTGAAGGGCAGGAGGTTATTTGAGCTGTGAAGCACTGAAGGGAGCAGAGGCTGTAGGTGTTAAGTGGAACTTGCAGAAGTAATTTGGGTGAGACGTGGCACTGGCTAGCAAAGCTCTGTTAGGAAACCACTCAGGCTTTCTGCTAGGCATCACACATTCCCAATTTGATAAACTTTGCTGGAATCATGCTAGTAAAGTGAAATGCATTTCCAGGCATAACCCAGCAGTTCTCATTTTAATGGCTGCAGCAGATCTCTGCTTGTGGAGCTGAATATTGGAGCCTGGGGCTGCAGCTGGGGACAGCAAGTGTCCATCCTGGGGAGGCTTTCTGCTCTCTTAAAGGCTGTCTGGGGAAAAAAAAAGATAAATGCTGGTTGTACTCTGCTATTTCTGTAATAGGAGGATAAAGAAGGGAAGCAGAATTGAACAAGCCAAAAGCAGAAGGGAGAAGCATCAGGAACAGGGAGGTGTTAATTGTTCCCTGTCTCTTTGGAATGGATGGAGTGAGTCTGTGGCCCATAAATTTCACAGTGCCACAGCACCCTAGTAATAAACTCCATCTCAGGCAGTGAGACCAATGGATCTGAGGAATACTGTAATTCTTCCTTGGCCCCAGACCAATGTTTTGGGTAGATCTGTATTTATTTTCCAGTGTTTCACTGACAGGGCTGGAGGGGGTGGCTCCTGGGTGGGGTAAGGCCAAATCCTCATCTGCCCTGAGTTCATGAGTGACATGGGATGGGAAAGGTTGGCAGGGAGAGGTGGATTGGAGCCAGTTCCTCCTGTTGTTGGTTTGGAGTGATGGGAGCATGGTGTGGATGCTTGGCAGGAGATGGATTCAGGTGACATGGTCTGTGATGTGGCTCTCCTTGACCAGCCAAGAGCCTCCTGTGACTGTCACCTGGAGGGGCTGGTCGCCAGTGTGACACTGACATTGCAGGTGGTGCTTGGCCCTGGGCAAGCATTTGCCAAGGTTTTCCCCTTGGATTCACCCTACAACATCAATCAACCTCAGACAGGTACCTGGCAAACAAAAAGTGTCACTATAGGACATGAAATAACACGATGTGCACACACTGCTGTTCTCAAGGTAAAAAAGGGAAGTTTATTTTCTGACTCCAACATTTATAGATTTCCAAAAATGACAGTGTATTGGAGGGTGAAAGTGCCACCTCTCCAATGACACTGGACAAACCAACAGTCCATCAAATTTCTCTTTTTCCATAAAAGAATGCAAAACATTAAGTTATTTACAGAAAATGTGTGAGAAAGTTTGTTACAAGAATGAAAAAATCAGAAGGCTTAGAAAATGTAAAAAAATCTGGAAGGTTGAACGGTCTGGAGACACAAGGGGCATGGCTGAGGATCCCATCAGTCACCCAAAAACTTCTTTGTGTGGCATGGTGATGGTTGACCACAGCCTGCACACCCCAGCAGTGCCATATCCCTGCTCATTTGGGGGAAATGGGATCATTCCTGTGCAGCATGAAGGTCACTTGGCCTTGGCTGGTGTTCAGAGGATTTTTCTGTTCATGGCCTTGCTGTTAGTGATCATCTTGGTGCTGTGGAAGGCACAGGGAGCTGAGGGGTCTGCCAGGAGTATTTACACTGCTGTGCTTGGAATGAGGAGTAAAACCACCAGACACATAATTCATTCCTACTATTGCACTATGAAGCTTTTTGCTGCTTGTCTCCCTGTGGATGTAATTAGTCGTGGGAGCTCTTTTTTAAAAGTAATTACACCATTAAGCATACTTTGGCTTCAACAACAAAAATGCATGGTTGGGCTCCATAATTACACCTCTTAATGACGTTACATAATTGTATGTAAGAGTCTATGAAGCAAACAATGCCTGGGCTCCCTCTGACTGGCTGCTGCTTTGATCTCCAAAACTGTTGCTGGGAGTGGAAACTGTGCATCCCTCAGCTGGATGAGTTGTGCTTGGAGAAGCTGTTTTCTTCCCAGATCCACTTCCACTCAGTGTGAAAAGCCACTCGTGTTCATAAGTAAGAAATCAAAGCCAAACAGCATGAGCCTGGGAGCTGCCCAAGTGGCTCACTTCCTCTGACTTTCTAAAAATGTGCATGTCCATGAGACATGTTTTTGTTCCTGCTTCTTCTGTACACAACACTGTGGAAGCTTTAAGTAAAATCTGTCCCTAAATAGGCATCCCCGGGATGTGCAGCTGCCAAAACAAAAATCAAGCAACCAAACTGGGCTCCTGCCCTGAAAATAATCCATCCTGTTATCTTTTTCTTTTCTTTATAATCCAGTCTATTTCGTTTCCTTGACACTTATTTTTTAAGGAATACTGTGCCTGGCCAGTTTCCTGCTTGCTCTTTGGGAGGCTGAGGCTGCTTCTGTAGCAGGTTAAGATTTCTGGCAGTGCCCATGTGTGCCCTGTGATGTGGTAAATTGGTAAAAAAATTCGACAATGTGGTAAATTGTCCAGCTGTAGGGATAGATGGAGGATTGGGCCTCCTTTGGACTGTCAGCCAAGGTTCAAGTTAGTTTTGTGTTCCTTTGTGAGAGAACCAGGAAAGCCACCAAGCTACCATTTCTCTGATACCTTTTTGGGAAACAGTGCAATGAGGGGGTATATCTGAGCTTGTACAATTAAATTACATGTAGTTCTATGAAAACAAAGCTGGAAGTAAAACTTTGCAATAGCAGCATCAGCTCATTGCATTTCCAGTATCTGTCTGTGAGAGCACTGAGTGGACTGTTGAGAACTTCTAAATCAGTCAACACTATCTCCTTGTAAAACCACCTGATTCCTTTTTCTAAAATATGTTACTCTGCAGTCAGGCATTGTGTAATCATTTGTTCTTCTCACACATGAGCAAAACAAATGCTTAAACAGGATCACCCTTTTTATTTGAAAAAACAAACAAACAAAAAATCTACAACTACTGTTTCAAGATCTATGTAACTAGTCAGCAACAGAATACAGCTGTCTTAAAAACATAAGAACACTCTCTTTCAATTTTTGGGGAAGTATTCTATGTAGAAATGCTCATTTTGAAGCAGATATTTTCTGAAAACCGTGTTGTTTTATCTCATCATGAAAAGGGCTACACTGCTTGCCTCACATCTCAGAAAAAAAGCACACAGTAATGGATTTTTTATAGGGTGAGGAGACACCAATTCTGAATGTAAAGCCATCCCAATATTATTCATTATAATGTTTTCTCCATCTGAATTTTTATGGTTGGTTTGGTAGCCTCTTTGTTCTCTATCTGATTCTCTGAAATTGCCTGCAGAATAGGAGTTTGTTAAAGACTGCTGCATGTCTGGCAGCAGTCAATGGGTTTACAGACAGAAGAATGTAAAAATGCAGTTCATCTCTGCCATCAAATAAAACACAGACAAGAAGTTTCTTCTGTTCAGAGGAGAATATGAAGGGCACAGACGAGGTTGTGCTAGCTCAGCTGGTGCCCTCTGAAGTGCTGGTGTGGAAATTGGGGTTTTAAGTGCAGCTCTACTTTGGTTGCTGAAAAAAAGTGGTCTGGTGGTTCTTTTCCTGTTCCCTGGTAGCATCCTAGTGCCAGGATGAACCATGCTCATCCATGGTTATGTACTTGGTTGTGTCTGTGGTGAGCTATGTCATGTGTACTCAGAAGTGTCAGAGGTGATAAAACTTGATATTCTGCTGTAAATTATGTTTGCAGGTTGGAGCATCACTCAAAATTCACAATGAAGAGTAATTGAGCAGATTCAGGACACTTCTTTTCATGTCTTTCACTGAAAAGGGACCTAATGTGTGCACTAGCAATATTGGCCAGCAGGTTTCCTGCTTAGCAGTGTGAGCCTGTGAATATTTTGGCTCTGCTCCTGCCCTCTGCACTGGTTCCACATCAAGCTCATCATCCAGTTCATGCCCTGGGCCTACTGCAAAAAGTCTTTATTGGAGATGGATCATTGCATATATGATTTTCCCAGGATGTGAATAAAAAACGTGGGAATAATTGCTACAATTTAACAGATCTCATCTCTTTCCAAACTAAATGAAAATTTCCTGCTGGGGCTGGGCTCTTTGTGATGTCATTGTGTTGCCACTGAGGTCTACACAAAACTGGCCAAGGAAGCAGGGCTGGGAGCAGTAAACCTCCTGCATACCCTGCAGTTTGGAGGGAAAGAAGGTGTCCTGTGTCACCTGTCCTGTGTCTTTCAAAGTACCAAGAGCACACAGATATTATTGCATAAAACAATATATGGAAACTCCAGCCGTAACCGTTTTGCTCCGTTGGAGAAACGTGGCCACGTGCCCAGGAGAACAGCACTTTATTTTGGCAGAAGTGAATTTATGAATGTGTGGCACGACTGTGGGGTGTCTAAACTCTCAGTTTAGTAAAAAAATTTTTGCAGCACTGAGAGTAGTGGTAGTAGGTGTTGCTACAAAATCTAAATTTTCTCCTGTAATACCATATATGCAGGCTGCTCTCTAAAATAACAAAGCCTCTCCGTGGAGCTGCCAGTTACACAAAATAAAGCAAAAGGAAATTTGAAACAGGTCTCAGAGCAAGAAGTGATTATTATAAAAATTATATCAATTTGTGATATTTAGAACTTTTCTCTCACAGGAAGTTGCATCCACATTGGGTCTTCTTGAGAATTGTGTTCCCCTCTCTGGAGTCCTAAATACCAGCTGGAGATGAGTGTGCAGATGTGAGCCAAAGGCATGCAAGCCCACTGATCCAGCATGGACTGTGATGTGTCTCAGTTATTAAACTGGATACTGATCTAAGCATCTTTTCCAATAGATGGAAGAATCTCAAGTGTGATCTCTTCCTCATCACTTGTCTTTTACAGCAGCTCTTTGCACCCGCTCCCCCACCCCTCTGCTTACAAATGTGCAATTTCCTGAAAAAAAGATTTCCCCATCACTTTTATTTTTAGATTTGTGTTTGTTTACCAGAATCTGTCTGAAGCCTGGCTGGATAGCAATTCAATATCTACTCATTGATTTCCTAGCTCTCATTAGCTTAAATACTTACTCGAAGCAGGGGGTAAGATCTTCATTGTTTATTTTAGGAGCATTTAGTTTTAAGATGGCCTTTTGTTTTATGTTGTGTCCAAATCAATTTTTAAAGGGACCATTTATAGTCTCTTTAATGTTTACTTTTTGGCATGAGTGTCTGGTTGTTTCTGTTTTATAGTACTTTGAAACGGAAACTAAGTTAGATATAGAAATTAATGAGCTCACTGATCGTTTGCCAAAAAAAACATGGCATAGAAGATGCATGTGACAAATTAACCCCAAGATTTCCCTGAAAAAGGCCCTTTCCTTTACCAGAAATAATGAACATGGAACAAAGTAATAATGCAGCTTATTTATTTGGTTTTGAGGGGTCACTGTGCTTTTTGGAAGACAGTGTGACCTAAGGAAACACAAGTAAACCTTGAATTCTCTTCCCAGAATTGATCTTAAATGTCCTTTATTGAGTGATTCGAGTTTTCTGAGAATCTAAAACTAATCTTTTTGTTACAAAATGCTTTAGATTCACAGGAAAGTGCTCTAGGAGAGTCCACATGAGAACATTTATGTCAGTAGTGTGATTTGAGCCATGATTAACCCTTTTGTCACTTGGGCTGGAAACACATTCCCCTGCGGAGTCCATATAGCTGAACAATGTCTTTTATCCTGTTTGGTTTTCATAGGTTGGATCTGGATTTTCTTAATGCCAAGGCAAGCTTTTAGGGACAAAGAGAGTAATTAGAAATGTATTTGTCTAGAGGCAGACACAGCTCCCATGTAGGAAGGTTCCAAAAAGAAGAACTGGACACTGAAAGTGGAAAAAAAAAAGTAGTGCTAGAAATGTATATTTTCAAAAGTTGGTGACTGTTTAAATTTGAGACAGAAATGAGGGAAACTTGGAAGTAAGGAGATTAGAGACAATATGGAAACGTTGCAGTCACCTTTTTAAAATGTGAAACACATGTACCTTGCTACTGCTGTAGCTCTCTGTCCTTCCCTGCTCCCCCCTTCTCTTCCCATTTCAGTCTGGAAATGATAAGACTGCTTTGTATTTCCCAGTTTGGATGGTGCATGGAGTGGCACACAGAGCCTCAGTGACTGGTAGGCTATAAAAGCATCTTTAATATTCTGTGATTTACACTTTTTAGTGATCCTGAATCTTTAACAGGGAACTAATGGTAGATCAGGAGACATCTTTAGATCGAAGCTTGCACTGTAGATATCTTGTTGGTGTTCAGCCCAAAATGAAAAATGTGTTTTCTGTAAAGAAGTATGAAAGATTTCCCTGGGATCCGAGGCTCAGGTGTCACCATTCAAGCAGGCAGATCAGTGTATTGAGGAGCTTGTACAGCAGCTGTCCTCACTGACATCTGTTTGCTGCAAAATACAGAGGAAAGAGAAGATGAGCAGATTGTGAATGTACATCTGCAGAAGGAGTATTCTTTTTTTTTTAATTGTATTATGAAAATTGCAAAGGTTGGGCTGCAAGTGAGAATAATTTATTACAAAAATTCTGCAGTAAACAACTAGCCAGAATACATAAAATTTCACTAGAGGAAGATTTTTTGAAGCAGCAATTTTTTTTATTGGGTGAATATAATTACAAATAAATTCAGTATTCTATAAAATATCAGAAGGGCAGGATGGCATGTTTCCAGTTTTTGGTGCTGAAGTCTGAAGAACAAATATTTGAAGAGAGAGGAGGAAAAGAAGAATAAGAGCTCCATAGCATATGCATGGGCAGATTATTTTCATCTTGCAGTTGTTATGTTTCTTGGGGAATCAGTAGTGTCAGTTGTTTGGAAAACACTGTTGACACAGAAATGTGGGACTTTAAAGAGTAAAAACCATGTTCTTCACTTGCCAGCTCATCTTGTGATTCTGTCAGTCATCAGCAGCTGAGCAGAGCCTTGCTGAGGGTGTCATCTGCTTTGTTTTTGTTTTTCATCCTGGAATCCTGCTTTATTTACTTTTATTTCTTTCTTCAGCTTCATAGTACGAGACAGTCCCCACCCTGCAGTGTGGCATTAACATTTTCTGAAAAATCCCTTTGCCCACGATTTCTCTCCTGGGAAGCTGAGAAGCCTCAGAGAAAAGGAAAACAATTCTTCTCTCATTTGCTTCTCCAGTGCTGTGCTCACTTATGGAATGTTTTTGGAGATTGTTTACCCACAGGTGATTGTTTCATTGGATTCTGCTGTGAGTTGTTTTCAGTCATTGGCCAACTGGGGCCAAGCTGTGTCAGGACTCTGGAGAGAGTCAGGAGTTTTCATTATTATCTTTTTAGCATTCAGTATCTTTTCTGTCTTCTTTAGTATAGAACAGTATTCTTTAATATAATATAGTATCATAAAATAATAAATTAGCCTTCTGAGAACATGGAGTCAGATGCATCATTCCTTCCTGCCACGAGGGTCCCTGCCAATACAATACTGCAGAGTTTGTCATCTAAATAGACAGGAGGTGGAAAAACAAATGTTTAAGTCACAAAGTAATTGAATAGGAAAAGCAAATGAAAATGTGGATGTCCCAGCCTCCTTTCCACCACCCCACGTCCCAAGAGCTGCCACATTTTGTAATTATCAATTTCTTTCTGTAGTGCTTGTGGTACTGAGCAGAGACAGCTCCCAGCCCTGCCTGGCTGCCTGTCAGCTGAATCCAGCTTCAGTGGAGCTGCTGATGTGAGTGGCATTGATTTAACCAATAGCTGCTCTTGATGTGAGTGGTTATTGATGTGGGGAATGACAAAATCCACCCATGAATAATGAGCCAAGTATAATGCAGCAAGACCAAGTGTGGTTATGCATTTTGCATGAGACACTCACAGGGTTCAAAAATCAAACAAAAACCAAGGTGATCTGCAGATCAGGGACTGTGACCAGCATCAGTTCCTTCTCCCAGGTTGCTAGGTGGGCTCCATCTCCAAATGGAGTTTTGGGAAGAGGGATGAAGAGTTCTGCTACCCTGTAGCACTGCCTCTGTGGGCACTGTGCTTAATCCACTCCCAATCTTCCACTCTGTGGAACCTGTGCTTAATCCACTCCCAATCTTCTGCATCCCCTCATGAGCCTTACCCAAGGCCACCTCCTGTGTGGATCTCAATGTTTCATTGCATAGATCAGGGGACTTGGTTTGGTCCTGGCTCCTCTAGGCATGCCCGTGGCTGAACAAAGGTGCCTGAGGTTTTTTTTTCCATTAAATGTAGTTTAAAATGACACTTCAGGTGGTAAAAGAGGTTAGACCAAGTTTCTGGGATCTCTGCTCTTAGTCATCACTGTTCTGTGTTGCACTTTAAGCAGTAAGTGCTAGAGAGCAGGGAGTGTTTTGGGGTGAACAGAGATTTTTAAATGCAGAATTTCAAAATTGCAGAACTATATGACAGCCCTACAGAGATCTGCAGCATAGACTGCTTTGAGAGTTTGCAATTTTTTCATGCTGATGCCAGAAAAATTGAATCTTTTCCAGGTAAAGTGTCCCAGGAAAGAGTCTTTTCTGTGTTCTTTGAAAAAGAGATTTGAATGCTGGGTAAGAATCACCTCTAAATGTCTCTTCTCATGCATATTCTGTGTGTGCAGCTTCACTGCAAAGTGTCAATGAGTGCAAACTTTGGAGCTCTCCCTCTCTCCTTTAAGGATTCTCTCTAGAGAAAGTAAAAAAAAAAAAAAAGAAGAATTTTAGTTCACAGAGCACTCATCAGAAAATTTAAAATCAAGAGTTTGGACAAATAAATGCTGTTTGGCTTCTCTCTGTTCACTGGTTGACTTTTGAGTTTTTAAGGCTTTGGATTTCAAGCTTCTTCCACATTCAGTTAACTGAGAATTTCTGCTTGCTTCCTTTCTGTCCTGAAGTAGCAGCCCAGCAGGATGGTGTGGAAAAAAATATATTTCACTTGAGCCTTAAGAAAGGCTAAACCCCAGCCCTGCTATTTCCCAGTGGTGAGGTGCCCTCATCCCCTCATTTGCAGCTGCTGCAGAGAGCAGAGTATTAGCAGTTTTAAACTGTCCACTTGCATCCATCTATGTGTTTCTTCTGTCTGTCTCATTCCTAAATAATTGTAATTCAGGAATGATGTGGGAGCCTGTGGGTGTTATCCCTGAGACTGACTTGCTCCTGTCTGACACTCAGATCTTGTCACCCAGAGAAGGCTCTGTGGCTGCAGAGGTTTATTGCTGTGCCAGACCTTGTCTGGGTGTAGAGTGCCAGCAGTGCCAGCTTTCCCTTCTTCAGGTCAGAGAGGGTAAAGGAGAGGAGCTCCTTGGGCTGGGATTGTTCAAGGATCTGCATTTAATCCAGACATATTCTGTGAGGAGTGAGCTCTGGAACAGACTGTAGGAAATGGGTCTGGAGTAGCCAAACACAATGGAGCCCCACACATCAGAGCACCCAAGGCACCAGGACAGAGAGGGCAGTGAGTGCTGGAGGGTTTTGTACCACACACAGGACCAGGTTCACCTCTGAGGAAGATCTCTTGCCATCTACCTGTCCCAGATGGGCTCAGCCACAGGGGCTGAAGACATGAGCTTTATACATGTAGGTGGTTCTGTATTCTTTTGAAATTATTTTATTTTTCTTCCATATGTGTATTTTATAGAAGTGCTTTGCTGGTAATGAGTATTCTGAAGTACAGCATGTATTGTACAAGTCTATAAATCCATATATGTATACAGTCTGTATTTCTATAAACTGATACTGAAAACTGAAGACAGTGCTTGCTGTTGGAATGTACAGTCACAGCAGTTTCTTTCCCTTTTTGCCATGTGTGTTTTATTCCACTTGCCTTGCAATGGAGGGTGCCTGGGCCCTGGGAGTGAGGCTGTTCTTGGCTGAGGCAGCTGAGACCTACCCAGGAGAGCTCTGTGCTCTGGTTCCTGACTGGGGCTGCTCTTTGAAACTCACATTTCTCCAGATAGGTTTTGAAGTGTTGGATCAGCCCCCAGCAGCTGGGACCTGAAAAAATGTTTGACTTCAGACAAAAACCTCCCAATTAAGTGTGCATTTGGCTAATGGAGGGCAGTGGAGTTTCCCTTGGTTCAAGTGCTGGCACATTTTGAGCCCCATTGCTTCCAGTATCTTTGGTTTGTGCTTTCTGGAAGGAGCAGTCAGGGATGGATTTACAGTACCTGACTACCAGATACTCATCATCAGAGCCAGTGCAAACTTCCAGGCTACCCAGGAGCCACAGTGGTGGGATCAGGGCTGGTTCAGATGCTCCTGAGATGTCTTTATAGTGACTAGCTTGGCCCCACTGTGCTGTAGGTTAGACACAGAGCTGGTCACTGAGCTCCTCACACAGCCTGTATCTACCTGCACATCTGCAGATGTGTCTCCTTGGGCAGCCTCAAGGCAAGGCTCAGGTCCCCCTTGGCTTGCCTGGATGTCTGCAGACAGTCTGAGTATCTGTTTTGTGTGGAGAACCTCCCCTTTGACCACCACATCAAGGGAGAGAATTTAGCAGTGATGTGCTTCTGCTCAGTTTGGTTTCTCATCAGCCTGGGTGTAGAATCCTGGGTGGAAAATGATGTGGGGAGGCTGCTGGGAATGTGCTGGACAATGTGAGGGGCAGGGGTGTCAGAGAAATGAGCATCTGTCACTGGGTTGAGCAAAACCAGTGCACTCCCAGGGCAGAAGCTGTTCAGCAACATCTAGGGAAATCAGCTTTCTTTGGCAAACAGAAACTTTCGTGGAAGCTAAAAACAAGTTTTTCTCTAAATCTATTGATTTTATTTGGCTTATATGAAGGATAATTTTGTTGCCATGGCATAAGCCCTTTCTGATGGAAAACAATGTGAATATTTTATAGGTCTCATTTTTTTGGTGGGCTTTAATTGAAATTGAAAACTAATATGATTTTTTCTCGGAAATGTTTACCAGAAGTCTAGCTTTTCTTCTTTTCTTTATATATTGTAAAAATGTAGAGAAAATGTAATTTTATCAAGAACTATTAATTTTTTTCATGAAAAGGTTTGTGGAAAATACTCTTAAGCCTGCCATAGTGCTGTTTTGTAATAACCCATCCATTTGCTTCAGAAGCTTCACTGATTAATTTCATACTACACTCATTTCCCTTCTTGGAGAACCCTATATTTAATTATTTTTAATAACAGGAATATGAATCCTATTATTCAATATCTTACTATTACTCTTCATCTTTCCAAGGATGTCGGAAATAGAGAAATTTGTGCTTGGCATTTTGATGTACATGATGGAAACAAGGAGTTTGAAATATTCTTCAAGAGTGTTAGGGCTCACACAGATTTATTTGTGTGTAGTGCCTGCAAATTTAACTCAGGTTAAAGTTGTGTATGGAGAGCCACATGAAATTAAAGCCCATTGCTGCAAATAAATGTGAAAGGAGAATCTGTGTCCCAAAGAACTCTGAGTGCCAGACCAAGGGTGGACTTGTAACCCAATGGGATTTGGGGCCGGGTCTCTTGAATTCAGTCTTCTAACCACAAGACCATCCTTCCCTTCCAAACATGGCGATTTAAACCTTCAGGTGAGTTTTTCCTGAGTGTTGAGCATGCACCAGTTCCCAGTAAGAAGAGATGGTCATGCAGTCTCATTCATTTTTGAAAAGGAGAGGGGAAACAGTTCACACTGAATATAACTTTCCTGGTAATACTGTGATCATTTCCAGCAGAATTTCTCAGCTACAAATCAGTGTTTTTTTGTTAATGAAGTACAGCTCTGTTGTACTTCTGTCCCCTTAGAATCTGATTTTTTTTTTACAGGCTGATCTCTGATATTTTGCTTTTGGGCAATATCCTGCAGCAGTCTCAGTGCCCTCCACCACGTCACACCACACAATGACTTGTGAATGAAAGATAATTCAGATCAAGCAAAACAGGAAAGTTCAATGCAAAAAAAGTAATAGCATGGCTCTTATCCAGTTCTTTTCATACTATGATCTCCAAGGGATTCATGAGAGTAACTTTATTTATTTATAGTCTTCAGATGGGGAAAAAACCACCCAGTAGGTCGAGAATCACTCAGCAAAACAATATGAATCAGAACTAGGTTGTTTCTTAAATCTCCTGGCCAATCTCTTATAATGATTTTTTCTGGAATTATTATCTTACAGAGGTTTACATGGTTATTATTGGTGAGATTTTTTTTCCTAAGTGAACAGTGTTGATGTTGATAATTTAGCTTTCCCAGTGTGCTTACCACAGAGATGTGTTGAAAGATGGGACTTTTTTTAAACCAGGGCAACTGGACAAATATCTGTCGTTGAGGGGATGTCATTGGTGGAGTGTCAGAGGTAGGAAGAATGTTTTACACATTGGGACAGAGTGAATTATCAGTGTCTCATGGCACACTTCAGCTGGAACACATGTCCCAAGTGTATCAAACAGTTCTGCCAAACTGATAAGGCCTGAAAGTTGTCCAGAAAAGCTGTTTTGTACTGCAGATTGCCTAAGAACACATTGGCTTCTCATTTATTTACTGGATGTAAATATGAATTCTCATCTCTTGTCCATAGTTCTTCAAAGGGAATGGGAGAAAGAGGGTGTAAAGTACCCTGGTTTTCCCTCTGTACTCAGTAATCTGCAGAAAATAATGCATTGCCCCTTATGTCCCTTGTATCTGATTTGCCTGGTATTTCTGGGGGCTTGGCTGCATGAGCCCTGAGTGCTCTGCTAATTCTGACACAGCACAGCCTGTTTGAGATAAGGAGTTGAGCAACCTGAATGTTCATTCTTGCACTGCTGTGCTCTGTAGGATAGTGGAAAATAGAAAGGGCCATCAGATGCCAGGCTGACACTGGATTTTCTTGCTTCTCCATGGCCAAGAGAAGCTCACACACAGACTGTGTATCTGCAGATGCTGGTCTTGAAATTGATCTTGACTTTTTTCAGTATCTGGATTGGTGCTTTTCTGCCTGTAAACCTGTTCAGTCCTAGACACACTGCTGCTTGTTAGGAAAGGAAAGAAAAGGAGACAGTTTCTTATTTCAGTCTCAGTTTCTTCAGACTTTCTTAATATTTCCATCGTGTTTTTGTCATTGTTAACACATAGGTGTTGGTGTTCATTAATCCATGAATATTCATTGATTGGTTCTCCTGATCTGTGCTTCTGTCTGTCCACGAGTGAGAAAGGAAGACCAGGATTAGACTGACCACCCAAATTTTTTTTTTTTTGAGGAAATTTGGTAGCATGGGGTGGGTGCAGTTTGGTGCTCCCAGATCTTTAATGGGGCCTTGCTTTGGAGGATGGGCTGTGGTGGCACAGGGCTTTGTGCATATCTCATGCAGCTTGTGAGGGTTCTGAGCTGTGCTGTTATCTCCCTTCCTGTTTTTATCTTCCCTCCACTGACCTGCAGTATTGCATGCTTTGAAAGAGTTGTTCTTACATAATCTAAAGAAAGAGAAAAAAATATGAATAAAATGTGACCTTTATTGCGCTTAAGACATTTTGGAGCTTCTGAAAAAGTCTGATTGCTGCCAGGGATTATACCATGCCTCATGGAGGCAGGCAGGAAATGTAATTTTGCATACATAAATAATAGGTAAATGCTCATTTTCATGCTCAACAGGTGACTCATGGGAGTCATGGCCTTGGAAAGTCTGACATGCCTACTCAGCTCAACAGAAAGTTGTTGGAAATTGGCAAAAATAGGGTGAATATGGTGAGCATGGTCTAAGACGTGCAGTGGGACTTTGGATTTCCTTCCAAATTTTTCAACATCATGCAAGCTAACTCAGACTAATTTCAAAAGCAGACTGAAGCCAAAACCTATGTGGAAATTGGTGTTATGGCAGGGTTGGAGGACATTCTGTGAGTACAGTTTGCTTTGCTATTAGTTTGCTTAAAATTTTGAGTAAAATGATCACATTTGGGTTTATCTTGATTTGGCAGCATCTACCCAGAAAGAAGAATTGTTGAGCAGCTAAAACAACTTGAGTCAGGCAGACCAGAGCATCTTTCCTATGCAATGAAACCACGTGTCATGAGGAATTTGACCCGGGAGAGTTTATTTTACATCTTTCTTTGGTAGGCTCCCGGCGCCGCGTTCTCTGGGCTGGGAGTTGTGCGGAAGCGTCTCAGGGAAAGATAGCTCGCTTCAAAATTAATTACAGTGAGATAAGGGTTGTGAAACAGAGCTGTTCCTGTTGGAGCTGTCAGCATCTGCCTTTGCTTCTTTGGTGTCGTGTTGCCTTTTGTGGATGCCAGTGGCATTCCCTGTTATTAATCCCACTTTGTCACTCATGCCATCTACACGGGCGTGGAGGAATCTCGGTGCACCCAGTGACGTTGATATTTGGAATTTCTGTACCATAATGTGAATGTTTTCTCCTTTTGTGGATGCCAGTGGCATTCCCTGATACTAATCCCACTTTGTCACTCATGCCATCTACACAGGGTGTGAAGGAACCTCTGTGTACCCAGTGACGCTGAGATTTGGAATTTCTGTGCCATCATGTCAATCTTTTCTCCTTTTGTGGATGCCAGTGACATTCCCTGTTATTAATCCCACTTTGTCACTCATGCCATCTACACAGAGCGTGGAGGAATCTCAGTGCACTGAGTGACATTGAGATTTGGAATTTCTGTGCCATCATGTGAATGTTTTCTCCTTTTGGCCTTTTGCTGGAAAAAATTTGAGACCTGATATGTTCTGAATACAATCTGTGAATTTCTCTGACCACTGTGTTAAATCCAGCCAGGATCTCACAGATCAGAAAATGGTCTCCCAATAGGCCTTGCTGGCTGTAATACTTCTGAAGGAGTGTATTGGCAGAGTTGTTTGTCTGAAGTGACTCCTCGATTGCTCCCACATAGGCAGCTGGTTTGGAAGTAGCTGCTGAAAGTAATGGGGTGTGGGAAGAGCAAGACTATAATCTCATGGGCTTGGAAGTTACATAATTTCAATGGTTTGACGAGTCTGTCACCTATTAACAGTTATTGGATGACTTAAAGAAATAATGTGCTGAGAAAGTTAAAGGCTAAAAAGATGAAGTTGGTGCCTATTACTATTTTTATTGAGCAGTCCCATAACCTCAGGCAGGAGCCTGTCTTCTCTCCTAATGGGACTCACTGTCCCTACAATATCTGGGATTTAATATGAGATGTGTGGTCCATCTCTGCCTCTGTTTTTTAAATTGGTTAAATGTAATAATATTTTCCCTCTTTTGCAAAACACTTTGAGATTTAAGGGAAAAAATATAGGAAATGAAAGTACTGTTAATTATGGTTATTGTATTTAGTGTTTTATTGATTTAGTGTCATTTTACTGTCAGTGTCAAAGATTCTCAGGGAGGTTTTGTAGAAATTCAGTATCTCCAAGAGAAAGAAAATTCACAGAGAATGAAGAAGTCAGAAAGAGAAAAAGGCCTCAGAGATTGGATCTCATTAAAGGAGATGATAGAAAAGAGTCTTAGACATCTTTCAAAATGTAAATCATACTTAGAGGACACATCTAAAGCTAATGCAATTAGGCATAATGTGAGATTAATGTACTTGTTTCTAATTATCCTATAATCAACCCTTTAACAAAAGCACTCAGTCCAAAACTGGGTAAATGATGAAGATGAACGATGAGAAGGAGAAAGTACTTGAAGTGAGTGAAGAGCAATAGCAGTTTTGTTGTGGTTTAATCCTGCTGGCAATTGATCCCCATGCAGCCATTCTCTCATGCCCTGCAACAAGATGGGGGAGGCAATTTGAAAGAGTAAAAGTGGGAAAAATTGTGGATTGATCTAAAGTTCCATAGGTAAAATAAAGCTGAGCCTGTGAGCAAAGCCGAAGAAGGAATTCATTCACCATTTTCCAGGGGAGGAACAGCAGATTCCCCATCCCTTATTCCATATCATTTACATCATGCTCAGGTACCACCCTGCCCAATTCTATCTCTTTAACCATAAAACACAAGTGTTATTTCTCTAGTCTATGGACTACCCCTGTAGAATGTCCATGGAATTCCCATAAAATGTGTACAAAATGTCCATCAAATGTCCGTTGAGTTCATTTGGTTCCTGACTTTGGGCTCCCTCTGGAATGGTGCTCACTTGGGACAGGAGAGATGATTTGTTGTGTGAAACTTTTGGGCACCAAAGCCAGCTCAGGTCAGGTTGCTTCTTGTAAGGCTTCTCCGAGGCTACAGTAATTCATTTAACAACTCAAATCATGGCTTACAACAGTTTAAAGTTATTTCCATTACAGCCTTGAACCCTGGTGCCTTTGGGCCAGGGTTTGACACTGTAATGAACTCTTCCCTTTCCTCCTGCTCTGGCTTGCCCTTATCCACACTCTGATGTCCCTGAGGCTGTATCTGCTCCATGTGGAACCTTATCTGTGAGCCACAGCCTCTCCCAGGGGTGTACCTTGTCTTGGTCTGAAAAGACAGGTGTCTGCTAAGGAAGGCAGGAGCTTCTCTTGAAAGGGAAAATGTAAATCTCCTCCCTCTGAATTATTATAATTTTGGAATTAAGGGGCTCTCAGGCAAAGATATGGGAATAGGAATAACAGTTCTTTACTAGGAAAATTAAAAATACAAATGCTATAGTACAAAGAAAAAACCACTGACAGAATCAGAATAGGACCTGACCCTCTGTGTGTCAGGGTGGTGGCACAGTCCCATTCCATGGTGGCTCAGCCCTCCTGCAGTGACAGGTGTGGTTCTGTTGGAGCAGGGATCCTGCACAAGGGTGGAGTTTTCCTCTGAAGGTTCAGTGGTGGTGTAGGTGGACCTGGTCTTCCTCTGAGAATCCAGTGGAGAAGAAAGCTCCTCCCCTGGGAATCCAGTGGGAAAAGGCTGCCTGTGGTGTTCCAAATCCCAGATTATATCCAGGCAGGAACTCCTGGCTCCTCCCCCTGGGTGAAGCCTCTCCCCATGGGATGATGGAATTTTATCAGTCATGCAGTGACACTCAATGGCCCATTAACAGAAGATATCTCTCTGGAGGGAGGATTGGTTGTGGAAGAGATAAAGAAAACTGCCCAATGGATAGAAGATAACTATCCCATTTCTAGCAGATGGCAACAGAACACACACATACCCTCAGCCACGTCTTGTAGCCTAAGACAACCTGTTGTGGTGCAGCCTTACCCACAGCCACTGTCACCTTGAGGTGCACCTGCTCCCCGTGGCCACAGCCATGGCACTGACATAACTGAGCTGGACCTGCTCTGCTGTGGTCACAGTCCTGGCTGCAAACACCTCATGGTGTCCTGCTCCCATGTGTGCTCACCCCCAGGTCACGTTGACTGGAGCTCACACTGGATGGGGGTCCCAGCCCTATCTCAGGGTCCCAGCCTGTCCAGTGGAGCTGCACAGAAGCAGCAGTGATGCCCTGGCCATCTGCCAGCCTGGTTCCATCGCTGTTGCTGTTATCAGAATGTTCCCAGGCACAGCAGAGTAAGATAATAACCCACACGGTGGGACAGCACACAGTCAAAGCAAAAAGCAGTCACTAACGAGCACCAGGCTCAAATATCCAGAGGGAAGCAAGCCCCATGGCAAGCACAGGAGTCTGCCAATTAATAGCTAATCAGCAGTAACAGCTATAAATTAGATCTTGCATGTTTCAATCAAATCTGTTGTTATCTTGAACTCTTTGAGCCCCTGTTGGGCATGAGAAAGGACTGTCATGGTTTAACTCCACTGACAACCCAGCTCCATGCAGCTCATCTTGCCCCAATGGAATAGGGGGGAAAATTGGAAGAGAAATACTGAGAAAACTCTCAAGTTGAACTAAAGACAGTTCAGTGGGTAAAGCAAAAGCTGCACACACAAGCAAAACAAAACAAGGAATTCATTCACTGCTTCCCATGGACAGGTGTTCAGCCATCCCCAAAAGAACAGGGCTCCATCACATGGAACAGTGACTTGGGAAAACAAGCACCATCATTCCAAATGACCCCTATTATTCCTCCTTCCCCCAGATTTATGAACTAAACACTACTGTGTGTGGTCTGGGATATCCCTTGGGTCAGCTGGGGTCAGCTGTCCTGCTGTGTTCCCTCCCAGCTCCTTGTGCAGCCCCAGACTCCTCCTGGGTGGGGTGTGGTGAGGAGCAGAACAGGCCTTGGCCTTGTGTAAGCCCTGCCCAGCAATAACGTGTCATCAGTGCTGTTTGTAACACAAATCCAAAACACAGCCCCATGTACAGTACTCTGAAGAAAATTAACTCTGCCCCAACTAAAACCAGTACAAATTTCCATTTCTGCTGGACTCCAGATAACACAGTCTTTGCTGGGTGTCCCATGTTTCAGATGGAAGAACTGAGGCAGGGGTGAAAAAAGTTGTTTGTCCTCTGTGTCAGTGCTGGTGTCTGCATATGGTGAGCATCACTTGGGCTCTTTCCTAGGGTTTGGAAGAGAGGAGGTGCCAAGATACAAATCATGTACCATCCCTCACCACCTGTTGGCATTGAGGATATTGTCAAATGGGCAAAGATTGATTCTATTTGATGATGTTTACGTTTATCTTTTACATTTATCCAGTTGTGATTTGGATGTGATTGAGTTTCACTTATTAAAGTATATGTAATTTTGACAAATCCGGGCAGTTACAGCTCCTCTGTGAAGTAAGATGCAATAAATTTTTCATTGTAATCAAGTAGAGGAGATGTGAATATGATTGCATTTGGCAAGCGCTGGCCCTGCTGCTACAGACTCATATATATCATACAATATATACACACAGACACTATAAATAATGAATTTGTAAAATGCCTTTCTGCTTTTGTGGCTAAGGAACAGGCTCAATTTCAGGCATTTCAAGTTACTTTAAGAGAAGAGAGACTTCTGAAATTAGACTTCCATGAAATGTGACACAAGAAGTCTTTTTTACTGGGAGTATTGCTCTTACTAGCCTTAAAAAAAAAGGAGTGTGGGGGGGAGAAGAGGTGGTTTTGAGGGTATATGTCCTACACAAATATTTCTGTGTTCTGCTGATTTGATGAGCTGTTATTTGAGTGATCTGCTGAAATCATCTTATTATACTGATGGCTTTAAATTTTTTCTGGGCTTACAGTTGATTGTTTGATTGCACTGATTCCATACACTGGATGGAAGAACAGCAGAATCAATTTTATTCCAAATGTGGCTGCTCCTAGCAGCTTTTCTTTTTTTTTTCAGTTTCAAGGTTGTGTAATACTGGATATGAAGACAGAGTGCATTAACTAGATTTTAGCTTGATCAAGTACTTAAATATATTGTTTTCCTTTTGCCTTTGGTATGTGGCTTTGAATTCTTCTAAATTACTGGTCACCTCAGCAGTCTTGTTGTAAGATACCAATTTAAATTTAGCATTGTGTGACTAGAGAAGTCATCACCACATCACAGTTGTTCACTGAATTAATTTCAGGATGGGAATGTCCACAGGGCAGAGCTACCATCTCCAGGGGGATGTGTTGCCATCCCTGTAGGAGGCCTCTACAGAGGGACAAAGCATTAAGACAGCAGAGAAAACCAATTTTTACATCTGCCAAAAGAGGTCTGAGGCTCACAGCAGAAAGGTGTTTGTGCCTCTCATCAATGTTGTGAGTGGCTTGTAAACCTTGTCTGAGCATCTGGTCTGGTCTTGAGACCTTGCTGAAATTAAGGCAGGAAAAAGTAAGAATAGGAGCAGGAGGATGATATTACCTTGTGCCTTGGTTGAAGGATCTGGCATATGAGACATACCCGAGTCTACTAAGAATGATTCTAAAAATAATTCAAAAATTTGCTTTAGAAGTTAATTGAGCTCTTTATTCATCTAAACAAAGATTAGACCTGGAGGGTTTGCTGTGCATTTTTCAGAAATGTGCAAGGAATAACAGAGAATTTCTTTCATATCTGTCAGATATGTGTCCTGGAAAATTTCCCCAAGATACATTATGTGCACTCTCACATTTGAATTTGGGTTTTGGATATCATGGGCGTGTTAAAATCAGAGCAGACACAGCCTGCAGTGAACACCTGTAGTTCTTTACTCTGCTCATATTAGATGTTATTTCTAATTCTGGTTAATTATTTAATCTGTCTATTTGAATCAAGGCAAATGGGTTTAGGAAGCTGTGCTACCTGCTGTAATTTTTCAGATATGTAAAAGGAAGCAGTAGTTTCCACCTGTCAACTGAACAATGTGATTTTCCTGATCTTTTCACATTTACTGAGAAGTAACTAATTATATCACTCACTACATATTAATATTTGTAACATCATCATGTTTATCCCTCTGTATTTGAGAGCAATGATTCTTAACAGAAAGAAGGGAATAATGTAATTGAGGATAAGCAAGTACACTGATTTTGAATTTGCCTTTGGTTGAATGCTTTTTGCATGAGATTTAATGAAACTTATTTACTCTAAAAATGGCTTATAAAATTAACTCAGGCCAATTTCATCCCTCAGCTGTTGTAGAGCTGTATAGTCCATTGACCCAGCCCATGGGTTGTAACTTCCAGTGAGCTTTAGATCACAGAATGACAGAATCAATTAGGTTGGAAAAGACCTTTGAGACCATCAAGTCTGATCACCCCCTTGTCAACCAGGCCATGGCACTGAGTG
This sequence comes from Setophaga petechia, assembly GCA_024362935.1. Lineage (NCBI taxonomy): Eukaryota > Metazoa > Chordata > Aves > Passeriformes > Parulidae > Setophaga > Setophaga petechia. The sequence goes on along the minus strand of JANCRA010000012.1, from coordinate 16,414,253 downwards.
CCACATCCAGGCTTTCCTTAAACACCTCCAGGGATGGTCACTCCACCACCTCCCTGGGTAGCCTGTTCCAGGGTCTGTAATTTCTGTGAACAAATTCTTCCTCATATCCAGCCTAAGCCTTCCCTGCACAGCCTGAGGCCATGTCCTCTCACCCTGTGGCTGGTTTGGAGCAGAGCCTGACCCCCAGCTGGCTGCACCCTCCTGTCAGGGAGCTGAAGGGAGTGATAAGGTCACCCCTGAGCCTCCTTTTCTCCAGGATGAGCAACCCAGCTTCCTCAGCTGCTCCTCACAGCCCTTGTGCTCCAGACTCCTGCCCAGCTCTGTTGCCCTTTCCCAATCTCCAATGGAATCTCCTGGATTTTCATGTATCTTTTCTAATCTGTTTCCATACTAACAACCATGTCTTCTTCTTTACTGTAAAAACACTTAAAAATCATCAATTATTATTTCTTCTGTTAACTCAACTTTGCTTACAAGCCAGCTGTCCAGCCCCTCCATACTCTCCCCCAAGGAGGGTCACAGTGGCTGCGCTCTGGGAAATGCATCTTTGAGGGACTGTCAGCTCCACAAGGGGACTCACATTTCTGAGAATACAAACCAGTGTAACTCCTTCTTCCCTATGGGTTTGTTTCTTTGCTTATGGGTTTGCTTTCTTTGCTCCAAAGTGCAGGCTGTGTGGCAGGGAAGGATGGGTCAGCAGCTCAACAAGGGTAATCCCCTTGAGCACCAGCCTTGGGCCAGGGTGTGCAGCTGGTTTGAGTTTTTAGCCACTGTGCACATTCACAGCAGGGGCTGTTCCCAGGAAGAGTGTCGAACTGTGTTTCTGTGTTTCAAGGAGGTTCTCCAAGGGGTGAAATGCAGATGCCTGCAAAGGAAGAAATAATGTTCACTCATGAATACAGCAGCGAGCATCAGCCTCATCTAAATGCTGCAGTGTCCTCTGTGGTTCAGGAGGTGCCTATTTCATATGAATTTCTTTATTGGTATTGTTTTCTGTCATGATGTGCTGTGTTATTTCTGCTGCCACAGCACCCAGAAAACGCAGCTCCTGGTGCAGAGTGAATGCATAAAGCAGATGTGATTTATGCCCCAGTGCAGTGAGGCAGGGCTGCATGCTCACACCAGCTGTGTCACCTGGCTGAGCAGCAGTCCTGCCAGCTCTTTGCAGCCTGAGCATGCACCAAAATCTCTGCTCAGGTGGGGTCACAGCTTAAGATGGACCACAAGCATGTAAAATGTCATGCATGTTATATTAATTTCTAGTGTATGTATCCTCTTCCTTATGTAGGGTTTTCTTGGAGGTGAAGACTGGTTTTCTGATTGTGAACATCAGTTATCTCCCCAGCTTCAGTGAGCAGCTTTGATTTAGACCTATGGGTCTGTTCTTATAACTAATCAAAGCTTTTAATAACATTAGCTATAGTGACACCCTTGTAACTTTGCTAAAAATTGCCTAACACCTGTCAAGAAATTTGTTTTATTAACTTGAACAGTGACAGGATTTATCCAGTTGGTAGCCAGTCATTCTTTAAAGAATAATTTTATTTTGAATGCCTACCCATTTTAAAAATGTTTAATGTTTGCATGTTTTTCTCTGTCATTTGTGAGTGACTACACATTCTGGTCTACAGAAAAACCAATTAGGAAGGTCCTTATTGTACAGTGGGTGCAATTAAAATGAGAGGATCAGACATAATGAGAGCTGGCAAGAGGCTGTGGAGGGTTATGGAGAGAGATAGCACAAGAAAAGATGTTCATTCGTTCTTGAGAGGCCATTTTTAAACAAATAGTACAATTTTTCAGTGTGTTATGCTGAAGTCTGGATTAGGAACATCTAACTGCAATCAGTGATGGCATCAAGTGGGCCAAGTGCATAGGAACATATATATTAACAAGATAAAACAACTGGGTGAAAAATCAAATTCAATTGATGTTTTGACCCTGCAGCCTTTGCTATTCTTGAGGGGAAGGTGATTCTGTCCATGCCTGTCTAGTCTGTGCACCCCAGAGGATAGATGCACTTGCTGGGGCCTTTCTGCAAGGCTGCTACCTCCTGATTCAGAGAAGCAGACATCTCCAGCACCCAGCAATCACATCATGTTCATTCCAGGGATTAATTGTCTTCATTCAGTAACAGTCACATCTGCAGTTTGCTCTGTGAACCAGCTCCTGGGAGAAACCTCACTCTGTACCTTCACCCTTTTTGTCATACTGTTGAGATTTTAAGCATCTCCTGGAGAAGCTCTGTGTTTGTAGGAGGCCTGAGGTGCTTGAGCTCTGGTTTTGGGTGAGCCCTCCAAGTATGACCAATGTCCCCTGAAGGTGCCATGGCAGAACCTGTGCTGAGTTTTGTGGGACAGCCTTGGTGGAGCTGCATCTCCATTTGTGGAGGTGAACATGGTAAAGCTGGCCTCAGGTTCCCACTGATTCACTCAGTCAGTTCTCATTTGATTTTTAATCAAAATTTGAAGTCAAAATCTTTAAGAGAATAGTTTCATCCCTTTAAAATCCTTCTATTAGTAGGTAGAACAAGATCCTGAAAGGCTTTTGCTGTATCTGAATAATTCTCAAAAGATGTGACATGTAGTCTGGCCCAGGGAAGAAACACAGCCCTCAACTATTGAAAACAGTGCAGTTTATTTATTTTCTGCCTGCAATCATCTTCATACCCACAAGTCACATACATGATTTAATGAGTGTGGCCCAAAGTTTCTCAAATCAGAATAAACAAAACGATTTTTGAAGTGTTCTCTCCTGCATCAGGTTTGCAGCAAAAATGAAGAAATTCATTTCTGTCCTGCATGTCTGAGGTTTTAGCCCTGGTTACACAGCTGGGATCAGGTTTGGCATGAGCAGTAATTGGATGTCTCCATGGACATTGCTCAGGATGCACTGTGGAGCTCTTCTGGAATAAACTGCACTGCAATGTATATTTTAATACCTTTACCTTTCAGTTTGGTATTGAAAACAATATATCAAGTTGAAAGGCAATAAAAACCTTTGTGTAAATATGCCCCAGAGGTAGGTTGATTGAACTGTATTTTTTTTTTATTCCTGGAGTCTTCTGAGAAAAGTCTTTGTTGGTGAAATGGTGTGCTGCTGGATTTTATAATAAGGTTCTAAAAGAACTTCTAACAAAGAAAGAGGTGTGGACTTGGGGCAGGGAAGGTGGTTTTTTTTGTTTTTTTTTTTTTTAGTTTCAATTCATCTCAGGTTCTGTATTTTAATGCACAGTTTCTTGTAAGAGGTTTTTATAAAGATTCCTGACCAATTCTTGTTAGCTTTCATGAATGTCTGTTTTTGCTAATGCCCAGCATCTTTACAACTGTTCTCACCAGTGTGTTCAATGTTTATGACAAACTCACACCCTTATTTTATAGAGCCAGAATTTCAGCACAGTCTTCAAATATTGATTAAGGACTGAGTACCAGCACTGTGGTTTTGCTCATTTTTATACCAATCTAATAACTGAGAAATTATAGCCCTACAAACAAAGTGGATGTTGCCTATTTTTTTCTCTAATATAATAGAGTTCCTAGAAGGTGCCTGGCTCTGGTAATGGGCACACTTAGACTAAGGCTGTGGCCAGTAGGGATAGAAGAATAGAAGGAGTTCATCAGTATCATCTGCAGTGCTCTGGTTTCCCATCAGCCAGGGCCCCTAAGTAAAAAGGGAAGGAAAAAGAAACAGGTCTTGAGCTCTGGACATTTTGTACTTACATGTTGGTTATGAGGACCTGCAGTGTAAAAGAAATTCAGATGCTAAATCTAAAACTGAAGAGAAGCCAAGTCTCAGAGTTAAAACCCAAGAAATCATCCAGCCTTCCTGGAATCATAAAAATCCCTCTAAAAATAATGAGATTATATAAAAATTTCAGTTGGGTTCTTGGTTTTGAGCCTTTGGGGTATATGAGGGCCATGCAGACAAACTGTTCCCTATAAGCCTGAAGGCTAACAGATGCCAAAATAAAACAAAATAAAACTGAGAGCTGAGACACAGCATTACTCATGTCTTTACAAAGTCAGACTTTACAAAAAAAGCCCACAAAGGGTGAGGACAAACTTAAGACACTTGGCAATATCATTACTGCAAGTATAGGAGAAGCAGAGAGTGAAGTTCTCTAGAAATTGATGGTGAGCTTAGGTTGTCTGGACTGAAATGTGCAAAAAGAAAACCAGGGGCATTATTAATGTTATGAAAATGAGTCCCCTACAATTTAAAAATTTTTTTTGTCCTTAAATATATGGTTTAAGGTGCCATTTGGAGCTCACGAAAGAAAATTTATTTTATTTTTGACAATATATCCTTTTCAACTTGACAGTACCCTTTTCAATAATTCAATGAGATCAGTGAGAAATAAAAAAGGAGCTGTAGTGAGTCAACTTTGCAGCTCAGCAGTGAGTGAGTGGCACTACAGCCTCAGCACAGGTAATAAAAGGGAGAAAGAAAGATCAGGGCAGAGAGCCTGAAAATGAATAAACCAGCTGAAAATTTCTTTAGTGACAGACTTATGGAGCAAAGAGAGACATATTATCTCTCTTTCTCATTTAGCATGGTGAAATTATACCTTGAAAGTAGCTGGGGGAAAAAAAATTCATCATCTTGAGCATTGTACTTGCCTCTTGGATTTACTTTAATTTTTCTTTGGCAAATTTTCCTGTGGGAAAAATAGGCACCAAAGTTCATTTGACCCATGTTCTACTTGGGTTTCTTTTCTGTTCTAAATGTGTCCTTTTTACGTTCTTCTTCATAAAATAAGGGAAGGGCAAACAGCACGTGACCTCAGTTGTTGGTATGAAATATGACAGGATAAGCATTGGTAATAAAACAAGAAACTCCCCTTTTTTTCCCTTCCAGGCACCAGAAAAAGCTCACATCTTCATGCAAACCTTATATTTTAGGATTATCTCTAATTGGGATGTACCGGACTTAGAGGTTTTAACTGCAGATTCTCATAATTCACTAAACTGATCAAAGGGGAGGTTTTTACCAGCAAATCTGTGTCTCCTGGGCCCATCTCTAATCACACACAAAAAGAGGAAAAATAAGAAGCGTTTTCTCTCCTCTTGCCAAGCATGGATCTGTGTGGGAACTTGAGCCCACCAGCTGACAGAAGTAGGATCTTTGCTCTGAATCTTTGATGCAGGGAAAACCCTTTGGTTTTTTGTTGTGTCACATTCCAGGGAAGGTTTATGGGGCTGTCAGATCCTGGCTGAGCCCATAAGTCCTGCCAACATGGAATTATTTTTGGTTGATGCTGGAGCTTCCCACCCTAAATGCTTAATAGGTCTCCTGCTGATGTTTTGCATCAGAGCTGAGGACTGGAGTTGGCTTCCCTGGTCATGAGGAAATGAGAAAACTGCTTTTCTGTGACAGGCAGAAAAGACAGGCTTTCCTGTGGCTCTCTCTGCAGTGCAGGACATGCTCTCCACTGAGCATGTTAGCACATCTTGCTCCCAAACAGAACCTGGAAGGACTTGAAATGGGCTCAGCCAAGGAGATGAGTTGCTGTGGGGGTGAACTGGGATGGGGATGTCATCAGCACTTGGGTTTGGGGGAGACCTTCATGGTTTGCACCCACTGGTGACTCCAGGACTTGGAAATGCAGGCAGGAGGCACATGGGGGCTGAAGTAATCCTGATTAATTGAAAAATCCCTTTGCCAAGATTTCTTCTCCTGGGAAGATGAGAAGCCCCAGCTTCTCCTGTGTTTGCTGCTCTAGAATGTAGTCTGGAGATTGTTTATCCAAACATGTGAATTCTTTTAATTTAATGACCAATCGCCATCAGCTGTGTCAGACTCTGAGGAGTCAGTCATGAGTTTTTATTATTCATTCTGGTTAAACCTTCTGTCTGTATCCTTCTGTTTCTTTAGTATAGTTCTAGTATAGTATTCTTTAATATAATATAAATATCATAAAATAATAAATCAGCCTTCTGAGAACATAGAGTAAAATTCTCATCTCTCACCTCCTCCTGGAAACCCTCACAAACTCAACAAGTAATGAATTGATGGGAGCAGAAATTTGGAGTCATGTCTCCAAATGAGTTCAGAGAGTCCCTTCCTCTTTCACTGGGATCACTGATTTGTTAGAAAGTGTGGCTGGAATAGAGCTTGCTGACATTATCAGTGATTTAAAATGAACTTGGCTTTTTCTGGGAATAATTGCAGGTGCTTTCTTTAAAGCAGGATAGAGAAACAGTGTCCCTGGTGGGACTGACAGTGTGCTCAGGGGGAATGAAAGGCTGTAGAGTGTCCCACACTTTTTCCCCCGGCATAATGTCAGACATTGGCAGGGATGAGAACAACCCAAGGGATTTCAAAGGATAGAAAGTCCCATCTTGAAGGAAAAGCCAATATTTAATGAGGGTTAGCACAAAGCTTTCCCAGGGCTGGTGTGCTCTGTTACAGCCCTATGGCAGTGCTCTGACACCTTCCTGTAACAGACATAAACCAGTGTCACAGCACTTGCTGGACTAGATCCACCTTTTTGATGGATATTTTATATATTGAGCACCAGAAAATCTGTTGAGAAGGCAGAAAGGGAAAAGAGGGAGATCATCAGCTGGTATAAAGCAGAACAAGTCCATTAGCATCAATGGCACGCAGCTGGCACCAGCTGAGGCACTTTTTTGGCTTTTCCCTGCAGAGCTGCAGTGTGTTGCTTGTCTGAGAGCTGGCAGGACATGGAAACCCCTGCCAAGTGGTGTGTATGAGAAAATGTCTCATTTGTGTGCAAGGAGTCATTGCTTGGGTGGGCACACAGTGGTCCCAGTGCACCCTGGCACCCAGGAAGCCTCTGGGTCACTGATCCTGAGAGGTCAAGAGAGTGAATCAGGAATATATCCATATTTTCTCTTTTTTTAATGCTTTTTGTTACTAGCTGGGAGGCATTTTTTTAATACTTTTGTTACTAGCTGGGAGGCATTTTGCTAGAACTGCCCTTTGGTCTGACCCAGTGTGGTGGGTCTCCTCCTTCTCCTCACAGACAGGAGGTTGAGGGGGTCTGTAATATCCACACTTTTTCCTCTGACAGGAGGTTGAGGGGGTCTGTAATTTCCACAGTAGGCACACAAAAGAGGGATCACTGAACCCACCTTATCTCTCTTGCTCAGTTTATCTCTTGTGGCTCTGTGTGTGTGTAAGCACCACAGTGCTCCCCTTGCTGGGTGAGTGCACGTTGAGGGGATCTCCATTCAGGCAGGAGGACAAACCCTTTTCAGAGCTGCTCATTGCATGTAGCATTTAGAGATAAGCACAAAAAAAGAAGGGCTGGAAACCTGCAGAGTATGAGCTGCTTTGTGGCTGTGCTTGTGCAGTCAAAGGGTGAGAGACCCAGGCTGAGATTTTTGGGGCTGACAAGCAGCAGCATCTCAAGGGGATGTTTCAAGCCTGGCTGGGTTTGGGAGCCTTGAGCTGGGCATGCAGAGCTGGGCTGGAGCCAGCAGCAAATTTGATGTGGTGCCACTGAGAAGCAGAGAGCAGGAAAGCTGAAATGTGGGGTTGTTTGTTAATGCTCCCTTGGAGCCCCTGCTGGAACACGGTGGGTCTGTGCAGGCAGTGTGGGGTGCACCTATGACTTCAACAATAACACCAAAACAGGTAAATCAATTGAAATATTAACTAAATAAACAATCTAATCCTACATCCCTTACATTAAACAACTTCTTAACAAATATCAAAAATATTAGACGTACAGCTCTACAAAATAAAACAACAATAAATTTTCTTTTATTAACACACAAACATAAGTATAAAAAGTTTTATAAAATGTTATATAAATTTATCTAATTATTCAAAATCCATTTATAAAAGATTCAACTTTAAAAATGTATCAAAAATAAAAATGAATAATAAAACTTAACTAAACAATTTATTTCATAAATAAAATTTAACACCATAATTTAGAAAATCTTGCAACAAAATTATATATTATAATAATAGTGATGATGATGATTATTATTATTATAACAACTTATTTACTTCAATAGATACAACAAACAACTTGAGGGGACTGGAAGGTTGTCCATGCCACAGTAATATCCATAATCTTGGAGTCAGGGAAAATGTTGGGACCTAAAACAATCTGCCTCATGCCTGGTGCTTTTCCCTGGTGCTCTCCACATTGCTCCCCATGCTGCCCCAGGGCTGATGCAGGAGGAGCAGTGTCAGCCCAGGAAAAGGAGGCTCCTTCACCCAGCTCTGGCTGCAGCCCCTGCTCTGACTTTGCCTGTGGCAGACTGGGATGGCTGATGGGCAAACCTTGTTTATTTGTGTCCATGGCCTGGACTAAGGATGATCCATGCAGCTTCCCATTTCCCTTTCCCCCATGCCCCTGACATCTGCCCTCTTCTCATGTTTTTACATCACTTGGGATCAACTGTATAAAAGGACAAGATAGCCTGAAAGCATCATTGTTGGTGATTTGCTATAAGGTGATTTTTCCTCCTGCACAACACTTTTTTTTCATAATTCAAAACTAGCTCAGATATCTCTGCAGATGCTGTGCTGATGATATACAAGAGGGACCAAATGCACTCTTGCTTAGTTGGACTGACTGTTCAAAGAGAATGGTGATAAAAATCAACACATCCCAATTTATTTATTTTCTTTTATTTTTCTCATCCTGAAGATGTTATTCAGGATGCAAAGAATGAGCAGGTTGGTGGAATAAGATGATGTTTTTACAGATGCTTTTTGCAGAGCTGTGCTTGAAGTGTTTTGTTTGGATTTTTAAATGTCAAGGCAGTCCTACTGTTTAATTGAGATTTAAATATGAAATAGGTTCCCAAACAGGCACAGACTGTGCAATGTCATGTCCAATATTAAACCTGGCACTTGGCTACCTCTGCCCTTCCATTTAAACAGCTCAGAATTGAGCACGTGTAAAATTTGAAGGGTTGCACTAAAGGGATGCCTGCATTCCCTCATCTTCTCTCTTTGTTAAGTACTTAATTATTTTTGTTGCCTTCTTACCTATTCATAAGTGGGAACTGCTCTGTGTCTGATGTGGGTAATTTCTCATTGTATTTGTGCTTCCAAATTGACATTTATAAATTAAACAGCAGTGTAACATCCCAGAGAGCACCAGTGTGGCACAATTAGGGATGTAATTGCATGGAGTCACCTGGGATGGGGAAGGCATTGCAGATATTACAGATGGGGGTGACAGAGAGGCTGAAAATGTGCAGGAAACTCACCCAGACTTTGCCATTGAAATTGTGCTTTACCCTGGGGAGGGAGGGTGGAAAAGGCATTTGAGAGCTGAGGGCAGGGTCTGCTTTCACTGAGCTCAGATGGATTTTCTCTTTAACTTCACCCCAAGCTGCATATTGATTCCTAATGTAGAAATTGTAATCCTTGTGCTAGGTATGGAAAAAACACTGGAAAGAGCAATTAATTTCCCTGCTCCTGCATGCTGAGCCCTGTTACAGGTTTGTGGGTCCCTGAGGACCCATGGTGCCACCTCACCTCTCCCAGGTGGGATGCTCTCCCAGATAATGTTGCACAGGTAAAACCAAGCCAGACACGAGCTCGGAGAACTTGGGAGAGGAAACCATCTGCTCCCTAAGCTCTCTAGAGTTGTGTTTACTTCTGCTTTGGTCACATGGCTTGGCTTGTAGCCACCTTTCAGATGTGATTATCATCCTAATTGGCCCTAATGAGAACTACACATGCAGAGGAAAGGGGATAGTGAGCGTTCCACCCCCTACCTTGTCCCATCTCCAAATTACAAGTAATAGGAAAAAAGGTGGGTCTCTTTTTGTGTGTGTGTATTTTATATATATATATATATATATGTATATATATCTCCATCCTCTGCAGTGCTGTTGCTTTCATCATAACTTTCAGCCCCTGAATATCTTTAACATGGGATTTTTTTAGTTTCTTTAGGCAAATAAGGCTGGAAAAAAAAATTGTGGGTGAGTTTTTTCCTTTTCTGAATTGGAGTTAAGACAAAGCAGGTGATATTCTGGGTGCATCAAGCATCCTTCTGGTGCCTGCTCCAGTGTCACCCTTGTGCTACCAGCACTCCAGCCCTGCCCTGGGAGGGGTAAACCCCCTGTGTGAAACCCTGCCCATGTGTTTGCAGCTCCCTGGCAGAGCTGCTGCTCCTGAGGGACCAATCTCAGTTCTTGCTTGAGAGCTTCAGCACGTGACTGGGTTGGATCTATGAAATTCGTTTCTTGGTGGGTAAACAGCTTGTGGTAACGTGCCAGGGACTGCTGACACTGTCTGTGTTTGGACAAGTGACCTCCTGGAGAAGGGCCCCTCAGCAGCTTTATGATTAACATTTTAATGGCATGCTATCAGGGAACATTTCTCCCAGGAACAAATACCCGGAAAAACCCCATGATTTAAACTGCTGCTGTGGTTGGAATTGGCACTGCGTGGTTGCTAGGTGTGCTGGAGGCTGTCCAGGGGCAGCTGAGGCAGAAGAGGTTCCCTTGGAGCTCGTTGAGGTCCTCTTCTATCACTGGGAAAGAGCTGCTTGCATGGTTATACCTCCTCTGTGTCTGCCTAACTGGATAAATGGCACTCTGGACCATTTATAAGCCCAGGCTGTTGTGATTTATTGGATGATGCTTGGAGGGATGCCTGTAGTTTATGGGAGTTGCATCCTGTCTTGGAGTTGGGATTAACCAGGGCAAGGCACAGCCTGGGCTGTGCTGGAGCTGTCAGAATAAACCCTGAGCTGCTCTACTATGCTGGGGGAAAATGAGGTGCCATCCTTCACATTTAATGACATTTTCGGGAGCAGAGATGTTCTCTAGGCATATGGAAAACCTTTCACCCTGTGTGTGTGTGCCAACGTGGGTAAGTGTGAAAATGGACATGGCAGAGCTCAAGCTGGGGGAGAGGAGTGGAGCTCCCTAAACAACATTCCTGGTAAAGCAGGAGCAGCAAATGGGTAGCTTTCTAAGAGTTCCTTCCCATCCTTAGGGCAGTAAAATTCAGTCTGGTTTCTATTGCCAAGAAGCTTTGAAAAGCTTTGAATTGACTCTGTCCTTTGCTGATGTGACTCAGCATAGCATAAATCAGTATGGCTTCATCAGCACAGTAACTCAGATAAGTACAAGGAAAGGACCTGGCCCACGGATAACATGGAAATAATATAGAAAGCCAGGGATGAATAATTTCAGAATATAGATATAGTCATGGTAGTAGTAATAATAATAATATTTTCCCTAGTGGGAGAAAAATAGACCTTTCGTGGTTGTTGTGCCTGGAGCTATTAAATATGGATGAGGCCGATGAAATGCTGCTTCTCCTATTACACAGAAATGAATAAACAGTAATTCTCAATCACTATATGCATCTCAGGCTTAAAAAAACCCACAAAGACAAGTTAAATATGAACACCTGCTAACATTCACTTGTGCCACTCTGAGGCTCTGTCAACAAAGAGAAAAGGTTTGCTACTTTATACAGACTCTGATGGTGACCCAACCAAAGGATATTTACCCTTCTAAAGTTGGGAAAATCAGTTCAATGCCAAACGTGGGGGTTTAATAAACAAGTTCACTGCTCGACTCACTGGGTTGATGATTCTGTTTGTTTGCTGCATCTTTAGCAGTGTGTGATAGAAAGCAAAAAACACTTCTGCAATTTTAAATTTTCATGGCCAAGATGGGGGGAAATGATGCCAGCCTTTTAGTGAATCTCTTTTCTGGGGAAGAACTGAGCTTTAGTCCTGTCACAGATGATTAAAGTGTGGGGACAGCAGCCTGTGGTACAGAAGGAGGGATAAAAGGTGTAGGGAGTAGAGGCTGTGTGTGATCTGGCAGCATGTGAAGACATTCTCCCAGCTCAGCAATGGGTGATGGCCTGGGGAGACCTGGGGTTAATCTGCTTTGTGACCTTCCTTGCCCTAGTTCCCTTGTATTTCATATGTGTGACAGCACTGCCCAATCCCATGGGGGAGTTGTAAAGATAAATGCATGAGAAATTGTGAGGGTTTGGGCTATTCTAGCTGCAGGGATGCAAAGGCAGATTGATGTATGGCATTTAAACCTTGGGATGTGAACTTTAGCTTCACTAGCTGTCCTGATCCCACAAGGAAAAGATGATTGTTACATGCAGTGGTAATAAAAGGCCCATCACTTAAAACAGATAAAGGAAGACAGGGGCTCTGTTTATTCCACAGGAGATCACAGAGACTGTTTCTTCCATGTATTTGTGATGCAGCTTTCCAAACTCTGTTTTCCCTGGACATCTTGTGGTAATTCTCTGCTAATCCTCTGAAGTCAGAGGTTGTCTTTTTTACTACATGTCTGATGTACTACTAGATGACTGGGTTGCTTAGGTGAAAATGCAGTTGTTGGAATGAGGCAGTATTTTACATGCACTTTTCCTTGGTTTTTTGCCATGCCTTAACCCTCAGGAAGTTCCTGTCTGCCTCAGAGATTGCTTCACTGTCCATGCATTTTGCATTGATGCCCATGAGCTGCTGTTTGCTGCTGCTCTGCTGCATTGATTGACCCTGAGAACAGCTGTACTGGGTCAGAGCAAAAATGCAGCTCATGCAGTGCCCTGTCCCTGCAGACCATGTCTGGGGAGGAATTTACAGGTCAGCATTTAGAAATAATGCCATTATCATACCTAGGGGTATTATAGTTGCTAGGGTTAGTATTGTAGTACCTAGGGGGTACTCCCCTGGCATTCTGTGAGATGTGTGCAGGCATTTTCTGACACTCAAATGTCCTTTAGTGGTCTGGGATGGATTTTACAACCAGTATTTATCTAGCTGTTTCCTGAATCCTTGTGAATGGCTGCTCTGTCCTATGGAAAGAAGCTGGATGAAGTGTTTGGAGGTGTATCCTTGCTGCCTGCCCTCATGTGCTGTCACCTCATCCTTAGAAAGGACACTGGCCACCTTCCCTGCTCCACTCCCAGCTTTATTCTGCCACCCTCAGTCTTTTCCTTCTGGGCTGCAAAGTCTGAGCTGACTCAGTAATCCCTCATAATGTCACTGCTCCATCATTTTGATCATCACTGTCCCCTCCCTGGTGCCATATCCTGAGGTGAGGAGAAGGATCCCAACAACACAAAGCCTTCAGGCTGTGGCAAACTGCTTCCTTGGTGACCCCAAACACTGAATATTAAATGGGTTTACCATTTATTCCGTGCTGTTTTCTGTCTTTTAACCACTTCTTTGTTCTTGCAAGAAGTTTCTCCTATCCCCTGACAGCTTATCTGCTCAGAGATCCTTGAGGCACCTCATTGAAATCTGAAAAAAACCCCACATCAACAGCATTTTCCCATCTGCATAGTTGTTGACCCTTCCAGAGTACTCCAGTGCATTTATGAAGCCTGGATTTCCTTCCCTAAATCCTCAGTCTATCAGACTGTTCCAAGTGTTCAGTAATTGTACCTTTGGTGAGAGGGATATGCTTCAGTAGAGGTTTTACTGACCTGCTGATGTCAGTTTTGCTAATCTGGAGTACTCTGTAACTCCTGACTTATTTCTTTGCATCCTTTTTCTAAAGTTACTTTATGTTAGCTGCCTTCTAAATTTTGGGTACACATAAAGCTTTAAGAGGGAGACTCCAGCCTGTGTTTAGTTTCATGCCCATGTTGCCCTAGAATGGTTGGGTCAGTCCAGTCCATGACCCCTTTTACCACCTTGTAAAGAAGGTTTCCAGTGTAAAATCCTTCCCAACCCTCCCTGCAATGATCACATATGACAAAAACCTTACATTTTTTGTGATAGTCATGTGAGTTTATTTGTGCTGCATCTGTAGTTGATTTCATCCTGGTCCATCAGTTATCTGGCACACATCTGGCTTCTCACATCTGCAGAATAAATCTTTACTGGGTTCCCTGCCTGGTGCAACTGTTCTTTAGGTGCTTTTCCCCACCCTTTCAAGTTCTTTTATTTTAACCACCGGAACTTAAAATCCATTTTTGCTTCCTCATTTGGACACACAATTTCTGGGTTTGAGGATGTTGTCTTCTCACACTTTCTCTTGCCCAGCTGCTTAGCCTGCCAGACTTCTCTGTTTCAAGAATTTATTTACCTGGGGCATAGATTTGGTCTGTGTTTCCAGCATCGATATTTTCAAACAGTGCTTCTGTTTCCTGCAAGTTTTAGCTCTCCTGGTTTTGTCTCCCAGGACCTTCTCACTTCTTGTTTTGACAACTTTATTCATTTTTTCAGGTATTCCTTTAAAATGACACACAACACTGAACATTTAACACAGTGTAAAAGTGTAACAAACCCAGTTCTGGGTTTGTCTCATGTCTCCTACTACAGGTTGAGAGTTTCTTGCCATGGAGAGTGAGGGGGAATCCAGTTCTTCAGTTCTTGCACACTCCTTTTGCTGACTGTCTCTACCTCTAGTCATAGTTTAAAACCCATTCAGTATATTTGTGATTAAAACCCATTATGTGACATGGGAAAGCAGTTGGTTACTTAACATATTTAAAATGTCTTTCACTGGAGAATGGAATGAAATTATCAAGCATCAAATTGAGAATGAACAAAGAAGAATGCTTTCTCATATAATTTGTACTTCATTGTGCTTAATTCTGCAGGAGACTGAAATTGAAAGTGTAAATGGGTTGGAGAAAATGAATGACAGAGATTAGTGCAGGACAGGTAGCTGAGACATGATGGGTCAGTGCAAGTGTCACCTGAGCAGAGATCCCTTTCCTGCATCTCTGACTGCTGGAGACTGGTGGATAAACAGGGTGGGAGGGTTTCTTGTGCTACACGAGCTCCATTTCTTAAGCTCTTTGTTAAAATTAAATTCCTACCCCTGGAAGAAAGCAAAACTTTTCCCCGAGGAAGTACCATGTTTTTTCTGCTATTCCAGCAATTTCACATATATACTTCTGGCTGGTCATGGGCTCAAAGGTTATTTTTCTACATTTTTTAATGGACTCAAAGGTTATTTCTTCATGGTGAACCTCCCCATATGATCATGGTGGGAAGGGATGCTGTCTCATTTTGATTTATTCCTAAATTCCAGGGATCAACTTGTGCCCTTGCTGTCAGCTTGAGTGTCCAGCCCATCCTCCCCTTCAAGCCCTTTCAATGACAATAAACAGAAGCTCCCCAGGAAGCCAAATTTCTGGAATATTTTCTGATTTTTTTCTTTAATCAACTTTTAACCTATTTGGAATACTCTGCAGCCCATCTCTTCAGTGGGCTGGTGTTTCAGCCAGAGCACCTTTGTACCCCACACAACCTGTGGCAGCTTTTTCCAGCTGGACCATGCAGAGTTTGGCTCCTCAGCCTGCTGCCAGTGTCCTGCTGTTTGCAGTATTTTTGGGAACTGGTAACCTTTACAGTGTATTAGGAGAGATATTCCTGCAATCCTGCTTGTTCCTTCTCACTCTGCCAGTGTTCCCCTGCATGATGGGTCTGTCTGGAGGCACAGAGCATTTCAGGAGCTGTTGTATACCTCAATCTTCCAGCCATGAATGTCATAAGAGTTCCTTTCCTGCTAGTGATCTGGCTTTGAAGCCTCCCCTTGGGGAGGAGAAGGATCCCAACAACACAAAGCCTTCAGGCTGTGGCAGACTGCTTTATTGGTGACCCCTAACATTGGATATTAAATGGATTTACCATTTATTCTGTGCTGTTTTCTGTCTTTTAACCACTTTGTTCTTGCAAGAAGTTTCTCCTATCCCCTGACAGCTCATCCCCTTTGGGGTTCTTTAAACTTCTGGAGTGCAGGTCACCTGGGAGGAAAACATGCTGCTTCCTTTCTGTCCATGAAATGATGCATCAGCTTCCAAAGAAACACAGAAATGATTGCTGTCAGGGTTGAAGAGTTGTGTTATCCTCATCAGCTCTTGGGCCATTTTGTGGTGCCTCTCATCCCTGCTGCCCAAGGTCTGGGCTGGGTTATCTGGACCCACATGAAGGATGGGAAGCACAGAGGTGGCACTGTCAATGTGTGTGTGTAGAATGTCAACCTGAGATGGAAATCAGTTCTGAGAAACTTCATTTTTAAAACCAGTCAGGGCACGTGGCAGTCATCTCCTAGGAAACTCACCATTGTACTGTGAGGCCATAATGTGCTGTGATTGCATTTCAGATAAAGGGAACCAGCCTTGCTGTCAGATTGTTTCTGCTGAAGTTTTCCAACACAGGAGGACATCCCTGTGCAGTTGGCTTTGGCTGGTGTTTGTGAGCTGGTTGAGGCACTGGGATGGTTCCCCCTGTGCTGCTGTTCCCTGGAGGATGGCAGGGCAAGGCTGAGGGATGTTCACACGGCAGGGCAAGGCTGAGGGATGTTCACACGGCAGGGCAAGGCTGAGGGATGTTCACATGGCAGGGCAAGCCTGAGGGATGTTCACACGGCAGGGCAAGGCTGAGGGATGTTCACATGGCAGGGCAAGCCTGAGGGATGTTCACATGGCAGGGCAAGGCTGAGGGATGTTCACATGGCAGGGCAAGGCTGAGGGATGACTGGCCTGGCTCTGCATGTGCTTTACAGGGTGCTGTGGGCAGTCCCAGTCTGTCATGGCTCTGGTGAGTCAGGTGAAGCTCAGGAGCAGCAGCTTGCCCTGGGAAACCTGTAGGACTTCAGTCTCCTTCTCCTTAGCAGCAAATTTGGTAAATACATTAGGATTGTCCTCTGTTAAAGTCCAAACCAGTTGCTATTAAAGCAGGAATCTGAAGACTTTATGAGCAATGGGGCAGAGATATCAGTGTGTGTCTCACTGCTGATATTTTCATGGACCATCTCAACAACACATTGCTTCCATGGACCAGACTGACCTCTTTGGGCAGGGGGGTCTGTCCTCCTTTCAGATGAAATGCAGGAATCACCAGCACCTTTCCTCTGTTGTGATTCTCTGACCTGCTCAGCTGCTCTCATGCAGCTCTGCCATGCTGAAAGGACTCATTCTCTCTTTCTTTCCCTCATTCATTCTGTCTTTCCCTGTCTTCTAACATGACATGGGCAAGGCAGCAGAAGGCAGGGGTGGCTCCCATCCTCAGGGGGTGGGATTGCTGCAGGGATCACGGCCCTTCCCTGTTGTTAAAAGCATGGGATGAGCTCAGAGGGTCTCTCTTTGGCTCCCTGCTTTATCTGGATCCATGGTTAGGCTGGGAAGCATTTGGATGGAAGCTGGTGCAGCTTCTGGCTCCTCACATCTCCCTGGGGAGTTTATTTCTGCCAATCCCTGTGTAACTCCATGACATCAAAAGATGTGCCTTGAGAGCAGTGTGGAGGACTGTGACAATGACTTTATGGGGGGAAAGGTGTGCTGGTGCTGAATCTGTTTGGAGAGTAACCTCAGGAGTCTCAACACAGCACCATAAAAACAGAGCCATGGAGAAATTCCACATCAGCAGAAGCTGAAAGAAAGCCCCTTTTAAACACTCAGTTTTCATGAGAATGACTGGGGGTGGCACATGTGGTGTGTGGCAATTCTTTTTGCAGAAGTGTCTGTGAGTTGCAAAGGCCCTGGTAACTTTGTGTGCAGTTAGACTGAAATAGTCTTTGCCAGAGTGTTTATTTTCAAGCTTGCCAGTTGCTAGGCAAACCAGTTTGCTGAGTTTCTTAATGTACCTCAGCTCAGGCATGAAGCCACATGTGGATACATGAGTGAAGAGGCTGGGGAGTAGAAAAGCAAATGCTCTTCCCTGTGTTTAGAGAGGTGGCCACTGGGAGTAAAGCTGCAGATGGAGCTCTGAATATCCTGCAGTGCCTTTTCCTACCAGAGCTAAGCTCTGAGCTATAAAACAAATTATTTGTATTCCACCATACCGAACTGTCTTTTTCTCTCTCTCTTTTTTCTTTTTTTTAATTCTAATCTTCCACTTGGAGTGGGCAAGGATACAAAATGCACATCATTTTTAGCCCAGATATTTCAAATGGATCTGCAGGGCTGGCTGAGGCAGCAGGATGAGAACAGGCCAGTTAGAGTTTCACAGAGCACAGAAGGGCTCGTGGACAATGGGAGCTGTTCTGCTGTGCTTGTGACAGCCCTGAACCCTGTGGCCTCCTCTTTCAGTGGCTGCTCATCACATTCATGGGGGTGTTCCTGACTGGGGCTCCACACTGGATCTGGAGGATTGCAGTGGAAAAGGCAGATGCTGGGAGATGTGCAGTGGTTTCATGGTGCAGTTATCTAATCTAAATTTGCCCTTGGAATAGGCAGAACCATGCTGTGATCATCTGCACTAATGGCTGGGCATCCCAGGTGATCTCTGTGACCAAAGTCATGCAGCAAATGGAGCAGGGGAGTTTTGGTTGACAGGGTTTAAGGATCCTACAGACAGACAATGTCTGTCATTAATTCATTAATGACAGTGTGCTGTCATTAATTTTGGGTAGGACAAAAGCATCTGCTGCAGATGCTTTTCAAAGTACAACAGGAATGTGCACTTTTAGACGATGCAAAGCTCCCAGTTTTTAAGTAATTAAATTAAATAACAGTCACAGAATTGTTAAAGTTGGAAAATACCTCCAAGATCACTGAGTCCAGCTGTTAATGCTGCCATCTTCACCAGCAAACCGTGTCCCCAGGTGCCACATCAGTCCATGGAGTTCCTGCTCCTCAAGGCCCTCAGCTGTGGAATGGGCAGTGCAGCTCAGGAAAGGCAGGGTTGGGGTTTGAAAATCACAGCTCGAGGGATACAATCCTTTGAGCACTGGGGAAGGCTACCAGAACTGACACTGTGGCTTTATTTTGTAGAGAAATGTGACAGTGTTCACAGGGGTCTCAGGATGAGGGAAGAGACAAGGATCTGACTCCATGTTTCAGAAGGCTTGATTTATTATTTTATGATATATATTATATTAAAACTATACTAAAAGAATAGAAGAAAGGATTTCATCAGAAGGCTAGCTAAGAACAGAAAAAGAAGGAATGATAACAAAGGCTTGTGGCTCAGACTCTCTGTCTGAGCCAGCTGACTGTGATTGGCCATTAATTAGAAACAACCACATAAGACCAATCACAGATCCACCTGTTTCATTCCACAGCAGCAGATAATCATTGTTCACATTTTGTTCCTGAGGCCTCTCAGCTTCTCAGGAGGAGAAATCTTAAGGAAAGGGTTTTTCATAAAAGATGTCTGCGACAGAGAAAGAAATGCCACTTGAATGAGTGAGGTGCTGTGCAGACTTTTGTATCCTGGATTTGTGAAGTTCCAGACACCTTTAGGTGAAACTCTTGGCTAAATGGGAGTGTCCCATGGATTAGTCACAGCTGCAAAGTTATTGGATCTTTGGGCAGTGCATAGTTCTCCCTTCACTACAGATCTCTGTAGAAGGAATGTAGGAATTGTTGGAAGCAAAACTACAGTGTCTGCCTTGCTTTACTTTGCTTTGCTACAATATCATCTACTTGTTCTATAATCACTTCAGCCTTTTGGAGAATGCCACACTGGGACAGATCTTTTCTTGAGTTTCCATGTGGAGAAAGAAGAAGAAGAACCAGGCTCTATCAAATTGGTGTAATCTACTTAATGTGGCCAGATAAGATCTCCAGAAATAATAGACTCTGCATATGTCAGTGTAAGAGTAGGGAAATTCTTTGAAAAAAAAATTATGGAGATCACTTATGCCTCTAGAAAGGCTTGAGGTCATTCCTAGAAGAAAAAAGGTTATTTTCTTGTGAGAATGCTGCCATCAGATAAACCCTGTGAGACGATGAGCTCCTTTTGACTCATAAGATGAAAGTGGGAAAAAAGGTACTTAAATATTCACTTTGGAAGGAAAAGTGATCATCAGTGGGGAAAAAAAAAACCTGCTTAACAGCTCATTTGTCTATAATGGAAGGAAGATCTCAGTAGAGAGAACTGTATGTTTTTCTTGATAGCTTTACTGTGACTGCCACAGAGGGTGTAATGTAAATGTAATAGGCCTTTAAAGACAATACTTCCCTTTCTAATAGGGGTCAGGATTAATCAGAAAAGAGCAAACAGTTCAGGAAAGAAAATGACTGTAATAACAAACATGACTGGGGATCTGAGCTGGGCCAGTTTCCCTTTTTAGCATCCATGCATCACTGTCTCACAACAGACTGCATAGCATCCTATTAAATTAGCATACACCAGGCAGCTCAAACAAATTAGTTCATCTTAGAAAGGGAGGAGGTTCTTCAGAAACTTTCTTTTTTGGCTTAATTTTCGTGCCTTGTGTGGTTCATTCATCTTTGAACCCAAATTTTATGGCACTGCTGCTTGCATGCCTCATTCTGCTCTGCACCTGGTGGCTTTTCCTGGCTGGAAGTCTCCTTGGTTGGGTGTTTGGGTGCCCTCACCCTGCTGCTGTGTGAGCTGGAGTGACAAGAGGGGCTGGTGGTGTGTGCCATGCCCTGCTGTGACCTTGGAATTCATCCTGGAGTACAGAATTAATTCCAGCTACAGAATGGTTCTCATCATCTCCAGGGATGTTTTCCTTGAGTGAAAATCATTGTTTCCCTCTAAGGGGGTTGTTGCCTTCTGGTGAAGGGGGTCCAAGGCTGTGAGGGAAACCACCTTGACTATGCTGTTATAAATTCATGCTTTATGCTGTGCAACTTTAAATCTGTGTTTGCTGGCTTCATAGAAGTCTCTTTCCTCTAAGTAGCTTTCCTTTAAGTAGTTGACATGGATTTCCAATCTTAATCCCAGTTCTTCTAGTGGGTGGGCTCTTTTTTTTTTTTTTCCCGAGATTATTAAATATTGAGCAGCCAAACTAGAAGAAATTATAAGCCTCAAATGGGCATTAAAATTCTTGCAGCTGACTCTGGTGACAAAAACTGTCAAAACACCAAGCTCTTGTAACTGTAGACAATAGTACCCACAAAAGACAGAAGTTAAATCCAAACAAATAGGAAATCTCTTGGTGGCTACACAAGATCAAAGCTTTGTGCTGCTCATTCTGTTGCAGACTGAAATGGTAAGTGGAAACCCAGCTGGTTTAAAAGGACGTGAACAAAGAAGCTCTGCCTGGAGTGTGGTATTTATTTATTTAATATATTTATTGTTGGATGCCTCTGTTATGGTCATGGCTATGAACCCCAGCAGAGGTCTGGGTATTGATGGGGTTATCTCCTCCCAAACATTTTGTTAAAGGGGAAGCAGCAGAATAACTGAAAGAAAAGTCTGGAATTCAAGATTTTGTGCTCCCCAACCCTGGGCATGGTGACTCCAGGGTCCTTTCATGCTGTGGCTGCTCACTGCAAGCCCACAGTGGTTTTAGGATATCTTGGGCAAAATGCTGAGGGAATGGGCATGGGGCAATGGCTCACAGCACAGGGAAAGGTGTGAGTGCTCCAGAAAGGGAATGGGCATGGGGCAGTGGCTCAGGGAATGGTGTGAGTGCTCTGGAAAGGAGCTTCTTGCTGCAGGAACACCCAGCAAAGAATATCTGTGCCCCTTGCCATTGTTGGAGTGTCCATCAGGATATAGCAGCAGCACTTTGGCACAGTGGGAAGTGCTGTTCATCATCTGTGGTGGGTTAAGAGCAGCCCCAGGCTGCAGCACGAGGCACCTCCATGGGATCATCACTACGGGCAGGGATTGGGATCAGCCCTGGAGAGGGGAGCTGGGGTCAGACACTGCCCAGGGCAGGGCCATGGCTGCTGTTAGAGCAGGCACTCGTGGGGCCCCAAGGTAGGAAACAGCATTTTCAGTCGTGGCTGGGAGGCTTAGTGGAAATTAAATGAGTAGGGAGGCTAAAAATACCGGTGTTAATACAGAGATCCCAGTTGTTGTGCTCTTGCCCAGGCAGAGGAAGCATTGCCATAGAAGGGGCTGCAGGCCTGGAACTGTGTGTTTGATGAATGAAAATAGCTAGAAAAAGTATTTGTGCTCTAAAGCATAGATGGCTGCCACCAGATTAGTCAGCTTTTTGCATGAATTTATATTCAGTTCCTGGGAATATGTAGAGAATTTGGTTTCTGTACCATGTGTAGCACAGTCCCAAAATCCTTCTCCTTTCCTCTTGGCTGGCTAAAACCCTCTCCACACTTCTGTGTTGTTCACTTTGCATTCAGACAACACCAAACTATTGAATTGAATTGTAAATTCATTTTCATGCAGCTGTCAGAACACTGATGGACATGACTTTGGAATAAAAATCTTTATTTCCAGCTTTAGTTGGGTTTGTGTTGGGATGCACCTGGATGATGTGTGAGGAGAGTGAGGAGATGCTTACAAAAACAACTGAATAGAAAATTAAAAAAAAAAAAAAAGCCAAAAGAGAGACCATGAGTTGTGCAGAAAAATGGCTTAGTAGAAAGGTGGTCTGCAGGACCAGAACCCCTTGATGTGTTACACAGAGCTTGGGCTCATCCTGCAGTTAACTCCTTGAGGCCCTTGGAAGAAGATGTGAAAATGCTAACAAAGACTTTTTTCCCCTCTGTTTGTGGTGCAGTCCAAAGTCACCTTTCCTTGGAGGGTCGAGGAGCAGAATTTGAGTGTGGCTGCCAAAGCCACACTAAGAAAATGACCTTTAGTTTGATTTGTCCCCCTTTGATTCAGTCAGACTTTCTGTCTCAGGGTGGATGGACATGGTATATTTTTCACATGTTGAGTGTTCAGTTTTTTTTCCCCCTGGTTTGGCCAGGGCAAAGTACACATGGGAAGCCAATTGTACAATAATGAAGAACATTAGCTATATGCAGCCCCAAGATGTGAAATCTGTTTCCTGGCTATGTGTGTTGACTTAGTGTGACAGAGCACCTGCTAATGCAGTGGAAAACTGCTCAACATGGAGACTGAATGGGAAAAATGGAGTTCTGTCCCTCCATCAGCTTTGTCTTCATTTTGTCAGAATTTTTGTCACAGCAATTTTTTTGTTGAATGAGAACAGATTTGCTGTCACAGTATATGCAGTTCATTGTATTTCAGAAATTAAATGTTCATAATAAGTTATAGTTCCAACAGAAGAAGGAAAAACTTACTTGTTCTTTATTTTGCTTTGATCTGCAGGATAGCCTAGCCTTGAAGCCACTTTCTCATAGAAAATCCAGTCTGGGTATGAATAATGTTCATATTTCAATGTTAATCTTTGAATTATAATCTTTAAATCTATATAAAAGATAAATGGTGCATGAGAAATAATTTAAATTAATCAAAACTTAAAACATTGGCATCTCATAGGATACTGCACAGTCCAGGTGTTTGCAAAGGGGTGAGGAGTCAAAACATCTCAAGCACCCTCTGGAATTTGCAATTATCTCAATGTCACTCATCAAATCCTTTAACATCTTTTTTTTGTTCCCTACATTGTTCCTAATTCATATAGAAGTGATTTAAATAATGAAATTATTCCATGCCTTAATTAGAAGTTTGAAAAGAGCAGCTCCTCCAGGGTAAATGATAATATGGTCAAAACTTTCAAAAATCGGTTGTTGCTGCACACAGATTTTGGCAGCTGAAAGTGGTTTCATTTTGCAGAAGTTTCTTGCTTACCCATTTCCACCACTGTCCTACTTCCTCAAAGCCATGATACTTTTTTTTTGTTTGCTATCATCTGCAGGCAGGACAGGGAAAATTCTTGAAGCTCCTCTTCAGAGAGGTGCAGACTTTGTCCCTGGGCATGTTGGAAAGGTTTCATATACTCCTTCTCAGCTGAAGGGAATGGTGCATCCCAACCATTGCAGACAATTTACAATCATAATTTTTAGCTAGTTAACCTCTTTTCCAATTAAAAAAAATAAATCTATATCACAGCGTGATATTTGTTTTTTTCATTTTTATCATACAGCACTGCTTGATGATGTTTAATGGAAGCCATGGCCTTTTATAAAAAGTTCTGTCATGTTGATGGTGTAAAATGCAATATTTTCCTACCCCAAATTTCTATCAAAAACTTTGCATTACACAATTACATTTTAAATCTCAGTGAAGAATTGTAATTAATTCTTAGAAATCAATTGGTTTTTTCATTAATATAATGATTTTAAAGGCAGTATTAATTCCTTTTGGGTAGAAAAAATCTTTAGCAAGCCTGCTGAGCTGGTAGTTCTGTGGAACTGTTTTCAGAAGTTAGGGATTTGCTGTAGGATATATTGCTGTTAGCAAGAAAATGAGCAGCTTTGTCTTTGTGACTTCCTCTCTGATATTTACCTATTCATGCCTGAGTCAAGAGGGGTTTAGTGGAGGCTGGACTGTGTCATTAGGGGTGGATGAATTCAGCTGCACGTTTGAAGCTATGAGATAATTGCTTGCCCATCTATTCAGTATTTTGACTCTTCCCTGCCTCCAGGAGTATCTTTGCTGCCTCTCCCTTCCTTGGTGCTCATTCCCACCCCTTCTTTCTTTTTGCCCTGTATTGCTGAGTCTCTGTTTAACACTCTGATCCCTCTCTGCATCTGTTCCCTTCCTTCTCCTTCCTTCCAGCGCTTCTCTTCTCTTTCTTTGTGCCCTGACTCATTGCTTGGCCCCCTCCCCTGCTCTGTGAGCACAGGGGTGTGTGAAGTGCACAGAACAATGCAGACTGCCTTGCTCCTGCCTCCTCACATCTCCCTCCTGCCTTCCCAGCACATCCATCCCAGCTCTCCCCCTCCCACTGCCCACTGCTCTTCCCAGCATTAGCAATTTCATGCCATGGCCTCATATAAAAATCAGTGTAAAAAAACATCCTGTCCATGCCCAAGGTTGACATAGGACCAAACAGTTCAGCTGAGCTTCAGGTTATTTCATGCTGTAGTGAGAAAGGCTGTTAAGGAGATAGGGAATTGGGTTTCATGAGTATTGCAGAGCTCCACAAAAAAATTTCATTTAAATTCACAGAGGCTCTTTCCAAGCAAGGAAACCATGTCTGTCCTGATAAGTGGAGGAAGAAATCCAGGTAAATGAGGGAGCCAGCTGAAAAAGAGGTGCTTCACAAAGTTAACCATATTGTGTAGAGAGGAAATAAAGAGATTTCCTCTGTTTTGTTGTCTGAGATCAGCAACGAAATGCAGATTGGGATGGGAGCTCCCTGTATTTTTATAATATCATAAACACTGGGAATGCTGTGTGATCAGTAAATAATATTCCTGGTGGGAATATTGCAGCTTCCAACACCATTTAACTGAGGGCAAGGAGCCTGTTCCAGACACAGCTGGAGTGAAGTGCTGTGCTGAAAGCTTAAGCAGATGGGACTTGAGGGGTTCATGAAATACGGCTGGGAGCAGCCCTGTGAGTTTCTGAGTGCTCAGGTCTGCAACCAAAGCTGGTAAGCACCCAGAGGTCTCAGGGCTTTCCAGCAAAAGGGTTTTATTGCAGTTCTGGTCTGGCTGTCCCAAGCATGAGGGTCAGGATGAAAACCTTATTTGGTGAATTGAATGGCTAGGGCTGTCAATAACAGGAAAGGAAATAACACAATTAAAAACACTCTGGGTGGCTTATTTGTGCAAACCACTTGGATCAGCTGTGAGGATCCTAAATTGGAGCCTGTGATGCTCTGACATGCTGTGGTGGATTATACACAAAGCAGAAAAGAGGAAATCATTCTGCTACTCCAAGTGGCATAAATGTAGCCATAGTCTGTCCTTTTTAGCAAAACTGAGGCAAAATATTTCTTGGTTCAGAGGACCACTGCCCACGTGGACAAGCTGTCAAACATCTGCTGTATAACAGCATGCAAAAGTCTTATTTCCTCAATTTCACTATCACTATTTCCCTATCTGCTGGCTACAAAAGCATTTCTGGGTAAACAGGTACTTTGTTTCCAGAGCAGCAGCCTCTTCCTTTTGCTTATCCACTTCATGATTCATGTGGCTGTTGTGCAACTCAGGAGCTGCTGGTGAGGTCACAGCAGCCTGCTTGTGTCATCAGGAGCCTGTCCAGGAAAGGAAATTCTTTTGTTTATCCACAAAACATCTCGATAAGCAGCAGTTGTCAGGAATGAAAGCCAGAGAAAGTTGGTGGTAGCCAGATGAGGCTGTGACCAAACATTAACCCTTGAAGAGCAGGCTGGAGCATGGTTGGGTTTGCTCAGCACCCTCCTGAGCATTGATCAGAGTGAGCTGTGTAGGAGAGCAGAATAAGCTGCTAATTAGGAGAAATAATAAAGGAAAGAGTGTTTTTATTTCTTATAAATAAAACACAAACCTTCACAGAATCATAAAATCAAGGAATGGTTTGGGTTGGCAGGAACTTTCAAGATCATATAGTTGCAAACCCTTTCTATTAGACCAGATTGCTCACCCTGATCCTTCAGCTGTCACTGGGTTAGAAAAGCCCTTGGACTGATCTCTCTGGGACAAAGTGGGTGCTTCAGGAGGAGGTTTTGGTGAGTAGGAAAAATTATTTGCTGTTCCTCATCAGGTCAATGCTCTCTCTGACCCTGCTGCTAAACCAGTACCAAGTTCCAGAATATAAGGATGGTCCTGTTGTACCACTGCAAAGTCTGTCCAGAGTAGCAGAGTCTGAATGATGCTCAAATGCTCAAAAAATCTAGGAACCAAAAAAATGTGTGTATAGCACTGACTGTGATGTTTTCCTGGCCTCTTCTTGGTTAGGTCCAGAGGCTTGGGAAGAAGTACTGACAGTGCAAGAAATTATACACTGTTAAGAAATAACCCAGTGAAGGAGAGGCACTGCCCATTCTTGGCAATTGGCTGCTGTGATGATGTTTCTTTATTTGTGTAACCCTCTTGGGGTAACCATAGGGAGGCTGCTACTAAGGCCAATGTTTAGTCTTGTGATTTAATCCAATTCTTTGGCTTTAGTGATTACACACATCAGTTTGTGCTGTGGAATAGCTCTTCTGATGCAGTCTGAGTCAGGGTTGATCCAAGGGTGAGGAGAAGCCCAGGCAGGACCAGAGTGGGGGCCCTGACCCCTTGTGGTGACTGAGGAACCAGGAGCACTCCTGACACTGGTGTGTCACTTAGCCCTGGGGACTTTGGGCTACTTTGTGAATTAAACCTCCAAAAACCTCAGAAAGGGAAAACGTTCCTCATCCACCAAGTCAGCATCCAGGCTATGGTCCATGCCCCTGTGTACAGAAATGGTACTTTGTAATTTTCAAGCTTTGCTCATCTCTCTGCTGGATGACGGTTCTTTATTAAAATGGTTGTGTTTGGTGAGCCTTTAATGCACTGCATGAGTGTCAATGTCTCCCTATGTTTGTAAAGGCAAAGAAAGATGTTTGTAATGTCATTTCTGTGTTTAACAAGAGCAGCTTCCAAAGGACACCAGAAGAACTATGTTCAATGGTTGTGTTTCAGTTAACAGGTTTCAAAGAAAAAACACCGTTTTAAGCCAGAACTTTTCTTCTCTTCTTTCAGGGGTGCATTCTCTGAAGTTGTTTTGGCTGAAGAGAGAGCGAGTGGGAAACTCTTTGCAGTCAAATGCATTCCCAAGAAGGCCCTGAAGGGAAAGGAAAGCAGCATAGAGAATGAAATTGCAGTGCTGAGAAAGTGAGTACCAGACCTTCACTTCTACCCCTTTGCTTCAGCTAGACTCCTGCATTTGAGGAGCAGTGATTGACAGACGTGACTGAAAAGTTGTTTAGCCCATCACAGGCAGACAAAATCATGCAATTTTAAATGGTGCTGAAAATGTTTTGAGAAATGCTCTTCTTTCATATTAATGCAGCCACATAACTGCAAAATGGGAAAGGAGTGAGTCTACAATGCCATAAAGAGACTTTATCCACTAAGAATGTCAGCAGTTGTGTCACAGCATTTGAGGAGAGCAGGAGCAGGGTTATAATTTTTAAATGCTTAAGACAGTCTGTTTAATTGCTCTAAAATGATGACATGCCATGGATTGTCATAGGAGAGGGTGTTAACCTGTGCCAAAAAGATGAGTGGTACTGTGTACTTCTGGAAGGGAGATGTGGTTTTTTTCCTTACTTTGGCTGGAATACATGGGTAAGAAAAAGGAATTTCACAATTTCTGTGAATTCTTTGTAGTTATTAGAGGCTTGATCCTCAATAAGATGAGGCTTCCTCATCTTATGCCCTGAAGGTGGGATTCATCTCACCTGACTGACATTTGGATCTGAATTTATCACCCTTGACTTTCATTCTGGGAAATAGAAAGAGATTGGTTACTTTAGGATTGGTTCCTGTAGTGTGTTTTAAACTTGTAAAAGTGCCTTCCCATTGAGATAAAGGTAGCACAGTTATACAGAACTAATCTGCACTGGACTGGGACACATTTCTGCTGCACTTCTGTCCCAAGTGGGACTTTTGCCCCAATGCTTGGTCACGTCAGAGCTGATGGCTGATCATCTGTGACATCATGTGTCAAAATAGATCCTAAAAACTAACTGGGTGAAGAGCTTGGCCAGCCTAAGTCAAAGGAGCTGGCTCAAGGGCAAATTCAGACATCTCAGCAGGCTCAAGGGCAAATTCAGACATCTCAGCAGGCAGAGGGGATCCTTTTCGGTGGAGAGACATAAATGGGGCTCCAAACAGCTACAACTATTTGTAGCAGTGCCTTCCTATTGCTGAGCCCACCTTGGGTCAGTACAAGGTAAACCCAGTGAGAAAAGCAGCATGTTGTCTTGCTGTGTGCTGTTATTGACAGCCTGTCATAAAACTCAACCATTGCCATGTCTGTAACCAGGCAATAATGGCCAATAACCACAGCTTGAAAGTCTCTGTGTTGATGGGTTTGTTCCTTGGTTCTCCTGTGGGGTGTAAGAGGGGCAATATCCACGTGCAGTAAGAACTGACTTGCATCAGCCTTGATCCTGAGCTGGCAGAGCAGAGAAATCATTCAGGTTGTTTCTTGCATCTGCACTGTGAAGCGTTTCTGTTCCCTGCAGACAACTTCCTGAGAAACCAGGAGGCAGCACCCAGGCTGTGCTATTCCAGCTGCAAGGGCAGGAGAGCGAGTGGGCAGAAAATGCCTTAATTTCATGCAATTAGATCTACTCAGTCTCTTGTCCTGTGCATGTTAGGACCTTAAAAGAGAATGTCCCTTTTTTATTTCCTGGTGTCTTCTACTTAGCTGTTGCTAATACAAACTTTGCCTGTCATTGTCTTTATTCTGAAAATAGACATCCTTGCTTGCAGATGCAGTATTGAATTTGTATGTGCCACCAAGGAAACAATTAGAAAATAACAAACTAAATTCTGCCTACAGCTGAGGAGAACGGATATCAACCTGTTCCTCTGTTTAATGAATTCTCTGTTTCAAAAGCTGTCAGTAAAAATAGATTGAGAGTGGTTGAATGGATCCTGAGCAGCTGTTGCTAAGCTCCATCTAAGTGCCCTTGCTTTTGTTTCTTGTGGCTTAACACTGAGTGGGAATGGCTAGTTCTTGTGTTTGTCTAATGAATGGGTGGGACCCCAGAGCTTCCCTGCAGAGCTCTGAGGTGCCACAGACTTAAATATACCGTGCACTGAACCCCCTCAGCTGGAGGATGTGCACAGAGGATGCCTGGCAGCACCAGCTGGTCCCTGTTCCCCAGCAGAAGGTGTAGAGACACAGAGGATGGATGCAAAGCAAACAGAAATATGCACATGTGGATGCAAAGCAAATAGAAATATGCATAGGTGTTGATCCCAGTCTCCCTGTCTGGTTTTGTATTGTGTCTTTTCAGGGTGCTTAATCTCTGATGGGATAAAAGTCCCAAAGACACCCTGCCTGGCTAAAATGCAGACAAACTCCTTGAGATCCTTCACAGAAGGGTGTCTTGTCGTACACTGGACTTTCTCCTCCTATCTTCAATCATTAGAATTTTGTTTTCCTCCTGACAAGCTCTGTGCTTTCTGGCAGCCCTCTACCAAGTGTTGTGAAATGCAGGATTCTTCTTGATTTCTTCTTGATCTCTTCTTGATTTCCCCCAGTTGTATATCCAGTTGAGGTCTGGTAGGAAATCCTGAATGTACTCCCTGCAGTGTCTGGCTGCTCTCAGGTGAGCTGCTCATGCCCCTGTATGTGGTGTTCAGGAACAGTCAGAGATTGTGCTGGCATGTCCAGGATCAATGCCCACAGTGTCCCACATACTTGGTACCCACAGTCAGCTCTGGTGAAGGTTCATTCCCCTGCCAGCCTTTCCAAATCATTCAGATCTGGCAGAATCAATATGGGAGAGGGTTTGAATGATGCTGTATGTCGAAGTAATGTTTAGAGGAGCATTTTTTGCAGCCAGGATTAAAAGTCCAAGCATGGAGTACCAGTGATGAAAACATGAATCCGGTGACTAAAAGCTTTGGGTCCTCTCTCACCTCTGCTACTATCCTTCTGTCACAAGAATTATTGTCTGTATCAGTATTTATTGGCTGTGAAACAGCTCTAATTGAAAAGAGTTTTGAACAAACAGTTTTACCTGCAGTTGCTTTCCTGTCCTCTCTTCTGTTGGCAGAGTGGATGTGAGAGCGGAGGTTTGTGGGCCGGGCTCTTAGTGTGAAACCAAAACTTCTGTCAGTCCTTCTGTGTGTCTGGACTAAAAAGCTGTTGGGAGCATTAATCCAATATTCAGTGCAGCATAAGGTCAGTGACTCCCATGTGAGGTACATGAAGGTAGGAGATTTTATCTCTCTGTCTGTGGGCTTGGACGCTCGGGCTGCCAAAACAAAATGACACATTTCAGGAGCGATGCTCTGCGAGCAGAGGAGCTGCCAGCCAACTGATCTGCATGTTTGTGTGAGTGCCAGAGTGAATCATGCATACTCCATCATTCTGTTTTTCCAGCCATGGCCAACAAATCTGTTCTTAAAAAAGAAAAAAGGCGGAAGAGCCGTTAAGTCAATATTTACGCCTAGCAACCTTAACGGGGCTCTTCCAATATGGACTCTTGTGTCCCGTGGAAATCCATGGCAACATTCCCTGAAGACAAGGATGGGTGGGGACAGAGTGGGAAGGAGCTCACTGGGAGAGACTGAGTCTGCAGTTAATCCAGGAGCCTGGGCCTGACAAAGCATTTAAGCGTGTGCCTAATTTCAGGCAGTAATTAGTTCAGTGAAGTTGGTGAGGAGGCTGAGCTCCCCTTGCTTGGATGTTTCAGAGAAGGGTGAGAGTCCCACCGTGTTTGGTACCACATCAAGAGGGGAGCTTTCTTTTTATCTTCAATTAAGACATTAGGACATGTGGAAAACATGCTTAGAATGTGTTTGAGGAAGAAAATGGGATCTCTAGGACAGGACTGTCACAGCTGCATTAACTGGCTGTGGGGACAGCAGCACACAGTCACCTCTGTGTGACACAGCCTTTTTCTGAACTGATGTGTGGGGAGTTTCATAACCTGCCCTGAAAGCAACTGTGTTGTGGTTTTGGGCAGAAAGAGAAATGCAATCCTTTCCATTGTTTGCTGTAGAATAGAGGAAATTTCTTCCACTTAGGGTAATTGTGCAGGTGAGAGCACACTGCAAGAGGAATCCTCTGCTAGACGGGTTCTTGAAGGCACTGCAGGGAAGCAGCAGTCTGAGGTTCTAGTTAAAGAGAGAAAAAACCTTATAGGCTAGGTAGATAAAAGCATGCCTGATTTACTCGTAAGGCTGGTTTTGTTGTTTTTTTTCCTTTGGCTATACCACTGTTTATCACAAGAAATTCTCTGCTGCCTGGGTGATACCTGCCCAATTGTACACACTCAGTGCTGAGTCAGAGCAAAGCAAGAGGAGGAACAATAAACTGTGTGTAGCCCTGCACCCAGGTTTATTGATTGCTTAATGGCAGTAATGTGCACATGTGTCTTGTTAAGCAATACTGTCTAGATAGCAAATCACACTCTGCTTTAGCTAGTTTCTGCTGAACAGGGATTTAAAAAATAATTTCTAAGCTATTTAGGTATCTTTTACCTTCTTCCCCACCTCTTTACTATCCTAGATCCTGTGGAAGAGGCATCATTAAATTCCTTATTACAAATCAAATCCATGCCTTACTGAGCTCTGAGGCTTTTTTTCCTGTTAAAGAGAGTGAACTGTTCCCAGCAGGTCAGCTAAACTTCTGCCAGTGCTTTCCATCCCCTTTTCCTCAGGAGACAGGATGTTCAGGCAGTGATTCACTGCCTAACTCCTTACATGCCAGCACCTACAACCAGGAGCTGCTGCTGGGATAAAGAGCAGGGAGAGAGGAGGGGAGATGTCCTTCTGCAAAGCCTGGGAGGTCAGGGCTATACCCAAAGTAAAACTAAACAAAAAACAGCGATGAAAAGTTTTCCTAATGTGGGTGGAACTGTGGGAGCTCCTGCTCTCCCATAAATCAGATCATGGTCAAAGGAGCCCCTTGCTCCATTCCAGGAGGCAGTGCTGCTCCTCATGTTAAAGATAACAAATGTGGAAGAATCACCCTTCTCAAGATTTACATGAAGGCTGCAGGGGTAATTAATAAATTGTACCTCTTTGCTCCTTTTCAGCAGCCCATTGACAAACTTCTTGTAAAGCCTCTCTGTCCCAGATTCTTATCTCTGTTCTGCCCCAGCCCTCCAGAGCTGACTCCACGGCCTCCAGGAAGAGGAATCCAAATTTAGTTTTGAAACCCATTAGTTATCTCTTATTAAACTCTTCTGTGCAATTGAACTCAGAATCAAAGGCTACATTAATTCTGAATAAAATTGGCCATGCAGAAGTTTAATGTGCCCTAACATAAATTCAGGCATTTAATTAATTCAGATGAATGTTCCTGATTGACTATGGGGGACAAACCCATCTATTCAAGCCACGATTGTGTTCAGGTCAAAGAGTACAGCCCTTGCAGGCCTGGGTGGTCCCATACTCCACTTTCCCAGCCTGGAGGCTCTCCTGGTGCCCACTGATGTTTTCCTGTAGTAATTGTTTTTCTGTCCAAGGCTGCACAGCAGAGTGCAGGGCCAGCTGAACATTCAGATGCTGTGTGGATAAGTGTTAACATAAAAGTGATGGTAATTAGATTGTGTAGCTGAGGCACAAAAAGCTGTGGGATTGACCCTTAAGGGGTTAATGACTAATTACCTCTTTGCACCCCAGCAGTAAGAGCTCTTTTTTCCTGTCAAGAAATGGATAGATGGTTAAAAAATGAGAAACAAAAAAAAAAAGCACTTGACATCTCTGTCTGTCAGGTATCATAATTTCTCTGGTGCTTTGCTTATTCTATAGACAAAACAGGCTTGCTGCTTTTTTTATTTTTTCCCCCTGTTTTTTCTCCTCTGTGAATAATGGTGAGAAGATCGGCTGCCTCAGCAAGAATTGAAGAGACAGCTGGTTGTTATATTAAGTAATCACTCTCTGAGAAAGCTTTTATGTAGATTTACTTGTTAAAACCTGGCTTGCTCATGCCACTGCAGTTGCTCTGGGGTGACAGAAGGCTGACTCTGCTCTCCCTGCGCTGCCATGCTCCAAGCCCTGCCAACTGCAAATCCAGGACATCCCAAAAAGCTGCTCCTCAGTGGGGCCCTGCCTCCCCAAGGATGGCTCAGGGTGCTCAGACACACAGCCACCAGCTGGGGTGGGATACCCTGTGGTACCATTCATGATGTTGATGTCAGTGGTGCCAGGGTAGGGCCCTTCCAAGAATATATTTGTTAGCATCATGCATGGATTTGCTTCATCATTGCCCCCAAAGATCTTTTGGGCTGATGTGGATCTGCCTGCCTGCCTGCCTGCCTGTGGAGCCTCCCTTCCAGCTGTGCACTCCTGCAGAAATCCCTGCTAGGGAGGCAGGCAGGCTGGAAAGGAGCCAGGAGCTACAAAACTCAGGGTAGGGGGACAGTTGGGCATGCCTGGAGGCTGACATCAGCCTAAACCATGAGATCATCTCCTGGATCAAGGAGATGCACACTGGATGAATTGCCCTTCTCTGGTTTCAGGCAAAGGGGAATCTGACCCTCTAAATGTGGGTATGGCACAGGGCAGCTCTGCCTTGGCACTCACACTTGGCTCTGTGTTAAGCAAATAGTTTTGCTGCAAAGAATTCATCCCAGTGAATAAAAATGTGAAACCTGAAACAAAGCTGACACCATTCTTCATCACTAAGATGCTGGAAACTTTGCAGGGGAAGACTTGCAGCCAGGGCTGCCTGGATTGCATTTCATGCTAGATTAGATGTAAGCAGATATTGAGAAACAGATCAAGGCATCTTAAAAAATCCTTAAAATACATTAAGTGGAAGAGAAAAATCCCCTCTGAAGTAGTAATCACAGAATCCTTTGTATCTTCTCTGGTCTTGCCCAGTTCCATGCAGGTGCAGGGTGCTGGGTCAGGCTTCAGGGGTGGTGTGTGGCATTTCTGTGTCTCAGCCTGACCTCACACCCTGCACACCCAGACAGCTGTGCTCTCCAAGGAGGTTACAGGGTGATCAGTCATTTCACTGTAATTGCTGGATGGTGACACAGCTGTGCTCTCTCCTGGGTGGTGGGGGTGGTTTGCCAGATCTCCCTGGCATAAATATTGTCATCCAAGGTCACCCCATACCTTGGCTCATCTCAAAAAATGGCATATCCATGTTAGAAGGAGGACATGGAAACACACTTCACTCAGTGGTCCAATTTTTAAAATAATTCATGGAAGTAACAGCTGATTTCTGAAAAAGTTCAAGGAAGGGTCCAAATTAGCAGAATGAGTTTTAGTTTAGAATGTCAGCCTTAGGTGGTGTCTGCTTCTGTGTCACACAGAATCACAGAATATGCTGACTTGGAAGGGAACCCACAGGGATCATTGAGTCCAACTGTGCAGGACACCCCAAAAGTCTCACCAGGGGCTTGAGAGCATTGCCTAAATGCTTCCTGAACTTTGGCAGGATTGGTGCTGTGATCACTTCCCTTGCACAGGTGGAATAACAAAGCCAGGGTCCTCTCAGAGCTCCTAGCTGAAGAATGAGAATCTGTGACCTACTTTCCAGTATCTAATTCTCAGGAAGATGGTTATGATTGTGTTTCAGTGGTACAAGTGCCTGATGATATTGCCTTGTCTGTTACCTAAAAGGAAAGACTTGTTAAGATGCATAAAGCCTTTTCAACAAGATCAATAAGTTTGATAAATGACTCAGCTCTAAATCTGAATTCATAAGGTCTGTTCACCCATATATTTAAACCCAAGAGCTACCTCATTTGCAATCACTTGGTTTTGGTAGTAGGGACAGCATTTTCTCCAGTGCTTGCAGTTCAAAACTTCAAGGATGTCTTGGTGCATAAAAGCAGCTGAGGATGTACTCAATGTACTCCTGGGTGGCTTCATTAGGCAAAGTACTTCCTCTTCTGTTTTTTCTCCCAAGGTTCTTTATCGGTAATCTGGAATGTTTTGTCCAAAAATAAAGGTGTTGGTTTCTTTTCCATAGAAGTAATTTCTTTATTTGGAAGAAGTACAAAAGCTGTTTAAATGTCTCATGACATTAGGGAAGTGAAGATGTCCTGATTTAAATATTATCAACCTATTGCATTTTGCTTCTGTTCTCTTACGTTTTTCTTGAAACATGAACTGGAAGAATTCAGTGTTTGGTAATAAGCTGTTGTGATGTGCTGCTGGGAACCAGTTTGTTTCTAACCTCAGGGTGACCATATTTTGGTGATGGGTAAGTTTTTAGATGCATAGTCCAAGCAACTCTGTGGATAATCCTTTATATCACTTTCATGCTATTAAAAGCCACACCAGTAACTCATAAAACACTGGGCTATTGGAGTGGTGAAGCCGAGTTATAATTTGTGAAGCACTGCATAAAGAGAACAAATAAATTCAAGGTAAGAATCATCTGGCCAGATGGAAGCATCCTCCAGGTACACAGCTGCATCTAAGCTCAAACCTCACTTGCTGTGGAAATCATCAAATATGCATTTCTACGTGGATCAGAATGTACAGGGAGGATAAACAAGTATTCCAAAAGTGTCAGTTCAAGAAGGTAGAAACAGAAATCTTATCAGAAATGACAGTTTTCTGGAGTACTCCTTGTCCAAAGCAGTTTTTTGCTCTTAGTTGCATATTAAAATGCTTTTTTAAACACAAATTGCTGTATTTTTGGCCTTCATTATATGAAATTAGACAGCAATGTTATCAGTGGGCAGGTTTTTCTGAGACTCCAGTGTGAATTTAAAACAACTCTGTTGGCAACTTACACCTCCTGTTTTCATTTATTGAAGATGAATCACGATTAAATTTTGTGTCTCATTAAGGTAACACTTCTAGGTGTCTGAAAGCAGAGTTTGGCAGAAGGGGGCTGGTTCTCACTATAATAAAATGGGGAAATATTTGTAATCTGTCCCACGTTCTGCTGCATCAGGTTGAACCTGACAGCAACCTCTGTGTTTGGAACATATCCAAAATATCCTGATCTGACAGCTGCATAAATTAATTGCTGTTTGACCAACTAAGCCTGAAACTGTCAACTGTGATACACATCGATTTTTTTTCTTGCAAGGCTTACTCATACAACACCTTGTTTGTGTTCAGGGAGAGTTTTTAAGGGAAGAAATGTGAAAAAAAATCTGTATGTATAGAATTTATCTTTTAACAAAGGCAGAAATTTAAAACACTCATTTAGTCTGGAGGCTGCCCTGGTGGTCAGTTTGACCATGGATATGCTGATGATAATTTTATTCCATATTAAACATTGATTATATTATTAAAATCAGAAATTCTAATTTTTTTAAACTGTGTTTTGCGTTCATAAGGCATTGGCTTAGTCAGAATACATCTTTTTTATCCTGAATTAAGAGTGTCCCTAGTAAGGGGCTGTGCTCCTGCAACTATAGGACTTTAAGCCTATTAGTCCAATCAGTTTTCAAAATTAAGCCTAATATTTTCCTTGCATCCATGTTTCTACATCTCTGGCTATCTGAGGGACCTGGTTATACTGCCCAGGTCTTAAATCTCTCTAAGTGCAGAAACCTTTGGATTAGTTTTAATACTGACAATCTATATCAGTAAGTGGACTATGAAATCATTTCCCTAAGGATAGGTGACAGCCAGCTTTTACTCTGCCAGCTATTTCATCAAATGAAAATTATGGAGCATTACATTAAACAGGAATGCTTTTGCCTCCTTGACTTAATTTTTTTGTCCAGGAAAGTAGACATAGCTGAATTCAAGCATTCTTTGGTTTAATAGGTTCTTATTTGAAATCCCTTAAACATATAAATAACAGAATTTATTTCTTTTTTTTTTTTTGAAAGTTTTTTCAATAACTTTGAGAAGGGATGTTGGTAGGCAGCTTTTGCAAATAATCTAAAATGTATTACAGGTCTATATGGTACCAAAACAACCAACTGACCAATAAGTAGCAGTGAACTGCACCAGATGCATTTCTGCACACAACCAGTGTCACCTTCTGAGATTACTCCAAATTTATATATATAATCTGTTTGGTTCCCACCAAATAAAATAACAACCTGCTTCAAATATCTTCATACCTTTGTGATATCTCCTGTCTTGGCTGATGCACCAGGGATTAAACTGTGACCCTTTTGGACTCACTCATACATATTTTTACAGCTAAGCAGCCATTCCCTGCAGGCCCCTGGAATGGATTGAGTGGTGGACTGGGCTCTGAGTGCAATAGTTAACTTGTGCTGAAATACTGATTTGAAAAGTCCTTGTGCTGAAATAGTGGTTTGAAAAGTCCTCGTGCTGAAATAGTGGTTTGAAAAGTCCTCATGCTGAAATACTCGTTTGAAAAGTCCACGTTGGCATGGGGTTGTTTCTCAACTATTTAATTTTTTTTTCCCCCTCCACCAAAAGCAGAGGAATTCCCATGCAGCAGCAGCATTTGGCATAATATGTTTTGTCAGGAAGCCTCTCTCCAGACCAGAGCAATCTGGTCACTCCCATGTCTGCTGTAAAATTGATAATTAGAAGAGAAAACAGCGGCTGTTCACAGCTTTGCTCCTAAAGAGGATAATGGGGGATTTCTGACTGAAAACAAAGAGAAAAGGACTTTTTCAGTGTTTTAAGCTCTCTTATGCAAACCACAACAGATATATGGATATGATATGATCCAAAAAGATGCAGCATTTGTATAGAAATGCCACTTCTCCCCTTTCTATGTTACAACAATAGTAATGGCTGGCTGATTTATATTTACTACAAAGTGGGAGGGAAGCAGAAAATTTTCATGAACTTTGAAACTTCTCCTTCTGTGTTTTTTGTGTGTTCCTGAGAAAATTGCTGTTGAGTGAAACTCCTGTGTGTCCCACAGTGCTCATGTCTTGAAGGAATCATCCTTGCCATTTATGGTGTCCAACACACACGTCCCAGCCATGGAGCAGCAGCGTGGCTAAACGAGCACTCGTCATTAACAAACAGACATGGGTAATATGATCTCATGCTATTCTGGTCAATAGGAAAATTCAAAGTCGTTGAACTTGGTTACATGACTCCTCGAGGCTCCCTTGAGAATCTTGGCCCAAAGGAAAAAGGGGAAAGAAAGCCTGAGCTGAGGTCACCCATGTGGATTGCAGGGCTTTGTCTGGTGTGGTGGTGCAGGGTGGGCTCGGGGCTTTGCACGCAGCAGATGTGCTGCACAGCCTCCTTCCTCTTCCTCAGTGCCTCCTGGACTGAGACCTCTAAGGAAAGGGGCACAGCCACATGGGGATTTACTGTTCCAAAGGTGGTTGTTGCTTTTCATCCTCCCACACAGGATCCTGGCTTTCCCACCGAGAGCTCTGTGCCATCTCTGGATTAGTTCTGGGAACAGTGGGTGCTCAGGGGTGCTGCTGCTGATTTCAGCTGCTGTGGCTGAGGCCAAGCTTCAGCCTGCAGAGGAGGATCTGCCAGGACTGGCCATGTCCCCTCTCCTCCCTCCGTGTAGCCACAGAACTGGAACAAGGGAATCCAGAGGGTTGCTCCTGTGAGAGGATGGGGAACGTGGTCTGTGTCTTACCTAGTGGGGTTTGCTCCTGCTGGTGTCATTAAGTTGTTTTTCCTTCTAGAAACTGAAAGACCGGACAAGAGTTCATCACCAAACTTCACCCTGAAAGGGTTGGGTTGGCACATAGAGATTTTCTCCCCTCTTTTCTCTGATTTTACTATTAGGATGCTGAATTGCTGACTTTGTTTAAAATTCCTCCTACCATTGGAAGCATATGTTTCTGATTTTCTTTCTTATGATGACGTCGTTTGCACTCTTATCCAAGAGCTGTTTTCTTAATAGGACCAACTATATTTGGAATCACTCTGAATTGCTCTTGAAATGGAAGATTGATGTCAGTATTTCTGGCAGTCTTTCACTGTATTTCTTTCCCCATAGTTGAGCATTAAATGACTGTTCAAGCTGGAACACCTACACCATTTTATTTTAACATAATTAGATTTGTTTGATTTTAGTGCTGTATATACTCCCAGAGCAGTTGATACAGGTGAACTTATCAGTGGGATGGTTTGGGGAGGATTTAGTAAATAAGAGAAAGAGGATGCCAGAGAGTGTAGAGGGTTGTGCTTTGCATCAGTTTACACACAGGGAAATCTTACAGGTTTTAGAGATGTGTTGACACTGTCACATCTGTATCTCAAGCACACTTGAGTGGCATTTTTAAAAGTATCTGCACAGGACAGGGATCCCAGTGAAATCCCCTATCTAGAAGACATTAGAAGACCTCATGGATTTTATTTGTCAGCTGTTTAATTTCCTGTGTCATGATTATGCCCAGAGCATCCATGTGGGATATAACTGTTCTCAGGACATGGGTAATCCATCACAGTCCTCCCAGTCCTGAACAACAAACCAAGAAATGTCAGTCCTGAGAGGGAGCGCTCAGCTCAGTGCTGATCTGGGCCTTGAGCCATCTTGGAAACCTCTTTAAGACTCTCTTGTGAAAAAGCAACAGGCCTTTTTCAAGGGAAAAAATAGTACCCAAACTGCCCCAAAATTCAGGCTCATTTTGAGCTGCACTTTGAGTCTCAGCACCTTTAAACTCTGTGTTTGATTCTGGAAGGAGAAAGTCACTCACCTGATCTGACCCACTGCAGCAAGTGGGCTGTCTCATTTCATCTGTTTATGCTGTGTAGATCTTGGTAACTGGATTTGACTCCTGGTTAGAAATGTAGCCAGGCTTCGTGGGAGCCTCCTGCTTCCACCCTAGAACTGCAAAGGCACCCCATATACTCCTTCAAAAAATACTCTGTTATTCTCATTTGCCTGGGAACTTGTCAGGGTTTAACTTCTATTTACTTGTGGATGTATTTCTCAATATATTTCTCAATAATATATGAAATATATATATATATTGATATATATATATAAATATGTGTAGTTTATTTACTATTCTGCCTTATTTTGTGGAATCTCTGTTTTTGCTATGCAGAATTGAGTGCAGGGTTTCCTTTATAGACACCCTTGGATACTTGGAGAATGTTTTGGACATTCCTCATGCCTTCTCTGTAACTGGATGTGCTCCTATGGCATGCAGTGATTTATGGGGAGCACAGCAGGATTAAAAAAAAGCATTTTAGAGTGGGATAATCCTCAAAAAAGGGCTTGATTTGGCAATAATTCCTGCTGATAATCCAGATTTTGTCTTCATTTATTAAATCCATTTATTCCCCTTGTAAGTTTTGGTTAACTGAGGGGTAGATTTTAGGAACCCACTGATGTTGTGTGGGTGAGACACAGCAGGGACACATAGCCAAGGACATGAAATATATGGAAATGTGGCAAAAGGAGGGGTTTTGGTGGGGGAATCAGTGCTCTGATTGCTGTGGGTGATTTGTGTCTTGTTTTTAGGAAAATGAAAGAGCAAAAGCCCAAGAGCTTATTCTGGAAATGGCTTTATATATGGTTTTCAGCCATTTGAATAGGCAGGTACTTAAATTTTTTTCCAGTAGCAGAGCCAGCTCCTCCACAGCAATTTAATTGAAACTCCTGAATGATGGATTTACTTTTTAAGTTATCCTTTACAGACCCTGTGAATCCCACAGGTTCTGGGTGGAAGCCACCATGCTGAAATGTGGAGGAATGAAAAAAACCTCTCCAAATAAAATAACAGGAGAAAGCAGAAGCTAACTGTGGCATGTTAAAGCACCTCCACAGCAATGCCATTGTGGAGGAGTTAGTACTGGATATGGTTTTCAGGAAATCTCTATATATTAACTTTTCTTTTCAAGTAAATATTTGAGCTCACATCACTTTTAATTGGCCTCACAGGAGTCTCAGCCAGTCCTTGCCCATTCCTGTGCTGGGGCCACTCTACAAGGGAGAAGATGATGTTAAAGGCTGTGAAAGAAGAAGAAGATGGTGTTAAGGGATTTGGTGCCACTGAGAGTGTTGGTGTCTGTGGTTTTGTGCTTGGTTCTGGCCATGGTTTCCCTTCTCCAAAGTGGAGGAAGAAGCTCAGAAATGTTTTTTTTCTGAGCCTATTCTAGACTAAATATTTCATTTGAGGGTCCTGAAAGACCATCTCTTCTCCAAGACTCCTCCTGAAGCCACACGTGCATCAGGGTTGGTTGGGTGGTGGCAGAGCCACACTGAAATAACATTTTTGAAGAAAAATCATAACCATTACTGAGTTATATAAATATCAGCACTTGGCACTGTTGTACAAAGCCAAAAGTATTGCTGGGAGAAAGCAGTGAGTTAAAAACTGCTTTGCAGTGCTGTGCTTCTCCCTGCATTAAAAATAAAGTGGAACATCGTGAGCTGTTGGTCTTGCTGTTTTGTAAACAATTCTCCTCACATTTTCTCCTCTTTACTTTTGATAATGGTGAAGAATTGTACTGCTGATCAAAGAAGCTGCATTGAGTCTGCTGTGGTGGGACCAGAAGTTTTCCAAAGATCTGCTAATAGGAGTTATTGGCCAGTAACAGACCCAAAATGCTCCTTGCTTGGGATCATTACAGTTGTAGCAATCCTCCCTTCCCTTGGAGGTGCAACACATCACACATCACTCTAAACAGAAAATATATTTAAGCATGACACATGGCTACATGGGCGCTTTTGAGAATGAGTAATCCAGGAGAAAGTGGGAATGGAGAAGGAATGGAGCAAGATAAGATTCAAGAAAATACTTTTCTCCAACTTGGCTGCTGAAGAGGTTCCCAAACAGTTAATTCCTGCTGCATATTTTTGCACTTCTCACTTAAAATAGAAAAAAAAATCTGAAAGTGATCACAAATGCCAAGGATTTGAACTGGAGCTGTGAACCCTTGCAAACTTACAGCATGTTCAAATTTGCCTTTTGTATTTTATAGACAGAGGAGTTTTGCAGGTAGGCTCTAAAAGCCATAAACAGCCAAGTGAAAGGGATGTGCCAGACCATCCTTGCACTCAAGGAAGCCATTTCCAAATGTTGTCAGAGGTGCCTCCATGTGTTTGAGACTCATGGCCAGAAGTAAGGCAGTGGTCATGGCTGAAGGAAGATTTGCACAAGAGCTGGAGCCTCCCCAGTGTTTATTGCCTGAGTCAAAACAAAGTCCAGCAGGGATCAATGCAACAGTGGGGGCTCAGGTGTTCATTCCACCAGCTCTGTTTTGCCACGTGTGCATGATGCAGGGATGGCAAATCTGCTGCTGGACTGAGCTCCTCCTGTCCTGCTGCTCTGCAGGGAGATGCCCAGGAGGATCTGTGTGGGTCTGAGGCAGAGAGGTTTGTGTGTGAGGCACGGTGTGCTCCGTGTGTTACAAAATAGATTTGTCTGTAAATGGTGCTGACCTTTACCGTGCCTCGGTCTGCTTGAAAAGAAAGCCCTGAGGAGACATC
Organism: Setophaga petechia; assembly: GCA_024362935.1. Lineage (NCBI taxonomy): Eukaryota > Metazoa > Chordata > Aves > Passeriformes > Parulidae > Setophaga > Setophaga petechia. The sequence goes on along the minus strand of JANCRA010000012.1, from coordinate 16,371,811 downwards.
CTCCACCGAGGAGACAACACTGTGATTTCTGTAATCTGCCTGTGGTATTTCTGATTTAGGAGAGGCTAAGCCATTTCACAGCTGTCTCTGCCCACCAGTTACCTTAACACCTTCTTTCCCAGTCTCTGGGTGGCAATTCTTCTCTAACCCAGATTATTTCAGCAGGATTGGGTGTGTTGTCCCATGAAGAACTCCAGTATTTTTGCATGCCTTTGTTGGAGTTAATGGTGTTCCCCACACAACTGATTTCTCTCCTATAAACTGAAAAGCCACATGCAATCTGTCATTGATCACCATCCCTGGAAGTGTTCAAAAACCATAAAATGATGGCACTTGAGGACATGAGTTAGTGGTGAACGTGGCAGGTAGTTGGATCTGGTGATCCTAGAGGTCTTTTCCATAATAATTCTATGATTCTGTGACATGAGGGGCATTGTGGTATGGACCATATTCTAAACCCATTTGTGTCTGCATTTCTTAGCCTCAAAAGAATATCTTTAAGCATCACAGTTCAAAGCTATCTCTCACCATGGTATCTTGACACTGTGTCTGCAACAATGCAAACAACGAAGTACAAAAAAATCCTTCTCTGCCAGTGAAGAGATGGAAGTGTTTTAGTAATGTCTATGAGAAAAGCATCGATGAAGAAACAGGTCTTTTAGCAAATATGATGGTGGCAACAACATGGGAATTGCGAGAAATCCTTTGGATTGTGGTGATGATTGAGGGCCCACCCTGGACTAATATCCTTTAATAGTAATTCCTATAGAAAAAAAACATTACTTTGCCCAAACACATGCTGTGTGTCCTCCTGCTCACCTGCAGAAAGCCCATCCAGAGTGCTGGGTCAGTCATTGAGATCCCCTTTGCCTCTTCTCTTTGCACCTGCCAAACCTTCTGTGTCTGACTGCAATTGCTGAAACAACTGAGTCTGGTAGAAAGGCAAATGCTTCCTGGGATAGGATAAGCTCAACACAGTGTATGAATTCCTTAGATCAGTACTAGAACCTGTTCTTGGATGCCCTAGAGAGCAGGGGAGAGCACAGGCTGACATGCTGTGGTGAGAGGCAGCACACGAATGATTGATCGACCCACGGTGGGAATGAAACCAGGCTCTGAGCCCAGTTTCTTGTGAGCTCTTTGCTCAGATGGGCCAGGCAAATATGCTCACCTGGAGCCCAGGTGGGGACACCAAGTCTTTTTGTTTCCTTTCTGGGAACTGGAAATGGTCCCACCTTGCTCAAGACAGTCACTGCAGTAAGAGGCCTGCCCTCAAATGGTTAAGTGCTGATGCTTGTCTGAGTTATTTCCTGCTTCTTGAGAATGTGTAAAGCACTAAATGATGCATGAGTACCTTGGAGGGAGGTGTTACATTCTGTATGAAACTGTACACAGAATATTTATTTTTCACTGATGATTTTATTCTGGTTTCAGGATAACTTGACATGCTAAGCAGGCCCTGAAGCAAGGCAGTAATTTGCGTTCCTCTAAACAAACACGTCCTCTAATTGCTGTTTTAAAGGTGGTATCATATAGGAGGAAGCAATAGAAAATAATTTTATAGGGTGGGACACATGTTAAACTGGCACTGGCATGAAAAAAATGTCCTGAAATTGTAACAACTTGTCTTTAGACTTGGCATGCTGCTTTGCTTGCCCTGGATTTAGTAAGACCTTGGGTGTGATATTTCCTAGGAAAGATCCTTATCTCAGGGATCAGTGTCTGCCCAAATTGCAAAAATGGTGTTTTGCTCATCAGTTGGCCTCTGCTTTATGATTTTTGCTTTTAGTATTTCCTTTTTCCCATGCATATTTGAGCAGGTGAGCACTTGCAATGTCAGCTGGGGATTGAACAGGGCTGTCCTGTCAAGGTAAAAACAGGAGACACTCCAGCCTAAATTGGAACAGCCCATCTCTGCAGGAGGGATTGTAACACCATCCTGACAGCCACATAGGAGGTACAAGGGAGATCCAGATCAGGCAGTCATTAGAGTTTTATCTTGGGGCATGTGCAATCAAGACAAGCCAAAATCTCTTCATAATTTAGATTGCAGTCAGCTTTAATTATGAAACTTCTGATCCTCTCTCCTTCCCCTGGTCACAGCTTACAAAATTTAATTGGGCTCAAAGATTGCATATTTATTTTCAAATAGGCTGTTTTGGTTTCTGCAGTGAGAGATGGAAGTGAAGCCAATCTGGTTTTCAGTGGCAGACTACCAGACAAGTTGGTATTTGCTAAACACTTGTGTGTGTTCTTCTGAAAAAGAAGAACACACAAATTGAAGCTGCCCTCCCCTACCTTTGCCATCGCACCAGCAGTGATGCTGAGTGAGTTACAGGCCCCTGGACATCAGCCATCTCTGCTGTCCTCTGTGGGGGATAATAACAACAGCAGCTTCAATTTGAGATCAGTTTTTTACTCCATGTGTTGACTAGTTGAGTTAGAAGATCTCCCATTCAGCCTGTTTGAGATTATGACTATAATTACTCTGTATTATTAATGAAGTGTCTCTTAAGAATTTCCTAAATGCTCTTTATGCTTTCATTTTTTAAAAAAATCTGAAACAATTTAGTCAAAAGTTGTCTATATAATTAAATGAAATTTCCTTCTAGTTATCTAGGTTAAGGCTGTTTTCCTTCTATTTGTATGGACCTTTTCAGTCACTTCTGTTATGCATTCTGGGTACATAAACCCCCGTCCTCACACTCTGAAAGGAAAATAACCTGCCTGGAGAAAGCAACCATTAGACAACATCCCAACACAGAAGAGCTCCACAGTCCATATTAGTAACAGAGAGAGAATACAGATTTCATTTGAAGTCCACATCATCTGATTTGTTCTTCCATGTTTCAACAAAACATGTGGAATGTCACTGCTGACTGCAGCCACAACATCCTGGCAACAGATCCAAGAATGGGCCAAACACAGCAACACTTGAGGTACCAACCTAGACAGACACCCAGCAAAGAGCACAGGAATACAATTCCCACAGAGAAGGTGGGGGAAAAAAACCCATTTTCAGCTATACTGGATGGATCGGTACAGATCACCAGCAGAAACCTGTTAACATTTCAGAAAACAAACACTTGTTTAAACCATTTCCTTCCATTAGAATTCAGTCAGAGGCTTCTTTGTTCAGGGCTTTCCAAGCTGATTATTTATTCTTCATCCGAAAATACTTTAGTTTCCTCAGAGGAAACTGCAGCATGCTTTGGCTAGCAGTAGCTTGAGTTTGCACAGTACAAGATTGCTGCAATAATGGCAATAAATGGTGGCTTTCAACAAATGCTCTTTCCCTTTTCTAAGTGGGGTTGCTTGTGATAGGGCAGGAACTGTGTGCAGGCGGAGCTGTTGTTTGTATGGATGTCATGCCCAGCTGAGTTTACATATTTGATATGATCCTGCCTGACTCCAAGGAGATAAATTAAATTAGGTTCTCAGAAGGGAAGTAATTAGACCATGAAACAATAGCAAAGATAAGGCACTATGGGAGAAAATGTCCTCAAATAAACAGGGAGTAGAGGGGGCTGTTAGTGGAGAAATACACATTTTCTCAGCTCTCAGGAGATGGGCAGAGCTAAGATTTCTCAAAATTAAAAGGAGTACCAAAGGGGCTGCTGCAGATCTGATAAGCCTGGCTTTGGGGTGAGCACAGGATGGTTGGGGAATGGTGCTGTCCAGGACTCTCCATCAGAAGCAGGTGCTGGGAGGAAGGTTTTCAAGGTGGGTGGGCTCCAGGTTTCAACCTGTTCTCCTGCTTGTCACAGAGCTGTTGAGAAATAAATAGTGTTTCCCATACTTAGTGTCTACAGGGAAAAAAAGGCTGAGAGGTGCCAGAAGTGGAAGACCATTTGTGTGAAGGTGTCAGGAAAACAAGGAATCTGCACCCTGGTGTTAAAGGGGCAAGAGGGTTTAGCCAACAGCCTTCAACCCAGAGAAAGGTGGGAGAAGTGAAAGAATTGTTTGGCAAAATGTGCTGGTGGTTGACATGAATTTATTTCTTCTAAAGTGGAGCAGATTCCCAGGCCTGAAATCTGCCTTTGTAGTCACTGAGACAACAGATTTTTTATTAGTTTTGCTGACCTTTCGTTAAACAAATAATACATGCTACCACAAGGAAGTACTGCATCACCTTCCTTTTAAATTATCTGATAGAATACTTTTTTTGGAGAATTGGGCTCTAAAATTCTTCCTAGTTGCAGTAGTTTTACATTTGTTTAACTTTTTTTTTACTTCACCAAGGTTGTTTCTGAAATAAAATCTAACTGGATGTAATCAGTGGTGAGATTGAGCAGCTTGCAAACAGTGCCCATGGGATTCTTAAAGTTGTTTTTTTTTAATGTGGATCAGCCAGAGGATCTGGAAGCTTATCATTATGAGAAGTAAAGGCGTATTTTCTGTTAAAATGTCTTAAAATAGCTGTTGTGCCATCTTACCAGGTTTATGTGAGCCATGGATGCCTACAGAGAAGGATATTGCTTGGTTTTTCACTGGATGAAAGATGGCATCTCCATTGGCACTACACATGGGAGGGATCCTCTTTATCCACCAGTGTACTTGATCATACTGAATCCTTAGAAATTATTTAAAATGTGCTTCATTCTTAAAAAATGCGTTGGTATTGTAAAATTTGTAACAGTCCCCATTTCAAGGGTATTCACCTGAACATCATAGGTTTCTGTGTTAGAAATCCATGAGTATTTGTCCAAAAAGTCAGGCTGTGGGATTTCTTGGGATGGGAGCAGGTGGTCCTGCTGAGGGACAGGGAAATGGAGCCTCCTTCTTCAGCTCTGGACCATGATTTGAAGCTCAGTGAGTGAAATGGCCTCTTGATTTCAGCTGCTGGCCTCACTCCCTGCTCTGGATGGACATTTCATCCTCAGCACCACTCAGCCTGTTTATAAAATGATGAAAAGTAAATCCTGTTTGGGATGGAGGATTAATGTAGTCAAGGGATTGCTGTGAGCAGAGGGGTTGTGCACACATCCATTTTGTTTCACACTGCAAACCATCACCACAAAGTCTGAGTAATGCACCAACTGGATGAGGGATTTCCAGTTTCTGGCAAATTCAACAGAGGTATTAATCACTTTGTTTTCAAGGTTATAAAACACAGGTCACACACATACCTGCTTGAAGTTTGGTAGCTAATTTTAGATATCTCTGTTTGAATTTCAGATTTCTCTGTTTTTAATATTTTTGTGGGCAACCTGGGCAAACAAGATGTTTTAGTCCTGGAAGAGGTTAGCAGTATTTGATGGAGAGTTATGTTCTAGCTTTTTCCTGATCTTTAGAAATGCTTTTCACAGCAGACATGCATCCAGGTGAAGTCTAGAACTAGGAAGGATCTTGCACAGTGGGTAGATTCACCCTGGGAAGCAGCTGCAAGTGATTTCAGAAGGCAGATTCCTTCCTTGGGACTTCTGCAGGGATGGGGAGGTTTTCAAAAGGAGCTGTGCTCTTGGTCTGCTGGGTCAGCACATCCTCAGGTTGCTCTGCTCAGGCCCTGTTCCCAGCTGGCAAATCCCTCTCCGTGGGTGCTGAGAGAGGTCTCACTCCCTTCTCAGGCTGAAGTCCCTTCCCTGGGTGAATTTTTCCACTTTCAAGGGCCACTTTTACTTTAATCTGCTGAAAGTTGAGTTCCAGTTCCTTTGGGCCGTTAGGCATCTGTGTTCTTCCTCCCAAGAGGACAGAAAAAAAAAAGAGATGGAAGTTGTTTATCTGCAGAGCTCCTTGGCCAAGTCTCACCTTCAAATTGCAGAATTGTTATTTGGAAGGAAAAGGAAACCCTGAGAGCCAGGTTAGGATGCAGATTGCCTTCATGTGTTCCAAGGCCTGAGGAAATGATCTGCAGAGGGAGATGGGAGCTGAGAGCAGAAAGTCAGGATGTTGGATGGAGATATGCACAGAAATAGGCAGAGGCAGTGCTGGAGCTCCTGTCCCTCTCTGGAGCTCAGAGGGCACCTCTGGGCACTAAACCAGCAGCCTCTGCTCTCCCAGGAGCCCTGCTGGCCTTGCTGGAGGTGGATATCCAGCAGAGAGGGGTTTCCTGCTTGTGGCTGTGCCCTCCCTTCCTTTGGGGACTCCTGGCAGTCACAGATCCCATTGACCTGCTGGCTTTGCTGCCTGTGCCAGGCTACAGAGCCTCCTGGTCTGAGGTGCTTTCACCCCTTCCTAGTGACACTGGCACCAGGAGTGCAGGATTCAGGGGTCAAGAGGAACAATAGATAAGGTGGGAATAGGCTAAGAAGGTCCTTAAAGCCACATATGGAAGTGTCATGTCCAGAGAACAGGCAATGAAGAGTGCATAGATGTGCCCAGTCAAAAATATAGGCTAGGAAATGGGCTCTGCAGTAGTTGAGGGAATGAAAAAGGCCAGAGAGGAAGAGATTGCAGTCACTGAAACTGCATGTTTGTGACTCTTCCTTTCTCTTTGTTTTATTCCTGATTGCTCCCCTGAGCAGGGTCTCACAGACAGCACAAATGGAGAACAGGTCTGTGTAAACTGTGACCTGCTGTCAGCACACAGCGTGGCTGGTGCAAGCAGCAGCCACAGAGATGCCTTGTGTGTGTGAGGAAAAGAGCTTTCCACCTTCAGGTGGGCTTGTGACATAGAGTAAATGGATGGGAGTGGGGGGAAGCAGCTCAAAGCAGAGGAGAAAATAAGACACAGAAACAAAACCAGAAATGCAGAGAAAGCAGGAGACACTGAGTTACAATTAGGCTGATGTGAGATTAAGTGTTTTAACTATTGACACTGTGTGATTAAGTACTGTGAGATTTGACAACTCTGGTTGTCTACTCAGAAGTGTGTTTATGTCTGTCAAAAGCAAAATGACATTTCAGAAAGAGAGGCTCACCTGCCCCACCTGTATCTGGTGTGGAGCTTGCAAAGCACAGCTCAACAGTGATAACAGTGAATTGTGTCTGAACTGAGCACAGGCATGGCTGATGCAATATTAACTGCTCAGATTTTGTACACTGGATTTCACCAGTGTGACTTCACTGGGATTACAGGCCTGGTTTGAGGTCACTGAAGCCTGTCTGCCCCCTGGGGACTCTGCTTGACTCCTTCATTGTGGTGTCACCAGAGCCAGCTCAGAGCTCTGGCACCAGCATTGCCTGCACCAGCTCAGGTGTGAATAAAGACACGAGGTTTGATTATTTTATCCTCTAAATATCTGCAGGTGTGTGTCCTTGGAGTAAGAACTGACACTTCCCTGCCCATTCCAATGACTGCTTCCACTTGGTTATACCTTTCAGAAAGACAAATAGGGTGTCAGAGAGACATTCCTTGGTGTCTGGTGTCTCTGGAGGTTTCTGGCTGGTGTCTTGGCAGTAAGTTTGCACCTCTCAATGTGCCCATTAGTTGGCATGAAGCTACACACAGAAGCCCAAATGTATTTTGGGCATATGGATTCATGTTTGTTTTCTCCTAAACATTTCCAAAATATTTTTCACAGTGTTTGCTGGTAGCTGGTGCCAGCCTGAGCATGTTTCCAAGCTAACTCCAACCCCCTTGGAAATCCTCAAAACTTCTTGAACAATTTCCATTGGTTTTGCAAACTGCAGCTTTCATTCCTAGGTCAAAGGTGGATTTTGTTTTCTTTAAGTGTGAAAACAGCATTTCCAGCAATACTCGTGTGAGTGGGGAGAAATGTACATTTTTCTGTGTGCATGGTTTGAAGTTCATGATTTCATCACGAAAAATGGCTAAAGTTAGCAAGTTAATGGAAACTCAGAGCCACAGCATTAACTCAGCAGGTAGCTTCCTCCCTCTTCCTGTCCTATTGAGAATGCACAAATGCCCTCCTGGCTGGAGGAAATAATTATTTGCATCAAATTTGTTGTTATTTTAAAATCCCACCAGAACACAGAGTAACCTGATAATGCAGTAATTCACAAGCTGAAGTGTAACTAGATGGATAGAGCAATAAAACAGGGCAAAAAGAGTAGGACAGGATGCTGGTCAGGTGGGTACTCTGATGCAGTTTGGATTTGAGCTTCAAGGGGCACTGTGCAGGAGAGTGTGACACATGAGAAGACACATAATTGATAAGGACCTGTGCAATTCTAGGTTTTAAGCTAAAGCACAAATTAGGAATTGTATAGGACCATCTGTGCCTGCATTTGTGTTGCATTCAGAATTGAGACATTCTGTAAATTCTATTCCAAATCCAGCTCTTGAGAGATCACCAGATCACAGCTGATAAGACCCGTGAGAATGTGTACATTCATCTAGAAATGAACTTCTAACCCCATCAGTTTGTGATGCTAATCACATCACCAGCTACTTTCCCAGCATTTTCCATTTGTTGTGCTCAGCGTCTATGAAGCACTGATACACTTGCAGTTTGTGACAAGGCATTGGATTTATTGATGCCACATAAAGCTGAGGTAATGATAAAAAAGAAAGGGCTGATGACTGTTTCATGATGTATCATAAATGAATGCATGACTCCAGTTGAGCAGACAATAGGCAGGAGTGAATGCTGTAAAATCACACCCCTTGCTTTGTAACTCCTTTCTTTTTTCTGGGAGAAGCCAGGCACTGAATTGCCTCAAAGGCTGAGCTGCAGAATACCTTCTACCCACACACATGCTCCACCCAGATCAAAACTGTGAAACAAAATGTATTTGCTGTCCTAGGGGTCCTCCAGCATCATCCTGACAAGCTCTATTGGCAGATGCTCTTTAATCAGGATGCAGCTTTCATTTATTAATTCAGCTTTATTCATGGGGAGCAGCACAGCTTTTAGCACAGCAGAGAAGGGGATGTTACCAGAATGCCCTGTGTCCATCAACAGTAAGGCTGCATTTAGTACCATTTATTTTAGTCTTCATCTAATAGCTACCTTTCATTCTAAATACCTTGAATTAATTAGATGTATTGCTTAGGAAAAAATGAGTCACCACGTGTGACTTGTACGTGTGACTTGGCTGCATAAAATATTAGAAATCTATAGAACTGTAGTTTAGAAGCCAGTTGGTTAGAAAACATTTTCTTGAATGCCATGAACAACCCACTTTTTCATACTGATTTCTTCTTAATGGCATGAATGAAAACAAGGAATTGGCAAAGACAAATTTTGCTATCAATGTCCTTTGAAGCACATTTATTAACTCCTGCTTTCAAAGTATTTTTATTCCCATTTCTGTTTCATCATGACTTGCAGAAAGTCAGTGGGCAGTGGTAAAACCTAGCTAGAATAATGGAAAAATAACCACATGTCATTGCAATATTGCTCTTTAGCCCTACTGTTCCCACAGCTAGACATGCATTTATTTTACATGAAGGATTTGCTGTCTTTTAACACTAATTGCTGTTTATGACATTAATATTGTGCTTGTTGCTGTCTGAAATATTGGTGTTGTTAACCTCCAAGCTCTGTTGCAGGACAGTGCCACAGTGACATATTTAAAAAACATAAATTCTTTCTGCAGTGGTTATTAGGGATTCAAAACTCTGGAAAGATTCCAGTCTTCCAGCCCTTCAGTGTCTATATCACCCTTAAAAATCTTTTAGATATATATTTTTAATATATTAACTGTCTGAAGATACCCAGGAGGAAGTTTGAAAGCCCTTTGATGCTTAGTTACTTAGTAAGTTACTTGCATCATATGGTACCTAATAATCTTTACAAGTCTGGTCCTTGGCTACTGAGTGAATGTATTTAAAAATTATATTTCCATGCCATAAGAAAATAGGGAACTGCAGCTTTTGGTCTGCTTTTCTGGGCAAGTGGCTGCAAATATAGAGCTGGCTTCTGGTTTAAACTCCTCTGTTACCTCTCCAAAGGCACTCTGGGAACATTTGTGAATCCAGGTTTCTCTCTCCTAAAAATAGAAATCTATACATAGGGTCCCTGTGCTCCACACTGGTAACAGGAATAAATGAACTTCACTATTTAATTTTTAATTAGATCCCCTTTATGATATCCTTTGTAAAACTGGGAAGATTAAGCTTCTCAAACTTATTCTCACCTGGTTAAAAACCAATTAGTTGTTATACACAAGCAAAATGCATCCTTATTAACACGGATTTCTGCTAATTATAATGTTCTGGTTAAATGACTTTTCTGCCACTTGATGTATTGAGTTCAAGCCTACTTTGGACTCTGCAGTGATGCTGCCAAGATGTGAATCCAGCCAAGTGAGACCCCCAGCAGTCTTGCCTGATTAATGATTCCAGGATTTGGCCCAGATAAAATATTCCATTATTAATTCTGGCCTTTGCTGGAAGGATTTTTTTTCCTGTTCTCTCCCACTGGTTCTTTCCTGAAGACCACATGCAAAGCAAACCCAAAGGCAGTGGAAGTAGAAGACTTTTTTTTGTCCCTAGGATCTGGGAAGGTTGGAAATAAACCAGGCTTGAAGATCAGTAGCCTTCACTGCAGCTTGGGAGTGGCAGGTTCAGTTCTGGAGGGCTGAGCTGTGTTCCCAATGTCTTTTACCAGCTGTGCAGAGGTGTGACTGTGTTCACAGGAGTCCCAGGATGAGGGAAGAGACAAGGATCTGACTCCATGTTTCAGAAGGCTTGATTTATTATTTTATAATATATATTACATTAAAACTATACTAAAAGAATAGAAGAAAGGATTTCATCAGAAGGCTAGCTAAGAATAGAATAGTCAAGAATGATAATAAAAGCTTCTGTCTCTGACAGAGAGTCTGAGCCAGCTGACTGTGGTTGGCCATTAATTAGAAACAACTGCATGAGACCAATCACAGATCCACCTGTTGCATTCCACAGCAGCAGATAATCAATGTTTACATTTTGTTCCTGAGGCCTCTCAGCTTCTCAGAAGGAAAAATTCCTAAGGAAAGGATTTTTCATAAAAGTTGTCTTCACAGAGGAGCAGGGCTGGGACTTCCAGTAGTCACACAAGTGTCAGGACAAGTGGATCTGCCTTTCAGTCTGGTTTTCCAGGCTCTATGACTGAGGACAGTAACTCATAATGAACATGGAGTGGCAAGGTCTGTGCTCTGAGCTCCATCCCCCCCTGTGCAGAGCTCCCCCACTCACCCTTGGATGGTGCAGGGTGTCTGTGACTCACCCCAGGGCTATTGGCACTTCCCACAGGCACTGGGACAGAAGCCTTCTGTGGAGGAGTGCCCTAATACACTGAAATGTGAAATGATTAAATGTGGAAACCTGCCTAGCCTCTTACTTATCCTTCTGTCTCAATAAATGAAATAAATTGGCTCCCCAGTAGCCTGGTGGGAAGGAGGGGGTTTTCTCACAGGTTGCTGCTGCTGAGTTTGTCATGTGGCTTGTCCAGGCAGACTGAGCACTTGAGTCAGAGCCCCTGCCAGGATTGCCCAGGAGAGCTGTGCTCAGCATCCCACTCTGCCAGGCTTCCCTGCTCCCTGGGCAGGTGGCCCTGGGCCAGCCAGGTGGGCAGGGAAGCACTGCTGGTGCACAGGGCCCCAGTGGCACAGACACATTGGGACCTGATCCAAACCCAAACCCACACCTGCCAGGAGAGGCAAAGTGGTAATTCCTGTACCCCGGGCACACACAGGGGCTCTGACCCAGTCTGGAGGGCATTTGCTGCTCCTCACTGCAGGAGACGCCTGCAGCTGGGCAAGTGTGACACTGCTGGCCCCTGGCATGGCACTGAGGGACTGTAATCTGCTTTAATTGTCACATGCACACCCAGTCTGATGAGGCTCAATCAAAGCTGGTGATTTTCCAGGCTGCCCAGCAGCAATCAGCAGAGATGAGCATGCAGGGGACGACTCAGCTTCGTTGGGGGACAAGAAATTTGTGTTCAGCATGTCATTTGTGCTTGGCTGCCCATTTTCTTTTCTGCTTCTCTTGTGAAGAAAATGTGATTTTGAGGCATAAACCTCTTTGGATGTGACTGTAGAGCATAGCCCTGCTTCCTGCTGTGAGAAAAAGTGTCTTTTTGGTTACATCAGTGTTTTCTGAGTACATAAACCCTCTCTGCCTTTGTGCTGTTACTAGTCCTTATGATCAGCAGTTCAGCTCCACCTCACCCATATGAATTAGCTTCTAGGGTAACCCAATAGATAAAGATGCTGTAAAAGTCCCAGCTGGGAGTCCCAGCACTGTCACATCTGGGTGACAGCTACATTTGTTCCCCATGTGGAGGTATGAAATACCTGGCTTTGTTAAGTCTTTCAGCTCTGTGCTTGTCTGAATAGACATTTTTGCATGCTCCTGTGTGACTTACCTGTGCAGGTGAGTGGGTGTCAGAGCATTCACCCTTCATTAGTAGGTATTCAAACCAGGGAAGGAGATAACAGGAGACAACACCACCCCTGTGTCTGTGTCAAATGGGTATTTCACAGATGGCAGGGCTTTCCTTTCAGAGGTGGAGTGTCTGCTGCCAGGTTTCAGATAGAACTGAGAGATTGTGTACACACTGCACTCACCTGAGAGCCAGGAGGCCACACAGTGTTACACCAGTTATTCAGCTCCTCATTCACTGCAGACTAATAAGATCTTCTCATTTTGTGAGGCAGTGTACAAGGATAACTGCTCTGACTGCTGCCTGATCACCCTTCCAAGAGTGTCAGTCCTCCTGTTTCTCAGGGGTTTTGCAAGCAGAGCCTGCTTTTAAGTTTATGAAATACCTCCAGAGCAGCCCACGTCACAGACATCTTTTATGAAAAATATTTTCTTTAAGATTTTTCCTCCTGAGAAGCTGAGAGGCCTCAGGAACAAAATGTAAACAATGATTATCTGCTGCTCTGGAATGCAACAGGTGCATCTGTGATTGGTCTCATGTGGTTGTTTGTAATTAATGGCCAACCACAGTCAGCTGGCTTGGACTCTCTGTCCAAGACACAAGCCTTTGTTATCATTCCTTCTTTTTCTATTCTTAGCTAGCCTTCTGATGAAATCCTTTCTTCTATTATTTTAGTAGAGTTTTAATATACTATATATCATAAAATAATAAGTCAAGGCTTCTGAAGCATGGAGTCAGATCCTCATCTCTCCCCTCATCCTGGGACCCGTGTGAACACGGTCACTGTCACTGTCACTGTCACACCCACCTCAGCCCAGGAGTGCTCACCACCTTGAGCTGCACGTGGCTCCTCAGTCTCCCAGGCAAGGCAGTGGGAATCATCCCTAATTACTGCCTGCACATGTAAATCCACACTGCAAAAACAAGGCTGCTGCCAAGAACTAAAACATGGTACACTGGTTTTGGCTGAGATGAATCCTTGCAGACACTGCTTTTATCTTTTTCACCTTTAATTATTAATTAATCATTAATATTTGTTTTGGTGTGTTTCACATTAAACAGCCTGGAGGCTTCTGCTCAAGCTTTGCAAGCTTTTTGATTGCTGCCAGTTGGGATCTACCAATTGGAAACCATCATTCCCATGGTTTGGTCTGCTTCTTGTGGAAGTCAGGGATATTCCTGAAATGGCACTGACATGGGGATATTCCTGTTGCCTTAAATGGGCAGCCAGATCTGCAGGAATACAACCATTCCAGAAGGTTTTTTGGACCTTTTCTTCACACTAGAGCTGCAAATTTTAGTAGTAGAAGACCCAGAGCTTGAATTTCTTCCCCCTGAATGGCTGCTGAGCAGCATTCACCTGAAAATTCTTGAGACAAGTGAGCACAAGGTCAGCACCTACCTCCAGGTGTGTGATCCAGGAATCACTCATGGTTATCCTCAAATTACCTAAATTAATTTATTATGTTCGTGGGGAGTTATAAAGTTCCACCAGTGCCTGGTGAAAACCTGTGCTGAAAATGTTCAGCCTTTGTCTGAGCTCTGTTGTGGCCTCACTAGGAAGTATACCATGAGATAGGGCAGGGATCAGGAATTTCAAGGTGTATCTGGGTAGGTTTTGTCACAGCCAGTTAGTGCTACAGCTGAATAACTCCACAGCTCAGGTTTCCACCTGTGGAACATGTCCAGCTTGACTTTATCACTGCAAAATCTCATGAGAACATTTTATGCATGTGGTACATAAGGCTGGGATCTGCTGTAGAAATCCTGCAGTGCTAGGGAAGAAAGACCATGGAAATGGATGGAAATATTTCTGGGTCATCACTCCTGAGTAACAGGAGGTTATAGAAGTGATGGGTAGGATCTGGAAAACGAAATGGAGAGAGGTCAAGTTGTATAATCATGAGAAAATCCTGCTAGGACACTGGATCAGAACAAATCCCATCCTGGACCATTGCTTTGCATACAGAATATTTCATGCCTAATTAAAGTGTTAAAGTGTGAAAAAACTAAACTGAAAACCATTTTAATTTTAAAATCATCACTACCTTCTAAGGCTAATAGAAGTAGGTCTTTGGGTGGGCATCTCTCTTCTGAATTTTGACTGTTCCTACTTCCTTCAGACACCTGCTCTGAGCCACTTGCTGCTTGCTACCAACACTGGAGCTTTTTGTCACAGTCTCCTCTTCAGTCACAGAGAGGGAAGGTTATGAAGTGACTCACCCCTCCACATTTACCTTTGGGTACCATCTTCTAGGGCATCCAGGGTCCTTCTCTTCTATCTGGTTTCCCAAAGCAGACCAGATTAACCTGACAGAAGCATTGAGATCTTAAAAATATTAGTGAAGACACTAATTTCCTTCCTGTGCTGTGAGCAGTCTGTGTTTTGAAGCCTCCATGTGACCCCAAAGTTCAACTCCTTGTCCTTCCAGCCACAGAGATTTAACTAATTTGGCCAGGCAGTCAGCATATGGACACTGAACCATCTGGCTTTGAGCTGGAATTAGCTGTCCCTTGCCCAGTTGTTAGATCAAGCAAGGCAAGATGTGTAATGTGTGTGGGAACAAAAGGTATCACAATGGTAGGAGATCAGAGGAGGTCAAAAAACACCGTCTGGCATGCGGATGTAGCACCATTTCTGAGTTACAGCTCATAAAAATGAGCTCTGTTTTGTTTTTAAGGCAAGGGAATATTCAGTACTGAAGCCAGTAACTCTCCTCCAGCTCTTTCCAATAGGCAAATTAGGGATATAACTTCAAAAAACACTGGCAATATAAGTGCAGTAGGAGAGAAAAACCAGATGTTTTGGATTTGCAGACTCTGTAGAGCCACCTTTGCTGAGCAACTGACGTCTGCCTGATCTCTGCTGTGTGCCTGAGCTGAGGCTTCTCTGAGTTTTGCATTATTTGCATGTGTGTTTGTGGGTGAGAGAGGAGGAGACTGCTGCCCTGGGGTGGTGGGCACCAAAGCCACAGAAGCTGTCACCACTGCTGGACCACGTTCTTGTTGGCTGTGATGGGAGGACATTGTGGGGGATATGACGTTGAAGAAATGAATGTCAGGGTCATTAAACCTTCCACCTTTTTTCTAAAGCTGTCTCCAGCTGCCCATTTCAGGGAAGGTGGTTGACTTGGTGACATCAATCTGGTATCCTCTCACAATTTGGACTCTTGGAAATCAATGGGACACATGTGATGGAGGCCCCACACTGCCCTCCCTCCCTTTCACACCCCAAACATCAGCACTAGTGTGGCCAGCAGGAGCAGGGCTGTCCCTCTGTGCTCTGCCCTGGTGAGGCTGTACCTCCAATCCTGGTGTCAGCTTTGGGGCCCTCACACAGGAATGGCACTGAGGTAAGGCAGTGCAAGTCCCACACACAGCATCAGCATTGGAATGGTTTTTGGGAGCAGGAATGGTGGGCAGAGCTCTGCTGCAGCCATGCATTCCCAGACAGCCACCAGTTTCCTTCCCATTACCAACCCCTGCCATCTCACTCTGCCCCATTCCCCTCTTGGCAGAATTTCCAGTTTCTCCTTGAGCTCAAGCTGGCTTGTTCCCAGGCATCCTCACATTCTCTGAGCCATCATGAAGATTTTTGGGTCGTTTTCTTTCAAGTGGAGAGCAATCTGATCTGATCACTCCCTGTGAACATGTGTGAGACACTTGTGGATATTTTTGCCCCCGACGAGGGGGAGAAAATGATGCATCTGACTCCATCTTATCAGAAAGCTAATTAATTACTTTATTGTACTATATTATTCTATACTATATTACACTATATTACATAACATCTAAACTGAATCTGCCAAGCACTCAACTGCACAAAATCTCGTGATTGTCACCAGACAGTCCCGACACACACACACACACACCTGGCCCTGATAGCCAAGGAAACAAAACACCATCACTTTGGTAAACAATCTCCATATTGCATTCTGCTTTGGCACAACACAGGCACAGCAAATGATAAGAATTGTTTTTCCTTTCTCTGATGTTCAGAGAATGTGAAACCCAGAAATATTCTTGGGAAGAATTGTGCCTTGCTTTTCTCTGTGAAGAGAAGTGTGGTGACATGACACCATCCTACTATCTGTTGAAATTATTGACTCATTTCAAACAAATGAGACAGCTGAGCAGAGGTAAGTTTGCAGTGCCCTCCACAGCAGAAACTGTGATTTAATCACCTCCCTTGGCCAACTGGTGAACTCATCAACCCTGATGCTGCAGGCCAAACTCTCTCCAGGGTCTGTGTGGGAATAAAGGAACATTGATTCTCAAAGACATTTGGTTACTCAAAGCCACGAATCCTCACAGCCTCACGCTTTGTTAGTTCTGGCTTTTGCAAAATGATTCCTGCTTTCTTGTGGCATTTTCCCTGTGACACGTGCTGCTCATGGAGGTGCAGCATTAAATGTCACATCTTGCAAATGCAACAGTGGCTTGGAAAGAGTTGTTGTGGGGGGGACCTGCCCTATTTAATCAGCTCTTGTGTTTGCCCAAGGTTTTTGTACGGTGTTCTTCTAACTGAGCCTGGTTTTTGGTGTTAAATGTGATAGATATTAATGTAATTGATTCTATCACGGTTTGTAGCTGGGCTGTTTCACGTGCTCTCCTGGCAGATCAGCAGCCAAAACAACAGCAAAATCTGGGTTCTCCGCTTTTATCTATTCAGAGTGCAGCCTTTCTAATTAATGATCCAAGGCAGCACACAGCAGGTTTAATGCCAGCTCTTTGGCCTCTGGGATGGTCAGGAGCCAGCAGACATGTACAGAAAGCCCAGGCATTAAAGGATTTGGTTTCCCTCATTGTACATCAACTTCCAAATTTTAATCCCTTGCTTCTTAGAAGTGATCTCCTGCCAAAGCCCATGGAATATATTGTTTTTTAGATATTTTTTTGGCAAACATTGACGTGAATACTGTCCATTAGAGCTAGATCTGGACCTATGGGGGCTTCTGCACTTCTGGTGGAGGTGAGTAGGACGTGGTGTCTCTGTGCCAGCCAGTGGCAAGGGCGGATTTTAGCATCACTGGGGTGCCATGCCATGTAGTCATCACCACTCCAGTGCTGCAGCACAGCCCATTTGGCGTGATGGAAGCTGGTGAGCAGAGGCAAATGTCACCTCTGGTCTTGTCAGGTCTTGTTTTGGGGGTGTGTTTCAGCCCCTTTGGATGTGGAAGTTTCTGTGTTTTAGCAGTAGCAGTTGGAGAAAAATGACAATTCCCCTATCAATGCTCTCATGCAATGTCTCCACAGGAAGCAGAGGGGGCCAGTCTGTGTTTGGGCTCTGCTGCAGATCAAACACTCTTTTGTCAGCCCTTGTTTGCACAGCTGCCATGCCCAGAAAACTCACTTGAAGTCCTTGGTTGCCCAGTTGAGTCTGCTCCTTTAAATCTTGGCTGGCTGTGTTAAAATATTGCTCGAGCACAACATTGCATTCATTCATTTGTATCATTGACCCCTTTGTAAGAATCATTGACTGAAAGTCTGGAGGGGAAGTTTGATGATTTTGCATTGAGCCCCAAGGTTTGTGTCTGCTTGAGGCACAGCATCCAACCCAGAGCTGCTCTGAACTGGGGGAATCCATCCTTTCTTTTCATAGTTTCATAGTTTCTTTTTTACACTAAACTTTTCATAGTTTCTTACCAGTTTAATCCCTCTTTATGTTTGGGGGGTATTTTGTATACTTAAATTCCCTTGATTTTCACTCCTAGACTTATTTTCCTCCTCTTGTTTCCCATCGATGGCAGCATCACATGAGAATTGTAGGGTGAATAGTCCTGAATCTAAAAAAGAATTGGCCTCTATTTATGTTTTTAATTCTAGACAACTTCTTTCTGTATAATGGCCTCAGAGTATTCCTGAAATTGAACAAAGCAGTGGTGGCTGGAGGTGGCACCTGCCCTTTGGGCCACAGATGGAGGAATTTTGGGGACACATTTGGATGTGGGAGATGCAAGCAGCACATGGGGTTTGCCAGGATGTAAGGGGAGCATCAGGAAAAATATCAAATGTGATTAAAAGGGTGTTGAAAAGGTGGCAAGGGCAATTTTCCTTATTTCATATCAGTTTGCATAATGGGATCTAATTTTCTTTAAGAAAGTCCATGCTTTGATGTTCACTTTCAGGGGTTTTTTTCTTTGGAAACAAGTAATGGGAACTGTTACCCCATCCCATGTCCATGTCCCCTCTGGTGCAGCCCCAGTAATCCACGATCATGTACCCTAAAAGCATCAGTGAGCTGCTTTGTGCAGAGTTAATCAGGCAGATTTATCTATTGCAGGGTGGGAGCCACATGTTGGGAAGGGAGGAGTCTGGAGAGGGGGCACAGAAGGAAGGAAAGGGCTGCAGAGAAGTGGGGTTAAGATTCTCTTACTGAGGTAGGAAGGGGAAAGAATTGAAATAATATGGCCCATTGATTAAAATATTACTCTGGGATTGAGCAGTCTTGGCCCTCTCTGCTCCATTCTCGCTGGTGATTACAGAAAAAATTTGTAGTTTTTCTGCACAATGCTTCCCCTTCTGTAAAGTGAGAGCAGCACCTTTTAAAATAATAAATCCTGTCAGGTCTTGAGTAGATCAGGCAGTCCAATGAGTATTTCTGCAGGCCTGTGTGCAGGCATTTGGAGACTTAGCAGAATGAATCCTCTGAACCTTTGAGACTCACTTGGTGCTCCTAGAAGGGGATAAAAGTGGAGTTAATTAACCCATCCCCAAATCCCTCCTGATCCATGACCAGCAAGTAGCTGCCACTTCACAGTGCTTCTTTCCTTGCCTTTTGATGTACTCAAGCTTCCCTGCAAGCCAGAGGGAGTGTCTGCCTGTTACTCACATCTGGCACTGCTGATCTGCTTGCAGAGGAGTGGGACAAATTTGCTCCATCCCCATTGGACTTTGTGCTACCAACAAAATATTGTGATGATGCCACACCTGCTTGCCCAAACCCCAGGGTGTTATTGAAATGAATATTGTTCATCCTTGAAGGATTAATTATTGTGTATCAGGGCTGTAAGTGATTGCATGCTCGTGCTTTAAAGGGAAGAAAGGAGCACATGGATTTCTGTGTGAATTTCTGGAGTGAGTGGCAGAGGAGCAGTGATCTCTGCTGGGAACCCCACTGCTGCTCTGTCCAGCTTCAGCAACACAATCCCCAAATTTGTCTAAACTGTGGGCTTCACCCCAAGTAATCTCCATGCTGTTGAATTTTAAACTTTGAATTCCATTTTCCTTTTAGTACCTTGTCATTTGAGAGTTCCTCTGAGTAGAGGAATGCTATGCAGGACAAGCTGCTTCATTTGCAGGTGTGTGATGTGCCCTTGACCAGGGATATTAAACACTGCATGAGACCATGACTGAGGCCTTGCTGGTCTTGGGGAGACTGAGACAGAGGGGGAAAGATGCCTCCTCCCCTCTCATCATTACCCTGGAGTGCAGCACTGTAGGAGTGATGGGGGTAGGACAGTCAGGACGGACGGATGAGAGATCTCTGAAGCCAGGGCGGGTCTCAGAATCTCTGCTGGTCACAGTGACTCTGATATATGTACAAGCTTCTTTTCCCAGCCCAGCAGTCAAAGAAGGAATCAGGATTCTTCTGTTCTTGTTCTCAAGGTTGTTTATTATTTCTTATCTATAACATTCTTTCTCTGACCCGCCAAGGTCTGTCTGGCAGGTCGGGTTGTGGCACACTGCTCACCTCAGAGGTGGTGTTGCCTTTTTTGTATTAAAAACTACGTGTGCATTATTTACAATAACTTCTCAATACCTATCACCTATGTTAGACAGTGAGCTTCTATTCCAAACCAATCTGTAAGTGCCACCATCACAGCAGAAGATGGAGGCCAAGAAGAAAAAGGAGAAAGGCTGGACACGCACAGATTCCTCCATGTTGCCCCCTTAAACCCCATTTTAAAAACTCCAAAAATCTATTTTTCACTCCGTGACAAACTAACTGTTATACTACTTAAACTCTCTTGACTTGTAATTCTTCATATAAAGGTTGGTAATTGTTTTTTCCAAGGGCTAAATCAAAGGCACAGGGGTCTTGGGCTCCGTGCCAGGGTCTCTGAGCCCCCTGGGCTGGGGCTCGAGCCCTCCAGGGCAGCCAGAGCAATTTCCTGGGTTCCAACAGTCGTGGAACTTGTTTGCCCTTTATTGCCAAGGGCCTGGGTGCAGGGGCCCTGCTGGGAGCTGCCAGTGCAGCTCAGAGCAGGCCTGAGAGAGGGAGAGAGAGGTAAAGAGAGAGAAGGCAAGAGCATGGTAAAGAAGATGAGAGCAAAAGAGTAAATGAGAGAGAAGTTCCTGTTACAATACCATAAATCTTTTTCTGTGTTGAATATTCTAATTCTCACTAACCAATCTAATACAAGATACAAATCCTATAGCATTTACATACAGCCTATAAGAATCACTACATTTCCATACTCTGTTACATTTTAAACCCTAAAAACTCCTCTTTGGACCTCTTCTGCCAAGCTAGTAGGGTCTGCTCTGACCCTTGGACCTGTCTGCAAGCAGAGGATGTTGTTTCATCAAAAGGGGATTACCTTCAGCTGGCCACACCATTGTTGTCCAGTTGTTCAGTAACTAAGGTATCCCAAAGCTTGCTTTCATTTCAATCTCACTTATAGTTTCCATATTCTCAAAATCTTCTGCCAGGCAATCATATTTATAATGCCTTTTCTGTTTATCATATTTATGCCTTTTCTGTTTCATCTTCCCCAACACAGCACCACCAGCAGTTGGTGTGGTATGTACAGACACCACCTCCCAAAGGCACATCGTGCTCCAAATGCCATCATCCCTTTGAGGGACGCTCTTTGTGTCCTTTGGGGGGTGATTCAGCTTCTTCAGCTGACTCCTCCCAGATTACACTTCGTATTTGCTGTCTTCCCACATGCTCACCTCCTGCCTCTGATTTCAGAGGGGACAGATGGGCTCGATGCAGAGGACCCTGCAGGGGTGGCACTGAGCCTTTTCTCCCCCTTCTCTGTAGCACTGAGCAGTTTGTCTGCCCTCCCCGCAGAGCACAGGGTGTGGTGCCCGTGTGGTTTGCACACCAGGGAGGGGAGAGTGTCTGCAGCAGCCCCGTGCTCAGCACTGCATCTCTGATCAGCTCTTCCCCAGCCTCTGCCTCCCTGGCCGTGGGTGACCCTGTGTGTGATGGTGAGGCTGCTCTGGGGAGCCTCTGAGGTTTCCCAAAACTAGAGATGCAAAGCAGTAGTGAATGCATGGTGAAAACAGAAAAGTGCATATTGTATGGCTCTATGCAGATATTTACTCTATGTGTTATGCTGTATTGATTAGTAGTGCTGTATTAACATTTTAATAGTATGGTAAATGTAGTTTTGTAGTTAAAAGGTAACTTTTGTAGTTAAAATAGGACCTATGTATGTGGGATATTTTTTTATTAAAGGAATGAGGTACTCACACCAGATAGCAGCCACAGGACACCCAAAATCTTTCAGAGGAAGAGAATTTATTGCTCCATTATCAGAAGAAACAAACTTTTTCCTGCCTTGCTCAGGCATGAAGATGCTGTCAGGATTAAGAGGAAGAAGCTGACAATGACCAGACTGAAGCGTTTGTTTGAATGGAATTTATGCATCATGTATGAGATGTATGAATATTCAACAGGCTATTGTTTTTAAGGGTTAATCCTCTGTTAATGTGTGTCCTTTTTTGGGCTTATTTTGCCCAGAAAAGGTACCCAGACGTCCATAACTCTTTGTTTCTATTGTCTCATATTGTCCTAATCCAAATTGTCCAACTTATTATTACTCTAATTATATAGCTATTTTTAAAACCATTTTATTATCATTAAACTTTTAAAAATTTTAAAAACAAGTGATTGGTGTTTTTCACAAAACCACACCACAGACTAAACTGGGGGCTTTAAATAATACAGCAGATTGATTGTGCTAAACTGCCATCACCATGATGGTAGGAGGAGCACAAAGCATCCCCACAAAGCATGCGAATCTGTGTGGTGCATAAAGGAAAATGGATAAATAAATATAAGAGTTTTCATTATAATTCATTATAAATCACTGATTGCTTGAAATGTCATTTCTAACACACCTTCAACTCAACTAAACAAGGCAAACCTGCCTTTGTCCTAACTAACCTTTGATGGGACCAGGCACTACACAACAAAATAAATCCTTCCAAACATTTGTTGTGTAAAGCCAAGTGGGTGGTGTATTGGTTTCCTGTTGCAAATATTAAGAATTTAATTTGTGATGCAATCTACCTGGAAATTTTGCTGAAGTACCATGGGATTTTCCAGCCATTTAGGTGGAATGAAGAGCCAAGTCATGTGCTTGTTGCTCTAACATCCTGCAGTGTATTACATTTGAGTTTGCTTATTGTTGACATTAAATTTCCTGTGTGTGAAAGTCCTTGCATGAACACAGCTTTTGATGAGTGATTAAGGGCATAAATTCAGGTCAGTCCTAATATTTCCAGTGAATTCAGAGGAAATTGAATTAGTCTCTATGCTTTTGGGAAAGATCCTGCTGGGCACAGTGAACCTTCTGCTCTCCACGTCATCACACAGGTGTTAGGACACTTGTGACCATAGAGGATTAGGTCCTGACACATGATTAAGCATCTTAATTAAGCTACTTGAACCTAGAAACATGTGGAGAGTTTTGGATTTGCTGACAATGCATGTTTACTTTCCTTCTGAACATACCCATCTGTTGCCTAATGAGTGGCCTCTTCTTAGAATTTTCCATCTTTCTCTTGCTCTTAAAATATTGTTTGGAATTGGTGTAATTAATGTTCTGCCCTGGGCTTGCACAGGGGTAGTCTCTTCAGGATCTGCACAAGTTAAATATATCCTTTGCAAATTATTTGTAAACATTTAGGGAACAAACCCACAGAGGCAGTGCTGAAGTAGCTAATTAGTTGTGTGCTTGTAGAGATGATTTTTCTCTTTAGAGCTAGTGTTTTGGCAAGAGGCTTGGTGGGAATGGTGAGGATGTAAAAAAACCATGAAGACTCTTTGAGCTGGTGCACAAAGTGCTTGATGATGCTGCAGGGAAATTCAGGCATCAAGACCAGGCTTAACATCAGAGCAGCAGGAATTTGGTGGGAAGGAGTGTGGGGTTGTCTTATGGCTTCTGGTTCCCTGTGCAGGGGGTCAGATCCCTGCTTTCTCCCTGCCTCTGTCACTCCCTTGCACCCCAGCAAAGCTCTCCTGAGAATTCAGCCTCCAACCAACCATCTTCATTCATCTGACACAGGAACTGAATACCTCTAATACTTATCTCAAATTCAGCCTCAGATACTTAACTGTTACACATTTTGGCTTCAGAGATGATTGAAAGAAGTTTTTCTGAATAATAACTGTATTCTGGGCTGTGAAGCACTTTGGACTGCTTACTTTTGTCAAAAGGGCCCTAAGACTACAAGGATCATCTGGTTTCTGTCCCCTTGCCTTGGGCAGGGACACCTTCCACTGGACCAGGTAGCTCAAAGCCCTGTCCAGCCTGGCCTTGAGCACTTCCAGGGATGAGGCATCAGTAACTTCCTTGGCCAACTTGTGCCAGTGCCTCACCACCCTCACAGTAAAGAATTTTTTTCATAGTATCTAATCCAAATCTACCCTCTTTCAGTTAAAAACCACTATCCCTTGTTCTATCACTACACATCCTTGCAAAAAGTTTAGGATGTTGAATAAAACACTGACAAGTATTGTTTAACTAAAAATAACTCTGCTTTACAGTCATGTGAAAAAAAAAATGAAAATCACTATTTCATCTTGTCTTATCTTGTATTTTTTCAGGATCAAGCATGAAAATATAGTTGCTCTGGAAGACATCTATGAGAGTCCAAACCATTTATATTTGGTCATGCAGTTGTAAGTACTGAACCTAATGAAGTCTTTATATCAAAGTTGCCAACTCTTCTTGCTCTGGTTTTGCTCTTTAACTCAAAAGATGGGATATATAAGAGGTATTTGTCTGGTGTGCTACAGACTGCAAAATCCCTGGAGGTTGGTCAAAACCAGACCTCTAGCTGTGATGTGTTGTGTTGTTGTAAAATTGGGAATTAAATTGTTTTGTGACTAGTCTCACCCAAATAAAACCAGAGTGGTTTTGTGAGATTGCATCAAGAAAAAGAGCAGAACAGACAGACAGGGCAGGGGAGTGAATTACAGCTGAGAAGAGCCAGATGTGCCATAGGGAAGCCTGGAGCATCTGACAGAGGCAGCTCTGGGGTTAAATACCTCAGGGGAAGCCCTTGGGGAAAATGCTGGTCCCTTGTCTGTTGGTAAGGTCCAGGCATGGTGATGTCCTCAGAAGTTGTTGTGCTGCCATTGTGGGGAGAATAGCACCCTGTAAATTCCTAGTGTGTTTTTGTAGCCCTACATGTCAGTTCAGAGTGCTGCAAAAGGACTTGCACAGGAACATTAGTGTTGTACAAATTCCAACAAGCCAGCTGGATTGTGGGAAGCACCAATTTTGTGATAAGTTGATTCATAAATCCTTAATTTTGTTTAATGTCTTCAGAAAAATAAATAGATATTATTCCTACTTATTATTAGCTTGTTTAATGTAGTGTAACCATCACTTTTATAAAATCCTTGCGTCCAGATATTTGGGTTATCTGAAATGTAGTTCTGTAATGAGAGGTGACACTGATTATATCTTGGTATAAATTTTTACTTGCTCACTATTCAATATTTCCTAGGGAATTATCCTCTCTGTTATAGCTGTACTTGTAAACCCAGCCAGTTAATTTTCCAAAGACCAAGAATTTGGCTGTTCTAGGTCCAGTGGGGTGAGATGCCCAGCTGAAGGTAGCAGCCAGAGCCCATCAGCAGTTTGGGGTGGCAGCTCCAGGCAGTCCCCAGCCCCAGCAAAGAGCTGTGCCTTGTGCTACAGGATAGACCAAGAGCACTAAACTGAATGTAGGGGATGATCTTTCTGCACTTTTTTGGGAAAGTGCTGTGTTATGTCAAGGTGGAGAGGACAAGAACCCTCCAGGTTACTCAGGTTACTCCAAGCCAGGTACTCACCCTCGTCTCTTTGGATGTCACATGAAGGGTGGTGCAACCTCTGCACTGCTTCTGAGTGCTCATCAATAGCTAGGCTTGGGATCAGTTGGTATCAAGAGTTGGGTGGCAACACTGCAAAGTCCAGGAGGCTCAAAATCCATTTTGCTTGCCTCCTTTCATGGATTCTTGTTTGGGAGAAGGCGTGTATGGATAATCTCTTGTTTCCAAGGTAACACCAACTTGTTGATACAATGGCTGTGAACCATTGCACAGCATGAAGTATCTTATCTTTTTGTTTATATTTCTGCCCTGATTATTATTAGATTCCCCGTGGGTTTTTCAGCTTCTCATTTTTGTGTATTTCTCCTAACCAATTTCTCCTGATTTTGCCTTCCTTTAAAACTTGGGTTCTGTGAAGCAGAAGGGGTTCTGATCAAGCAGTTTTGAGAAAGCCACATTTAGACTGCAAAAAAAAAAGGGTATAATCAGGGCCACTCAAAGATCAGTATCATGAGCACAACAAATCTCAAATCCATTTGTCCTTTTCCCTGGGCCATTGCCTGCAAAGTGGACTCTAGCTAATACTTCCCAAGGATTATTTTGTGGTGTGGACAGCATTTTCATTACCAAACTTCAGAGCACTCCTTGCTGTGTTGTGGAAAATTCACATTACAGCCCCTGAACATCTCACAGCACCTCTGTGGGAGAAGGTTTTTGAAGGCAGACCAAGCCTCCCTGTTTATGTTTGTCCTTGTCCTTGAGTGCATCTCCTTTTACGTGAAAGCCATGCTTGTTAGCAGGCCAGCTTGCAGGATAAATATCACACCTCATTTATTCTGTCAAAGATATGGGCAAGTAAAGGTCTCAGTGTCTGTGCTGGGTTGGAAAGGAGGGAGGTTAAGAGGCAGCTGTCCATGTCTACTTGACACTCAATTTGTTCCTGCCAGTCCCCCCTGGGAGCACTTCCCAGGGTTACGTAGCTGCTGGTGAATCTGCCCTGTGTGTTTCCCAGTATGTCCATGGGGAAATAAGATCTCTGGCTTTGGTTTCACCACCTTGTTTTCACATTTATTGTGTACAAGCCATGACAGAGCTGTTCAAACTGACATAACCCTCTTAGTGCAAGGCAGACTTGAAGTCCAGGTTGGAGATTGCTGGATTTGACAACTCAGAATTTCATGTGCTGTTTCCAAGGGTTGTGCTGTTCCTTATAAAGGACTGGGCTATTTTTTTTTTTAATTTATTTTCCCAAAATGCAGGATATTCCAACCCAGTGTTCCTAAGTTTGGCAAGGTTGTGGATGACTCCTTGCTGTCTTTGACTCCCAGCAGTGTAGCTCAGCTTTGGTGTGAGGTGGTCACTGGTGCAGCTGCAAAGCCAAATACAAATGTAGATAATTGCTGCCTCTCCTGTGATGACTCTGCCAAACTTTTGCAGGCACTATATAAAATTACTGTAGAACATTTGTTGTATTTCCATGAGGATGATGTGCTTTCCAACCAGGAAAACATCTTCTCCTTCCCAAGCTTGGATTTCCTATAGTACTGTTAAGACCTACACAGGCAATAAAGGCAAAAAACTAAACTGAACTGAAAGTTTCAATCCTTCTGGATGCTGCTTGAGATTTCCTCAGAAGATATTGTAGAAGAAAGGGGGAAAAATTGCTTTCAGAAATAGTTCTATTAAACAATTTTGGTGTAATAGTAAGCTCTGTTAATGAGCAGTTATGGAATTTTGGTTGCTGTTGGTGCCATTTGGTAAGAATTACCTTTCTGTATCTTACAAGTGATCTGCCTTATTTCACCTGTCAGTGTAGGGAAAGATCTTGATAATCTGTTGTGGTTGGTGATGTCAGATACTAATGTTTCATTAGCATAATCAGCCTCTTTGGGTATTGATGATTCATTTTCTGCATGCTGAAAAATCATGCATAAAAATGTATTTACATAAACACAGGGAGTCTTAGAGTCATTTATGTTGGAAAAGGCCTCAAAGACCATTGAGTCCAACCATTAACCTGTCACTGCCAATCCCACCATGTCCCCAGGTGCCGCACCCATCTTCTAAGTACCTGCAGAGGTGGTGACTCCACCACTTCCCTGTGCAGTCTGTTCCTGTGCTTGACAATCCTTTCAGTGAAGAAATTTTTCCTAATAATCCAATCTAAGTGTCTTTTCCAGCTGAGTTTTGTGGGTCCATTTGCAAGCGCTGTTTCTGACTGTGCTGCCTGTGTAGATCAGAGCAGACGTCCAAGGCTTGACTGATTTCATCTCTATTGTTCACCTGCACTGAAGTGTGAAGCAGCAGAGTTTGGTTTCCCTGAGATTTTTGTGTAACTGGTGTTAGTCAAAACCACAGGATCTGAGGCTGTTGCTTCTCCAGCAGAATATGGCACCATGTTAAAAATCTATTCAGACAGTAATTTCCTTTTTCTCTTTTATTCATCCATATTTGTTTTAAAATGTAGGAACTTAATATTTTTGCTACCTCTACTCTTCTGTCAAAGATGGTTGAAGTTCACCCAATGGGTCAGAAATTGCTAAACGCTGGCAAATTGGGATGGAGGGTCACTGCCTCACTGCCTTTGGTAAACAGGCTAAAAATGGGTCTAAAAGGCACCTCCAAAACATATGGAGCAGCCCAGGGTATTATGCAGCTGGGTAAGTAATGGTCAAAGCTGAAGACTCACCTCTGAGTTTCATTGCAACCTTTTGCAGAGTCAAGAACATTGACAAATCCAGAGGAATTCCTATCCATATTAGGATCTAGTTAAAGAAAGTGAAAACCTTAATGGCCTGTCTGGTATAATGTTCCACCTCTTTGGAGCACCTGTGATCTGATCCTCTTGGCAGGACTACTTTACCTAGATCTTGTCAGCTGCTGTTTCTGGTTCTCCAAAGAAACCAGAGTATTTCCCTGTGTGGTGTCTTTTGAGGCTCTGGCGTCTCTGTTGAGAGCAAGTTTCTAGGGTGAACATCCTGTTTCACCCAAGCCTGAAGTACTTGTCCTTACCTTTGTAAAATACCCAGCCCAGGCTGAGCCAAAACCCCCAACCCTGAAGTTTTTCCAGCTTGGTCTCTGAACTCTGATGAATTATTCAGATGATTTCTGTCACAGAAAAGCTGAGATGACAGAGGCTCCTTCCTGCCGGGTGCAAGTCACGCACTGAGGAAAGCTCTGCCCACAAGTTTGCAGGCTCAGAATCCCAGTGTCCCATTCCTGCTGTTTATCAGCTCTACCCTGCCAGACACGAGCACCTCATAACCCTGCAATGCCTTGGGAAGCAGCTCAAACAGGCAGGTACTCACCAGTGGTAAAATCTGCACAAGTTTTTGTTATTACCGGAACCACTTTTGCCTTTCAGCTGTTTTGCTAATAAGTAAGCAGAGTGCTACTCTGTGATTAAGTGCTGAATTCACTTTGTTTTTTGAAAGCCCAATGCCTGAGTGCACTCTGAGAGCAGCCGAGCATGAGCTGTGCATGTAAGTGACATTTCAATGAAAATATTCAGCCTCCAAGAAAAACAAGAGACAATGGAAGGAAGCGTTGTGTTTGCCAGGTTCCTCACGGAGTCTAGCGAGGGCTCGGTGTGTTACAAAACAGAGATCTGCATGCCAAGCCAGTATCACATCAGGATGCTAATTAAAGCAAAACACAGATCTGCCATGCCACATTCCTTAGGTGAGGCTTGTTCCCCTGCTTGGAGGGTTTTGTGTAGGCTTTATGCAAAAGAAGGAACAGAAGGAAATCTCTCTGCATTCACAATGGAATTTATACCATAGAACCAAAGATTGATTTGAGTTGGAAGGGACTTCTAAGATCATTCAGTTCCAGCCCTGTGCCCTGGGCAGGGACACCTTGCACTAGACCACGTTGCTCAAAGCCCCATCCAGCCTGGCCTTGAACACTTCCAGGGATGAGACATCCACAACTTCTCTGCTCAGCCTGTTCCAGGGCCTTACCAATGGATAATAAAAGCATACTGGGCTCTTCAGGAGCAGAAAGGTAGCAGTTATTAATCCAGTATCAATTTGACATATTTTCCTTTGTGGAAAAAAAGATTATTTCTTCAACTGGGTTACACTGGTCAGTGCTAAATACAAAGGAGGATCTCCCCTTTTCCAGTGGCAGAGAGGACTAAGCAGACTAGAAAAGATTAATGTCAGGGTAGAGATCAGCTCATGGGCAAATTTATTTGTAATAGATTAATAGACCCCAAATTGACCACCAGAATTGCTTTTAGACACCTGTAATCATGTGGATTCTGTGTGATTCTGACAGTGAGTGTGCTCATTGGTTAGTCCTAGCTGCCCTCAGCCCTTTTCATTTTTCTTCTTGTTTTTTCTGGTTGCGGCAGAACTTTTGGTAGCTCCTGGTCCCCATGTCTTCTCCAAAGCACCTTTTCCTGAGGTGCAGCAGTCCTGTTGCTTCCTTGTGCTTCAGCTGTGGCTAGGACCAGGCATTTTAGAGTCCCTGGGCAGAGCCCATCCTTCCTACAGCAACAGAGGAATGGTGAGAGTCTTCTTCACCTTGGAGACTACAAAAAACTTTCTCATTATGCCTTCCAAAACCACTTAGAGGGTTCTGTCACCTTCAAGAGTTGAAGACAATTGCCAACATCCTTGTTCCAAAGCTTACACTTGTTATTGTTACCTTAGTCAAAACATCCCAGTAAGGACTCATTAGCAAGGCAGCACTATGGTTTGGGGTTATTTTTTTCAATTGAAGTGACATGCTGCTCCTGATGGAGAGTGGTTATCTTTTTCTCCTGTAGCCTTGAGAATAAAGAAGTAATGGAGAAAAATTTTTCTCATTTTCATTGAATAGACAGCATTATAACATTGTTTGCTTTCAGAGAAATGCGAACAGTTCAGATGAAAGTGGATTTTTTTTTCTTTTAAGATATCTGTTGTTGCAAAGCCGCTGTTGTCAATAGAGAAAACAAAGGGTTTGGCCAAAATTCAAAATAAAACTTGTTCTGATACATTAATCTTTTAAAGTTACAAAAAAAATTTGAAGGTCCCGTGGATTTGTTTGTTTCCCTGTGTTGGTGATTACAACAAACAGAGAGTTATTTGTTGTAACGCCCACTCCTCAGCAAGGGCTGGTACCAAATCCTTAGGGTGACAATATGTGCCTTGATTGTTTTTTTTTTAATAGCAATAGGTTTTGGCAGCATCAACCTGAGTTCCTTCCTTCAGCCCTGCAGCAGCTCCTCAATTTAGGAATTTCTTGCAGCTGGATATGGGGGTGTATCTGCCTGTGTTGTATGGCTTGGTCTGGAACAGGCAATTGTAGGGGCAGGAATACAGATCTGCCAGTAATCCTGTATAATATCACTGCTTCCCTGAGAGCAGAAGTGAGGCTTTTCTCTCCAAACAGCAGGAAGGTGGCTATTTAGAGCCCTAGCAATTTTCTTTCCATTTTGTTGGCTTTGGATAAGCATCTCCTTCCTTTCATGCTTTGCCCAGAAGTTTCACTGCTGGTTACTTGGTGTTCACATAGTCACTGAATGAGTCTTTTAGATTTAGTTCTGCTTCTCTCAGCTCTTGGTAATTTACACTGTGGTGCACCAAAGTCAATTAAATAGCTGGTGTTTAATTCAGGTGGAAGGGGCTTAGCAGCAAGGCATATAATAAATGTTAAATCCATGTATGCCACAGTGTGAGAATTCATTATGATACAGTGGGATCTCTCTCAGGCATGAAGTGGAGTCATTCTGATTAAATGGTTACACTTATTTAAACAGAAAAGGCTTTTCATAACAACCTGCAAAGCTTTGAAGTGAAATAACAGGGTGCTGAATCAAGATGCAAAATGAACGTGGGCGTTCCCAAGTCCATTCTTTTACATGGAAAACATTATTAAAAGTTTTCTTCTGGAGGAAGGTTGTACAGGCTGTGGTGAGGAGGCTGGTGAGTGCTGCATGACAACGTGTTCCAGAAGACATTCCATGATTTTGTGGCAGAAAAAGAGGCTCAGTTTCCCAGGCATGCTCATGTCCCAGCTGCAGCCTCTGTTCCAGGCTGTGCAGTCAGGCAGGTGACTCTGGCCAGGAGTCTGCAGGTGACTCCAGAGTCAGTGCTGGCCTAACTTGCACCTGCACTTGACAGCAGGTGATGAGGAGCATTGTCATCCCATTCATATTCACACTGGAAGAAAAGATCTCTCACTACACATTTTGTCTGCATTGCCCCAAAATCTCTGCATAAGGGTGTGTGGTGTTTGTGAGGTCCCCAGGATAAGGTGAGAGATGAGAATCTGACTCCAAGTTCTCAGAAGACTGATATATGATATTTTATTATAGAATACTATACTAAAACTATATTTAAGAAAGAGAAGGATACAGACAGAAGGCCTAACAAGAATGATAATGAATCTCATGACTCTCTCTCTCCAGGGTCTGACACAGCCTGACCCTGATTGCTCATTAAGTTAAAACAATTCACATGAAACCAATCAAACAACCACCTGTTGGATAAACAATCTCCAAACCACATTCCAAAGCAGCAAAATGCAGTAGAAGCAAATGTCATAAGATTGTTTTCCTTTTTCTCTGATGCCTCTCAGCTTCCCAGGAGAAGAATCTTAGACAAAGAGGATTTTTCAGAAAATATGATGGTGACAAAGGGTCTATTTTTAAAGCCATGTTGATTAATATAGATTTCTGTGGCTGGGGTAGATGTCAAGGCCTTCAACAGGAGAATGTAAAATCTAGAATTTTTTATGGAAATACAGATTGCTGTTTGAAACCTTGTTTTGACTTCTTTTTACAGTACTATGGTTACCTCCTCTTACAGAAACTATTTTCATAGGTCTGCAGAAATACTTGCCATAGGTTTCTGCTTTAAACATTCTCCCTGGAAAATTATTCAGTGGAAAATGAATGTGGAGGATTTTGTGGTTTTCTTTTTCTTTCATTTTTTTTTATTTTCCTGAAACACTGGTTAGGTCTGCTGTAGCCAAACTTTTACTTTTTTAAGCATTTTATAGAAAAAGAAAATGCTGTTGCTGGTGAAGCCTTTCTTTGATGCATTTATAGAACATGTGCTCATTTTGTTCTGATTCATGCCACATGGTTATATCTTAGCCTGTAAAGGCCATTTTTTTTCTCTTAAATTGGAGGAAAATCGTGTTGAGAGACCCAAATATTTATGTCATGTTTTCCCTTCTCCAAGACAAAATTCCCATTTGGGGCTGTGTGATCCTGGCTTAGCTGAAAAGAGCTTTCTCTACTAGTTCTGAAGATGGTTTGGAGGAGTTTGGTGTTTATTCTGTCTAATTATTCTGTTGGCAAGGAGCATTTAACCACTCTGTAATTGTATTTTCTTCATCCCTCACTGATGATACTCTAAGGAGCACTGATATCCATGAGTGGGATGTAGTGGAGCCTTTAAATGTCCAGATGTCCCTTAGGAAAGAAGATAAAATTCTCCAAAATGCATTGTAAAGAAAGAGTCAGAAACACAGTTTGAAATCCACTGAAAGAGAGCTGAGATTGTAAGACCTGCATTAGCATAAACAGAGGCAGCATTACTATAAAACTGGGCTTGGCATCTGTAATATGAAAAATCAAGTAGAAAATTAAAATTCATGCAGTTATTTTTCTCTCTGTTGTAGGGTTTTTGCCATGAAAATCTGCTGTGAGTCTCTTGCAGCTACAGAAAAGGGGATATTCCTTCAGGAGAGCACAGAGCTAGGCATCCATTCTGCCATGGCTGTGATGCTCCTTGTTGTGATGGTGATGTCAGAAATACTCAGTTCTAAACTGCATGGTCACCCTGGTGCAAAACATCACCCAGTGCCATGGGACAGGAACGATGTAACCATAATTAACCAATGCTGAGAGAGAGGAGAGAAATCACCTTGCTCTGATTGCTCACTGGGCTTATCTGCAAGAATATTTATCTGACTGCAGCCCAGGGTCTTTCCTGTTGATTAAGCCCTGTTTTCCTGTAAGCATGGAGCAGGACCACTTGCAGATAGTGCTTCTGACATTTTGCTTCTTGGGGCTGAAAACTCCCTGCCAGAGACTTTTAAATCTGCTCTTTTCAGATGCTTTTGAAGATGGATTTGCTGTAGAGAGGTTTTGCTTCCCATTGGTGCTGTCCTGCCTTGTCTGAAGGGTGGTGAGGGAAATGTAGGTTAGCTCTCTGTCACTGATGATTGTGTCACCAGACAAAATGTATTTTAAAAGGAAAATTTCCTAGAGAAAGGCATTTTATTTTGCACTCTCTTCCTCTGCAGCCTAACGTGGTTGCAGCTGGAGTCCCTCTCCTTGCTATTGACGTGTGACCACTGCCAGGAGAGCCAGGGCAGCTCCTAGAAACAGCAAGTGGGAGCATTTTGGGGAAAGAGCATCCCTCTGATGTGTGTGGGCATTTTATAATGGAATTGGGAGTGAGGAGTGCTTGTGACATGTGCAGGAGTGCTCATGCCTGCAGACAGGAGCAGGCAGGGTTGCTGCTGGAAGCAATTCACACCAAGATGGAGAGAGGTGCCTTTGAACAGTCTCTGCTTTAATCCTGGTCCCACCTGAGCTAAATTTACTGAAGAAATGTGCTGCTACATTCATGGCTGTGTATGTCTGAAAGTTTAGAGCAAAAAGGCAACAGTTTGTACAACACCACAGGTGAAAAAAGTGGGAAGGAAAGGAAAAATAACTGATGAGCTGCTGTCTGTTCTTGGCTGAAGGTCTGGAGCTTCTCCCTGGCCTGAATTTCCTTGCAGCATGCTGTGAAATGTGGCCAGGTGACAGTCATACAATAGATTTCCCCCTGTGGCTGAGCTTTCCTGAGCACAAGCCTGCTCTCAGCCCACTCCACTTGGCAAGTGTCTTCATCCAAGGGGTTCTTCCTGCACCAGGGTTTTCCCTGCAGGTGTCCCTGGTCACGCTGGTGGACATGCTGCTCCCCAAAACTGCAGCAGCACGGTGTGCCAGAGACATGGGAAGCTTTTCCTGTTACTGGTCTCATGTTCTGCTCTAGCTCACCTAAAGCCAGTGTGTTTGCACAAGCCCTTGGTGCTGGTGGCAGGCATATTTTATTATTCTAGGTCTTACATTCTCCTGTTGAAGGCCATGACACCCAGGCCAGCCACAGAAATCTATATTAATCAACATGGCTTTAAAAATAGACCCTTTGTCACCATCATATTTTCTGAAAAATCCTCTTTGCCCAGGATTCTTCTCCTGGGAAGCTGAGAGGCATCAGAGAAAAAGGAAAACAATCTTATCTCATTTGCTTCTCCTTTGTTTTGCTGCTTTGGAATGTGGTTTGGAGATTGTTTATCCAACAGGTGGTTGTTTGATTGTGAATTGTTTTAACTTAATGAGCAATCAGGGTCAGGCTGTGTCAGACCCTGGAGGGAGAGTCACAAGATTGATTATCATTCCTGTTAAACCTTCTGTCTGTATCCTTCTCTTTCTTGAATATGGTATTTATTATAATATTTTATTGCTTGGTGCCTTTGCCTGGTGTGTGACAGCCTTTGGCAAGGCAAAAGGCATAAAGGTGTGCCCCTGCCATCATGAAGGACCACTGCAAACCCCAGTGGGCCCTTTATGAATCAGGAAGGGTTGTTTGGCTCTAAATTCTGTGTTTGGCTCCTAGCACAGCCACAGAACAGGGGCTGTCAGTGCAATCCCAGGGCAGAGGAGGCAGCTCATGGCTCAGAAGAGGAGGAGGGAAAAGCAGAAGCTGAGCCATATGGAAGAGAAAGGAGAAGCAGACACAGCATCTCAGTGGTAGGTGCTCATTAGGCTGTCTCTGATGTGCTGGGAAGGCTGAGTTTATCCTGCTAAAGGGATTCTAATATTCTTCTCTAAGCTGAAAAATGTAGCAGAGTGGGTAAAGTACAGGTCTTTTTATCTATGGAAAAATATTCTAGCTTGTTTACCAACAATGTGTAACAGGAACCAGTGGCTGCTGCTCTTGAAGTCTTGTGAGGATGTTTTTGTGGTTAGAACACACAGATCTAAAAATCTGGAGTTCTTGTCTTACTCTGTCATTGATTTACATTGTGGTCTCAGATCACTTTGTCTTCTAATTTCCCTGCTCGCTGAAAGAGAATACCTTCCTAATTAATTCTGGGTAAGATTAATTGTTTTTTTGTTTGTTGGGGTTTTTTCTCTTGAGTCAGTGCTGCTCTTTGTGGAGTGAGTTGTTAAGAGAAATAAGAGTACTGAAGTCCAGCCTCTGGTGTTTTTCACTGAGGAGCACTGTGGTCCATCTCTGCAAAAGTGAATGGACTTGTTTGCTAGGACCTATTGACTGTTTTAAAAAGCATATTTAGGCTTGCCTTAATCCCACACACTCTGCAGAAGCTGTTCAGTGGCTTTATGCCTCCATCCCATCCATGCCTGGGCAGAAACCTCCAGCAAGCAGAGCCCAGGCTGTCTGGTGACTCAGTGTGACAGCATGACTGGTGATGGCCATCATCATTGCACAGATTTATTTATCCTTCTGATGTAGGTATGTGGAAATCTCAAGCAGCAGATGTATGACAGCCAGAGTTAAAAATCCACTTACATAAAGCCAGGATTTCACCTACTGTGCATGGATGTGGGGGCAGCCAAATGCATCATGCCATCAATGGAGGGAAACAAAAAGAGTCCTCAGTTAAAACTTGGTAAGGAAGAGCTATAAAACAGCAGCAGCTTAAACCCAGGCTGGGGAGAAGCTGAACAGCAGCATCCTGGATTTTAATGTTCATTTCTTTGTGCTGCAGGGAGGTGGAAGTGGTTATTGCAGATATGGGGATGTGGGAGCAATGTGCCAAAGCACGTGGCACAGGGGGCTCCAGCACCTCTGCTCATGCTTCCCCCATGCAGTGTGACTGGATCTGTGTGGAGAAAAGGTGGGATGGGTGATTTGGGAATTCCCAGTGTGCCTGGGTGCCCTCCAGCTCAGAAGGAAAGTCATACTTGTGTCTCGTCCCCATCTCTCTCTTTGTACCTGCAAAGGAGTAAACTCAAGGTGATGGATGTCCCAGGATGCACGACAATAACAAGTAAGATAACTAGTTAGCAGCTCTATGTTTGAAACACTTACTGGCCTAAATAATAATAAACACCAGAAAGGACCTTTGGAGAATATATATATATTTTCATATATTATATATAATAATATATATGTATTATATAATACATAAGTGTAATCAGACCCACCAACCCTACTGTGAAAATTGTCTGGGTGTGCTTGGGCATCATATTCCCACTCTGGGGATGGATGAGAATAATCTTTTTGACTCCTGTCTCTCTCAGTAAATACAAAAGGTGTGCATTGGTGCTGTCCACTGAGCTGTGTGCAGGCACTGGCCAGGAGTGGGCTGGCTCAGGGTGAACCAGCTCAGGGGACTGTGCCATCAGCCCTGCCAGTGTGGGCAGTTGTGGGGCAGTGGGCTGTTTCTATTCAGGGACAGAGCAGGCACAGCCTCCAGGCCCTGCTTCTCCTTTGGGATGTGAAAATCAGAGCCTTTTCTGCCATGTGTGGATGCTGTGAGTATGAACATGTTAAACTCTACAGAGTTTTGAGATAATAATATCAGTTTAGGCATGTAAGTGCCTCGGACGAATATATTGTGCAAACACCAACTGGATTAAAGTACAACTTCTGCACAGTGATATTGCTTAAAGGCTGGTTTAGTTACATTTCAAAGGATTTCTCAAAATAAATCGTCTGAATCCTGCTCCCTTTCTGCAAAAAATATGGACACTGTCACCAAAAAGCCATTAAAAGAGAAAAGCAAAGCATCTAAAAGCTTTCTCCTAGTTCAAATTTTTAGATTTCAGAGTGGGAACAACTCCATTTATCCATTAAGTGTTGGGCTGGCACCACTCTCCATCACCCTGTGGCACAAATCACTGCACCAGGAGCTCCTTCTGGCTCTTTTCAGAGCTTTCTGACACAACTCAAACTTCAGCCTCTCCACAGTCTCACCACTGGCAAGAACATAAGGGTCACAGAAGTGGTTTGCAGAGTCACATTCTGCCACCTAATTCCCACCTGTGGATGCCAAAATTTATTTAGCCACAGGTACCTCTGCTTGGTGATTCAATCTTTCCCAAGGACAGGACAAGGAGGAGAAGAAATGGGAGAGGGAACCCCAGCTAAGCAGCCAGAGAATTGGCTCTGTGGCAGCAGAATTGCCTCTAGGTGTGAGACACTGTCTGGTGTACCCTCAGTCATGCATACACCACGCCATGTGGCTGTGAATGCAAAATTTACTTCCTTGCTGTTTACTTAATCTACGGCTCTTGGTAGTAAATTATATTCATTGCCTCCAGTTCCTGTTCCTGTGCAATAGTTATTTGCAAGGCAAAGGAAGTACATACTGGTTTTATTCTGTTTGGACTTTGAATGCATAAAATAGTCCATTTTCTTTAGTCTGAAGACACAAGTGCCCTTTAGGATGTTAATATTAGCATTGCGTTTAGGAAAAAAAAAATTTTTTTCAAAATCTTACTTCTCATGTAATGACTCATTTTAAAGAATTGAGCATTCTTTATGGTTTGCAGAGAAATTCCTAAACCAACAGGTATCCTACTTGCCTCAATCTTGAATTCTTACTCAGCATCATATTCCAGGGTAGCTTAGCCTTGCACAATTAAGCTGTGAAGCACAATTAAGCACAATTTTCCCTGTAGAGCTCATTGGTACCGAGAGGTGAAGCAAATACAGTTTCTTGTAAGGTTTTACTTCTGGCAATATGTTCAGAATTTCTTTTGGAGATTCTAAAATTCTATTTTCTGGTAAGCTGTAGAGTCACTGAAGGGTTTGAATCAGAAGGGACTTGTTTAAAATTACCTAGTCCAACCACCTCTGCCATTGAGCAGGGACATGTTTCATTAGATGAAGTTGCTCAAACCTCCATCCAGCCTGACCTTGAACACTTTCAGTCTCTTAATTACATGTCTGAATGTGTGGTGAGGGCTTTGCCTTGGCTCCCACAGATGATGTGATGGTGTCAGGCCATGCAGGGTGTTCCAGCCAGGCTTCTGCAGATGACTCATCTGAAGGGTGGTTTTTGAAGGATTGGGCTCTTGCATTTGGCAAGCTGAAAATAGTGTGCATTGTTCTCATAATCCTTAGCAACTTGAAAACTGCCATGAATTGAATACATTTTAATCTTTACCTACAGCAAGGAAATAGGCTAATTCAGTTATTCCTGCAGTTCCTTAGCTAATGTTAATTAACTGATGGTTTTGTATTTTTCCAGCAGTTTTCTAAATGTTTCCCTTATCATTTCAATGAGCCCTTCACAAATTATGAGGCATAGTGAATAGATTTATTTCTATCATGTGCATTAATAAACCCAAGCAATATGTCAAAATATAACTGTCCAGGAAATGGAGACCCACTCCCACAATCTCATAAATCATAGATTGCCAAGATTTGTAATCCCCTGAGTATGATTTTTGCAGGGAAGTTGTTAACAGTCATGTTATAGAACAAAAACAACCCAAGGGTGAGGTTGAGAAGTGGTACTGCACATTGTAGGGTACATGCAGGACAGAAACCACAGACCCACCAGATAAAACAATTCTGCACCAAATTGATCTGGATGACTGAATTTCGTCTTTGCCTATTCCAAGTACTGTCTTGAGCTTCACTTTCTTTATTTCCTCTGAAATACACTCCTCAGTTGATTCACAAGTAATTTGGTTGATGACTTATGTGTGGTCAGATAAACTGTTGAAAGCCCTGGGTTGGTAACTTCAGTCTCCTGTGCTTTAAGTGTTGTAGGACACTTGGGAAGATCAGCTCTCAAATGCCCAGGACAAATGACCACAGATGTTGTGTGATGCAGAGGAAGCACCAAATGTCTGCATTAGGGTAAATTTTGTCTTCAAAAACAAAGGAATGGCTCTTCTTTGGCTACAGTGATCTGGTGCTCACTACCAGTTTTGTGGAGGAGTTACAGTTGTGTCTTGAAACAACACTGACCGTGATTCCTGCCATGATCTGGGCCCTGAGCCCAACTGTGTTGAGCAAAGACTTCCCTCTCCTGTCACAACTGCATTAAGCAACAGGCTGATGAAAATTCACAACCATCAAACCTTTTGGGACCATTGGATAATCTCATTTCATGTTCAGCTAGGAATGCTCTCTTCCTTTTACCTTTACTTGGTACAAACCAAACACCTCAAAGAGACCTTTGAGGACTCTATGGATAGATTGGAAGCAAGACAGAGAATAAACAGGGCTAGTGGGATGAGGATGGTGGTGAGCAGCACTGATCTGCTTTAGGTACCCAGCCAAGGAGGTGGTATGGGCTCTGACACTGCCTGGGGCTTTCTCAGCCCTGCAGAATGCAGAGACTCTGTGTCCATGCTCACACCTTGGGGTACAACCTGCTGTGGCTGAGTTCACCTAGGAATTTTCTGCTAACTTTGATGGAAGCAGTCCTGTAGATGAAAGATTAGGTTTTGCCTCTGAAAATAGCTATAGTAATTGAAAAAAAAAAAAAAAGGAAACAAACAAATCAGCACTGCAGGGGATGGTAGAGTGGTTGTGTTAAGCAAGGGAAGTAAATACTTTGGTGGAT
Organism: Setophaga petechia; assembly: GCA_024362935.1. Lineage (NCBI taxonomy): Eukaryota > Metazoa > Chordata > Aves > Passeriformes > Parulidae > Setophaga > Setophaga petechia. The sequence continues at coordinate 16,332,043 of JANCRA010000012.1, read as the reverse complement.
AAAATTTGGAGATAAAAGGGCAGGAGTGGACCAAACCTGCTGCTCACAATGAGGAATTCTTCCCAGGCCTATCTGTTTCAGGCTTACTAAACAAAGAGGGCAAAGGGCTCATTCATGACTCCTGGGCACGCCTAGGGCAAACTTCACCTGCCCTGCTGGTGGCCAGGCTGCTCTGCACCTCCTGTACATCCACAGCACAGAGCAGTGGCCCTTGTCTCCTTGAGGCCTCAGGTGGTGCCATGATGTCCCTCAAACATGATCAATTTGCTGCTGGGCATTTTCCAGGTCAGAGGCTGTCACAGCATGAGAAGGACAATGTTGCAGTCCACTTTCACAGCATGGCACAGAGCGTGGGACCAGTGTGGGAAGCTGGAATGTGTTGGAGAGAGATCTCGTTGTACTGATCCAAACCAGAGCCAGGGTGTGACCTGTGACACCTATATATTACATTATAACTATACTGAAAAAGAAATAGAAAAGGCTTCTTCAGAAGCTGGCTAAGCTAAGAATAGAATAGAAAGAATGAATAACAAACATCTGTGTCTCGGCAGAGAGTGAGAGCCAGCTCTGCTGTGAGTGGTCAGTAAATCCAAACATCCACAGGGGACCAAGCACGGATCCACCTGCTGCATTCCACAGCAGCAAATAACCATTGTTTGCATTTGTTGCTGAAACTTCTCAGCTCCAGCACGAAAAATCCTAAGAAAGGATTTTTCACAAAAGTTGTCTGCAACATTGAACCTCATGCATTCTGTGCCAAAGTGAGTGCTCAGGCTCATTTCCTGGCCATTCCTTGGTTGGCATTTGTTGGTGTGTCCTACATCTCCCTCCAAGCAGAGAGAGACCCCAAAGTCCTGACAGTGGATTGGCATAGTCAAATCCTCAAGCAAATCCACAACCTTCTTGAGAGGACCTTCATGTCTCCCATCCCAGTCAATCTGAGGACTGAGGAGGAGGGGGATTAGGGCTGGGCTTGGTGTCTCTGGTGCTGGAGGCCGGGCTGGTGGCTCCTGTTCCAGGGCAGAGAGGACCCTGCCGATGCCGCACAGCAGCTGGTGGGTAGGAGTCAGTGCTGAGGCAGCATCCTGTGCTTGCCTGGTGGTGTGAAGAGCTGCTGGGCCGTGAGGGAGGGGAGGAGGGAGTAAGTTGGGAGGGAGCTGTCACGGATCTGCCTCTCACTGCTGCTGGTAGTCCCACGCTGGCTGAGTCAGAGCCGGCGGGAAAGGCGAGACACTCGAGTGGTCTCTGGGAAAATCCACACTCCAAGAGAGTGAGGAGGAGAGAACCAAGAGAACCCCCAGCCAGAGAGCCTCAAGCCTGGTGTTGCAGAGTGGATGAAGATGAGGAGGATTATGCTGGAAGGCTGTGGTGTGCAGGAGTTGTGTGCTGTCTCACACCCCTGAAAATCATGATTTGATATCATGGTTGGCTGTTAGGAGGCTCAGCTGTTGGAACTCAGTACATCCCTCCGGGTGTCCAGAGTTGCTGCGGACCCTGCCGGGGGGCTCAGAGACCCTGGCATGCTGCCCAGAACACTTGGGGATTTGATTTTGACCCTTAGAGAAAGTTGGAACTTTGTATGAGGACATGAAAGTCACACAGGTTTGAATGGTGTAATAACAAAATGATCACAGGGTGAAAATGTAGATTTTAAGATTTTTGGTATGAGGGTTATGGGGACAAGATGGAGGAATCTAGGCATGTCTAGCCTTTCTCCTTCTTCTTGTTCTCCATTTTCTGCAGTGATGTTGGCACTTTGGGATTGGTCTAGAGTAGAAGTGCACTGTCTAACCTAAATGATAGGTATTGGGAATTAAGTGTAAATATGTTATACATAGTTTGTAGTATAAAAAGACAACACCGCCTCGGGGGCTGTCAGAGTGCTCATGGCTGCCCTGCAGAGTGGACCTCTGCTGGGCAGAAAGAAAATTTTATAGATAAGAATTAATAAACAACCTCAAGACCGAAAAGTGAAGAGTCCAGACTCATTCTTCAGTTGCGTGGGCCAAGGCAGAGACATCCTGCACATCTTGGGGCAGCAATTATCAACAGCAACCTGAGACTCAGCCTTCAGCATGGACCAAGCCACCCCATTCGAGCTGCTGAAAGCAGCCCAGCAAGATGTGCAGAGTCCAGCACAGCATCCAGTGAGTTTCCTTTTCTTGCTGCCCTTCAGCCCTCATGTCGTGGGTGCACTGGCACTCACACAGCCAACCCAGCACTCAAACACTGTTCTGATCAATAACACTTTAAAAAGTTCTCCAGGAGCTACTTCATGTGTTTTATGTCATTCTCAGTTCAGATGTGCAAAGCCAAACAGGGTGGGCTTTGAAAGCAAGTTTATGTCAGCAGTAATCCAGAGAAGAATTAACAAAGGCTTCAAAGTTAAATTATCCAAGATAGCATGTCAAGGCATTGAATTTCAGTTCAGCAGCATGCCAAAATATTCCGAGATGCCTCTTATGATGTTTTTCATTGTTTCTTATAATTTGAGTCGTAGGAAAGTGATTAAAAATAAGACTGCATCCCTGTTTCTCTTTGATTCACTGTCTGAAATTTCAAGATATTGAAAAGGTATTTATACTCACACATTTATGCTTTTGCAGTCATTCATTTTACTATGCAGTTTTAAAGTGATTCAGTTCAGCAATTAAGGTCTAAACTAAATTGTCAAACACACAAAAGGATATTTGCATGTGTTACTTACAGCATCCATTTCAAGCTGATTTCCCAGAGAGAAACATGGGCCTTTCTGTTCCTTCCTCCCATATCTCCTAACAATTTTTGGACCATTGGCTAATCAGAGATGCATCTGATGGAGGAGTAGAGTTATGTCTTGGATATAAGTGGATCCCTGTGCGTTTTGTGTTGGTATCTCCCTGCTAAAGAGAGATCCTACAACAGTTCCCTCAACAGAAGGAAATACATATTCTTGTAAGATTTGAAAGTGGTAGCATGTGCCCCATAAACAGCTCAGTGTTTCCTGGTGACTGAAACAGAGGGGTGTTTCCTTTTCCAAGTATAGAGTGGTTATTTTGAGGGCTTGACAGGGGAATGTAGAGTTTCATGCATCACCCACGATGTTTGAAAAAGCATTAGGATATTGAGACTATCTGAGACAAGAAGTACAGAAATGTTTTAAGAGGCTGGCAGAAATGCCAGAGAAGGGTTTAAAAGAGCTCAAAAGGTTACTTTGACCAAGCAATGATGAATACAGGGTATGTTATGCACTGTATGTAGTAGATGCAGGCTGCTAGGGGAGAGAAACTGGCTGCTGTTGTTAGGCAGTGACAGACTTTTCTGATTCCAAACTCTGACTGCAGGTGTCAAAAAAGCCAGGAGACAATTTCTGTGGTGCTGTTAACCTGCAGCATCAAGTGTGGCTCTGCAGATCTCTCTGTTTCCCAAGAAGAAACATCAGTAAACCCCCAGTCTAGGACACAGTCTTAAACTGTGCCAAGGGAAATAAAGGTTGGATATTAGGAAAAAGTTTTTTATGGAAAGAGTGATAAAGTACCAGAATTGTCTGCCTGGGGAGGTGGTGGAGTCACCATCCCTGGATGTGTTTATAAAAAGACTGGATGTGGCACTGGGTGCCATGGTTTAGTTGAGGTGCTGGGGCATGGTTGGACTCAAGGATCTTGAGGATCAGTGATTCTGTGGTTCTGTGACCCCATGCTCTGGGAGGGCACTTGGTTAAAATCTTACATGTGCATGTGGGACGTTGCTCAAAACCATTGAAGTCACAGTGAGTTTTTCCATATGCTCAGTGAGCTGTGATTCAGGCTCTGACTGAGGTGAGAAGGAAGTATCCATTTTTCTTCAGGGAAAAGTAAATACCGGCTGCAGAAAATTCTGCTCAGCAAGAAATTCCAAAGAAAACTTTGGAGCTCATCTCTCCTGTGACATTAAGTTATGGTAATTTTAACATATTCTTTTGAATTTTAGAAGACAGTAACATGTGCTCCATAAACAGGCCAGAGTTTCCCAGTGGCAGGGAAGAAGTGTTTGTGGTTTGGGTGTTGGTGATGGGGTTTCCAGATGCCCTCAGAAGGAAGAGGAGATCCTGACAGGGTTTGTGATATAGCAGCAGTGGTGATTCCAATGGTAGCTCACAGAGGATGAGCAGGTGAATTTGGGAAGCATCCCATTGGGTGCAAGACTTTTGGGAACAGCCACACTGTGAAAGGACATCAAAGCTGAGGTTTCCATAGTGGTGCTGGGTTTGAGACATCCACCTCAGAAAGGGTAGGAATGGTGTGAAAGAGAGAAAAGCATGAAAGAAAGCAAATTTTTATTCTGAATATGAGGACACTCTTTCCCAGTGGTTGGAGTTCTCTGAATGAAATGAGAGCAGATCTGTCACTCAAAGCTGAGCTGTACAGAGAAGTGGAGGGCAATTCTGCAACTCAGAGACAACAATTAAAAATTTGATGGACAGAATGATGCAGGAGTTTTTCTCCCTGCTTCTGTCTAGTGTGGTTTGAAATTGCCTCTCATGCCAATAAAATGAGAGCAGAAACTGGCTGATATTGCCAATGCA